>OZ018325.1:74178703-75639435 GCA_963969495.1 Ceratothoa steindachneri | reverse complement strand
TAACCTAGTAGTAGCCTGTGTCGTGCAGGGTGACTTATGCCCAAGCAGGCATTCGCCGGATGGGCTCACTAAAAAAAAAACAACTAATATTTTGCACACGTTTTTACTTTCTTACCAAATTCACGTTTAAAAGTTTATTGAGACAGATGCCCTTTTTGATTTTCGCTTAATTTTTTGAATTCCCTATTTTCAACATTTACTGTAACGAGTTGCCTTTACTCTGTTTTCACTTTCCATAAATAAATGAAGAGAACAGGAATAATCATTTAATTCTTAAGATACCAAGTAATTCTCTCTTGCTACCTTGGTATGGAGATGAGAGTGTTTTGTACCGTCGGCAATCAAGTTTTCGAAGGAGTCTTCTGAGCGTTCATTTCTAACACTTGATAGATAAGAAAAGGAAAATGATGGAAGGATTAAGCGAAACAGGAAAATGGAAAATAATAGCTGCTGATGCAAGATTGAGAGGGGACTGGATTCGATGAAGGTATAGGAGGCATATTGTATATTGAGGAATTAGAAGTAAGAAATTAATTTTTACTTTGACAAAAGTATCAGAGATGGATTAATTTTACCTCATAGTATACTAGTAGAGTTCATCCGTTTTATTAAAAAAGAACATTTTATTAATCTCTTTGTATTTCTTATCATGTTTATTATCATTATTGTTCGCAAAATCAATTATGTATTTCTGAAGTAAAAATATTTGGATGATTCTCATCTCAGTTAGCACAATAGAAGCTCACTTGTGTCTCACATGACAAGTAAATGCCTGAATTTCTAGAATCGGCTTTATTGCTTATGGACTCATTTTTACTTGGGCTGTTAGATCATCTAAATGTTCAGTGCAATAATACATTTTAAGGAAACGCCATATAATTAATCAATATGGCTACATCTATTATTGGACGAATTAGTAAATGGGTGAAAATGGCTTACGTTTGCGCCCCTTTGAGAATAGCCGTTTATTTAAGTCTTCTATCCTACGCCTAAAAGATATCCGTTTTGGTAGTTATAGGAAATTTATCACTACCTAAGTATCAAAATGGCGTAATCCCTTCGATTTACTTAATCAATATAGTGTTGGTGTGTTTGTGGGGGTATATTTCTTGGATGAGAATGTGACGTAGGAAGGCAATAGAACAGAAGTATTATAAATTTGTATGTCTTAACATAAGTAATTTGTTTGCATACCAGGGCATGTGAAATTCCTGTTCTCTCGTATCGACGCTCTCAACAGATGACAGGTTGAGTGAGAGTGTGATGCAGTTAGACACATTTTTATTGTTTTACTATATAAATGTGATTGAATTGTAATATTCATCAATGTGAACGCCCTCAGTGGCGAGCAAGAGCACAAAAATTGTGGATGAGGTCCTTCCTTATGCTTTACACAGGTAGGTGACAGAGGACAATAGATGTGTCGCCAGGTTTTTAGGTGGAATGTTTATATGGGAATAGGGATCGGCTTATAGATGATAAAAAGGGATCGTAAAAGGTGGTTTATCTAAGAGGGCAGTGGAGGTAGAAGTTACTGGGTTCTTGGGAGCTTGGTCGGTAGAATCAATGGCAAGTGTATTGAAGAGTCCTCTTTGCTTTTGCCACAGGGCTTACCTTGTACCTCCTTCCAATTGTTTATGACTCCTTAATAATTCTTGAAGATGGTTTTTAATTAGACTGAACCTACTGAAGGTTTCCCGGTAATTGGGGTAAAGAAGGACTTCGAAAAGGACGGAGCAAAAAATATAAATTTATCCTTACGCTGGCCTACTACGTGAAGTATTGGGTTCAAATGCTTCTAAGGAAGTAAGCGGTGTAAATGAATAATGATTCTCTTTCTCTGACTATGGTTGTCCTTTTGGCTCACGAAATAATTAATGAATGACTATTTATGTGTTTTTTTCCTAAGGGGCATGACCTAGACTTTTTCGTGGAAACGGAGCCCATTGGTCTGGTAAGTTAATTTCCACCCCTAGGGCGGAGCTACCGAACAGCTGTGTGTGTAAGATATACCTACATATTTCCAAAACATTTATCTTTATTATATGAATCGCTTGTTAAAATTTCTCCTGGTTAAAGTCTGTATTTGCTCAGCTGCATTTAGCCTCCCGTTTTCTGATAAATCTTTCCCAAGACGCAAATGTTTCTTTATGCGTGACCTTGTATTTACTCTGGTGTCCGACCTGATATCTGCTTTCCACGATTATATTTTGTTTGTTCACAGGCGTTGCTCTTCCGACCGCTTGCCTCATCTATATTTATACAAATTAACATATCTCTTTTCATTTCATTATTCTCTATACAAATTAATAAATACAAATTAACATATATATTTTCATCTCCTTATTATCACATTAGACATTATTTCCGTTATTATATTTAAAGCAATTTCTAAGGAGTTGATAAATCCACCGAGTATCAATTTGTGGTGTTTCTCGCTGAGCCTATTAAATCCTGAAATTTGCTGCCAGCAGCCTACCTATTATATGAAACTAGCACCACAGGACTTTAGCTTGTAGTAGTTGCTGTGGCAGACTTTGTAGGCCTTGCCCTCGATATCTACCCACCTATTGTATTCGATGAGGTTAAGGTCAGGCGACTGCGGCGTCCAAAATTCCTTCGAAAAGAAGTTCATGTTTGACCTCAACCACTCTTGCACGTTCTTATCAGTATGGGCCTTAGGCCGTACTGCTGATCTAAGTACTTAGCCTTTTCATGTTCTTTTTAAACAGGGCAGGAGTTGCGTGGCCGTAAATCATACTGTCGGCATCTTATCGCTTTTCGAAGTTACAATGACGAGCTTCATCAAAGAGAACGGTTGCTTGGTCCTGGATACGTATTGGACCTAGGACACCTACGATTTCAATTTTTTAATAACCTAACGACAGTGCACCCGACGATGTTCCTGCTTATTGTAGATAAGCAGAAGAATTAACGCAACCGAAGCTCTTGTGTACCTCCTCGTTGACGGACCTAGACACTGTGGCCAGCGAAATTGACCCCTCTGTTGCGAGTGTGGTTATTTTGAGCTTAAGACTCCTTTCCAAAGTTTTCTCAAGGCAAATTGTTAACAACTTCAAGTCCCTGAAAGAGGTCTTTGATCTTAGAGGTCTTCCGAATTTTTTAACCTCTTTGCGACTCTGTGGAAGGTCATCCGATTTATGTTTAGGCGGTTTGCGTTTTTGGACTTGTGGCCCGCCGTAAGGTGATCAAAACTCTAGAAAGTTTAAATGAAACATGCTGGAAAAGTAGTACTTTAAGATTGTTTCCTGTAACTTTTTCTCTCACGCATTTAAACCTCTCGAAGAAAAAAAACGAGTTTAACACAAATTTTGAAAAACCCGATGCCGTAGGATAACCCCGCCCACCTTACACCAGATTAATATAGATGTCGTAGAATAGGGTCAAGTTCACTCTTTCTGCTTTACGAGTACGTGGCAAGTTTACAATATAAGCAAAGTGCAAATTAAATGAAAGTAGGTTGGCCAATAGCCGATGATAAGGCTTACACTAGGGGGAGGGGGGCAGAGAGAGAACTTACACAGGAAGAGTTGCGCGTTACTGGTACATCGAAGATTTGGTTCGAGGAAGTAATCCTTGCCTTGGCGCAAATATCAAACAATAGTCTCTGGATAATAACTACTACTGGAGGGAATTTAAATCTTGTTCTCGAGTAACACGAATCAAGATTGAGCGCGCTGTGTTCGAGGAGCGGGGGGGGGAAGGGGGTCGAGATAGACTCACGTGAATTAACGAACATAGCGGGAGCTTGAGAGATTCTGCAAGAATTGCGCATAGTCCAACGGAACGCGAATAGCGGGTACGGACGGGGGCACTCAGAGGATAAATACGGGGCAGGGAGGACGGCGGATACTGCTTCCATCGCTGGCGCCAGAGAATTTATAGGGGTCGAATGGGGTTTTCCCACCTTCTGTCAGAATGGGAGGGTTGTAGGGTCAAAGACATCGTATAAGAGAATCGACTCAACCTTTTAGCAGAGGCGAAATTTGTCTGGCTTTAGATGGGACCTTTGGGGCTCTTACACCTGTCGCAGCTCTATGTGAGAGCCGCATTTGAGTCATCCTGGTGTCTGTTTTTTCTCACTCTATTGAAGAGCAAGGCGGCGCGTATCTTTACCTCTCTCTGTGTTTTCTGATACCATATATATCTGATGCGTGCTTACTATTGGCTGAGAAGACTAAAGCGCGCCTGGAAGTTACGGTTGCAGCAGTAGAAAAGGAAAAATAACAGAACAGTCCACTTGCAATTTTCGATGGTTCTAATCGTGAGCCTGCCATCCGACAACGACATTTGAACTTTCTTAGGTTGCGGCATTGTGTGCAAGGCTTGTTGCTCTCTAGTACAAGCCAGTTTTATCAGCATAGCCAATCAAGCTGGGACCATGACAGCGAGATTCTTCGACCGTAGATGTAAATCGATTTTTCCTTCTCCTCGATTAATGATCTGACATGGGTAACTAGATCGATCTAGTAAGGTTTAAAGTAAGAGTCTCTCCTAAGTAAAGTAGGCTAAGAAGATTCAAATCAAAATTCTTGTAAAAACGATTTGGCGTAATATTTTTTCAAAGAAAAATGAAAAAAAAGATGTGGTACTGGAAAAGATAAACATAGGGAGATAGTGAGCAATAGATGCAGTTATCAGAGTGGGGAAAAAAAGCTTGAAAAAATACTGCAACCTCTCTAACTTGGTTTTTATGCATTTTGGGTCATTTTCTGAAGATGGCTCGATAACATCACAATGTGCATATTAATTAAATTATTTTTTTCTATTGTTTAATTCATTATGTTAAACAACGGCCTCAACACCTCCTCTTAAATGAGAACAGCTCTAGAGCAAAATGTCTTCTGACATATTGGCCTATTCTTCCTTGATCGCAGCTGTGAGGACGATATCGCCATGCTGTAGGACTATTTGATTTCTGCCCTATAATGCCCTACCTGCCATAATTTGACGAGGTTTGGGCCGGTTAAAAGGAGGGAGAAAATTCCCCTGAACGGAGTTTGGCAAAGTTTCCAACTTCAGAATTTTATGGTTAATAGCATATTCCATGTGTAGTGTAAAGGCTTAATATTTGTCTTTTATCCTGTCCTGAAGAAGAAGAAGGGAAACAGAGTGATTTCTGAAGTTCGGATCTCGAGCCTTTCACATGAAACTGCTTTTAAATCGGTGGTTGATTCTACTAGCTATCAGTCCTTTGAGGTGTTCAACGAGACATCCAGTGTACATAAGTCTTACTTAATAAAAGTGTTGCAGATCAAACTGTGATGCTTGAAGTATTTTAGCTCTTTCTCACATCTTTCCATTGTCCTAACTTCCAAAGACTAGGTAAGGAGTTGCTTTAGAGGAGGATTGCCAAAAGGGCAACCCTTGAAGACCGCACATAGGCCAGATGAGCCCAGAAACGTGGTAGGCCAATGGCCATGCCCACAAAATTCAGGAGGCCACCCAGCCTGGCCCCAAAGGGAGAAGACGCAGGAACACGAGGGGCCCATTCAAGGGCCGTGAAGGTCTTCCTTCTCATCTTTGGAGTCAGACGGGTGAGGCTGGAGCCAAAGTTAATATCCACGCCCAAATACACAAGATGGTGCGTGGGGGTTAACACCGACTTCTTCTCGATAATTTTAATGGATGAATCGCGGACTAGCTTGATGAATCTGAGGAGGGCGGCGGGACAACCTAGGCCCAGGATATCATCGATGTAGGTGTACACCGTGATACCCGCTAGTCTGGCGAATTCGGCGAAGATCGGCGCCATGCAAGCCTGCATGATGTACGGAGATCCCGAAAACCCCATGGGCAATCGTTTGAAACAAAAACGATTGGTTCCACAGAGCACGCCGAACCAAGGCCGGGCATTTGGATGAAGCAAAATATGGTAAAACCCATGTTGGAGGTCAAGTTTTACCGCCCATGTGGCCTCTCCCGCATCACGCAGAACCTTTTCGAGGGAGGGAAGCTGGAAAGGAGGAGGGGTATAACAAGCCGACACGCCCAACGGGGACATGTCGTAAATGAGCCTGTCCTCGGTCTCATTCTTGGGGACCATGAACACCTGATGAGCGCGCCTGATCTGCTCTTAGCGTTCATCAACGCCAGCGCGCAGAAGGGTCTGCAGCACCGGGAGCATAAGCTTACTGCTTGGAGCAAAATGGCGGTACTGACCAAGGAACACCCGTACACCCTTACCACCCGCAGCTTTCACCACATTGGAGGGAAGGGGCACGTGGTGACACACATTACCGGGAATAAAGGCGCAGATATGACGTTGCAGGGGATCGTTTCGGACCCGCACCCTCGTTGTTGTCTTCCTCGTCGTCGTCGCCTTCGCCCTGGTCCTGACCAGCCTCAACCCTGGCTTTCAGGGGCGCATCCTGAGGAGGAGCCTCCACATCCGGTGAAGCAGGGAGGTCGTCTGGCACCGAGACCGGGATGTTCTTGATGAGATTGATCACATCACGTAGTTGAGGGTCACCGTCGATCAAATCCTGGGTATCATCATCCAGGGGGATGGCCATGTTAATGGCGTCGATGGCCACGGCCAGGCCTGGGTCAGCCACTAGGAGGCGCTCCTGAGACGAAAGGTCAAAGTCCTCCAGGTCCTGATTCTCGGGAAGTATTTCGGCGCCCCATTCCGGAAGGGCATCAATATTAAAGCCGAAAGGTACGACCTCACGATCTCCCGACCCCAAGGCGAGAGGGAGGTCTGCCCCAAACCCAGGAGAACCAACAACCCAGGAATGGGGAGGAGAAGGTGACAAAGGGGGCTAGGGGCAAAGTTAAACACATCCCGTACGGCCCACAACTCGTCCTCCCAAGAGTCGTAAGGAGCCTCATTTGCGGCAATCCTTGGCATTACTTCTGGCACGTGGACGACGACGCGGGCGGGCAGCCAGAGCGGCTGGATGGGGACGGGGGGGGGGGCGCCCAGGACTCCCTTAATACCGTCCTATTATAAATGACGGGGTCAATGGGGATACCTGCATCCTGGGTAGCCTGGAGGCGGTGATCCTCCAGGACGCACCCCCACCCAACGTAGGATACAAAGTAATACAACCTCAGCCTAGTTCGTAGGCGAGAGGTCTCCTTCTTCAATAATTGGTCCCTGAATCTATACACAATAAAGAGCGGTTGGAGCTCCTCTATATCACGTGTACTAAAGACAGGGGGGGGTGGCTGGGGTGGCTACGCGGGCCCTGAGGCGGGTTACCACGAGAGCCCAGTCCGGGGTGACCCGGCGGGCTTCAACAATCTGGGGGACACCCTTATTGGGCTGGAATCCCAGTATAGGCTCCGCGAAGCCTAGCACTCTACGTGCGTCAGCGGGGTTGGGGGCCTACGGGGTAGTCTTCCTTTCATGATTTATTTGTGCCATCCTTCCTCATAGCAGCGATCTTGCTTATTAAAGTTTTCTGGCTCTTTGCATTGTTGTCGTGTAAATCCTCTAGTTAGCGGAATTCATCTTCTTGTTGGTACCGAAATTGAACAGCTCCTGTGTATTTTGACTTATATATATAAAAGGCATTCTAAAGATTTCATGTATTGCTCAGACAAAAAACATCGATGTGGCTTCCTGAGAAGCCAATTTAGGCTTAATTTCTAAACATAGATAAATATTAGTATCTGAACATCTTTTCCGTTTGAAATTAGTGTTGCTATAGGTAAAACAGTATTTGATTGCAATATTCATGCAAATGCCAAAAGAAGTTGTCTACCACACCCTTTATATAGATATGAGCCAAATAGAGAGTATAGAATAGGGTATAAAAATAGATGGTGCTTAACTCTTCTGAATTAGTAATTGGTTTATAATGATGGCGTTATTCTCCCTTATCAAACTCTAATTAAAAAATAAAGATTTATCACACTGTTTTGATTGGCAAAATAATTCATCCTCCTCTTTCCTAGTCTTTTATATTTTAGGACCTAGATAAATCTAATATTCATCTACCAAAATGTCACAAAGTTATCAGTGAAATAATTAACTTAAATCACATTTCCTCAAACTTATTGTTAACTTTGATTAGTGTCCTTATTTAGCTTTGTCCAGTTTTATAAAATCACGGATTGCATCCGAAATATCATCAAATATTCCCCATTTTTAATTAGGTATGTTTTATTAAAAACTATAACTTGGACCAACAAGTGCACTTTTAATTGACTTTTATTGAAATAATTCTCCAAAAGGAAATGGTAAATTTAAGGGAAATAAAAATTGGGGTAATTCGGTAAAGTGCCGCGTATGGGATTTTATGTTTTTTCAAGGTCAAGTAGAGGGGGCACTAGTAGAGAGGCAGCAGGTAACTTGATCGCATACAAAATCAACTAAAATTATAATCTTATGAACAGATCCTATTGTTACGCTATCTTCGCACGAGGGAGCTAAACATAGTCCGTCTCATGTATTTTAACACGCAATGGTAACAAACAGAAATTTAATTTTATAAGCTTTCTAATTGAATGCAATAATACAAACAACTTTTAAACCTAATATGTAATTAACAAATCCGAATTAACCAAACTTATTTCCTTAATACTTTAAATATTTCAGGTATGCATTTAATAACAAAAAACAGAACCGCAGACAATCGGAACTTGTTAAATGATTCTTTCATTGTTGAAATATTCACTTTATGTGACTTATTAGAAGGGTCGACACAACCACTTTGTCATTAAAATATACTCAAAGGATAATAATGTGTTTTTTACCTGTTTAGATTGAAAAAGACTGAAAAGTTGCATGTATCTAGAGTCTTTGATACCGATGTTTTACTTTTTGTCTTTAGTATTTTTTAAAATATTCAAAGTTAATTTACAGATTATTGTAGTTTGAAGCGTATTTCGCACAAAACCCCCAAAATATATAGTTCTGTTGAATTTGCACCGCACGAAGTGAAAAGAGAAAGAAAGAGAGACATTTTAAAGTTTAAATTGCTAACAAATATGTATGCAACAGTAAGTTTGAGCACCACGTGTATGCATAAATTAGAAAGTTTGCAACGAAAAATATATATATATATATATATATATATATAATATATATATATATATATATATATATATATATATATATATATATATATATATATATATATATATATGTATATATATATATATATATATATATATATATATATATATATATATATATATATATATATATATATATATATATATATATATATATATATATATAAGTTAGTCAAGGAACGAAGGAGTGTGAACAAGAGTCTCTAAAGGTAAACACTACTGTACGCAAGACAGCCACTATCGGAGCTGCGATCGGGTACAATTGAACTGGACACAAAAGGTATGGACCTTCTTCTTAGAGTGCGATATTATAAGTTGGTTCTTTGAAAGGAAATAAGTTTGCCGGGTTCGTCTCAAGGGATATTCTAAAGATAAATACCTTTATAAAAATAAACTTTAATAAAATTAATAAAAACAAGGGCACATATAAATATGGAAATCTAAATAATAATCAGTACGAGAAAAGAATCTTATGCCAGGCAAAAATTAAGGAAACTAGTTCCGGGAAAATATATAAGTGATCCAATAAGTTAGATTGAATAAAAGAATTAGCAAGTATATAGGCGTTACACCAATGGAGAATTCTTCTTAGGACTGGGAACGAAGAGGTGGGTCTTACGAGGAAAGGACTCCTGGTTACCTCTAGAGGATGAACTATCAAAGTAGGAGAGCAATAGCCAGCTTCTCGTCGATGGGGTCTCGATTGGAAGGCGTCCATTGAGACTCCGAAGGGGGTTGAAAATACTACGGCTCCAGGGAGAAGTTATCACAAAATCGAGATTGGTCTGCGGACTGCAGGAATTCTAAACTAAAGTATAAACAGGTTTCCGTAATCTTCCTCTGACACGAGTTCTGACGAGTTCATAATGGCAAGGGGATCACTTCATGGAGACAGATACTATGGTCTGGAGGGCAACAAGCTGGGGTTCTCTTTATCTGCTGAGGACTTGCAGAAATCCCCTTAAATAGGAGCCACAGCCATGGTTGAGAGAGTGCTTTGCGTACGACGGCCTCTCAAGGGGATACCAGACACGACTTAAGCAAACATGGACCTTGATAAATTCCGGTATCGACGAGATGAAGGGAATTAAGCGAGATTCCCAAGGGATATCGGACACGGCTTAAGCAAACATGAATCTTGATAATCTTGGGCATCGATGAGGTGAAGGGAAATAAGAGAGATTCACTTATACCCCAACAGGGGCAAGATGGACACGGTTGCTCCTAGAAAGCGGGACAGCGTTATCAAACTGGGGGAAGACGGTGCTAAACAACCCAAATTAAACACAGCTGCGTTGATCTCTCTTTACCAGAGAAATTCTGTGTGATAACGGCGTAATGAGTTTCATGCTTCCACATGTTGTTGGACTTCACGACGTATAGTTGAGAATGGGTGGAGGAAGTAAAATTCTGGAAAACAATCTTGAGTTTTTTATTGACGTTTTGCCTTTCAGCTTTTTCAAAACAGAACTACACTAGAACCCAACCTGGTGATTCGTTGACCTTTTGGAGATAATAAGCGATGCTTCAATCATTTTTCTCTCTTTTTGCTAAACCAATATGAATTAGTTTGATCCTACCCTAATTGGCAAATGACCATATTTATCGATATGTACTACCATTGAGTTTAATGTTTTATGTGCTTTAATGTCCCTCTCATGCTCATTAAGCGTGGTCTTAATTTTCTTATGGATTCACGATAATAATAAATAATACCTTCGTCGTTTTTAGTTATCGAATTCCTATGCTTCAATAACTACGCAACTCTGGTTCACGCAAATTTAGCTACCAATATACCTGCCCTCCTAAGAGACCTGTTCAATCTCATTTCTGCCATAGAGTACGTAGCAAACAGGTACTTGACCCATTGTAATCCCTTGCCGGCGAGCTACTTACCATCGTCCGCTTCTGTGAGCCTTTCCTCTCTACTTTTCTCCACTATTTTTTAAGCTTTTTGACAAAACCTTTTTAAAAGACCCTCTGGATATATTAGTTCCATGAAAGCCTTTTTAATATATTCAAATTCATCATTCAATAGGCTTTCGCTACAAATAGGAATAACCATGAATTAAAACACAATGACTACCCTTGTCTCCGTTTTGTTAACATGTGCAAAGAGAAAATGAATAAAATCGGCCTTTTGTGCGGGTTGCCAGTACACGAGGAATTTAGCCCTATCGTTATATATATATATATATATATATATATATATATATATATATATATATATATATATATATAGAAAGGGTAAATACAAGGGTAATGCTTCAGATTCAGGGCCCACGGTAGGTGGCGCTGTTAGTAGGCTACAATTTTGGGCTACAATTTATTTCTTATGACGTCAGATGGTAGCTTTAGATGTGACCAATCAAGGCGTTATATTTTTTTGTTGTTTTGGGGATTTGTAACTTTTAGTCTGTATTATTTACTAAATATCTGCGCCTCTGCTCGTTTAGAGTTTTTTTTTAAGTTAGGTAAGGTTTCTTGATGTATTTTATTGTTTTTTGTTTTGTTTTCGTATTTTTTGTTTGCTGTGAACGATAACAGCTTCTTACTGGCAACGTCGTAGCTTATAAATAGGACCCGTTTTGCAAATGTTTTTCTTGTGTTTTGTTATGGCGTTTATGTGCTCTCTATGTGCATCTTCGTTATTTGAATTCGGCTTTATTTTTTATAATCGCGAAAAACTTTAGATTATCTAGAGGCGCATAAACTAATCAAGAAACCTATAAAAGTAAGTATTGTTTGTTATTAGGTTAGGTTTTACTGCCAATAAAAAGCTGTTGGGGAAAGAAAACGGTAAATTTAATGGGACTGCTCGTGGGGGAAATATCACTGCGGGGAGATACCCTTACGATGATCCTGAGTGTAACTCAATTGGGTGGGGTCTGGGGGGCGCAGGCCCAGTATATACTCATATACAAAAAATAAAGCCGTAATTGTTCATATCTGACGCTACCGTCTGACATCATAAAACATATATTGTCGCCCAAAATTGTAGCCTATAAACAGCGCCACCTACCATGCGCCCTGAAACTGAAGTGTTACCAATACAAGTTCTGCGGGAACTTGTATTTGCTCTTTCTTTTATGTGACATGGACAGTGAGCCTTTAAATTGTGAGCGGGTAAGAAGTGGTATAAAATATTCCTTGGAAGTTCGTAGCTTAGGGAGATACTGGGTTTGATGGGGTAATGCTTTGAATGAGGTTTAGTCACTGTGCCTGGTAGCTTAATGGTAGAGCATCTGACCGGTAATCATCAGAGGGGTTCGATTCCCGGCCGGGAATTTCAAACTTTTTATCCAATTGTTATTTCTGTCTTCTCGGTAAAGGATTGCTTTCATTCTGCTGCCTTCTGCTCTCTTTGATTCTATGTTCTTCTAATGTCCTTTTCTCTTACTTCTAAAAAACATCCGATTTCTTTTCTCATTGCAAATTCGTGTCAAATTTCTCTTTTTCTTGTACTATATATATGAACTCATTCACATTTCATCTCGTATGTATGAAATAATTATGAAGATTTATTACTTTAAAAGAATGCGCAACCTAATGGAAAATGCTGAGGATCACTTCAAATATACTTTTCCTAGTATACGAATCATTAAATGAACTAAGAGGATCTCTTATAACACTTAAAATCCCATTTTTTCTATATATAGTTTATTTTTCTCACTGGTATTTGATATTATTTGATCGACAATGCTGGATAAACAGCACGTTTCTAAAAATGAATCAATTTAATTAATAGTTTTCGATATCAGACTGTTACACTATTATGAAACTTTGCGGATATCGATAGAGAAATAAAAGCAGTGTGTATTTGTCAGAATCAAAGATTTTTAATTTTTTTTTTAATACATACGAAGGGCGGTAAATAAGTCTTGCAAATTGGTAGGGTAAAACAGAAGAAGGGGGATCGCTGTTTGTGGGGGTCTTAGAGCAAGCTATGACAAGTCAGGACCTGCTGCCGCACGCTCCTGCCTCGTCTATTTGAGAAGCAGTAGCTGATCGCAGATCGTCAGTCCCAAATATTTCAAAAATGGAGAAGGTTGAGTACCGCGCTGGGAGCAAATTTTTGACCAAGGAAGGCAAGAATGCAAAAGAGATCCATGAACACATGGTTGCAGTGTACACCGACACCGCCCCATCCTATGCAACCATTGCTCGCTGGAATAGGGAGTTACGCCATGGTCGTGAGTCATTTTAAGATGACCCACGTCCAGGACGCCGGTTAGACGTGACAAACGAGGGCAATGTGGCCCATGTAGAGAGGATGATCCTCGAAAATCGACGGGTAAAGTTCGAAGAAATCGAGCGAGAACTTGGAATATCACATGGAAGTGTTATGAACATCATTCACGATAATTTGGCCATGACCAAGGTCTCTGGCCGTTGGGTCCCAAGAAACCTCACGGAACCTCACGCCCCATGATCGACTTTAACAACGTCAAAGTCCACAAGGCCAGAGTTGCACAATCTGCCATGTGCGAGTGCGGATTCGAGGAACTCAACCATCTCCCCTACAGTCCATATCTGGCCCCTAGCGAATACTTTTTAATTCTGCCAGCTCAAGGTTGCACTGCGTGGATGCCGAGTTGGGGACGATGAAGATGTCCAGCTCGCCATCCAGGAGTGGATTGAACAGCAGACGGGAGATTTCTGGTTGTCAGGAATTCAAAGCCTCAGGGACAAGTGGCGCAAGTCGAGGATAGTTATATGGAAAAATATTAAGACACTTTTCCTCATATCTCGTTTCCTTATATCCGAATTGCAAAACTTATTGACCGCCCCTTGTATATAATTAATAAAAATAAATATATTAATATAATTACATTTTAGGTGCGCTAATGGTTAATTAACGCTATGGCATTATTATTTGCTTTGCTAGAACTAAATGATTAAACAATTTAAATTGCATCTAACAAAATTTGTTTTCCACTACAACACAGGAATGTAAACGAAAGTTTTAAAGAGCATTTATATAGCTAAAGCAATTAGGTACAAATCCATCTTATATTCTTATATAGGATATAAGTGTTTAAGGAAACTCCTCAGTTTTACCCTGTCGTGGTATGACATTACATTATATCAATACCATATTATATCTATCAGGTAGGGACCAATAACTTGAAATCAAACCGACAAAAGGGACGGAAAACCAAGAGTTTAGACGGGCTGAGTAGCAAGAGAATGCAACGAGGTCAGGTAAATTATGGACAATGGCAAAGCTTAAGGTTATTTAGAGAGACTTGACAAAAATATAATTTTATTTACACAAAAATAATGAGAGAATTGATGGGTAAAATTACCACAGAGAATTAACGGGCAAAATCACATCCCTAAATGAAAAGGGGAATTGTAGTTATAAATCAGGCTATGAAGTTAGAACTTAAGGTGTTACCGGAGGAGAATATTCAAATGAGGGTCATTAACTCAATTGGGTTACTAAAAGGGAAAGAGGGGTTGGCTTACGGATGTCTTTTGCACTTGAGGTGAGGCCGATCGGACTTCAACGCGGGAGGTTGGGTTGATGACGGTTTTTCAAAAGCAAGGGGGGGGGGTAACTCCCCGTCCAAGGGAGAGTATTTCGGCTACCCTAAATGAGGAGGGCTTCAACAGGAGTTAATAAAAGAAGTCGGGAAAATCACTCGGGGCGATCGTTCAGTGGAATTACGGCTGGGGCTAATTCCAAATACACAAAATAGTCCAGCTGTCACTTTGCTTTGTTGCTAGCACTTGAATTGGAACTATGGGGGAATCTTCTAGGATCTGGGCGAGACTTCTTAACTCTGTGTCTCTTCCGGAGAGTCGAACGTTATTTATGTCCGAGGCTCTCCCCGAAGTTGGGGGTTTGCGGGAAACATTTGTACTCTCGAAGGGCCTCGAATCTTCTTGCAGAGCTATTTTAGCTCGCATAAAGGTGAATCCTGGGGGACTTGATTCGAGGCTACCGCTTGTGGAAGGGGTGGGAGGGGGGGAGTAGGCTTACCACTTTAGGCCTAGCCAGGCCTTCTGATGCACATACTAGTTCCTTTCTTCTAAAGATCTTTCACGTGGGGATTCCCTCACATGATCACATGACTTACATTAATGCACTCCGCTTCCAGTGGGACGAAGGAAATTTCCGGGCAAGCTTCCGGCTCTGGCTGAAGTGAGAGAAAAAGTGAAATTGCCCTTATTTGCGCTTCCATGGATAAAAGCGTTTAAAATCTACTTTCTCTTTGCGCTGGAAACCAAATTTTGAGAGAAAAAATCACTTAACCAAATAGACGACAGGCTAGATTACTTCAGATCAGTTCGAACGAGATAAGTTATTCAGATTTTTCCCGCACAACAGAGATAATCCTAGTAACTATTGTAATGAATGGTTGGAATAGTTAAATGCTGACTGAATGAGACAAGATGATATATATACCAATGAATATACCAAAGCAACGTCTGCTTTGTGACCAAAACTATAAAATGGATGAAGTGTGTTAAAAACAAACTTAAGATGAAAAAATCACTCAACTAAAAATAAAAACATAAAAATAAAAAAACTGAATAACCAAGTATTTATTTCATATTTAAATATCCAAATAAATCTTCTTTCTTTAATTAAGTCATTTATCTCTTTTAAGTGATAACCTTTTTAGTCAATGGAGATTTTCGTTAAGAAAATTGACTGAAAATATTAATAAAAGGATAACAACCAACACCATGATAACTTTTTCGGTCAATGGAGAGATTTGCCAAGAAAATTGACTGAAAATCCTACTGGAAAGGACTATCTACATCATTTTGTTGCAGTTTGTGATGGCAATTTCTCATTGGTTTGATTTATGTTTTTCAGCAGCAGAAATGCTTGCTTTCAATTTATCTTTTAGAGGACAACTGCCATTTTGTTTTGTTTATCGGTTATGATAGACAAAGCTTTTTGATTTAATCATTGGTTTTGAAGATCACTGCCATTCCTTAAGTTTTATTTACAAGAACGACTGCCATTTGGGGGCTCAAGTTGAAGGATCACTGCAATAGAGTTTGGATGTTAGGTGAGGAGACTTCTCTTTTTGTTTTTTGTTTAGTTTCAGAACCAAAACTATATGGATTTCAAGACCCTTATCATTTGTGCTAAGGTTTGGCGGAGTGGAAACTTCGGGTCTGATTTTAGTGAATCTAAGCCATATTGGGTGTAGTTAGTCGCCGGATGTAGTCCAATTCGGGTCGACTTCTCGGCGGCTACCATACGCTGTAGAAACCAGTTGTTTGGTTCTCACGTTGATCAGTAGACACCCACTAAGAAATCAAAGGCATCCATATTTATGCAGATCGGTAGTAAAACACATATCATGAAAAAATTGCCATTTGATATGATTATCTTAATTAGACTGTCATTTGTTTTGTTTTTTGGTTTTAATATTGCCTTTATTCCGGTTGAGTGCTTTTTGGGACTACTTCTATATCTATTTTTTTGTGTGCGAGAGGAACTAATAACTTTAGTTAGTGTTGTGTGGAATACAAATTTTTGTGCCTTTCCTTTGAAGATACGAGTATTTGCTTTTTCGTTTAGATAAATGGTTTTGAAAGACATTTTGGATTGTCTTTTTTGCATAGAGGGCACTCATCGTTTGGTTTTAGTTTTGGTTTTCTAATCACTTTTTATTGAATTTCCTCCTTTGTTTATGAGGGTCACAAAAGTTTATATTTTCTTTCTCTGGACAAGATATTTGGTTAGGTTTTGCGCCCCAAAGTCATGTGCCAAATCATCGTTTCTTCAGCCCTCTATATTTTCAACCTCGGTTGACCCATGCAATGAGCGCATATCAGTGTTGATGATAGTGTATTCACTATCTAAAAGCGTAGAATTTATTTACGCGACAAGTTTTGGTATGAAGTTTATGATACCCTCGTCAGATACGACTGAAGAAAAAATAATAAACTTCATACTGAAACTAAATAAATTCTCTGCTCCTATACAGTGTTTCCAGTATCATATACCATAATTCGCTATTGAGTTCTTTCCCATATATCAGTGGTTGAGTTCACTACAAACAAGGGTAAAAAATAACAAAAAAATGCAGAGGAAATATCTATATTAATCAAGCAAGAACTACGGGAATCACATTTATATTAGTTATCGTCATAATCTTTGTAAAATGTGGAATTTTTTCAAGGAAGAAAATTAATAGGTGAGTGCGGGGAGGGCGAATGAATCAGTTCGAAGAGTGCACTTATATTTAATAAATACAAACACGCTGGGAAGCGTTATACTAAAAAATTTAAAAGGCTCAAACCAAAAACCAAAGCATCACAGGCCAGGTTTTGTAACATTTCTTGAGGTAAATAGATTCTATGCTCCTATAGAGTGTTTTTACTATCATATACCAAAACTCGATATTGAATTCTTTTACGTATACAAGTGTTGAGCAGATTACAAAAGAAAGTTAAAATATAACCAGAGGTATCGCCACGCGTGCCGAAGAACGCATCGAAGGCCGTGTGGATGTGCTCGCAACGAAACCGTCGCAAGAAATCGACCAAATATCTCCCCACATTGTTTGAGGGGTTCGAAAATAATAAAGGATGGTGTACATTTAGGTCCTCCACAAAGAAGAGTGGAAGATTTTAGTTTAGTAGTGCTTGGAGTTGGACATCTATGTGGAGTTATAGGCATGGTGGTCTGTTGTTTGTGGCAACTAGGATTGGACAAGTGTCTCCGTCTAATTTTAGGCTAATAATGAGTCGTCTCTTGTATCCATGAGAGTATGGTGTAAAGGTCGTTTTGCTCGGATCGCTGAACTAGGATGAGGCGCCTTTGGGGTTATGTATGTGTGCTAGCATGCAATGCAAAGTCTATTTGGGGGGAGTTAAGACTGGTGAAATATAGGATGATTAAGTCTGGGTGTTGTGAGTTTAATCCACAATTAGAGATGGTTTGGCAGGCACCGTGACAACTGTGTACGTTTAATTGGACCACGCTCAAGTGAACTCTTCTAGGTGAGAGAGTAGTGCGCGTGTAGCCTTATTTTGAGGTTGACCTGTCATGGGTTTCCGTATGTGCGTGTGTGTGTAACGTATGTGTAACGGGGGCGTATGTGTTTGCAGGTGGTGTTACTGTATGCGTGTGTTCCGGTAAAGTGTATGCATGTGCGAGGGGAGGGGGTGAGCACGGTGGATGTGTGTGTGTGTGTATTGAGGACAGGGTAATGCGAGGTCTATGAGTCTCCATATACGGCAACGAATAACCTCGTGAAGGCAGGTGGTGTTCGGTACGTGTGAGAGAAGGTGCATTTGGGTCTGCGCATCTCTAAGATCGTCGCCGCTCGTTTTGCGCAAGGGAAGGACATTTCCGGTGCAGTGCCACATCGTTGACACCGCCGTTGACGCACAAGAGAGATGTACTTTTGCAGGTAGTGTCAAAGGGAAATTTTACACAACAGGGTATTAAAGATGCGATTATTTTAAGGCGGAATGCGCTGAAAAGGTAGCGTCATGGTAGGCAAGGCGGTGGATATTCGGTAAAGGTGTCTAGGGTATGGTGAAGGAGATTCTCGCCTCGAGTGAAGTGACAAGTAAACTTGATCGTAGCACAGCATGTGGTTAAAAATATTTAGACTAAGAACAAATTATATAACTAAGGTAAAAGAAAATACGATTAGAATGATATCAACGATCTTTCTTTCGCAATTTTGGACTGTTAATATCGATGTATCTGTTGTTGCAAATCTTGATAGAAAACCAGGTTTCAAAGAACTGTATGCTTTACTTGTTTTTGGATCGTCTCAATATTTTGGTTTCTTTCCAATTCATATATATATGAAGAGACTCCCATCAATATATATATATATATATATATATATAAATATATATATATATATATATATATATATATATATATATATATATATATATATATATATATATATATATATATATATATATATATATATATACATATATATATACACGGTTGTCCCCTACAAAAAATCAGATCGTTTTTAAGAAGCAATATGTTAATATCCATTTTGGCAAGGGACATAAAATTAAAAACGATCCATCTTTTATCATCAATAAAGACGTATTCATTGTAAAAATCGTTTTAAAGTCAATTAATGAGTCAATTAACCTTTTAAATATAATGTAAAAGATATGATTTCAATTTTCTAATGTGAAACCTTTAAAAAAGTTTAAAATTTTAAAATAAATTTAAATTTCAATAAATGGTTCAATATTATTAATCACAGCCTAATGTTGCTGTTGCTTCTGAAATTTTGTTTTTTTTCCAATTTTCAGTAGATTAATTAAAAAAATTAATACAAAGTAATTTTACTATATTTTTAATGTTAATTGGCTCATTAAATGACTTTAAGATGATTTTTACAAGGACTAAGTCTTTATCGATGAAGGAGTTGATCTTTCGTTTGTTTTATTTCATGTCCTTAGCTTTAATGGTTATTGAGATATTGCTTCCCAAAAGGGTCTAATATTTTGGGGGCAACCGAGAATCTAACTCGGTAAAAGATACACCCACATGATAGTATATCATGAATAGGCGCTTTGAGCCCCGAATAAAAGTTAACGCACAATTCATAAATGCGTAGATAATAGACTGAAATTATTTTTTCGGCACTAAATTTGAGTCGTTAATCTGTAGAATTACACTGAAATTAATGTTCGTTCCTACAATAGAGGGGAATAAATCTGAGTTTGAACTTTGACAACTCAATAACTTATGCACATGTGAAGAGTGCTCATGTCCAAAAGTCAACTTAACTTCAATATTTAGAGGATCCGCTCTTTGTCACGAGTCAAGACTTTCGTGCCATTGCCAAAGAAGTTACCAATAAGATTACTATTTAAAATTAAACCTTATGGAAATCAAATTGAAATTTAAGATTGTTAAATTTTAAGCTGTTAAGAGTTGAATTTATAATCAATTTAGCCAATACCTCAATTACCGAATGCCGCACTAGCTATTACTTTTATAATCTAAGGAGGTTCACTCGACCGGTTTGCAAGAAAGAACTGATCTTTTTCCAGGCAGGAATCAAAATTTATGTCCAATGCAACTATCTTTGGATGCTATTCGTATTCTAAATGAAAGAAAGAGAACTGTAAATTTATCTACATAATTTCATAGGCAGCTTGGATATTTTCTTTAAAAATCTCCTCTCTCTGAAATTTATGCTTCTGTGTTCAGAACGAAAAGTGAAAAGTTTCCGAGAAATTTTGGTCGTAAGGAGATATGTATTGCTTTAGAGTGTGGGCGAAGGATTCCTTGGATTACGTGCAAAGCGATGCCTGTAGCTGATCAATGTGATTTTTGTGTGTTAACTGGGTTTGATGTTGTTTGTGTTTTTTTGTATAATATTGCTTAAGATAAGTCAGAATACTGTTGATTTAGTTAACGGGATAATGAAATTTATTATTGGGATATCGGCGAGTTTGTAATGCTTCAAGTCATTGTTTTTGAAGGTGAATTACAGAAAATCTTGAGAGAAAACTTTAAGTGATCTTATGTATTTTTATACTCATGCATGGTGGTCCATGGGAAAATGGAAGTACTAATATTTACTAATATTGTGTGCTTTTGGATAATAAAAATTTTTATATATATATATATATAAATAAAGAATGTATGTAATGGTATGTTTTATTATATGCTGCACGTTTACCAATATAAATTAAAGTAGGATAAGGAAAACAGCTCTTTTAGTAAATGTATTGCATATGATTCAAGTTTTTAACGTTAGGAAAAAGTAAACTACAGAATAGGGGCAAGTTTGATATTCAGTCTACAATGGTGAAGAAAAGAAAAATGTATACTTGATAGATGCAACAAAGAGTAGTGTGAGGTATAAATAAATGAGATAATTTGTTCCTGTCTTTTTGTAGTGTATTCTTCATTCTATTGTAAAATATACGATTATAAAGTTTTTGAAAAATAGCCACTACTATTTTTACCAATTATTTTTGGATAATATGGTACTGCTAGTCTGTCATTTAGATCAAAGCTCACATTTCTTTAAAGTACATGTTGTTGAAATAGGGCTGTGTAACTTCCTTTGCATCTCCATCATAGTGGAGATACCACTCCCGGCAGCAGAGCATGCTTCCATCGACAAATCAAATAAAAAATATGGAGAGGGCGTAGCACCTCTACGAATTCTTACATTATACAATTCTGTTTACACGAGCCCGTGCCGAGCAGTAGTAACCCGGCTCGTTCCGCTACTAGGACAGCTAACGTGCTAGAAATTCCCCCATTTGAGACGCAGAGAGAAAAATTTGCATTACATTTTATTAGAATACGCAGTCGGCCTAGTAAGCTGCAGACGAGAACATCAAGAGTTTCAGAGTTTCACCTCACTCATAATACGAGAAAGAAAGAAAGTGACCTAAACCCGCCAAGGCATTGGAGGTAGATGCACGGTAACAGTCGTGGGCGATGGTATGCAACTAAATGCTGGTCTGTTTGCCCATTCTTCGCGGTTTCATTAGCGCTCTCGTCAACGCGCTCATTCCCTACAATCCCTTCATGACCATGAACCCAGGAAAAGATAATATTGAGATCTTTCCAGGTATTCTCCCCGTGGCTTATCGATACTTTAATCATTGGGCGGGGAGATTACAAATTAGTAAAAAGCATTCAGGGCACCTGTATTGCAACTAACTTCTCTGTGAAGATACATTTATCGCCTGATAAATTTTCGCTGGAGCCATTCGTGTACACATTCAAGGAGCTATCCTAACGCGAAGTGTCAGCCTAAAAGTTCAAACGCATTACTATCTGCAATATGAAAGCTTTGGGAGCAGAGGTTTCGAGAAAAATACTCAAAAGTAGTAACCTTCAAGGTGGCCTCCTGGCTAGAACGAGGGGTAGCACTGGTCCGTACTCTATATCTAGCTCTCGAAAGAGTTTCCTGCCGTAAACCAGGAGGTGTAATGAAGTGACTGGTGATTTTCAGCGGTAGAGGCACGGTCGCGATCAGCGGTGAATGGATTAAGAGCTGTTGCAGACGGAGCTAGACGCCGGGCTAGCGCATAAAAGCTTATAGTGCACACATATTCACAGCGCAAAGCAAGGGCTATCTCCTCAGCATTGACAAGCATGCTCTCAATAGAAATGTTTGGAAGGCACCGTTTGCCAGAGCGATACCGGTGTGATAGATCGTGTCGCTTTTTGGTGAGAGATTCTAAAAGGAATGGAGAATCAGAAGTGAAATTTCATTGTAATAAAGAAAAATTAAAAATTTTGAAAATGCTGGAGAGTAGAAGATGGGGAATAACTGCAGGCATGGGATTGGAGTGTTACAGCATAGTATTTAGGACGTTGACTTGCCTAGATCGCTAACTTTACTCTGTGTAGAATATAGTTAAAGATAGAAACAAAAATTTGAGAGCTTGGTAATCCGATGAATTATTCTGTCTTAGATTTAAGGGATACACAATAACTGCCAGGCTTATACAAAGTAAATTTATTTATCCTAACAAACTATACCAAAGTGAAGTTCAATGAGAAAATAATAGACAAACAAGGATAATAAAGAAAATATTGACTAATAATAATCAAATATATGAGAATATATATATATATATATATATATATATATATATATATATATATATATATATATATATATATATGAATGCGAATTCACCATTAATAATTTTATTTTCGAGTCTCTCGATTTCTCTAATATTCAGCTTTCGGTCGTTGGTTAACCCGTGTATATTGTCGCCAAAATACATTACAAAAGCACTGATAAACGAGGGAAGTAAAGTAATTCACTGGATAAAATGAAACATTTATTGTCCTAATGCGTTCCGATGCACTCCTGTATCATTATCAAAGGAAGGTAGAATAATATAAGGAAATGAAAACATGGCTCTATACATCGGGATTTGAAGGTTAACAATTATACGAACATATTTATAAAAATGGAAATTCTTAAAAACAAAGGAGTAAGACGGCTTAAAGAGGCTAGTTTAAAATGGGCATAAGTTTAGATAGGCGGGGATTATTACTTGACGCACGAGGACACGAGGAAGGCAGGGTGAACTGTATGTTTTTTTGTGTATTAAATTTGGGCTGTTTTTCTTTTATATAGAGAGCTTCTAAAATGAGTAATTTTGGGCGATTTGGAGCATATGCAAGAATTTCGGTGTTATCTTCGAGTGACTTCCGGTCCAATTGTCTTCCATGTTTTTCAAATCTATGTGTTTTGGGTGCACCGTTGTTTAAATGGTAACTCATTCTTCGTGTTAATTTTCTTTCTGTCATTCCGAAATATGAATGAAGTAGGAGCTCACAGTCTCCCATTTGCAAGTGTATTAATATATTAAATGACTTCTTTGTTTAGGTGTTAGGGTGGGTGTATGGTCATTTTTTAGTATAAGGTTGGATGTCCGTTTATTATTGCTGAATTCGCAGTCACCTTTAATAAAATATGTCACAAAGAGAATCTTATGCCCAAATATACGAATATATATATATATATATATATATATATATATAAATGCAGGTACTACCTGCCACAGTCGTTATGTAGGCCAAACTTGCTTACAACTCAAATGCAGCATCGCAAAACACTTAGGTTCGTCTCATAGGACTGGTATTCCCATTTCTAAACCACTATGAGTATCACCATCATCCTCTTAATTCTGATTCATTTACCATATTATCTTCAGCCTTAACTTCTCTGGATTTGAAAATCTTAGAGTCACTCTACAGCCTAAAATAAATCCAAACCTAAATAATTACTCCTCCTGAATTAAACTATTCACTATATAACCAATCAACACTTCAATACATTAACTAACCAACCAACCAACCGAACAAATCTCTTTAGTAGTTTTTCTATCTTTAGTTAGTCGATTTCACAACTCCTACGATAAAGGTTAGTTAGTCCTTCTGTTTAATTCGCTCACTTTTGTTTTCGGTTTTTTGTTTTTGTTTATAATTTAATATAATAGGTTATTTTATTGTTTACTCGAGTTACCTTTAATTTTTTATATTCAAGTCTGTTTATGTTAAAACTTCACTTCTTTATATTATTTTTCAAAATTACACTGGATAGTATCAATTAATTCTATATATTGTTATTTGTGTTTTACTTTAATATCAATAATTGTCAATTTTATTATTTTTTTAACTTGTCCTTACCAGCTATTTTAGCCATTATATAATGCATGCTTCGAACTATTTAACTGTTATCGTTAATATTCATTCCCCTCCTCATTAGTCGATACAGTCGCTGAAGATTGTCCCAGCGAAGGTCCGAAACGTCCGGCCAATAAATGATTAGTGTAATCACCTGGGTCTTCATATTCCTACTACTATTTATATATATAAATGGTATATAATATAAGAATTTTTCTATTAATAGATGTGGGAATGGATAGTACAATTGATTTAAGGATGAGTATAAGAAAATTTCTATTATAATAATAAATCTATTGAATTCGTTTTTAGTAAAGTTATAAAGAATCACGATGGTTAAGGGATCTGCAAGTATAAAAAAGGCAATTATTTAATTACAAATAATATAACCCGGTAGCAGTTGTAATTTTGACAAACCTGTCTCTATGTGGTTTTAGCGCACTATTGATCTATGTTCTCGCATATCTCGCCCAAGGCCGTTACAAAAACATGCCTCGCGTGGCCTTTGAATTCTTAGATGCTATTGGGTAATAGGCATTTTGGGATGTGATTTATATAGCGAGGGAACAAACGCTTTTGAATTTCTGTCATTACATTAGTCTTAAATGATTTATGAGTTGGATATTAATTATAATTAGCTACCTATATATGTATTTTAAGTATATTTACATGTTTACATTGTAACTTTTGTAGAAATGTACATTATATGGATAATTGCTACAGGAGCATAAGAAGAACAAATTAAGGAAGTGCAATGGTATCTATTTGTTGGTGTATTCTGAGTAAGAAGACGAAGAAAATGCAAAATGCGCAAAGGGCAATGTATTAACTGGTGTTTATGTAAATCAAACTTGGATAATTGAAATGCTTGATAGTTCAGAGGGGTATGGCAGGCAAATTTAGTTTAATAGGTACGAGATGAAAAAAAACAAGAAGCCCGTGAATAAATAGAGTCGGAAATCATAAAATTTATCCAATGAGGGGAAAAATGATTAATGATTTCTATGGGAACAGGAAGTTATTTTGTAAGGAAGTGAAAAGAGGGATGACGTAGGAGTAATGAGTAATAAGTTCAAAGTAGGAGACGAGAAGAGCAGTTATATATTCCAAAGTGATGTAACAGAGTGTAAAAGAGATATATAGGCAGGAATTAAGTGCAGTGAGAGTTCTGTAAAATGGGAAGTCGCTAGAGTACAAGATATACTCGCTGAGATGCTAGAAATTGATGTATATTGGCATCTGTGAGAGGAAGACCTGAACGATTGTTTGCTTGCCCATCCTTCGCGGTGTCATTGGCGCTCTCGTCAGCGAGTTCATTCCCTGCAATAAATACATTGTGTAATGTTCCAAGTGGCTATGTTGTAAGCACTTGATATTAGAGAAGTACTATAGGTCAGGGGAGAGTGCAGTGATATATATCCTTTTATAAGGATATTGGAGAGAAAAGTGGATGCAAGAAATATAGTTGCATATATCACTGAGGGTGTAGTTAAATTAATATAAAAATTATAATTGTCCGTATAGCTTGGGTGACCGAGCTTTTGATAAGTGATTGACAAGCATGATTTGAATATCTTATAAGGTATTAATTAAGTATTTGCTTGAGAGAGATAGCTAAACTAATAGGGAGTAAGAGAAGTAAAGCTTACGTTTGTTTCAAATGCCGGAGAAAGCTTATATTTATGTAGAGATATAAAGCATTCTAGGTAAATTAAAATTGTATGGAGTTGTAAACTATTGGACTGTGTGAAGATTATTTATGTTGATATTAAGGCGAATATTAGTGCAGAAGATACCTGAAAAGGTTGGTTTGATATAATTTTGAAAGGAAGGAAAGGTTGTGGTTGGACAGCATTGGTTGTTTAAATATACTTTTGCATGGAATAATGAGAGACACACGTATATAAATGAAGAAAATAGGTGTAAAATTAATAAAGAAAATGTTTTATCTATTATGGGAGTGATCTAAAGATGTGTAGAGGAATTAAAACATAAAGCCTCTCTGAGGCCCAGTTGGACGTATACATTAAAGTCCCCCCCACCCTTGCGGAGAAAACAAGAGAATCGAGCCTTAAGTGGAGAGTGTTGGGAAGGTTAGCCGGCGAGTATCCATCTAACAGCCTACCCTATTTGATCTCCCCGCCGCATAGGTAGTTTGAGCAAAGATCTGTGTTAAGGCGCCCACCAAAAGCACTTAAACAGCGTTCAAAAGATCCAATTACCTATGCTATACGTAGGCACGTGGTTAAATCGCCAAAAAGCGGTGCCAGTCAAAAGGCACACCAGAGATGGTGACAGTTGGTGGTGTCTCTAATTATCAAGCCCAATTAAGCACCGCGGTGCCAAACTCCTCAGCTCTCGTTCTCCACGATGCGACCTCACCTTTCCCTCTCCCATCTAAGGCCTCGCACCTTCCCCCTCAGATGGGGCGCTTGCCAGTCTGTAAATTAGCCCCTGAAGGAAAGAGAAAGGATTAATCGGCGAGAGTCGATAGAGGACCAGTTAGAGAAGATCGGTCCTTAGCCTATTTCGATATAACCAAGATTATTTCAAGGAGAGACGATAAAGGATTAGTTCGGAAGATTAAACCTTCATCAAGTGTCGAATTAACTTAAAAAATCACGTTTTGTATCGGTACCAGACCGAACCATCCGGTACAGAATTAGAAGAAGTCTGACTAGATTACCATTCCTAGTGCCAAACCAGGAAGTTCGGCAGCAAGAGAAGAAGGATTTTTTCGGTGTCAGCCCAAAGCATCCTGCAAAGGCTTAGTAAGAAGCTTAGCAGGACCAATATTCCTAGTGCCTAACAGGAATTAGGCAAATAAGATAATAGAAGAACCAGTCACCCTCTAGTTACTCACAAATTGCGATCAGATTTCCTTACCTCCATCCTATCTCGAGGAAAATCTACCATCGGCCGCTCCAATACTCCGTAGCACAAGAAAAGCCCTCAAGTAACATCCGGCAACCCCTGATCTTATCTGTCATGTAAGTTAGAATGACCATTTATATTTGTATTGCGTTAGTATGAGTTTATTACGCTACTCAAAGTAATTGAAGTAGAAACAATTGTGCGTGAACTCCATCATATTTACTAGTAGAAGAGTTTAATTTAATTTGATGTTTAACGCTAATCTAAAAGGATCACGATAAAATAACTAATCGGCAATTGGTTTGTTTACGTGGAGCCTATTTTTTTTATTTTTGTCATGAATAGATTTTGTAATATGTCCAGTTTCAAGCGTGTTGAGCCTCGGTTAACTTATGATGTGAATATCAATATTTTTACTGTTTTTTTGTAGTTAATTGTTAAATTTAAAATATATGTTTATTTTGGGATAATTCTGGTGTTTCGATAGATCCTTTACGTGTTTAACGGGATCTCTCCTTAAAAATAGATTAAACGCTGTGACACTCTCTCAACAATAAAGTAATAAAAAGTCCACTCAGCCAATATTTAAGTATTTTCTGTCTTGCATAATTAATAGTAACAGACCAGCTTCCCTCAAACAACAAATACAATTCGATTACCTCGACAAAAGTGGTGCCAGTTCTGTAGGTTTTTCTGAGAAACAACCAAGCATCGTCTAATTAAGGGAGAGCCAATGCGTAAAATGAATACCAGAAATAATATAATAATTGACGAGAGGAAAATTGGTATAGTCAGGGGTAGAAACAATCTAAAGGTAATTGTTAGACCAATTGGTAAGTTTCGGTGGTGGATTAAGTTAAGCTTGATTCACAACAAAGTAGATGATTGAAATAAGCCCGATGAAATCGTTTGACCTTTATTGGACTGGAAGGAAACGAACTGAACTCGTATATTCAGGAGAAAGAGAGAGACGAAAGAAACAAAAGAAAGGAATTACGTAAGATGAAAGCGGAAGCCTAAGAACGTAAAATGAAATTGGAAGCCAAAGAAGGTAAAATGAAATGGAAAGCTGAGGAAAGAGAGAAGATAAGAGCCCACGAAAGAGCTCTTAACAAAGACCAGTTAGTGGTTCAGTCAGTGACATTCAAAACAAAAGGTCACCAGTGGCCAGCATGAAACTCCCGGAGTACAGGTGTATGCTCATATCTGTCCCATTTTGAGAAAATACTCGAAGTCAATAATTGGGACCTAGAAGAAGATGGGGTCACCAGACTATTACCCCTACTCAATCGCCGGATGAGAGAGATATTTGTATCTCTAGCCTCAGAAGAGGCTGGAGTATTCCACTCTCAAAGCTGAACTTCTCTCAGCAACAACCCTCAACCTTGAAGAATATAGGATGAAGTTCATGCAGGCCCGTATAAGACCGGGACGAACATACAAACATTTTGGCCTTGAGCTTCTTCGAAGTCTACAGTTTTGGATGGAGTCAGAATGAATAGAGAACGAAGTTGCCTCTGTCGTCGACTTCATTCTTAGAGATCAGTTACTAAGCACACTACCCTAGGAAATTCGTGCATTTGTTAAGGACCGAAAAGCGGTAAATCATCGCTTATATCCGAGGGAGTACAAGAAAGAGAAAGCTCCCTCCCCAAAGAAAAATGGGCCGCCACCAAGGCATTTGCAGAAGAAACCCTTTAAGTTCTTAGCCCCAAAAGGAATCATAAGCCAAGTTTTGGAGGATCAAAAATTTAAAAAGAGGCCAGGGTTCCCCAAGGATCATACCCTAATATCGGCACTTATCCCAGGAAGCCCGTCACTTGTTATACCTGCGGGATAGTAGGTCACCTGAGTTTCCGGTGCCCACAGAACTCCCGACTGAGGGAAGCCTCGAGACAACAGGTGCAAAACCTGACTGCCGCGCTCCCGGCAGGACAATCTGATGCTTCCTCCATCCCCGAGCCAACATTCGAAGGCCCCCAACAACAGGTAAACTTTCTATTTAACAAATGTTCGTCAGGCGGCTTACAATTCGAAGATGACACTGTTAATGGGTGCCGAGTATCCACGTTAGTCAGAGACACCGGATGTACGTGCATAGTGGTATCTGATAAGTTGTTGCCCCCAGTAAACCCCAACCATAATAAATTCGCCATCCTCCACGACTTTTTAAGACGTGAAAATAGATTCCTCATCGTGAGATGTCATATACAATGCAGATATTTCACCGGTTGGACAGACTTAGTAGTAGCCTCGATTAAGTTCTGCGCAGTGCTAATTGGACAAAATCCAAAAATCCACCAGCAAGAAGTGGCTCAACAAGTAGTCACCTGGGCACAAGAATCCCAGAGGAAGGAGCAACCTGCTGAGTTGACCACGATGATTATCCCCGAAGACAACGGGTTAAAATTGACTTCCTTTGCTATTGCTCAGAAGGAATGCCCGACTCTTAAACTCCTAAGGGAAAAGGCGATAAAGGGTGAAACTCTTCAAGTGAAAGAAAAGAAGCCAATAAAATATATTGTAGAAGACTTGCTTCTCTAACGTACTATCAGCAAGGAGAATAAGGAGAGCAAAAAAGATAAATCCCCACTTAGAGATTCAACAGAGAGCGGAAATGTTGAACTTGTTCAAGGAATTCCCAGAAGTCATTTCACAAAACCCCAGATGTGCCAAGGAATCCATCCATGAAATAATACTAAAAACTAATTAAGTGGTACACTTACAGGATGCCTTCAATAATGAAGTCCGGAACTTATTAAAATTGGGAATTTTAGAGCCATCGGAGTCCGATTATTGCTGCCCCATCGTAATGGTTAAGAAACCTGATCAATCGTTTAGGATGTGCATGGAATTCCGAAAATTGAATTAAGTGACGGTTTTTGACGCCGAGCCTATCCCGCTAATAGATCAAAATCTCCATCTATTTGAAGACGCTAAATTCATCACCCTATTGGATTTATGTAAGGCGTACTATCAAATAGCTCTCGCTAATGAGTTCAAAAAACTTACGGCTATTGCGACAGAGAGAGGGCTTTTACAGTTTACCAGTTTACCCTTCGGACTACTTACAGCCGGTAGCAATTACAATAGGATGATGAGGATAATTATCGCTGGCCTAAGTGACGTGTCGTTTCACTTCGACAACGTATACGTAGCTACCGGTACCTGGGAGTCCTACTTACCTGCCTTACGCTCGTTGCTGAAGAAATTGAAGGAGCAAAGACTAACCGCCGGGCCTACCAAGTGTTTTCCGCATAGAAACCATTGACTACCTGGGATTAATAATAGGGCAGAGACACTTGACTACACAGTAAAAAAAAGTGGACGCCATAGTCAAAATGCCCCACCCGAAAACAAAGAAACAACTCCAATCCTTTCTGTGACCCGCCTCTTTTTACCGGCGTTTCGTACCGCACTTCGCTTCCATCGCGGCACCACTGAATGATTTATTAAAAAACTAGGTTAGAAGTTCTTAAAGGAAAACTCTTAACTGCGCCCATTCTTTGCTTACCAAATCCCAACAAGATCTTCGGAATTCGCACTGACGCGATTCAAATTGGGTTAGGTGGAGTATTGCTTCAATACGTAGATGACAATACAGCCTATCCCATAGCTTATGTCAGTAGGAAGCTTTCAAGTAGAGAAAGAGCGTACGCGACAATCGAAATCAAAGCTTTGCCGATTATATAGTCCATAGGTAAATTAAAATATTATCTAATAGGACTCGAGTTTACGTTGGAATGCGACCATAAACCGTTGTCATACTGAAGTAAGAATAAGAGTAAGAATGGAAGGCTACTGAGATGGAGCTTACTCTTGATGGAGTACCAGTACTCCATTCACTATATAAAAGGGTCCACAATTGTAAGGCAGACTCTTTAAGTCGGAATCCTGTCGACGATTAAGGAACATGCCGACTATTGTATTATAGTAAGTGTCAGGTTAATTGTAATCTTAGAATTGTATTTAAGAAAGGGCGAATGACCCCCTAGTAATATAGGCTTTAAGGTAAGATTAGGTGAAACATTACCGAGACATTCCCTAGTCAACTCGAAGTTTATGGTATAATATAGTGTTCAGTAAGTTACCTTCGTACATTATTGTAAGTGTCGGACAGGAAACTCCCCAAAGTTAATTTATTTAGTATGGAAGTAAATGTAAAGTAATTACAACATAAAGCCGCGCGGATGGCCAAGCGGACGTATATATTAAAGTCCCCCTCCCCTTGCGGAGCAACTAAGAGAATCGAGCCACATGTGAAGAGTTGTGGGAAGGTTAGCTGGCAAAAAACCGCCTAACTGCCTACCCTGTTTGATCACCCCGCCGCATAGGTAGTTAGAGCGACCATCTGTGTTAAGGTGACCACCAAAGGCCCTTAAACAGCGCTCAAAAGATCCAAATACCAACGAGATCTGTAGGCCCGTGGTTAAATCGCCAAAAAGAGGTGCCAGGCAAAAGGCATACAAAGGATAGTGACAGTTTGTGGTGTCTCTAATTATCAAGCCGACTTGGGCACCGCGGTGCCGAATTCGTCAATCCTCGCGCTCCCCGATGCGGCCTCGCACCATCTCTCTTAGATGGGGCGGTCGCAAGCCTATAAATAAGCCCCTGAAGGGAAGAAAAAGGATAATTTGGTGAGAGACGATAAAGGATTAGTTCGGAAGATCGATCATTCGCCCAGTTTCGAACTAACTTAAAAGGTCACGTTTTGGATCGGTACCAGACTGAACCATCCGGTACAGACTTAGAAGATGTATACTAAATTACCATTCGTAATGCCAAACCAGAAATTTCGGTAGCAAGAGAAAAAGGATTACTTCGGTGCCAGCCCTAAGCATCCTGCACAAGCTTAATAAGAAGCTTAGTAGGACCAATATTCCTAGTGCCAAACACAGATTTGGCAAATACGATAATAGAAATACCAATCAACCTCTAGTGACTCTCAAATTGCGATCTTAAGACCGAAGAATTAGATATCAGATTCCCTTACCTACATCCTCTCTCGAAGAAAATCTACCATTGGCCGCTCCAACACTCCGAAGCGCGAGAAAAGCCCTCCAGTGTCATTCAGTAATCCCTGATCCTATCTATCATGTAAGTTAGACTGACCACTTATATTCGTATTGCGTTAGTATGAGTTTATTACGCTACTCAAAGTAATTGAAGTAGAAACAATTGTGCGTGAACCCCGTCATATCTACTAGTAGAAGAGTGTAATTTAATTAGAAGTTTAACGCTAATCTAAAAGGATCAAGATAAAATAACTAATCGGCAATTGGTTTGTTTACGGGGAGCCTATTTTTTTATTTTTGTCATGAATTGATTTTGTAATATGCCCAGTTTCAAGCGTGTTTAGCCTCGGTTAACTTATAAAGTGAATATAAATATTTTTACTGTTTTTGTGTAGGTAAATGTTAAATTTAAAATATATGTTTATTTTGGGATAATTCTGGTGTTTCGATAGATCCTTTACGTGTTTAACGGGCTCTCTCCTTAAAAATGGATTAAACGCTGTGACCCTCTCTCAACAATAAAGTAATAAAAAGTCTACTCAGCCAATATTGAAGTATTTTTTGTCTTGCATAATTAATAGTAACAGACCAGCTTGTGAGAATTTGGTGGAATTTATATCTGAATCCTTTGTAGCCGGAAATGAAACCTCGGAGCCGCTTACGCTTATAAGAAGAGCATTGAGTTCAAAACTCATGTAGAGTTTAATGAGTCATTTCTGTAGAAGTAAAAATGGGGATAACAAACATCATACTAGTTACAGGATTCCAACCTCCAAGAAAGATCTTATGATGATAAGTAACTTTACAAACATCTTCAATAAGAAAAAAATTGTTATATTTTTGTGTGATATCAATTCAAAAAGACACCTGGAACCTCTATTCGAAAGAAGCATCTGCCAAAAACTAAAACTTTATTCCCCAAAATAGGTAACAATGACCGCTGCCTTAAAACTGGACATCTGCCTAGGCAATATTTATCTTACGATCAAATTTCTACATACGTTCAACCGGAAGACAAAGCGTGCATAAATAACACTGAAACTGCTCACAATTAACTACCGACCAGTGCAAATTTCCGCGAAAGTAAGAGAAAGCCAATCATGAAGCAGAGTGTAAGAAAAAAAATAAAACCAAAATCATTGGAAGGAGCAATTTTGGATGCAATAAATTCAGATTTAGAAAAATAATAAGCTCAATGCAAATAGCAGATGAACTAGGAATCTCCCAAACTGGCTACAAGACGATGAAGACCGTAATGCTTGAAAAGAACAGAAAATTAGGTGAAATATCCAAAGAATAAGACTGGAAACCACAAGGAAGTTACATGACGAACTGAGAAAAGAAAAAAAAACGAGAATTGTTAGGAAAATAAAGTGAACATTGGAATAAAACCATTTAAATAAATGACAATCACACACCAGTAAGGAAAGTTTAGAAAAAAGTAAATGAAATAAAAGGCAAGAAATAAAAAAATTATAATAAAAGACCTAAAGGAAACAGTATAGATGACAAGAATTGGATTTAATTGATATTCAGTGAACATTATAAAAGAATATTTGACTAAAAATTAGAAAATAATGAAGATTTTGACATTGATTTCGAAATTGAAATTATATACTTACTTAACCAAGGAAACGATAAAACGAAATCCCACTACTTCGTCGATGCAAATACATACTACTACGGCCGTATCGACGCAAAGATTAGCAAGCAAGAAGTAAGGCAACAATATCTCTGTTTCAGCAGAAATCGCCAGGAAGATCTGTACATATCAAGAAAAATTGTAAAGAAGCCTTCAAACACATTATAATTGCTAACGTAAAGATAAAACAAGCATCTTCCTAGGTGAACTGAAACTCGTTAAAATAATATTTATAACCTAATTAGGTAAGCCACTACCTTAAGTTAAATGCTACCAGCCTATCTCTATACTTCAATTTATAGGGGAAGGTATTCAAGAAAATGTTTACCTATCGCTACGTGAGCTCATGGAGTCAAATTAAATCCTAATAAAGTACAAACTTAGGCTCAGTAAAAGAAGAATCACAGATATGGATTCTAATATTAATCAAAGAAAGAATCATAATCTTATCCTCTGCAGGCATATAGAGAAAAGTTTTGTCAAGGCTTTAACAGGCAAAAGGCAATACAAAATCCGACAACTCTGAATGAACAACAAGATAGAAAGACTATTCGATGGAAAGATAGGCATTCATCGAGATTGGAAATCATCAAGGAGACAAGTTCGAACTTTGTGCTGGCCTTACGGTGCATACTTAAAACATCATACTACCATTAAATAAAGTGTGCTTCAACATCCAATTTGCTGAGACGTCACGTCACGCTAATAGTCGTATGCCCTTACAGGATTATCCAAATTACCAAGATATATGACAGATGAGCAACTGCGGATAAACGAGTAGGAAAATAAATAGGAAATTAGTAAGAACAGGAACAAATTTAAGATCATTCCAATTTTTAAAAGAAAACACGGAGATATCTAATTTTAAAAGAAAGGTACAGATACACAAACGAGACCAAACTTCTAGGATTGACGCTCACCAAAACGGGATAGTGCAAGCAGGTAACGAAACGAGTCAGTCATCCAAGGGAAAGAAGGAATAGGGTTCTATAGGCTTAGAGAACTCAACCAGAAGAACAACAAGAATATTTACGAAGAAATTATACCGTCTGCCATGGTCTAAACTGCTATTCCAATATACATCACCCCGAAAACAAAAATTATCAAATTGCAAATAAATCATTAAAAATTATAAGAATATACATACACTATGTTGTGATGAGATGCTTACCAAGGGTGATTTGTAAGAGAATTTTAGTACCACTCCAGGGTAGTCTGATCAGTTTCAAGGTTTTGCTTGATGGCAAACGGATTGATTCTTCGGTAAGTGCCTTTGTCGCGAGTTACTGACTCCAAAATAATTAGTATTCTTCTTTCTTGAGTGCAGCTAGGTAAAGGTGATCAGGGATTTCTTTGATGGTAAAGAAATCTTCGGTGCTGGATACAGTATTGTTTATTCGCTTGGAACTTGGAAAGTCTTCAGATGTATCTCTCTTTATATGTGAGTTACTTGAAATATAGTACTCTTCATAATGAGCTAGTTTCCTATTTCTCATATATGTGAACCGTCTGCATACAGGATGGTATTTAACATATTACATTCAATATGACTCAAATAACATTAAATTTGTACCTTATATTTATATTAATTTATTTTACGATGTTTTACATTATTTCAGAATCTAACAATTTAATGTTAATTATACAATAAATAAAAAATCCACTTATATTTCTAGCGATTATTTCATTCCAGTAAAGTTATTACAGTTATTTTATATAGATTATTTATAATTAAAGATATATATTAATTTTCACATAAATAAAACAAATACCAATATTTCTAGCGATTATTATATTCCAGTACAAGTTTTGAAAGTTATTATATATGGATGGTTTTTAATTAAAGATATATATTAATTTTTACAGAAATAAAACAAATCCAGAGTAGGAAAGGGAGAAGGTTGGCAAACGTTCACGACATTTCCTTTTATTCATTCAGCCTTTCCAAACTTCATGCTTCGCTACCATTCCCGTTGCTCAAACACTCTACCATAACGGAGAAAATTCGCAATAGAAGACGTAACATCACCACCGCATCAAAAACAAAGAAGACCCCTCCTAATATGGTAGTTTCAGTATCTACTCCCATCTGTAGCTGTAAAATGAGAAAAGAGCACACACACTTGCTTCTTTTATAGAATGGGATGGGGCAAAGTTCCAATAGAACCGTAAAGGAGAACAAAGTAAAGCATATATTAACTAAAGGGTAAATTTATAACGAATTTAGAAGCAAATTTTGGTAGGTGAAAATTTAAATAATTTGTTAAATTTTAAATGAACACTCAGAGATGTTGTAATCTGGAATTTGTTTAATCAATATTAACTCAATTATGCCTTGTTTTTAATACTTATCAGAATTATAGACTAATAGTTGGGATTGTTAAAATCTTTTTAAAATCAAACATGTTTGTTTTATTTTCTTAACTGCAACCCTTAAACAGTTCAAAATTTAACACACGTAAAAATCCTAAAGTCAATTTCAAATTAGAAGTCAAAATTACAGGCTGTGGTTGACCATAGGGGAAACAACATTAAAACAATTAATTTAATTATTTATTTAGTTTTTAAAAATTAACTCTTCTAATGGATGCAAATTACAAAATAAAAAATATATTTTGGCTAATTGTCGCATAAAATGATTTTAAGACGATTTTTACAGTGAATAAGTATTTATAGATAAAGGATTCATCTCTCATTTGTTTTTATTTCATTTCCTTAGCTTCAGATGTTATTAAGATATTTTGCTCTTAAATACGATCCAATTTTGGTATGTCACCCTGTATATAATCAAACTCCCTAAATTAACTCTATATTTATTTGAAATAGAACAATTTTAAAAGCTCAATATTATTTCTGTTTATCATGTCTAATCATATAGAAATTTTTTAGTTTGTTTATAATTTTATACTTTTTATAATTTTTGTTTCTAATTTTATTTTCAATTAATTCCAGAACCCTATTAATAATGAAAACATGACACGGTTCGCAGCATTCATCAGAAGAATACCTTCGGAAGAAAGGGATGACCTTTGGTTAACTACCACTTAGCCTGCTAGAGCCACTATCTGTTGGAACCTTTAGAACCTTTAGTGGTTTTGAATTGAAGGAATTGTTTGAAGACAGCGAACCCGAATTAGCAAGGTACTCTTTCGATGAATAGCCAAGAAGTGATAATGCTCAATCTAACTAAACTAGAATTTTAGCGTTTACGGTCTTGCCCTTCCTGAGCGCCACCGGCACGGATTTATCAGCATCTTTACTTTTCATTTTTTCTTCACTTTTAGGAGAATCCTGAGGGAAAAGACCCCTTTTCTAATCCCACCCATATTCCTTTGTAAAATGCGGAATGATTTGACTGATAATGAGGCATCAAACGAGGTAGGAGGATCCTCCTCTCCTCGTGAGTTTTTGGGGAATCTTACACCTTCATGATGATCTTGAACTGGGGGGGACTTTGGTAGTGATGAGTGTCCCACCAAATCATTGTTCTTTCCCATTTCTATATCACCAGGGGACACCAAATGGTCATCATCTCCAAGTGTCGAAGATCCTGACCGGGCAACTAGTGGGCCTATGACCTATTGAGAACACCAGTGAGGCCATTGAGGCCAGCATGCCGACCTCAATCGAGAAACTCTAGAAAAAGGAGTAAGCATGCTGGCTCTAAAAAAGGTCACATATATTGGATCTATTCTTTTTGGTATCATAATTATATAATAATCATAAAATGGTGTCAGTTTTCTAGACATTTTTCCAGTTTCATTTAAACAGATATGTAATTCAGGAACATCATATATATATAAATATATATATATATATATATATATATATATATATATATATATATATATATATAGTAAGTGCCTGCTATTGTGGTTGCACTTTATGTCTTGAGCAGAACCTGGGCAGTGTCAAAATATGTAAATATCTTACTATTTTGCGGGTTACCACAAGTAGACACTCGAGGAAGATTCTCCACGTAGACGCTCAAAGGGGGATGATTCTCCTGTAGAAGCTCAAGGGGGAAAGCTTCTGTGGGGCTAAGACTATGCGTTTTTCTGGACGGGTCCTTCCATCCTAACTCCGTCGTTCCAAATAAGATCATAGCAGCGGGTCGGTATGACACCGTGTTCTATCGCTCGACGATATGCGCCGTCAGTGGATGATTCCACACACTTCTTAAAAGAGGCTACGGAATACATTATGTATGTTTCGGGTTTTGGAAATCTCGAGAGCAACGTAAGGACAGCTTACCAACACGATCTGGGGGCTTCTCTAAGGTAGGGGGCAACGTCCTCGGGACTCTTTCTTCGGCGATTTCTGAAGGAATTCTTCCACGATTAATTTTGGGACGGGGAATATATGAGCATTCACCCAAACTCCTATATTTGCTAACGGAAGCAATTAAGACATGCCTCACTGCATCAGCGTTTATAGATCGGCGGCGTGATTTTGATAGCCCAACTGAACCGAAGAAATTCCCTGCTAATCTCACCGGGCGAAGGGCATTGCTCTTCCCGATAACTCTCGTTTCACACGGCTCCATTAAACAAATTCTTACTCGATCTCTCTTTCTTCGACAATCATATCATTCCTGTAATTACTAAAAATGTTGGTTCATCATAAAAACTACCATGAAAAATAGAAAAAAAAGGGTTGAATAATAAATCATACAGTACAAGTGATTGTTTTACAGTATTCCAATCAGAAATTAATTAGGTGTAATAAAATCCTTCATTTATTACTATTATTATAATTATTATTATAAGAGATTTCTATTATTATAATCATCAATTTATTTAGTATTGTTTGCTCATATTTCCTAAAAGTTTACATAGTGAGATTTTTTTTGCACAGGAATAGCGCGAATTTTTCGTTTTCGGAGTAATCCTAATTCTTTTTCTTGGGCGATATGCCTGTTATTCAATTTCCAAAGGTGTGTTATTAACTGTTCTTAGATACACATTAATTATGTCTGCCTAACAATCTTGGGTATAGGAGTCTTGCAACCCCACGCCTAAGCGGTGAAGTCTCCATTTTGTCTTTGGTTTTACATTCCTGCTTACATGCTGTAGGGATGCAGTTACACCTAGATATGTGGTATTTGGTTATTTTGAAGTATTTTTAACTCAGCGGATTTTTGACATGTTATGGCACGCTTATGGAGGCGACTCTCCTTCTCGTTGTATTTAAAAGATGAGGCACGATCTCTATGGCGAAGGGGGAAGACTAATCGTCGCTGCAAAGTTGACAACATCTAATTACCTTTAAGAGTACACCGACCCAATTCATCGCTGTAATAATGCATCGCTAAATTGTTTCATTTTTTTCAGTAACTTCATAAAAGTTACATTAAAATAAATTCAATAATAGTCATGTTAGTTCAAAATAGTAAAATAATTCTATCGAGTTACCCACAACTTAATTACCAAACAACTAGACACCACCACAAATATGGCAACTTTAGTTTTATTAACTTACAATGCAGACAATAGTTCAGTTCCTATATTTGACGCATTGTTGTTAAATTTCGACGTAAGAACTTTTTGAAGTAAGCCTTATGAAATATAGCGTGTTTTAAGCTAGAGAAGAAAATACAATTTACATATAACAGTCAATTATTTATCTATGATAATCAAATAATATTTTGGCGTGCAAACAAATAGGCAGATGTAAAACAAGTCTTCACACCAGATTTGCTGCATAACTATGTACTTGCCAAAACATAAAATATAACCTTCCGCATGAGATTAGAGATATTTTGCAAACAATTCGGAAATTTATCAATGAACTTAATAAAATATAAAAAGGTCGAGAAAGTTATCACTTTGATAGCCTATAAATGCCTCTTTTGGGGTTATGCATTTTATTGCTTAATTCTGTTGGTTTCCTTTCTTTTATTGTGTGGTACTCATTTTAAATAACCTAAAAATAGGCTTGTTTATATTCTTGGCGACTGAGCCATTGTTAATTGGCGCCCCCAAAACGAGTAGATTTTTAAAAAAATGATATGCTAATATAAAGAAAATGTAATAATTGATTTTCAAAACTTACAGCACTAAAATTTAATTTTCCTTCACGGTTTTATTAAGAAAAGGAAACTTGAATAAAGAGCTGCATTTTGAAATAGGAGCGACAGCCATAAGTGCCCGAATACCCGAATGTAGAAGAATAAACTTCGTGTATATCTTTTGGATTTTTAAATATTTCAATCCTCTTAAGAGTTAGAACAATTAATGAGAAATTAGGAGACGATTAGTTGATACTCTTCAAAAAATTGAATGCCTTTTTTATGTTCCACAAAGAAGTTTATTATAAAAAAATAATGAAAGCTTTAGAACAAGAATTCAATTTAAGCTGAAAGAATCATTAAATATTTATACGACTTCATTTAGTTAAAAATATTACCCCACATTGAAAAGGTGAAAACATTAATTTAATGAATCTCATTGTAATATAGGTTAAAAAGGGAATCAATTAATCTAGGTCGTGTTTCTTGAAACCTCCGAATAGAATTGATCAAGGCGAGATTAATCATAATAAGGGGTCAGGAACGCATCGTTTTCTATTTAAGATGCTATTATGGCCTTCAACATGATAACTCTAGGACTTTCGTTTCGGCGTTTTATACAATTTCTTCATGTGTGGGGGGTTTGTACTCAACTGCTGTGCGAGAATATCGTTACTCTGACTGAATTGTGGTACATTTCAAAGTTACCATTTAATTAATGATTTCAGGAATTTTTTCTTTTTTTCAGCACCCTGTAAGCAAAAATATGGACATTTAGTTGTTTGTACTTATTTCTAGTATTCACTTCAACATAATTTTCTCCGGAAAATGGAGGATAAACCTCTTCTAACAACCTTCCGTGATTCGTCTTTCTTATACAATCGAATTCAGGCTCGTCAATTTCTAATAGGCTTATCATAAGTGAACAAACATAAAATAACGGTTGATTTTATTTGAGTGATCCATTCTTGGCGAGTGTTTAACCTGTTAATGTCTGTTTTGTAATTACGTAAATATGATTATTTAAAAATATAAAATTCTCTTTACAAACTGCTTGCCTTTTGTGCGAGAATATCGTTACTCTGACTGAATTGTGGTACATTTCAAAGTTACCATTTAATTAATGATTTCAGGAATTTTTTCTTTTTTTCAGCACCCTGTAAGCAAAAATATGGACATTTAGTTGTTTGTACTTATTTCTAGTATTCACTTCAACATAATTTTCTCCGGAAAATGGAGGATAAACCTCTTCTAACAACCTTCCGTGATTCGTCTTTCTTATACAATCGAATTCAGGCTCGTCAATTTCTAATAGGCTTATCATAAGTGAACAAACATAAAATAACGGTTGATAGTATTTGAGTGATCCGTTCTTGGCGAGTGTTTAACCTGTTAATGTCTGTTTTGTAATTACGTAAATATGATTATTTAAAAATATAAAATTCTCTTTACAAACTGCTTGCCTTTGATCTATCTATTCTCTCCAGTTTAGTGAAAAAATACATATCTTTCTATATGTAATTGTTTGAAACGCTTGATATTCACTCTATGGGTAAAAAAACCTAGGTTTAAATACAGTACTGGGATCATATTAACTTTCTTGATCCATTAAGCTTCTATATTTATTGCATGCCACTGCATAAAGCATTGAGAACCACGAGCTACCTTTATGTCATAATTTCACGCCTGCTTCATTAGAATGGGTGATTATTTTTCTGTCCTCTTGTTACTTGTTTTTTTACGTTCTTAAATATTCTTATATATTTGTTGAACATGTTGCTACATTCTGGTGACATTGAACTTAATCCTGGTCCGCAAAATCGATTCCAGAAATGTTAATTATTATATAGCAATGTCCGTGGGCTATATAAGAATAAAAAAGAATTTCACGTAGCTGCTGATAACTTTGATATCCTTTTTGGTTCTGAGACCCTTGTGTGTGATTTGCGTCATATTTTAGAATTGTTAATTCCAGGATTAAAAAAGCCATTTTTGCTCAAGCGTAATGCCATCCTGCGAGCCCGCTTAATGGCTTTCTATTTTAAAGAGGATTTCACTGCATTTCATAGTATGTAAGTTATATGAATATGGATGTTATTAACTGCAGGTAGTTAAAGTCTCTGGTACATTGTTAAATCTTTATGTATTTACCAGCTATAGGAACCCGGATTTAAAGGAATCTATTTGTGACTGTTTGTTATCTAAAATGGCAGCAGTTTAACAGGCTGACCCTACTGCATCTTGCTTTATTTTCGTTGGTGATTATAATACTCATCATAATGAGTAGCTGAACTCCGTTACTGATACAAATAACCATTGTGTAGCTGCTTTGAATTATCAAATATTTCTGGCTGTAAACAACTGATTAATCAACCCACACATCGATCTGGCAACTGCCTTGATCTTGTGTTTACTGATTCTACAGCTATTGTTCCCTGTTGAGTAAATTTTTCAGTTGCCTTAACTGATCATTGATCATTTAAGATTAATGTTGATATGGATCAGTTTGTTCTAGATGTTTACTTCTCTAGGAATCTTTTTTTAAGTCTCGTGCTGATTGGAATGGTATTCTTCACCACATTATGGCACTCAGAAGGAGTGGTATTTATAGAAGCCCGAATATTATCGAATGCTTAAATGACCATCCCAGCTCAATTATAAAGAAGAGAATCCCTTTTAACCTCATCTGGTATAGACTTAAAGATAAGCCATGTTTTAATGCTGAATGTAAGCTTGCCTATCAAGCAAAGCAAGAAGCTTAGTATTTATGGAGGATCAATAAATGTGACTTATTGTGGCATAATTTCACTGAGCTTAGAAGATATGGTCAGTTTACCTATTTGAGTGCTAAGAGAGCTTATAGGTATGGAGTGAGGGAGGTCCTGTTATCCAGTAGTAGTGATTATAGGTGATTGTCTACCCTCAAGTAATCACTCTTCGGAGTTGATTCTAGTATTCTCCCACTTTAAAATGCTGAGGGAAGTGCCAGCTACTGCCCTAAATTAAATAAACACTGTGGTGAGTCGCTGTTGTTGCCTCAGTTATACTCTCCAGAGCCTAAGTTGTGTTCAATGGCCTTTAGATCTAGTGAAGTTAAAACGTTGACTTTGAATCTTGACACTCATGGAGGTTTCGACCCTAATGAAATATGCTCCATTTTCTTGATAAAGTCTGCGCATTTTATTGCTCCAAATCTGCTGCAAGTTAGTTAGACATACTAGTTTTTTCATCGTATGGTGGATATGAAATATTGCCGCATTACCTAAAGAAATAAGTCAATCCTCATTTCCTTCAGAATACAGGCAAATATCAATTATTCCAGTCTTATTTCAAGTATTAGAGAAACTGCTCTATAAACGCCTTTGTAGGTTTGCTGAAGATAATAATCTAGTACTAATATTACAGTTTGAGTTTTGTAAGGAACTTGGAACTTGTTATGCACTCTTGTCAATCTTTACAGCTTTACAAACTGCTCTTAATAATGGTTGAGAGGGAAGCATGGTAGGTTAGATTTCAAGGCAGCATTTGATCCTGTGAATCATGGAGCACTTATCTACAAGTTAGGATTATCAGCGATTGGTGGTTATCTTCTTAATATGTATTTTAAGTGAATTCTTGATTGCCAGAACCTAGAGTGTCTATTTTAATGGCCAGTATAGTAGTGTTATAAATGTAATCTCAGGTGTCCCTCAGGATATTTTTGTTTGTCCCTTGCTATTTATTTGGAGTAATGCTCTCCTGTGTGGTCCTTAGGTGCAGATTGTAATCTTAAGCTCCTGGATATCGTTATGTCTTAGGTCAAGTTTATTTTACCAACTATTAATGTTGATATGTGGCATAGACGTAAAGTGAGTTCTTTTTGCTTGTTGCATAAAATTTACTACAGTGATAAACATCCTTTGCATTTGTGCTTACCTGATCTAGCTGTTTTTGCTCGTAATAGAAGGCAGGCAGCTAATACTAATAGTGTGACATTTTCTATTATTAGGTATTGATAGGGTCTGAGTAAGGTATTCTCTCCTGTAGTTCCGTTGGCTGGGTTAGGTGATCAGCGAGCTTCCTTAGGATTAAGGAAGATATATATAGCTGGATTCTTTATTCCTAGGTAAATAGCTGCAATAAGCTTCGAAATAGCGAACAGTAATGTCAACTTTTCTTCTTGAATAATAGAATAACTTTTTCTGACTGTTTTTTCCTAAGTTCAAAGTTTAAAGTTAATGAAAGTGAGAAATGTGTGGTAGGTTTTCATAGGTATGAAAATGCTTACTAGTTTGCCTCAGTGTTGAGGGCATCACTAGCATACTTTCTTCTTGTTTGTCTAAAAATTAGTTTTCCTCCGTCAATATTGTTCTTCCATTGTGTTATATATATATATATATATATAAATATATATATATATATATATATATATATATATATATATATATATATATATATATATATATATATATATATATATATATATATATATATATATATATATATATATATATATATATATATTAAGGAGGTCCTTAAAAAAAAATTTACTGATAAACTGTGCTCCCATAAGCCTAAAATGTTCCTTTGGGTACCGAATAATGTATTACAAAATGAGCGAAAATTTGAGAAATATTTAGAGGTTGCACATTGACACTAAAGTTTCTACATTTCACATGATTTTAGATGATTTCTTTCAGAATCATCTGGCTACTTTGATACAGACCTATTTCTGTTCATTTGCAGTTCCAATAAACCAGAAAAGAAACTTGAGGGTCTGTGCTGACCTTAACCTATCAATATTTACCATTATTAACACTGGTACTCAGTGGTGGTTGATGGTAATGATGCCGACTAGTCATGACACTTTACAATAAGTACTCCTCAAACATCTCAGTGTTTTCTGTGTACTGTGTGAGGTAGTATGTGTGTATTTCTGACCTCTACCTCTAAGTAAATCAGCTACTTGCTTCTTGAACTCTAAGAATTGACTCTTGTCAGCATCATATGAGATATAGTTTAGTGTGTTATTTACTTTAAAAGTGTCCTCCTGACACCAAAAAGAAGAAGTGACCTATTTATTGTTAGTGCTAGAGAAGAGCTCACAGGATCTAAGGGTCCATCAAAGGGGAAAGTGCTGAGCAACTTCCTTCACTACCATCAAGATAAGCTAAGTACTGGCTCTAGAGCAGATGTAGTAGTGAACAAAGTGACACAGTTTTGGAAAAAGACCCGCATCCCAATCAGAAGAAAAGATCATTCTATTTCTAAAGTTCAGAAATTATATGCAAAATATCAGGAGTTGAAAAAGGGAATGAAAAGTAGATCACCTTGCCAAGAACAGAAAGAAGAGAGTTTTAAAAGATTTGTTTGATATTGATACTGCTGATGCCCTATCAACCATACTAAATACAGAAGACAGAGATTTTCTTATTGCTCAAAGGGAACCAGGCAGGAGAGGAACTTTAGATTCAATTGATGTTTCTTTAGCTATCAAACGAAAAAAGAGCAGCGAAACGAAATAAACTAAAAGAAGAAAGAAAGCTTAGATTTGATCAGGTAGCAGCAACTACTTTTCAGACTGTTAAAGTGGAGTCATCCAGTACAGTAAGTAGCAGTAAAGAAGTGTGTAGTGATTTTGAGTACACAGTAGCCACTGCTGGGCCTTCTGACAATAAAAAGGAGTGAAAGGCTATTGCTAAAGCCACCACTGGACTTTCTTAACGTAAAAGGACAACTAAGAATATTATAACGCCATCACTCACTGCAGTTATAGATAGGGCAAAGGTATTTGCCCTCAAGGCAACTTCATTACTCCTTGATTCATCTAAAGCTTATAGGGCCGAATATTAAAAAATTTGATTATTAATCGTTCCTCCATCCGGCCTCAGAGGCAGATAGAAAGGAAAAATCTGTCTTTAAAATTAAAAGCTGAATTTTCTAGTGACATGCCATTGATTGTACATTGAGATGGCAAGCGAATGCAAGACTTGATATCTCATAAACATGTTGATCGCCTTCCCATCCTTGTTTCAGGCAATGGAGGTAGCCAACTCCTTAGAGTTAAAAAAATCCCAAATGGCACTGGAAAAGAACAAGCAAAGGCAGTTGTCGATGCATTAGAAGAACGGAATCCGGTTTATAAATTAGTTTCCATGGTATTTGATACAACGGCATCGAACACAGGTCGTATTAATGGCGAATGTACGCAAATAGAAAAAATATTACAAAAAAACCTCCTGTACTTTGCCTACAGACATCATTTGTTGGAATTGGTAGCCTAAGCTGCGTTTACAATACTGCCTAAATCAACAAGAGGTCCAGATGAGATGCTGTTTAAACGTTTTCAGGCAAAATGGGGCACAATGGATAAAGATAAATTTGAATCTGTTGCTGATCATGAAGATGTTGCCATAATGATTCAAAATTCTAAATCTGACGTGATTTTGTCGGCAGAAAAGTCAATGGAAGAAATGAAAGACCTGAGAGATGAATACAGGGAGTTGCTAGAGCTTTCTTTGATTTTCCTTGGTGGGACTCCATCATTTTAATCGTCCATAAGCAATTCATCGTGCAAGGTGGATGTCAAAGGAAATATACTCAGTGAAAATATGGATGTTCAGGGGGCAATTAAAGCTAACTCAAAATGAGGAGATAGCTTGCCTAAGATATCTGTTTTTGCATAGACTGTTTTTGTCAAGTATTGAATCGAGGCTTCAATTCCATTTTCAGCTCCCGTAAATGACTTAGAGCTTCTAAATCCCTGCATGATTGCTGCAATATTGACAAAGAAATCTCAAAGGCCACAGTGGAGAAGTTTAGCTCACACTTATGGTATTTGTCAGAAGAACTTGTTGCAATGAGCCTGTTCGCTATTCTTGCTCCATCCACTACAAAAAGTTTTATAGTAAAAGCTATGAATTAGAGGTCTGAGATTCAAAAAGCATCCAACAAAGCAGAAATCAGACTTAAGACAATCAAGAATTATGGATTGGAAAACTTCGCAACAAAAGGAACTATGTCATTCTTCAATAAAATGAATCTTCCAACTGGATATCTTTGTGAACCCCCAGACTTGTGAAGCACAAGAGATAACTATAAAAGAGCAAAGAGCATAGTGCAGGGAATTGAAGTAACTAATGACAATGCAGAGCGAAGTGTGGCCTTTATCCAAAAGTACAACAGATACCTAACAAAAGATGAAGAACAACTACAATCCCTCCTCTAGGTTGTTGGAGAACATCCCAAACAGTTTCCAGATGGGCGTAAATCTACACTGCTAGAAGAACAGTAAATTAAATAAATCACATCAAAAACTTTTTCTAAAGGGTGAAGGTGGGGAAAAGAGGTTGTTGGGGTACATGAGAGTTGGGTCCACGTCCCGTACCCTGATGACACATATAATAAACCAGTTAATAGAATTTTATTTAATTCGCCAAGAGGTAAAAATTTACTGCCAAATCTTTAAATTACTTTATTATCTGTAGCCTAAAACTCTCATAATAATTATTGAAACGTAAAACATATGATTATCGAATTTGTAAAAGGTTTTAAACCTATAACTATTAGATCATGATTGATCGATTACAACATAAAATTTTTATTATTTGGTATAACTTTATGATTGATGTGCAACCTCTTAATATCACTTGATACCCTTTGCATCGTCCTGCCATTTGCCATCTGCGTGATCACAGCCGGGTATACCAGGATGTAGCGTACCAGGGTCATGTAGAGTTTTTTCTTATTTGGCACGTTGAGGCTTCGGAAACGGTACAGTTTCTTCAGCTCTCTTTTGGCTAGGGAGACTCTTTTGTTTACATGGGCCTTGTATCATGATTTATAAAAACGTAAGCCAAGGACTTTTTCCTCGTTAGAGTTCGGCTAAATTTCATTCTCAACGAGGACATCGTCTAATTTCTGAAGGTTAATCGGAATTATAGTGAACTTCTGGCGGTTAGTCTTTATTTTCTGCTTTTTTCATAACGATTGATGTTATCAATCTCGGCAGCTGCCGCCCTTGCTTGAATTCCAACTTTCCTGAATAGAATTGGAACGATTTGTGTGATGTCATCTGCGTATGGCAGATACATTGAATAGTTCCTCACTGGAGCAGGGAGGTCAATTGTGTACACGAGGTACAATAAAGGACTCAGACAGCTGCCTTGTCGCACTCCTGCCTTGAGTTCGAATTCAGGTCCTTTGTATCCTTCGATCGCGATTTGGACTCTCCTATCCGTGACATAGTTACAAAGGAACCTTTCCACAATTGGGTTTAGCAGGTGGTTGAGGATCTTGAATTGTAGCCCTCTCAACCAGACCTTATCGAAGGCCTTCTTTACATCCCACAACACCAGGTCTACGTATTTTTTCTCAGCTTTGCTGCATGCGAGTTTTTGCGTTTGGAGGGCGAGGGCGGTTTCCGTTCCGTTTTCCCAGCGGAACCCGTGCTGATAAGGATTGTGAGCTCCTAGCTTGGCTAGTTGCTCTTAAAGCCTGTCAGCCAGGAGCTTCTCATAGACTTTCGCATCGAATTCCAGCAGTGTGATTGGCCTGTAATCGACCAGTTGATCAGGGGTTTTACCTGCTTTAGGTATGAATATTATTTAAGCAATCTTAAAACCCTCAAGAAAGTAACCCATATTCAGGGAAGCGTTGTAAACGTTTGCACTTTCCTGAATGAGCTGCTCTGGGGCATTTACCAAATTGTTTCTGGTGATGCCTGTCCAGCCTGGTGCCCTTTGACCAAAGGTTCTTACAGAAACCATGTTCTCCTCTGGTGTTATGGGACGGCCATGGCCCGCCATCTCCCTTCTTTCGTCTACTTGATGTTGTGGGTGCGCGCGGTGCTCATCTAATTCAGATCTTCGATCAGTTGGCATTCGACTTAATGATGGGTGGTGATCGAATCAACTACCACCACCCATGGGGGCTGCCCGGTCTGGGGTTTGGTTATCGATGCTTCTTCCAACTTACACAGAGACGGTTACGTGTCCCCCTGTAGTTCTGACCGGAAAGTACCCGTAGGGAGTAGAGCAAACTCTTCCCTAAAGCTTCCAGCATCACCTGTTAACCTGGCTGTCTCTGACGCTGAGTTCCATAGTGTGCTAATCCTTAAACCTGCTTTTCTGAACGCCTCCAATTATGACTTTCAAAGAGTAAGACATAGTTGGATCGAGGCCAAATGATTGGAAGTTCAGTTCAGCTTCGTAACTCCGTCGAGGGAGTGTGGGGTGTTAGGTCGACATAAAGTCGGTAAAGAGCCGCTTCTAAATGTCTTCTCGAGAATCCTCGTGTGGAAAGTAAACAAATGTTCACGTTTTGAAGCTGTCTTCCCCTTAATTTTCCTCCTTTATCGAGTAAGACATGTGTAGATTAACGACTTTCAGTCCAAGAATTCTTCAACCGGGTTTCATTTCCACAAAAGAAAACCTATATAAATAGTCATTTCAGCTACTCATAATACTTCAAAAATTTATTCAATCAGGATTGATATATATTTAATCGTCATACATAGGTTCATTTTTTGAATAACAGCCTTAGCGTTAATAAATTGACCAATCAGCTTATAGACATAAGCAAGGTAATAATTGTCCAATCAGCACCATGATAGATTTTAAAGGTTAATAAAGCTCAAACCACTTGCACATAAACACGGCTGAAATCCATTTTCCGCATTTGACTGCGCTCCAAGAAGATTTTACCTCTTACAAGCAAAGTCCTACTTCTACAACTCTCGGAATTCTCAGCTGCTCCAGTAGGTGAAAAATTTCTACGGCTTGTTGAAGAACGCCCGCTTGGGTTCAACGGAAACCGTCTGGTTTTACGAAGGACATACGCGCATGCGCACGCGCGTGCACACCCGCGAGGGTGTAAACCCGGCCGACGAGAGATTTCGTATGAACTGGAGTTTCTCCCCTGCATCTTGTTTGTTCCCTTAACACCAGCACAACTTTGGTTCCGATAACTTTTCTGCAGCTAAGGTCTGTAGAAGCCGTCTGCCTCTGACGTGTCTGAACCCCGAAAGGAAGCCCCGCAGGGGGCGCGAAGAAGGGGGCCCCATTCTGGGGCGGAGTGGTCAGGACAGAGAGGAGGACCCTGATAGGCATATTAGTTAGGTAAGGCAGTAAGGTTGAACCAAAGTCTATTTAGGTACTCGCCCCCGCGATAAGGGCCTAGTAGGTTAAAGTTGCTCCTGCTGTTGGGGCCGTCATGGACGACCCTAACGGTGAGAAGAGGGTCCCGCTCCATGTCAAAGAGCGCTGCCAGAAGCCTTCGCGCGAGAAAGTTTTTGAAACCGTCTTCTCACCGCTTGGGATTGCTCTCTGCCGACTCAAGGACCAATATTATGGTTACTTGGCCTTTTGCGACACGAAACAAGACCTAGACAACCTTTTGAGTGCAAATTCAAGAGAGAAATTAGAAGAAATCGGCCTCACACCACGAGTTCCCCCACATGTATCAGCCAAGAGATCGATCGTTTGCAGACGTATCGACCCTTACGTTGGTACTCACTCGGCTGAAAAAATAAAACAAGAAGTGGAGACAAAACAAAGTTGGGCAAAGATCAACGACGCTATAAAATTCAAGAACCGCAAGGGAGAGGAACACTCCCATGTGTTGAAATTAATTTTTCAAACCACTGAGATGGCAACAAAGGCGGCGAAAAATGGACTGGTCATTTTTAATATAGAAATCTCCGCCAGCTGCATTGAGCGAGAGGTTTTCTTGCCGGTGCAGATCTGCTTCTCCTGCTATGCCCTTGAAAATCATGCCACTAAGGACTGTCAGGCTACAGTCAGGATCTGTTCTGAGTGCTCAGAATCTGGCTACACGTGGAGAGAGTGTACTAGCTCCAATAAGAAATGTATCAGTTGTGGCAATTCACTTCGTACACTATCAATGGCATGCCCAATAAAGAAAGCCTTGATAACGGACAAGAAGAAGACCATGATCGAGGAGAGGAACCAAAGAAGGACTACTTCATATGCACAGGCGACGAAAGTTTCCGAGCAGAAAACCACCATTCAGATAGACCATAACATGAGACGAGACCTTATTATGTGCATATTACACGCCCATTTCGAGAACATAACGAACCCTGGCAGTTATGCAACTGAATTGAATAAGATGCTAGGGCAGAATGGGCTAAAGCCAATGTGGTTCCCGGATAACCCACCACCAGGAGAACTATTTCAAGCCAAATTATCGAATCTAAAGCAACCAGAGACAAGACCCCGCTCTGCTTTGGCGATCTGCGCTTGCACAAGAAAGAACGTGCCGTGAAAGACGACTCCCAGATGGAAATCAGTGACCAACTGAAAGAGACTCTGCCAGAAAACGATAACGTTTTACCTGTGGCTTTGACATCTGTCTCCGTTGCACCAATTTATCGGACGACCCAAGATCTGTGCATAAAAATCTACGGCTCCCCATCTGCTCCCATTCCAAAGAAAGCTAATGTCAATGAGCTCATAGAAGGCGTCACTAAAGGTAAATATAAATGGGACTATGATGCCGACGTTACTGAAGAATCGCTCCTGGACGCCTCCAGAAAGGAAAAAGTAGAAATATTTCCCGAGTCCTGCTTCAACCTTAACCAGGAACAATACTGGAAGAAAAGATCTGGTAGGGTAAGGTCACCGGCCAGAGAAAAAGGGACTAAAGTTAAGCATCCTGAAATCAATTAACCATGGCTATCTCTACCAAACTCATCAGGAACCTTAAGATCTTCTCGCTGAACGTTAATGGATGGAAGAACAAAAGGGGTGTATACAATGAAATCATCAGAAACGCTGATCCCGATATCGTTCTTATTTCTGAGCATGGATTAGATGATAGAATAGAACGTATAAAGATTCATAACTATAAGGTTCTAATGGCCAACCACTCAAAGGGAAGGTACGACGGGGCTGCAATTGCCTTTAGAAAAGGCATCAGATTTAAAGAAATACAGGACCTAGAGGAATCGAATTTGGCGGTAAAGATCGCTATGACATATGATGACCTGGTGGGTGCAGTCAGGTATCAACCGCCCAGGCGCCCGTATTTACCGATTTCCAACTTTATGCGGAGGTTTTGGAGAGAGGCCTCAACGATACTTGTCGGTGATCTGAATGCCCGGTGCAGGGAGGCCGGCTATACGAGGTCCTTTAATGGAGCTGGTAACTCACTGAGCCTCCTAATAGACAGAGGAGTTGTGCAAAGAGAGGGGCCAAACTTTTTCACATTCCATACAGCAAGATCGTCGACCACACCGGACATTGTGCTAACAAATCGTAACTTTTCTCTTAACTATGTTACTCTTCCGGGCACTTTCATACCGTCAGATCATATAAGTATGATTACTTACGTCTCCACTTCTCTAATCAAGTGCAGATTCCCAAACGAAGATGCCTAGCAAGAGCTCACTGGGAATTATACCGTGAACACCTGCGCCAAGTGCATATCGAGCATCCCGAGAGGGCAACCTTAGAAGAGATCGACGAGAAACTCAATTTTCTCACCTTGAAATTCTTGGAAGCTGACTGCCTGGCTATCCCCTGGACGGAGCATAAAATTCTCGCTTCTCTAAGATGGGACGAAAATATACAGCAGGAAATGGATCAGCTGGAGGCAGTCGTCTTCTTCATAAATATGCATGGTAACACGGCACAGCGGTACCAAGAGCTGCGCGAGATGAGAAACGAGATCAGGCAACTCATAATTGAGAAGACGAGAGGCCAGTGGGATGAAATCATTGCTAAAATCGAGGCAGAAGGAGATCCCCAAAAGTTTTGGTGTCAAATAAAGAAATTGAGAGGCACTCCTCCTAGAAACAACATCAGCATTAGAGTCAACGGCATATAATATACTGAAGACCGTGATATTGAGAGAGAATTTAGACAATATTGGCAAAACCACTTTCGCATTAGCGATGAGGACAATGAGTTATTTGATGAGAGGCATGAAGAAGATGTTCTACTTAGATTGCAGGACCTAGGTGCCGACCTCACTCCACATCACTTCGTGGACAGATCTCTCATGAAGATTACGAGTCGGCCCTAAAAAGCTTTAAACAAAAAGCTCCAGGCATAACAGGCATCACTAAAATGTAACTGATGTATGCCCCTAATAACATCGACGAAGGTCTACTGGAGATATTTAATGCCTGCCTCAATGTTGGATATTTTCCGGACCAATTCAAAAAAGCCCGTATGATCTTTATTTTGAAACCTGGCAAACCGAAGAAGGAAATCAGCAGCTATAGGCCCATCTCCTTGTTGGAGCTTAGGGGCAAATTACTCGAAAAACTTCTCAACACCAGACTAAGGACCTTCCTGGAAACCCATTACTTATACAACTCTCAACAACATGGGTTCAGGAGGAAATTTTGGTACGGAAACGGCTCTGGCATTAATTACGGAGAGAATAGCGATTGGAAAAGCAATGAATAGTAATGTCGATGTCGTACTTCGCGACGTGGCCTCGGCATTCGACAAGGTATGGCTACTGGGTCTTAAAAGCAAACTGAGTGAACTAGCCATGGATAAAAACTTAACCAGGATTTTATGTGACTATCTGGAGGAAAGAGAAGCAGTGATGAAGATAAATGGTACAGAAGGGATATCCTTTAGTCTTGAGGCTGGGGTACCTCAAGGGGGCTGCCTCAGTCCCACCCTGTATTCAGTGTATACTGGGGATTTACCGCATCCTGTTCAAGACCTTACCCAGTACGTACCACTAGCAGATGATATCACTCAAATCGTTACCAGCGTTTACAAAAATCCTAATGATATCGCTAACAGGACAGGGAGGAAAATTGTTAATGTTAACAACTTCGGAAGAAGAAACGAGATGAAAACAAATGTCCAAAGTTCAGAGTGATACCAGTTGGCCGTTGAAAAACATCGGACGTGCTAGTGCAGGATGAGCTCTATGAGTACTCAAGAAAAGGCTGAGTTCTAGGCTTGGAATTAACATCGAATGGGTACATGACCCACTACCTACAAAAGATCGCCGTTGCTGCGAAAACGCTACAGTCTCTCTATCGCTTTAGACATCTCTCGGCGAGCAACAAAAGGAAACTCTATCTGTTGTTGGTGAGACCAATTCTCTTGTACCCGGCTATACCCCTTAATATCCTGAGCAAAACATTTATTCAGAAAGCTCAAAATATACAAAATAAGGCAATAAGATTTATTACCAACGTGTCACTGCTTGACTACATTTCTACTAGATTACTACATGAAGCGACGGACATCGAGCCATTAAATATTACCCTAAATAGACGAGCACAAAACATTTGGCAGAAAGTCTATGATAATATGCCAGAAGAGGTAATGACCTGGATTAGACTACCTGATTTAGACATGCAGAACCTAAGGTTCAGGCAAGCTTTTAAAAGCAGCCAAATAATAGCTCAACAAGTAATCCAACCGATTTATTGAGAAACTACCAGAAGATTAATCCTATTCTAATTCACATTGACAATTCAATATTAAACGATGGATAAAGAAGACCAAACTGATTTATTTCATGTAAATAATGATAACAAATTGATCATAAATGATCCTAAGTGGACAGTTAATTAAGAGGAATTAATTAAATAAACATAAGTATAATTTTAACTTAAAGATCCGAAGTGGACAACATAATAAAAAAATAAATAAATAAATAAATAAATAAAATAAAAGATCCGAAGTGGACAATACATAGGTAAATATAACCAAATAACAATAAATGAATAAATATAACAAAAGATCCAAAGCAGACAAATTAATATAGGTAAAGTCAACCTACCATCAAGAGGCCTATAACAATTTAAAGGCTTGAATGCTGCAATAAGAAACTAGTGAAAATAACTACATCTAATAAAGATATAAATGACTGAGGTAGCTAGACAACCTAGGACAAGTACTCTCTCTCTATTATACACTTCTTCTACTTATCCTCTCTACTCTTACACATTTTCTACCTTTTTTATCGTTGATCGTTGATCGTTGATCGTTTCCGACTTTTTAAGCACTTCATCAGAACTCGGATCCAGCACACCATATTGAATGTGTATTCTCGGCAAAGGAGGTAAAGTTTTTGGAGAGCTACTCCAATAGCGTAAACCTTTCCTTACGAAGTCTCACAAGGAGAATAACAGAAGCTCCCAAGTAGCATCGACTCAACAATGTTGCTCTCTGTCACCCGCAGGCTTTGTGCTCCAGAAAGGTCCCTTTACCTCACTACCGAGCACAGGAAACAACCGTTTCCGAAGGCTCCTTCACCCACCGAGTACACTGGGATTTTCGTTCCTTTATTTACAAGAAATAATACTGGGCAGTTTAAGTTTCCATTTACAAAAGAGAGAATACTAAGCGGGAAGTCCATTTTTTTATTTACGAAATAAATTAATACGAAGAGGGAAGTCTATCTTCCCATTTACGAACGAGATTAATACAAAGCGGGAAGTTTGTCTTCCTATTTATAAGTTTCAATGTGTGAACCGTTTAAATTTTTCCACAGAATGTTTACTCGGTTCGACGCCAAGATACTACCCAGTTTGCCCCGAGTAGAATTGTGGATGCAACCGTGATGTGGAAGGGTTTGCCTAGTGCTGTTGTGGTGACTACTTATCTAATATTTAAAAGGGGAGCTAACTCATTTTTATTATCTGCTGACATCACCTGATCTCCGTTTTTGATGGTGTTATTATTATTTATTTTTCCTCGTATTTAATCTTTACTCTTCTTTTCTCTTTATCGTATATTTTTTGCCGGCTGATCTTCGTTTGGAGCCCCTTGGGATTATTGTCTTTTGACTTTTGGCATGGGGTTGGTCAGCTTAAAATTTAAAGAAAGAAAGAAACACCTGAACAGACCTAAAGGCTACTAAGCCATATAGACCGCTTTATTTTCCAAGGTTAATTTATTTTTAAAATTTTAAAATGCTCTAATCTAACATAGAAAGCCCATAATTCTCGAGAATTAGTATACTCAAAATTAAATGAAGAGCTACTAGTTTAATCCGCGCTTGATTCCCAAATCTAGGATTATTAATATCCATCTAACATCTACTCAGGGAACAAATAATATAAAAAAACTATAAGGAAGATAAAAGAGCCATTATAATATTTTCTAACCAAAAAGACTATATGTAGATGTGGTAATTTCCTTTCCCACTTGGTTGTTTAGCTAAAACTGCAGAAAGGAAAACTGATAGACCGTAAAATCCATACAAAGCTAGTCGGAAAATAGGAAAAAGAGTGCCAAAATGTGATCGAACGGCAAATGGGTCACAAATTATTTATTAGTTATACACGGTTTCCTTTTTTACTAATTTAATATGATAAAGTGATATTTATTAACTATATTCGAAACACTTTTGTGATTAATGTTATTTTATATAGCTAAGAGCAATGAAATAACAGGTCAAATATCACTTATGCAAGCAAAATGTGGAAATTCATGACCATTTGCGATAAACGTTAGGATGATGAAGCTCATGTGAGAAAAACATGTAGAATTTACATTAGTGGAGAGTGCACGAGTGTTAATATCTCTCTGTCAAAGATAGACAGAAAGTGGAATACGAAGAAAAATTTTAGAGACCAAGAGAAATCAGAGAATAAATAGTGTAAAATAGAAAAACGACATTAAAAAGCTTGACCCCATGATGCAGGGCATTGCAAAAGTCCTGTTACAGTCGTTAAGACGCTTCAAACAAAGGAGATAAAGATAGTTTTGCTGCAGTAACATACGGTTTTGTTGTCTTACTATTAAAATATGTATTTAAATTGTAATATTAATCAATATGGCATTCGTCGGCGAGCATGCACTCAAGGTGAGACGTGAAGGACGAACACAGGTTGCGGACGAAGTCCTTCCTCATGTTGGTCCACACGCATTACAAAAAGGACTTTAGCTCGTCAAATTTGCTTTGGAGGACCTTGAATGCCTTGCCCTCGAAATGAACCCACACGTTGTAGTCGAGAGGAGGGAGTTGAGACGACTGCGACGGACAAATTTCCTTAGACCAGAAGTTAATTGTCGACTCTAGCCACTTTTGTACGTCTTGGCACAGTGAGTCGGTGCACCAACATGCTGAGGAGGTAGTCCGCCTTTTTATTTTGAACTTTCAAAACCAGTGCAGAAATTAGGTGGTCAAGCTCTTCCTCTAATATATTTGTATGTATCTATTTTTTATTTCGTTCTGTAGTTTGGACGGCATTGCACATTTGGATTAAGTTCTCATCAGAGAAGAATGTGGTAGTTTCAATCCCATACAACAACGTTGGTAAAAACATACTCTCATAGACATTTGTGGCACATTTCACACTCCACCCTTTTGTATTCCATAACGCTATCATCGTCTACTGCCGCTTTCCTCCCTATAAAATCATATGACGAAATCTGCTTCATCTGTAACGGGGAGGAATAAAGATGCATCATCCTTACCTACCAATTCGCACTTGTTAAAAAATACCATTAAAAGTGAGTCTAAAATTACATACACCTTACCTCATCTAAGCAGGGAATCACAATTAACTTTAACTTTTCTATATTTAATTTTCTTTACATAATTCTCACATAGTCTCCGTCAAAGCTATCTAAGACTTTACTAATGTACACTCGTACAAGTATAAGGTATTGTTCTCATCTTTAGCACGACTAACTCACAAATAACTACTAACCGCAAATTTTTAGTAACTTCTTCCTTTGCTTCCAGTATTCATGTCCTTTCCATGGCTTTCCATTATTTTGAATATTTTTTTTTATTTTTAGGGGGAATATGGTAAAAGCAATTCGATTTACTGATTTATTTTCCAAGTAAAAAAACAATTCATGGAAGGTCTCCATAAGAAACGAAAATATTTGTGGAACCTCGGATAATATTTAACTCCCAAAAGACTATCTATTTCTGTTTGAATTTACTATTATTATTACATCCTTATCATTATTTCTTGTTACAAATGTGATTACTATGAATTGTATACTGATCTATTGCCAGGGAAATTATTCACATACAAACAGACAGATTCTGCTATTATTCTTTCCAACACAAAAAGCAAATGCGCTATCCAAACTAGATCGATTTTCACAGTCATCATAAATTAAAACACTCCTCTGTGAATATGCGAACATTACTACAACCCCATTAGAGCTTGAATGAAAATTTTCCGTTTACTTTTAAAGATACCTAAAATATAGCGACAACTATTCAAATAAATCTCCATATGCCTAACTCTTGGCTCTTAAAGCGTTTTCAAACGAAAAAAGGTTGGTAGCAGGAAGACATGGCTAGGATTAAGTTCTGAAATGAATTTGATGCCATAACGATTCGAGGGGCCAAGATAGTCAGGACGGAAGGCAATTATTGTATTTGTTTACTCTTCATAGAGTGAATTTGAAAGCAGACTAAGAGTGAAAAAACATAAACCACTAACATAATTAAAATTCAGAGGAGCATATATATATATATATATATATATATACCTCCCCAATGGCTTTTATTTTGTTTAGTTTTTTTTAATTTAGTTTCTTATGCCAATTTTTTTTTTTGTAAAGGTTACTATTCTGTATTTTTCATTTCAGTTTTAACTGGTTGTGATTTACTAATCATCTTATAGCGGAAAAAGCTCGATAGGGACAACCCATAGGTAGGAAAGATAGAGCAGGGCCCGTCGGTCCGTGCCCCCAAATGTCCTGCATTCCTGTATTTTAAGCCTGTAGGGATCAAAATAACAGAAGAATGGGTCGTCGATGGATGCGCGATGCCTTGGAGATTTGAGGCCGCTAAATGCAGGAAACCCTGAGATGGACTTGGTACAGGTGGTTACCCATCCACGTTTATCAGATCTATCATGGAGGGGAAACTGGGTTTAAAGACAAACACCATACCTAGATGCCCCCCTCCTTGTCTAAGGATTCACAAGGAGAAGAGAGAGCACTTCGCCCGGGTGGTAACCGTTTAACAGATAAGACCTTCTCCATTTCAGAAAAGGATCTTGCTGAGGCCAGTCTTTTCAGCCTATGAGCTCCTTCCTCCCTCAGAGAAATGCGGGTTTATTCCGCACTCTCCTCTCCAAAAATAAAAAAGAAAGAGAAATAAAAACAGGACTATAGGATTCCTTTCTCTCCGCGGGGGAACCGTGGATATATGGGTCCGCTGTCAATTAGGCAAGCGACCAATCCAAGATCGACATATCTGAGTCCAAGGTATCTTCCGGTTAGGGAGTCACAGAACAAGAGCAAAGTCGTTAGTGCGTTTTGTGTTACCTCGATTACGTCAGTGCCCATTATTGAGCGAAGTCGTCGCGTTTCGAGCCCACTGGTTTCAAACACTTTGTAGTTATCTGGTTCACTGAAAGCAACATGTGGGCCAAGGGAAACAAGATCAATCAGAAGAAAGCATCAACTAGTTTTATCGGTAGAAAGCCAAAAGTGACCTGTTTATCAGATGAGAGTTTCCTGAAGATTGCGTTGGATCCATCCGAGGCAGCAAATATTGATTATCTGCGGACTCTTAATGGCTTGCCGTTGAGTGTAACACTCCACTCTACCATAAACTTCATGAAAGGATTAGTTCCCGCTAGGTAAATCGTCGACCACTCTATTATAGATGATATATTCTTAGAAGTGGCCGACCATGAAGCGGTCAAATTCGAACGTTAGATGATAAAACAGAGAATGGGCTCGAGACCCACCGCTCCACTCTTCAACGCGATCGAACTTGAGAGGCTGTTGAGTTGGTGCGTGCCGGTTGGTATCGCTAGTGTGTGAACTCATTCGTGCTAAGTTTAAGTTGTGAATGATAAATAAGTCCCTAAGGGGTATGGGTAAATGTTCTGATTGCAAATAGCCGAATAAAGCTTCTTCGTAGAAATGCGTTGTGTATAACTTGGAGAAGGAAATCTAGGCCGTTCTTTTTACGGATCATCTCTCATTTGTCGAGGCTAATGAATTGGTCCTGGCAGATCCGCATCTGCTTAAAATGCCCTTTGCTTCAATTTTCAAAAGGCTTCCTCTACTCAGCTACTGCCTCTCCAGGACTACGAGAGTTACGTTTCCGCGCCCATTCAAAGTTCATCTGCTGGCTCTACTCACCCATAGTTCTCCTTTGGTAGAGCTAGCGATCCAAAGCGTTCACACCCAGCCTCGCCTAAAACCAAAGATCTCATCCCCTCACCCAGCTTGACCGTTTTCTTAATGCGAAATGACCAGGCGTCTCTACCGCGTTGTTAGACTCACATAAGGCAACATACTTTAAGATGGTCGTGAGGCTGTATTCCAGGGTTATAAAGCTGCCGGCTGAAAGAAGGATATGACCAAAAGAACTTCAACTCCTAGACCCCACCAAAGGCTGGACTGTGTGGCTCAGAGATTGTATATCCTCCAAAGGAGGAACCACCGCCACCGTAGCCGCCCGGCCCTCTTAATGTTTTGAGTTGGAGGGAAGGAAAGACTGGCATAGCGTGCCCAACCTCTCGCGATAAATCCTCGAAGGCGAAATTCCATTCAGCGCCTTGTTTGGCCAGAAAAATCCAGAGTTCTGCCTCCGTGAAGTATAATGCCATTCCGAAGAGGGTCTTCTATTCCAAATTGCTCCCCGTATCTAGTCCAGGCACGGCATGGAGGCCATATTTCTTTAAGGCCAATGCCACGGTCTCTGGTCCAACTGGGAGGATCGGCGAAGCTATCTTTTTGCAGAAAGCCATACTGGGCGCTTTCTCCATGCACACCCTCCCGGGGAATAAGTGTTTTGCGACCTCATCACCACTGAATGGGGCCTGGCAAGAGGCTATGCGATTTATAGCTGGTTGATGTCTCAGTTCTTTTCTTTGCTTTAAATACCTCCATTCAAGCATGAGTAGTACAGCTGCACCTAGAAAAGTGGTATATTTTTCTTTTTGCGTAGATTTCACTGTCAGCAAACTTTAAACGGGGTAATACCATCGCATTTTGGCACGATTGTCGAGGCTCTTTCTCCCGCTTGTGTATTGGAACGGTATATACCCACACTGGCCAAACTACTCGATCATTCTCAGTGGACAAATCCTTGTTTATCTCATCGAAGAACTAGAAATAGGTTTGCTAAATATGAGTTTACGCATCACTACCCGAGAACAACTTCATTTTCCAGTTTTGATCTATCGTTGTAATCATCGCATGCATAGCCTGAGTTTGGTTGTAGGTAGTCGAGGACGTCCATGGTAGTGAAAGATTTCTTATTCAAATATCATTTTCCTAAGAGCTGCCGCCTGACCCATCCCTTCTGTCACTCTTGGCGCAAATGCAGTGACATTCTTGATTTTTATGTCCCTACCGAGTGGGTTATGTCATTTGATGAGGCCGTTGCGTTCTTCTTTATCAACATCATCGCCATGGGCTTAACTACTATTTTCTAGAATGTCTCCACTTCCGTGGTGGTCATCTGAGTGTAAGATGGCGCTCGAAAGGAAACGTTATGAATACATGCACTCTAATCAGCGCGTAAATAATTAATTGAGCTTGAGCGTGGTTCTTCTATGTTCAGAAGCAAGCTAGCTGCTCTTAGTGGCGAGCATACGCTTTGCCACATTCTCTAGCCTAGATGTTGCTCCGCGAGAATACAATGCATCTCGTGTTATTGCTGATAGCCGCCGAATAGACTTTAACTCCAGAGACAGAGAAAACTTCAACGAGAGGATTATATCAATTTAGTTGCGTTACGTTATTGCTTCGTTCGCAGACACCACTATTCTCTGAAGGAAGACTCGTATGTCATGCTTTGATACCCTGGTAAGCAAGACATGTCTTTTCTGTTAGATTTTTTCAACAAGATCTGCAAAGATTGTATCCTACTAGATTCCTGTCAAATGGCCATTGTACTCATTTTTCGCAAACCGGAAAGAGATCACTCGAGCCTAGCAAGTTTCTGTACAATGTCTCTAACTTCTGCGTGTGTAAGTTAATAGAGAAATTGGTTAGAGTTAGACTAACCTTTATCCTACAAAGCGGAATCCAGCTCTCATTTACACAATACAGCTTTCGCTGTTCACAGCACTATACCACATTTATTTTCGATCTTTATATGGTCTATGATACCACATGGCGATACGGTATCATAGAAACTATACGATCTGAGCAAGAGGACGTCTCCCAATCTTTATTTCCTAGTTTTTACGAGACCGTCGATTCCGCCTATAGATGGGTGGAGCCATCTCCAGTCTAACTGAGGAAGAAGAGGGTGTCTCACCGTGAACTATCCTCAGTCTCATACTCTTTGGCCTAAACATGAGAAACATCACTTCGATGTTTCCGGAAGATGTTAAACACCACGCTCTTCCTGGACGATCTTTCGATCTCTTTTGGAGCTACCTCGATTCAAACTTTGGAGCGTCGACACCAACAGGTATTGAATCTCCTCCCTTGCTTTACCTAAACTCACAGCTTTCAGGTTCTTTGGTCGAATAACGTGCTGCGCGTCGGCTGCCATCCAATGCTCGACCCAGACACGGACTTGTTATAAAGATGGTTCATCTCAAAGTGGGGAAATCGTAGCTTTTTCAAGTCTTGTTTTCGATTGATGTTTCAGTGGAATGTGTTATATAGGCAGCCATATTGTCTGTTCTACCCGCTAAGGAGATTATTTAGGGCCTGAAATTAAGCCTCTGGGTATGCTGATAAGGCTAATACTTTGCTTTTCTATCAATCCTGTGTTCGTCCCAAGCTTGATTAGAAAAATAAGATTTATGTATCAGCAGCCTAGCGCTTGGCGCCTTGTAAAGTGAAAGATACGGTTGTCCGCACGAGCCTGGCGCATACCTTCCTCACCAATGGCTATCCCTGCATCCGCAGCCGGTCTTGACGGTGATCTGCCACGAAAAGACGCCAGTTATACCCTACCCCTTGGTATTTATGGCAAGGAGACTACCACCTTTGAATGTTTGTCACCCACCTCATCTCCAAGATTTTCTACAGAGCCAGGAGTATTACATTCGTCTTTTTTCCAGCACACTTTCTGTTACCCTGGATCCGCCCCACCGTATATGGCTGGCTACATGTGCCAGGAGGGGGAACGTTTCCACTCCGTATCCTATCTGTTTGAAGTGAGCGGGGCTCTACCTGGCGATTTTTCTGTCTTCATGGCCGAGGTGTCTGCTAGATAGCGCTCGGTACGGAAGATAACGTGTCGCTTTCGGTATGAAAACTGGATTGTGATCTTTAGCGTGTCACAAATCGCCGTGAGTGTTCTCTGGGAATTACAATGTCCACACCACAGGGGTCGCGGTATCTGCGCCGCCATGGTTGCCGTGAGCCAGGGAATGCCTTGGACATGTTGGAATTGCGGGAAATTAAAGCACTGTTGAGGGTGAAAACGAGTCAGCGAGGACTGGGACAACACACCTGAGTGTGGCTCTCCCTCACACCGACAACATTGAGGAAATCAAGGCAGCCCTTATAGCTACTGTACGAAGATGTTTTGTTGTCTTCGAATTGGGCAAACTCACGGGAAGCACCGCCATTTTATAGATTGTTCACCCGCAATTTATTGCGAATACTGGCTTATTCTCCAGACTGTTCGGCACATTCTTGTTGAATGCCCCATTCTGGGTGATCTTCGCGCACCTTACTTATCCCGGTATCGGGATGATCAAGTTCGCTAATATTTGTCCCTTGTACTCGGAACGAGTTCATATGCAAAGACTGTGGTCTCTCTGATTTTTCTATGACGCTGGCTTCCTGGATTTTATTTGACTCTCTCTATGGTAGGTCACAAAGTCCTGTGCATGTGAAAGCCGAGTCTTTCGCTTTCGACGCCGGAATGTGCTTCCAGCTTGTTTTTTCACTCTTTTTTATGTTTTTTCTCTTGTTTTTTATTGTTCTTTACGAATTTGAGACTAGCGTAGTATCAGCCTAAAATTTTAATTGCTGAGACTTATGCTCTCTAAATCCGTCGCCAGATGAGAGAATTAAAAATAAAACTTGCTTAGCCGAGTACCAATAGAGAAAGCCTGGCTCACTCGCTTAATTTGAACTCTTTGACAATGTCTTTAAAAAGTAGGGTTTTCTCCCTTGTTCCTATATTCTTCTAATTTTGTCTGTAATTAACCATTCACGTTTAGAATGCCCTCAGGAAGTTTCCATTTACACTGTTTCTCCCGGTATCAAGAGGAACTGCACAAGCTCCCGCTCCCTTTAAAAATTTCCCAGTAAATATTTCCCATCCACTTGAAAAGGCATGAAATAATTCGTGATTAAACATGTCTATTCAGAAACATTCTGGCTGCATTCTATGGAAACATAAGCATCAATAAGGAAAATTTGTAAAAGTTATATCATTTACAATAATACAGCCTCATGAGTAACATTGAGAAGCAGAAAATTGAAGTCAGATGAAATAATAAATTTTTACTGAACCAAGGTTTGAAGAAAAGTGATATTGTTGAAAGTGTAGGAAAAATTTATTGAGAAACTGCTTCTAAGAAGAGAACGCTTTATAAATCGATAAATTTGTTTTCAAATGGGCTGAAGGGATCGAAGATGGCACTCAAATGAGCCCATCAAAGGAAAAGCTGAAAGAGCTGTCGGATAGATTATGGCAACAATTTAGGGGGATTCTAAAGGTGTTTTGCTAATAACTTACCCAGAAGGACAAAGAACTGTAAATTCAATCTATTATGAAAGAGTTCTGAAGTAATTAGTTCGAGCAATTAAGAAAGAACACCAAGGAAATCTTCATGACGGAGTTTTGTTCCATCACAATAACGCTTTGGCTCATTCATCACGACTTGTAAGGGCAAAACTGAGAGATTTACGATGGAAATTGCTCTCTCACCCTCCTTATAGTCCAGACTTAACTCCCTTTGACTATTTTCTATTTCCAAATTTAAAGAAACTCACGAAGGTGACTTTTCTTCATCATTAGTAGAGGTGAATTAGGCAACAACAACCTAGGTTCATTCAATTGCTGTTCATTTCTCAGGCAAATTTTAGAAGGCTGTAGGCACATAATCCAAAGTGCTGTGATAATGATGCTCATTATGTAAACAAATAAATTTAGCACGCTTTCAACTTAACATTTTATTACCTTTTTCCGGAAACATTTTGAATGACCTGCTCGGGGAGTTTGGTGGATTTCCCCTTTATCTCTCTGCACCTACTTTTATCTTAAAAGAACACCTATTTATTTAAACGCAAGAGGGTCGATGGTGTAGCCATAGTAACGCCCTTGCTGCAACTTAAACCAAGAGAAGAGGAATGGCAGGCCTCCCCCTCTGCAGACGTTTTGTACAAATAGGTAATCATCCAAATTATTGCTTTGTAAACTCATCCAAGCATTTTAGGGGAAATTAGCCACAATGCATCAACTTTGGCCAATTGCGATTTCGGTATTCCACACGAATTTTGTCCAAACTAATTTATTTTCCTTTTCCCAATGTTTGAATTAGAATAATTTTGATTTATTAATTTATATATTTAGACGAGCTGTAACAAAAAGAATCAATAAATGATACAATATTAAATGAATAAGTATTCAAAAGTGTTGTCGCCTAAAAAATATCAAGTCAAAAGATAATTTGGCATGTCTTTCGAAAGGCAATTTCAGGTAATTTCAAACTCTCCACACCAAAAACCTATATATCATATTTAATGAAAAAAGGGGGGGATTTTAGTACCTAAATTTAGTTTCTTCCCTATTTTGAGGGGCAAAAATAAGGTGAGTTGTGTGAGTCATGCAAGTCAGGCGAATCACAATCATCATGATGGACTTTAACGCCTAGGACTAAATATAAGGATGACCAAGCTAAAGAAGGAAAGACAGTTGGCCCCTATGGACTAGGGAAAAGGAATGAAAGAGGAGACAATTGGTAGATTGACGTAAAGATCGCAGGGTTTCAGCACCAACACTTGGTTCAACTTGCATCCGAAAAGAAGGTACATATGGGTCAGGCCAGGGGACAGAACCCCAAATCAGATTGACTTCATTGCCATAAAGTCAATGTATAGAAATGCAATCTAAAGTTCCCAGGCCTAACAAGGCGCAGATATTGACTAGGATCTCAATTCAGTCACTGCAAAATTTCAACTATCGTTGAAAAGTCTTGAAAACCCAATACGTAAACCAAAGTTTGATTTCTCAGCTTTGAAGTATGATCACAAGATACGAATGAATTTTTAGTCAGAGCTACTCCACAGTCTTTCATATAATCAACCTACTTGAATTGAGAAGCAGTACCAAGTCATCACACAAACCATCCGAGAAACTGCTGACAAAACCATTCCCATATTAGAGAAAAAGAAACCATCATCTCACTAGTTTAATCCAGAAATCGCAGAAATGTTAAGGAAACGAAGAATGTCAAAACCACATTCTGTTCAGTTCCAACTACAAAAACAATTACGAGTATAGAAAAACTGCAAGAAAGCCAAAGAGAAGTGGCTGGAAGCGAAATGCTAGGAAGTTGACAATTTAATCTAAGACCATGTATCAAAAGATGAAAGAGATTTCTGGCAGCCGTTCACCAACTCCATATCAATGTATTAAAGCTGCAGATTGCCGTGTCTCGCAAGATCTACAAGACGTCTCGGCTTGCTGGGAAGAATATATCTAAGATATCTTTGATGACGACTAAATTGCAGAAGAGGTAATACCCCAGGTGCAGTCGAAACAGACCCACCAATATTGAAGTCCGAGGTCAACTGGGCCTTACACATGATGAAAGTAGGAAAAGCAGCGGGCCCGGATGAAGTGTATTTGAAGATGAATCGAACTCTAGATGAGGAAGGAGAGCACATCATATGGGAGCTGTTAAATAGCTTCCTGGTGCTCTTCTCATAACATGTCCAAACCAGTTGCTTCTCTTCCTTCTGATTACATTAGTGATGGTCTCCTCCATATACAACTATTTTCATACAGTAACATTATCCATTTATGTCTCCACTTGCTGCTGATGATACTTGTGAGACACTTCATTCCAAATACATTCAAATGCATTGATAAAGGAAGAGTAAGTTTATAAATTTCGCGACGAGAAGAATTCTTAGCAATTTATGAAACCACTTGGCGCGGTAATAAATCCAGAAATTCCTTCTGACCACCGAGAGGAACGGATGGAATCAATAAGAGCATCCTCTCGAACGCTGTTAAGTTGAGAGGGAAGATGTAATGATTTCATAGAGTAACCGCATCAGATGATTAATGTTAGTACATATATCGATTTAGTGTTTTGACAGATAGATTAGCCATTCATGCTTCATAGTCAGTATTTGATATCCATTAATCCTTTCACTTTTGAAATGGGACATAAATTAATTCTTAAACAAATTAATGTGTTAATAATTATTCTATTTCTCGAAGTATGGAAAAACAAGATTATATATGCTACTTACCTATTATTATATATTCAAGCCTGTTATATGGTAATTCAAAACTGCATGAGACGAGGAAGCAACAAAATAGACAATAACTTTTGGACAATTATCATATGATCCTGCATATGTATTGGGTTATATGTTACATACATATATACTCAATTATTGGTTTCCTATATAGGATTCATTTTTATTCATTTCTCATTGCAAACCTTAAAGTTTATGGAAGATACATTCAACATTTTCTATTTTCGCATTGAGCCAGTCTTCGTTCTCACTTACATTCTATTTGTTTTGCTGGGGCAATGACCTCAATGGTTGTCACAATAAATAGAAATTAAAATTCAAACTATCATTTTATTTTATAAAGATACAAGAAACATTATTTAAGCACTGAGAGAGAATATAAAAATATGATTATACTCAATGTGGTGAGCAAAGTTAAGGGGTCAAAGGAGGTGAGATTGCGTGAAAGCAACTGCGCGAGCAAGAAAAGGGAGAAAATAACGCTAAGAGCTTAGATTCCGCATTACTCTCTCAAAAGGCTTTTCTGCAAGGATGGATTTTCCCACTATAAAAGACACTCCAATAAAGCATATTCTATATTTATGCTAAGATGTTATGAGGGAGACGGAGATAGTAAAATCTTTTACTTTTTCTTATTTCGTGTCTGCATTTTAGCTTTGTCCATGTAAAAGATGAGTGTATAGCGGTTCTTATACCTGCATTAATTGCACTAAATTGGGAGACTATTGAAGAATAAGGACTTTACTTCGTATATATATATATATATATATATATATATATATATATAATTGAAAATCACATGACACGTTATAAATAGATGTATTTCAGGGCCCAAGGAAATTGAAATTATTAACACAACCCGGAAAAACGCTAAGGAGAATATTACATGAACCAATGAAATCTTAAGAAGGAAAGTGGGAGATGTAGAGAAAGGAAAGATAGGGCAAACTATTTTAACCGTTATATGAAAATAAATACAAATCTTGGATTTAAACCTGTGTCATCAGGCGCTCATCGCTTATATGACCACGACGCTCATGGCCAGGCTTGTCGTGGATAGCTTCCTGGTGCTCTTTTCATAACATGTCCGAACCACTTTTTTCTCTTCCTTCTGATTACATTAGAAATGGTCTCATCCATATACAACTATTCTCATAAAGTAACGTTTGTCCTTCTATGTCTCCACTTGCTGCTGATGATACTCCTGAGGCAGCTCATTACAAAGAAATTTAAATACATAAATAAAGATAGAGCAAGTTTATAAATTCCGCGACGAGACGAATTCTTAGCAATTTATGAAACCACTTGGAGCGGTAATAAATCCAGAAACTCCTTCTGATCACCGAAAGGAACGGGTGGAATTAATAAGAGTCTCCTCTCAAACGCTGTTAAGTTGAGAGGGAAGATGTAATGTTTTCATAGAGTAAACGCAACAGATGATTAATATTAGTACGTCATTGGGCAGCTCAGGCAAAAACACATAATTTATATATATCGATTTAGTGTTTTGACAAATAGATTATCAATTTGTGCTTCATAGTCAATATTTGCTATCCATTAATCACTTTACTTTTAAAATGGGACATAAATTAATTATTAAACAAATTAATGTGTTAATAATTACTCTATTTCTCGAAGTATGAAAATACCAGTTTATATATGCTACTTACCTATTAGAATATATTTAAGCCTCAGTTATATGGTAATTCAAAACTGCATATAAGTGCTGAGCGCCTCATGACACAGGTTTAAATTCAACTTCTTTATTTATCTTCATATAACTGTTAAAATAGTTTGGCCCATCTTTCCGTTCTCTAGATCTCCCATTTTCCTGCTTGAGCATTCATTGTGTCGTAGAATGGACTCTCGACGATATACCATATATAACTATTCGTTGAGGGAACTTCATTAATTATCTTTAGAGTGCGTGGATGTCTGGCGGGCCGATATTATGTATCTTCGAAATGCTTAAGAAGTGGAACTGAGCTCAAGGATAATAATATTGCTATCATTAATAAAATAGAGTTTTATTAATAATAACTATCAACAATACACAAAACGGGAAATATTGACATAAACAGAGAATGGAAAGGGTCGTGGGGGCTCGGGCTAATCCGAGGATTAAAGGATTTAAAAAGGTAAAACAAATATAAAGTTAAAGAGATGGGATGGTTCGCTAAACCATTTAAAGCACAGGATAGAATTGACAAAAGGGTTAAATACTCAAAGGTAACGTTCGGCTTACGTATTTTTATACTAGTGGTGCAGAGGAAGTCGACGTGAAGGAATTTCGGTCCACTGGCGAGTTCCAGGCGAAGGGGGGAAAATAAAATGATCCTGACGTGGCGTCTTGGGAATGAGAACCGTTTCTCGACGAACGGCTTGAAGAACAATGGCTGTTCTACGTTGTTCTCTTCTGAATAACAGGGGGGGTGAGAACCGTCTCTTGTCTACGGGCTCAAGAACAATGGCTTTTCTAATGTTGTTCTCTTCTGAACAACCAGGGGGAAGGGTGAGAACCATTTCTTAGCGAACGGGCTCAAATGAACAATGGCTGTTCTACTTTGTTCTCTTCTGAACAACAGGGGAAGGGTGAGAACCGTTTCTTGGCGAACGGGCTCAAACGAACAATGGCTGTTCTACGTTGTTCTCTTCTGAACAACAGGGGAAGGGGTGAGAACTGTTTCTGGTCAACGGGCTCGAACGAACAATGGCTGTTCTAACGTTGTTCTCTTTCTGAACAACAGGGGAAGGGTTGAGAACCGTTTCTGGTCAACGGGCTCGAACGAACAATGGCTGTTCTAACGTTGTTCTCTTTCTGAACAACAGGGGAAGGGTTGAGAACCGTTTCTTGTCAACGGGCTCGAACGAACAATAGCTGTTCTAACGTTGTTCTCTTTGTGAACAACGAGGGGGAAGCCTTGTGGACTTGGCGTCACGAAAAGCTCAAACCTTAGCACTCAAGGGATATTGTCCTTCTTCTGGACAAGTGATGGTGAATCTCGAGGTCGAGGTCCTTTGGTGCACAAAGTGAGAGAGGGTCGTGGTGATGTTTCGCGACGAAAATCTGGATCTCCAATCTGATCTTAGTGGTAAAGTTCCATCTACATAGTCGAGACACTCCCTTGGCGTGGGGGACAATGGAGTGGGAGCTTCGAGGGAATGCACAGCCGAGCCTGGGAACAATGCCTTATCTGCCCATAAGCCTAACTCAATCTGGCGAGGTCGGCGTATGGGGGCGAACGGGGGGAAGATAAACCTCCTTGTTTGAACATTTACTCAGGTGGCTGCGATAAGGCGCCAAGCTTCAAAGCGAAGATGCACGTAAGAGCATCGTGGTTTTTAAATAACATGGGATAGGGGTTGAAATTAACGCGGCCTCAACCCGTTCTATCACACATTGGTTCATGTAATATTCTCTTTAGCGTTTTTCCTAGTTATGTTATAAATTTCCATTTCATTGGGCCTTTACATACATATATTATATGTACGAGTATATATATATATATATATATATATATATATATATATATATATATATATATAGTACAAGAAAGAGAAATTGGACGCGAATGAGCAATGAGACCAGAAACAGGAGTTTTTTAGAGGTAAGAGAAAGGGACATTAGAAGAAGACTAGAATCAAAGAGAGCAGAGGGCGGCACAATGAAGTCAATCCTTTCCGAGAAGACAGAGATAACGCCAGGAGAAAAAAGTTGGAAATTCAGAAAATAAATATGGCGAAAGCCCTGTAGTGGTTGTTATCACCCGCAGAACTTGCATTTGCTCCTTCTTCTTTATATATATATATATATATATATATATATATATATATATATATATATATATATATATATATGCATATATATATACATATATATATACATATATATATACATATATATATACATATATATATATATATATATATATATATATATATATATATATATATATATATATATATATATATATATATGTGTGTGTGTGTGTGTGCTTGTGCGTGTAAATGAGTATAAGTGGAGGTAACGTATGAATAGAATCATATGTTTCAATTTCACTTAAAAAGTGGCAAATAATTATATGTGGAACGGCTGATATAAATTACCTCTTAATCAAAACTTAACCTACTCTCTCCTAAAGGCAGCAAAGCTTACTCCATTTAGTTTTACCCAAAACATTCAATCCACTCATACCACCTGGAGAATAATGTGAACTGGAGTTTTTGAGGGTCCTGAGGTCAATATATTCCTTATTATTTGTGATTTCCACATTGATTTCTTTTACATTATTATTAATTTTTCAATAAATAGCAATATTAATTTTAGTAGCCAAACAGCTTGATCATCGCGATTTAACAGTCACTCCTTTATGCTTTATTGTCGCAGTTAGTCTCTTTTTTTCCACAGCAATAGCCCTTTATGCCCCTGAGGTGCTAAGTGCTGGTGCATCATGTTTATTTATAATAGCTCGCCATGAATCGGATATGGAAATGAGAAATTAAACTACCTCCATATATATGTATAACGAATATAGAAGCAGACTCTTGGGTTACGCCATATGATGAAGAACATAACTGGAGGTTTCCCTCTCTTATATTGCATACCCAACTATCTCCCTAACATTTTTAGTTTATATTAGTATATGGTAGTTTCCCTTAATATATTCAGTTGTATGTAAACCGAATTTTAAGATAGAGTCGTTAAATAATCATTAAGCTCCAATACAGTGAATATATAACATTTATTTTACGCCTAATTGCCTATGGCATTTACATATTGATTAGAGTATGATAATCGCACTAAAGGCAAGAGTAGGGCTCTGTCACGTGCTGTATTTATCTCCCCGAGCATTCGCTCATTGATAAACTTAACAGAGAGACGAAAGTTTGGAAATTAAAATGAGACAAACCTAATTCTTTCATATATGTTATTTATAAATTATTACATATAATATGTAATTTAAATTATCTTCCTCAATAATTATTTGTTATAATGAAGAGTCAATAGGAGAAGATAAAAAATTGATACATTGAAAAATCCCAAAATGTTGAAATTTTGTCTAAAGTCTCAGCTTAATATTAATAACGCAGAATCATGAGACAAAGACAGGTGTCTAATTGTATTTCAAAATATTAAATTTATTTCTGTAGTTTCTTTAAGATTTCAATAATTTTGTTAAGTCTAATGGAATAATTTTATTTGGTGGAAGATGGACTGTTACGGATATATTTACTAATAAATAACTTAAATTTAGCGAACATTTTTACGTTATTGCGGTATTTCAGGTATTACTCTTGACATATTTTTAAACGGTTTTGTTTCAATCAAGGTTGTAAAATTGCTTAAATTTTTTCCTTTTCGAGTATAAATAACTTAAATTATTTATTTAATTTATAATCATGGACATGACAAAAATAATCGCATTAATATTATCTTTTTATTTTATCCCTACAATTAATTTTCGAAACTAATGTTTTTTACAACTATTATTACTTGACAGCACAGCATAGCCAATCCAGCAAATCTAAAAATATTCGAGTATTTAAGAAACACAGCAAATAATTATATCATAGCTAACGTCCGTTTGTCTGAAACCTATTAAGAAAATGTGAGATTAATAATTAGGTCAGCGATACTTATCTGTTTGTATTGATTCCTTACAAATCCGAAAGAATGTAAATGTGAATTAGTAAAAATAAGGAATTAGTGAAAAAGTTTGATAATTGAGATAAATGAGACTATTTTTTATCTAAAGAGATCAATTAGATAAAAAGTATAAACTATAAGTTATAAACAAAATGATTTTTAACGAGAGTTTTTAAAAAACTTCTAAAATCTCAGAGTACAAGTTATTTTATTTGGTAGAATCACTTTTATTTATAGGAAAAACTGCTTTTGATTTAGGGATTGAAAGATTAATAGCTTCTATTAGAGAAACAGAAGCGAGGTTATGAAACAAGAGTTTAATAAATTGTTGTATAAGTGACGGAGAAATAAGTTCTTTCACAATTGAGTTTACATGTCAACCGGACCTCAAATATGAGTCATTGATAAACAAATGTATTTTTATATCGTTTACTCTACAATTATTTTTTTATTTAACGGAAGCCAAAAAAGTTACTTTTTTCCGGTGTTATTTATTATAAATAAAATTTATAACCTGATTTTAACACCTACAGAAGTGCTAATAAACTCTAGAAAGACTGGTATAAAACATGATGAATAAATAAAGATTAGACAAATTATTTCTTATTTAAATCATAATTGAATAAAATTAGCGTTGCCAAAGAGTCCATTTATAATCATTCTACACGAATTTCACCGTTATCTGTAATCTGATGGAAATATATTAAGAGTAAATTACCTAAGGCTTAGTAGTAAACCAAAAGGAGCACGAGGTGACACTCATTCAAAGGAATCGACTAGCAATACACGTCTCAACATATCTACTCATAGGAGTCACATTCATTCCCTCTACAATGTGAAATGACATATGGACATTTTGAAAATTTTATCGTCGCAAGATTTCTTTTTATTGACCTCAAATGCCACTCTTTTTAAGTATAAGGATGCCCCAAACGGCTGATAGCAATACATCACTACGCTCAGATGACCCCTTTTCTCGCCTGCCATAAATGACACCAAAGCGTTGCTTCAAATGCAAACTCCTCTTGTATGTCAAAGTGACCAAATTTCATAGCCTTAAATACAGTTTTCTTTATCATAATTTTACTAACCGAATTACAATGCCCTGTCCACTCAGCTCCGTCTTCACTTGATAGCTGGTGTGATTTTCAAGAGACAAATCCTGGAATCTCTTTCAGCAGCCGGTGTCCATGGGTGCTCATTCTATTAATAGGGTTATCACAAGTATCTCAATTACCCAGTTTAATTGCTGGTGTCAGCTTAATTTTAAATCTTGCTATCATCTTTTTTATTTATTTTTAAAAAAATGTATGTTAAATTAACGTGTCACACCTCTTTATACAGAGAGCAGGTAACCTTTATATTTTCCCATATTTATCGGAACTTTTAACCCTGAGCAGCTTTCCTTAATTCATTGTTCGTCTAAGCTCGTTCCTACTACATTTAATTGATCACATTCAATTGGATATTTGTTAATTTTAGATAAATGGCATAGTTAGTGTAATACAATAAACGTTATAGAATGAAAAATATCAATTAATATTTAGTTAGAATATAAAGAAAGTAGTTAGAGAAATTTCACGCCACTAACATGACCTTAGTGCCATTATAGTATAAAACGGACTACAGATTAAAGATCAACAGAGAACCTTAGATGCATTCTAACGCGAAAGGTAAGAAGATGAATTTCACAGTATACAAACTGTATGGGAAAATTAACTAGAATCTTAATAATTACCTATCCCGTAAAGTGATGTTAAATCTAATATAACTACAGAAAATCAGATACACACTTATCTACCTGTGTAACCATTCAATTCCTTCTTATTTAACTATTTTTTGAAAAACGATACTCACCAAACTACATGGCGTTACTATGACCGTGCACCCTACTGGCCTATTTAATATGTGTTGTTTGATCATTGACCAATGGTGCACCCAAGAGCATCAGACGATAGACGGTGCACGCAGTCAAGTTGAGAGAGCAGATCGCGTAGCGGAATCTTTTGCTCCTGAAGCAGGGAATTGTTCTTTGGTGCAAGGTGCAATTTGCCGTGGTAAGACGCTTCTTACAGGTTGAGGAGGGCAGAATCACAGTAGAGGAGAGTGTTATTCTAGTCTTTACCACAACTAAAAGTAGTGCGTGCCCTTATCTAATAAAGACCTCGTACAACACAGTAGTATATAGCAAAATGGGCTCTATGTCTTTAAGGTTTTTAGAAATCCATGATTTGCTCAGATTGTCTCTCTCTATCTAAAATTAGCGAGGTCTTCATATGACGTATTTCGAAAGAACTAAGGCATAATACAAATAAAGTTTACCAAATGAATGTTATTTGGGAGCTATTGCTTAATTTGATTAGTTCTCCAAATCCTATGTAAAAGGAACGAGATGAGCTAGCCTGTTTTAAAAACAGTTGACCAATACTAGTTTATGAATTATAGATCAATTTTCAAAATTTCTGTTTGAATCGATACTTTTCCCACAAGTGGTTTACAATTTCTACCTTATATTGTAAACTGGCTGACACAGGATTCATCTGAAGTGTATTGAAGGACAGAACTCATGTATTAGATAAAACTCAGAAGTATATTTTCATTCAGAGAAATATAAGAAAAGGAGAATTGTTAAAGGTATTATGGATGTGTTTTAAACAAGGCCCTTTATGACTTTGACATCGTAGAGTTTTGAAAAAATTAATGAAGTATAGAAATTGATCAGCAAGTGAAAGAGGTGGAGGCAAAGAATGCAAAAGTCATATCATGCAAAAGGTTGAGCTATGAAATATAATGCACATAGGTGATAAATGGTGAGCACTAAATTCATAACTATCTATCTACATACATACATACTCACAAATACAGAAATACATACTTAACTACCTATCTCCAAACCTACTCACCTACCTACCTAAATATATATATATATATATATATATATATATATATATATATATATATATATATATATATATATAGAGAGAGAGAGAGAGAGAGAGAGAGAGAGAGAGAGAGAGAGAGAGAGAGAGAGAGAAGAGAGAGAGAGAGAGAGATGTGTAAAACTCAGAAACTATCGCGTGAGTAAGCAATAAATGCACAAAGCCCACAGCGAAAAATAATACGAGGATTTCAAGTACTTTCGAACTTTATTTCGAGTTCTTTATCAAGGAATAACAGAAGTATTAAAAATTCTAATATTTATAAGGATGATACAGAGGATAGGGAACGCCTACATAAGGCAAAAAACCAATCCTATTTTTCATAACTCGTAATATTACGGAGAAGTATCAAATGTTTTTATTTTCTGGAATTGTAAGAAAATTATATTTACTTCATTGTTGTGGCCAAAATAGGTTGTTTGGCTTGAGATCCCTAATTCTTTCAAAAATTATTATATTACTGACATTAAATTAATAAGAACGAAGTTCTTAGAGGTAGATTACTCTTTTTTTATTTACCTAATATTAAACCTTTTTACTCTACTGAGACTACATATCTGTATATGTGCAACAATTTACCCTAATTTACTCTGAAAGAGATTTTTATGTTTCCTAAAAGCGATTAATTCTTTTAATCTGAATAATTTTCAGAGGTAAAAACACTTAAGAAATATTCATTTAATATATTAGTGACAACTCCATATATACTTTTCTTCGATCCTCTGACGTCCTTTATTTAGTTGGGCCATAATTAGGTGCCAAAATGAATTTAGAATAAATCCTACTATGTCGACTTTCTATATTATGTGATTTTATATATTAAATTTAAATCAAAACTTATCTTTTGATTAGATATCTCTAACCTCCAGGATGTGGTATTTCAAAATTGCCTATTTTACCCTTCTATCCTCCTTTATAATAGATTAGAGTATATGAAGTTATTTATTTTTTTAAATTTTACATTTTTATTAACAGGTGCACTACATATATATTACTGGATATAATTACAAGATTAACCTCATGACATTTTGAACCCTGTTAATCTCTTGAATCCTGAACCCTTTATCTTAATTCATCTGTGATTATTACTTAACAAAAGCCTCAGTCACCATTTTGAATGCCTTTTCAATGTTTTGTACATGACTAGGCCAGTTTGGCAGTACCATTGGCCTATTAAAGTTTTTCACCGCGGTGTTGATTAAATATAGGGAGAGAATAGGTTCTGGCACATTGACAGATGGACTGAATAACTCACCATCACAATTAATGCCAAATGTCATTTGATCTTAACATATGAATCCCCTAAGTACGAGTAGGTCTCAGTCTCTCCTGATGTCCAGGATTGTCTTCACCACCTTAATCTTACTTTATTTCTCTCAGCACAGCTTTGTTTCGTCGATCGCTTACTGTGAGCATACCAAAGCAGTTGTTCCAAAAAATGGTAACAGACTGTCTAGTATTTACTTCTTGTGTCTTAAGACACTCCAGATGAAAAAGGATATCCTTTGGCCAAACGATCTAGAAATGCGTGACTTTCACGTAAGTTCCGCATGAATAATATACTCTAATTATGAATGAACTAATGGATTGCATATACATTTGTTTCGTAATTTTAAGTCGGTGCATTGATACGCCGCGTTTAAGAAGTCTGTTTGTTGTAGTAAGCGAGTGACTGATGAATATTGTACTATCTCCAAAACAGCCAACCTTAAAGTAAACATGCTATCTTTGACTATACAGACAATTTTGGTAGGCATAACTTTAATCAAGCGAGAGATCTTGAATCATCCTCTCAATGAGATTGATCAGCGGAGAGCCAATAGATATCTGGATTAAGTTTGGATTGAAATTAAGGACGTTAGCGAATCGAGGAACTTTCTTATTAAACTAGATAAATTGTCATCTGACAATGTTTAGCTATTCAGGTCAACAACAAGACATGCTTTATCCCCTGTTCCATATCTAACATCCACATTACTCAACCTTCCAAATCATTGTTGGCATTGGTAAAATCAATCCGTCCATCAAAGAGAGTGTATAAGAACCCTAATTTCTCCCTAGACTCTCCTCAAAATCTTGCCCAAGCTTATTAACAATTACTTCTGTGCTTTCATGACCTTGATCCCATCAAGCAATTTGCAGGTCGGGTGTTCTCTGATGATTCTTGCATCAATCAAATCTGGCAGCTGTTGCTCTTGTTGAATTTGGCCTTAGCCTCGTGTCATACCTGACACAGGCAAGGAACATGTTTTGAAATACATAAGAGTTTTCTCTACTTTAGCCTAAACAAAGGGTTCATTGTTGGTTTTTACTAATAATTCAAATTCAAAGACAAACTTCTGCTCAGTAACACCTCTCTCTATTTATATACATATCTTCATCATCATTAGCCCCTAAATCTTCTTGTCACTGCTCTTTTTTCATCCACTGCTTTTTAATTTCCTTAACTGTTCCTTGTGCTCTCCTGTGTTTAAGATTTACGATTCCTAAGAGAAAAATTCAAAGCTTGATTCTCGGCCCGTTTGTGTTTGGATATGATAGTCAAATTTTACTGAAAACAGGTGCCTTGAAAACAGCATTTCCTTTGCTTCGCTAAAAAGTTAAATCAAGATAGAATTAACCAGCATGTCCCTTATTATATCATCATGCTATCTTCATTTTTCTCTGACAAGCTGAGGTCATACCTTTGCATATTCATCGCAGTTGGCATTTCAAACACTTACAGTTCCCAACAATGGCCAACAAAATTATTCAGACGAGAGGTTCATTTATTCCTTTTTTGATATGAGTCATTTTTCTTACCAAGTATTAACTGAAATAAATACAATACTTAAAAGAAGTATCAAATATAACCCGGTATTTAAATGTTACCCTTTTTTACTACAAAAAACTGTCGAATTATTTTTTTCGTATGGACCTTTGTTGCTTCACAAATATCTCCTGCTAGTAATAAGGTATTTAGGTGAGTACATAAAACTTATATCCACTACCAGAAGTAATTAGTTTTGCAAGATTTTAATGATGTTTGTAAAAAAATCTTTATTACTTACCTACATATTAAATGTTCCGTTTTTATGCATTTTAGTTTATATGGTTGCATATACTAAGTGTTTGATAATTATAATTAAGTGGAATGAGACCTTTTTAATACTTAGCTCTTATACTCGTATATATGTATATTTTGAATTAGATAGAACAGCGCTTTACTTTACACGATGACATAATATTGTTTACATTCTCATAAAGATGGATAGGATCATGTTTAGAGATTTTTGCTAGATCTCTCTCCTAATTATTTTTCCCTTTTAATACGACTCGCTTAATGACTACGATATAGTATATATTTTACTCAATTTAATTTCGTTCCGTTGTTTTTTATACTACGCTAACGTCTATTACTCTCCTTTATTGAGTTTATAAAATAGCAGCTATCAAGGAGGCTTGTTGCTTTACTGTGCTTGCAGTATTCTTGCTTTCCGATTACGTATTTAACTAACTGAGGATATACATTAAGTTCAACAAGGTGAATCGTTTAATTCATATATTGAATGTTGCTGATATGTAAAACTATGCACATGAAATTTACCCTTATACTGTCACAAATAAATGGAAAGCCGATCTCCCAAAACGCTACTATAATTAAACATTTTGCACTAATTTACAAACATGAAAAGAATTAAATCCAGTATACTTTTAAAGCATTTTGTCATGAAATATTTTATATAGAATCGACCTTCGGAAAGCTATGATATTCTCATATTATTGTTGTATTTCTTTTAATAATAGAGGAGAAACAATCAAAAGATCCGTCTTCCCTTCCAATTTGAGCGGGTGGCATAAACACAATTGAAATATTTACTTTAGTTTTGAGAGACTATCTTAGCTTTTACTTCCTCTGCTCCCATATCATCGTTATTCATGTCAACTATTGTTAATTTCATTTCTTATATAAAATAAAGCGACAAACCATTCTTTTTAACATGCATTAGATCTATATTAAACATTTTGGAGCCCTCGATACAAAATTCTCAAATAGAGTCCCTCAGCAAGGTAACCACTTTACTCTCAGTTATAGCTATTATGTCGAATTATTCCCTACATACTGAGGTGTTAATTAGACTATTGTTTTATTGTACTCCAAATTTATATTATCTATTTAACAAGATTCACTTATTCAATTTGAATTAAAAAATACCTTCGTTTAAAAATAGGAATTGGTTCTGAAATTCCTCCAAAAAGGGAGTGCATTATGCCTCAATACTTAACCCAGCCAAGGTAATCATTTGTAAAAATAGACTTTAGAATTAATTTTCAAACTTGTAATAATCATCCCATATATAATTATGATAATTGCTACATTAATTTCTTTTGCTTTTCCGGCTGTTATTAAGTTTCGATAAGGAAGATCAATCTCTATAAACATTGTATTGAAAATGTCGGTGTCATTTCCTCCAACAACCATTGCTATCGTATGAGCTGTACTCACCAGATATAAGTTATCGATTGACTATTGCATTTTTTAATCGGTCCCAGGCAGAGATATCTGCCTTTTTGTTTCTGATTTATTGATTAAAATCCGTTATCCTGATATTTTACAACTGAATATCAGATCAAGTTGGTTTCACTTTCAGTCACACAAGGGATCCATTTTTAACTGTAAATGACGTTTTGTTCTAGCCTCTTTTAAAAGTAGTCCAAAATTCTGTTTCGCGTTTGAATAGGATTTATACACTCTAGTTTGATCTGTTATGATCGCCAGTGAACTCTTATTTACATCTCGACTTACTTCTTTTTCGTTAACGCGGTGTCCTATAACATTTTAACCGCTTGCCTCGATCCGTCACCGCATAAATTATCAACTAGCCTGTCTAACTTTGTCTAAAACTCAGGATCTACAGTTTTGCTGTTGTAAAAGTTTGGAAATTGCTCTATTCTCTGCCCTTATTTCAACGATCGCATTAGATTTTTAAAATTAAAATTATTGATTGAGCCAACAGAAATGGCAGATTTTATTACCATTATCTCTACTTGTAATGAAATATTCTTTGTTAGAGCAAAAGCCACAGTTAAAACAATTAATCTTCTTGACTAGCATTATGTATGCAGTATATCGAGGTTTTTTTATAATATAAAAGGGCATTAACGGATCCCTGAAAGAGCTAACGGAATGCTTTTCGTTACTGTGAACTAGAAGCTATTATAACTAAAACGAAAAAGTAATACATATCGTATTTTCCAATTTTGATCCGGATATTCTTGATTATCACAAAATAGTTAGATAATTAGAATTTTTCTATTGGGATTTACAAGAAATAATAGACAGAGAATTTTAAAAATTCTCCTCTTGTCGTTGAAGAGGGCTAGTGAATTCACAAAATTAATGGGAGCTTGTTAAAAAAATCAAAAAGAGTCAAGTTCAATTACAAAAAATGAAACAAATTTAATATACAACTAACCAAATTATCCATGTTCAAATTAGCAGGTAATAAATACATGTGATAATAAGTTTCTTTAAAAAGATAAAAATATGTATAGATTGGCCTTATTCTGAGAATAAGTATTCAAGGAATAAATATACGAAAAATCAATAAAATAATTAGTACTTAAAATTGAGTTTAAAACATTTATTTATTTCGCAACAATCACTGTGAAGTATAACCAGATCGCTAGCAATTCTTAAATGGATGAATTTTTGCACTAAAGAATACTAGCTAAAGGGTGATTTTCTCTTAAGAATCTCCCATTTTTGGTTGTAGGTTTTGGTTAAACAGATTCTGCAGCTGTGGAATTGTGAGACTTTATGCTTCCAGCTCTAATGCCATTCTAAATTTATCACTTACCAAACAGACCTCCTTAGAGCAATTTTTTCAGGAGATGTCACGGTGAAGATTACCTTACCGCTGTGCCATATCCACCAGGAGGTCAGAAACTAAAGACTTCTTCTTCCTTTATCCAGCGTAGCTTTAATTGACTGCTCGCGCGAGGTTCCCTCTCCCTATAAATTCACCAGTCCATCCATGTATATTTATTTCTCTTGGCATTTCTCTTCCCCTGCTTCCGAATGCAATCTTTGCTATTTTTATCCTTCCCTTGATTTCAGTGACACTTTTTACATCCTCCGTTACCACACCTCCTAGGTATTTGAACAACTCCACCTGCCTTACTCTTTGGTCTCCACAACGTAATTCAACTCTTGGTACTTGTGTATTCTTCGATATAGCCATACATTTCGTCTTTCCTACAATTAGATTTTAGCCACTTGCTCTCACTTTCTTCTTTTACTTTAATGAATATTACATACTTGTAACTGTTCTCTTGAATAAGCTATTAGTACTGAGTGTTCCGCGAATCTTAACTTATTGATATTACATCCTCCTATTATTATCCCTTCGTATCCTACATTATTCCTCATTATTACTTCACGATATAGTGAGATCAGCTCTGGTGACAACACACAGGTTTGTCTAACTCCTCCTATAATTGCTTGTAAGTCAGTGTCTTCACAATCTAATCTTAAACATGACTTCTCTGCCCAGTATAAGTTGTTAATCACTTTCTATTCGTTTAAATCGATCTCTATACTTTTCAGAACTTCCATTAAATCAATTAACATGTCTAACTTTATTAAAAGCTTTCTCATAATCAATAAAACAAACATATAGATCTCTGTTTCTCTACTATTCTTTCTGCCATTACTCTCAACATAAATAGTGCATTGCTTTTGCCTTTTCTTTGCAGAAGACTACATTGTTTCTCATATACTTCTCGCCATATTTTTCTTATTCTTTTGAGGATTACTTTCTCTAGGATTTTTGTTATTTAGCTCATTATGCTGATTGTTCTCTGCCTTTCACATTGAAGTGTTCCACTTACTTTGGGAATTGTAATGAAAAATGATTTGCACATTCTTCCTGTTATCTGACCTGAGTTGTAAACTTTGTTTTGCTATTTCAGTTATACTCCTTACTGCTGTGTCGCTGGCAGCTTGTAGTATTTTTATCATAACTTCATCATTTCTCTCAGCCTTTCCTCTCTTCATATCCTTCATTGCATCTCTTATTTCCCTCTCGAGAAGTTCTGGATTTTCTTCTTCTTTGGGGAAGTCTTCTAACGCTTCTCTTTCATCATGGAATAATTTTCTAATTTACTCTCTCCATCTCTTTTTCACCTTTGTTTCGATTACCACTGTCCCATCTTTTCTTTTTACAGCACTTCCCTAGTTCCATTTCTTTTTTCGTCTAAGTTCTTTTATCTTCCTAAATCTTAAGTTATGATGAGTTTTACACAGCTGTCCTACCTCTTTACATTGTTCATTTAGCCAATGTTCCTTTCCTCTATTGGATTCTCGGTGAATTTCTGTTTTATAATTTTGTATTGCAGTTCATCCCGCCCTTTTAACTGCCAAGTTTGCTCCATCCTATCTAATATTTCATCCTTTGTCTGACATCTGGAATAACTTCTCGCACTCCCTTCTGCATAGCTCCTGGCGGAATAGACCACTGCTCCTCAGCACTGTTCCTAGTTGTATCCTCTTCTAATAACGCGCATCTGTTTTGGACTTTTACTCTATATCTTTCAGTTATATCTTCATCTTTTCTTAATAAATCAATATTCTTCTTTGGATCAAACTATGGCTTTCTCAATTGTTTGAGCTTAAACTTAATAGTGGCCTCTACTTCTACGTGATCACTTTTCACATCCGCATTTCGGAAGCGTTCATTTACTGTAATGTAATCAATATGATTCCGTACTACCTCTCCGGGTAATTTCTAAATCTCTGTTGATCATTGCTTTCATTGAAGCCGTTGTTTTTATTATTCATTCTTGACAAGTCCATGGTTAAAGTAAGTGAGGGCTCCACTCCATTTCTAGGCTGACTGGCCGATTGCCACTTTTGATAACTGTCTGGATCTAGGGTTTGTCACCCACCTTGCTGTCACATTTACGTACCAGTGGACGTTTCGCATCTCACACGCCTCATCACCGCTCTAGACTTTACTTAGTAGAGCTGGAACTGCTCAACACCGCAGTTTGGAGTTGTGGTATCTCCTCACCTAGTTTTGCCTATCTGCCGAGATGGTTGCTTGGAATGTGGCTGTTATTCTAAGCTAACCACTACTTGGAGCCACAGGTGAGAGTTGGGGGTGAGTATCAGCCTAAAGGTCCTCCATATCTGGAGCGGCTCTCAATAAGGCCTACCATATATCCCATGGTCAAGCTTGGCTATCTTTTATTATTGAATGAAGAATAAATTTAATCTTCCTTATAGGTTATTTATCTCTGTCTCTTAGGTGGAATAATCTGAAGAATATGGATCCCAAATTAATTCTTCGCATTTTTTAAAATTAGAGGATCACATATGCAATACATTTCGGCTATAGACGAAACATTTTAGTCTAAACATAAATTTAAATTAAAAATCTGCTTATAAATCTATTTTTAAGTTAATGGGAAAAATAGTTGTCCAATACGCGCATCTATCTCAGCAATTTCAAGACTGTTCGCGGACTATTTAATGCTATTTTTAGTTACATATATTTACATGCGAAGAATTTACGTTTTTTCGGTTCTAATCAACTACCTTTGATTTAAAGCGGCACCATATATTCGAGTAAACATTTATGTCCTATACATATTTCAGTGTGTCAAGAAAGGCAAACCACAAAGCTAATATGTCAAGAATAGCAGACCCAATGCAAATAGCATATATGATCTCCACTTTAATGAAATTGAATGTTTTACCATTTTATTTAAAATAAAATTGAGTGGCAATTGCATTCCAGAAATTAATTAACATGTTCTCTTTATTTCCCTCAAACAAAACCAACTTTGGTAGATAAACAGGAAGAAATTCGGCTTTGCATAATGGTCTGTCGTATATTTTTGCCTTTTGTCTTCCCTATTAGGAATCGTTATGTTGAGCCTGAAGGGATTTTTGTGGATTAGCGGAAAGCAAAGAATTTTTAAAAGTTCTGTATTGGCAATTTGGATTATTTATCAAATTTTCTCACTATGGATAACTAACAAATCTCTCATAATACTAAAATCATCTTTTATGGCCAGGCCCGGCCTCTATATTGTTTTATCCAGTCAAGAATTGGGAACACAATAATTACCTTGTCAACAAAAGTGAACCAGTTAGGTGTTGCGATTCATATTCTTGACTTAATCCAAACTTTTCTATTGCGTTGGAACTGGACTCATTTCCTAACTCTGTGGTTAACCTATTAAATTAACAGTAAAACAGACGAATAAAAATAGGTTAGAAACTTTAAATGATCCTTCTTCAGTTCAAACAATGGTTGGTGCTTTATGACCACTGGCTGACAAAATATTCAAACGGAGTTAATACCAACTACCATTCCATAGAACAACAAACAGTCTTATTTCAACGTAATTACCCCTTAATAAATTATATCTGTAATTTTCTTTTACGTATCTAATTTTTAAATGCTTAGGAAAATCCAATGTTATATTTCGGGAATTTCAGCCATGTTTTGTAAAAGTCTTTTATAATATTAACTAATGGGTAAAAAAGGCCATTAAACACAAAATTAGAGCCTAAAATGACAACATCTTTACGGCAGAGAGCCAAAGCCTGCACACTCAATTTTCATGCTCATTTTGTGTATTGAATGCTGAGAAGGGGTTTTAGTCCTCGAGATGAAGTTAGCATGCGGGATATCACTTAACGAAGTGGAATTTTATCAGCGTTCTGCACATAAGGGAGTGTATGGTTTGAAAGGATAATTTTCCCTGATACAAGAGAGATGGAAAAGTGGTATTGCCATACCACACAGGTTGAGGCTGATTGTCAGATTTTTCGTTCAATCCATTTGATAGCTTTTAATAACCTTTCTCAACTAATTTCATTGACAATGAATAATTTAGCAAAAAAGTCACCTACCAGCCTTCATAAACTCATAATCTGTCGCGCCTAGGAGTTGGGTCACCTCTTACCTCTTGGTTCCTTTGGCGGTTTCATTATTCTTACCTCTTTCCAATTCTACTGATGAGTTTTTCTTTATTTTAATAATCTTTTTACATTCAAGCTACAATGGCACGCCATACCGTGGAATGTTTGGTCAAGGGATGAAACGTTGGATTAAAGGACTTTTCTGATATAACCTGCCCCCATCAGTCGAATAGTGATAGGGCTACAGATGCTCAAGTTTAGAATTGGAATTGTGAACTATTCATGGGTTTCATGCCTAACTTTGAAAACAAACAATAATACTCTCACCAAAACTGTTTTCGTCTTGGCTCTCATACGAGCTATGGAACTCGATTACTCATCTTAAACTATCCACAATTTCTACGTCCATGCTCTGAACTCACCATACGTGAAGAAATATTAATACCAGCTAACCCTTGCTATCTATCAAATTCCAGCTATTCGTACGCACTCTGAACTAATACCGACTTATTTCTTCTCCCTTATTATCGACCACCTGTTTCTACTATCTATCTACCATCACCTCGAACTTTTTCATATCTCTCAAGTATCTCGAAATGAACACATGTATCTAGTGCCTACTGAACTTCCAAGAATTGCTTTGAATCAATTTCTCTCTCACCCATTAACCGTTTTATCGTTTTGACATCAACCTCCTCATTGGCTTACTTTATTTAAAACCGTGACTGTCAGTTTAATGTACCGCTATGGTCGGAGTGGATGATACTTTTAAATTCTCGTTTGCTTTGCTAGATGTGAATTGTTTCGTGTTATGAGAGTTAATAAAGCTTACGCTACTGTGAACAAGGCAAAACCCCTCAACTCCTCCAATATTACCATATGTTCTAAGGGCTTTCGTGACATCAGGATTGACAACCTATTACATAGATTATCTAACTCCACAGCGACGCATCAAGTTATAGAAGTTTTAACCAAATGTCTGAAAGAAAAAAAAGAGGCCAAACAATATAATGCGATGGGCATATTACTGGAGTGTAGCTGATCCATGTAGTTCGAAGTTCTAGCTCTACAGGTCCAGATAGATTATCTCTTTTTTGAGAAAAGTAGAACTGACCTTTGTATCCCAACTTACGTCATTAAAGAGATAAAATCCTTGATAGAGATGATTTCTGTCGCTCCTTAACAAGTTCTTAATCCTTCGATGTAATTTCTCCAAAATCAGTGTTACCTAAGCCTATCCGAGGTTCCAGTCGGGAAATCCTCACTTTCCCTCGTGATAGCACGTAATTCTTTTGGCTTTCTTTGCTCCATCCTGCTATATATTATGTAGGGAAAAGATTAACCATGTTGGCTCCTTTGAGGATATTAGTGTTTACATCGTCATACCCAATGCCAAGGGACAATGAGAAAGTAACTGATGCACATATACTATCCTATCCGTGGCCAGAGATTGACACATACTCTTTAAGTACCTTTCCTTCTCTTCTCACGTGCTATCTAACCCATTAGCTCAAGGACACGCTCTAAAACCCAAGCCCTTAGTCCACTACCCGAAATGCATACCTCAAAATAACCGCTAGGAGACCCCTTTTTTTCAAGCCATTTCCATCCTTAATTCTCGAGTACCCACCCCGCAAGCACTGCACGCCCTAGGTCTACACCTAGTAATTTAACTGCCGTTTTCTCAGACTAGATTCAGACAACCTGAGATTTATATATGTATTTTAAACTCACTTCAATCATGCATGTTTTGTTTACTTCATTTATAAGCTCACTCTCACCTATCTTACTTGTTTTTTTCTAAGTATAACAACCAAAATGTCTTGAAGGTTACAATGACTGCTTCCTTACGTGGCCATTAAACGTAAATTTTCTGCTTTCAAACGGGCTAAGGCCTGTTTTGGAAGAGTCCTTCATTCGAAAAAGGTACAGAATCATTCTTCCATGTAGATTTTTAGGTCTTTTTTATTCAAAGGATTTACCGTATATCAATTAAAAATTTATTAAGTTGCAGATGTCAGTCTCCTCCCATTACCCTTTAATTCTTTGCCTTCAGAAGACCCTTGTTAGCTGCACACTATAATGCCAAACTTTACTGGTTGTACAGGTCTCACGAGCCTTTCACCAAACAAAGATGGTCTCAATATGTTTTTAGGCAGAGTAGGGCAGCTTCATCTAGATATCAGGGTTTTTCTTGTACCCATAAACATCGATCGTCTAGTGGTTAGATGGACAGTATTCACAAATCCTCGAACTGATATTCGGTTTGCCATAGGGAAGCTGGTCTTACCGTAATTTGTTGAAGAAAAGGATATTGGTATCTCAATGTGAAAAAATCTCGCAAAATTTAATAAAAGTGATCCATTGTCCTGCGTTGAAGGCACCTTGTGCATGAACAGGTTTAGTTTTCAATTGTGAGTAACAATTACTTTCATGTAACCAATCATTTTTCTTTTCAAATATATTTGGCAGTGGTGAGCCAGATTGAGAGATAACCACAAACGAGCTAGAATCGAGTAAGATGTCATAATATGAGGAGCACAGAGATAATCATATCTTGGTTTAGGAATTTAGTTCGATAGTTTAGCCGTTTAATTCATCTATAACATCTTCTAAGCCACTTACATGGCCTTTTTTTCTTTGAACGTATGTAGGTTTTGAACGCTAAAGACTTTATAAACTTTCTTTGATTATTGTATGTCTCTCAGAATGCGGGTAAAGGCAGAAATTTATTTTACCGAGATCCTGAACTTTAAGGGCTTTGTACCAGAATATGACTTAGTCTGGAAGATCATTGTGCGATTCTTATCATTGTAATGTTACGTTTTGTTTTTTTTTGTTTTTTTAAGATCTCATCTGGCGACTGCCTACTTGGGCATTAGTCGCTGTATTAAAACTGGCCTAGATCTAGGTTACTTTAAAATAAAATAAAAGAGACAAAAAAAACACCCCAAAAGGGGGAAAAAGAAGCAAGCTAGTGCGTCGGGGGGAGGTCCCCCGGCGGAGGAGCGTGCAACCTAAAGGAATAAAAAACAAATGAGAAAACAAAACAAAACAAAAAACAAACCCTGCTTAAATGAGAGGGAGAAGGCCAGCCTCTCCCAAGAAGTCAACAAGTCCACAAGTCAATGTGCACGCACTCGTCCCGAATACAAGAGACAGGCGGGTGCGACCCCGCCCATCCTGGTACCGAGACAGGTAACGTGCGCGAAGATCACCCAGACTAGGACATTCGACAAGAATGTGCCGAACAGTCTGGGAGACGACGCAGTCGTTGCAATAGGCCGCAGGTGAGCGCTCCATCAAATAGCGATGCGACACACGATTTCTTTTTTTTTAATTTTATAGAGCCCTTACGTTCAACTACCCACTTCGGCATAAGTCGCCGAAAAACACGACAGCCTAGAACTAGGCTACTTTAAAGTAAAAATATGAAAACTTAATAATGATATAAATTGAAAAAACTTAATCAGGAAGCAATCTCCGGCAGCGGGAAGAGGTTCCCCTCAACCCGGTAAAGGAGAGTGCAACCTACAAACAAAACAATAACAAAAAAAGAACCTTAAATAGAGGGAAGAAGCCCGGCCTCCCCCCAAAAGTCAATAAGTCCACAAGTCAATGTTCACGAATCTGTCCCGAGTACAAGGGACAGGCGGTAGCGACCCCGCCCTTCCCGGTAGCGGGACAGGTATCGTGTGCGAAGATCAACCAGACTGGGACATTCTACATGAATGTGCCAAACAGTCTGGGGGACGACGCGGTCGTTGCAATGGGGCGCTAGCGAGCACTCCATCAAATAGCGATGCGTCACATGAGTGTGTCCGATTCGGAGACGACAGAAAGCAACCTGAAGCCATCGCGGCATTGGGAGATAGATCCATGGGAACAGTCGCGGTGCAATGGCACGCAACTTTAAGTACCCCTTCGACCGTCTCCCATCTTCTTTGCCAAGCAGTCCGAAGAGCTGCCCGTATTCCTGCCATGTAGTCGGTGTGAGGAAGGGCGAAACGCTGGTCCGGTCGCAGAGTCCTGATGGACTCTTTAGCGCCCTCAATTCCTACATGTCCAGTAACCCAGTAGAAGATAATCTCGACATCCGACCGGCTAGCCAAAATCGTGGCGTCACGGATATCGCGAACCAGGGGATGCGGAGATTCCAATGCCCAGAGAGCACTCAGGGTGCTTTGTGAGTCGCTATAGATCACAATCCGTTCTCCGAACTGAGCACGTCGCGTAATCTCCCGTACCAAGTGGTGTATTGCCACCAGATCGGCCGTAAAGACAGACGCAGCGCCTGGTAGAGCCCCGCTGACTTCAAACAGAGGGGATACGGCGTGGAAGCCGACCCCATCTTGGGACTTAGAACCATCCGTATACACTGGTACGGTTCCAGCGTGACACGATGTGTGCTTCAAAAAGGTCGAACGCAATACTCCCGGCGCAGTATAAGCTTTGGAGCAGAGGCGTGGCGACAAATAGCCAAATGTGGTACCCTCCAGGGTGGCGTCCTGGGCAGAACCAGGGGCGCCACCGGCCCGAGAGATATATCAACCTCTCGAAGGAGTTTCCTGGCCCTAAAGCCTTTCGTTTAGGGTATGACTGGCGTCTCTCGGTGGCCTAGGCACCATCGAGATCAGCTGCGGATGCAGTGAGAGCTGTTGGCGACTGAGGAAGGCGCCGGGCTCGCGCGTACAGGCGAGTGATGCACTGCACGCAGCGCAGAGCGAGTGGCATCTCCCCAGCATCAACCAACAGGCTCTCAATGGGGTCACCGGTCGCAAGGCGAAGGCCAGTGTGGTTGATCAAATCCACCTTACACAATAAACGCTCGGCTGCGGATGCATAAAACTCGCATCCGTAGTCGAGCTTCGAGCGAACAAAGGATCGATAAAAAAAGTAGGGCAGTAGCCCAATCAGCGCCCCAAGTGATGAACGTCACGAAACGGAAAAAGTCCATAGCGCAGGTACAAGAGACCCTAAGGCCGCGAATATGAGCCTCCCAGGTGAGGCGTTGGTCGAATACAAGACCAAGGAAACGGTGCGACTCAACCACATCCAGGCGCACACCATTAAGCAACAAATCTGGGTCAGGGTGAATTTTTTTTTTTTTAAGAGCTCATCTGGTGACTGCTTACTTTGGCATTAGTCGCCGTATTAAAACTGGCCTAGTTGTAGGCTACTTGTCCAATAAAATTAAGGAGAAAAAAAAACACCCCAAAAAGGGGGAAAGGAAGCAAGCTGGTGCGTCGGGGAAAGGTCCCACAGGCGCAGGAGCGTGCAACTAAAGGAAAAAAAAATGCAAAAAACAAAACAAAACAAAAAAAGAACAACCTTGCTTAAATAATAGGGAGAAAAACGGCCTCCCCCAAGAAGTCAACAAGTCCCCAAGTCAATGTGCATGAATCTTTACCGAGTACAAGGGACAGGCGGTAGCGACCCCGCTCATCCCGGTAGCGGGACAGGTATAGTGCGCGAAGATCACCCAGACTGGGACATTCGACAAGAATGTGCCGAACAGTCTGGGGGACGACGCAGTCGTTGCAATAGGGCGCAGGCGAGCGCTCCATCAAATAGTGATGAGTCACACAAGTGTGTCCGATTCGGAGTCGACACAAAGCAACCTGAAGCCGCCGCGGCATAGGGGGATAGGTCCATGGGAACAGTCGCGGCGCAATGGCTCGCAACTTTAAGTTCCATTCGACTGTCTCGCATCTTCTTTGCCAAGCAGTCCGAAGAGCTGCCCGTATTTCTGCCATGTAGTCGGTGTGAGGAAGAGCGAAACGCTGCTCCGTTCGCCGGGGCCTCGCGGACTCTTTGGCGCCCTCATCGTCGCGCTCATTCCCCGTAATTCCTACATGTCCAGTAACCCATCAGAATATAATCTCGACATCTGCCCGGCTCGCCAAAACCGTGGCGTCACGGATTTCGCGAACCAGGGGATGCGGAGATTCCAATGCCCAGAGAGCACTTAGGGCGCTTTGTGAGTGACTATAGATCACAATCTTATCTCCGAACCAAGCACGTCACGTAATCTCCCGTACCGAGTGGTGTATTGCCACCAGCTTGGCCATAAAGACAGATGCAGCGCCTGGTAGAGCCCCAGCGACTTCAAAAAGAGGAGATACGGCGTGGAAGCCGACCCACTCTTGGAAGTTGGAACCATCCGTATACACTGGCACGGTTCCAGCGTGACAAGATGTGTGCTTCAAAAAGGTCGAACGCAATACTTTCGGCTCAGTACATGCTTTGGGAGCAGAGGCGTGGCGATAAATAGCCAAATGTGGTACACTCCAGGGTGGCGTCCTGGGCATAACCAGGGGCGCCACCGGCCCGAAAGCTATATCTACCTCTCAAAGGAGTTTCCTGGCCTAAACCCAAAGGCTTTAGGGTATGACTGGCGTCTCTCGGCGGCACAGGCACAATCGAGATCAGCTGCAGATGCAATGAGAGCTGCTAGCGACTGAGGGAGGCGCAGGGCTCGCGCGTACAGGTGACTGATGCACTGCACGTGGCACAGAGCGAGTGGCATCTCCCCAGCGTCGACCAAAAGGCTCTCAATGGAAAAAGTGCCGAAGGCACCGGTCGCAAGGCGAAGGCCGGTGTGGTGGATCGAATCCACCTTCTGCAATAAACGCTCGGATGCGGATGCATAAAACTCGCATCCGCAGTCGAGCTTCAAACCAACAAAGGATTGATAAAAAAGTAGGGCAGTAGCCCAGTCAGCGCCTCAAGCGCTGAACGACACGGAACGGAGAATGTCCATGGCGCGGGTATAAGAGACCCAAGGCTGCGAATATGAGCCTCCCAGATGACACGTCGGTCAAATACAAGACCAAGGAAACGGTGCGACTCAACCACATCCAGGCGCCCGCCATTAAGAAACAAATCTGGGTCGGGGTGAAGCCGTGGATGGTGGCAGAAGTGCACCACCTTAGTCTTGGCCAAAGAAAACCAAAACCAGGGCATAGCGAGAGACGCGGTTCAATGCCTGTTTGAGTCAACGCTCCAGAGTTGGCATCTGTCCCGCGCCAAAAGAGATCGAAAGGTCGTCCATGTAGACCGTAGCAAGAACATCTTTCGGCAGCACTAAGGTGATGCCGTTGATGCTGAAGGCAAAGAGTGTGACACTGAGGACACTTCCCTGCGGGGCTCCGAATTCCTGATCCTTTAGGCCGGAGAGGGATCCCCCCACCCGTACACGGAATCGACGATCTCGCAAAAATTCAATATGAAGATTGGGAGGCGTCCTCTCACCCCCATCGTGTGGAGAGTCTCCATAAGACCGTATCGGCAGGCGGTATCATAGGCCTTCTCCAGATCGAAAAACACCGTGGCGTAGTGCTGTCTACGAAGGAAAGCTTCGCAGACGGCAGGAGCCGCACTGTGCGAGAGACAGATGGCCTCCGCTGTCCAGGAAATAGGCTAATCTAATATTTTCCAATTTCTACATCAACTTGTAAACGCAAAAGGTTAGGGAGATTGGGCGAAAACTGGTCGGAGTAAAGTGATCTCTTCCCGGCTTGCGAAAGGCGAGCACAGTAGCGATTTGCAAGGAGTGTGGGAGAAGACCTTTCACCCAGATACTGTTGAACAAATCCAACAAAAAGGCCATGCCTTGCTCACCCAGGTGTCGAAGCATGGCGTTCGGAACATCGTCCGGACCATGGGTGGTGTCCGCGCTAGAAGCGAGAGCGGAATGCAACTCACTCACAGTAAACTTGTCGTTGAAGGGTTCTCAGCCTCTGGAGGTAAAGTCCAGCCGGGAGGGGGGTCCTGCGAGAACTTGCCACTAATCCTTTTGACTCGCTTTCACACCTCAGCTAAAGGGGTCTTTCCGTTGAGTGTAGACACATATGCCCGCCAAGAAGAGCAGGGGGCGTGCTTCGAAATATACCGAAACCTAGCCCTAGCCCGACGAAATTCAGCGACAGTAGAATCGTTCGGGCGACGCTTATAGCGCATGTAGGCATAACGCTTGTGTTTGAAGGCCGTCTCACACTCGGCCAACCACCATTGGAGTGGTCGGCGTGCAAAACGGCCAGACGTCTTAGAAATAGTAGTCAGGCCCACGGCAAAAAGGTTGCCGGAGAAGAACTCAATGGCCTCATCTACAGACCTAAATTCCTCGACTGAGATAGAGAATTCAGTCATTTTCTAAAATGCAGGCCACAGCGCCCGCGCTGAGCACCACCGAGGTGGTATCTCAGGTGGCAGTTGCCCTGAAAATGATATTTGAAAGGGAAAGTGATCACTACCATGGAGGTCTTCGACCACCCACCAATGAAAATCAGGCTGTGCATCCGAAGAGCACAAAGATAGGTCTAGGCAAGAAAATGAAGCGATTCTCGGACAGTGATGCGTAAACTCATCCACGTTTAGGACACCAATCTCAAGCTCCTCGATCAGATCAGCAAGGACTTGGCCCCTGGGATTTATGGAGTAATCTCCCCAGAGAGAATGCCTGCCGTTCAGATCTCCAAGCAAGACATAGGGCCTTGGCAACCGTGCCACGACGTGGCGGAAGTCCCCCGCGTCAAATTTAGCTGACAGTGGAATGTACGCAGAAATGATAGTATACCTCCTATCCAGGTGCAGCTGCACAGCCACTACCTGAAAGGCAATATCTAAAGAAAATGGAAGAACGGAGACATCATGCCGTGTGTAAACCACGCATCCTCCAGCCTGTCATCCCGTGGTGGTGGGGTCGCAAGACCCTTATACCCCGGGAGGGCAGGCATGGGTACACGCCTAGCGTGGTTTCCTGCAAAAAGATAGCTAACGGGGAATGGGTCGAGACGAGCCTCTGTATCTCATCCCAGTTAGCCCGGAGTCCACGTCAACTCCATTGAAGAAATATGCTCTCCAGGCCTAGCTCGGTGGAGATGCGGGGTCCCTCCTCAAACTGAAGAGCCTCACGGGGATTGCCCTACGCTGCCCGGGGGCAGAATCTCAGGCAGTGAAGGCACTCTCGCCTTCGATGCCTTATTAATGGATGTTGGGCTCGCCATGCGAGTCTTTTCCTCCCTTCGGCTCGAAACCTTAGTCGGGCGTTGCGAGTTCGGAGGCGGAGGGCCCTCTTTTCGAGACACCACTGTCTCCGAGCAACTCGCTCCACCTCGGGGCGTGGGAAAAGGAGCTAAAGCTCCTTTTTTGCTGTCCTTCTTTTGGTGAACAGCTTTAGGAAGCCCGGAAGATGGCCTAGCGATCATTTTCCGGGGTGTTGCCTCGCTGGGGGAAGAGGGAGGAGCCTTGGTTTTAGCCGGGGCTTGGTATGAACCATTTTGGCCGCCAGCTTTACCAAGGGAGGGCCCGGGTTGGGGAGAGCACGCAGAAGGGCTCCAACATTGCGCGGAAACAACCGTGCTCGTTGGCCTGTATGGGCCAGGAGCAGAGGGTGCCTTTCTAACTATTGAGGCATATGACGTCCCAGGCAGAGCCGGGTGCGCCAGGACCAAGTTCTTAGCCTCTCGGAATAAGAGTCGATCCTTGGCCTGAACGGCCAGGATTTCTTTCTCAAGAAGATATGCACCACATTGCTTCGAAGAAGCAGGGTGCAGCTCTCAGCAATTGACACACTTGACCACACACGATTTGGACTTATCGTGTGCGACCTTGGAGCAATTTACACAGACTTCGGGTTATCCATACTTTGCACGTCTACATGAGCGATTCGTATGGACAAAGTGGTGACAGTAATAGCACCGCCGCGGTAGTGGTACCAACCGGCACGCAACGACTCAGGGAGCTTGTCACAGTCGACGTGACAAAGAGTGTAAGGGTAGGTTTCTATGGCACCACATGTTTACTCATCACACATTTGACCTTGACCGCCCCATGGTCAGCCCGCTCTAGGGTAATGTGCTCAATGGAATAGTCAACGAGTTCCTTCGCATAAACTACTCCTTTAACAAAGTTCATGGTAGCGTGTGGCGCAACACTCACCGGGGTGCCATGAAGTTTCCGAAGAGCACTTATCTTGGCAGCCTCGGCGGGATTCATCGCATTCGCCAGAAGGCTCCCATCTGAGAAACGGGTCACCTTCAGCTCTCTACCAATTGCACTAGCTAATCCTCTCCTCTGATGGATCATGTTGCCCTTGGACAACATAGTGCCATCCGGGAAGCGAATAACGAGGAAGGGTTTGAATCTAGCGGGCCCGAAAACGCCAGGTAACCTCTGAATGAGAGGCTCCGATGTCATCGAGGTTCCGCCCTGTGCACTTTTGGTCTTTGTCATGGTCAGGAGCTCCGTACCCTGGGGCGCAAAGGGGCCAGACGTGCTGATTTTGGCTTGGTCGCTTGCCAGAGTGGCAGGAGACCCATCCGTCCCCGTAGCTCCCACGGATGGAGAGGAGCCCCGAGTCTCTTTATTCTTTCTTGTCTTCTTTTTCTTTTTAGGAAGGGAGGGCGCGGAATGAACCCGCTTCTCACCTCCGCCCGTAAAAGCCCATAGGCCAGTTGGACCGGCCTTAGCCAGGTCCTTCTTCGAAATGGAGAAGGTCCTGGCGGTCGCAGGGGCACCATCCTGAGGAGATCCCTCACCTCCTTGTACTGCCTTAGAATGCTCAGCCGTTTGATGAGGACCTTGCATAAGGGCGGATTTGGGTTCGGTATTTGGCGCCGAGCTCGGATTCTTCCCCATGGAAGACCCTACCGTCTAAGGCTTGCTTTCCTCAAGGACCATGCCTATCACAGGAGGAGCCTGCAGTTAGCCATCCCCTCCCAGGACATCGCAGGTCCCCTTGGCAGTGTCACCAGTCTAGTGTAGGGAGGCACAGGCCTCGAACCCGGCAAGGTTAAAAATTCTTGCCAGCAGGTCTTTTGAGAGAAGCGACCGAAGGGGCCTGGTTTCTCTCTCCCCCCTAAGGGGGTTTGCCCTACTGAGCCGCTTACACGAGGGGTGGTCGGTAATGGGCTGCCTGCTGGCTTTCTTAGAATTCCCCTTGGAAAGAAAAGAGATGACTGCTGCTGGAAATAGGGAGGTGCCCGAAAGCACCTCCAGAGAAGGGGGTGAGGGGGAGTCCCCTGCACCCGTAGGCGAAGGAGAGGAGTAAGCCTCCTCTCCGGTTAGAGAAATATGGAGAGGCCCCTGCGCAAGCACAGGGGGGGACCTCCATTTTTTGGCTGGAGCTGACCGAGGGTGGCTCCGTCGCTGTTTCAGGGGAAGTTGAGGGTTCGGTTTGGGGTTTTTTTCATACATGGGCATGGTGACCCTCTTTTTTATACGCAACGCAATAGCTCATTCCCTTTTGCAGTTGCACGCACTACAAGAGGTGCTTACAGGCCTGGCAGAGCCAGGCACTGCCATTTCGGACCACCCCTTCCGCCTGGTGGCCAGGGAGTCCATTGGCATGGCGGCTCCACCTTAGACACGGCGTAAAAATAGATAGAATGTGTAGAGGAGAGGAAAAGGGATGTGAGGAAGGTATGGGTGAGGATGAAGCAGGTTGTTAAAAAAAAACATCCCGAATCGGAGCTCAGGGGTTAGGGACCATTGTCCCCTCCCTCAGCCCTGATCCGGGATGGTTGACTTGAGAAGAAGTTCAGCATCTACCCTGTGAAATTAGAGCCTGACCAGAGAAAATTGTGGGAGAGGTTGTATGAAAAGAGAGGAAACAAGTGTTCTGATGAAAGAAAGAGGCTAAGCTGGGGCCGGACAGGGTGCTGAGGCCAGGATGGCAAATCGCCGCGCCTCTTAAGGGGGCGCGCCATGCGAGGCTTTTTCTCTCTCCACCTCGAAACCTTAGGCGGGCGTTGCTGCTTCGGAGGCGGGGGCCCTCTTTTCGAGGAACCACCGTCTGCGAGCCACTTGCTCCACCTCGGGGCGTGGGCTAAGAAGCCGAAGATCCTTTGTTGCTGTCCTCCTTTCGGGGGACAGCTTTAGAAACCTCTGAAGATGGCTTAGCGACCATCTTCAGGGGTGTTGCCTCCTGTGAGTCTAACGACTCCGTGGAGGCCCTTGACTGTTTCGCCTTGCGGGAAACGGTCACGGTGGGGGAAAAGGGGGGGAGCCCTGGTTTTAGCCGAAGCTGGTTATGAACCCCTTTTGCCGCCAGGTTTACCAAGGGACCGCCCGGGTTGGGTAGAGCCCGAAGAAGGGCTCCGATTGGGCTCGGAAACAACCGTGGTCGTTGGCCTTGATAAGACAGGAGTAGAGGGTGCCTTTCTAACTACTGAGGCATATGACCTCCCAGGCAGAGCACGGCGCGCCAGGACCAAGTCCTTAACCTCGCGGAATGAGAGTCTATCCTGGGCCTAAACGGCCAGGATTTCTTTCTCCGGGAGATATGCACCACATTGCTTCGAATAAGCAGGCTGCGGCTCTCCGCAATTGACACACTTGGCCACACACGCTTTGGACTTATCGTGTGCGATCATGGAGCAATTTAAACAGACTTCGGGTGACCCCGACTTTAGACGTCTACATGAGCGATTCCTATGGCCAAAGCAGTGACAGTAATAGCCCTGGCGCGGCAGTGGCACGAATGCCTTCACACGGTAGCGGTACAAACCATCACGCACCGATTCAGGGAGCTTGTCATAGTCGAATGTGACGAAGAGTGTAGGGGTGGGTCTAGAGGCACCTCCGTGTTTTCTCATCTCACGTTCGACCTTGACCACCTTATGGTCGGCCAGCTCTAGGGTGATGTCCTCAAAGGAGTAGTCAACGAGTTCCCTCGCAAAAAACTACTCGTTTCACAAAGTTCGTGGTAGAGTGCGGCGTCACACTCACCGGGGTGACATGAAGTGTCCGAAGAGCAAATGTGGTATTCGCCGCATTCGCCAGAAGGCTGCCGTCCGAGAAACGGGTTACCTTCGGCTCTCTACCAATTGTACTAGCTAAGCGTCTCCTTGGACAACATGAAGCCATCAAAGGAGTGAATAACGAGGAAGCGCTTCAAGCCAGAAGGCTCGAAAACGCAAGGTTACCTCTGAATGAGGGGCCCCGATGTCATCGTGGCTCCGCCCAGTGCACTCTTAGTCTTAGTCAGGGGCGCTGCACACAGGTTTTTCTTCTAATTTTATAGAGCCCATCTGTACTGCACACGGGGGGGGTAGAGGAGCCGGATGTGCCAATCTTGGGTTGGTCGTTTACCAAAGTGGCAGCATACCCTTCCATCCCCGCAGCCCCCGCGGATGGAGAGGAGCCCCGAGTCTTCTTTGTCTTTCTTGTCTTTTTATTCTTCTTTTTAGGAGAGGAGGGCAGGGAATGAACCAGCTTCTCACCTTCACCGGCAGAAGCCTCCTTGCCAGATGGACCGGCCTCAGCCAGGTCCCTCTCCGAAATGGAGAAGGTCCTGGTAGTCGTAGGGGCACCTTTCGGAGGAGATCCCTTTTCTCTTTGTACTGCCTCGGAGCCCTCAGCCGTTTGACGAGGACCTTGCATAGGGGCGGATTTGGGTTCGGTGCTTGGCGCCGAGCCCGGATTCCCCCCTATGGAAGGCCCTACCTTCTGAGGCTGGGACTCTTTAAGGACCATGTGTTACAGGAAAGGCTTTCAGTTGGCTATCCCCTCCCAAGACATCACAGGTCCTGTTGGCAGTATTGTCACTAGGCTTATGTACAGGAGGCACAGGCCTTAACCCCGGCAAGGTTCAAAATCCTTGCCAGCAGGTCCTTTGAGGAAAGCGACCGAATGGGCCTGGCCTTCCTCTCCCCACTAAGGAGGTTTGCGATACCGAGCCGCTTCGATGTGGAGCAGCTTACTAAGGGGTGCCAGCTGGCATTCTTGCCAGTCCCCTTGAACAGAAAAGAGGTGACTGCAGCTGAAAAACGGGAGGCGCCCGAAAGCACCTCCAGAGAAGGGGGTGAGGGGGAGTCTCTTGCACCCGTAGGCGAAGGAGAGGAGTAAGCGTCCTCTCCGGTTAAAAAAATAAGGAGGGTCCCCTGCGGAAGCACAGGGGGGAGGAGACCTCCATTTTTTTTTGCTGGACTTGTATGAGGGCGTCTCTGTCCCTGTTTCAGGAGAAGTTGAGGGTTCAGTTTTTTTTGTTGTACATACATGGGCATCATGACCCTCTTTTTAATACGGGACGCAATCGCATATTACCTTTCGCAGTAGCAAGCACTGCGAGAGGTGCTTAAAGCACGGCAAAGCCAGGCGCCGACATTTGGGACAAAACCCCTCCCGCCTGGTGGCCTGGCAGTCCATCGGCATGGCGGCGTCACCTTTGGCACGGCGTAAAAAAGATAGAATTTAAAGAGGAGAGGAAAAGGGATGTGAGGAAGGCATGAGGGAGGATGTAGCACGTTGTTGAAACCTAACCACCCCAGACCAGAGCTCAGGGTTTTTTTTTTTAAATTTTATAGAGCCCATCTGGCAACTATCCACTTCGGCATAAGTCGCCGAAAAACACGACAGCCTAGAACTAGGCTACTTTAAAGGTAAAAATATGAAAATTTAACAATGATATATATTAGGAAAACTTAACAATCAGGAAGCAATCTCCGGCAGTGGCGGAAGGTCCCCCTTGCCCCGGTGCAGGAGAGTGCAACCTGAAAACTAAACAATAACAAAAAAGAGAACCTTAAATAAAGTGGAGAAGGCCGGCCTCCCCCAAGAAGTCAACAAGTCCACAAGTCAATGTGCACGAATCTGAACCGAGCACAAGGGACAGGCGGTAGCGACCCCGCTCATCCCGGTACTGGGACAGGTATCGTGCGCGAAGATCACCCAGATTGGGACATTCGACAAAAGGGTGCCGAACAGTCTGGGGGACGACACAGTCGTTGCAATAGGGCGCAGGCGAGCGCTCCATCAAATAGCGATGCGTCACACAAGTGTGCCCGATTCGGAGACGACAGAAAACAACCTGAAACCGCCGCGGCATTGGGGTATAGGTCCATGGGAACAGTCGCCGCGCAATGGCACGCAACTTTAAGTTCCCTTCGACCGTCTCCCATCTTCTTTGCCAAGAAGTCCGAAGAGCTGCCCGTATTCCTGCCATGTAGTCAGGCTGCGGCTCTCCGCAATTGACACACTTGGCCACAGACGCTTTGGACTTATCGTGTGCGATCATGGAGCAATTTAAACAGACTTCGGGTGACCCCGACTTTGTACGTCTACATGAGCGATTCGTATGGCCGAAGCGGTGACAGTAATAGCACCGCCGCAGGAGTGGCACGAATGCCTTCACGCGGTAGCGGTACCAACCGGCACGCACTGACTCAGGGAGCTTGTCACAGTCGAACGTGACGAAGAGTGTAGGGGTGGGTCTCGAAGCCCCTCCCTGTTTTCTCATCACACGTTCAAACCTTGACCGCCTCATGGTCGGCCAGCTCTAGGGTGATGTCCTTAATGGAGTAGTCAACGAGTTCCCTCGCATAAACTACTCCTTTTACAAAGTTCTTGGTAGAGTGCGGCGTCACACTCACCGGGGTGCCATGAAGTGTCCGAAGAGCACGAATCTTGGCCGCCTCGGCGGGATTCGCCGCATTCACTAGAAGGCTGCCGTCCGAGAAACGGGTTTCCTTCGGCTCTCTAAGAATTGCACTAGCTAATCCTCTTCTCTGATGGATCATGTTGCCCTTGGACAACATGGTGCCATCAGTGGAGCGAATAACGAGGAAGCGTTTGAAGCCAGCGGGCTCGAAAACGCAAGGTAACCTCTTAATCAGGGGCCTCGATGTCATCGAGGCTCCGCCCTGTGCATTCTTGGTGTTAGCCTTAGTCAGGGGCTCCGCACACGAGGGGGTAGAGGGGCCGAATGTGCCGATCTTGGCTTGGTCGCCTACCACTGTGCTAGCAGACCCATCCGTCCCCGCAGCCCTGGCGGATGGAGGGGAGCCCCGAGTCTTCTCCGTCTTTTTAGTCTTTTTCTTTTTAGGAGAGGAGGGCGGGGAATGAACCCGCTTCTCACCTCCGCCAGGAGAAGCCTCCATGCCACATGGGCCGGCCTCAGCCAGGTCCCTCTCCGAAATGGAGAAGGTCCTGGTTGTCGTAGGGGCACCTGTCGGAGGAGATCCCTCCCCTCCTTGTATTGCCTCGGAGCCCTCAGCCATTTGAGGAGGACCTTGTATAGGGGCGGATTCGGGTTCGGTGCTTGGCGCCGAGCCCGAATTCCCCCCCATGGAAGGCCCTGCCGTCTGAGGCTGGGTCTCCTCAAGGACCATGTCTATCACAGGAGGGGCCTCCAGTTGGCCATCCCCTCCCAGGACATTGCAGGTCCCCTTGGCAGTGTCGCCAGTCTTGTGTGGGGAGGCACAGGCCTTGACCCCGGCAAGGTTTAAAATTCTTGCCAGCAGGTCTTTTGAGGGAAGCGACTGAAGGGGCCTGGCTGCCCTCTCCCCCCTAAGGGGGTTTGCCCTACAGAGCCGCTTGCACGAGGGGCGGTCGGCAATGGGCTGCCTGCTGGCTTTCTTGGCTATCCCCATAGAAAGCAAAGGAGGGACTGCCGCAGGAGATAGGGAGGTGCCCGAAAGCACCTCCAGAGAAGGAGGTGACGGGGGAGTCCCCTACACCCGTAGGCGTAGGAGAGGAGTAAGCCTCCTCTCCAGTTAAAGAAGTATAGAGAGTCCCCTGCGCAAGCACAATTGGGGGGACCTCCATTTTCTCGCTGGAGCTGCCCGAGGGCGGCTCCGTAGATGTTCTTGGGGAAGTTGGCGGTTGGGGTTTTTGTTTTTTTCATACATGGGCTTGGTGAACCTCTTTTTAATTCGGGACGCAATAGCTTATCACCTCTTGCAGTTGCCCGCACTGCAAGAGGTGCTTACAGGCCTGGCAGAGCCAGGCGCCGCCATTTGCGACCACTTCTCCTGCCTGGTGGCCTGGCAGTCCATCGGCATGGCGGCTCAACCTTGAACACGGCGTAAAAATTAATAGATTTTGAAGAGGAGAGGAAAAGGGATGTGAGGAAGGTATGGGTGGGAATGAAGCAGGCTGTTAAAAACCAGCCACCCTAGACTGGAGCTCAGGGGTTAGGGAATATTGTTTCTCCCCCCTCAGCCCCGATCCGAGACGGTTGGCTGAGAAGAAGGTCAGCATCTACCCTGTGAAATTAGAGGCTGACCAGAGAAAGTTGTGGGAGAGGTTGTATGAAAAGAGAGGAAACAAGTGTTTTGAAGGAAGGAAGAGTGGCTAAGCTAGGGCCGGACCCGACTCAGGGAGCTTGTCACAGTCGAACGTGACGAAGAGTGTAGGGGTGTGTCTCGTAGCCCCTCCTTGTTTTCTTATCACACGTTCGACTTTGACCCCCCATGGTCGGCCAGCTCTAGGGTGATGTCCTCAATGGAGTAGTCAACGAGTTCGTTCGCATAAACTACTCCTTTTACAATGTTCATGGTAGAGTACGGCGTCACACTCACCGGGGTGCCATGAAGTGTCCGAAGAGCACTTATCTTGGCCGCCTCGGCGGGATTCGCCGCATTCGCCAGAAGGCTCCCGTCCGAGAAATGGGTCACCTTCGGCTCTCTACCAATTGCACTAGCTAATCCTCTTCTCTGATGGATCATGTTGCCCTTGGACAACATGGTGCCATATGTGGAGCGAATAACGAGGAAGCGTTTGGAGCCAGCGGGCTCGAAAACGCCAGATAACCTCTGAATGAGGGGCCCCGATGTCATCGAGGCTCTTCCCTGTGCACTCTGGGTCTTAGTCAGGGGCTTCGCACACGGAGGGGTAGAGGGGTTGGATGGGCCCGATCTTGGCTTGGTCGCCTACTAAAGTGGCAGCAGACCTATCCGTCCCCGCAGCCCCCGCGGATGGATAGGAGCCCCGAGTCTTCTTTGTCTTTCTAGTCTTTTTCTTTTTTGGAGAGGAGGGCGGGGAATGAACCCGCTTCTCACCTCCGCCGGCAGAAGCCCCCATGCCAGATGGGCCGGCCTCAGCCAGGTCCCTCTTCGAAATGGAGAAGTTCCTGGTAGTCGTGGGGGCACCTGTCGAAGAAGATCCCTCCCCTCCTTGTATTGCCTCGGAGCCCTCAGCCGTTTGAGAGTGACCTTGCATAGGGGCGGACTCGGGTTCGGTGCTTGGCGCCGAGCCCGGATTCACCCCAATGGAAGTCCCTACCGTCTGAGGCTGGGTCTCCTCAAGGACCATGTCTATCACAGGAGGGGCTTCCAGTTGGCCATCCCCTCCCAGGACATCGCAGGTCCCCTTGGCAGCGTGAGGAGTCATTTGTGGGGAGGCACATGCCTTAACCACGGCAAGGTTTAATATCCTTGCCAGCAGGTCTTTTGAGGGAAGCGACCGAAGGGGCCTGGCTTCCCTTTCCCCCCTAAGGGGGTTTGCCCTACCGAGCCGCTTACAAGAGGGGCAGTCGGCAATGGGCTGCCTGCTGGCTTTCTTGTCAGTCCCCTTAGAAAGAAAAGGAGCGACTGCCGCTGGAAATAGGGAGGTGCCCGAAAGCACCTCCAAAGAAGGAAGTGAGGGAAGTCCCCTACACCCGTAGGCGTAGGAGAGGAGTAAGCCTCCTCTCCGGTTAAAGAAGTATGGAGGGTCCCCTGCGCAAGCACAAGAGGGGGGAGCTCCATTTTTTTTGGCCTGGCAGTCCATCGGCATGGCGGCTCCACCTTAGACACGGCGTAAAAATGATAGATTTTGAAGAGGAGAGGAAAAGGGATGTGAGGAAGGTATGGGTGGGGATGAAGCAGGTAGTTAAAAACCAGCCACCCCAGACCGAAGCTCAGGGGTTAGGAAACATTGTCCCCGACCCCCTTAGCCCCGATGCGGGACGGTTGGCTAAAAGGAAGGTCATCATCTACCCTGTGATATTAGAGGCTGACCAGAGAAAGTTGTGGGAGAGGTTGTGTGAAAAGAGAGAAAACAAGTGTTTTGAAGGAAGGAAAAGAGGCTAAGCTGGGGCCGGACGGGGTGCTGAGTCCCGTCAGCACGGCGGCCAGGATGGCAAATCGCCGAGCCCGCATTTCCCCCTGTGAAAGGCCCTACCGTCTGAGGCTGGGTCTCCTCAAGGACCATGTCTATCACAGGAGGGGCCTCCCAGGACATCGTAGGTCCCCTTGGCAGTGTCGCTAGTCTATGGTGTAGGGAGGCACAGGCCTTGACCCCGGCAAGGTTTAAAACTATTGCCAGCAGGGCTTTTGAGGGAATCGACCGAAGGGGCCTGGCTTCCCTCTCCCCCCTAAGGGGGTTTGCCCTACCGAGCCGCTTGGATGGGGAGCGGCTAGCTAAGGGCTGCCTGCTGGCTTTCTTGGCAGTCCCCTTGGAAAGAAAAGGGGGGACTGCCGCTGGGAAAAGGGAGGTGCCCGAAAGCACTTCCAGAGAAGGGGGTGAGGGTGAGTCCCCTGCACCCGTAGGCGAAGGAGAGGAGTAAGCCTCCTCTACGTTTAGAGAAATATGGAGGGTCCCCTGTGCAAGCACAGCAGGGGACCTCCATTTTTTTGCTGGAGCTGACCGAGGGCGGCTCCGTTGATTTTTCAGGGAAAGTTGGGGGTTGAGTGGTTTTTTTTTGGTCTTTATCATTGGGCATGGTGACCCTTTTTTAACACGGGATGCAATAGCGCACACCTCTCGCAGTAGCCCGCACTTTCGACTACCTATGTGGCGTGGAGATCAAAAGGGTAGGCCGTTTGACTCAGTTAGCCGGCTAAGGTTCCCACGCCTCTCCTCATGTGGCTCGATTCTCTCGCTTTCTCCGAAGGGGGACTTTAACGTATATGTCCGCCTGGCCTTCCGTGTGGCTTTATGTTATAATTCCTCTATATCACATTCAAATTTTACCTCGGCTTCTTCACATAAAATTGAGATCAATGAGAAGTTTTGTAAAAGCATTAAAGAAAGAAAGCCAAGGATGCTAATGAAAGACCATTGTTTTAATTATTGAAGGTGTGGTGTTTGAACCGGGTTAGAGAATAGATTATGTCTGAAAAGTACCTCAAAATGAGCATTTTGTAGTCTTATAAAAAAATTTATAATGAGTCCAAACGCTGTACCATAAGAAAAACATTTGATGTAGGGAAGCCTAAAAGTGTTCTCAAAAGAGCGCTGGTCATCTGAAATATTATTGCTCCTTTTGTAAAAGTCCTAGAAAATCAGCGCAGTCATAAGACCGAAGTTTGACCATAGGAGGGTTGAACTTTTAAAACAAAAGAATTTTGTATTCTAACCGGTGAGATCTGGCAAGAGGGCAAACATGCAAGTAAATAAGTCTAAAAACAAGGGCTTTAAAGACTACTGCCTAGATTGTTTAAATAATCGCGGAGAGCTAATGCCAATTTTAGCTGACGCTAAAATCATCACTTCCTATATTTGACCCAGAATCAAACTAATTGAAATTTAACAAACAAATACGGCCTGAGTAAAACTTAAATATCTCCGAAGGTTACATAATATAAACGTCAGTTAAAATAATTCAAATGTTTCTCGTTTTACTTGATAAGTTGCCTTTTGCCTGAGTAGTTAAATAATTTTTTCAATTTTCAGAAAGGAACCTTAAAAGTGAACGTTAAAAATTAAACGAAACTGTTGAGATATGAACCAAGTGTACGTGAATTTGCGCACACAGGCACTCAGATTGGCCAAGCAAGGCGAAAACTGTTATTGTTACTAAGAGTGCGATTTATAGATAGCGGCAGCTGCGGAACCAAGGAATATAACAAACAGTGACAAAAATAGACTTTTAATACATACGACTAAAAGGGGACAACAATAAATAAGGATATATATATAACTAGTACATAAAAATGAGACTACTTAAGTTCCGAATACTAATTCGATTAACCGTAGTTAGGGAATGGTTATTATGGAAGATTGAGGATAATTAATGATTTACATTCTTTGAAGTCGAAGATAAGGCGGTACAAACAGGGGGATGTCTTAGTGACCTTGATTACTCACGGGGAAGGGGAGGGTAGCCCCGGAATCCACAGCTGGTGCCCCGGAGCTACTCTTATCGAACTCGAGTTTGCGATATGCGGGCGTCCTATCCTCAGGGAGGGGGGTCACCGAACGAACTTGGAAAGGAGGGGAGATGACTTCTCCACACTAGGCTTGAACGAGCTAAGGGGCCTCTTGTCGTAAGAGGTCACCAGAAGAACTTCGGGGGACGACTTCTCCAATCCATGACACGAAGGCGAATGAGAAAGGCAGACGTTGCCTCACAAGACTACTACTCCACTCGATGACATGAGGGGTGATGTCCAGCTCTTCAGTGGCTTGCGACCCTCACTCACACTTCTTGGGAGAGAGCTCGTTAAAGTGCAGTCCTTTCGGGGAAGTCTGGTCTAACCAAATCTGTGCATCAGCCTAGAGTGGGGGCTTATATACCCAGAGCTATTCAAAACAGAGAGATTGAGCACATTATAACCTTTGTTATTGGATGCGATGAACCGAGCGCCTTCTTGCGATGAAGTGCCAACGGCTGGGATCATCAGCAAGACGGGCGACAGTGGTGTGGCCATAAATGCAGTCTCCCTACCTGAGGTTGAAAGGGGGAGGTCGAGTCGACCAAGAGGAAGCTCTGGTGAGAATTTCACGGGAACTGGCGTCGGGTTAAACGAACGGTCGAAAGCGTGAAGGGATGGGGGGGCGTAGAGGCTCATTTTTTTCGAGATACTGTCTTAGTAGGTGGGGGAATAATATTACTCAAATGGGATTCCACCACAGAAACAATAGAATTTAGGAATATTGGGTTAATATATATATATATATATAATTCCTGTAAAAGCCTATAGATCATACTTCTCAATCTTATTTCCTTAATATATTTAATATCAATCGAGAAAAATTAACAAAAGAGAAAGCTACTTGTTGGAGAGCGCTGAGATCAGGGAAATTGTGACATTTGACTACCATATAAGGGATTTAAATGAATTAATCAAAGATTATATGCTTGTATGACGAGATCTCTGATTAAAATAAAACAATTTTACTATAACAATGCAAAGGATTTTATTTGCTTTTGTGATTAAATCAAAATATGTACCGTAAATTAATCTTAATGGGATGGTTTAAAATAGTGGAAGCACAATTCTAAAGTTAAGGATAATTCAGAAGGACGCAAAATTTTATCTTATCCATGCTGCTCTACCTCCTGAGACAGTCCATCGTCTTCCTGTTTGCGTCCTTTCATCCCAGAACTACCCTCTCTTACAAACAAAAGTGATTGGACTTTGAGAATAAAGCTTGATCTCTTCGAGGAATTAATAGCATCTTCCCCACTTACCGGACAACCATCAGTAAATATAGATGGGTTTCGAAGGATAGCACTTTAATTTGCAATTGGTGAGGACCTTGTAATACACAAGTTCATCCATTCCTTACCTTCGAACATCGTGTCCATCATCGCCACGCCGAAGGACTTGACTCTCGTCCATTTAGAGAGACTAGCAGACGAACTAATGATATTTTACAGGGCACAATTTTTTAGTGTAATTAATAGTGAAACAATTAAAAGTGGTGCCTGATCGTTTCTCGATATAAGTGCGCTTATTGTAAATGATAGGTGCAATAATCCAATAAATGATGTGAAATATACAAAGAGTGCGTTCAATGCTCATCAGCGTATACCCCGCTGATAAAACTGGTCTGCGTCAAAACTGTTCCTGACGGTTTCATAGGTGATCCCTAATCAGATTTGTCTCTTAAATCCAAATCAAGCATTCATATTGCTCAATCAAGTCTAGTTCTTAAGATACAGACCAAGCTCCCTAGATGGCGTTAGAGAGTTCAGTCTCTAGCTGACCGCGAGCGGTTGTGTGTTGCTTGCTCACTCTCCAACTAAGTGTTGGTTTTTTAATCTAGGACTTTTCTCATCTATGAACAGTGTTTAAAGTGTATTTCTAAACTTTATTTATCTGTGAATTTTTTTTGCAGGCAAATACATTAGCAAAACTTCATATATTTCATAAAAATGAATAGAAAGTGTAAAAACAGTCCTGATAAATTTTGTTTTGTTTGTGGAAAGGTAACTTTTAGTGACCAGCAATGCACTATAACGCAGTGAGTGAAGTTCCTTTACAATGCATATTTTGGAATAAAGCTAGGTGATCAAGACAAAAACTTTGCTCCACATATGTGCTGCAAAGCCTGTGTCATAGCCGTAAGACGCTGGAGTGAGGGCAAAACGAACTGTTTGTCATTTGGTGTACCTATGGTGTGGAGAGAAGGCAAGAACCACATTACAGACTGCTATTTTTGCATGACAAATCTTAAAGGTGAGATAATTACTTTAACAATATAGTCCTTGAAAAATCTAGAAATGTTTATACAAATCTTTTGATAGCCTATTAAAATTGTAATTGTGTATGAAAATAGTGTATTATGCTGGTAGAAAAATTGTGGTTAAATTGTATATAAAAATTGATTGTATTTAAAAATTGTAAATTTACTTGGTATGAAAAATGTGCATAAAAATGTGGAAACGAGGGTCGAGTGAATTAAAAGTATGTAAATTAAGTATGCGAAACTTTTTTTCAGGTGTCGATAAGAAAAACAAACGCACTGTAGTCTATCCTGAAGTTCCTTCTGCCTTTAAACCACAACCACATGGTCCAGGAGCTCCAGTTCCTTCTCCACCTAAAAATACTAAGCTACAAGACAATATAGAAGATATAGAAGTGGATGACACTGACACTTGAGTGACATATCAGACTACGTCTACAATGACTTTGCCAACAGCACTCACTCAAGGTCAATTAAATGACTTGACTAGAGATATTGGTCTTTCTAAGAGAACGCACAACTTCTTGCATCCCGTCTTAGTGAGAGCAACCTCCTCTCTCAAGAAACTACATACTTTTGGTTCAGAAATAGAAACGAATAGTTTCGAAAGTTCTTGGCAGTTGATTCTTGCAGCTCTTTGGTGTATTGCAATGATGTAAAAGGTTTAATTGAGGCACTTGGCGTTCCTTACCAACCAAGTGAATGGAGGCTCTTTATTGATTCTTCTAGCAGAAGTTTGAAGGCAGTACTCTTAAATATTAGCAATAAAATGGCATCTGTACCTATTGGCCATTCAGTTTAGTTAAAAAAAAGCTACGAAAATATGAAAGTATTGATTAATACAATCAAGTACTCTAACCAGAACTGGTTAATATGTGGTGATCTCAAGGTAAGATATATTTTACTTTATTGAACTTGTTAAATATTTCAAGAAATGTTTGTTTCTAAATACCAATAACAGAAGGATATTATACACATTAGTTCTTCCCTACCCCTAATAAACTTAGTGAAAATTGCCTATGCAAAAAATAGAAGTTCTTAGAAACCATGTACTTCAATATGCATCAATATGTTTTCTTTAAGGTTGTGTGCCTCCTTCTTGGGATGCAAGGAGGCTACACAAAATATCCATGCTTCATGTGCTTATGGGATAGCCGGGCGGATATTCTTAAAAAACTCGCCATCTCGAGAGGCATTCCAAATTGGCTGCCACAATGTGGTAGCTCAACCTCTAGTCCCTCCCAAAAATGTTTTACTGCCTCCTCTTCATATAAAGCTTGGCCTTATGAAGAACTTTGTCAAAGCACTGAATAAAGAAGGCCAAGCTTTTAAGTATCTAATGCAAAAATTCCCACAGATCAGTGATGCCAAGCTCCATGCAGGCATATTTGATGGTCCCCAAATTAGAACTCTGTTAAAGGACAAGCATTTTCACACCAATATGGAAGCCAGTAAACAAGAAGCATGGTGAGCGTTTAATAAAGTAATTGACGTTATTCTGGGAAATAAAAGAAGCTCAGAATATATCTCACATGTAAATAAGCTTATGAAAAGCCTCGAAAAAATGGGAGCTCGCATGTCGATAAAAATGCATTTTTATCGTGGAGATTATAGCGAAAAACAAGGACAAAGATTTCACCAAGACATAAAGACGATGAAGACAAGATATCAAGGACGCTGGGACATCAACATTTTAGCTGACTATTGCTGGTGTGTTAAACGCGACGAACCAACATCGCTTCACAAGCGGAAGTCATCAAGGACTTTTCTTGGAAAAGAGTTTCTTTGCACTCCTGGGTGCGCTCATAAGTAGTCTGTAAGTTTAAAATTAATTAAAAGAAAGTCGAATTGAGTAGGTATTTTTTTTATTACAAGTAATTGTAATTTATTAAATAACTTTTATATAAATAAGGGATTTTTTCAAAAATGGCCCTTTTCTAAAAACAGTATTGCGCTGTATCTCAAAAACCAAACCTGATTGAGCAAAATAAATGTCATTTTAATTTAAGAGAACAATCTCGTTAGGAAGCAGTAAAGAAAACCGCAGGAACAGAAATTCTTTTTAAATGCAGGCCTGTGTAATCGATCAGATTTTGTGCCATACAAATATAACAATGATAATACAACTGTGTACCATTAGTAATACCTCGTTCCATAATAGCTAAAAGCCTGTTGTGTGCCGTTCACATATGTAATTTGGATCGAATCATAAAAATTATAAACTGTGGTGCAGATAACCAAAGAGAGTTGAAAACGTACAAATGCAACAATGATCCAGAGCATCTTCCCAGCCCCCTTTCGAAAACTTAAACGGTAGGCCACAGTAAATGCGACAAAAAGCGTGCCAAATTTATTCAGTCTTACTGACAAGTGAATTTTTAATCCATACGTGAGCTAGCGAATCCATAATTCCGTTCAATCTTGTGTAATTTGGTGAGATGCCTAATTAGAGTGTAAATATCGATACTGCTAATGGAGAAAAGATAAAGTATACGGTGAACTGCAATTAGATATAGTTATCCTTAGTCTGCGTCATATATTTAGATGGATATTCATAGTTGCGGATACTACGTCGCCATTATTAGGAGCCGAGTTTCTTGGTGATTTTTATCTTCTAGTGGCTTGTGCTCGTGGTATCCTCATTGATAACCAAACTTGGCTCGTATCCAAAGTTTAACAGTCCATTACACCCGTGATATCATTAATTATTATGGCATCTCACATCTCCCAACCAATTACAGGACAGTAATACGTTAATATGTTAATACGGGCTCGAGGGGGAGCCTTTTCCTTCTTCTTCTTAATTCCTCAAGGACGAGGAATACCCCTGGTGTTTATGGTGCACCAGGATTTGAGGAGTCTCTCTGGCGAGAGTAAGTCGAACTTACCAAAGTTCACTTATTGTTTGGTTTGATAACCAGGGACTTAGCTCAAGGATGAGCTTTTTCTTAGCCCCTTAAGGTAGGTAGCCCTGCCTCTCTTGCAGGGTACTTCTTGGTCTGGCGAGCCAAGTACACTACCTCTCCAGTCTCGGTAGCTCGGTTGTGGATCCGAGGACTTCGTCACCTAGAGACTGACGTATACTACCTAGATTTTCCTCAGAGTTCCTCATTTATACCTCGCACCCCCACTGGGGGAGTAGTAAGGGGGAGAGGGGCTTGAGGACGGCCCCAGGAGAGTTCTTTTTCCTAACGGTCTTTCCCACGAAGTCAAACATCGGCTCCTCGTTAGCCATCGAGATTGGGAGAAACCCGTCTCCAATTTCTTGTTCGACGTGAAACTTGATCTCACTCTCCTGGGGGAGATCTTACCTTTTTGACCTTTAGGTTCTTTCATGGCACTGGGTTGAGCCACGTTGTGGTTACGCTTTCGACTCGCCGATGCCTGGGGCGGATGTCCTTGCGGTAACCGCCTTGGAACTGCACCAAGAGAGGTCGAGGGGGGGGGGGGAGTGACATTCCCTTACACACCTCCCACCGAAGAACTTAATGGGGAGAGGGGGATGCCCCCGGGAACTCAAAACAACTTACTCAACCTAGTCGAGCTTAGCAAAGTTGTATTTCTTTGAGCACTCTCTTACATTAAGTTTCCTTACACATGAGCGCCCACGCGTGCGTTTACACAGGCAATTTGTCGAGCTAGACCTACTCGCAATACAATTTTACATAGAAAATTAAAAAACCTTAATTCATCGATTACCCACACAAAAAAAAACAACAAAACAAGCTACTTCCTTACCTTTCTAAGTTTTTGAGAACTTAAATCCTACCGATAAATATTAACACGAACAACAAATGAAAACATGGTTTCACGCTTATTAGGTACTGAAATAACCTTCCATGGTTTTTCGTCTCCACCTATAGAGCAGCTGTACATTATTGGCTCCTTTGATGTAGCTGATCCTAAAATTTTGCTCTGTGACCATTATTCTACCGCGCCTGAGTCGGCCGTTCTGGTTATTGAGTCTACCCAAGTATGGTACTAAATGGTAGCGGTATTTCAACCTACTCGAATTACCCTTCTTATGGTACTTGACTACCTTTAAACTGAACATTATGGCTAGAGCGGCCTGTTGTAGCGGGGCATAATTGATGGGAGCGTAGGTCCCATAGCTCTCCTTTAACCATGTACAGGGGAAGATCGTGTCTGGGTTCGATCTTTGGGGATCGAGAAAACTTTTCCCTGCGAGGTCGTTAATGGGCTTGGCGCTCACTACGACATGGCGATTTAGCGGTAACTCCGTGGACGTTCCGTTCGGGGAGGAGACTACTAGGGTTAGGGGATACTTATCCGCGTCTACCATTTGATTAGTCTTACCTGGGTGTATCGCAATAGCACCTCTTTCCTCCTTCCTTGTCAACTCATTTGACTCGATTCTCTTCGCCGGTAGTTCCTCAGGTACACCTGCTCGTACCTCTACTCTACCTTCAACTTCTTCCCTGATAACCCCATTTGTCTGGGTTCTCCTAGGAGGTTCTACCTTAGGTACTCCTGCTGGTACCTCATCGCTACTTCCTACTTCTTCCATCGTTACCCCATTTGGCTGGGTTTCCCTCGATGGTCGTTTCTTAGGTCCAGGCCGAGCTCCAACTTCTTCGGCCTCTATGAGATTGTCGATAGGTGCTCTTTCGAGTGCGAGCAATCTTTCCTTTTCATCTCTCTCTTCTCTTTCCGCTTGAGCACGTTCTTTTTCCCTCTGTATTCTTCTTTCATCCATTTCTTTTTGAATCTTTATTCTCCTTTCTTTCGACTCTTTTTCCCTCTTCATTCTCCTTTCCTCGGCTTCTTGTTCTGCTTTTGCCATTTCGTTTTCCCGTCGAGTTCTTCTTTCTTCATCTTCCAGCTTTATCTTTAGTCTTCTTTCTTCATCTTCCATTTCTATCCTTATTCTGAATTCTCGTGCTTCTCTTTTCAACAGTTTTATTCTTTCGCTTGTTTTACCTCCTCTCAGCATTCTTCTTTCCTCTGTTTCTATTTTCCGCTATATTCGGGATTCTTCACTTTTCCGGTTCATCCATATTTCCATTAATTCACGTTCTCTTTTATCCTCTCTTATTATATCCTCTGTTTCTCTCTCAAACTTTATTAATTCTTGTTCTTATTCTATATCCAAAATTCTTTCTTCTTCTACACAATCTATTCTTACTTCTGCCATGACGTAGTCATGCATTTCTGTGCCTTCAAGTCCCAGACTTTGGGCTTGTTGGTAAAATCTTGTGACTGGATCCATTTCGTGTTGGTCCGTCGATTTTTCCTTCCTGTATTCTCAGGTAATTATGCCACCACTCACCAAGTAGCGCTCAGCATAACTTACCCTTAATCCCACTACTATGCTGATTGAAATACCACTCCCGACAACAAATTTACCACTTGACCTGCCAATTACCTTTATATTGTTACCACCCCTAACTCTACCAATTTTCCTATCGACAATTATTCTCTTGTTCCTGATATTCCTTTACGTGTTGACTCATTTTTAATTAGACACTGCTGGGTTCTTTCTAATAACAACCTACAAAACCTGACACCACTTTAATTATGTCGTAGAATTCTTTCTGATAAAAATCCTACTTACCTGACACCACTTTATTTAGTGTCGTAGAATGCCCCTCCTTTTTGTTCTATCTCTAAGAGTGCTAAGAGCTGTCTAATATACTTTGATATCGGAATATCTTAAAGAATAGAGCCGTTACCAAACACGTAAAGATATAAAAGAAACGCCCACTAATTCACAAAATAAACTTATATTTTATCTTTAACCATTGAATACATAATATTTAAACATTAAGTACAGCAATACTTTGAAGATTATCCTAAACAAAAATTAATTAAATTAGTTTACCCAAAAAACTTGGTTAACGTTTTCTCTACACAACAATAATATAAAAATTAGGCTTACGGACTCGTGGAGTTTAAAGGGCCTCAGAAATATTTACTCTTGACGCGTGTAGATGGGCGGAATTCCACGGTCGTCTTGGCGAGGGTAGCTGCTGGGGGGTCCACACGTTCTTCCGGGGGGGAAGGGTTCTTCAAGGACGAGAACCAATACGGTGCTCTATGCAACACCCAGGCAGTCGTGGTCTCTCTGGCGAGAGTGAGTCGAACTTGGTTCTTAATTCAAGTTAACTTGGAGTGCGGTGTGATCACCGAGTAACGAGCTCGAGGAGGAGCTTTTCTCCTTCGTTACTTATTTCCTTATGGACGAGGACTGAACTCGGGGAGGGTCTTCTTCACGGGCGAGGATAACGGAGGGAGGTTTCTCTGGCGAGAATAAGTTATTTAAAGTTTGGTGTGGCCACCGAATAACGGGCTCGAGGGGGAGCCTTTTCATTCTTCTTAATTCCTCAAGGACGAGGAATAACCCTGGTGTTTATGGTGCACCAGGATATGAGGAGTCTCTCTGGCGAGAGTAAGTCGAACTTACCAAAGTTCACTTATCGTTTGGTTTGATAACCAGGGACTTAGCTCAAGGATGAGCTTTTTCTTAGCCCCTTAAGGTAGGTAGCCCTGCCTCTCTTGCAGGGTACTTCTTGGTCTGGCGAGCCATTTCACTACCTCTCTAGTCTCGGTAGCTCGGTTGTGGATCCGAGGACTTCGTCACCTAGAGACTGACGTATACTACCTAGATTTTCCTCAGAGTTCCTCATTTATACCTCGCACCCCCACTGGGGGAGTCGTAAGGGGGAGAGGGGCTGGAGGACGGCCCCAGGAGAGTTCTTTTTCCTAAAGGTCTTTCCCACGAAGTCAAACATCGGCTCCTCGTTAGCCATCGAGATTGGGAGAAACCCGTCTCCAATTTCTTGTTCGACGTGAAACTGGAACTCACTCTCCTGTGGGAGATCTTACCTTTCCGACCTTTAGGGTCTTTCATGGCACTGGGTTGAGCCACGTTGTGGTTACGCTTTCGACTCGCCGATGCCTGGGGCAGATGTCCTTGCGGTAACCGCCTTGGAACTGCACCAAGAGAGGTCAAGGGGGGGGGGGGGAAGTGACCATTCCCTTACACCAGGTAAGCCATTGCAAACTCAGTCAAATTACGTCACCCGTTACCGACTGACTCACCGCACCAATTAGTGACAGACATTTATCAATTCGCAGTTAGTGCTGCGCTTTATCAATTTTTTAATTTATCTCCCTAGCCAGTGGCATTTTTCTCTAGCAAGCTGAGCAAAACAGAGCAAGCATACTCCTCTTATGACAGGAAACTCCTGGCTGAGTATCTTGCTGTGATTCACTCCAGGCACATGATAGAAGGCCGAAAGTGACCTGATATATTTTATCCTTCCTCCTCACTGTTAAATGTAAAATCGGACAGGCAACAACGTAACTCTACGGTGATTTTAGAATATGTCAATGACATACCGTACATATTCGGTGAAGACAATGTCTTTGCTGATTGTCTATCTCGGAATGTCAATTCATTTCAAATGGACTTTTTTGACCTTCGTTCTTTGGCAACAGCACAAGATGTAAGATGAACAAGTGAAATCATTTTAATCTGGATTAAAGTCATTTCCCTTTCCCGGGAATACTTAACTTTGGTGTGAAATAACACCAAAATACCCACGACCATTTTTCCTCTAGCCTGCCGGATATTAATTCTAAAACAATTACATAATATATCCCATCCATGGATTAAAGCTTCACTTTGATTAATAAAAATGAGTTATTTCTTGCCTAATATGGACAGAGACATACGTTCCTGGAAACAAAAAGGCCTCTCATATAAGTAGCTAAAGTTAAATACCACTCCAATTCACCAATCTTGCCCATTAGTATGCCCATGTCCAGATTTGAAATGGTACACATCGACAATTTTGGAGCGCTACCACCGTGCACAATGCCTGGGCAATCCTATTTGTTTTATAACGGTTACCTACTGCCATGCATAAACCTAGCTACGAGATGGATTGAAGCGTTACCGATTCAAGACCTCAGTGCTGCAACGGTCGTTTTAGCCTTCTTAGAGTGTTGGATCTTCAGGTTTGGAGCTCCTTTATTTATAATAAGTGACAGGAGCCCAATGTGAATCAAAACTTTTAGGAATTATCAGTCTTCATTGGTTTTCATCGCATGTGAACCACGGCGTACCGACCTACCACAAACATGATAGTGGAAAAGTCACATAGAACTTTAAAGAACTCTATAATGGCTAATCAGCAGGGAAGGTTAATGAATCAAATAGTTGTTCTACTAGTTATCCAATCCCTGCCTAATGATTAAGGTATTTCACCGTTTACTGTGCCGTCACAGAGACAACCCTTGTTTGTCCAAGACCCTCATTTTCATGATCTTCGAAAGCCGACTCCAAATTAATCAATAAATTAGCAAAAACCATGTCGCAAATTGATTTTACACAAACCGCTGAAGTAGATCTGCACTCGGTACCGAAATAGTTCGTACCCAAGGAATTACGTGATTCCACGCATGCGTGGGTCCGAGTTTAGCCTATTTGAAAACCATTAGAAGCGCCTTATGCAGGCCCGTTCCGTGTTTTCAAACGCAATGAAAAGGGGTATAAGTTAGAATTCCCTAAAGGACGTCAGAATACGATATCGATAGAGAGAATAAAACTGGCAAAATGACATGTATTTAATAAAAGAGGGAAAGACTGTTCATAGCCAACAAATAGTCAGACGATTGTAAATAGACCAGTGTCAGTAAAAGAGCGAGATATGACGCCCGTGCTCATCTCTTTCAAGGAGAGAGAGAGAAAGAGAGAGAAAAAGAGAGAGAGAGAAAAAAAAAGAAAGGGAAAGAGAGAGAGAGAGAGAAAGAGAGAGAGAGAGAAAGAGAGAGAGAGAGAGAAAAAGAGAGAGAGAAAAAAAAATATGAGAGAGAAAAAAAGAGAGAAAAGAGAGAAAAAGAAATGAAAACAAGAGAAAAAAAGAGAAAAAAAAGAGAAAAAAAGAGAGAGAAAGAGAGAGAGAAAAGAGAAAAAGAGAGAAAAGAGAAAAGAGAGATAAAGAGAGAGAGAGGACACACTTGTGCGACTCTTTTTAATCTACGCTAAGCAGGCGAAAAAGCGTGAAAGTCATGACGGGCTGAAGGCACGACTTCGCGGAAGCCTGAGATGTGTTTAAGAGCACGAAGGGTCCCGTCAGGGATTACCCTGCTATGGTGGGAATCGGGCAAAGTCCACCTTGCCCGACGAAGCGTCTGTGCACTGGAAGCCTACCCCTTCTGGCGCGGGGGAAAGTCCCTCAGTCTCAGCCCTATAAAACGTCCAGAGCCAGATTCGGATGGCAGTAAGTAACCGCCAGTGTTCCGAGTATCCGCGAGTATTTTCCCTCCTCTCGTCTCCGTTAGCTCCGCGTGAAGCCTTACAGAACCAGTCAAGTTATGTGTATTCTCTTAGAACTCGCGTGAGTCCACGACGTACTTGTTGGTACCCGTTACCCGAACGCGAAGCGTCAAATTCTCGATTCGGTATTTTAAACCCCAAAGCAAGATCCGAGTTTATCTCGCGTAAAAGTCGTTTGACAGGAGGCTATTATTGTGGAATCTACGCCGTTTCTTAAAATGCAGGACTACTCCCTCGGACTAAATCTTTGAGGTAACCACAACGCACAGCTCTCATGCGCAAGCTACCCCCCCTCCTTCCCTCTTAAGCCTCCATCATTTGGTTTCACGTGCGCTCGAGGTCATTTGAGCGTCCCATCAGTCTTTGTCCGTTTATGTGTACGGCGGTCGACCCAGCCCAGGTAGCTCTTAAAGCTGAGACTCGTCTACGTCTTTTATGTTTATATACGTTAATTAAAATCCTTTTAAATTGTGAGGTATTTTTGTACTCTGTTTCTATTACCCCAGAACATTAAGATGGCTAAGCATTGGCCAACCTAAATTGTACCCTGAAACCTAAATTGTATTCAAAAAACCTAAATTGTATTCCAAAAACCTAAATTGTATTCCAAAAACCTAAATTGTATTCCAAAAACCTAAATTGTATTCCAAAAACCTAAATTGTATTCCAAAAACCTAAATTGTATTCAAAAAACCTAAATTGTATTCAAAAAACCTAAATTGTATTCAAAAAACCTAAATTGTATTCAAAAAACCTAAATTGTATTCAAAAAACCTAAATTGTATTCAAAAAACCTAAATTGTATTCAAAAAACCTAAATTGTATTCAAAAAACCTAAATTGTATTCCAAAAACCTAAATTGTACCCCAAAACCTAAATTGTACCCCAAAACCTAAATTGTACCCCAAAACCTAAATTGTACCCCAAAACCTAAATTGTACCCCAAAACCTAAATTGTACCCCAAAACCTAAATTGTACCCAAAAACCTAAATTGTACCCAAAAACCTAAATTGTACCCTAAAACCTAAATTGTACCCTAAAACCTAAATTGTACCCTAAAACCTAAATTGTACCCTAAAACCTAAATTGTACCCTAAAACCTAAATTGTACCCTAAAACCTAAATTGTACCCTAAAACCTAAATTGTACCCTAAAACCTAAATTGTACCCTGAAACCTAAATTGTACCCTGAAACCTAAATTGTACCCTGAAACCAAAATTGTACCCTGAAACCTAAATTGTACTATGAAACCTAAATTGTACCCTGAAACCTAAATTGTACCCTGAAACCTAAATTGTACCCTGAAACCTAAATTGTACCCTGAAACCTAAATTGTACCCTGAAACCTAAATTGTACCCTGAAACCTAAATTGTACCCTGAAACCTAAATTGTACCCTGAAACCTAAATTGTACCCTGAAACCTAAATTGTACCCTGAAACCTAAATTTTACCCTGAAACCTAAATTGTACCCTGAAACCTAAATTGTACCCTGAAACCTAAATTGTACCCTGAAACCAAAATTGTACTATGAAACCTAAATTGTACTATGAAACCTAAATTGTACTATGAAACCTAAATTGTACTATGAAACCTAAATTGTACTATGAAACCTAAATTGTACTATGAAACCTAAATTGTACTATGAAACCTAAATTGTACTATGAAACCTAAATTGTACTATGAAACCTAAATTGTACTATGAAACCTAAATTGTACTATGAAACCAAAATTGTACTATGAAACCTAAATTGTACTATGAAACCTAAATTGTACTATGAAACCTAAATTGTACTATGAAACCAAAATTGTACTATGAAACCTAAATTGTACTATGAAACCAAAATTGTACTATGAAACCTAAATTGTACTATGAAACCTAAATTGTACTCCAATTTGTATTTAGAATTTTACCCACGCTCAAAATGGACTAATCCGTTTATAGGCTTTTCTCCCTTGGGCTGAGGAATGTTGAAACGGTTTGAGTTCTAACAGTATCCTAGGATAAATAGTAATATCTATATTATATTAAACTCTTGTCAGGTGTGGGGTTACCCTACGAAAGGGAATTTTAGGTGGTCCGGAACAGAATGAAGAGGATTAACAGTGAAGTGTGACAATAATTACAGTAACATTGAATTAGTTCCAGGTATCAAAGAGAATGGTAAAAAAGCGAGCGTTTATACTTGTTCCGTTAGACGACCAACATTTGCTAAAGATCCTTCGTACCAGTATTTCTAATTATTTATCCGTCTAGAGAAAAATAGTGCCTAAAATCATTCTTAAACTTAAATTTAACTGGATTCAGTTTCCTAACCTACGATTAGTTAAAGTCGTGTGTTGCATACACACGGAAAAATAGTAATAAGATGTTTTGTTCGCAAGAAGGAAATTCAACTCGTACATGCGAACAATCAATTAAAAATTTGTTCGCAGTGAAGAGTTGCAGCTTATGCGTTCGAACGTTCTTAAGAACATCAGTTTATCAAGAAAGATATTTGTGCATATTTTTATATAATTATAAGATATTTGTACGAAAAATTTAGAACCACATTATAGAATCGAATATAACTCACAAGTAGATAAAAATAGGCATTTTGTATTTTTATAAAATTTTATAAAGGGTTCACACGTTGAACCATAAACAACATTTGACGGAGGGGAGTCAAAAGAGTGCTCTCAAAGGAGCGCTGGTCCCCTGAGGTATTATGAATCGTCTGGGAAATGTTCCAGTGAACGGTTGGTCATTTAAATGACCTGAATTTTGAATGCTAAGCAGTAAGATCTGATTCAGGAAAAAAACATGCAAGGAAGTAAGCAAGTATAAAAACAAGCGCTCAAATGCCTACTGCCCAGATCGTTTAAATAATCTAGGAGAGCTCATGCCAATTTTAGCTAACGCTAAAATACTCGCTTCCTGAATATTTAGGCCCGAGAGGGGATCTCACTTATTAAAATTAAATTAGTAAATACCGTCAAAATAAAACTAAAATGACTCCTAATGTTACATAATTTAAACGGCAGTTCAAATGCTTCAAATGATTCTCATTTTACTTAACAAAGAGGCCTTCTGCATAAGTAACTAAATAAATATTTTCAATTATCTCAAAGAAACCTTAAAAATGAACTTAGGAATTTATCACTATTGAGTTAATAAATCTATATATATATGTATATATATATATATATATATATGTATATAAAATTTCTGTAAAAGTCTATAGATCCTACTTTAAATGTTATTTCCTCATTTAATATAAATATGGGTATATTTTAAATATTTATTTTTGTCAAACTATTCCACAACGGTTTCCTTTAACCTGAGAAATTCTAGTGAAAACACTTTAGTCCTTGTTCAAGCTCAAGATCTGCCTAAGGGCAAATTGGCGACATGTTCAAAAATTTCGTCGGTTTTCGGTTCCAAATAAGGCAAGTGGCAAATTATCCTCATTGCATACTTCGTTTTACGCCTCGCTCTCCTAGTTGGAGGAGTCTTCCCCATCGGATTAGTATCTAGAAGGAAACTACCATTATCCAGGTACAAGGAGTTTGAGTGCCATGAGGGTTGTTTATGTTTATTTGGTGTGCAGTGCTGTCTAAACGGAACCTCTTCCTTTTGTTGTAATGAAAGGGTACCCCTTATTTATTTTGGCCTAGCTGAGGAAACTACAAATCCTTTTGAAGGAGCACTTTGGTGGGCTAGCCTACCCTTGGATTGATAATTGCAGCCAAATGGGGAACAATGGCTCTTTTCAGGAGGGTGGTGGCCTGGGGCATGGGGCACCGCGAGTGACCATCTAATACTGAAGTATTGCTTATTCGGTTGATATTTTCGTATTGTATCGGGGCCCTCCTATGTCTCAAGAAGGGTCATTCCCATGTAGTCCATGTTTATTAACATTTGTATACCATCAACACCAAGCATACAACCTATTCCTGCTATTGCATTCCATTGAACAAGGGTTGGGAAAAGGCCTCGTCTACCAGCGAGATATCCTTTTCCCTCAGAAGCAGAAGTGCATTTTCGATTCCTTTAACAGATAAATCCAGGTCTAATTTGATATCGTTCAAGAATTTGATCAACATTTGAACAGATCCGAGGCGGTAACCCGCCTCCAATTCCCCTATGACCCGATGAATGTTTAAATCGTAACAGAATACGAGGGTCCTTCCTCCAGATTGGCACTGAACTGAAAAGCTTCGGATTCAGAGATGTATGAACTTTGACTTACAAGATCTATTAAGCAACGCACATGCAAGTGTGTACAAGGGGATGTTCAATAAGTTTTGCAATTCGGATATAAGAAAACGAGATGAGGAAAAGTGTTTTATTATTTTTCAATATAACTACGCTCGACTTCAATGCACTTGCGCCACTTGTCCCTGAGGCTTCAAATTCCCGAAAACCAGAAATATCTCGACTGCTGTTCAATCCACTCCTGAACGATGGACTGAACATCATCGTCATCAAACCAGCGTCCACGCAGTGCAGCCTTGAGCTGGCGAAATAAAAAGTAGTCGCTAAGTGCTAGATCTGGACTGTAGGGGAATTGTTCAGCTCCTCGAAACCGCACTCGCGCAGAGCAGCTTTCGCAACCCTGGCCTTATGAACTTTGACGACGTTGAAGTCGATCATAAAGCGTGAGGTTTCTAGGGACCCAACGGGCAGAGACCTTGGTCAGGGCCAAATTGTCGATGATGTTACCAACACTTTTATGTTATATTCCAAGTTCTCGCTCGATTTCTTCGACCTTTACCCGTCGATTTTCGACGATCATCCTCTCCACACGAGCCACATTGTTCTCGTTAGTCGCGTCTGTCGGGTGTCCTGGACGGGAGTTATCTTCAAGGGACTGACGACCATGGTGGAACTCCCTATTCCAGCGAGAAATGGTTGCATAGGAAGGGGCGGTTTCGGGGTACACTGAAACCATGCGTTCATGGATCTCTTTTGCATTCTTGCCTTCCTTGGTCAAAAATTTGATCACTGCGCGGTGCTTAACCTTCTCTATTGTTAAAGGATTTGTGACTGACGATCTGCGATCAGCTACTGCTTCTTAAATAGAAGAGGCAGGAGCGTGCGCTTACAGGTACTGACTTGTCATAACTTTTCCAAACACCCCCACAAACAGCCATCCCCCTTCCTCTGTTTTGCCCTATCGATTTATAAAACCTATTGACCGCCGCTCGTACTTCGCAATCCAAGATACCCTGTCAGAGTCGGAAGTAGAAAAACTGAATAGAGTTTAGAATTCCACTTCCCACACTATTGTCATAATTTGACGCATGCTTAGTCACAAATTCACATCGCTTTTGAGGTGGATGGAACATGGAGCACATCTGTGAGTTTTTATTGGCATAACTTACATTTGTAGAAGTAGATGCGTTTGAGGGTGCGGTACGATTCTGGTTGATAAAGAGTCGAAGAACAACGGGAGCACAAGGTCAATTCTTGGCAACGTCGAATTCTACTATCAGGTGTTTCATACATATACATATGTAGCACTTCTCCATGTTGTGAGTTCCATTGCACTATGTGCAGTCAGCAAAGAGGAAACTTTACTTTAGGTTTGCAGGAAAGAGTGAGTTCGAAGTATGAACTTTGGAATGGACACCTCTCCACTGTGTCGGTTTGAAATGTTAGGTTATAAAATTTAAATGGATCTTTGAGGTTACAAAAGGGGACTTGAGAGTTATAAACTGTCTTGAAAGCAGGAGAGAGAGTTAATTTATGTTTATAACTTCATCTTTGCTGGGGCCCTCAAATTTTCAAGGCCTTTGATTACATTTCCTTGGATGTCTAGGATTTGTGCCAAGGAAGAACGGTCAGTCGCGGTAGTAATTCTCAGGTCCCTTTTAAAGTGCAAAGGTAATTTACTATAAATCACGTGATACCATAATATTTCCGGCATTTTCTTTCTTGAAAAAGTCAATCCCAAATAGTTTAAATTCATAAAAGATTGCCCGGATTTCATTGAGGTACACCGAGTGTTTTTGAAGACTATCGCGTTTGGTGGCAGTTTTTCGAATTGTGACAAAAATGAATAATACGTGTAAATAAAGTTATTAGTCGTACTGTGAAAAGCGATGCAAAATAATTTAGGCTGGGGGAGATGTGGTACTATGGGTTTGCCCAAGTTACCCAATATCTCTGAGATCCGCGAATTTTACAATAGACTCCGGGAAGGCATGAGGAAGGAGGGGTTCGTATTCACCGAAAAATAATTTAATTTAGATTTAATATCAAGATCGTTGTCGACCTGAACAGAAAGTTCTATATCTACCATTGATTCGTTCCCTTTCTAGGCACAGAGGAATTCGCAAGCCTCGAGAATCTGACTATCTAAATCATTCACCGAAACAAAGTGCAACTTGACCGTATCTATCTTTGTTTACAATACACCTCTTCTAAATCAGAGCTAATTTTATTAAATATCAGTGATTTTACGTTTACACAAAGCGTTATTTGGACCAAAACTTTGATGTGATATTCAATTTCATCCGAAATGGAAACTTTAGGATTTGGGGCCGTTTTTGGTTGGAAAGAAAAACGGGAAGCTCGGTATAGTGAAAAGGGTGATACAACGAGGGTATCTTTGAGGGAACGAAATTCTTCAAATCAATCTGAATTTTCCCTAAAATAACAATTGGGAAATGTAAATTTTCTCTACAAACTAGGGCAATGCTAAGCAAGCTGGTCGCGCTTAGATGAGAGTCGCTCTTGTCTCCCATTGATTTGGGAAAGATAATTTCACTCTCTAGAAGTGATCCAAAACGATGCTTAGTTCCGAATGCTCTATTTAGAAGTAGTTTAGTTAAGGGTTCAAAATAGTTAGAAGGGTATGTATGAAATTGAAGGACCAGACGTTGGAATAAATTTAAGCGACAGAGAAGGCAAAAAGAGTTAGAGAGTTTGAGATGAATTCGAAGGAACGCGCAGAAACAATTCCAGAAAAAGGCATTCGCTTACCATTTTCAGAGACAATAAGGGACGCGTAACCTCGCATTAACGATGGAGCCTAATCAACGAATCTCACGGCCAGGGAGGGGAGGGGGGAACCCAGGACGGAAGGAACCCAATCTAAGCTATCTTTTCTCGACGCACATGCGTTCACGTTCACATTGACCCATGTGTAAGACGGTGCAAAAATATGCCCATCTTAACAATTTTAAGCCAATTGAGGAACGATCACACCTAAATGTTATCCTTTAAACAATTTATGTGGCACCAGTACACATTTGAGCACTTTTCCGTGTAGTCATTAATTTCAAAAAAAGCTTCAAAGACGTATGTTCAGGCAAATTGCAACGATCTAAACAAAACTATAAATGAGCTTTTTGTCTTCTAAAATTATATTAAATTCTTAGCAAATTAATACATTACTTTTCACTAAAACATATTAGTAAAACCTCTTATTCCAACTAGTCTCACTTTACATATTAGATATCCTCTTCAATAATCAAGAGAGTAATATTATGTTTAGAAGTTTTAAATTGAAATTCTCAGTTGAATTAATGCAAAAGTAAAAATTTGTCTAAGGGTTTATGAATAAACAATATAGGTTAATCGACTGTAAACTCTCTCAGTAACAACTTAACTTTCATACAGGTAACAGCGTATGAGGTTTCTTCTGAGAATGCCAGCTGGAAAAGAAAAATCATAGACCATACTTGCGGCAGTGAACTTTGGGAGAATGGTGAATTTGGTAACTAACAGAGGAACCTCGTTTACAAAGTAAATTGCGACTTTGTGAGGCTGAGTATAAGAAAGTAGCGCCTAAGGCCTAAAACAGCAAATTCCACGCCTCTTTGATTGTACACAGCTAGGTCAAAAGGTAGAGCTACGTTATGACTCCTCAAATTTTACCCGAGTGCCTCAATATAGATGCGCGTGTTTACATTGAAGCGCCAACGCATAGGTCAAGGTAAACACACCAGCCTGTTTTCTCAACAACGTCCAAGACCACTGACTGCTGGGCGGCCAACTTTCCCGACTGCTACCCTCTAGATTACTTCGTGTCGGGGCTTTGTTTAGATAAATGTGGAAAAGGCTGCACACAACACTTTAGAATTTAAGTCGTCATTGAAAAGAACTTCATAACCAAGTCATGCATCCAATTCAGGTCCCACCTGGAGAAGTTGGTAAAGGAAAATGGTGGCCATTTAGAATGATTTGCAATATCTTTCTCTCTACTTATATATATATATATATATATATATATATATATATATATATATATATATATATATAATACAAGAGAAAGAGAAAATTGGACCCGAATGAGCAATGAGACAAGAAACAGAAGTTTTTTTAAAGGCAAGAGAAAGGGACATTAGAAGAACCCAAAATCAATGAGAGCAGAGGGCAGCACAATGAAGGCAATCCTTTACCCTGAAAATAGAAATAACGCCAGGGGAAAAAAAGTTTTTTAAAAGTCCTGGCTGTGACTCAAACCGGGGTCTGCTGATTGCCGGTCAGATGCTCTACCGCTAAGCTACCAGCCACAGTTAAAAGAAAAAAAAATATATATATATATATATATATATATATATATATATATATATATATATAGGATAGAGCTTCTCCTATGGAGCTTCAATTTAATTTGAAGCATGAACGAAAGGACGAGTCAAACAGATATTCAAAATGACGAATTTATGGAACGTATTTAATATTAATTTATGAGGGGGATAGCGATAAATTTACAGGCAATTGATAATTTCGGGATCATTATGTTACGAGTTAAAAATTAACGATTGGGGAAACACAGGAAACACATCAGAATAAACCAACCTTAAACAATCAGACGTTAGAGGATAACTGAGGAGAAAGGGCGAGGAGCGTTAGAAGAAAGAGAAGGTTAGGAGGTTGGTAATATATTTGTTTAGAGTAGAAGTAGTGGGTGAGGAGAGGAATCGGAATTTAAGGAAGGAGAAAGGTATTTAATATACATGGATTCAAGAATCCTTAGTGATATGGGTTCAGGGGTGGTTTTCAAGATTTTAAAATCGTCCGTTGTGATTTCGGTTTTACAATTAATACAGTGAAGCCTAACTGGTGAGAATTCTTCCGTAGACAGAACCTTTCCTTTCCCCTGGCTAACCCCCAAATAAGAACAGAACCTCGCCCTCAGCGAGCGCACCGTACTACCTATGTATCTCCCAAGTTTACAATTGGAGCAAGCAAACTCATAAATAACATAGCACTTCGCTTCAGGCGGGATTCTGTCTTTATAATGGAAGTATAATCCTATGTGGTGTCTATTTATGAAAATCAACTTGAAGTTGGTATGGAAAAAAAAATTATTGAATTGAGATGTAATTCCTTTTGAAATTTTTTTGTTTAAAAAACCCAGATCAAGAAAGATTATGTAACGGATATCTTTGCAAACAGTAGGGAATTTAAATTTGGGATGGAAAATATTGTTTAAAAATTGAGCCGTAATTTTTTCAGTCAGAGACACAGGAAAGCCGTTTTGTTTGAAATAATTAGTCAGAAATACGACTTCTTGGTGAAATCCAGAGTAGGATGACCAAATATTAAAAGCCCGGAATATTAGTGTTTTGATGCCACTTATTTTGAAAGAAAGGTCACAAAAACTGAAAAAGTTTTGGCCTTGACCAGTAAAGTTGGCTTACATCCTAATATTAAATTTGCATGCGAAAAGCTGCTCAATTTCTCCATCTCATTTTCAGATATCCACATTTGCCATGTCCAAACTGGATTTGAAACCGAAGTTTTTTGTTAATGTGTACTCTTTTATGTTTTTTATCAATTGTGATGTTTGGTAGGGATTGTGATTGTTTCTTGTTGAGATATTTAGGCACTTTCCTCTATTAATACTTAGCCCACTTGTTTTTTTTTTGAGTGCCCATAACTAATTTACACTGCTTTAAACACGTTTGACTTTGGCAACTAATTGTTTGTAATGAGCGATTCTTAATTGACTAATGCATAACAAAATTCTTTATTCGATTTTTTTAATTTTGTTAGGTTGGTCGATTTACACATTTGAGGTTTTGATCAAGAAAAATTATTAAACTCTAGTATGGTTGTTTGGCTTGTTATCCGGTTGTATGTATGCATTGGGTGGATTAGACCTTTCTGGTATTAGTTGCTTTGAGGGTGTGTTCTTTTGTAGATATCTCCTGGACGATCTTTTAGAATACTTAATTTTAGTTTTCTGATATAAACGTTGGTTCATTCTATATTCTCAACTAAATTGTTTCGTTAATAATTTAGTAGTTTAAGGGGGCTTCAACTCTGATCGTAGTCTTATTGAAAAAGATAGGGGAAGGGAGAAGAGCTTCCTTCACATATTTTTCAGTCTTCGCTGTTTCTTCATAGATTTATTTATTTGTACAATTTATACATTTTCACATAGCGGATGTTTTCCTCTCCTGTTTACCCCCCTTAGAGGATACTAATACAGAGATAATTATTTTCTAGTCTCTAGAGTTTAAGTTGATTCGATTTCGATGCACTGTTTGGCAGGAGGCGAGAGAGGATTAGTACATATTTAACGCATGTTAACCTTGCCTGCATTCTTCATGTTTAATCATTCAAGGTGTATAAGTGTCTTAGTACTGGAATTGCTTTATATTTTCGTTTGCCCATATGGCTTTGTAGCCAGTTAATGTTATCTTTAAACCTAGCACTTTTCTTTTGGGATGATATGGGTATGGGTGCTTTTCTAATTCAATGTCTGTTACATTTTCTTGATAGAAGGAGTATGTATACTTTTTATGACCGTTCTTATTTCCAGTTTGTCTTGTATATATTCATGTTGCCTTTTACGATGGCTGCCATTCTCGCCTGAAATCTTTGTTCTTATACTCAATAAACATATTTTGATTTATGTCATCAGACATTGAATATACGGGCATTCATGCTTTTTAGGTTGGTAGGTGCGCTGTTTAGAGATAATACAGCATAGGCTAAAGCAACTCTTTCGAGGGTGGTTATATCTTATCTTTCATTTCGAATTTGGGCCTTTCGGTTTCGTTAATCATCATATATGCATGTATATTCCATCTGGCGGATTATTCCACAGAATTCACCCTAGAATTTATTCATCTACTGATTGAAGAAGTTAAACCGAATCCTTTGCTCCAGTCGTTATTAAAGACACCTTCAACATTTCATAGAGCCAGGTAGATTTCCTTATAATCTACTTTGGCTTTCGCGCTTTTTATGGTGATAAATACGTTTAATTGCACTGTCGTTTCATTTACGGAACGCAAATTCTTTTTTTTTCATTGTTGAGATATTGCTTATAAATACTAGATGCGATATAGGCATGTAACATTCTAGAAAATACAGTGATTTACCTCGATTCGGGACAAACACCATTTTGGGAAGTGTCATGTTGCCTGGTCCATGATCGGCACTTAAGCAATCATTTATAATGTTCTTCATGGTTTCTATTAGATTTTATGATGCTTTGGTGAAAAAGATATGCTAATTAATAAGAGGTCTGGCGCTTTCTGTTCGAATTCGCAGATTGCGCTTTTTATGTCCTATGATCTTACTCTGGACCTGATCCTAGAATTTCTTCCTAATATTGTTTTCGAATGGAACAGACGATATTTTTCTAGGTTCTTTAGTAAGATTTCATTGATTATATCGTCCTTTTCTGGATTCAATTATGCGTTTTCTTCCATTTTTATTGAGAAAACTGACTTCAATATCAAAAACTTTTCTGGGATTGTCTTATTATCTTGAAAATTTACCCTCGTTCTTGTGTTTCTTAATTTGGTCCCTCGAGTTCTCCGTTCATTTTATTTATATGCCTACAATTTTGGTTTGAATCTTTCTCCTATAAACAATTCCATATATTATTTTGCTCTTCTTTCAACATAATTCATTTCTTATATTTTGTTTAGCGCCGCTTATTTTACTTATTTTCAGAATCGTAGTGCGTACTCCTTATTTCTATGTTCTTCTCCCTTATATCCTCATTCTCACAGGGATGGAGTCTAGTGTGCGGCGTTTTGTTTTTAGAAAGTTTTATATTTTACTTTTTTGTATCTATTTCTTCTAGGGTGGCGTTAGATAGATCGTTTCGGACGATGATCAGAAGTTCTTATTTTTACCAGGACCAATTTTATCTATTATAGTTCTTTCTTTGAAATCCTGGCAATTATATCAGGTTATAATCAGGCACATTATGAATACGACATGATCTCTACATTTAGTGTTGATGGGGAGTATAGGGATGTTGTATGGCATGTATCGATTGATTAGAGCAATGTATGGCGTTGTAGTAACATTGTGGGTGAAATTAGTTGAAAGTTTAGTCTTATCCTTTTGAAGATTTTTCGAGCAACATTTATACGTTTTATACAATATTATTTTGGCTGTGGAATCATCCTCTCTGCCCGTGACGGTCAGTTCTTCCATCACAACTGTTGAGATTTCTGTGCCAAATATAGCCATAAAGTTATGCATTTGTATATAATTTCTCATCCATCTGTGTGTGAAAGCGTTTCTTTGATAACTAATGGAGATAACTCCGTTTTAATGTTTACGCCCTTCTAGTCCTTGTGTAGTAGAAGCTTTTATTTATAACCTTCCCCACTTAACTCTGGAACCCCAACGTTCATTTTGAGTAACACTAATCACAACCCCGGGAGAATTTCACCCCTTTTGGGGAAAATCAAAGGAGGATAATATTTTTCAATTAAGCTTTATACAAAGTATACAGTTAAAAAATAACTCTTTAACTTTGGAATGCTGCCGAGTATCATTAATTTGTACTTTATCTTAATACTGTTACTGATTTTATGGTGAACTAGACTCAAAGAGCCTAAATTTTAAGATGTGCTTAGAAAAATATTTGCCAAAATATTACTGTAGCTGGAGACTTCTCCTGTTGTACAATGGTCCAGAAGTGATTGAACCCTCGCCTGACTCAGGTACAGCCCTCTACTGCCACTGGGATCTGTTTGAAGACACGTGAAAAATGGCTATATTTCTTGTTAAATTTTTCGTTTACATTTGTTTTTCATCCTTTTCCAAAGCTGATAGTGATTTATTTCAACACAAAAGGAAGACACACAATGAAAAATAAACTTACCTTTTACAGGCAGTCACCACACGTGGGGTACAGATGCCTAAGGCACTTTGGTTTGGCACACCTGTTGCAGCGGTTCCGGGTCTTCCTGTCTGACTTGCTAGGGCTGTCTGAACAGCATACCATGGGTGATTAGCTATCACCAAATGACTTCCCTGGCCACCCGAAAGAGCTGCCCAGTGATGGAAGGTCACACACTGTGGTTATCAAGGTGTGAACTTTGCGGGTCAGGACTGGTGATTACAGGCGTGACTAAGCCCATGAAGTGATGAGTGCCCTCCCCGCATTCATCATGAATGCCCTCCTCTTCGCTATGCTGATTCCCTTCCTTGCACGGTTCTCGCAGCTGATGATGAAGGCATTGATGCTCACTGAATTGAGGATGCCATACCAAACACAAAGGGCCAAACTCGTGTCTTCCTAGAGTATGAACTCGTTGCACTGAAATAGTGGAATGTGTCGACCCCTCCTTTTGTCGCATTCTAAAATTCTATGATATCTAGCTTTGCCACTTAGTGCACTGGTAGGATGGGTTTGCTGGGATGACATGAGTAGCACCAATTTCTTCTTTGTGCGGGATGTATGTGCCACGTACGACACAAGCATCATCTCTTTGGTGAAGAGGAAGGCACTTGAACCGTGCAGTCGTGTTTCCTTTGCATTCATCTCCTGTGGAATTTTAGACTTATTGGCTCGAACTGTGCCAACAGGGGTCATTCCACAGTTCTTGACGAGGTCGGAGATGAGAGGCACTGATGTGACCCAGTTTGCCGTGGTCACATTTCTGTTTTTTCCGTGGTATGGCCTGGTGTGTTCCTTGGTGAAGTAATGCCCCAGTTTCACCGCATCCCGTATCCTTGGATCCTGCTGGCGGAGGTAGGGTATGGCACCGAGGATGTACTTGGTCTCAGACTCGCAGATCAGGACAAGCTTGATGCTATATTTAGCAGGTTTGTTCGGGATATACATTCGGAAGAGGAAATTCCCTCTAAACCCCAACAGTTGTTCTTTCACTGCGAGGTTTTCGTGTGGGACATAAAGCCGGCCACAGTTCTCGATAAACTCGTCCCACACCTTCCTCACATGGGCAAACTTTTCCTATTTCTGCCTCTCGTTACGGGTTTTGGGGTTGTCAAACCTCATGTACGATAGGAGAAATTCCAACCTCCCCTTGGACATTGCTGTCCGATACAGGGGACACCCACTTACAGTGCTCCACATCTCAGTGAGAAAGAGATGGTTATCCCTCTGCTGCCCTGCCACTATAAGCACTCCCAGGAGTGCTAATATCTCCCTAGGCTCCGTAGCACCGTATGTGGCACTTTTGCCTGCCATACTTTCCTCCACACTCTCTATACATTTCTTTGTCCAAGTAACGATTTCCATAACAATGGAATCAGTGAAAAAGAGCTTGATTGCCTCTTCAGGTGCGATTATATCCCTTGCCTTCTGAGTTGTCTCTGGAGTGTGTCTTGCTAAGATGTTTCTTGACAACCTCATCGTTGTTGCAACGTGCTGGGGCTGACAGCTCCACCTGAAATTACTTCGGGTGGAAATTGATGTTTTGTTGAAGTCCACAATCGGTGGAGCACTTAACCCCCAGGTGGCGTTTTTCTCTCCGTCCACCAATGGCAGGGCTAGTAGCAGAGGTACTAGCAGGGGCAGCAGCAGAGGTAATGGCAGAGGCAGGATGTTTTTTTGGTGTAGACGTGAAAATCTTCCTTTTTCTTTTCTTTGGAGGAGCATCAACCCCCTCAAACTCATGACTACGTCCTGATTCAATCATGGGCATATCCTGTTCGTCATCGTCACTATCGTATAGTTCGTTCATTTTTTAGGTTGTCACTAAATTCCCTCTTATTATTAATATGTGACTAAACATCATCAACACCTTCACTATCACTACTATCTTGCAATGATATGCCTGATCTGATTATTATGTCCGAAAGTCCAACTTTACTGAGCCACTTGCCTCGACCAGCCGTAATTTTGTCATTCCTGAAATAAATAACTTGATACCTGAAAAGAAACACGTAAGATTTCATAAAATAGTACGGTCACCACAACGTAGGGAGTGTATCACCCTGGTAAAAATTCTAACACTCACCATAACGTCGGGTGAATTTCTTCCCAAATCACAAACTTTCTCCCGTGATGGAAGATTCCAAACCCCGACTGAGAGCACACACACCCACCCTTCAAGACGTCACACAAAGCACTGAGGGTACTGAGGGGTGGAGCGTGCTCCTGCGCTTCCATGGCTATGAATCACGTAACCACACCATGCGCTTGGTTGAAAATCTCCCCACGTTGTCGTTCTAGGGTTAATCAAACGGCTCGCTTGATGTTGATTTCTAAGAGAGTGTAATGGAAAAGTTTAATTTTTAATTTTTGTTTTGCTATGTACCTTGTTATTTGTATTATTTCTGTATCATTTTCTCTAAATATGCTTTCAAGTCTTGATGATTTTTTCTAATCCATCCATCTTAATTGATTTGCAAAATAGAGAGCATACTTCTCCTTTCGTTTGCCATTATTTTCTATGTATTGATCCCTAATCAAATTTTCGGCAGTGTATTTCTATGATGAAGATTTGTTTGAGGGTCACTCTTTTGCCAGGATATAATTTTATTTGATCCTAGACGAGTAGCCTCTCAATATATTATTCATCTTCCTTTTCAATATTTCCTGCGTAGATTCATTTACATTTCTTTCCACGTATAGCTTTAATAATAGATTTCGTATTTATAAGCTCTGTGGAGAAAGGAAAAAAAAAGGCAGATTGGTCTATGTATTTCTTGTGGGTAATTTTCAGATTTATGAACTTCTATGATTTTGCGGGGAGCAAATAGGGCAAGGCACGCGGTATGTGACAGGCATCAGCTACAGTGCCACATTCCGACTAGTGTTGAATTAGCCTATTTTGGCGTGAGGCATTCAAAAGGGACTATGAAAGTGGCTTTCATTGCCTTTCTCCTTGATATTCTAGTTGCATCCTTCTTCTTGTATCAACTACTCCATGAATGAGTTTTGTAATTATAAAGATCACTGGGAGATTCTCCTGCGCCTTGATAAAGCATAATTACATCCGACTTCATTATGTGGGTTAAAGTTAAATGGAGATGCTTCTGGATCAGCTGCTCTTATAAAATTGTGCAATACAACAACTGTTTGTTTGATAATTGTACCTGTATGTTTAAGTATTTGTTGGATTCAGACCTGAGATTCCCTTCATTATGAATTATATATCCACTAGGGAAAAAGCTATGACATTTTCCCTTGTGATGCTCTATGCTGCCTTTTGGAGGCACGCTGAGCTTCCCATCCTTGGGCCGGAATCAACTACTTCTTAGAAATTCATAACTGAAAATTATTTAGCGTTCCCTCGTCCTCTCGTATGCAAGGTCTTCGTGATATCGTATCTTCCTGCGATATCATACTCACTCCCCCCGCAAGTTAAAAAAAAACGTGGCATAGTGCAGCTTTCGAGATTAGTCTTTGCAGATATTATTTTCCAGTCAGAACACAGCATTCGACTTGAAATGCAACTTGCAGTAGCCGCACTGGGCAGAAAACAGGTGGCCTCTGATATCTAGGAAGAAGAGTAATATAAAATTTTCAAATTTTTTTTCTCAACCTGCACACGCAAGAAGTTAAAGAAATAGAGAGAAAACAGGTAGGGATAGAGTGACCTCTCACCGGATTTCGAAAAATGATCACAGTCGCGATTCTCTAGGAGTGAATCAGCATACCCCCTGTCCAGATCCTGTTAAACAAATATAGCAGAAGTTCCAAGCCTAGTCACCTAAGTGTCGAAGCATGTAATACTGAACATCCCCCAAGCCACTCACTTAAACTAAACCTGTAATTGAAGGATCTTCCAGTTCTGGAAATATAGTCACTAAGCAGCCTACACCAACATCTAGACGCGCTAGGATGATGATTCAGCAGCAACTCGGCTATAGAATGCGAAGAAAGCGGTTTTATAAGAGTGCCACGGACCCCGAGTCAGAGATTGCGGTCCCGTTCTCTTAGATAACGGGAGGGTGGTTCAGCGAAAACTTGCCCTTATTCTTTTTGAAACGCTTCAACACCTCTGTTAGAGGGGGCCTCCAGTTAAGTTAAGACACGTATGCCAACCAGAAAGAGCTGCGGGCCTGCTTCGAAATATAAAGGAACCTAGCCCTTGTCGACTAAAATCAACGACAGGTAAATCTCTCGAGGCTGTGCTTATAGCGCATGTAGACACAACGCTTATGTTTGGGGGCTGTCTCATATTCAGATAACCATCATGGAAGCCGTTGGCGTGCAAAACGTTCAGACCTTTTATGAAGAGTAGTTAGGCACGCGGCGATGAGGTTTGCCGTAGAAGAAATAAATAATCTCATTCACAGATATAAATTTCTCAACTGGAACAGAATGATGTCATTTTCGTCGGAAGTGGCGCAGAAAATTATAGTTTAATGGAAACGTTGTCACTACAATGAAGTTCATTGTCCAACTCAAACCCAAATGTATAGTTTGCATCCGGATAGCACAGGCGCAGATCGTGGTAGAAAAATGAATCTCTACTCCTATGGGGTTCTCACCCCATAGGATTAATCAAGTTGCCACCTCAAAAGGTGTATGCTGTCCAAATCCCAGAGCAGGATATATTGCCTTGGTTATCGTGCCACGACGCGGCAGAAATCCCCCTCGTCCATGTTCCCGCAACGGACATAAAACAATATAATATACCTAATATCAAAGTGCTTTTTAAGTGTCACTACCTGAAAGGCTATAGTCATAGCAAATAGAGGAACGGAGACATCATTGTTGTCGGCAAATTCAGCTCGTGTCAGAGCATCGGTTTCGTCGTCAGTCATACGGTCAACTCGGCTATTTTTTTGTGACGGATATGACTTAGGAGACCCAGTCTGTTGTGGAAGAGCCGTGGGCACAAGTCACATGTAAGGGCAAGATGAGAACGAATTTGTTCCAGTCACTCCTTTCTTTCTCTTCGTTTGTCTTCCTCATGTCGCCCTCTTTTCTCCTTAAAGGCTGCAGTGCCGTCGCGATAGCTGTCATCCAGGCTTTTATGTCCCTGACTGTTTGCTCTCAAAGGGAAGGTTTAATGTTGGTTTGAGCCAGAGTGCGCTTAAGCTGCTCTTTGTAGCGGCTCTTTCAACCTCCATGGAGTTTGTTTCCGGTGGCGAGTTCCCCGTAGAGCATGATTTATGGGGAGTCGGGAGAGGTCCATTTGTAGTTTATGACATGGCCTCCTCACCCGCGAAGACGATGGTGAATAATGATCTGTCTCGCTTGTACTGCTAGAATGGCTCCTGGCGTTTTAATGTCACGGCAATAGAGCGTCCAAGTCTCGCAGGGATAGAGAATGGTTGAGAGGAATAGGGCCCGGAAGACAATGATCTTGGTTTAAATGGTCAGCGTATAGCAATGCCCTCTGGGGGTCTCTTTCAAAGGCAAAATAATTTATGTAATAGTTAGTCACGCTGCATAAAACGCTTGCTTGTTGATAACGCCATGGCTGAGGGCCCGAATGCAGGATGCGTCCTCCTAATCCGCTTTATCACGTGTTTCTTGCACGTGGGAGCTATCTTCTTCTTCCAGTGGTTGGCCTTTCATAATGCCGTTGACACTTAGGATGGCTTAACAGAATAGTGTTTGGATAAGGTCCTTGGTCTTAAACAGCCTTGGTTAAAATTATGGTGCAGGTATGAAAAAGTGAAGAATATGATTGAAACTCATTTATTTCTTTCCTGACATTACAGAAATAAACATTTTTGCGTATATTCTATCAATAATTAATATTTGATCTCTCGTGATTTTGCTTTTTTTTTGGCATATTGTGCATATGTGGTTGGGGCCACTCTATGCCATTCAATGTGCCAAACTGAAGTTTATTCCTATTTTTTCAATGATTATCTTATTGTTGACTTAAAGAAAGTAAATTTTATTAAAATTGTCCATGAATAAACAGATTCCTGACACTCAAAGAGCTCAAATTATTGCATTGCCCAGAGAGGGATTATCCTAAATAAAAATTGAAAGAAAAAAAAATTAAAAAGTACAATGAGACCAATTCTTTCACAAAAAGTGATGGACAAGGTCGCAAAATGTTTTAACATCCTAAAGAAGAGAGGTTGCTGAACAGAACATCTCTGTTCCAGAGGAAAAAAACATTCTGATGTAGCTGCTAAGTTTCGGGCAGCAGCACACAAAATGATATCAGGACGTACAGTGAGAAGAAGCTAATTAGAATCTGGTCTCAAAAGATGTAAGGCTAGAAAGAAACCTTGGCTGTCTCAGGTGAACATGAAGGCGATGATTGTATTAGGCAAAACAAGCATGAAGAAAGGACTGATGATGATTGGGCTAAAGGTGTTTGGTCTGATGAAACCATCTTTGCGGTAGGTTCTTCACATTATTTTTCACCAATTTAATACACTTGTATATATTAATATTGGGTACCAAACCTTTTATTGAATACTAATAAATGATCAGTAAAATTCGTATTTTTCCTCAGATTTTTGGAACGCCTGGAGCTGTTTATGTTCGTCGAGAAGTTTGAAAAGCTTATGATCCGCGATATGTTGTCCCATCAGTCATATTTGTAAGTTACCCTCTAATGGTTTAGGGATGCATGTCGTATTCAGATAGGGGATTGTTGTTTCCTTGTAAAGGGCAGAAGGAATTCCAACACTTACACCAGCATGTTAGACCAAGTTTATCAACCTTCCTTAGGTAAAACTTTCAATAATGACATACCAGATGATGAAATCTTCCAAGAGAACAATGCTCCATGCCAGACATCTTTCTATTGTTCCTCGTGAATGTTTGAAGCCACACTGGAACTCAGGGAGAACGTTTTCCGAGATTACGAGGAAGCGGTCGAAGAGAATTTATGCGAAGATCTTGCTCGCAGTAGTTAAAAGTGAAATACCGCGATAGTTGTGCCAGTTTTTTCGATCTCTCTCCTAGAAGATAATAATGATATTCGGGTCGGGAAAGTGCCTCGGGATGGTCTCGGTTTGCAAGATCTTGAGGATGAGTTGCATAACGCAGTTATTCACCTCATTGCCACCGTAATTGAATAACTCGAGTGGAATGTTATCCGGTCCTTGAGCTTTGCCTGGCTCCATATGAACGATGGCTTTGTTGAATTCATCGATTAAAGGTGGCAGGGACATCCAAAGGCAAACAGGTTGCTATGGGGTCATACTCAGAAGATCATCCGAGGTGGGCCAATAATTGTTCATGAGGCTCTTGAAATAAGACCTTCTCCGATACAAGAATTCCCTCGTTATCAGTAATGGTATTGAAGCCGTGCGCCTCTTTTAGGCTACCCACTGATGAACTTATAGGGCTGAAGACCTCTTTTTTTGGCATAAGAGCGGCGCAAGTCGCCTTGATCTTCGTAGTCTTGGATCTCCTCTGATTTCTCCTGCATCTTGCCATTCTAAGGATGCTAGTTGTTATTTCCGGTGTAGCTTGGTTCTTGAAGGCGAGGTGTGTTTGACGTTTAGTTTAGATGAGACTAGTGATATCTATGTCGTTCTCGTTTTAACAATCCTTGGTCTTGTTCCGGGGGAAACCAATCTTTTCCTTGGAATCGTTAGTAATAACATTGCGAAGGGTAGATCAAAGGTCCCCTAATGATGTCTATTTCTGGATATCCTGAAATATTTTTCAATTACTCCCTGAACTCTTGACTTATCTGAGGATCACGCACCTTGGCACAGTCAAAGTGGCGAATGGATCTGTTCGATGCGACCCTCTTCCGTGGTCCGCGGATCTTGATGTTGAGGCGAGAGACCAGGAGGCAGCGATCCGTACAGCAGTCATCTTACCCAGGCATAGAACGGGTGATGAAGACAGCTTTCCTGTCAGCTGCTCTATTCAAGATATAGTCTAGAATATACCAGTGCTACGATTGGGAGATGTTTCAAGTCGTTTTCTGTCAGTTGGGATTTTGGAATTGGGTGTTGGTAATGACGAGGTCAAGCTCAGCACAGAAGCTAAGAGATCCTGGCCGTCGCATTGCTGTTCCCGATGCCATGGTGGCCGAGGATTGCCTTCCTACAAGCAATGGTCACCTCCGGCGTTGAAGTCTCCCAGCAAAACGAGTTAGTCGCGGTGGGGATTGCCTGGATTGTATGGTCGAGCAGGTTGTTGAAGGAGGGGTGCACAAAGAGATCAGGTTAAGGAACCTTTCAAGAGTGAGCGATATCTAAACGGAAATTATGCTCTTAATGATGGCAATCGGTAAAGGTTATGCAAATACATGAGCCGGGAGTGTATGGCAAAGCCAACGCCATAGGTGCCTGGTTCGTCGGTTTTCTTTACTTTCCAGAAGATTGTATACCTAGAACCAGTTTTCCTAACGTTGGCCCCTTCTGGAAGCCTGGGAATCACTTAGGGCTGCCACGTCGATGTTCAAACGGGCAAGCTCTTTTCAGATATGGGCTCTACGCCGTATAGTTCAGTTTCTAAAGACTGGAAAAGTTTAAACCCCGAGAATAATATGTTTTGAGACAGGAGTGCAGATAGTCAATGGTTAAATAATATTTGAGCTCTGACCGCTGAATGTGGAGTCCGACAGCCGCTGTGAGCTAGCCAGACAAGTTTGCCGTGTCCAATGTTTAGGCAACCTTTACTATGGGCCTCCCCATGCGGGCTACGCTGCGGTAAATATAAAATGGCCAGCCCAGTTGCGAGTCCAGCTGCCAAAATTCAATGTCACCACAGGGTTATTTTAGATCGACCATATACTAACTGCCCGAATGTGTAGTTGCTAACTAGAGGCTTCTGGTTATCCAGGACTGGCTTCGGCACCCGTAATGCCAATGCTATTGGACTTTGAAAGGGAGAGGGTTCAGCGCAGGAAAGAAAGTAGAGACCAATACCAGTTGCTGAAGAATTTGTTTTTAGCGATCATTACTGTTCGACGGCCAAAGGCATGCACTTGGCCAGTAACGCTTTCACTACAGCTCAAAACATTCAGACATGCAATTTCAGCGAGGCTAGTTGCCTTGGGCTACCGGGTTCTTAGTCTATCAAAGCCTTCCTATGTCGCGCTTAACCTCCTCCGCTGTAGCTAGAGATGGAATCTTATATGGCCAATGTCTGATTGGTACGTCGTTTGGGTCTTGCTATTAGTTGCGTTTATTCGGGAACCTGATCTACGACCCTACTGCCTTTAGTGACCCTGCCAGGAGTTTGACACTCCCAACGGAATTTCTCTTGGTATTATTGGAACAATCAAGCCTTTCCACCAGGCTAAAGTGCAACCACTGGAAGGGGGAGAACTCATCGTGAGTGTAAGTTGCGCATGATCCTGCATGTCCCCTATCTCCTCTTAATATAGTCACACAACCCTTATAACTGGGAGGTTTGGTAGGATCTCGCGCTGAACATTGTATTCTGCCGGTAAATAGCTAATGGTTAAATAGAGAATAGGAGCCTCCGTAACTAATACTAGTTGTCCCGTAGGTCAGAGGTATTTCAATGAAAGTATATACTATCCAGGCCTGGCTTGGCATTGATTGGGTGACCTTTTCGAAGAAAATGCCCTCATGGGAGTGGCCGTACAATCCTCTGAGACAGAATTTTAAAGACTATTGTCCATAAAATGTGCTGGCACTGTAACTTTTGAGATCTTTTTAAAAAGAAACAGGGCTCACTATGTACTCCTTTTCCTTCTTTGTTCTCGAAGCATTTTCCTAGCCTCAGAAGGGATGGCTCTCTTTTGGAGTGTCCAGGGGCTCTAATTCACCTGGAAGAGTCTGTGATGGGGCAGAAAACCGGGAAAACCAGGACGAAGGACCGAAACACAGGATTCCTCTCTTAATATCGATGCATAAAAAGTACCAGGTAGAGCATGGCGTGCTAGAACCTAGTCCTTAGCTTAGCGAAAACAAAGACGATACTCTGCCCAAAGTGCCAGGATTTCCATTTTTACGAGATAAGTGCTAAAGTGCTTCAATGAAGCAGGATGCGGCTTGACGCAATTAACAGAGTTGGATACATAGAGTAATTTTTGATAATTCCTGCATTGCAATTCTTGAGGAGCTATTGTATTACTGAATCGATGGAAGTAATAGCACATCCACTGCAGTGGTTTCCAATGGCTTCCCCCAATAGCGAATGCATTCGCCACGCCCCGACTCTTGCAAACTGTCATAATCGTTTGTGACGAAGAAGATAGGGGTGGGTCTCGAGCCCCCACCTCCTTTTTTCTCAACATACGATTGAACATGAATGCTCCTTGGTCACCCAGCTCTTCTGTGGTCTTTTCTAAGGATTTGTCTACTCGTTACATCGCATAAGCAACTCCTTTCACAAAACTCATGGTAGATAGAGTGTGGCTTCACACTCACCAGCAAATTATTAAATGAATGAATAGCACTAATATTGGTCTCCTCGGAAGTGTCCGACACATTCGATAGAAGGCTCTGGTCCGAGAAACGGCTCACCTTGGATCTCTAGCAGTGACTCTAGTTAAGTTCTTCTTTGATCAACCATGCGGCCTTTTGCATCAAGCGGCCATCAGTGGAGTGAAAAACTAAAAGAAATTTGAAGCCAGTGGAATTAAAAACACCAGTTTACTCTCACTGAGGGGTTCCCCTCACAGCAAATAGTCCACTGAGCCTCTCCATCCCAAAGCGACTCGAGAAATGACTTTTCAGTGTTGGCCCAGTGGCTTGGTACTTGCTGAAACAGCAGCAGACTCGTCCTTCCTCACAGGTTCCGTGAAGGAAGATGAATTATTTAACATTTTAGATATCTTATTATGTTTTCTGTTCTTTTGGGATGATGGCGGAGAGTGAAACCGCTTCTCTCCTCCCGCCGAAGATTCCTCAATGCAGGACGACAACCCTAGGCCAGATATCTCTCCGATATGGAGAAGTTCTTAGCCATCAAGAAGGAACCAGGCGTAGGATGGGATTTTCTTCTCTCCTTGTGAGTCCTCTGATCTTCGTATCGCTTGAGGAGGGCGTTGCCCAAGCGCGGAATCAGGTTAGTTTTCTGGCACCGAGCAAATTTCCCACCCTGGAAGGCCCTACCATCTGGGACAGGATCACTTCGGGATCAACTGCACATCAGGATCCAACTTGAGGTTAAATTGGTCTATCAGCCTCACGAGCGTCACTGGGGGTGACATGGCGAACCACATTGCAAATAAATTGGGATCGGCCATTTCGGCTCGCTTCAACTTGACAAGCCACGGATTGATGATGTACCTCGAAAGGCTAAGGGAACGATGCCGCCTTTTACTCTTTTAAGGGAGATTTAGTGGGTTACATGACTCGAAAAGGGGGTTTTTAGACCGTGGCAGCATAGTCTCTGCCTTGGCCTATTCATACGAGGCCGCGGCGAAATCAATGAGAAAACTATTGATATTGGAGAGACACTCGGATGCAACTCTCCAAACGGGGTTAGGGATAAACCTTCATACACGTCAAAAATAAGAGGGAGCAGCTCTCTCTCTGGTAAAGGAATAATGGAGGGGCTGCTGAGAAAGGATATTGTGGTTCACCTCCTTTTCCGAGGGTGAGCTGCTAAGAGTCGGAAACGAAACTAGCAAAAAGGAAAACATTTTGCCGCATTCAGAAGGAAGTAGACGAGAGATTCCAATGGTTAGAGTGGTGACGCATTGTTTATAGTAGTTTGAAGCTTCTTTATTTGAGAGTGTGACCAACTCAGCGCATTAATTCTAAAAAAGTGGATAGTCTCAGAAAAAGAAATGTTGAAAGAAAGCGAGAAGTACAGTAGGTGCACCGAAACCTTACCTAAAACCCGTCAGAGCGTAACCTTAATCACAAATGATAGGGTTTTCCTAATTTTCACTCAGCCCGTAAAGATGTGAGGCTTTTCCATGTGTAAAGTGTAATATGCTGCACAGGAAGCCCTCCTATTGTGGAAAAGATGAAAATTCTTGGCACAGAAATGGGGAGGTTGATTTTAGCGGAAGAAGAGGCTAAGCCGTGCCTTACCTAGAAACCATTAATGAACGAATCAAAGCTGCATCATGTTCCATCTAAGCAATCAAACAAAAAGTGAAAAGGCAGCGTGAATGAAAAAGAAAATTTTATTACCACAACTTTGAGGCCGGATTTTATATGCTGCTGTTTATGGTTTTCACTCTTTATCCACAGAGAATAACGTAATCGAATTTGAAATAAATTCGTGTATGGGTAGTTAATATTCCAAGATTTAGGCTAAAATTAAAACGTAAATAAACAGTGATAACCTTTTGTGTCTCGTAATATATCCATCCCACATTTATTTTATTGAGCATCGATTTAAAGTAATATTTCTAATCAAGACTTCATTATTATATTCCAGAACTAGTATAGTCAAAAGTTTTGGGGGGGGTTCAGGCCTGCTATCATTTAGCTGGAGGCCCTTTAAAAAATATGAATTCTTGATGTTCTTGAATCCAAAGATAAAAAGTCGGTAATTTTGAATTAGACGCGCGCGCGCGTTTTATGCGACCAAATTCTATAATACATCTTCATTTTGTTATACTTGTTTCCTACGAATAGTAATTTTATGGCAGAGATGATCTACTGAAGTGGTAGGCTTGTGGCACTTAAATTGTAAGATGTAATAGGCTAGCAAGAAACTCCATAAAGGGACGCTCGGGGATCTATTAAATCATAAAGGCTATTTTTTGTAAATAAAGAAATAATATGCCACAAGTAATAAATAAAGAGCTTAAAGAGATTTAGGAACTTAGAAAAAAAAAATATATATATATATAAATGGACATCAGTCAATGTAGCTATGTGTCATAGGTCAGATAGCCTCCACTGACCTTCGCTTGCCCTTTCTAGATGCGGGGGAAGTCCCTTTTAATAACTAACATATTCAACTGCATTTCCTACCGTTGGCCGACTTAGAAAATAGATCAATGGCTTTTTATGTAGCTCTGGGATTTAAACAAGGCAAACAAAAATAAACTTTTCTATTATACAAACAAATAACAGAATTTAACAATAATTTGTACAGTATTGGAAAACTAATCGTTGATCATAATGTAATTAATTTAAGATAAATGCTTCTGCACGAGCTATGAGTAGCACAATAATTACCCGAAAGAAAACGGGAGGAGAAGATGAGATGAATCTTTGTATAGTCGGAAAGCATAATGCCTCCTTGACGATGATAGAGAAAAATGTAATAGGCTTACGAGTTTCCAAAAGGGGAAGGGCGCCTTGAGTGGTTGTTCGAGGGAGTATCCTTGTAGGGCACGGAGAGAAACAGGTCATTCGAGAATGAGTCATTACGTTCTTGAATGCAAGAGTCCTGAACAACTGGTTTCTTGCCTGCTAGTCCTTATGGTACCAGAGAGTTGTTTGCAAAGTGTCTCGTTGGGTCCTTTGGCTCATTCCATTAAATCCTATTGATTACTGCTTGGATACTGCATGAGCAGTGCCTGGCTTCTGGTTTAATACTAATTTGCAGGTTTCCGCGCAGGGAAATATATACGACTTCACCGGAAGCGATGTTGTTTGCCATCGGAAGTGTGTCCCACTCCGATTCAAGGCGCAACAGGGAAGGGCTTAGAGCCCTCTCACTGATTTGTGTTCCGGGCTCCATTTTGAATCGTCTCCCTTCTATATCGCCTCGGAAATTTAACGAAAGAGGCCATTTAAAATTCCGTTGGTCCATGTGATACTCCCTTAGGCATCTTTGTCCGCGTGAACCTATCTCTCTCTTTCTGACAATATACACATATATACAGCAGTCAATGGAGGCCTAGCAATTCTTCAAATGCGCGCTATCAAACATAAATACGTGGCTCCATTGCTACGATAGAAAGTCAGCCATTTAAACAAAGCTTGTGATGAAGGTGCAGAATGAAAAAACGTTCGCAATGGTGATTGTTTAATCAACAATACTCATTGTTTGCATAGCGAAGAACTGCAAAATCTCTTTTATGCCTTAGTATTTTGACCTGGAACGAAAATCTCTATCTCCTAAAATTAGCTCCTCCCAAAACATAGAACCAGACATAGACAAAACATAGACATTTTAATTTCTTAATGGACTGTGCGCGCAGCATACTTATAGACAAACAAGCCAAACTCGTATCAGAAGTTAAGCTATCAGGAGAGCCTGCGGTAGCTTTAATGACTAGTGACCTACAGCACATACTGCCCCATTGCAAAGCCATATTGGACAAATATGATGCTTTGTACAGTCACGCACCCGGTGAACCCAACCCATCTGCACCAAATTGAGTGACGCACACAATTGAGACAGGTAGTTCTCCAACGACATTTTCGCGGAGGAAACCTTTTAAAGGAAAAGCTGTAGGGGGGCATAGGAACTTTCGAAATACTTTTCAAGGAGGGGGTCGTGCGCCCGTTAAAATTACAATCGGCTTCGCCGATTGACATGGTACAAAAGAGGTTTCCGGGGGAGAAGAGGGTGGTCGGCAATTTCCGAGTGCTCAATGAGATCACAAAGCCTGACATATATCCATTGCCGCGAATTCAAATTGTGTCAAACTACCTCCATTGTAAAAGTATATTTTCAAATTTAGATCTGGCTCGGGCTTACCATCAAATCCCTATCAACCAGGCGGATATAGAAGAAGCCCGCTGTGATAACGCCATTTGGCTCAGGGGAGTAAGTGAAGCTTCCATTAGGCCGCCAAAATGCAAGTTGCACATTTCCACGACACATAACAACTTATTTCGGGGACTAGGTTTCTTTTAATTTTTTTTTAGACGACATCCTGACATTTTCGGAAAATATGAATGACACCTTAAGGCATTTGGATTAAGTCTTCAAAGTCCTGATCTAAAACGGTCTTAGGATATCCCTGGAGAAATGCGAATTGGCAAAGGAGTAGATTGATATTTTAATGCATCTTATTTCGGTGGAAGAAATTTGTCCACCGGCCAAGAAAATGGTGGCAATTAGAGATATGCTCTTAACAAAGGACTACAAGGAACTACTGCGATATTTGGACATGTTAGTATACTAGCGGAGGATCAGTGCTAATTATCCCGCAATTGCAGCCCCATTGAGCGAGCTTGCACGCCTGCAACCTAAGGCTCGTGAGCTCGAATGGGACGATGAGGCAGGATGAGCGTTTGAGAATACTAAATCAGCATTAATTAACTGCGTAAAGCTTTGTCAACCACTACCCAATGATTTACAATACCAGCTGGTAACGGATTCCTCCATATATGCACTAGATGCCGCCGTGCACCAAATGGTGAGAAGATGGCCACGATAGGCGGCATTTTTCGACCAAGCTAAGCCGTACAACGCAAGCATACTCACCTACGAAAGAGAGCTCTATGCCGCGTATCTTGTTCTTATCCACTTCATACACATGATGCAAGGTCACCATGTTACCTTTTGCACGGAAATTCAGGCGTAAAACAAAATAACTATCTCCTGAAATTAGCTTCTCCCAAACCATAAAACAAGTTCCGCCCAAATAAAATAGTGGGTAATAATAGGACACGCCCATTATTTCCAAGACACATAGAGTAGGAAATTCACGCTAAGTTTAGAGTCGGAGTAAGTGAGAAGTCAGTCAAAAGTTAGGAATCAAAATGTAGAAAATCTAACACTCCCTCCTCTCATCCATCCGTAGTTATCTAGGCCTGGCGAAGCCTACTCACTGACCCAAACACCTCAAAAGGTTTTGCCTACCACGTTTTAGTAGGCTAATTTTAAGAATAAAGTAATATTCTTGCTGCGTCCTTTCTCTTGTACCGATTACGAAAACGCCTTCAATGAGCCCAGCCAATCAAATATAAAACCTCCAGTAAACCCAGCCTATTTAATATCAAGGCCAGCGGTGAAACTAATGCCCCTCTGCTCCGAAGGCAACGGCGAGAACACTTAGCGCCCCCCTATACTCTTGACCTGGTATTAAAATCGTACACCTTTACGCTGGTAACTTCAATCTCTTACGTATTTATTAACCTCGAAGATCTGCCCTATGGTATCGGCCATTTGGCGACATTAACTGCAAAAAAAAACATATAACAACCCCATTTGACGGCTTGTTTGGAATATATTAGCGACATCAGCTATGTGCGTGGCCAGGGCAATGTATTCGCTGACTGCCTAATGCAGAACGTCATTTCCATCCAAACGGACTCATTTATCTTCCCAGCTTTGACGGCATCACAGCGTGATGACGAGGCAACTAAACTGTTCTGCTCACAAGTAAAATCCTTTTCTTTCCCCAATGAACCCCAAGTATGCTGTGAAGTAACATGCAAGATACTCACAACCCTTTGTCCCTATAGCGTGCAGGGGGACCATTTTAGGTCAATGGTATAATTTGTCACACTCTTGAGTCAAGACATTACTTCCTCATATCTAATCTGGATATTTATGGCCTAATATAAACAGATATATTCGCTCCTGGATAAGGGAGTGCCTCTTGTGTCAATCTTTCAAAAACAGTCACCACACGAAGTTGCTGATCCTGCCCATTGTTATTCTTTCTTCAAGGTTTGAAACAGTGTATATTGATATAGTTGGACCACTTTTACCGTGTACACTGCCTGGACAATCCTACCAATCGCACAATCGGTTCGTATCATTGGGCAAGAACCGAGCTACAAGATGGGTTGAAGCATTAATGATTCTAGACAAAAGTACCGCAAAGGGCGCTTTGGCTTTTCTAGACGGGTAGATTTCCATATTTAGACAGTTCACTTCTTGGAGTTGATCGGCCAAAAGAAAATGATGTCCAAGCAAGTCAGCGAGATACTTCTAAAGGAACCCAGAGAGAATAACAGCAAGCCATATATATATATATATATATATATATATATATATATATGTACATCAGTCAATGGAGAGCAAGCAATTCTTCAAAAACGAGCTATCAAAAGGTAGACACATGAGCAAACATATGCACACAAATATATAAGCTTTTTTCCATTTCCGTAATACAAGGTCATCTGTTTGAAATCAAGCTTGAGAGGGAAATTCAGACTCAAAATACGGTAGCACTGCTCATTGTTTAATTTAAAACAGCCATTGTTTGCATAGAGGAGAAATGCGAGAATACAGTTGTGCCTTAATATTTTGATCAGAAACAAAAGTCTCTATTTCCTCTATTTCTTTCCAAAACATAAAACAAGCACTGCCTGAAAAACCACAGTGGATAATAATAGGACACTCCCATTATTTCCAAGCTTGATACATCTACTACGAAATTAACACTAAGTAGACAGTCAGGGTTACAAGCCAGTCCGTATTGATCATTGATTATAATTCGAGAGTCATAAAGTCTAGCGTTACGAAATCTCGTTAACTCGCCTAGATGCTGCCGCCTTTAGACGCGTAATTTAAAGGAAACAAGCCTACCCCCTGAGCTCAAACACTTCGAGACGTTTTTGCTTGCCTCATTTTAGTAGGTCAATTTGAAGAATATAGTTATATTTTCGCTGCGTCGTTTTGAAGTCTTTCAATCGCACCGAATACGAAACACCTTCGACAAACCCAGCCTATTTAATATCAAACCTTTAGTAAACCTAGCTTCTCTAATATCAAACCTTATGTAAACCCAGCTTATCTAATATCAAACATTTGGTAAACTCAGCTTATCTAATATCAAACATTCGGTAGACCCAGCCTATCTATTATCAAACCTTCTGTAAATCCAGCTTATCTAATATCAAACCTTCGGTAAACCCAGCCTATCTAATAACAAATCTTCGGTAAATCTTATATAAAAAATTCGGTAAACTCAGTATATCTAATATCAAACCTTCGGTAAATATAGCCTATCTAATATCAAACCCTCAGTAAACCCAGCCATCTATTATCAAACCTTCTGTAAACCAGGCTTATCTAATATCAAAATTTTCGGTAAACCCAACCTATCTAATATCAAATCCAGCGCCCAAACGAATTTCCCTCTGCGCCGAAGACTATTACCAGAACGCTTAGTGTCCCTATACTCTTCACCCGTAAATAACTACGAGTACCCTCACTCTCATCCTTTATTCAGTAACCATAACTCAATATTTCAACAAGACTCTGAAACTCAAGAATTCTTCCACGACTCAACTTTAAATGTTGAGACGTTTTCAGTTAGGCTAGGGCATTTGTTTTTATTTTAATACTAGGCAATGGCTTCTTCACTCTTCCCCTCCGGGTGTAGCTTGCGCTTCGCTACTAAAATTAAAATTTAAAATCTTATAAAAAGCAGCTATGTTTAAATTTAAATAAATTTTCTGAACTTCGATAATTATAATCATTTTAAAAAGGAACTCTAAACTAAATTTTCTGAAATTCACCTTTTGTAACTCTCTAGGTTTTAAAAAGTTCACAAAATTCAATACTTATATTTACATATTTCTGAATTTCACCATTTTGTTTTTTGATATTATAAAAAAAATATTAGAAATAACTTTGATAAAAAAATCATAAGTAATAACCAAACTAAGATGAAATTATTATTCAAATACTCCAAAAAAATTCCTCTTCTTAAATTATAGAGTTAGTGATGATGATGATAATGATGATGAAAATGATTATTATTAGCTATTTTTTTATTTTTAGTGCTACGATTTTAAATGATAGTGGTCTTAAATTTTTTAAACATGTTACTAACACGATGTGTTGAAGATCATTTGGCTTTAATCTATAGAATAACTAAACCTAAACCTGTTTACATAACCTATCCCCCTAAGCTTTTTGCATTGTTTCTCGGAAAATAATATTTTCAAGTGATATTAACTCGGAAAATAGTTATTTCCGTGCAAAAATAGGAGCAAGTCATTGTAGAACTCCCCTCATTATAAAACAACCAAAAACTCACAAATCCCATTCCTTAATTACTTGGATCAGAGTTTTACGATTTCTATCAGGTACCAGCACCATAAAAGTTCATTTTGATTTATCTTTCTCGAATCCACCGAAAATTCAGCCCCTGATTGTACATTTGCTTCCCGAAATTGGCCTTGTTTAGTTCTACTGTTTACATCGGACCACCAATCTTCACCTATTTTTTGGTTAAAAATAGCAAAAACTTGCGAACAAACCCTCTTACAAATGGAGAGGAAGAGGAAAGAAAAAATAATCTCCGTTTCTTCCATATATCATTTTTAATTTGCACTAGAATGCTAAATCATTCCAATGATATTTACATAAAAAACTAATTCTAATCTCAAAACAGCTTTCTTAGTTCGATTTCCAAAAAGAACGAAGTTAACACTCCGTCTCCTGTCACTTAACAACGGCCTAGTGGAAGAAACCTTGCCTTGCAAAATCTAGTAGAAATTTTGGTATTTCATGATATTTTAAGGGGCTATAGACCATGTCCACAATCAAAATATAACTCATAAGACATTATTACAGAGATAATAAGATGTAGTACAGGACCTAGTAGCCTAAACGTGTGCGTCTTTCTTATTCAAAGTTTTAAAAGTCTACCCCGAAAACGATTAATACTATATGACCGTCTGGGTGGAAAAATGGCGAGCTCAACGTATTAGATATTTGCCAAAACACGATCCTAAATTTTGTAACGATTTATTTGTTTATTCTGTTTATTTGTCGCTTTCCAAATTGTGTGTGAGGTTTGATACATATTTTTAAATATGTGCTGGGTTAAAAAACAAACAATAAAAATGGGCGGGTATTTTTCTATGGGATCTAGCTAGTGAAAAAAATTGTTTGGTGCTACATAATCTAGTAGCATAAATTTGGCCCTGATCTACATTGCATATTTGTACTATAGTATGGTATTTGGAGTAAAAATTATGCAGTTTACAATGCTGATTTCTTTAGAATAATTTAGTACATAAATAGATGAATTAACTAGATCATAATTACCATATTTAATTAATATGTTAGTCTGTTTTTTAGTTAAGCTTAACTTTCCACTTAATTGAATGTGCACTATGTTTCATTTATCATATATTTAAATCAAAGAATAAAAAAATCTTAAGCTACGGTATTTTATATTTGTTAACTTATTAAGCACTAACCTAATCCTATCGAAGTCTAAGGTAAAAGTTTCGAGGGCGGGGTGAAACATTTTTTTATATCTTACATGATTTTGCATATACTCGTATGTATGTGAATTTGGGTCTGGTTATTTATAGCTGTATGGAAACAAGAAATATTATATTTCATTTTTAAAAATACTGTATGAAATCGCTTAAACGACTAAAAATAATAATTTTTACATATAAAATAATACCATACTTTGTTTTTCGTCAAGTGTTTTTTATAGTAATTTCATGTTAAAGGCTAAGCAATTCCCGATTAATAAAGGAGCGCTCTTCCATAATAGGGTATCCAAACCTAGAATGAAATTATGAGGAACACGTTTTGTCGTCCATAACCCACATTAGTTTTTTCTTGAGAATCTTTTTGCGCTTATCGGTTCGGATTATATATGTTTTTGCGACCTTTAACCTAAATCCCCTCCTACATACTGATGCTGGTAAGGACTGATCTTCTAATAAATAAATGTGCTTTGTAAATAATAATTTACAAAGTGAGGCAATTGTAATAGATAATGTTTAAGAAATTTTATCCTGGCCTACATAACTAAAGGTTAATGCCATTTTCTGAAGAAAAAACACTAATTTTTAAATTGAGAGATTTCTCTATTATGAAAAAATAATACATCAGAATATGAGCCATTCTGATTTACTTATAAAAAAATAGTTAAAGAAGCATTTGTGAACATACACAACATATGTCAGTGATGGAAATTATTTATTTCACATGCAACTTGAAGATAAATCTAAAAAACGACTAAAACTATCATAGGCTAGTTTTATTTGAGATATCGATACATGAAGTTATAATTATTAAAACAAATAGAAAATATACAAATGTATGAGAGAATATTGAAATAAAATTATAGCACAAAAAACATTGCCATAAAAAATAGTTGGAGAGTTAGAGGGTGGCAATGATATCCCCAGACCTTATACTCTTTGGGAATAGAAGAATTCTGATGTGTAAGGAAATCATTAAGCATTGGCGAATGGTATCAGAACCTCCTTATAGTTATTCTTCTAATCATCTAAAATAAATCTATGGTAACTCAATCTCACACTCTCTTATAAACCTGAGTTTCCCGACCTCAAAAGAGTGTGCGGTGTGGCGTAGAAAACTACTTTTCCAAACTTCCAATAAGGTTTTCACCTATATATATTTTAAACTTTTTTATTTTTCCAATTTCTTTAGATGTCTTTTTCAAAGAGATGCTCACTTTGGTTTTCGTTTAAGATTTAAAAAATAATGAGCCACCAATTCGCTCTCTCCAATAATAAACATTGATTACACCGGGGAACAATTTGAACAAAAATTTCCTTTGAGTTAGATTTATGTGCTGATTTAAACAAAAATTAGCATGCTGATTTCAAATTTGTAGTCAGCTTCTTTCTAGCACGTCTATTTTTTTTGTCCACAGCTTACCCTAAAGAGAAGTAAAATTCCACTGCTTAGCTGGAATAAGATTTGCCTGCTGATTACGATTAAATTCATCTACAACTACATGGCAGCTTCTTTGTGCCGTCACCATTGAGACAGTGCAGTAAGAGGTGTGTGTTGTACGTTCTATTTCGTTATATGCTGTTTTTTTAGCTTTCAAAGCTGGTAACTATTCCATCTTAGTGTTTTATTTACATAGGTATATATTTCCTTTGTTTCAGATCATGTCTGCTCCTACAATTTCTCGTCGTAAATGCCTAAACAACCCTGACTACTTTTGCTACATTTATGGCAGTTTCACCATTCCAACTCAGAGGGCAAACATCAGTGCATTTATCAAACAAGCATATTTAGCATATTTTAAAGTAAAACTCGGTGATCAAGACAAGCCATGGTCCCCCCATGAAGTATTAACGAGAGTTAACGGATGAGGACCAGAGCAACACGTGAAAGGTTGCCATTTGGTAACCCCATGGTTTGGCGAGAGCAAAAGAAGCATTGCACAGACTGTTACTTTTGTTTAGTGAAAACCTTAGGATTTAACAAAAAAAATAAAAGTAAAATAAAATATCCTAATCTCCTGTCAGCTATAAGGCCAATGCCTCATTCAGCTGAAATTTTAGTGCCAGTTTTCAAACAACTACCTCCTCTAGATGATCTGAGTGATGTTGACGAACGCATTGACAGCAATGATGCAGATTTCGAAATTCACGAGGATTCGGTTCGTAGAGGATTTGGTCAGCACGAGTTGAACTATTTGGCCTGTGATTTGTCCTTATCAAAAAAAGCCTCAGAAATCCTATCTTCAAGACTGAATGAGAAAAACTTACTTACTTGAACTAGGAGTGAAAGTATCATACTTTCGAACCAGAGAAAGTACATTTCTGCAGTACTTTCGAATTGACAGCGGCTTTGTGTATTGCCATAACATCCCTAGTTTACTGAAGGAATTAGGGCTTTAAATCTACAATCCAAATGAATGGCGAATGTGTATTGACAGCTCAAAGCAGAGCTTGAAGTGTGTGCTTCTACACTTGGCAATTTGTTTGGTGCAGTCGTTATTGAGCATTCTGTCTTACTTCGGGAAGAAAATGGAGATATAAAGAGGGTTATTGAGTTATTACAATATGACAAACACAATTGGATCATCTTTATTGACTTTAAAATGGTGTGCCTCCTCATTGGTCAGCAACATGGGTACAAAAAGTATCTATGCTTTCTCTGTATGTGGGATAGCAGAGCTCAAAGGAATCATTGGGTTAAGACGAATTGGCATCCAAGATCTGATCTTAAACCTGGAGATCCCAACATTCTGCATGAACCACTTGTTATCAGGAAGAATATAATATTCCCACCTCTGCTCATAAAACTAGGTCTCATGAAACAGTTTGTAAATGTATTGCCAATTGATGGCAACTGTTTTGAGTACATCATCTTGACATTCTCTCGTCTCTCAATTAAAAAAATCAAGACCGGTGTGTTTGATGGTCCACAAATTCGACAGCTCATCAAAAATGAACAGTATACGGGACTATGTCAAACCTTAAGAAGAATGCTTGGTTATCATTCAAAGACGTTGTCAAGAACTTTTTTGGAGAAACACGTGTAATTAATTACACATAAATTGTTCAGAATCTATTGGAGAGCTACAAGGTGCTTGGTTGCAACATGAATATTAAACTACATTCTCTGCATTGCCATCTTGACAGCTTTCCGGAGGATCTTGGTGCTGTTAGCGACGAGCAAGATGAACGATTTCTCTAAGATTTGAAGGTTATGGAAGAACGTTATCAGGATAGATGGGATGTAAATAGGATGGCGGACTATTGTTTGAGCATCAAACGCTATAGTACTCAAATTGAACACTCCAGAAAGAGCTATAAACTTAAAATTTACCTTAACTTCTTGCACACAATTATAATTATATAACTACAGTAGCCATATCCTTTGTTAAAACATAATAGTGTTAAATAAACATTGTAATCATGCCATTTTTCTTTCATATTTCATTGTATGTCAATATTTGAAAAAGTTCAAAAACTTGACGTGATAGAGAAAAACGGAGATCAGTTTTGGATTCAGCACCGAAAACTTAGTTGAAAACAGCAGTCAGACCTAACTCAACAAAAATTGTGTTACCCAGTATTATATTTCTTCACAGATTTTCATAGATTTAAAACATCCTAATTATTAGATTTGAAAGATATGTTGAATTTTAGGTTCTAGTAAAGATAACTGCTCCACACAGTCTTCTGTGTAAGGGAGAGTTACTTTTCCTCAACCGCCGACAACGCCAAGTTTTGATCAGAGGGCCGACAAGATTCATTAAAGATATTCACTTAATCACCACTTGCAAAAACTGAACCTTAACTCTATTGATTATTTGTATATGGTAGAACGATAGTTTGAGAAAATTACCTTCAACTAGAGTTTTTACCCTTATGAAGTCTCGTATTTAAGGATGATAACTCTAAATGTCAAATGCCCAACATAACGCGAACAAGTAGTTTGCTACTGTCCTCCTCACAGGGGACAACCCTGTAAAGCCTGATACATTGGTACTAAGAAGAGATGTACTTCCTACTGACCTAAGTGCAAATTATGGAAATCCTCTCACTGGTTTGATCCGAATTCTCTGATAGGGCCTTGAGAATTTGCTAGTGCGATTTTCCTTCGTTTTCTCTCAGCGCAATTTTATCTTTCCAAATTATTATTATTATTTGCAAATATTTATTGCTATTATTATTATTATTATTTATTATCATTAATTATCACTAAGCCTATTTTCTTAACATTTTGCCTACCGGTATTTCATACGAGGAAAATAATTGTCTTCTTCAAAATGTTCACTCCATTAGCCATGTTAACTTGGTGGACTGCAGGTCATCCTAGGGTGGCCTAGCAATAAGGTATCATAATAATAGGTCATAACCTACCCTAATCGTTAGAGGACTCGCCTATCTTTACCACATTTTATTATATACCCGCCTATTCCCTTGCGAATAGGTTCTTGTATTCAGAAAATTTTGCACTGTTCATCGCACTTTCGTCCTCTTAAGTTTCCATAGTCGAGAAGCAGTTAGGTCACTAACAACTGGGGGGGATGGGACGAAAGCATTCTGTCTAAGGCAAGTATTAGTCACGAGGTATTTTGCGCCATCAACTCTGCTCAAGTGATTCATGTACAAATATAAGGTTGCTACGCTGCCATCATCATTTATAGTTAAAGCTCTATAAAAATTTCGTCTGAATAGCGGACAGGTTGTCAAAGGCTATTTTAGCTTTTCCTGTGGACTGAGAATGTTTAAATGATCACATTGTGGAATGTACTGATCCTGGTGTGACATTTCTTTTAAACGCTTTAGGCGTTGGGAGATGATATTACATAATTTCTACCCATTCATTTGTTATAAACTTACCAGCACTATAATATAGAGAAATAGTGGGTGCCCATAAATGTATGGATAGAAGCTTCCAAGTGCGTCCTCTACTCCCCTAGGCGTTGGAGGGGACAAGATGCATAACACGAGACACTACTTTGTCGGTGTACGGGCTCCACTCTTACTATCCCCTTGTTTATGAGACATCTTATTTGCCATCTTTAAGCCACCATCAGCCAGCTCAATTAGTAATATTCGGGCACTTAATGGCTCACCGATGAGTGTGATGCCTGTCTACAATGAAATTCCAGAAAAGGGGTGTTTATGCAGGTTACTCGTGGCTATTCCATAGAAGATATCACTTTATAGCTGGACGGCTACGGGCCAGTCAAGATAGTACGTGTTAAGATAAAGAAGGGAGGTAAATATATACTCACCTCTACACCTTTGTCACTTTCAAAATTGACGGGCTTCCAAAGTCAGAGATTGCTGGTTGGTATAGCTACCACTTGAAGTAATTCGTACCATTGTTGACGGAGATGTTCTACTACTATTACCGCTTAGGCCATACGAACTACTCATAGGGTCACTACCTAAAGGAAATTGATGGAATAGACTTGGCAAATTTGGGTTTACCAGAACTGTGTGTAAGTTACTCCATGGCTTTACCTGCACTCCGCTTCTTCGAAGCAATATGCTGTGTACATTTTGGAGTAGGAAATAATGCCCTTTTAGCGTACGGATTGGCTCTCATTTTGGCATGAAAAGGGCCTCATCTTTGCGCGGACGGTGTTGCCTAAAACGTCTTATGCCTCAATGTTAAAATGGCACCTTCTGCTCCTGGTCTATCTATGCCTACGAGTACGTTTGTTTTATCTTTCATTAGAAACCCTTCTGCCTGTTCTACACCCTTCACCTCCCCCCACATATCTTACTCACGATACCCATTCTGGTTGCTCTTGAGGTAGGATTGGAGACACCACGGGTTCATGTCTAGCTTCAAATCAAACCAGGTCTCCCAAGCTCTTTAAATGTTACTGAATCCCGTAAAGCAAAACGGTCACGCGCTTTCACAGACTCGTTAGACTCATAGAAGGCAATGCCTCTCTTGCTACGTTCTGTGTTGACGACCCTTTAAGCTCTTTATGAGCGGCCAAGATGCCATCTCTGGAGTGTCGACTCAAATAGGCATCGAGGTGCATCTCACTCTTTTCCAAAGTGACAGTTTTCGTTTTTCTATGGTCAAGAATAAGATGGTGCATTTGGGCCACCATCCATGGTTCCACCTCAACACAGACTTGTTACTGAACGGTGATCGCATGGAAGTGGTGGATTTGTAGCGTTTATTAGATCCTGAATTCGATTGAAGAATCACCTGGGAGGCTCATATTCGTTGCCCCAATGCCTTTTGTAGCCGCATCATGGACATTCATCGTACCGTGACATACATCATGTGGATTGCTGATAGGGCTACTGCCTTACTTTTTCTAGAATCCTATCTTTGTTCTATAATTGAATACGAATAAGAGATTTATTCATCCCCATGCGAACGTGTATTGCGAAAGGTGGACTCAATCCACCTCAGCGGTTTCCGGCTGTCGCCTGATGCCTTCCGCACATCCCACTAGGAGACACTACTGTTAATGCTGGAAACATGTCACCGTTGCCGCGCGTCAGGGGGATTTCGAGATTATCTTCTACAGGGTCCCTGGACATGTTGAAATTACGGGAATTTAGCACGCCAAAGAAGACTCAAAAGAGTCTGTGAGGATGGGCGACCAGATCAGTGTTTCATTTTTTTCTATGCCAACTACATGGTAGGAATCAAAACTGCCCTCCGGGCAGCTTAGCAATGTTGTTCAGAGACCTGTGAACAGAACCTAAGTTTATGTGCCATTATGCCACGTCTCACACTCATGAGACGCACTGGCCTTTTATAGAACGCTGCCCTGTACATTACTGTGACGACAGCGTTTTTCCCGGGTTGTTCGGTACACTCTATAATAATAATAATTATAATCATAAAACGGTTTATTTAGGATACAAACAGTCATTTCGACTGACAAAATACAATATTTAAAAGGTATTATACTGCAAATGGGAAGAGTATTTACAAGGGTAGCGTAATGATAGTATTTACAGATAATTTGGATACATGTATTCAATTACATGTATTGAATGTCTCCGTCTGTGTATTCTTCGATCACGTTATGTATCTTGTTACACGGAGGAGTGGAGTCGCAAAGCTTGTCTTTTGTAATCGGAACGTGTTCGTGCACAGAGAGTTGTGGACTATTTGAAAATTTGAAGGAGGATGCCTTCTCCATTTTATTTGCCTCCTTTTGTTTTTGTCTTATTTTCCGCTGCCTGCGCCTTTGGAGGAGGTTAGCCTCTCCCAGACGGTAGAAGATACTAAGTTCTTGTTTTTAGCTGCAGGGTAAAAAGGAGTAAAGTTCAATTTTCCCCATTTAAAGCCCTGAAATGACCCATACGGCCATGGGACATATGGTTATTCCCCCTTGAGATTTCAAATCTGCAATCAGATTTGGCACTGGGAGGCGCCATCTGGTAGCAGAGGCCTCATTTAGCCATGTAGCTATTCAAAGGCATTTTGTAAGTGAATTGAACCATGGGAAACCTTCAATGTGATAACCATTTATCATTTCATCACAAAACGCCGCAGTTTATTAGAATGACTTTCCCTTTTGTTTTGTATTAAATTTTGTATCTAGTTGTTTTTATGGTTTCTTTGTTCTTTTGTTTGTTTACCAATTTTAGAATAATTTAGCGCAAGACTGGAATTTTAATAATATTGACTTAAACTTGATGCAAGGGCTAGGTCGAAGAATAAGAAACACAACTCAACTTTTCTCAATAAACGTAGTAACGAATTAATCCAAGTGCTGAAAGAAAATCATATCTTTCAAAATACATGCAAATAATTCAGCTCAAACTTTAATTTAATCTCCTTAAATGAATAAAGTTAAAGTGAAGACCAAAGATAACACTTACTTGACTTTATTTTTAAAAAGAGGGTTCATGATAAAAGTTTTCAGGTTAAACAGCGTAATAGGTATGGAAGATGCATAAGCCAAATGCACTATTCATGTTTCGATGAATGGTGAAGAAAAATTTAAATTATGCAGAGCAGCTTAGCACTATTGAAAGAGAAAGGATCACGATGATTCCCACACACTAATGGCATATATTGCTGCAGATTTCCTCTCTTTTCATTTCCAAACCACAATCATATGAATATAACCTAGCACACTTTTGTAGCCCGAACGAAAATGATCGATGGTCACACCAATGAATGGTTTACTATGTTTTTGCACCTAGTACAAGTGAAACCCACGAGGCACGGCACGCGCTCTCCCGAAACAAGTGCCCACATTTGTGCTTCTCAACAATCGTAATGCCCGCAGGATGGCCTTGGGCTTTATAGCTTCCACTCTTTTTGATTCGTCTCCCTTCCTCATTTTCTTTACAGATCTCTCCTTGATAAAGTTTATGCATGATATGACCTAGTTGGTATTGCTCTTTAAATTCGAGTAAAAATTGACAGAAAGTTAGGAAGAGCATCAGAGTTTTATTACCAAGTCCCAACTAAATGGCAGCTTCATAGAAAAAACTATAAGTAAATATTCAAATATATACAATACTGACCTACCGTTTTCAAAAACTCTATATTTTATTGAAAATATTCATTTAATTACCAAGAGAGTTTCACAAAATAGACTTTGAAATGTGAGATTGTCAAAGTTTAACCTGAAAACTTTTATCATGAACCCTCTTTTTAAAAATATAGTCAAGTAAGTGTTATCTTTGGTCTTCACTTCAACTTTATTTATTTAAGGAGATAAAATCAAAATTTGAACTGAATTATTTGCATGTATTTTGAAAGATATGATTTTCTTTCAGCACTTGGATTAACTTGTTACTGCTTTTATTGAGAAAAGTTTGTATTAATTCACCGTGTTTACTCTGGGACAGGGAACATGCTTCTCCATCCTGCCATAAAACACACTCACATTTCCTCACTTTTGTCATAAAAGAGGTCACATATTGTTAAAATAGATCATTGTATACCGTAACATTGATTTTTCGGCGTAAAACGCCAAGACTTACCCTTTGTTCGCTTATCCCATACCAGAACGCTGCCACATCCAACCATAACTTTTCTTTTGCTGTAATCCACCGAACACAGACACTAATGAAGGCAAACCTAACTACTCTATCCTTTTCAATTATCGTTGGCTTATTAGCATGGGAGCGATTTCTGAGTACCACATTTGCCAATCAATGTGAGATAGCCTAACAAGACAATTCCGATAATTTTCTCTGTAACTTGCCGTGAAATCCTCTTTTCTGTCAAAAATTCGATCATTCAACGAAATCCGTAGCATTAGGTGATCGTAATTTGAAGTTGTTTTTCGAGGAAAATCGGTTTTATTCTTAAACTTGCAAGACTTGTCATACTCTCTGAAAGATTTATCATCTTAACTCTTCTCACCCTCCTGATAAATGAGTAATAGCATCGATAGCAGTCTCCATTACACAGAAGATGCTTTTCAGCTGACATCCACTAGTTTTTTAGGCATCCTTTCTTCACATTCTATATAAAGTGAAAATTGAACACTCTGAAGCACAATTTGTAATGCAAATTAAATAGGTATTTTCCATTAAATATAGATTCAGGTATTCTCTATCTAGTTTTGGGATAGTAATAGATATCTATCTTAGTGGAGAAATAGAAGAAAGTAAAGACGTTGACAAAACTCTTGGCAAGAGCGCTCATAACACAATTCCAGTGAATTCACATATTTTAAAGTTTTTAAATTCCTCAAAGTTAAAACCTTTAAAATGGGAGGAAGCATTAAACGCTAAGTAAATGTCTAAATATATGTACTGTACATTTTTCACAGGAATATAGAAATAATAGGCTATAAACATGGTGGTTTTAATATAGTTAACCAGGTTCGATGGAAAAATAGTGCGATTAAGAAAGGCATATGGGAACGTTAACCCCTCAATATAATTTCTAAAATGAGCGATAGTAACGAGAATTTAAGCAGATACTCTTTCTAGTAGTCTATTTTGGGTTTGAATTATTATAGTTCTTTGCCCCTGATAGTTAACATTCTTCTTTATATTTTGTTTTTTTGATGCAATTACTTGCATTATATAGCTAATATTTAATTATTAGTTTTCATCCAGGATCTTTTCAATTACTTTATTTATCAAAATATTAAAATTGATGAACACTCAAGCTATATCCTATCTACGAAGGATAAGTTATATTACTTGTTATTATTTGTATATAGCCTATTTATTTTATTTTTTAACAACTATTGAGATTGATTTTAAATGTAAATTAAGTTTCAAGGAAATGACTCATGATTTTATCTATCCTACACATACAACGCTGCAATTACAATTCTCTCCAACACTTGTATTCACATTGTTTCCCCTTATCAGAAAGCGGGATATTTATAGCATTATTTTGTTCTCCTCGCCTCATAGGACGAGTGGTACCATCTGGTAATCAACTATAGCAAAACTGTGCTGAAGCAATCACCTAAACTTTTCATTTCATGCACAGATGATGTTCACCTAAACATTATCTTGTATTGTGGTGTCAATAAATTCCGCCCATCAATTCTATCTCTGCTTCCTCGATTTGAAGTCTAAAAAGACATGAACGTGGCTATTTTGATCTTCTTTTTGATAGTCATTCATTACTACTCGTTCACTATCACAGTAAACGGCTTTATTTGCCTAAAGGTAATTTGAGTATCGACCGATACCTGCGGGATTTTCAATTCTAGTTCAAACACAACCTAATCCATCTTACATTGATTATTGGTCCTTGTTTGAAATTCATAATTTATAAACTAGTGGCATCTTTAGGTATGTACTGTGAAAGAGAGGTCATATTTATTCTCTTTATTAAATTGTCAATGAAAATTTTAATTTCTCTCAAATTGTGTGAGAAATGAGAAAGATCGATTCATTAATAGTAGTTAAACTTTAAAGCAGTTGGACCAAAAGGGTAAATTAGGTGGAAATGAATTATGTGCTATAAAAGATACACAGGTTCTGCTCGCATGAAAAGTGGTAACTTCCCTTAAAAATATATATATATATATATATATATATATATATATATATATATATATATATATATATATATATATATATATATATATATAGCGGACGTCAGAATTTAGGACACCACTATGAATAGTTGTTACTTTTGTATAACTACTTTTTTAATTTCTTTTTCAGATTAATATTAAAAGGCATTAAAGTCACAGATAAATTTAAAAGTCACACTATAATCTTTACTTTTACGCTCACCATTATTATTCAGAGAGTTCTCGCTTTCTGATAGTTGCACTCTCTTTCAGTGCCAAAGTTAAAAAAGACCTGGTGTCTGCTGAAAGTGCTCCAACATTTGAAGCAAAACGCAAAACACATGCAAAAGGTTATAAGACAACCAGAACACATTAGGTTGTGCAGAAGGTACATGAAAATTCAAGAATCACTGAAAAGTAAATAATAATCTTTGTAAATGATTTCAAGTTTTTAGAATGCACACTTAGAAGTGTATGGATGAGGATATCCGTTAGAAGTCGTATATGATGCAAACAGGACAGTTCATATCAGATGAGACGAAAGAGAAACGTTTGATCCGTGAAGAGCGCTTTCTCTCCACCTTGAAATATTACGAAGCTGAAATGCTTTGCTTTTTCTCTAACGAGAAAAACTTAGCCCAAGACCAAAAGTTAAGCCCAAGGAATGACATAGTTATGCAGAGCGCTAACATGTATCCAGCAACTTTGAAAGTTCTCGAAGTAAATTTCTTACACAGCTTACGAATCAATGCTGTTGCCTACACAGATGTTTTGGAAAAGGTTGTGAGCCCGAATTGAAGCCAGCCATTAAGAATTATGTTGGATTCATTAAATATAAGCATGATACTCCTAAGTATTTTCAAGATTATTTATACCAATTTTCATTAAAATATATCTTTTTTCCGATGTGCTATGCGCCCTTTTAAACATTTCTAGAAATTATCTCAGAATACAGACCCACCATATATATATTAATATATATATATTAATATATATATATATATATATATATATATATATATATATATGTGTGTGTGTGTGTGTGTGTGTGTTTGTGTGCGCGTGCCTGTAAGTATGTGTTTGTTAAGTAAGCTCAAAAATGGAGAAAATGTATGTATATTTACCTACGGCTCTTCACGCTGCTAACTTTTTAGATAACTAATCAAGAGCGTTCATGTCATTGCGGTTATGTAAGAATTCCTTAACCACTTAAAAAGTCTCGTGGATTTCTTTGACCTTCTTGAATAGTGCAACCCCCATGAGAGGGCGAATATCGACTTCGTTTACAAATTTCAAGAAGCCTCTTATACGAGTTGGCGTTTGAACGTTAAACAGAAGCACGAGTAATTGTTTGTATCTCACGGCTCTTCACCCCGCTAAATTTTAGATAAATGAATAGTAACAATCTTTTCCAAAGTATTTCTTTGGTTTCTTTAAGCCTTGTGGAAAGAATAGGCTTGTCTTGGAAAAAGTTGCCTATTTCTCTCTATATGAGCAACAAAGCAATAATCAAATACAAAGAAAGAAAATAAAACAAACAAAGTAGTCTGATGAGTATAAGATAGCTATTTTCTTCAAATCATCATTTGGCTGATTCTTAATACTAGGTACACAACTGCTGTCAGTACCTAGGTCGGTAGACTATTCGGATCTTGCTAGGCTAAAAATTACTTCGTGAAACCTGTTTCTAAATCTTAGTGTGAGCCATTTTGCATCCCCTTCTTTTCGTTCTATTTGTTTTAAATATTAAAAATAATTCATTTGACTTGGATAGTAAAAATTTTAAATAGACAAAATGCAGTACTTTCCTTCTCAGTCGTCTTCTAAGTAGCAATTGAATAATTAAAACATTTGGTTCGTATGCCGTGTACCATATTGTTCCTTATTAATGATATGTGAGTGTTTTATTAATTGTCTTCAGTCTTAATCCAAACAATTTAAGTTAAATTTCTTTATGTTAAAGAATATTTAAAATACAAATTTCTTAAGACAACTAAATTATAGTGAAATTTAGAGAAATTGACAAAACCAAAATCAACAACATAAATTTATTGTTCTGCACTCTCTGATAGAAGTTTTCGTGCTTTTCAAAGTTTTATTGAGAAGTGCTGTCATTGAAAAGCTTCTAAAGGTGGCCAAAAATATCTAAATCAATGCAAGAACAGCAGTAAATTACTTGCTCATTCATGGAGATTACACAACTGAAATCAGGATAAAGCTTTTTCTAACTATGACCAACATTAATAAGTAGGCTTAAGAAATAAGTGACAACGGTTGCAAATTTTGTTACAGTATAATATTTTCTGGCGAATCGAATATTTTGTGCCGGCGTTAGACAGTTAGAATTTAGAGATTATTATACCCTTCGGAGTTGGATATAAAGAGGTTACCACTTATTGTGAACCATGTCGGCTCCTCTGTCGTGGTGTGGGGATCAATTTGAACTGATAAGTCATAGTGTCAGAGTTGCTTGAAAATGATGGCAATATCAACACATAAAAATACATTTCTATTAGTAAAAAGTGAATTCTACCAGTGTTCGATATGGTTAACATGAAAATGAACTCGTTTAATCTTAACATATGGGATTTTCTTAAAATATTGCAAAAATGATAGAAGACTAGGAGTACCAAAGGGACAACCTATCCTTAGGCATTCACGTGATATAATCCAATACATAATATACAAATGATAATAGAAAACAATACTGAAAAGATCTCCCACAACAGGAACACGTCAGAATTGCTGAATGGCATACACAAACATGGTTAGCAATACCGGATGCTATAATTCAGAACATATTGAATATATTCCTAGGCAAGTTAAAGATCTAAATGCCGCTTAAGTGAAATCTACATAATATTAATGATATACATACATTCTTAAAATTCAGGACACTTTAAATTTACAAATAAAGATACTTCAATATGAATATGGGGGTTGATTTAAAGCTTGCGTGTATCTATATATTTATTATCATAAATAATGCCTTGGATTGCAATTATAGTTTTATCATAGGGTGCTAAAGTAAGATATCACTCGCAGCCAAACCAAATTGTTTTAATTAACCGAAGGTAACTAAAGGTAGCAGTACTGTAATACATGAATCAATATTTAATTATAAATAATAAAGTTCTTTGCCTGCCATCGTCTGACTTTCACAATAATATTTTTTGGCTTTCCCTCGCTCAGGCCTTGATTTTCTCCTAATTTGCGGGATATATGACTTTTATAATACATTTTCATCAGATATAATACGATTTACTGAAAATCTATCACATTAAGGTTTGCGTTATTTAGTAAGCTTTTGAATATTCCAATATTGTAGCGAAGCCAAACTATTTTTAAATTTTAATATTGCGAGCGATTTTAACATGGAAGCAAAAAAATGTAATTTTCTCAACTTTCCTTTCGAAAGAGTCAATGCGTATGTATTGTGGCAACCTATGGCGAGAACTATTTAAGTATATTTGAATTCATAGAATGGAGAAATTCACATGTTGAATGAGAGTTAAAGAGCTTCAGAATTAGAAAATATGTAATTTGAGATTAGGAATAAGCACACACCTGGCCTGCCACACACGATATCACAGAAAAGCAAAAGGAAACACCGCTCTCTGTTCCTATTAAATATCTTCGTTCAGAAAACATATCAATCTTATGTCCTGAAACCTGCCGAAGACATTCATATCTTCATTTTCCTTCCTTAAGATCAGGTGTCCTTTCCATGTGTAGCAAAAGGTTGTCCATCTCTTAAAAAAAAATAAAACACCGCATGCCGCTCTTTTTGCATCTTCCGCCTTAAAGATTACATCGAGATTACATCGAAAGTGTGGTAGCAACCGATCTACTGATCCTCACTAGGCTACCAGAAGGATGATCTGTACCTGGAGCCCACGGGCTTAAAAGCGGTTGTCATTCTCATTTTCCATGGATTTCATTATCCGTTCTGAATTACTGCACTATTTATTAGTTTGTTACAAACTTGCACATTGGTCTATTGGAGGTTTGATAAAAAGTTAATAAATAATTATGAATCATCTTTTTTATATTCTCATCGGTGATTTCCTATACATAATAAACATATATTCTTAGATTTATCCCTTTGGTATTCCTAAAAAAATTATTAAAATTTCCGGCTCAATTAAAAAAATGACCAATCCGTATCGAGGGCTGGAAGAATAAACAAACCGCAGTCTGGCGGTTGTCGTAAAAGGCAACTAAACCCATATTTACGTGACTGGACGGGAATGCAGCACAGACAAAAGTTTTGTAATGAGGGTCTAATAAGTCCTGACCTTGATGAGCGGTACTCTCTAAGATCCTACCTACTTCTTAAGGATTTTCCTCGTCAATGTATTAACAGAATGGGTGTGTCTAAAAGGAGGCAAGATTTGATAAAAAAGAGTGTGTCGTGGTACAACCACTAAATACCACACACTACTTCTATATTATGTAGGGGGTGACTTAATCACCTACTGCAACGCAAACCGTTGAAGGACTGTTCGCAGGAATTAACGACCGACTAGGAGGTCACACTTAAGGCGTTGGGGTTCAAATCCTTAATAATCAAGCAGAGTGCATAAATGGTTTGCGAGATTTAATTGAATAGGCCGAGAGTATCGTTCAAGGTTAGTTAAAGATAAAACAACAAAAGTATGATTTTATTTACGCATATCAAAGTAATAATAATAGGCAAAGGGGAATAATTTAAATTTAAAGAGTCTCTTGATAACTATTATGAGGAGGGATTCTCAAAGGGAATTAATTGATTAATGTAACTAGGCTCAGATGAAAAAGGGAGAACTTGACAATTCTAATAATGGAGGGGGTTTTAGTCTTACGGGTGGAGGAATTCGAAGAACGTCCTTCTTGAGATGAGGCGAGTGGGTTACAATCCAGTGAGGCAAGTGAGGCACGATTGGAATGAGGCAGGTGGGGGCACGATTCGAATAAGGCAGGTGGGGCACGATCCCATCCAATCTTTCGATGAAGATACCCAAACTTCAAAGATGACGTCTGACGGGGAATATGGAATTCTCGTAATTCCACGGAAAGAGAAATCTTCTTTTCGTCAAAGGTAATCTATGAAAATTTTCTTCGGTTCGATTGAATTACGGGAGACTGATGCGCAAACTCAAAGGCTTGTCGTTCACAGAAGCAACCAATTGAGTTGGGTAGAATCACGACAGAAGAACGCTCACATAATGAGATGATAAGGACGGCGTTAAAATGCGGGCTGGACTCGTCCAACTCAGAATAACACGAGTATTTGTATGCCCGAAATTGAAGGGGAAGGGGGAGTTTGGAAAGAGGAGTCACAAGCTCCAGTTATCTTAATCTGGAGGCAGAGTGGATTCATCATTTAGCAGCAAGGGGCGAGATATAGCGGCTCTTTCGCGTCTCGTCATCGGGGAGGGGGGGAGGGGATCTTGGGACGATTTGCAGGATTACGGAATATTTTCCGAACGTGCTAAGGAGTCGAAAGTTCGAGAATGTTCAAACAGTTCTGACGTTGTTCATTGCGGGATAACAATAGCACGTAGTGTCCGATAAATTCGGGGATGGAAAGGGGAGGAGGCAGAGGTTGTTCTTTTACACAGTGAAGAGGTAGTAAATCTGTATAAAAAGCAAGTGATTGTCACATTTGCTCTTGAAGAGACAATTCTGAAGTTTAATTGAGTTTCTGAGGGATGAAGCGAATGGATTTCAAACAAACGAAAATACTCGTAGCAAGGGTAGGATTACAAAAGGTTGTGACAGCGCTTTTAAGTCACATGTAGCATGACACAATGGATAGGCATGAATGTTTGTGCTCTAGAATTATGTGGATGTATTGGTCATTTGCAACAGCAACCGTGTGCCTGTAGCAATAGAATTGAGGTTGAAATAAAAGATTTCTAGAATGACTTCAAACAATTGCTAAAAAAAATTGAGATTAGCTCTAGACTGAATGCTGTACGATAGATGATGTTTAAATTGTAGAATTCCGGAGTGTGGGGGAATTCCACGTGGAATTTCTTTTCCAGCACGGAAGTTCCATGCGCTGGAGAAGGTTGTGTTAGGCTTAAATTGGTTAGCCTAACCCCCCCGCCCTTCACTCTTCCACCAGCGGTAGCCTCGAACCGCGTCCACCACGGACCACCTTTACACGGTTTAGAGTCACCTCAGCAAGAAGATTCAAGGCCATTCGAGAGTAGAGCTGTTTCCCACTCAGCCCCGTGAGGAGAGCCTCGGACAGATATAGTGCTCGTCTTCCATGAGGCAGACACAGAGTTGAGAACTGTCGCCTGGACCCAAGAAGATTCCCCTAGTTCCAAGTCAGGTGCTAACGACAAAGCAAAGTGACGGCTGAACTTTTGTGTCTTGGAATTAACCCAGCCAGTGTGGTAATTCTATTTGACGATCGCCACGGAGCGATTTTTCCGATTTCACTCATCAATTCCTGTCGAAGTCCTCCTCGTTCACCCCTCATTTTCAGGTTGCCGAAATACTCTCCTCTGGACCGGACGTTACCGCCCCCCTCGCTTTTTGGAGAATCATCATCACTTTAACTTCCCGCTCAGAAGCTCCGAACGCCCTGGCCTCACGTGCAGAAGACATCCGTGAAGCCTTACCCTGACGTCTCACCCGGAATCCTCCGTAAGCCAACCCCTCTCCCCCTTCATAGTCTAATGCATAACTACAATTCCCCCCCCTCGTTAACCGATGTAATTTTTCCCATTAATTTCCTGATGTAATTTTGCCCATTAATTCTCTGATGTAATTTTGCCCATCAATTCTATCATTTTTATGAAAATAAAATTATATTTTTGTACAGGGCTCTTTAAATAACCTTGAGCTTTGCCATTGCCCAAATTCCACTCTTTCTCGCTATTCAGCCCGTCGAAACTTGTGGCGTGCCGTCCTTTTCTCAGTTCGCTTTTAAGTTATGGGTCCCTCCCCCCATAGATATAATATGGTATTGATATAATATAAGTCATACCACGACACTGAGAAAAGGCATAACTGAAGTTTGGTGGAATCGGAGAGAAGGAACTTTGTTATAGGGAGGTGTGCTTATATGCTGATATAGCATTCTGTGTGGCAAACATATTCTATAAGCAAAGAAATATGCATAAATTAACAAGGGTTTGATAAACAGAATGGAGAAAATGCAGCAGTATGTTTTATATTTTTATCCACTAAGAAATAAACTGCCGCAGGATGTATAAATTTGTCCCTAAAGCTGAAAAAGTTATTAGTATGGGGGAGAGGAAGTAAGTCTGAACATTGGAAGAGCGCGAACGTGGAAAAAGAATTAAGGAAGTGCTAGGCGATTGTGCAAGCGCTTTATATGTGTGGAGGAATCCTCTTCGTATAATATTATTTGCCCATTCCCCTTCTGAGAAAGTATTTTGGGAGAAAAAGTGAGTCATCCTCCCCCATTCCGACCTCTCCCTCTTTTGCCCTGCTGCCAGGTTCCCGTGAAATTCAGACCGAAGCTTCCTCCCGGTTGTCTCAACCTTTTCCTCCCCCTCGGGTCGGGAGACTGCTTTGTCATCTCGCCGTGAACCGCGTTTATAGCCCCCGCTGCTGTCGCCCGTCTGGCTGCTGATCGCAGCCGTTAACACTTCCTCATAAGGAGGCGCTCGGTTCATTACGCCCGATAACGAAGGATATGATGGTCTTAATCTCTTTCTCTCTGTTTTGAGTAGCTGTGGGTATATATTCACCAGCTCCAGGCTGACGGACAGATTTGGTTTGACGCGATATCCCCGAAAGGAGTGCATTCAACACGCTCTCTCCCAAGAAGTGTGAGTGACTGTCGCAGGCCACGGAAGAGCTGGACATCACCCACATGTCTTCGGATCTGGGACAAGAGTCTTGTGAGGCAACGTCAGCCTTTCTCTTTTGCCTTCGGATCAAGGATTATAGAAGCGGTCCTCCGAAGCTCATCTGGTGACCTCTTACAACAAGAGGCCCATTATCTCGCTCAAGCTGAGGGTGGAGAAGTCATATCCCCTCCCCCCTTCGAAGTTCGTTTGGTGACCCCCTGAGGACAGTAGGCTTGCATCTGGTGAGCTCTTACGAAAAAAGGCCCATTAACTCACTCAAGCCGAGTGTGGAGAAGTCATATCTCCCCCCCCCCTTCGAAGTTCGTTCGGTGACCCCCCTGAGCACAGGAGGCTTGCATCTGGTGACCTCATACGACAAGTGGCCCATTAGCTCGCTCAAGCCGAGTGTGTAGAAGTCACCCCTTGCTCCGCCCCTTCGAAGTTCGTTCGGTGACCTCCTGAGGACAGGAGGCCCACGTCTCGCAAACTCAAGTTCGAGAAAAGTAGCCTCACCTGCTATGGGTTGTGTGGCTATCACCCGTGAGTAATCAAGGTCACCAAGACCTCCCCCTAGTTGCCCCACCTCACCCTCGAGTTTGAAAGGAAGTAAAGCATTTATTACCCTCAACCTCCCATGATAACCAGTCCCTAACCACGGTTATCTAATTAGTATTTGGAGCTTAAGTCCGTCTCATTTATGTACCATTTATATACATAATTAGTGTTGTCCCCTTTTATTACTTGTGTATTAAAAGTCTATTTCTGTCATTGTGTTTGTTGTATTCCTTGGTTACGCAGCTGCCGCTATCCATTTAAATCAGGCTCTTAGAAAAAATAACTGTTATTGCCATGCTTGGCATACCTTAGGGTCTCTGTGTGCATATTTACTTACACTTGGCCATACGTCGACAATGTGGTTCTGATAAAACTGGAGTGAGAATGGAAAATATGCATTAGAGAGTAAAAAGGAGACATATGCAAATGTTTAATAGTACAGATGTTATTGACAGAGTATCGAATGAAGGGATAAAAGGTGGTGAAAATAAAAGGGTAATTCTTGATTAAATCTAGTAAGAAATCAGCAAAAGATAGATTCTGAAGGACAAGGAATGAGGATCAGGATTAGAACAAAAGGTTATTTTCAAAGAACTTGAAAATTTATAAAACCAAAATTTAACTTTTGGTTGACCTTAAAGATCAGAATAACATTTTTTAATGTAGTTTTATCTATAAATTTCAAAATGGAAGTCATTTTTAGCGAATTGACTCCAGTTTTTTGTACGTAGCCAATTACTATTTTTATAAAATTTTGACCGATTTTAACGATTTTTATTTTTGTATTTCTTATTTACAGGTTATTTAACTAAATAAAATTTTGAATAAAAGCAACAATTTTAGTTAAAATACAAAGAGAACAGGGTATAAGATAGCCCATGTAAATTGTGTTACCTATATGGTTCAGTAACATTAAAAAAAAATCCAAAAAATATTTCTTATCTAGTGAAAGAACTATATAATTTGTATTTTCAATGTAAAACTAGCGACCAAGTTTAACTATGGGCACCAAATATCTGGTGCACCACATGCTTTAATTCTTTATCAAAGGAAAAATAAAAAACTTTCAATTTGGTGTTCCAATGGCATGGCGAGAGCCCCAAGATCATGTTACTGACTGCCTTTTCTGTTTGGTAGACATACAAAGTAAGTAATTTTTTATTGTCCACTGTCCACTATAGTTTTGGGTAGGATACTGTGATAGAATTTTTTTTAAATATAAAATTAGTTAAGTTTAGCACAACTTTATTGTAATCACACATATGTACATAACTTTAAATTTTCTGCATATAATTTCTATACTTTCAGGTAAAACAACGAAGTGCGCTTCAGCAGAGGTATATCATAACCTTAGATCTGGTATTCGGCCAATACCTCACGCAAAAGACATTCCAGTATCAGAACGAGCTGCAGAAATTGATTTGTCTAACTATGCTGAATCAGATATGGAATCATGTGAACCAGACACTGAAAGTTATGATCCTGAAACTGTTGATTCTACTCCAAAACCTTTCTCACAACCTGATCTAGATTATCTTGTAAGATATCTAAACTTAACAAAGCAACAGAGTGAATTGCTGGCCTCGAGACTGAAAGAAAGAAATTTAGTAGAAGAACATGTTGAAATTACTAAGTTTCGCATTCGATCGAACAATTTACAAGAGAAATTTTCAGTTGATAACAATTTATGCTACTGTAATAATATTCCAAGTCTCTTTGTATAATGGAAATAAACTACCATCGATACCAGTAGCTAACTCTGTTGAGAATTATGAGAATTTAGATTTCATTTTAAAAAGCATTAAACACAGTGAACATAAATGGTTGATTTGTACTGAAATTAAGGTAGTAGTTATTATAAATGGCTTGCAGTCAGGCTACACAAAGCTTATTTGTTTTTGTGCCAGTAGGACAGTAGAGCTCGGGAAGAACATTACCTACGCTCAGAATGGCCTTTGAGAGAAGAGAAATAATTAGGTTTTCATAATGTCATACGTGAACAATTGATTCCTAGGAAAACATAATTTTGCCACCACTGCACATAAAATTAGGTTTAATGAAACAATTTCTGAAAGCCTTAAAGCATGACCAGCCATCCTCCTTAAAAATATAGACAAAATTTGCTAAGCTTAGTGATGCTAAAATTAAGGAAGGAATCTTTGTTGGGCCTCAGATACTACAAATCATGGTAGACAATGAGTTTGAGGCAAAGTGGAACAAGCCAGAATTTGAGGCGTGGTATAGTTTCAACGGTGTATGAAATAGTCTCCTTGAAAGGCACAAATCAGAAAATTACCACATACTTGTTCAGGATTTGATTAGGTGTTATAATGAGTTATGATGTAGTATATCATTAAAGGTGCATTTTTTGCATTCCCATCTGTCATTCTCTCCAGAGAATCCAGCACACGTCAGCGATGAGAATGGTGAATGATTCCACCAAGATATTGCTACTATAGAAAATCGTTATAAAGGAAAATAGAGTCCCGCAATGCTTGCTGAATTCTGCTGGACCCTTCACAGAGAGAGACAAGATGTTGTACATAAGAATAAGCATAAATATTCTAAAATTAGTTTTCAGCAATTTTGAAAAAATCGTAAATCTTCATTATTTTTTAAAATATATTTTTATAATCCCACTTATCTTTGTACTTTTTGTCAAATAAATTAAAAATAATAAATATTTCATATCTCTATATACTGAATAATCTAATATTAATAAAAATTAAATCTGCAGATAACAAAAAAATAAAGTCATTTCATGAAAAATAAAGCTCATATTCGTAATCTACGCAAAAAACTACAATAGAAAACTACTTTCTCATTTCTGTTGCAAAATCATTGTTGGACCGTGCTATCGTTGCATTTCACGAACAATTCTAAATATTTCTAATTTCTCGCTCTTTGCCTCTTATAAACAGGGATTGTATAGATTTGAAATTCATAAAAAGGTTGAATCGATGGAGGAAAAAAACCCATTTTTTCTGCTAACGGATTTTCAACGATTTTATTAAGTAGGATAGGAACATATCCCAGATAAATAGATCATGTTAGATGAGCCATTTTTAACCCTTATTGAGGTAATGTTCTGTATTTTATCGTTCTTTTATAGACTTACTATCTCTGTGCGAAATATCAGTATGATTATGTACTCATGGAAATAGAAGTTAGTGAAATATCCCCACCACCAAATAATGATGGTACCTTTAAAGCATTATTAATTGACATTTCTCTTATTCTTTCTATTTTTAATTTATGCTTTTAGTGCATTTATAAAAGAAATCATCTTTCTTTCAAAATTGTGAAAATATTTAGCTAGAAAGGGTGATGAATGAAACATATGAGTGACTAATTTTGCATCCACAATAGAATAAACGGATCCTAAATCTTTTCCGATTCATAGTCCTCATTTTTACCTTCTGAAAGGAAGAGTCGGTATTTATTGAAAGTAATTTCCAAATCGCCAGATTGAGAAAATTTTTCTACCTAAGAAAAAAGGCTACCCAAATTTGACCAACTATTAAATTTCCATGTTTCTCTACTGTAGAAGAAAAATGCATTGAACATTTCCGCCGAACACGCGCTTCCTCTCTCTCTCACCATCCATCTTTCTCTCTCCTATCTCTATATCCGTTTCTCTCTATTCTCCTTATTCTTCTCTCTCCTGGTCTCTTTTTAAATCTATCACTTTCTCTCCGTCTTTCTATACAATTAATACTTTCTATCGCTTTCTCTGTATATCTTTATCGTTTTTACTCTGTCTGCCCTTTTATCTTTTCCTCACTCTATGTGCCTCAGAGAATTTGGAAAAGCATTAATTAAATCTAAGTGCTCCCCTATTTCTTGACTTTGAAATTTGCTCACGAAATTAAATTGATGCAACTGTCTCCAGATGTATTTTTTTTAATAAATCTGCATTTTGCCTTTTCTTTGTATGCCATAAAATCTCATTAATTACTCATTCACTGCCGTTGGCGATATTGAATACACCAGCGCTCGAATGAATTCAACTTTATGCAATTAAACATTAATTCCTGTTCTGGAATACTCCCTCGAGCTTTCTTATGGGCAAGTCTAAGGTAGAATCAATATTCGAATGAAAATTATCGAAGACCACTGAACGTAAATGCCATAACCTTTGAGGGAAGAAATTGCTTTCAGATATCATGATTAAGCTTATAATGGGGCGACCAGAACAATTATATTAATTTTAACGTTCTTGAAAACTTCTCGTTCTAAATCATTATTCTTTAATTTCCTAAAAAAATATTTTATCAATGGGAAATTTGCTATTGCATTCTTTAACCAAAATCTCAACTCAATAATTTTATTCACTCCATTTAGACTCCCAACATAGGTCACCCAAGACTATAATTTTTTATTCTTTTCTTTGCCCCTTCCGTTTAAAATCTCTCAAACATGTTCTTACTAAGGACGGAAATGAAGGAAGAAGTAAAAGAGACCTAAGATCTAAGCCGTACTATACCACATTTTTGTATTCAGAGTTAGCTTCCGAACTCGGATCCCCCATGCAATAAAACAATATACCTACTATCACATCACTCACAGTCGGAAAATATATTTTTCACGTTTAAGTTAAACTCTCCTTTGAAATTTTTTCCGAAGTGAGAAAAAAAGTTGATTGTACACCCACTATCTTCGAAAGCCAATCTCGAAAATAGATCGACTTCTTGCATCTGCCCAGTAGAAAAATAAAGAGAGGGAAGACCTTTGTATTTGCTTCGTTCAATCTAGCAACATACTGGTTAAGGCAGAGCCCTAATTGGCATTATAGTACCTTAATGGCCACAACATTCCGTCCGTGGAAGTTGAGAAAGTCTTGAACAAAATTTTAAATTTGACGCATCAGTCGCTGAATTGCTCAAGACATAGTTGTTGACGCAAATTCAGACTACCCATTAACACTAAGGCTGGATTTCTAAATCTTTCACTTACTATCGCTCTTTTTTCAGCTAGGAGGTTTAGGGTGAGCCCTCGTTCTCAAGCACAAAAAATTTTAAGTATAATTATACTAAAAATTGTTTCGAAAGTAATCTTTTTTCTAATTATAAAAAATTTTTAAAAGGATAATTTACTTACGTTGTTTATTTAATCCTAATGTGATCCTTATGATTGGTGTTTTGCTGTTAGGTTTCTAATATATGGAAATAAATTGGTAAGATTTAGCTTTCTGTATCCTTGCAGGCATATATTAATTCTACTACTTTCTTTTGTCAGGATGTTATTGAGTGAACTAAATCAAATTTCAATCTATCAACGTGCATAATTTAACTTGGAGCTAGAGTAAAATTTCATTAAACTTTCGAGTAATTTATGCTAAAAATTGGGCCACTTTGGTAGTCTCGCAATTCCTGTGCCCTATCTTACACCCTTTCATTTTCCAGGAAATTAACTACTGTACTAAATCGACTTATAAATCTTCGCACACAGTTACATTTTGAAAGTCAGAGGACTTCCTCCTCTAGAATTAGTCTCATGTGCTTCTCATTGCTATCATTGTAAAGCTGATGAAAATGTCTAAAATTAGGGGAGATTTAATTTTATTAACCATTTCAATAATTATTGTCTGACTAATAAGATCCGAACTATTATTTTTGCCAACTAATTAATGGTGGTTTAGAATACAATAATGCACGGTTAAAAAAGAAGCAGATACTTTTTTTAAGTGAGCAATAAATCCCATTGCTCACCATATATAGAGCACTCAATTATAGACAGAATACTTAATTTTTCAAGGTAACCTTATTTACGTCAAACCAAGTATTTATCCTCATAAAAAAAAAGCTAGTAGTGTCAGTTTTTAAAAGTGCAATGAACATTATTTAAGAAAAAGTGCAGACATCATCTATAAAACGGATATATGATGTAAGAACTTCTGTTATCACTTATTGTAGATTTGTCTATTTGAAGTGGGAATTTATTATTTTTTAGATTGTCAACAAGCTTAATTTCTACACCAGATGACCATTCGTCTATGTTCGAATTTAATCTTGATGCAAAATAAGTAGCATGCAAATTTCTAACGATGGCTGGATAATATTTTCAGTAACTGTATGGGCACTTCCAGGTTTTGCAATTATTATTTACGCTATTTTCACAAAACTCATTCAATCCACTTAAATTTTTTTCTGCATTTTTAAAAAATAATCAGATGAGCAATAAGTTTGTTCTATTTGATCAGGAACTTTTCTCTTTTAACGTTTTATAATCCTTGATGGTTTGATAGCTTCATTTGAAAACCATTATTTTAATAACGGGCATATAGATTGTTTTTTGATTATATGGACTTTCTTTAAAGCTTCAAGCCAAATAATCATAACCATTCTATCTACATATATTCTTGGCTAACATAATTTATAAAGAATGGGTTTGAAAGTTTAATAAACGTCAATATCTACTCAAATAAAATGATCCCTCCTAACACTAAAATTAATTTAGGAAATATACTATTTCAATATTAAAACAATTAAATTTCAAAATTGTAAGACTAACTAACAATATTCATCATTAAATTAGACACTAATAACTTGCTAAAGCTTTAGTTAAAAAAATACCAGCATAGTTAGTATATGTCAAAAAGCTTAACTGCTAGTGAGTCAGTGAATTATAGAAATACACCGCTTGCTAACATATAAAACATAAAAAAATTGTTGAGAGGGAAGATAATGACCTCTGAAGTAATGTGATGAAATTGTGCCAGCTTAGATATATAATTGTCTTGAAGAATTTTTATAGCTTTATTAAATGTAGACATCGCAGAGGAGTATCCTGTGTAGCATATTAAACTTGTCAACTGGAGGAACTGCGCCTCCTCCACGCTTGAAGCAAATTAGGAGGGAACTGTCAATGGGTTGATTTGAAATCTGATGAGTCCTGGGAAAAGTGTTGGTTTGCTTTCCCTTGGCCCCCACTCAGTACCACTTCAACTTTCTTATTAGTATTTTTATTTTATTATTAGTAATTATTATGCTATTATATATTATTATTGAATAATATTATTAATTTATTATTATTCTATATTCTTATTATCATTACGGATATCCCATTAACCATTTTTACCCACACTTTGGACCAAGAAGATTGTTTCCACCTGTATAGTGTTAGGTTCCTTAGACATAGGGCCTGGAATCATCTGCACGAGTGTATGATAATAATATGCAATCACCCACCCTACTAGTTAGTAGACCTATCTATCTCTACTTCTCTTTATGGCATACCCTACTACCTCTTTCTAAACATGCTCTTATATAAGCAGTTTCATTTGCTCGGCGCACTTTCGTACTCTTATAATCCTTAATCGAGTAGCGGTGTATACCATGAATTCCGTACCTCTTGCCATGGCCAAAAGTCCGCTGGCTAGAGCAAGTATTATGTAGGTACGTGGAGTGTTGGGTCGTCGACTCAGCTTACCTTCCTCCAGTATGCATATAAGATGGTTACACTGGCATAATCCTTTATGGTTAAAGTTTCTTGAAAGTTTCGCATAAATGGTGAACTGGGTTGGGAAGGCCCGCACATGGAGTCCCACCTTGGATATACATGTGCTGTAGGCGACCAAGCCGCGTATGGTAGGATCTTTAATAGGAGTGAATCTGGGCTCGATGCCAAGCTTGCTCCTGTGCAAGCTTCTCTCCTTCTGGCTCGGTCACTCAAGGACCCACAAAAAGAGAAGGGACCTCTTCTCCTGGCTAGTAGCCCCTTTAACAGCTAGGCCCTTCTCCATCTCGTAGAAGGGTTTTTCCCCAAAAGAAAAAACAGACAGATAAAGATGACAATAGGTTCCTCTCCCTCTAAGGGTGCTACGTAGACGAAGGGGTTCGCTAACGTTTCGTCAACCGACATTGCAAAAACCGGCACGTTCAGGTTTGAATAAACGTCAAGTGGGGGTCTGGCACACAACAAGACCAAATTCTTAAGCGTACTGAGTGCAGCCTCGATTACCTACGAGCCCTGAATAAGATACTATCCGACGTGTTCATGCCCGCTGGGTTCAAACGCTTTGAGGTTATTCATTCCGTAGATGGCAGTATGTAGGCCACGGACAACATGATCCATCAGATTAGAGTATTAGATTCTGAAATTGATAGAAATCGTAGGTGAGCAGTTTCTCATAACGCAGCCTTTTGGCGAATGCCTGTGACCCCTTCGATTAGGCCACGATTAATAGCTTATTAACACATAAAGGCTAGAACGTGAATGTAAAGCCGCACTTTACCATGCACTTTGTCAAAGGAGTGGTTTACACAAGGAACCTTGTAGACTACTCTATAGATGATTTCATCTTACACCTGGCTAATCATGGAGCGGTCAAAGTTGAACACATTATGAAAATTCGGGGAGGGGCATCGAGACCAACTTCTACACTCTTCTTTAACTTGTACCGTCACAGACTCCCTGATTCGGTGCGTACCAGTTTGTATCGCTACTGCCTGAAGGCATTTGGGCAAGTGACGCAGCGGTGCTACAAGTGTAACATCTTTGGTCATAAGAATCGCCTATTTTGACGTGCAAAGTTGGGTTTATCCGAAGTCTGTGTAAGATGTTCTAAGGCCATACACAATAACTCCCTATTGTGTATGGCCTTGTGTATCAAGTGCTGAGAGCCGCACCCCACTTTTTTTAAGCAATACGGTACCTATATGCTGGAGAAGGAAATTCTGGCCATTCAGGCTACGGATCATCCCTCAATTCACGAGGCTCAGTAAAGGACTTGGTCCTAGACAATAATTCTCTCGAGACAACTCGACCAATACAAGTTTACTTTTACAACAGAGGCGGAGAACCGTCAAACGACAGGTTTCCATCGAGTGAATTGAGTTCCGCTTTGGCTTAATGCGTTATTCATTGCTTCGACACCTAGGTGAGAAAGGAATGGGCGCGTTTCTGTTAGATTTATTGAATTAGATATGTACAGAGAGTATCCTCTCAGATACGTGGCGAATGGCTACTTTCCTCGTTTTTCATAAAAAGGGGAGAAAGCACTCTAGTTCGGCTCTTATACGACCAATCTCATTAAGCTCCTACTTGTCCAAGTTGATGGAAAAATGATAAATGTTAGAGTAGCCTTTGGCTGTACAGCAGAGGCCACCTTTCATCTCTACAGTGCAACTAATGCAAGTTCCACTCCACGCCGCATTCTTGGCTCCAAACTCCAAATGCCGTCTGTTAGACATTCCTACGTAGACAGCACTACGTATCGGGGTTAATCTATATGGAAAACTTCTAAGATACCACACGGCTTTATGGTATCAAGAAGAATCTCTACTCGATGTGCGATATGGACGCCTCCCGATCTATATTTCTGCGTTTTTGCGAGATTGTCGATTCTGGGGGGGTGGGCCTCTCTGGCCCACCTGAGCATGAAAAAGGTCTCCCGCAGGAATATGTCCTTAGTGCCACACGATTTACATTGACACGCAACTGATTCACTTGGGTGCTGTCGGAAGATGTTCTCACCACGGTCTACTTGGACGAACTTTCGATCTCTTTTGGTTCCTGCCAGATGACGACTTTACAGCGTGGAATCCAACAGGCATTGAACCGCATCTCGCTCTATGTCAAATATACCAGTTAGGTTTTCCTTGCCCAAGAGTAAGTTAGTAAAATTCTCTCCCCCCTGGATCTCCCACCTCCACCCTCGCAGCGTACTTGCTCCTTAACCGCACTCACCTAAAGAGGTGGATTTGCATCGTTTCCTTGGTATTCTTTTAGACCGAGGCCTCACCTAGTAATTTCATATTCACAGCTTTAGGGTCATTTGTAATTGTGCGATGGACATTCGTATTTCAGTGACGTTCAGCACCTCGGTGCCTATAGGGGCAGCCTTTTTTTCTATCAATCTTTTGTTCGTTTGAAGATTGAATATGGATTCCAGATTTAGGCAGTCACAGCGGAGCGTGTATTGCAAAAGGTGGACTCGATCCACCACGACGGCCTCTGCCTGGCGACCACTATCTGATGCCTTTCACCCACTAAGAGCCTATTTGTCTATGCTTAGGCCTCTTTTAGTCGCCAACAGCTATCCATCCATTTGTAATATATCTAGACGGTGCCTATGCCACCGAGAGACGGCAGTCATACACTAAACCCTTTTAGTTTTGGTCTATGAAACTCCTTCGAGAGTTCGATTTAGCCCTCTTGCTATGACCACTCTGATTCTGCCCATGACGCCACCCTGGTGGTTACTACCTTTGGCAATTTATCGCCAGGGCTGTGCTCTCAAAGCTGTTACAACGCCAGGAGTATTGCCCTTGTCCTTATTGGAGCACAAGTCGTGCCACGTTGGATCCGTGCTGGTATATAACGGATGGCTGCAATTCTCAGGATGGTTCTATTTACATGCATTATCCTCTCTTTTTAAAGTTAACAGTGCTCAACCAGACGTTGCGTCTATCTTCACGGTTACTTCGGTTGCAATACACCACTCCGTACGGAAGATAAGGCGTCCTGCCTAGTTCGTAGACCGTATAAAGATCTTTAACGACTAAAAAAGCTCGCTGAGTGCTCTTGGAGCATTGGAATACCCACGCCCACTGGTTCGCGATATCTCTGACATGATGGTTGCTACGAGCAGGGCTGGATGTTGAGATGTCTTCTTTTGTGCTCCTGGATATTTGCGAATTGCTGAGACTGAGCGGGTAAATTAAGGGTGAAAGAGTCCGTGAGGCCTAGGGGACCAAGGTATCGTTTGGATCTTCATTATACCAACAATATGGAAGGAATCATGGCAGCAATCCTTGCTGCTTGGCAAAGAAGATGGGACAGGGCCGAAGGGAACCTAGCCCTGAATGTTGCGACGGCTTCAGGTCGCTTTCTCTCATTTTCGATTAGGTCACACTCACAAGATGTATCACCACCTGATGCAGCACTCGCTCAAACTTTATTTCAACGTCTCCGGTGTCGTAAAACCTTTCACTAACTTCTTAGTGAATGTTCCAATCCGGATGATCATCGCAAACGTTACCCCTCCGGTTATCGAGATGAACTAAACGCTACCACTTGTCTCTTGTACGCTGGTCGGGTTCGTGTTCACAGACTTGTCGACTATCTGATTTATTAAAAGTGGCTCAACCGGGGAGAGTTTTGGATGCTCCCGGCACCGGAACGTGCTTCCTTTTTAGTTTTTTGTTAATTTTTGGTATTGTAGAATTGGTATTTTGAAAATTGTAGAATAGCCTCGTAAAATTATATTGTTTTAAATAAGGCGGCTTATGTATGCCCTTTAAAGCAGTCGCCAGATGGGCAATTCTGAAAAAAATCATTAAATGTAGAGATGGGCGATTCTGAAAAAAATCATTAAATATAGAGATATGTAAATATTTATTTATATTCTATAATGAAATTTCTAAGATTCAATAGAGGAAAAGATGTAAAAAGTAATATTTCAAACACTCGTTTAAATACTATTTAGGGCATGCTAACTGGCACCTCAGTGTACAATTTGGATTGGGGTGAAAATTTTGCAGTCGATGAAGCACAGATTTGTCACTCCCGGTGAAAATTACTCTAGTAATTGGACATGAGAAAATATCTCTTCTCGAAAATTAGGTCGCGAAAAACTGATGGAGAAATTTCTCTAAGAAAATGCACAAAATTACCAAAAACCTGCTGGACAAAAAGATGCCGTTAATCTCTCCCCAAAGCTTCCATCGATTTCAATAAATTTATCTTGCACCAATCCTATATTTCACGTGTGGCTAATTGTCGCCAGTGATGTAGGTTTTGGAGAAATGTAAAGATAGATATGTAGACTTTTCTGATTTACCAGGGAAACCTCAGATGACGCATCCTTTTTCTTCAGTCAAAAGTGAAGATATCAGTAAAATGTCTGAAGGCTAACAATATCTACACACTGACAATCCATTTCCTACCTTTGGCCAGGAAATTGATCTAAGATTTTGGTTACTTACCATCATTCTCTAACTTTTTAAGAAATTTTGATGAGGGCTTCTTTGTCGCAAGTGTAAAATACTCCATTTTCCTCTCTGAACTTCTGCAAATTTCAGTTTTATGGCAACACGCCTAACTATCCCTAATTGATCCGAGAACTAATTTACCGGGTCTGATCTTCAATCAGAATTAACCTATCTTGAATGACAAACTTGAAAAGACAGTAAAGTACAACTTGCCCACGTATTTTTTAATGATTCCATATATCTTCATCTCCCAACAAAGACTACGTAGAACATGAGGTACCCATTGCCCTACAGAAGAAATCTCGCATAAAGAATCATTACTTCCTTTACATGTTATTTCTAACCAATGATCATTACTCTATACCAAATCCTGATAGGATTAGTGAACTACCAGAGAGGACACGCAGATGAATGCACGCAAAAAGTTGATACTTAGGCTATATCTATCTGGAAGTCTGCTAAATTAGAACCTACAAACCTCAAACTTTGTTCCCCCGATTTAATTATACCCAAAGTTTTGCACCCCAAATAATTTATCTTACCACGGTTTTCACCCCCTCCCCCCAAAACTCACATAATTGCTTTTTTTTCGTCCAAATGTAAAAGATGATGTGTGTTTGGGACAAGTATATGTAGCACCTGATCAAAAGAGAAGGTAACTAGACACGTGGTTAGTATAGGAATGGGCTGCCATCTTCACACTATATCTGACGCCCATGAGGGACACACATCATCCACGGCAAGCAAGTGCATGTATACAATGTTCCAATACAACACACCCAGGCGTGCTCGAGGCAGTGTGAAGCTGGCTACATACTCATCCACTAATCTCATACCATCACTGCATACATGCATTTTATCGTAATAAACATAGATTATCAAAATATCAGCTCCAAATGGTTTCTTCCACGAAATAATAGTTTACACATTACCACTTAATTGTCGTGGGCTCATTCCCTAGATCTGTAGTGCCCAATTACGAGGTGGAGAAGAGCCAACAAGGAACCTTACATAATGAGCACCCGTTGAAATGGACACACAAAATAAACACTAAAATAATATGCCATTTGATAAAATTAATTAATGCAAAAGCAAACTGTCAAGTAGTAAATAATGCTAAGTTGCTAATTGTGAAAGAACAACCTCTGACCCCCCCACCTCCCCAATTTATCGCATACCACGTGAGATGATATCGCGCCATTGACGACGTCACTTCGTGTTCGAGTTTTCGACTCCTGAGCACGTTGGGAAAATATATCCAAAGCCCCCTACCCCGCCAGAGAAAAGGTGTGCATGAGCCGCTCTGTCTCGCCCCTTGCTGTTAAATCGACTCCGCCTCGGGAATAAGATATCTGAAGCTTGTAACTCCTTTCTCCAAAATCCCCCTTTCCCCTCCAGAATCGGGCATACAAATACTCGGGTTTGAAATTTGAAAATAGAGCCGTGAACGGATCCCCTGTTACCATCCTTGTACCCGACACTAAGTACACATGCATCGTGGTATCCGAGAATTTACTTCCCTCCGTCAGCCCAGACCACCAAAAGTTAGCGAATCGTTTCCCTATGGTAAAATGACACATCGAATATGAGTTTTTTGACTGCTTGGGTCGAAGTAGTAGTAATCCCAATCAGATTTTGCTCTGTACTGATTGGTCAGAGCCCCCAGATTACAAATAACCCGGTAGCACAACCCGTGGTAACCCGTGTGCAGGCCACCAAGGCTTCATTGGAACCCGTGTCTTTAGAAAACCACGCGTCGATCCGGAGATCAAGACCCTCCGGAACGAAGATTTTGTCCTCGCCCAGAAGGGCTGCGCACCCCCTTTGGGAGGAAGCCAGCACTCAGTATCCAGAGTCTTCTCGTGGTGGAAAAAGCATCTTATAACTTATCAAGGATGAGCTGTTAAATCGTAAATGTTCTGACGGAACCGAAACTGAACACACACATTATGTGTTTCTAGGCTCTCACGTCACCCAAGTCCTCCAGATTTCTAACGATAGTTTATTTTCCGGTTACTTTAGTCATAATAACACCTCGCAGAGGGTTTTTAAGTATTATTATTTGCCAGATCCATTATCAGATCTGACCAAGATCCATTGTTAAGATGACCCTTCCCAGCACGAAGAAACAGCTAAGGTCATTCATGGGATCGGCCTTCTTTTACCGTAAATTTATCCCTAAATTCGCGCCTATTTCCGCCCATTTAATTCCCTTCATTCAGAAAAGATCCCCTGTCATGGAATCCCAAAGCTACTATCAGATTTCAGGTGCTCAAGGACAAGCTAGCGTCCGGCCCCACTTTGAGGCTCCTTAATCCTTCTCAAACCTTTGGCATCCGGACGGATGCGAGTGACTTAGGGATTGGATGCATACTGCTCTAATACTCTTACGAAGTTGAAAGCCACCCAGTGGCTTACGCGAGCCGAAAGCTACTCTCCCGTTAACTTAGTTACTCGGTAATGGAACTGGAAGCTTTAGCTATAGAATGGAGTATTATCAAATTTAGCATGTATTTAAAATGGAAAAAGTTTTTTGTCGAGACTGACCATTTCCCTTTGTCTTCCCCCTGAAATACTAAAAGCAATAACGGACGTATAATGCGATGGCTTTTGATACTCTTAACCATATAAGTTTAAAGTTTGGTATATACGTGGTACCGATAAATGTATTGCTGATAATTTTAGCCAGGATCCATTAGCCGACAATGCTGGCTATTCCACTAAATTAGAGTTCGCCTGTAAGCCCGTCAGCTAATCAGGTATATAGTAGATTACTTCTTTTTTTAACTCTGTACATATATCTATGGTCCCTGTAGATACCTATTTAATATAGTGGATTTTTACTGTTGTTGTTCCACTACCTTTTTACATTAATTTTGCTCAGATCAATATCATAGCCTTTTTGTTAACCAGTCGGATACAGGTTAAGTCCCCCTTGTTTTCTTATCATATTGACGCTTAAATAATTCCTCCTATCCAAATTTGCCATGTCCTTTGTTCTTCCCTCTCTCTCAGAAAAGTTCCATCGTATAGAAGGAAGGGGTGTGAAAAACAACCTCTGACCGCCCTCCACCATTTATCCGAGACCACATGCTAAATTATGGTGCCATGAAGGAGTTGATTTCATGTTCAAACCTCCTAGAATTTTCGACTCCGGAGCACGTTAGGAAAATATTTCCCAATCCTGTGAACTCATCCCAAGGCTCAAACATCTACATCCCAACCGGGTGGTAAGGTGTAAAAGAGCCACTCTGTCTCGCCACTTGCAGCTAAATTATAAATCGAATCCCCCTACAGACTAAAACTTCTGGAGCTTGTGACTCCTTTTTCCAAACTTCCATCTCCGCTTCAGAATAATGCATTCAAATACTTGGGTTATTCTGTAGTTTGAGGAGTCCAGCCCGCACCTCAAGGCCGTCATTATCGTCTTGTCGTCGTGAGTGTTCGTCAGACAGCAGACTTCTTTAGCCATGATTCCACCCAAGTCAATCGGTAGCGTCTGTGAACGGCAAGCCTTTGAATTTGCGGAATAGTCTACCTTCGTGTAATCGAGCCGAAGAAAATCTCCATCGATTACCTTTTTTTAGTGGAATTACGAGACTTCCCACATTCCCCGTCGAACTTCATCTTTGAAGTGTGGCTATCTTCATCAGAAGGTTGGTTCGGATCATGCCCCACTTACCTCTTTGGATCGTTCCCCACTCGCCTTATCGCAAGAAGGACGTTCCTCTGAGTCATCGACTCGTAAGACTGAAAGCCCTCTATTATTAGTATTGTAAAGTTCCCCTTTTGATTTGAGCCTAGTTACATTAACCAATTAATTCCATGTGAGAATCCCTCCTCATAATAACACTGTCCAACAATGATTTTGCTACAGAAATGAGAAAGTAGTTTTCTATTGTAATTTTTTGCGTAGATTACGAAAATTAACTTTATTTTTTTTGAAATAACATCAGTTTTTTGTAATCTGCACATTTATTTTTTATCAATATTAGATTATTTAGTATATAGAGGTATGAAATATTTGTTATTACTTTTATTTTATTTTACAAAAAGTACAAAGATAAGTGTAAACCTAAAGCTTATTCATCAGAAGAAATTAATAATTCCTATTAATACACTTTAGTATGTGGTATTATAAAATTGCTTAAATATTAACAATAGTCATATATTTTTAAAATATTTATGCTTCTTTTTATGTACAACTTCTTTTCTTTCTCTGAGAAGAGTCCAGCAGAAGTAAGCAAGCATTACAGGACTCCATTTTCCTTTTAACGATTTTCTATAGTAGCAATATCTTGGTGGAATCTTTCACCTTGCTCATCGCTGACGTCTGCTGGATTCTCAGGAAAGAAAGACAGATGGGAATAAAAAAAATGCGCCTTTAGTGAAATACTACATCACAACTCATTATGACACCTAATCAAATTCTGAACAAGAATGTGGTAATTTTCTGATTTGTGCCTTCTACGGAGACGATTACATACACCTTTGAAACTATGCCAGGCCTCAAATTCTGGCTTGCTCAATTTTGCCTCAAACTCACTATCTACCATAGTGAAACAAGAATAAAAATAGAAATTAGCACAAAGGTTAGTTTGGCAATGAAATTTATAGCGGGCATAAATTAATGGAAGCTGAGCCCGGGAATTATTAATTAATTCGACGGTTTAAATAATAGAAGTAAGATTACTAAATATTTTCGTTATGCAATGTGTACTTACAAGGGTAGGATTCCGAATTATCTCGGATGATTTATGGGAGCAGAAGACCAGTGGCCAGGTCTTCGTAGAACAACCTCGGGCTATGAGCGTTCAGGGAACTCCAACGGGTTTGCGATTAATCCGCCCTCCAGGAGGGTGGGGTCGGATGATAGACCGCAGTAGACTCGTCAACGGATGGCATAGAATCTTCACGAAGATTGAGCAGAATACACGAGCCCAGGACAGTCTTCTGGAACGTAATAAAGAAGTGGTAATCTTCCTCTGAACAGAGCAGATTACTACAAAGATCTGCTCAAGAGATCACAACGACAAAGCTCACGTCGACTGAGATACAGATACACTTGATCTGAGCTACAAGACTGCCTAACTCGCACTCTCTGATGAGAACTAATCACCTCCTCTTAAATAGGAGAGTGCGTCTGTAGGCAAGGGGAGACGCGAGACGAGCGAAGTCCCAAGGGATAACATGTCGTCATACAATGCAAACAAGGGAGTTTGATAAGCGCCGTTTTGACGAGGGAGACACTAGAGGCGAGACGGGCGGTTAAGGTTATTAGAGTGGAGGACGGTGCTTATAGATGACAACAAACATAGCTGCGCCAGTCTAGGACCTGATAAGAATTAAGCCACAAGGTGCGTTCAAATTCATACTTCGACAATAACTTTGGGGTTTATGCTAAAATATTTAAGAAATGGCCCTTTATCCTTGCTCCTTGATCCCAAAGGAGCTAGGATTGCTGTGCTTGATGCCCGTGGCAAATTATTGAATAATATTTTAGAAGAAAAGAACAAGTTGGCTTGGTTCCGGTTGTTGTTTTGCCTTATGGAGTTCTCTGCCATCCATGTAAGCATAATCTTTCAATGTGAAGGGGAGGGGGGCTTTCTCTCCCTTCTCGAATCCAGACTTAAATCGCTGCCTATATGGACGCAGAATTCGCAGCTAGTCTGGACCTGACCAGCATAGACCATCTCAAATTCAGAGGGAGTAGGAAAAATGTAAAAAAACCCAGATGATGCCCTGACGAGGAGAATAACTGCAAAGTTTGTAGACTTTGACATTCGGGAAGGCATTTGGGAGCTCTTTTTAAATGAGTGCTTGGTGCTCTTTTCTTAAAAAACCCTGACCGAGTTGAGAGCCAACATCCACCACCTCCAGATAACATTAATTTTACTGAATCGCCTGTAAACGGTGCACCTCCCATAGCAACTTGTGATGAGGTAAAAAAAACTTTTTTCATTTCCTCCGGGCTCATCTGGAGGAGCTGATGGGTTAATTCCGTGGCATCTTAACTTTTCGTTGGGTCGTGAAACTGCCAAGGCGGAAGAACGACTCTTGTTTAATTTGACGAATTTTGTGAGTTTGGTCTTGCAGAGTAGACTGCCTGATGGCCTGGCGTATGTATTTTATGGAGCATTACGTTGTGCACTGGCTAAAAAAAATGGGTGGTGCGCTCCGTTGCCATGGGGTATACCTTCCTTCACCTTGCAGCCAGACTAGGTGTGCTTCATGTGTCTCGGGCTTTGCGTGCTGACTTTAGCCCAGTTCAGCTGGGATTTATTAGTAGGGGAGGTTGTGAGGTGGCTGCACATGCAACCCGTACTATTTGACTATTGATGCCCTAGAGCGGGGTATTTTGAAGGTTGAATTAAATAATGCTTTTAATTGCATTTGTTAATCTTGGGGGTGCCTATGAGCATATGCCACCTTTATGCAAAATGTTAAATCATGTTAAGCATACCCCAGGCCTTCCTCAATCTTTTATGGTGGTGGGATTTTAAATTTGGTTACTGGAATACAACAGGGAGACCCACTAAGATCTGCAATGTTTTTAATCGGTATAGATAAGATCATTAAACGCCTAAAATCAGAGCTTAATATCTGGTACTTGGACGATGGTTGAATTGCTGATACCGCCAAAAGGTTTTTGATGACCTTAAGTCTATCATTTCTATATTTAACAAAATATGGCTAAGGATTAATAGCTCCTAATGTGAGCTGAATATCGTAAATGAGGATGATATTCAAACCATTTTTAATCAAATCAAAACAAATCTCCCATGCTAAGATTGTGGCTTTTTATGATCTCTCTGTATTGGACTCTTCCATCACTGGGGAAGCATACCGACAAGCTATACATATAAGAAATGAAGCCCTAAAACGAATGATATCCCGCCTCCAATTAATTGGTCCACACCAAACTTTGGTCCTATTTAGAAATTGATTTTCTTTACCTAAGCTACAGTACATATTCAGAACCTCTCCCGCCTACAGGGAGATGGCACCATTTTAGTTTTTTGATTACTCTGTGAAAGATGGTGGCTTCAAACAAATCAACATTGATTTTTCAAGGGATTCATGGACTTATGCTGGGTGGCTTAGGATTTGTTTGACGCAAGACATTGCTCTCCCTGAGTACATATCATCCTTAATTTCAGTTAATCCTTTAATGCGAGTTATTCTTTCATGGGTTAACAGTTTTTTAAAGTGGACAGAGATATGCAGATTCTAGAGGGGAATACTTGGGGACAATGCCTTTGAGCCTGAAAACGAGAACCGCTTGAAGCAAAAATGTTAGGATCTACATCTTGCTCTCTCCAAAGTAAATGGCCTCAAAGAGAGGGCAAATCAGATTGCAAGAGCCCGTTTACTAGCTGCGGGACATCCTGATAGTGGGTTTTGGTTGTGAGCCATCCCGATCCCATCTTTGGCAACTTAGCTGGATCCGGAAACCTTTAGAGTTGCCATAACTCTGAGGGTTGTTGCACCAAATTGTGAGCCACATAGATGTAAATGTGAATCTAGTGTTGATCCTTGAGGTCTGCACATCTTGTATTGTGAACTGGTTGCTGCAAAGATCCCCAGACACTCTGCCATCAATGATATAATATGCCAAGCCCTGAAAAAAGAGAGATTGCCAACTATTTTGGAGCCAGTTTGACTTGACCGAAGAGATGGTAAGCGTCCGGATGGGATAACAATGTTTCCTTTTAGGAAAGTAAAGAGTCTGTATTGGGATTTAGCCAGTATCAACACTTATGCAGAGCATATTATTAACAGGTTAGCTGTCTCTGCAGCTTCAGCTTTAAGAGCTCAAGGAAATTCCAAAAGGATAAAGTATTTTGCCCTGACTGAGAGGTTTCTGTTTGAGCCAATAGCCACTGAAACTAGTCGGATAATTAAAAAAAATAGGTTCTCTTCTCAGGGAGACTAAGGGTGACCATACAGAGGCTGGTTGGTTCAAGCAGAAAAAAAGTATTGTTGTTCAGAGCTGCAATTAAACTAGGATATTAAATGTGGTCCAAATTGCTCATGTTTGTGAACTAACTTCATATTCTTATCCTTCTATTTCTGGTAGGGCAGTTTTAAACTTTTTTCTAAAAAAACATAATAAAAGACAACTTTTGGATGAAGTCCTCCTCTCAGTTGTTGAGGAATTCTGCTTCCTTGACTGATCAACAAACTTTTGCGTTCACCGGTAGAATAGGAGATCCACTTATCATCAGCAATAACGAGCATGCCCCAAAATTATGTCTGAAGATGCCTTGAAGGCAACGCCTCACATAAAGCACTACGCTGTTGCCCATACGCTGTGGACAGTTTTTACATGAGTTTCATAAAGTTGTCACTGAATGTAATAAAACATTTATAATGTGATCTTTAGATGTAAGGACATATGACTGTCCTCCGCCAACTGCTGAAAAGGATTCGAAGGTTCCAATATTTGCAAAAGAGCTCCCGTACAAACTGTCCACAGCGTATGGGCAACAGCGTAGTGCTTTATGTGAGGCGTTGCCTTCAAGGCATCTTCAGGCATAATTTTGGGGCATGCTCGTTATTGCTGATGATAAGTGGATCTCCTATTCTACCGGTGAACGCAAAAGTTTGTTGATCAGTCAAGGAAGCAGAATTCCTCAACAACTGAGAGGAGGACTTCATCCAAAAGTTGTCTTTTATTATGTTTTTTTAGAAAAAAGTTTAAAACTGCCCTACCAGAAATAGAAGGATAAGAATATGAAGTTAGTTCACAAACATGAGCAATTTGGACCACATTTAATATCCTAGTTTAATTGCAGCTCTGAACAACAATACTTTTTCTCTGCTTGAACCATCCAGCCTCTGTATGGTCACCCGTAGTCTCCCTGAGAAAAGGAACCTATTTTTTTTAATTATCCGACTAGTTTCAGTGGCTATTGGCTCAAACAGAAACTTCTCAGTCAGGGCAAAATACTATATCCTTTTAGAATTTCCCTAGAATTTTAAGAAGTAGTTTTGGTGTAAACAGCTTCGAACTCTTCGAAATCAACATCTTTTGCACGACCTTAATTTTGTCTTTCTTTTAGACGGAAATCACGATATTGGAGTTGGGCAAACCACTTACGGGAAATTCTTCAATTTATTTACTCTAAATTTAGTGACAACTTTATGAAACTCATGTAATAAAACATTTATAATGTGATCTTTAGATGTGAGGACATATGAATTATATTTTTTTTATTTGAAAGAATTATATATACTTTACTCAATGGAGCATTCCTAAACGATAAGTATAGGCACTTGTTTTATAAATACCATCTAATAGTTATTTTAGATAATCGAACATTACTTTCGTTCCATCCTGATACAAGGTAGAACAGTTTCTGCCTTTTGTTTAGTAAAATCTTTTTCAATACATTCGTATTTATCATAGAATTGCAAAAGGATTTTTCTTAAAAATGCTGTAATTTTTCACTGCTCGGGTGCACAAGTATTTGATATAGAAATAGAAATGTTCATGTCTCCGTAAAGTAATAATAATCTTAGGCCGATAAAATCTATCAAACCCCCAACTACATAATACTCCCTACAATGAAAGAAAATGATTAAATATTTCTTGGGCAAATGCTTAAGCAGTTTACAGTATATTTTGGACTAAATTGTCTGTTTAAAAAAATATTGTGTGGAATTCAAATTTAGTTTAATGAATTTGAAGTAAAGAAAAAGATATCATTATATTAGGTAAAAAATTACTTCTTTTATACCCTTTTTTCAGTTAATTTGAAAAGAAAAAATACCTGGCATTTACCTTTTAAACCTTGTTGTATTTACATGCTCCTGCGTGTAAAGGTCTGATAAGGTGAGATTTGGAGGATTACCGTTTTTGAGGGTGGAATGGCGGAGTGGAGATGGTTGTTTTGCTCTTTGTTGCTTTTCGATGGTACTCACATGACTGGATTAATTTGGATTTCTGATGCTTAATATTTTGTGTAAATTTATTCAGCATGATTCACTTGAAAAATAGTCAATTGGTGGTAGTTAGTTAAGTTAAAGTAATTCCATCCTCTTTGTTTTATTTTGGATATTGATTCAGGATAGTAGTAACGTGTGTTAGGAATTGATTAAATAATGCGGTGATTCTTGAAGCTGATATAATGTGTTTGGAATCAATGTAGTTCCAGAAGAATTTTTAGTAAACATCCTCTTGTAAGATGCTAAAAAGGTGGAGCGTTTTAAATCTATATGTATTATGGTAAATTTGAATTTAAATTCATCAACATGGAAAAACATGAATTGGAAACTGCGTGTGCGATCATCGGAAAAAAACATTAAAAATAAATATTCCTAAAGGATCGTAACCAATTGGACAGATCTATAAGAAAATTCAGTTTAGAGTTCCTTTTAAAAATTATTTTAATTAGCCAAATTCAGAAAATCATAAAAATTTAACCATGGCTGCTTTTTTTTTTTAGTTGCGAAGCGCAAGCTCCCCCCGTAGAGAGAAGTGGCGAAGCCATTGCCTCAAAATTTTGAAAAAGAACTCTAAACTAATTAACCCTCATTTTAAAAATATCACGTTGCGAAAATATAGAGTTATAGAAGATATATAAAAATAAATTTTCTGAACTTCACCATTTGTAATTCTGTAGGTTTTAAAAAATTCACAACATTTCGAAACTTATATTTATTTCTGAACGTCACCATTTTGTTTTTTAATATTATAACAGAAATATTAGAAATAACTTTGATAAAAAAACATAAGTCCTAACCAAAATAAGATGAAATTATTATTCAAATACTAAAAAGAAATTCTCTTCTTAAATTACAGGGTTATTGATGATGATGATGATGATAATTGGTTGGGAGCAAAGTTCTTGCATAACTTTTACGACAATGGTTTACAACGAAACAATGCAATAAGAGAAAAAGAAACATATCAATAAACAATGATGTAATCACCGTTCTTTTCGAACACCTAGTGCTAACGACGGGTTTGTTATTAAAACAACTCCAACTGCATTTTTCAGGTCGTCATCACTTGCGAATAGATGGTAGTCTATTGAATCCGAGTCTGGCGAGTACGGTGTGTAAGGGGAAATTTTCCACCACAACTTCAAGGGTTTTTGATTAGTATGATTTAAGACGTGTGATCGGGGGTTATCATGAAGTAGCATGACATCAGTCAATTCTGTTCGTTCTTACGCAATGTCATCTGCCATCTGTTACGTTTTTTGACTGTATAAGTGTGCAATGATTAACTGATTGCGTTCCAACATTTCCCAGTAAATTATTCCATTGACATCTTATCAGATACAAACCATAAGCTTTATTTGATACTAGTGTATCCGTGCCGTCAAAGATGAGGGTGTTTTTTTAGTTAGAGCTAAATTTCATTCGTGAAAAGTGTTTGTAAATTAAAATAACGCGCCGCTTTCTATCTATAATATATCAATATGCATATATATATATATATATATATATATATATATATATATATATATATATATTTCAGTGTCTTTATCATATCTGTTTCGCCCAACTCATTATTAATCCCATATTATGGTCGAAACGTGACCAAAAAAAAAAAAAAAAATCTTTGCCTTGGGATTTCTGTTCAAAATTAAATTCAGGCTCTTAAGAAGCAATCCTCATCAATATATATATATATATATATATATATATATATATATATATATATATATGTGCATAAACACTGGGGTGATGCATAATGGGGATCAAAACATGTTTTTGTTTAGAAACCCCGAGATACCTCTCAAATGAATTTGTGTTATAAAAAAATGACCTTGGCTAAACATTTAGTCAAAATTCAAATATGTTAAGGTCACACCCATTCTTTGAAATTTTGCCAATTTCCAAGACACCCAGGAAGTATCAACAGGTTTCGCTACTTTTATTTACGTGAAAGTTCCCCAGGAAGCCTTGTAGAGATATACGAGTTAACCGAGGCAGTAAGAAGTTGCGAGTATAAAAAACATATATATATATATATATATATATATATATATATATATATATATATATATATATATATATATTCTATAGGTTTGCTTCTAAGAAGGCTTATTTTGAGGTTGAGGATAAATCCCAAAATGAGACATGTAAAATTTCTCATTTAATTAAGTACAACGTTTCGGGTATCTTAGCCATCTTCTGGTCTATAAAGAGATTTAGAACACGTTTAAAATTACAAAAATTATAATGCACACAAAGATTAAAAATAAATTATTTAGTTAATTGAAATTATGGCAAATCGTTTGAAAACTATTAAAATTTAGATATGGATCAATTATGGGTACTTTAAATATGCATAAATATAACACTAGTTGATGCAATTATTGGTTGTCACAGATATTAGTCACTAAATGAAGCAGCAATAGTAATAAATTATTTAATAAATTGAAAATGTGAAAAAATCATTTGAAAACTTAAAGGAATTTTTCAAAAAACTGGAAGTAGTTTGGGAATTTGTGAGAAACAACAGGCAACTTAAATTGAAGACTAAGTGAGAGAATAAAAGATTCTCGTGCCGATAATTTATAATCTGATAGGTTATGAATGACACTTTCAGGTGAGTTGAGGCTTGGACGGAACAAATTAAGCTTATTAAGTTTAGCATTATGGGTTTGAAATGACTTGAGAAGAATAAAAGTTAGTTTCTTTAACAATAACTGAGCGGTAGCAAATATTATCACAAAAGGAAAAGGTTGAGCGTAATTTAGAAAGGGAGAAATTATAACTTTTCTCGGTTTTATGCAAAAGTTGAAATTTGAAGTTGATTTCATTATTGAGGAGATAATCCAATGATGACTTGTAAAATTCGGAAGAATACAGGGACTTACGGTAGAGTTTAAAGATGATAAAGTTGGGATAAACATTGTTTGACCTACAAATTTCTAGAAATTGAATGTCAAGTTGTACTTTCTTGAGGCGACAGGAAAGTTTGGATGCTCTCAAAAAAGCCTAACGCCATCTTGTCCATAACGGGATCGTATATATTCTATGGGTTTGCTTCTAAGAAGGCTTATTTTGAGGTTGAGGATAAATCCCAAAATGAGACATGCCATAATTTCAATTAACTAAATATTTTATTTTTAATCTTTTTGTGCATTATAATTTTTGTAATTTTAAACGTGTTCTAAATCTCTTTTATAGACCAGAAGATGGGTAAGATACCCGAAACGTTGTACTTAATTAAATGAGAAAATTTACATGTCTCATTTTGGGATTTATCCTCAATCTATATATATATATATATATATATATATATATATATATATATATATATATATATTGAGGTCTTTCTCATGGCGAAGAAAAACAATGAAAGAAAAAGAAAATCCACCTGGGTTTCTCTAAGCCACTCTACCCAGTCTCCGCTAACATACAACCACGATAAAAATAATAAATTTAGGTTAAACTTATTCCTGAATTCTGCTTAAAAGGCCTACCCTCCGAGGGCGTATTTATATACAAACAATTCTAAAATTCAAAGTGTCGATCTCATATTACGCTCTCCCAAAGCTACACCACGCCAAGCACGGCTGAATTGATATCCACTTCTGTCGATTCAACGGGAGATCCAGTTTCCCTAAGTTCAAAGACTAGCAAGAGAAAGAACAGACGCCCAAAAGCTAGTGCGCTATCGGGTCTCCCTTTGATATCCCCTGCCCCTTCTATTAATCCACGGTGGTAATTCTTGTATAATAGCCACAGTCAGGAGAAAAAGAGTACTATTATCGTTTCGTCACGACATCGATAATAACTTGCAGGGATAGAATCCCCCAGCAAGTTAAGAAGGACTTTTATTTTCTTGGGCAATACCAGATTGCACCAAACATAATCGGCAGAGTTCGTTTCCAAAAGATCGTCAAGGGATATTACCTCCAAGTACCGTCGGCACAGTTCAATTACCAATGATCGTCAAGTCATCTTACCCTATCTAAGTTTGACACCCCAAACTAGATAGATTTCTCACCCAAAAGAGAAGCTCTACCAGCAAGATCAAATCGCTAGAAAATCATATAGCCATCTTGAAGCCTTGTCTGAGTAAACCTTTCCGAGGTCATAAACGCCCAATGCTTCGCCTCTTCAATCGGTGTTTTGTTTCGGTTCCTTATCCTCCGCCGACACGAAATTCTGCGTGACGTGACTCATCCATATCTCGTTAGAACCCACGCCCTCTCTTGAGAAGCAAATAAACTGCACTCACGCCTCCTCTCCGGACAATATTCGACTAAATGTATTTCGTTTGGATTCTCTGGGTAAACCTCACTACCTTATGTGAGTAATCCATTTTATTTTCATGTCCCTGTTCGTTTAACGTAGATTATTTTTATATCTTAAAGACGATTATTTTGTAAGTAAATTGTTCTTCTCTAAAGCAACCAGAAACTAATTGTCGGTAACGGGACATAAGAACCATTTTTAAGTTGTATTTTTACGTGTATATATTAATTTTGTTTGAGTTTGTTAATGTACAGTAAAGGTCTATTTTGTATGCAGTGTTTAAATTATCCTTGAACGAGTTGCGTTGGCAGAATTTAGTATATTAAAGAAAGAACTTCCCTTTATATACATTCAATAGAATAAAAGTAAGAAAAGCGCTCTTAGAGATCGATCCTGAAGCGATCACTGAAAGTACGAACGTACGACCCCTTTATTAGTCATAATAAAAAAAATTAAAAAAATAGTAATCTCGGCTAACCAACGACATATTTAAGTGGTGTCAGGTTATTGCGGTTACTTCAGAAGAGCTCAAGTGTAAGATTATCTTAAAATCCCTTGCCAAGAACCAATAATTACCAACCCGTTCGAGGAAAATTTCAAATAAGGATGAATCAAACAGGTCTTAAAGATTCAGGGGAATATAGTTAAACAAGTAGGAAGGATAATTTAACGAAGGGGGTTTAGTTTTGTTTTTGGACAGGGATAATTCAATTAAGAGGTTCAGTGAAAGATAAGGTTACGGTAGGAAAGGCCGAGTGACTCAGTTGCATTCGTAACGTTCGTTACATCGGTGAGGTGTCGACGCACAGAGCCAGAATGTCTTCGTTTGAAATATTTGACAAATAAGGCCAAATTCTTGGACTAACGGGCAAAGAACTCATTGCCTACGTCGAAGATCAAAAAAGGACAAAAATGGAAGTAAGGAGAGAAGAAGCGCAAAGAGAGGCAGAAGAGAGAAGGATACAGAAGGGAGCAGAATTAAAGAGAGAAAAAGCTCTAAAGCAGGCAGAAGAGAGGGAAAAGATACTAGAACACGAAAGAGCTTTGAGCAAGGACCGAGTGGAAGTGCACTCCGTGGAGTCCAGGCCTGTGACATCTCAGGCTCCAACTATGGTACTTCCACCGTACAAGGACGAGGACGACCTATACGCGTATCTCACGCACTTCGAAAAGATTTTTAAAGTGAACAACTGGGATATCGAAACAGACGGTATTGCCAGACTACTTGCCCTTTTCAGTGCGCGCTTACGAGATATATTTGTATCGCTACCCTAAGAAACATCAGTAGTAGACTACTCTACCATCAAACCATAACTACTGGGTGCCATTAATCTAAATCTTGAAGATTATCAAATGAAATATAGGCAGGCTAGGATTCAGCCCGGACACATCTACCGGCAGTTTGGGTTCATCCTCCGAAGGCAGCTCCAATTTTGGTTGGATTAAGCCAAAGTGAGAAACTATTTCGATTCACCCGTCGAGTTCATACTGAAGGAGCAACGTTATGCACCCTGCCTCCAGAACTAAGGCCCTTTGTCACGGAGAAGAGAGCCTAGTCCTTTTACAATTGTTTGTCCTAAGCCGATTTACCCTCGTCAAACCACCGGTTATATCCGATTGAGGGAAACAAAAACAATCCATCGTCCCCAAATAAAAATGGGTACCCTCTGAACCTCCCCCCTCAAAAAAAAGAAACCCCTTGAGTTTAGAAGGAACTCAGAACCTTCCAAATCCAGGTTTTTTCCACAACGGGATAACACTAGTAAACCAACCCAGGTTAGTGCTCATGCTTCGTCAGTAGCATATCCCAGAAACCCTATTACCTGTTATAATTTCGGGTCACCGGGACAATTTAGTTACCACTGCAAGCAGAATTTCAAGCTTAGAACTACTTCGGAACAACAAGTACATAATGTCACAGCCACGGTTCCCCAATAACAAACCCCTGCTGACAACCCCCGGAACAAGTGAACTTTTTATTTAACAAAAGCTCATTTAGAGGATTTAAGATCGAAACAGGTGCAGTAAATGGTTGCAGAGTCTCAACTTTGGTAAGAGATAGAGGGTCTACCTGTATAGTGGTGAGCGACAAATTGCTTTCCCCCGTCATTCCAAATCATAAGAGATTTCCCATCGTTCAAGACCTCCTTGGTAGAGCAAATAAATTTTCCTTTGTCCAATGCCACATCCAAGGCCAATACTTTAACGGTAGAACCGAAGTGGTGGCGTCACCCATGAAATTCTGTGCCATTTTGATAGGGCAGTTCACCCAATTCTCTCTAACAATAGTGGCTCAGCCCGTAGTCACGAGGATAAAAGCAGCTAAGAGATCCACGCCTATGACCCCTATATCTCCTCTGTATCTCTCAGAATACGAAGCGTTTAATTCTCAAGCCTTCGCGACCGCGCAAAAAGAATGTATGGCTCTCAGTCCCCTGTGGGATAAAACGGCGAGCGGAGAAACTGAGTCAGTGGGCGGAAACAAGCAGATAAAGTATGTGACAGAAAACTCACTACTCTTACGAGCGGCGGTAGAAGAAATCCCTCAAGCAGATAAATGTCTATACCTCGCCAGGTCATAACATCCCACGTATATGAAAAATAGCCCATGAAGGCTTATTGGCTGGACATTTCAGTCATAATAAAACGTCGCAAAGGATTTTTAAATACTTCTATTTGCCTTGCGCAAGTAAGGAGATCACCGTATATTGCCAGTCGTGTGCCGTGTGCCAAAAAGCCAGCGCTAAAGTAAGAATCCCCCCAGTTGCTTTACAGAAAACTCCAGTTATTACCGAACCCTTCCTCCGAGTAGCAATTGATTTGGTAGGACCCATTTATGCCGCCCCCCCCCCCCTCGAGCGAAGGACACTCCTATATATTGACGTTTCTAGACTGCGCCACGCGGTTTCCCGACGCTGTAGCTATTCGAAATATAGACAGTATTTCGTGTGCCGAAGCACTTATCTAAAATTTTCGCAATTAGGTCTCCCTAAGGAAATCCTATCAGATCGAGGCCAACAGTTCACCTCTGAACTCATGGAATACGTGGACAAGTTGCTGCTCATCAAGCCCCTTTTCACCACCCCGTTTCAGCCCTCTGCCAACGGGATGTGCGAAAAATTAAATGGTACGATCAAGACAGTGTTAAGGAAGCTCTGTCCGTCTCAAACTCGGGAATGGCATAGATACCTCAAGGTCGCCCTTTTTGCATGCCGCGAAATTCCGCACCAGACGCTAGGCTTCTCGCCTTTTGAACTGTAGTACGGACGTAACATACGAGGACCCATGAGTGTCCTTAAAGAACTACTCATTAACCCCCACTTAGATCAGGAAATCAAATCCTCCTCTTCGTACGTCCTCGAACTCCGGGAGCGATTGGAAAAATCCGCGGAGTTGGCTCGCGAAAATACGGAATGTAACTTACAAAAATATCGGACATATTTTGATTTAAGAACCAAGTCTCGAAAATTAACAGCAGGCGACGAAGTATTGCTATTATTACCCACGGAGACTAATAAATTGCTTGCTTAATGAAAGGGACCTTTTCCGTTTATAGAAGCCCGAGGACCTGTGGAATACATAATTGAAACCCCGTCAGGTCCCAAAATGTACCACATTAATTTGCTAAAAAAATGCCACCAACGGGCCTGTGCAATAACATTGTCACTGGATTAGGAGGGACCAGTGAAGGCCTTGTACCCATGGGAGCCTCTGCAAGTGGTGAATACTACTGTGTAGACGCGGCTAAGGAATATTTCGGTACCTTCTTTACTCTCTTTCCATGAAGGATCTCTCCCGAATTGGATTTAAACCCCCATCTTCGCCCGTTCTAGAACGCTCAATTAGCCTCCCTATTGCGTGAATTTCCCGATGTCATTTCGGAGAAACTGGGATGCTCCGAGCAGTTTATTCACGTGATCAAGTTAAAACTACAGGAACCCATCAGGTCCAAGCCGTACCCGCTCCCCCTTCATCTGCGATCGGCCTTTAACAAAAAAGTAGAACATCTACTCCAAATGGGGATTATCGAACTGTCAAACTCTGAATATAGTTCACCGATTGTTATGATCCGAAAATCAGACCTGGCTTGTAGAATGTATGTGGATTTCAGAAAGCTAAATTCAGTGACCGTTTTTTATTCCGTGCCTATTCTCTTAATTGATGAGAATTTACACCTATTCGATAATGCTAAATTCATATCTGAGCGGGATTTATGCAAGGTTTATCATCAAATACTACTAGCCAGCGCCACTATGCAGTTAACAGCGTTTGCTACAGATAAATGCCTTATACAATTCACCAGGCTGCCATTTTGGTTGGTAACTGCTGGGAGCAACTATAATAGAATGATGAGAAGGATTGTAGATGGTTTGAAGGATGTATCCTTTTATTTTGACAACGTGTACGTGGCTACCCAGCCATGGGAAGGGCACTTACATGCTCTCCGTGCTATCCCGAATCGACTTCTTGAGCATGGTCTAATATTGGGGTTGACGAAATGCAACTTCGCTAATGAGGACATCTCGTATCTAGGATTCCAAATTGGGAAAAATGAACTATCCACCCAGCAGGATAAGTTAGACGCCAAAACTAAGATGCCGCTATTCCGAACCAAGAAGCAAATGCGTTCTTTCTTGGAGACCACCTCATTCTAACGAAGATTCGTTTCTTAATTTGCGGTGATAGCCACTCCCGTTAATGATCTGTAAAAGAAAAATTCTCCCGACCCAGTCAAGTGGAATCCTAAAGCGATCTCTTAGTTTAAAATTGTTAAAAGAAAAACTAGTGTCAGCCCCTATCCTACGTCTGACCAATCACCAAAATGAATTTGGGATACGCACCGACGCGTATGGAGAAGGCATAGGGTATTTCTTGGTGCAATATGAAGATAATGGTACCCCAATGCCCATAACTTATGCCAGCCAAAAACTCACGATGCGGGAAATAACGTATGCAACTGTAGAACAGGAAGCATTAAACATAATTTAGGGAATACAGAAGTTTCGATTTTATTTAATAGAGCAGCAGTTTAAAGCGGATTCAGATCACCGTACATTGATGTATTAAAGGCAAAACAAGAGTAAAAATCGAAGACTTATGCGATGGAGTTTGTAATTAGTGCAATACCAATTTAATATAGCTTACATAAAAGGATCTGAGAATTGTATCGCTGAGTGCTTGAGCCGAAACCCCGTCTAGAAATAATTAAACCACTATTAGTCTCGAGACCAAAATTGTTTTAGGATTTTTTTGTGTTTAGTATGTATAAGGGTATCTCTATTAGTATTTTGGGGGGTCTTTTGTAGAATTGTTTCTGATAATTTAGAATTATGCACACGATGGATATAATAAAGATATAATAAGAGTGATGGGAAAAGGCGTTCCCTATACCGGTATATTCTCTTTTGTGTGTGTATTTTAGTTTGGCTCTGAGCGTAGAGAACAAGTGCCCCTATCCTCCCGGATCATCTTAAGAGTGGAGAAATGTAGAGATATACGAGTTAACCGAGACAGTTAAGAAGTTGCGAGTATATATATGTATATATATATATATATATATATATATATATATATATATATATATATATATATATATATACATATCAAGGTCTTTCTCATGGCGAAGAAAAACAATGAAAGAAAAACAAAACCTACCTGGGTTTCTCTAAGCCACTCTAACCAGTCTCCGGTAACATACAAGCACGATAGAAATGGTAAATTTAAGAGACACTTATTCCTGACCTCTGCTCAAAAGGTCTACCCTCCGAGGGTGTAGTTATAAACAAACAAGTCAAAAATTCAAACTGTCGATCTCGTATTACGCTCTCCCAGAGCTACACGATGCCAAGCATGGCTGTATTGATACCTACCTCTGTCGATTCAACATGAGATGGAGTTTTTCTAAGTTCAAAATGTCTAGGAAGAGAAATAACAGACGCCCAAAAGCCAGAGAACCCTTGTGTCCCCCATTGCTATCCCCTTCCTTCTCCCATTACCCTGCGGGAGTAATTCGTCAGAAGAAAAAGAGAACTATTCTCGTTTCGTCACAACATCGATAAGAACTTCCCGGGATAGAATTCTCGAGGAAAATTAAGAAGGACTTTCATTTTCTTGGCCAATACCAGATTGCACCAAGCATAATCGGCACAGTTCGATTACCAATGATCGTCAAGTGATCTTACCGACAATGTACCCTCGGCACAGTTCGATTACCAAAGATCGTCAAGTCCTTTTACCCTATCTGAGTTTGACACGCCAAACTAGATTGATTTCTCACCCAATATAGAAGCTCTACCAGCGGAACCAAATCATTAGAAAATCATACAGTCATCTTCAATCCTCTTCTAAGAAAACCTTTTCAAGGTCATAAACGACCGACTAATCGCCTCTTCCCTCGGTGTTTTGTTTTGGTTCCTTACCCTCCGCCGACTCGAAATTCCGCGTGACGTCAATCATTCACCTCTCTTCCGGAGTAACGACCTCTCTTGAGAAGCAAATAAACTACACTCACGACGCCTCTCCAGACACTATTCGAATGAAGGTATTTCGTTTGGATTCTCTGGGTAAACCCCACTACCGTATGTGGTTAATCCATTTTATTTTCATGTCCCCGTGCGTTTAACGTAGATTATTTGTATATCTTAGAGACGAATTTTTTTTAAAAGTAAATTGTTCTATCTTAAAGCAACTAGAAACCGAGTGTCGGTAACGGGACTTAAGAACCATTTTTAAATTGTATTTTTACGTGTATATATTAATTTTTTTTAGTTAATTAATGAACAGTAATGGTCTATTTTGGTTGAAGTGTTTTAATTATCATTGAACTAGTTGCGCGGGTGGTATTTAGTATATTAAAGAGAGAACTTTCCTTTATATTCATTCAAAAGAATAAAAGTATGAACAGCGCTCTTAGAGATCGATCCTGAAGCTATCACTGGAAGTACGAACCTACGACCCACTTTATTAATCATAATAACATAAAAAAAATAGTAATCTTGGCTAACCCACGATGAACCTATTATACAATTTTTCTTTCATTTATTACATCATGATTCAGATTAAACTTGATATAGTTTTTTGTATCAAATTAACATATTATTTACTAAAAAATATTATGTGCGACCTTCTTTCTGTAATTTGCTACAACTTGCAGCTAATTCGGTTTCTCTTGTTCATCATTAGTGATAATTTTGTTGTAATCTTCTATCAGTTTTACTTCTTTTTCAGCTATGTCATTAATAACTGCCATGCAGTGAATTATATTTCTTTGCCACCCAAAAATTCTTGATGCCAATCTTCCATCGGTTTGTCCAAAATAGAAGATTATAAACTCATATTCTGAAGGACATTTTATTAGTACTAACAAAATCTTGAATCTGCTTCTTTTCCAGAGTTTCAATTTTTACTTGTGTTTTTTTGGTGGATCTGGGTCTGATGGTGTTGTAAGAGTGTCTTTATTTTTTTGTTTTTTCTCATGACTGATTTCCTTTTCAAAGAAATCCATAGAAACTAACTCTTCTGACAAATACCACAAAAGATTCTTCAATTTTTGGAAAACTCTGCTAGCTAGTTCTTCATTTATACCCGTGTAATTTTTAAAGCTCTTAGGGGGGCACAAGTCATTAGGTGGAACACTTGCAGCACTGGGAGCAGAGAACCAATGTTTGATATAGATTGAAGCAGAAAACCATTAAACTTCCCTCAGACCTTTCTCTTTGTTTGCTGTTATTTTGAATTGCTTTTTGAAAATAAAGATTTTTCTCGAACATATCAGCTTCGATATCCAACGTGCTCTGTCCAAAGCTTCCCGTTTTCTGGAAATTTATTTCAGTGTATGGACTGTCCCCAAGCAATCATTTGGTCAATTCTAAATACTCTTTATAATCATCACGAGGTTGCTGTTCACTCAGTTTTTTGAAGCAAACCAATCTATTCTTTCTTTTCTTGCTGAGGAAAGTTTTATAATAAATCAAATGATTTCAACTCCAGTGTGTTCCATTTTGATTTAAATCGTTTTAATACCCTAATATTAGGTCCTGAAAATGGGTGTTATGTAGGCGGCCACCACTGTTTTTAAGAGGATTTCAAAAATATAGTGTCCTCAAACTAGGACACAAGCTCCATTTTACGCCCTGTATTTGATGCTGTTTTATCAAAGCACATTCCTTTTACCTTCTCTATTACATCCCAATCACAAATTTTTGTATATACAGCAGTTGCAGTGTTTTTTTCCGTTTCATGATCTACCTTTCTTACTCGAAGCAGTTGTGTTACTTCACTACCAGATATTAGACCTGGAAGACAATCAAATACTTCATCTCCAGTAATGTCTTCTAAAAACTTGCCATCAAAATGTAAAATTAATGGTTTGTCAGTCTCAAAGCTTCTAGTGATATTTTGACTCATCTTTTTTCTTTCATGCTGTCTTACTATACGAACTGTGGAGTAGCTTACGCTGTAATCTTTAGGATTTTCCCCCGCATTTGATATAGCTGGAATAAGAATTAGAGAAGTAGATCGATCACTGATTTTAGTCATATCTAATGCAGCCAGTAAATTTTCAATATAATTATTTTCTTCTTTCTTGGTAGCCCTTGGTTAGATGTTGAACATTGGTTTAGATCAATCTCTTTTGCACTTGATATTGTATCACTGCTGGAAGCACTAGCCCTGGCACTGCTGTCGTTTATAACTACAGTTTCATCTATAGAACTTTATTGACGAATACGCAACTTTTCTAAAGTTGTTTGCTTCTTTGCTGCTAATTCTCGGCGCTTTTTATCTTCCTCATCTACTCATATGATATTTCCTTTACGACCTTCCCTCTGTAAATGTAGAAATTCTCTATCTTCTTCAATAGTTATTAGTTCATCAGCCTTGTTATGCGCAATGTCAAATAATTGACACAAAACTTTCCTTCCATTTATTGTCTTTTGCTATTGAAAACTTTGATTTCTTTCCTTTGCTCTTTTTCAATATTTGCCACTCATCGTGCAATTTACTTAGTTACTTAACAGCATTACATTTCTGCATTGTTTGTATGCTACATTCTGTCAAACGTTCATCACATCATTAACAATTGAAGTTAAAGCTTCTCCGACGGTTTCGCCTTTAGAATTTATGTAATTCATGAATAAGAAAAGTACTACTTTATTTGATATCAACACATATTGATTAAATGTATCTATTTGTGGGACAATCAGCCATACAGCACTTGTGCTTCGTGTCATGTTTATAACAAGAAGACAAAGAAATTGAAAGAAGCAGTTGTGCTTCGTGTCATGTTTATAACAAGAAGAAAAAGAAATTGAAAGAATTGAAAATCCTAAAGATTACAACGTAAGCTACTCCACAGTTCGTATAGTAAGACAGCATGATAGAAAAAAGATGAGTCAAAATATCACTAGAAGCTTTGAGACTGACAAACCATTAATTTTACATTTTGATGGCAAGCTTTTATAAGACATTACTGGAGATGAAGTATTTGATTTTCCACTCTGACAATGTTGAATACACACGAGCTCAGTTGCCTCAGTGGCAGTGTCTTACTGCTCAGTTCATACTTCCTCCTAGGGTTAGGACTTACTAGTAGAATAAAACGAGTCTATATTCTAAATGCAATTGACCGTTTATTTTCCCTATATTTTATTTTCAAATTTCTACTAACACTTTCTATCTATTTCAACCTGTAAATAGAAATAAAATTACAAACTTAGCTTTCGAACTTATTTTTTATTTTCTTAAATATTTTTATAGAGTGGGCGCGGGGCGCGACCTCTGAATATTATTTATTTTGCTAAAATTTTGCAGAATGGTTTTTATAACATACATGTACTAATATAAGAGGGTATTCTAAAAATCCAAGATGGTCAACTATTTTGCATCACCCTAATATACACCCATCCCAAACCCTGAATGATACAAAATGGCTGTATGACTGACGATAAACTGTCAGCCAGCTCGCGTGATTTCAGATATGAATCAGCTTTGACACAGGCGCCCAAACGGTCATTTCCAATAAATGAGGGTTGATCCACTTCTTGAATGATCAGGGAAATTTGTCAGTTGTTCGACGACTTAATGTATCTTTTCCAAATGCTTAGTTGATACAACGTTTCGAATAAGTAGCGTTTACACTGGACTTTTAATCATAGAGTAAAAAAGTACGTTGCTGTTTATGAAAAAGAGACTTTTGATGGGTAATTTTAAAACTTTAGATATCACAATGAGTATCCGACTAATTACTATGCAGTGGCCTTGGCTTTTCTAGGCAGTTCTTGAAAGTGTATTGTCGTAGAATTCTTTCTGATAAAAACCCTACTTACCTGACACCACTTTTATTTAGTGTCGTAGAATTCCCCTCTTTTTTTTTCTATTCTCTAAGAGTGCTAAGAGTGTCTTATATATATTGATATTATAGGAATATCTTAAAGAACAGAGCCGTTACCATACAAGTAAGGATATAAAAGAAACGCCCACTAATTCACAAAATAAACTTATATTTTAACTTTAACCATTGAATACACAACCTTTATACATTAACTACCACAATACTCTAAATATTATTATAAACAAGAATTAATTAAATTAGTTTACCCACAAAATTAAGTTAACGTTTTCTCTAGAAAAAACAATAATATAAGAATTAGGCTTACGGACTCATGTGGAGTTTAAAGGCCTCAGAAATGTTATTGCCTCACGACGCGTGCCGTGTGTCGAGATGGGCGAAATTCCACGGTTGTTTTGGCGAGGGTAGCAGCTGGGGGTCCACACGTTCTTCCGAGGGGAAAGGGTTCTTTAAGGACGAGAACCAAGACGGTGCTTTATGCAACACCTAGGCAGTCGTGGTCTCTCTGGCGAGAGTGAGTCGAACTTGTTTCTTAAATCAAGTTAACTTGGAGTGCGGTGTGATCACCGAGTAACAAGCTCGAGGAGGAGCTTTTCTCTTTCGTTACTTATTTCTTTATGGACGAGGACTGAACTCGGGGAGGGTCTTCTTCACGGGCGAGGATAACGGAGGGGGATTTCTCTGACGAGAATAAATTACTTAACGTTTGGAGTGGCCACCGAATAACGGGCTCAAGGGGGAGCCTTTTCCTTCTTTTTTTCTTAATTCCTCAAGGACGAGGAATACCCCTGGTGTTTAAGGTGCACCAGGATATGAGGAGTCTCTCTGTCGAGAGTAAGTCGAACTTACCAAAGTTCACTTATCGTTTGGTTTGATAACCAGGGACTTAGCTCAAGGATGAGCTTTTTCTTAGCCCCTTAAGGTAGGTAGCCCTGCCTCTCTTGCAGGGTACTTCTTGGTCTGGCGAGCCAAGTACACTACCTCTCTAGTCTCGGTAGTTCGGTTTGATCCGAAGACTTCGTCACCTAGAGACTGACGTATACTACCAATCCAGTCTAGGTAGCTCGGTTTTGGATCCGAGGACTTCGTCACCTGGCCTGACGTATACTACCAATCCAGTTTTGGTAGCTCGATTTTGGATCCGAGGACTTCGTCACCTGGCCTGACGAATACTACCAATCCAGTCTAGGTAGCTCGGTTTTGGATCCGAGGACTTCGTCACCTGGCCTGACGTATACTACCAATCCAGTCTAGGTAGCTCGGTTTTGGATCCGAGGACTTCGTCACCTGGCCTGACGTATACTACCAGGATTTTTCTCAGAGTTCCTCATTTATACCTCGCACCCCCCACTGGGGGAGTGGTAAGGGGGAGAGAGGCTTGAGGACGGCCCCAGGAGAGTTCCTTTTCCAAACGGTCTTTCCCACGAAGTCAAACATCGGCTCCTCGTTAGCCATCGAGATTGGGAGAAACCCGTCTCCAATTTCTTGTTCGACGTGAAACTGGATATCACTCTCCTGGGGGAGATCATACCTTTTTGACCTTAAGGGTCTTTCATGGCACTGGGTTGTGCTACGTTGTGGTTAAGCACTGACCCGCCGATGCCTTGGACGGATGTCGTTGCGGTAACCGCCTTGGGACTGCATCACGAGTGAACGGGGGGGGGGGGAAGTGACCATTTTTCGACACACTTCCCACCGAAGAACTTAATGGAGAGCGGGGGATGCTCCCGGGAACTCAAAACACCTTACTCAACCTAGTCGAGCTTAGCAAAGTTGTATTTCTTTGAGCCCTCTCTTACATTAAGTTTCCTTACACATGAGCGCCCACGCGCGCGTTTACACAGGCAATGTGTCGAGCTAGACCTACTCGCTATACAATTTTACATAAAAAATTAAAAAACCTTAATTCATCGATTACCCACCCAAAAAAACAACAAAACAAGCTACTTCCTTACCTTTCTAAGTTTTTGAGAACTTAAATCCTACCGATAAATATTAACACGAACAACAAATGAAAACATGGTTTCACGCTCATTAGGTACTGAAATAACTCTCCATGGTTTTTCGTCTCCACCTATAGAGCAGCTGTCCTTTATCGGCTCCTTTGAGGTAGCTGATCCTAAAATGGTGCTCTGTGACCATTATTCTACCGCGCCTGAGTCGGCCGTTCTGGTTATTAAGTCTACCCAAGTATGGTACTAAATGGTAGTGGTGTTTCAACCTACTCGAATTACCCTTCTTATGATACTTGACTACCTTTAAACTAAACATTATGGCTAGAGCGGCCTGTTGTAGCGGGGCATAATTGATGGGAGCGTAGGTCCCATACCTCTCTTTTAACCAGGTACACGGGCAGATCGTGTCTGGGTTCGATCTTTGGGGATCGAGAAAACTTTTCCCTGCGAGGTCGTTAATGGGCTTGGCGCTCACTACGACTTGGCAATTTAGCGGTAACTCCGTGGACGTTCCGTTCGGGGAGGAGACTACTAGGGGTAGGGGATACTCATCCGCGTCTACCATTTGACTAGTCTTACCTTGGTGTATCGCAATAGCACCTCTTTCCTCCTTCCTTGTCAACTCATTTGACTCGATTCTCTTCGCCGGTAGTTCCTCAGGTACACCTGCTCGTACCTCTACCCTCTCTTCTTCTTCTTCCCTGATAACCCCATTTGGCTGGGTTCTCCTCGTAGGTTTTCCTTTAGGTACTCCTGCTGGTACCTCATTCCTACTTCCTATTTCTTCCATCGTTACCCCATTTTGCTGGGTTTCCCTCGATGGTCCTTTCTTAGGTCCAGGCCGAGCTCCAACTTCCACGGCCTCTATGAGATTCTCGATGGGTGCTCTTTCGAGTGCGAGCAATCTTTCCTTTTCTTCTGTCTCTTCTCTTTCCGCTTGAGCACGTTCTTTTTCCCTTTGTATTCTTCTTTCATCTATTTCTTTTTGAATCTTTATTCTCCTCTCTTTCGACTCTTTTTCCCTCTTCATTCTCCTTTCCTCGGCTTCTTGTTCTGCTTTCGCTATTTCGTTTTCCCGTCGAGTTCTTCTTTCTTCATCTTCCAGCTTTATCTTTAGTCTTCTTTCTTCATCTTCCATTTCTGTCCTTATTCTGAATTCTCGTGCTTCTCTTTTCAACAGTATTATTCTTTCGCTTGTTTTACCTCCTCTCAGCATTCTTCTTACCTCTATTTCTAAATTCCACTTTATTCGGGATTCTTCACTTTTCCGGTTCATCCTTATTTCTATATTTTCCCTTTTTCTATCAAACTCTATTATTTCTTCTTCTTCTTCTCTTTGTATCCTCAATTCTTCAAGGATGTAGGCATCCATATCCTTGCCTTCAAATCCCAGAATTTTAGGCTTGTTGGTAAAATCTTTCGACCGGATCCATTTTGTGTCGGTCCGTCGAATTTTCCTTACTATACACTCAGGTAATTATGCCACCACTCACCAGTTAGCATCAGCATAACTTACCCTTAATCCCAATACTATACTGATTGAAATACCACTCCCGACAACAAATTTACCACTTGACCTACCAATTACCTTTAGATTGTTACCACCCCTAACTCTACCAATTTTCCTCTCGTCAATTATTCTCTTGTTCCTGATATTCCTTTACGTGTTGGCTTTTTCATAATTAAACACTGCTGGGTTCTTTCTAATAACAACCTACAAAACCTGACACCACTTTAATTATGTCGTAGAATTCTTTCTGATAAAAACCCTACTTACCTGACACCACTTTTATTTAGTGTCGTAGAATTCCCCTCCTTTTTTTTCTATTCTCTAAGAGTGCTAAGAGTGTCTAATATATATTGATATTATAGGAATATCTTAAAGAACAGAGCCGTTACCAAACACGTAAGGATATAAAAGAAACGCCCACTAATTCACAAAATAAACTTATATTTTAACTTTAACCATTGAATACACAACCTTTATACATTAACTACCACAATACTCTAAATATTATGATAAACAAGAATTAATTAAATTAGTTTACCCACAAAATTAAGTTAACGTTTTCTCTAGACAAAACAATAATATAAGAATTAGGCTTACGGACTCATGTGGAGTTTAAAGGCCTCAGAAATGTTATTGCCTCACGACGCGTGCCGTGTGTCGAGATGGGCGAAATTCCACGGTTGTTTTGGCGAGGGTAGCAGCTGGGGGGTCCACACGTTCTTCCGGGGGGAAGGGTTCTTTAAGGACGAGAACCAAGACGGTGCTTTATGCAACACCTAGGCAGTCGTGGTCTCTCTGGCGAGAGTGAGTCGAACTTGTTTCTTAAATCAAGTTAACTTGGAGTGCGGTGTGATCACCGAGTAACGAGCTCGAGGAGGAACTTTTCTCTTTCGTTACTTATTTCTTTATGGACGAGGACTGAACTCGGGGAGGGTCTTCTTCACGGGCGAGGATAACGGAGGGGGATTTCTCTGACGAGAATAAATTACTTAACGTTTGGTGTGGCCACCGCATAACGGGCTCAAGGGGGAGCCTTTTCCTTCTTCTTTTCTTAATTCCTCAAGGACGAGGAATACCCCTGGTGTTTAAGGTGCACCAGGATATGAGGAGTCTCTCTGGCGAGAGTAAGTCGAACTTACCAAAGTTCACTTATCGTTTGGTTTGATAACCAGGGACTTAGCTCAAGGATGAGCTTTTTCTTAGCCCCTTAAGTTAGGTAGCCCTGCCTCTCGTGCAGGGTACTTCTTGGTCTGGCGAGCCAAGTACACTACCTCTCTAGTCTCGGTAGGTCAGTTTGATCCGAAGACTTCGTCACCTAGAGACTGACGTATACTACCAATCCAGTCTAGGTAGCTCGGTTTTGGATCCGAGGACTTCGTCACCTGGCCTGACGTATACTACCAATCCAGTTTAGGTAGCTCGATTTTGGATCCGAGGACTACGTCACCTGGCCTGACGAATACTACCAATCCAGTCTAGGTAGCTCGGTTTTGGATCCGAGGACTTCGTCACCTGGCCTGACGTATACTACCAATCCAGTCTAGGTAGCTCGGTTTTGGATCCGAGGACTTCGTCACCTGGCCTGACGTATACTACCACGATTTTTCTCAGAGTTCCTCATTTATACCTCGCACCCCCCACTGGGGGAGTGGTAAGGGGGAGAGAGGCTTGAGGACGGCTTCAGAAGAGTTCTTTTTCCAAACGATCTTTCCCACGAAGTCAAACATCGGCTCCTCGTTAGCCATCGAGACTGGGAGAAACCCGTCTCCAATTTCTTGTTCGACGTGAAACTGGATCTCACTCTCCTGGGGGAGATCTTACCTTTTTGACCTTTAGGGTCTTTCATGGCACTGGGTTGTGCTACGTTGTCGACGGATGTCGTTGCGGTAACCGCCTTGGGACTGCATCACGAGTGAACGGGGGGGGGGAAGTGACCATTTCCCGACATGCATAGTGACTTAGTCTACCTAGTCTTTAGGTCATTGTTTACTTCCAAATGAGACTTAGGAAAGACAAGCCCACTATATATTATATATTCATGCAACCTGTATCAATCTTTAAATAATTAACCTTTTAAAAAAAAGCTTATCCTGAAAGTTTGTTTTAATCCTAATAAGTATGGCAGTTTTGAGACAGGTGCCTAAAATATTTGTGTAAACTTAAAGTTATTAGTTATCGTTCTCGAGTTTTGGAATCATCCTTTCTTCAAATACACATTACTTTCCTCATAACGTTATTTTAGGGATTATACAATGTATATGAATGATAAATCGCTCGAATACCTTCAAGAATATTTCAGGGTCTTACTTAAATGAATGAAAATCCTCTACACAATCTCAACGAATACTCTCATTTAGTATGGTCTAGATTAAGCTTTAACAAACACTTTTTCTTCTCAGCAGCGTACATTATTTGATTGTTCCTTATGGAAAAATTAGCTTATTTTTAGGGTTACGCAAAATACTTTTCAATAGACTTCTTTGGATATTATATTTATATATTTAAAAAGCAAAACTTCCTTTGAGTTGTCTACTTTTTAGAAATTCATTATCTTACATGGGGTTAATAATTCCAAAGTTAATCAGTTTTCTAATGTGTTTGCTCTTCCCCGGTTAATTGCATCAGTATATTTTTGTATCATCTTTATTATTTTCCTATGAAGTTTTGGAGCAGAAAGAACTAGATCAAGTTCAAGGCTTTGATAGACGTTAAAATTCATTAAAATTATCATCTCCAATAGATTAATTAAAATTTAGCTTCCCTTCTAACCCTTGGCATTTTATAAGTACCTATTAAGGAAATGATTCGTTTATAACTTTTTAAAATTCCATTAAATCTCATTTCGAAATTTTTGTTGTATAGATATTGATTCGATAGACTTGATGACAATGAGCGGTCGCCACTTACACTACAATGACCTTTCTAAAGAAAGGCCGGACCTCTTTCTAATCTACATTAACAACATCAATAAAGTTTTAACCTGCACAATCTCAAACTACCAGGATGATATAAAAATCGCTAATGCTGTTAATTTACATAAAAATGTTGAAGATATGCAGTATAATTGAGATAAATTTATTACGTTTGGGTCCAAACATGTCAATGTACTTGTCGTGGTATAGCTCTATATATCCTACATACATCTATTATATTTAATTTAGAGTGCGTAGAGGTTTCCTTTTTAAAAGGTTTGGATTGGCCGAGGTCTGATTACAAGGTCAGATCCTCGTAAGGAAGGGTTAATCCAAAAGATGCTTCTTTAAAACTTAGTATTGGCTGAGAGTTATACGGTTATGATGAACTCGAGGGTCAGAAAGCAAAAGAGTACGCAAAAATAGACTTTAATAAATATTAATAATTGAAGTTAATATGATACAATAATAAACAGTTGATTAAGACACATAGTTACACAAATGATAATGGCGAACGGTAGACGGCAATTATAAATTTGAGGAAGCTAAAATATTCGTTACTATACCTTGTACACAAATGGAGGGGTTGGGGAAGACGTTGGTCGTTTACGGCGAAGCGGTAAGATGATGGTTGGGTCACTTCGATGGGGTCCAAGGTTAACTTGTTTGTAGTGAAATATTCTATGAAGATGATGGAGGGTGGGGGGGAGTAGAGTTTTTGAGAAGGGAGGTTGAAATTTTTTCCGGTGTAAATTCCTTTGAGGAAAACGGAGGGTGAGTTTCTCCGAGACGTCAACGGTTTGTTCGGTCATAGATACGTTATCAAGGAGGTATTACGCTAAGATGAATCTCCGTTGAATCCTTTTGGGTGAAAGACTTGGTTCTTGTTTGGAGATGGCGCCGATGAGCGGAGTCGGACGGGTATTCTTACGGGGTGAAGAGTTCTTAACTAACTCTAGGGGGTGGATATTTGTTTTATCCAAGAAGGGATGCTTGGTTTTGTCCCACAACGTTTCCTTGCCTTCGGCGTATGACAAATCCGAATCGAGGAGGAGTAAGAAGGTCTGCACTCCTAAGCGTCTCTCGCACCAATCTGCTCATTCCGCGTTACGCGGGTAGATATGGACACCAGAAGTGATGGAGCTTACCCCATAAAAGAGAAGGAGGGACTATCTCACATCGTTTGAGTCATAGCAATGCGCTCCCAGCGTGGCTGAAAGGGGGGGAGGAAAGACTTCTCGTCTTGTTCAGATACTTGCCTTGATAAGGGCTACATTCCATGAACCCGCTTCTATACTTTCTCACGCTTTTGAGCTTAGAAAATTGTTTATAAGCTACACGAGGTCCATCACGTGGAGGCAATGCTTAAAAGCGACGTTATTTTACCCCTCGCGTGCTTGTTCCCTCACAGTATTCAACGGGGATAAATGCAAAGTGCTGCGCGGGAAATCAAAGTAAAAAAAGCATCTTATTCAAGGAATGGAACATAATTGAAAAACGTAGACCCAGGAACAGATTTAAGATTAACAGTATCAAATTCAACAATGCACAGAAGTCACCAAGAGAGCAAACCAAATAATTTTAATTATAAGAAGGTTATTTGAGCATAAATTAAAAGAAGTAATACTTACTCTCAACGAATCTTTCCTGCTGGAACCCTGTGTTCAAGCCGTTTTTTTTACTACCAAAGGATATAAACAAGCTGAAATGGATTTAAAGTACAGTTAACAGAATGATACCTCGTCTAAATAACAAACCAGGCAAGAAACGTCTTAAGGAATTAAATTTCTTCCCCGGTTCTCAAGGTAGACTAAGAGGTAATTTCATTCAATCATTTAAAATCGTCATAGCTATTATTAATGCAAACTTTTATAAGTAATATATAATCGCCACATTAAATTTAATAAGGGGAAAACGTTAAAACATTGTACATATACAGTTTATCTCGCACGAGTTTCCCCCATAATGTCATTGATTAAGGGAGAGATGATTCATTCATACACGATCAAGATAAACACTTTGTCTCATACTCAAGACTGGCTACGTTTATAACGAAGTAATATTTTCTTTGTTCGCCTTCCTTCACATAGGCTAATTTGGGTGTACTGAATTCCAATCTGATACAGAATTTCTCAAAAACGCTAAATATTTTGTATAATTCAGCCTTTATATTTATTTACATAATTTGGACACCTTTTGCATAATGGCAGGTTCTACCTGAGCAATTTATTACTATACTCTGGTAAACTGCGGCGTGAAATACCGTATTTTTTTCCAAAAGCGGGTACATTCATCAGAATGCGTAATAGAATTTGAAATGAAAGGAGAAGATATCAAACATACAAACTAAATTTGTTTATTACATACCATTAGTCAAATTTGAAACTGGTATTCATTATATCAGGGATGTTAAACACGTGCGTCGCGGGCATCATGTGGCCCTATACACCTACCCCTGCCGCCTTCGCAATGGATACTGTATTGTGTTCATTTAACAGCCAAAGTTTTAGTCCTTATGTTTTAAAATAGATAAAAGTGGGTCGTGCACAGAAAATTGGAAAACTTTTCTCTATTCAGAATGTCTATTGTACTTGAAAATAGTCCATCACTTTTTAATTGATTTTAAAAGCGCAAAAGAATCACGAATGCAGATCCCTCTGGTATCTGATTGGTTTTCTGCGTTACGCACACGGCTAGATGGCCTTTTAGAGATATAGACTACAGGATCAGATGGATAGTTTAATCATCCGTAATCTGTAAAAATGATGTGTGTTTAACATCATTTGAATTGCTGACTGTACGCTAACCAATATAACCTTCGTTTTCTAGTAGAATTTTTGTCCTTCCTTATTTTCAAGTGAGGGGAATAGTTTTCTTACAATAAGATGAACACTGTTTGTATTTCAAAGATTAGCCTTTTACTCTTAACTGTAGTTGTGAACATATTTTGTTAATTTTTTGTTGATATTTATAGCCTTGATCTTTTTCAACGCAAAAATAGTTTTTTTTCGGTAATGTAAAACATCACGCATGTTTCTCTAATTATGTATATGGGCAAAGTTTTAAGAAATCCCCCCCCAAAAAATGTTATCCAATATAAACTAGCAAACTAAATGCACCCTGTTTCTTGGAGTGAGTACAGCGACTTATGCCCAAGTAAGCATTCACCAGATGGGCTATTAAAATTATAAAAAACCTTGTGACCTGAGCATATGGACTTATTTACCGTGTTAATTATATTTGATAGTGAAATGAAGTGCTTACTAAATATCATCATAGCAACGCACCAAACGCATTGGGTTTGATATAATAAATAACGTTAAGAGAAGGTGTGGATAAGCGAGATTATAAATTCTAGAAATCACAAGCAGGATTTAATTTCTTTTAAATTTTTAAGCCGTAATTTTCAGATTCCTGCATATTTAAAATTGCTAGTGTTTCTCCAGTTAAGAAAAAAAGGTAATTGAACGAACAAGGACGAGTGTTTCAAGAAAATGGGAATTATTGGCCGGACAGTTCCGGTTAGTCGCCATAACTAGGGTCTTTGTCTATCGGTTTGCGTGATAAATTATACTATTTTTTTCACAACAGTGAATGGAAAGATACATTGTTTAATCTGCAACAAAAGCATTACCACGGCAAAAGAGTATGTTTTGAAAAGATAGTATGAACGTAACCATCGATTCTACGATACATCTGAAGGCCCAATGAGTGTCTCAAGGGTTAAAAAATTTCTAGGCTACCTTGAGACAATAAGAGACCTGGTTTTGAAAATTGAGAAAGAGAATGACGATTCTGTTACTCTATACATAATAATCGCCATGATTGCGAAATCTTGCAGCTAAGGATGTTTTATAATGCATTTTCTTGTGAAGCCGGCTTAACTTGTGTGTCCAGAGAGAGCACACTAATTTAGAGATATTTCATTATCTAAGAATATTGTTGCTGAATGGATTGATGAAATATCAGATGATTTAGAAAACAGTTTTGCGTATGCTTCATCAAGAACTGAACATTTTTCTAATATTATTGATGAGTCCGTTGACATAACTTGTACAGCTTACATTCTTCATCAGGGTCTACGACAGTGACTTTAATAATTATAATGATACGATTGAACTGCTTGCCATGATTGTGTAGAGGATTTTCATTCATTTAAGTAAGACCCTGAAATATTCTTGAAGGTATTCGAGCGATTTACCATTCATATATATTGTATAATCCCTAAAATAACGTTATGAGGAAAGCAATGTGTATTTGAAGAAAGGATGATTCCAAAACTCGAGAACGATAACTAAAAACTTTAAGTTTACACAAATATTTTAGGCACCTGTCTCAAAACTGCCATACTTATTAGGTTTAAAACAAACTTTCAGGATAAGCTTTTTTTTAAAAGGTTAATTATTTAAAGATTGATACAGGTTGCATGAATATATAATATATAGTGGGCTTGTCTTTCCTATGTCTCATTTGGAAGTAAACAATGACCTAAAGACTAGGTAGACTAAGTCACTATGCATGTCGGGAAATGGTCACTTCCACCCCCCCCCCCCGTTCACTCGTGATGCAGTCCCAAGGCGGTTACCGCAACGACATCCGTCGAAGGCATCGGCGGGTCAGTGCTTAACCACAACGTAGCACAACCCAGTGCCATGAAAGACCCTAAAGGTCAAAAAGGTAAGATCTCCCCCAGGAGAGTGAGATCCAGTTTCACGTCGAACAAGAAATTGGAGACGGGTTTCTCCCAATCTCGATGGCTAACGAGGAGCCGATGTTTGACTTCGTGGGAAAAACCGTTTGGAAAAAGAACTCTCCTGGGGCCGTCCTCAAGCCCCCTCTCCCCCTTACCACTCCCCCAGTGGGAGGTGCGAGGTATAAATAAGGAACTCTGAGGAAAATCGTGGTAGTATACGTCAGGCCAGGTGACGAAGTCCTCGGATCCAAAACCGAGCTACCTAGACTGGATTGGTAGTATACGTCAGGCCAGGTGACGAAGTCCTCGGATCCAAAACCGAGCTACCTAGACTGGATTGGTAGTATTCGTCAGGCCAGGTGACGTAGTCCTCGGATCCAAAATCGAGCTACCTAAACTGGATTGGTAGTATACGTCAGACCAGGTGACGAAGTCCTTGGATCCAAAACCGAGCTACCTAGACTGGATTGGTAGTATACGTCAGTCTCTAGGTGTCGAAGTCTTCGGATCAAACTGAACTACCGAGACTAGAGAGGTAGTGTACTTGGCTCGCCAGACCAAGAAGTACCCTGCAGGAGAGGCAGGGCTACCTACCTTAAGGGGCTAAGAAAAAGCTCATCCTTGAGCTAAGTCCCTGGTTATCAAACCAAACGATAAGTGAACTTTGGTAAGTTCGACTTACTCTCGCCAGAGAGACTCCTCATATCCTGGTGCACCTTAAACACCAGGGGTATTCCTCGTCCTTGAGGAATTAAGAAAAGAAGAAGGAAAAGGCTCCCCCTCGAGCCCGTTATTCGGTGGCCACACCAAACGTTAAGTAATTTATTCTCGTCAGAGAAATCCCCCTCCGTTATCCTCGCCCGTGAAGAAGACCCTCCCCGAGTTCAGTCCTCGTCCATAAAGAAATAAGTAACGAAAGAGAAAAGCTCCTCCTCGAGCTCGTTACTCGGTGATACACCGCACTCCAAGTTAACTTGATTTAAGAAACAAGTTCGACTCACTCTCGCCAGAGAGACCACGACTGCCTAGGTGTTGCATAAAGCACCGTCTTGGTTCTCGTCCTTAAAGAACCCTTCCCCCCCGGAAGAACGTGTGGACCCCCCAGCTGCTACCCTCGCCAAAACAACCGTGGAATTTCGCCCATCTCGACACACGGCACGCGTCGTGAGGCAATAACATTTCTGAGGCCTTTAAACTCCACATGAGTCCGTAAGCCTAATTCTTATATTATTGTTTTGTCTAGAGAAAACGTTAACTTAATTTTGTGGGTAAACTAATTTAATTAATTCTTGTTTATCATAATATTTAGAGTATTGTGGTAGTTAATGTATAAAGGTTGTGTATTCAATGGTTAAAGTTAAAATATAAGTTTATTTTGTGAATTAGTGGGCGTTTCTTTTATATCCTTACGTGTTTGGTAACGGCTCTGTTCTTTAAGATATTCCTATAATATCAATATATATTAGACACTCTTAGCACTCTTAGAGAATAGAAAAAAAAAGGGGGGAATTCTACGACACTAAATAAAAGTGGTGTCAGGTAAGTAGGGTTTTTATCAGAAAGAATTCTACGACATAATTAAAGTGGTGTCAGGTTTTGTAGGTTGTTATTAGAAAGAACCCAGCAGTGTTTAATTAAGAAAGAGCCAACACGTAAAGGAATATCAGGAACAAGAGAATAATTGACGAGAGGAAAATTGGTAGAGTTAGGGGTGGTAACAATCTAAAGGTAATTGGTAGGTCAAGTGGTAAATTTGTTGTCGGGAGTGGTATTTCAATCAGTATAGTAGTAAGATTAAGGGTAAGTTATGCTGATGCTACCTGGTGAGTGGTGGCATAATTACCTGAGTGTATAGTAAGGAAAATTCGACGGACCGACACAAAATGGATCCGGTCGAAAGATTTTACCAACAAGCCAAAATTCTGGGATTTGAAGGCAAGGATATGGATGCCTACATCCTTGAAGAATTGAGAATACAAAGAGAAGAAGAAGAAGAAATAATAGAGTTTGATAGAAAAAGGGAAAATATAGAAATAAGGATGAACCGGAAAAGTGAAGAATCCCGAATACAGTGGAATTTAGAAATAGAAGAAAGAAGAATGCTGAAAGGAGGTAAAACAAGCGAAAGAATAATACTGTTGAAAAGAGAAGCACGAGAATTCAGAATAAGGACAGAAATGGAAGATGAAGAAAGAAGACTAAAGATAAAGCTGGAAGATGAAGAAAGAAGAACTCGACGGGAAAACGAAATAGCGAAAGCAGAACAAGAAGCCGAGGAAAGGAGAATGAAGAGGGAAAAAGAGTCGAAAGAGAGGAGAATAAAGATTCAAAAAGAAATAGATGAAAGAAGAATACAAAGGGAAAAAGAACGTGCTCAAGCGGAAAGAGAAGAGACAGAAGAAAAGGAAAGATTGCTCGCACTCGAAAGAGCACCCATCGAGAATCTCATAGAGGCCGTGGAAGTTGGAGCTCGGCCTGGACCTAAGAAAGGACCATCGAGGGAAACCCAGCAAAATGGGGTAACGATGGAAGAAATAGGAAGTAGGAATGAGGTACCAGCAGGAGTACCTAAAGGAAAACCTACGAGGAGAACCCAGCCAAATGGGGTTATCAGGGATGAAGAAGAAGAGAGGGTAGAGGTACGAGCAGGTGTACCTGAGGAACTACCGGCGAAGAGAATCGAGTCAAATGAGTTGACAAGGAAGGAGGAAAGAGGTGCTATTGCGATACACCCAGGTAAGACTAGTCAAATGGTAGACGCGGATGAGTATCCCCTACCCCTAATAGTCTCCTCCCCGAACGGAACGTCCACGGAGTTACCGCTAAATTGCCAAGTCGTAGTGAGCGCCAAGCCCATTAACGACCTCGCAGGGAAAAGTTTTCTCGATCCCCAAAGATCGAACCCAGACACGATCTGCCCGTGTACCTGGTTAAAAGAGAGGTATGGGACCTACGCTCCCATCAATTATGCCCCGCTACAACAGGCCGCTCTAGCCATAATGTTCAATTTAATGGTAGTCAAGTATCATAAGAAGGGTAATTCGAGTAGGTTGAAACACCGCTACCATTTAGTACCATACTTGGGTAGACTCAATAACCAGAACGGCCGACTCAGGCGCGGTAGAATAATGGTCACAGAGCACCATTTTAGGATCAACCACCTTAAAGGAGCCGATAAAGGACAGCTGCTCTATAGGTGGAGACGAAAAACCATGGAGAGTTATTTCAGTACCTAATGCGCGTGAAACCATGTTTTCATTTGTTGTTCGTGTTAATATTTATCGGTAGGATTTAAGTTCTCAAAAACTTAGAAAGGTAAGGAAGTAGCTTGTTTTGTTGTTTTTTTGGGTGGGTAATCGATGAATTAAGGTTTTTTAATTTTTTATGTAAAATTGTATAGCGAGTAGGTCTAGCTCGACACATTGCCTGTGTAAACGCGCGCGTGGGCGCTCATGTGTAAGGAAACTTAATGTAAGAGAGGGCTCAAAGAAATACAACTTTGCTAAGCTCGACTAGGTTGAGTAAGGTGTTTTGAGTTCCCGGGAGCATCCCCCGCTCTCCATTAAGTTCTTCGGTGGGAGGTGTGTCGGAAAATGTTCACTTCCCCCCCCCCCCCCCCCGTTCACTCGTGATGCAGTCCCAAGGCGGTTACCGCAACGACATCCGTCCAAGGCATCGGCGGGTCAGTGCTTAACCACAACGTAGCAAAACCCATTGCCATGAAAGACCCTAAAGGTCAAAAAGGTAAGATCTCCCCCAGGAAAGTGAGATCCAGTTTCACGTCGAACAAGAAATTGGAGACGGGTTTCTCCCAATCTCGATGGCTAACGAGGAGCCGATGTTTGACTTCGTGGGAAAGACCGTTTGGCAAAAGAACTCTCCTGGGGCCGTCCTCAAGCCCCTCTCCCCCTTACCACTCCCCCAGTGGGGGGTGCGAGGTATAAATGAGGAACTCTGAGGAAAATCGTGGTAGTATACGTCAGGCCAGGTGACGAAGTCCTCGGATCCAAAACCGAGCTACCTAGACTGGATTGGTAGTATACGTCAGGCCAGGTGACGAAGTCCTCGGATCCAAAACCGAGCTACCTAGACTGGATTGGTAGTATTCGTCAGGCCAGGTGACGAAGTCATCGGATCCAAAATCGAGCTACCTAAACTGGATTGGTAGTATACGTCAGGCCAGGTGACGAAGTCCTCGGATCCAAAACCGAGCTACCTAGACTGGATTGGTAGTATACGTCAGTCTCTAGGTGACGAATTCTTCGGATCAAACCGAACTACCGAGACTAGGGAGGTAGTGTACTTGGCTCGCCAGACCAAGAAGTACCCTGCAAGAGAGGCAGGGCTACCTACCTTAAGGGGCTAAGAAAAAGCTCATCCTTGAGCTAAGTCCCTGGTTATCAAACCAAACGATAAGTGAACTTTGGTAAGTTCGACTTACTCTCGCCAGAGACACTCCTCATATCCTGGTGCACCTTAAACACCAGGGGTATTCCTCGTCCTTGAGGAATTAAGAAAAGAAGAAGGAAAAGGCTCCCCCTTGAGCCCGTTATTCGGTGGCCACACCAAGCGTTCAGTAATTTATTCTCGTCAGAGAAATCCCCCTCCGTTATCCTCGCCCGTGAAGAAGACCCTTCCCGAGTTCAGTCCTCGTCCATAAAGAAATAAGTAACGAAAGAGAAAAGCTCCTCCTCGAGCTCGTTACTCGGTGATCACACCACACTCCAAGTTAACTTGATTTAAGAAACAAGTTCGACTCACTCTCGCCAGAGAGACCACGACTGCCTAGGTGTTGCATAAAGCTCTGTCTTGGTTCTCGTCCTTAAAGAACCCTTCCCCCTCGGAAGAACGTGTGGACCCCCCAGCTGCTACCCTCGCCAAAACAACCGTGGAATTTCGCCCATCTCGACACACGGCACGCGTCGTGAGGCGATAACATTTCTGAGGCCTTTAAACTCCACATGAGTCCGTAAGCCTAATTCTTATATTATTGTTTTGTCTAGAGAAAACGTTAACTTAATTTTGTGGGTAAACTAATTTAATTAATTCTTGTTTATAATAATATTTAGAGTATTGTGGTAGTTAATGTATAAAGGTTGTGTATTCAATGGTTAAAGTTAAAATATAAGTTTATTTTGTGAATTAGTGGGCGTTTCTTTTATATCCTTACGTGTTTGGTAACGGCTCTGTTCTTTAAGATATTCCTATAATATCAATATATATAAGACACTCTTAGCACTCTTAGAGAATAGAAAAAAAAGGAGGGGAATTCTACGACACTAAATAAAAGTGGTGTCAGGTAAGTAGGGTTTTTATCAGAATGAATTCTAGGACAATGCACTTTCAAGAACTGCCTAGAAAAGCCAAGGCCACTGCATAGTAATTAGTCGGATACTCATTGTGATATCTAAAGTTTTAAAATTACCCATCAAAAGTCTCTTTTTCATAAACAGCAACGTACTTTTTTACTCTATGATTAAAAGTCCAGTGTAAACGCTACTTATTCGAAACGTTGTATCAACTTAGCATTTGGAAAAGATACATTAAGTCGTCGAACAACTGACAAATTTCCCTGATCATTCAAGAAGTGGATCAACCCTCATTTATTGGAAATGACCGTTTGTGCGCTTGTGTTAAAGCTGATTCATATCTGAAATCACGCGAGCTGGCTGACAGTTTATCGTCAGTCATACAGCCATTTTGTATCATTCAGGGTTTGGGATGGGTGTATATTAGGGTGATGCAAAATAGTTGACCATCCTGGATTTTTAGAATACCCTCTTATATTAGTACATGTATGTTATAAAAACCATTCTGCAAAATTTTAGCAAAATAAATAATATTCAGAGGTCGCGCCCCGCGCCCACTCTATAAAAATATTTAAGAAAATAAAAAATAAGTTCGAAAGCTAAGTTTTTAATTTTATTTCTATTTACAGGTTAAAATAGATAGAAAGTGTTAGTAGAAATTTAAAATAAAATATAGGGAAAATAAACGGTCAATTGCATTTAGAATATAGACTCGTTTTATTCTACAAGTAAGTCCTAACCCTAGGAGGAAGTATGAACTGAGCAGTAAGACACTGCCACTGAGGCAACTGAGAGTGGAAAATCAAATACTTCATCTCCAGTAATGTCTTTTAAAAGCTTGCCATCAAAATGTAAAATTAATTGTTTGTCAGTCTCAAAGCTTCTAGTGATATTTTGACTCATCTTTTTTCTATCATTCTGTCTTACTATAAGAACTGTGGAGTAGCTTACGTTGTAATCTTTAGGATTTTCAATTCTTTCAATTTCTTTTTCTTCTTGTTATAAACATGACACGAAGCACAACTGCTTCTTTCAATTTCTTTGTCTTCTTGTTATAAACATGACACGAAGCACAACTGCTGTATGGCTGATTGTCCAACAAATAGATACATTTAATCAAAATGTTTTGATATCAAATAAAGAAGTACTTTTCTTATTCATGAATTACATAAATTCTAAAGGCGAAACCGTCGGAGAAGCTTTACCTTCAATTGTTAATGATGTGATGAACGTTTGACAGAATGTAGCATACAAACAATACAGAAATGTAATGCTGTTAAGTAACTAAGTAAATTGCACGATGAGTGGCAAATATTGAAAAAGAGCAAAGGAAAGAAATCAAAGTTTTCAATAGCAAAAGACAATAAATGGAAGGAAAGTTTTGTGTCAATTATTTGACATTGCGCATAACAAGGCTGATGAACTAATAACTATTGAAGAAGATAGAGAATTTCTACATTTACAGAGGGTCTTCGTAAAGGAAATATCATATGAGTAGATGAGGAAGATAAAAAGCGCCGAGAATTAGCAGCAAAGAAGCAAACAACTTTAGAAAAGTTGCGTATTCGTCAATAAAGTTCTATAGATGAAACTGTAGTTATAAACGACAGCAGTGCCAGGGCTAGTGCTTCCAGCAGTGATACAATATCAAGTGCAGAAGAGATTGATCTAAACCAATGTTCAACATCTAACCAAGGGCTACCAAGAAAGAAGAAAATAATTATAATGAAAATTTACTGGCTGCATTAGATATGACTAAAATCAGTGATCGATCTACTTCTCTAATTCTTATTCCAGCTATATCAAATGCGGGGGAAAATCCTAAAGATTACAGCGTAAGCTACTCCACAGTTCGTATAGTAAGACAGCATGATAGAAAAAAGATGAGTCAAAATATCACTAGAAGCTTTGAGACTGACAAACCATTAATTTTACATTTTGATGGCAAGCTTTTAGAAGACATTACTGGAGATAAAGTATTTGATTGTCTTCCAGGTCTAATATCTGGTAGTGAAGTAACACAACTGCTTCGAGTAAGAAAGGTAGATCATGAAACGGATATAACACTGCAACTGCTGTATATACAAAAATTTGTGATTGGGATGTAATAGAGCAGGTAAAAGGAATGTGCTTTGATAAAACAGCATCAAATACAGGGCGTAAAATAGAGCTTGTGTCCTAGTTTGAGGACACCATATTTTTGAAATCCTCTTAAAAACAGTGGTGGCCGCCTACATAACACCCATTTTCAGGACCTAATATTAGGGTATTAAAACGATTTAAATCAAAATGGAACACACTGGAGTTGAAATCATTTGATTTATTATAAAACTTTCCTCAGCAAGAAAAGAAAGAATAGATTGGTTTTGCTTCAAAAAACTGAGTGAACAGCAACCTCGTGATGATTATAAAGAGTATTTAGAATTGACCAAATGATTGCTTGGGGACAGTCCATACACTGAAATAAATTTCCAGAAAACGGGAAGCTTTGGACAGAGCACGTTGGATATCGAAGCTGATATGTTCGAGAAAAATCTTTATTTTCAAAAAGCAATTCAAAATAACAGCAAACAAAGAGAAAGGTCTGAGGGAAGTTTAATTGTTTTCTGCTTCAATCTATATCAAACATTGGTTCTCTGCTCCCAGTGCTGCAAGTGTTCCACCTAATGACTTGTGCCCCCCTAAGAGCTTTAAAAATTACACGGGTATAAATGAAGAACTAGCTAGCAGAGTTTTCCAAAAATTGAAGAATCTTTTGTGGTATTTGTCAGAAGAGTTAGTTTCTATGGATTTCTTTGAAAAGGAAATCAGTCATGAGAAAAAACAAAAAAATAAAGACACTCTTACAACACCATCAGACCCAGATCCACCAAAAAAAACACAAGTAAAAATTGAAACTCTGGAAAAGAAGCAGATTCAAGATTTTGTTAGTACTAATAAAATGTCCTTCAGAATATGAGTTTATAATCTTCTTTTTTGGACAAACCGATGGAAGATTGGCATCAAGAATTTTTGGGCGGCAAAGAAATATAATTCACTGCATGGCAGTTATTAATGACATAGCTGAAAAAGAAGTAAAACTGATAGAAGATTACAACAAAATTATCACTAATGATGAACAAGAGAAACCGAATTAGCTGCAAGTTGTAGCAAATTACTAAAAGAAGGTCGCACATAATATTTTTTAGTAAATAATATGTTAATTTGATACAAAAAACTATATCAAGTTTAATCTGAATCATGATGTAATAAATGAAAGAAAAATTGTATAATAGGTTCATCGTGGGTTAGCCAAGATTACTATTTTTTTATGTTATTATGATTAATAAAGTGGGTCGTAGGTTCGTACTTCCAGTGATAGCTTCAGGATCGATCTCTAAGAGCGCTGTTCATACTTATATTCTTTTGAATGAATATAAAGGAAAGTTCTCTCTTTAATATACTAAATACCACCCGCGCAACTAGTTCAATGATAATTAAAACACTTCAACCAAAATAGACCATTACTGTTCATTAATTAACTAAAAAAAATTAATATATACACGTAAAAATACAATTTAAAAATGGTTCTTAAGTCCCGTTACCGACACTCGGTTTCTAGTTGCTTTAAGATAGAACAATTTACTTTTAAAAAAAATTCGTCTTTAAGATATACAAATAATCTACGTTAAACGCACGGGGACATGAAAATAAAATGGATTAACCACATACGGTAGTGGGGTTTACCCAGAGAATCCAAACGAAATACCTTCATTCGAATAGTGTCTGGAGAGGCGTCGTGAGTGTAGTTTTTTTGCTTCTCAAGAGAGGGCGTTACTCCGGAAGAGAGGTGAATGATTGACGTCACGCGGAATTTCGAGTCGGCGGAGGGTAAGGAACCAAAACAAAACACCGAGGGAAGAGGCGATTCGTCGGTCGTTTATGACCTTGAAAAGGTTTTCTTAGAAGAGGATTGAAGATGACTGTATGATTTTCTAATGATTTGGTTTCGCTGGTAGAGCTTCTATATTGGGTGAGAAATCAATCTAGTTTGGCGTGTCAAACTCAGATAGGGTAAAAGGACTTGACGATCTTTGGTAATCGAACTGTGCCGAGGGTACATTGTCGGTAAGATCCCTTGACGATCATTGGTAATCGAACTGTGCCGATTATGCTTGGTGCAATCTGGTATTGGCCAAGAAAATGAAAGTCCTTCTTAATTTTCCTCGGGAATTCTATCCCGGGAAGTTCTTATCGATGTTGTGACGAAACGAGAATAGTTCTCTTTTTCTTCTGACGAATTACTCCCGCAGGGTAATGGGAGAAGGAAGGGGATAGCAATGGGGGACACAAGGGTTCTCTGGCTTTTGGGCGTCTGTTATTTCTCTTCCTAGACATTTTGAACTTAGAAAAACTCCATCTCATGTTGAATCGACAGAGGTAGATATCTATACAGCCATGCTTGCCATCGTGTAGCTCTGGGAGAGCGTAATACGAGATCGACAGTTTGAATTTTTGACTTGTTTGTTTATAACTACACCCTCGGAGGGTAGACCTTTTGAGCAGAGGTCAGGAATAAGTGTCTCTTAAATTTACCATTTCTATCGTGCTTGTATGTTACCGGAGACTGGTTAGAGTGGCTTAGAGAAACCCAGGTAGGTTTTGTTTTTCTTTCATTGTTTTTCTTCGCCATGAGAAAGACCTTGATATGTATATATATATATATATATATATATATATATATATATATATATATATATATATATATATATATATATATATATATACATATATATACTCGCAACTTCTTAACTGTCTCGGTTAACTCGTATATCTCTACATTTCTCCACTCTTATGATGATCCGGCGAGATAGGGGCACTTGTTCTCTACGCTCAGAGCCAAACTAAAATACACACACAAAAGAGAATATACCGGTATAGGGAACGCCTTTTCCCATCACTCTTATTATATCTTTATTATATCCATCGTGTGCATAATTCCAAATTTTAAGAAACAATTCTACAAAAGACCCCCCAAAATACAAATAGAGATACCCTTATACATACTAAACACAAAAAAATCCTAAAACAATTTTGGTCTCGAGACTAATAGTGGTTTAATTATTTCTAGACGGGGTTTCGGCTCAAGCACTCAGCGATACAATTCTCAGATCCTTTTATGTAAGCTATATTAAATTGGTATTGCACTAATTACAAACTCTATCGCATAAGTCTTCGATTTTTACTCTTGTTTTGCCTTTAATACATCAATGTACGGTGATCTGATTCCGCGTTAAACTGCTGCTCTATTAAATAAAATCGAAACTTCTGTATTCCCTAAATTATGTTTAATGCTTCCTGTTCTACAGTTGCATACGTTATTTCCCGCATCGTGAGTTTTTGGCTGGCATAAGTTATGGGCATTGGGGTACCATTATCTTCATATTGCACCAAGAAATACCCTATGCCTTCTCCATACGCGTCGGTGCGTATCCCAAATTCATTTTGGTGATTGGTCAGACGTAGGATAGGGGCTGACACTAGTTTTTCTTTTAACAATTTTAAACTGAGAGATCGCTTTAGGATTCCACTTGACTGGGTCGGGAGAATTTTTCTTTTACAGATCATTAACGGGAGTGGCTATCACCGCAAATTAAGAAACGAATCTTCGTTAGAATGAGGTGGTCTCCAAGAAAGAACGCATTTGCTTCTTGGTTCGGAATAGCGGCATCTTAGTTTTGGCGTCTAACTTATCCTGCTGGGTGGATAGTTCATTTTTCCCAATTTGGAATCCTAGATACGAGATGTCCTCATTAGCGAAGTTGCATTTCGTCAACCCCAATATTAGACCATGCTCAAGAAGTCGATTCGGGATAGCACGGAGAGCATGTAAGTGCCCTTCCCATGGCTGGGTAGCCACGTACACGTTGTCAAAATAAAAGGATACATCCTTCAAACCATCTACAATCCTTCTCATCATTCTATTATAGTTGCTCCCAGCAGTTACCAACCAAAATGGCAGCCTGGTGAATTGCATAAGGCATTTATCTGTATCAAACGCTGTTAACTGCATAGTGGCGCTGGCTAGTAGTATTTGATGATAAGCCTTGCATAAATCCCGCTCAGATATGAATTTAGCATTATCGAATAGGTGTAAATTCTCATCAATTAAGGGAATAGGCACGGAATCAAAAACGGTCACTGAATTTAGCTTTCTGAAATCCACATACATTCTACAAGCCAGGTCTGATTTTCGGATCATAACAATCGGTGAACTATATTCAGAGTTTGACAGTTCGATAATCCCCATTTGGAGTAGATGTTCTACTTTTTTGTTAAAGGCCAATCGCAGATGAAGGGGGAGCGGGTACGGCTTGGACCTGATGGGTTCCTGTAGTTTTAACTTGATCACGTGAATAAACTGCTCGGAGCATCCCAGTTTCTCCGAAATGACATCGGGAAATTCACGCAATAGGGAGGCTAATTGAGCGTTCTAGAACGGGCGAAGATGGGGGTTTAAATCCAATTCGGGAGAGATCCTTCATGGAAAGAGAGTAAAGAAGGTACCGAAATATTCCTTAGCCGCGTCTACACAGTAGTATTCACCACTTGCAGAGGCTCCCATGGGTACAAGGCCTTCACTGGTCCCTCCTAATCCAGTGACAATGTTATTGCACAGGCCCGTTGGTGGCATTTTTTTAGCAAATTAATGTGGTACATTTTGGGACCTGACGGGGTTTCAATTATGTATTCCACAGGTCCTCGGGCTTCTATAAACGGAAAAGGTCCCTTTCATTAAGCAAGCAATTTATTAGTCTCCGTGGGTAATAATAGCAATACTTCGTCGCCTGCTGTTAATTTTCGAGACTTGGTTCTTAAATCAAAATATGTCCGATATTTTTGTAAGTTACATTCCGTATTTTCGCGAGCCAACTCCGCGGATTTTTCCAATCGCTCCCGGAGTTCGAGGACGTACGAAGAGGAGGATTTGATTTCCTGATCTAAGTGGGGGTTAATGAGTAGTTCTTTAAGGACACTCATGGGTCCTCGTATGTTACGTCCGTACTACAGTTCAAAAGGCGAGAAGCCTAGCGTCTGGTGCGGAATTTCGCGGCATGCAAAAAGGGCGACCTTGAGGTATCTATGCTATTCCCGAGTTTGAGACTGACAGAGCTTCCTTAACACTGTCTTGATCGTACCATTTAATTTTTCGCACATCCCGTTGGCAGAGGGGTGAAACGGGGTGGTGAAAAGGGGCTTGATGAGCAGCAACTTGTCCACGTATTCCATGAGTTCAGAGGTGAACTGTTAGCCTCGATCTGATAGGATTTCCTTAGGGAGACCTAATTGCGAAAATTTTAGATAAGTGCTTCGGCACACGAAATACTGTCTATATTTCGCAGAGCTACAGCGTCGGGAAGCCGCGTGGCGCAGTCTAGAAACGTCAATATATAGGAGTGTCCTTCGCTCGAGGGGGAGGGGCGGCGTAAATGGGTCCTACCAAATCAATTGCTACTCGGAGGAATGGTTCGGTAATAACTGGTGTTTTCTGTAAAGCAATGGGGGGATTCTTACTTTAGCGCTGGCTTTTTGGCACACGGCACACGACTGGCAATATACGGTGATCTCCTTACTTGCGCAAGTCAAATAGAAGTATTTAAAAATCCTTTGCGACGTTTTATTATGACTGAAATGTCCAGCCAATAAGCCTTCATGGGCTATTTTTCATATACGTGGGATGTTATGACCTGGCGAGGTATACACATTTATCTGCTTGAGGGATTTCTTCTACCGCCGCTCGTAGGGGAGTAGTGAGTTTTCTGTCACATACTTTATCTGCTTGTTTCCGTGCACTGACTCAGTTTCTCCGCTCGCCGTTTTATCCCACAGGGGACTGAGAGCCATACATTCTTTTTGCGCGGTCGCGAAGGCTTGAGAATTGAACGCTTCGTATTCTGAGAGATACAGAGTTTTTAGAGAGGTCATAGGCGTGGATCTCTTAGCTGCTTTTATCCTCGTGACTACGGGCTGAGCCACTATTGTTAGAGAGAATTGGGTGAACTGCCCTATCAAAATGGCACAGAATTTCATGGGTGACGCCACCACTTTGGTTCTACCGTTAAAGTATTGGCCTTGGATGTGGCATTGGACAGAGGAAAATTTATTTGCTCTACCAAGGAGGTCTTGAACGATGGGAAATCTCTTATGATTTGGAATGACGGGGGAAAGCAATTTGTCGCTCACCACTATACAGGTAGACCCTCTATCTCTTACCAAAGTTGAGACTCTGCAACCATTTACTGCACCTGTTTCGATCTTAAATCCTCTAAGTGAGCTTTTGTTAAATAAAAAGTTCACTTGTTCCAGGGGTTGTCAGCAGGGGTTTGTTATTGGGGAACCGTGGCTGTGACATTATGTACTTGTTGTTCCGAAGTAGTTCTAAGCTTGAAACTCGAACAGGTAATAGGGTTTCTGGGATATGCTACTGACGAAGGATGAGCACTAACCTGGGTTGGTTTCCTAGTGTTATCCCGTTGTGGAAAAAACCTGGATTTGGAAGGTTCTGAGTTCCTTTTAAACTTAAGGGGTTTCTTTTTTTTTTAGGGGGGGGGGGTTCAGAGGGTACCCATTTTTATTTCGGGACGATGGATTGTTTTTGTTTCCCTCAATCGAATATAACCGGTGGTTTGACGAGGGTAAATCGGCTTCGGACAAACAATTGTAAAAGGACTAGGCTCTCCTCTCCTTGACAAAGGGCCTTAGTTCTGGAGGCAGGGTGCATAACGTTGCTCCTTCAGTATGAACTCGACGGGTGAATCGAAATAGTTTCTCACTTTGGCTTAATCCAACCAAAATTGGAGGTGCCTTCGGAGGATGAACCCAAACTGCCGGTAGATGTGTCCGGGCTGAATCCTAGCCTGCCTATATTTCATTTGATAATCTTCAAGATTTAGATTAATGGCACCCAGTAGTTATGGTTTGATGGTAGAGTAGTCTACTACTGATGTTTCTTAGGGTAGCGATACAAATATATCTCGTAAGCGCGCACTGAAAAGGGCGAGTATTCTGGCAATACCGTCTGTTTCGATATCCCAGTTGTTCACTTTAAAAATCTTTTCGAAGTGCGTGAGATACGCGTATAGGTCGTCCTCGTCCTTGTACGGTGGAAGTACCATAGTTGGAGCCTGAGATGTCACAGGCCTGGACTCCACGGAGTGCACTTCCACTCGGTCCTTGCTCAAAGCTCTTTCGTGTTCTAGTATCTTTTCCCTCTCTTCTGCCTGCTTTAGAGCTTTTTCTCTCTTTAATTCTGTTCCCTTCTGTATCCTTCTCTCTTCTGCCTCTCTTTGCGCTTTTTCTCTCCTTTCTTCCATTTTTGTCCTTTCTTGATCTTCGACGTAGGCAATGAGTTCTTTGCCCGTTAGTCCAAGAATTTGGCCTTATTTGTCGAATATTTCAAACGAAGACATTCTGGCTCTGTGCGTCGACACCTCACCGATGTAACGAACGTTACGAAAGCAACTGAGTCACTCGGCCTTTCCTACCGTAACCTTACCTTTCACTGAACCTCTTAATTGAATTATCCCGTTCCAAAAACAAAACTAAACCCCTTCGTTAAATTATCCTTCCTACTTGTCTAACTATATTCCCCTGAATCTTTAAGACCTGTTTGATTCATCCTTATTTGAAATTTTCCTCGAACGGGTTGGTAATTATTGGTTCTTAGCAAGGGATTTTAAGATAATCTTAAACTTGAGCTCTTCTGAAGTAACCGCAATAACCTGACACCACTTAAATATGTCGTGGGTTAGCCGAGATTACTATTTTTTTAATTTTTTTCATTATGACTAATAAAGGGGTCGTACGTTCGTACTTTCAGTGATCGCTTCAGGATCGATCTCTAAGAGCGCTTTTCTTACTTTTATTCTATTGAATGTATATAAAGGGGAGTTCTTTCTTTAATATACTAAATTCTGCCAACGCAACTCGTTCAAGGATAATTTAAACACTGCATACAAAATAGACCTTTACTGTACATTAACGAACTCAAACAAAATTAATATATACACGTAAAAATAAAACTTAAAAATGGTTCTTATGTCCCGTTACCGACAATTAGTTTCTGGTTGCTTTAGAGAAGAACAACTTACTTACAAAATAATCGTCTTTAAGCTATAAAAATAATCTACGTTAAACGTAGAGGGACATGAAAATAAAATGGATTACTCACATAAGGTAGTGAGGTTTACCCAGAGAATCCAAATGAAATACATTTAGTCGAATATTGTCCGGAGAGAAGGCGTGAGTGCAGTTTATTTGCTTCTCAAGTAAGGGCGTGGGTTCTAACAAGATATGGATGAGTCACGTCACGCAGAATTTCGTGTCGGCGGAGGATAAGGAACCGAAACAAAACACCGATTGAAGAGGCGAAGCATCGGGCGTTTATGACCTCGGAAAGGTTTACTCAGACAAGGTTTCAAGATGGCTATATGATTTTCTAGCGATTTGGTCTTGCTGGTAGAGCTTCTAATTGGGTGAGAAATCTATCTAGTTTGGGGTGTCAAACTTAGATAGGGTAAGATGACTTGACGATCATTGGTAATTGAACTGTGCCGACGGTACTTGGAGGTAATATCCCTTGACGATCTTTTGGAATCGAACTCTGCCGATTATGTTTGGTGCAATCTGGTATTGCCCAAGAAAATAAAAGTCCTTCTTAACTTGCTGGGGGATTCTATCCCTGCAAGTTATTATCGATGTCGTGACGAAACGATAATAGTACTCTTTTTCTCCTGACTGTGGCTATTATACAAGAATTACCACCGTGGATTAATAGAAGGGGCAGGGGATATCAAAGGGAGACCCGATAGCGCACTAGCTTTTGGGCGTCTGTTCTTTCTCTTGCTAGTCTTTGAACTTAGGGAAACTGGAACTCCCGTTGAATCGACAGAAGTGGATATCAATTCAGCCAAGCTTGGCGTCGTGTAGCTTTGGGAGAGCGTAATATGAGATCGACACTTTGAATTTTAGAATTGTTTGTATATAAATACACCCTCGGAGGGTAGGCCTTTTGAGCAGAATTCAGGAATAAGTGTCACCTAAATTTACTATTTTTATCGTGGTTGTATGTTAGCGGAGACTGGGTAGAGTGGCTTAGAGAAACCCAGGTGGATTTTCTTTTTCTTTCATTGTTTTTCTTCGCCATGAGAAAGACCTCAATATATATATATATATATATATATATATATATATATATATATAGATTGAGGATAAATCGCAAAATGAGACATGTAAAATTTCTCATTTAATTAAGTACAACGTTTCGGGTATCTTACCCATCTTCTGGTCTATAAAAGAGATTTAGAACACGTTTAAAATTACAAAAATTATAATGCACAAAAAGATTAAAAATAAAATATTTAGTTAATTGAAATTATGGCATGTCTCATTTTGGGATTTATCCTCAACCTCAAAATAATCCTTCTTAGAAGCAAACCCATAGAATATATACGATCCCGTTATGGACAAGATGGCGTTAGGCTTTTTTGAGAGCATCCAAACTTTCCTGTCGCCTCAAGAAAGTACAACTTGACATTCAATTTCTAGAAATTTGTAGGTCAAACAATGTTTATCCCAACTTTATCATCTTTAAACTCTACCGTAAGTCCCTGTATTCTTCCGAATTTTACAAGTCATCATTGGATTATCTCCTCAATAATGAAATCAACTTCAAATTTCAACTTTTGCATAAAACCGAGAAAAGTTATAATTTCTCCCTTTCTAAATTACGCTCAACCTTTTCCTTTTGTGATAATATTTGCTACCGCTCAGTTATTGTTAAAGAAACTAACTTTTATTCTTCTCAAGTCATTCAAACCCATAATGCTAAACTTAATAAGCTTAATTTGTCCCGTCTAAGCCTAAACTCACCTGAAAGTGTGATTCATAACCTATCAGATTATAAATTATCGGCACGAGAATCTTTTATTCTCTCACTTAGTCTTCAATTTAAGTTGCCTGTTTTTTCTCACAAATTCCCAAACTACTTCCAGTTTTTTGAAAAATTCCTTTAAGTTTTCAAATGATTTTTTCACATTTTTAATTTATTAAATAATTTATTACTATTGCTGCTTCATTTAGTGACTAATATCTGTGTCAACCAATAATTGCATCAACTAGTGTTATATTTATGCATATTTAAAGTACCCATAATTGATCCATATCTAAATTTCAATAGTTTTCAAACGATTTGCCATAATTTCAATTAACTAAATAATTTATTTTTAATCTTTGTGTGCATTATAATTTTTGTAATTTTAAACGTGTTCTAAATCTCTTTATAGACCAGAAGATGGGTAAGATACCCGAAACGTTGTACTTAATTAAATGAGAAATTTTACATGTCTCATTTTGGGATTTATCCTCAACCTCAAAATAAGCCTTCTTAGAAGCAAACCTATAGAATATATATATATATATATATATATATATATGTATATATATGTATATATATACTCGCAACTTCTTACTGCCTCGGTTAACTCGTATATCTCTACAAGGCTTCCTGGGGAACTTGCACGTAAATAAAAGTAGTGAAACCTGTTGATACTTCCTGGGTGTCTTGGAAATTGGCAAAATTTTAAAGGATGGGTGTGACCTTAACATATTTGAATTTTGACCTAATGTTTAGCCAAGGTCATTTTTTTATAACACAAATTCATTTGAGAGGTATCTCGTGGTTTCTAAACAAAAACATGTTTTGATCGCCATTATGCATCACCCCAGTGTTTATATGCATATATATATATATATATATATATATATATATATATATATATATATATATATATATATTACTAAGGATTGCTTCTCAAAGCTTGAATTTAATTTTGAACAGAAATCCCAAGGCAAAGATTTTTTTTTTATTTTGTGGTCACGTTTCGACCATAATATGGGATTAATAATGAGTTGGGTGAAACAGATATGATAAAGACACTGAAATATATATATATATATATATATATATATATATATATATATATATATATATATATATATATATATATATATATATATATATGCATATTGATATATTATAGATAGAAAGCGGCGCGTTATTTTAATTTACAAACACTTTTCACGAATGAAATTTAGCTCTAACGAAAAAAAACACCCTCATCTTTGAAGGCACGGATACACTAGTATCAAATAAAGCTTATGGTTTGTATCTGATAAGATGTCAATGGAATAATTTACTGGGAAATGTTGGAACGCAATCAGTTAATCATTGCACACTTATACAGTCAAAAAACGTAACAGATGGCAGATGACATTGCGTAAGAACGAACAGAATTGACTGATGTCATGCTACTTCATGATAACCCCCGATCACACGTCCTAAATCATACTAATCAAAAACCCTTGAAGTTGTGGTGAAAAAATTTCCCCTTACACACCGTACTCGCCAGACTTGGATCCAATAGACTACCATCTATTCGCAAGTGATGACGACCTGAAAAATGCAGTTGGAGTTGTTTTAATAACAAACCCGTCGTTAGCACTAGGTGTTCGAAAAGAACGGTGATTACATCATTGTTTATTGATATGTTTCTTTTTCTCTTATTGCATTGTTTCGTTGTAAACCATTGTCGTAAAAGTTATGCAAGAACTTTGCTCCCAACCAATTATCATCATCATCATCATCAATAACCCTGTAATTTAAGAAGAGAATTTCTTTTTAGTATTTGAATAATAATTTCATCTTATTTTGGTTAGGACTAATGTTTTTTTATCAAAGTTATTTCTAATATTTCTTTTATAATATCAAAAAACAAAATGGTGACGTTCAGAAATAAATATAAGTTTCGAAATGTTGTGAATTTTTTAAAACCTACAGAATTACAAATGGTGAAGTTCAGAAAATTTATTTTTATATATCTTCTATAACTCTATATTTTCGCAACGTGATATTTTAAAATGAGGGTTAATTAGTTTAGAGTTCTTTTTTTAAAATTTTGAGGCAATGGCTTCGCCACTTCTCTCTACGGGGGGAGCTTGCGCTTCGCAACTAAGATTAAAATTTAAAATCTAAAAAAAAGCAGCCATGGTTAAATTTTTATGATTTTCTGAATTTCGCTAATTAAAATAATTTTTAAAAGGAACTCTAAACTAAATTTTCTTATAGATCTGTCCAATTGGTTACGATCCTTTAGGAATATTTATTTTTAATGTTTTTTTTCCGATGATCGCACACGCAGTTCCCAATTCATGTTTTTCCATGTTGATGAATTTAAATTCAAATTTACCATAATACATATAGATTTAAAACGCTCCACCTTTTTAGCATCTTACAATATGATATTTACTAAAAATTCTTCTGGAACTACATTGATTCCAAACATATTATATCAGCTTCAAGAATCACCGCATTATTCAATCAATTCCTAACACACGTTACTACTATCCTGAATCAATATCCAAAATAAAACAAAGAGGATGGAATTACTTTAACTTAACTAACTACCACCAATTGACTATTTTTCAAGTGAATCATGCTGAATAAATTTACACAAAATATTAAGCATCAGAAATCCAAATTAATCCAGTCATGTGAGTACCATCGAAAAGCAACAAAGAGCAAAACAACCATCTCCACTCCGCCATTCCACCCTCAAAAACGGTAATTCTCCAAATCTCACCTTATCAGACCTTTACACGCAGGAGCATGTAAATAAAACAAGGTTTAAAAGGTAAATGCCAGGTATTTTTTCTTTTCAAATTAACTGAAAAAAGGGTATAAAAGAAGTAATTTTTTACCTAATATAATGATATCTTTTTCTTTACTTCAAATTCATTAAACTAAATTTGAATTCCATACAATATTTTTTTAAACAGACAATTTAGTCCAAAATATACTGTAAACTGCTTAAGCATTTGCCCAAGAAATATTTAATCATTTTCTTTCATTGTAGGGAGTATTATGTAGTTGGGGGTTTGATAGATTTTATCGGCCTAAGATTATTATTACTTTACGGAGACATGAACATTTCTATTTCTATATCAAATACTTGTGCACCCGAGCAGTGAAAAATTACAGCATTTTTAAGAAAAATCCTTTTGCAATTCTATGATAAATACGCATGTATTGAAAAAGATTTTACTAAACAAAAGGCAGAAACTGTTCTACCTTGTATCAGGATGGAACGAAAGTAATGTTCGATTATCTAAAATAACTATTAGATAGTATTTATAAAACAAGTGCCTATACTTATCGTTTAGGAATGCTCCATTGAGTAAAGTATATATAATTCTTTCAAATAAAAAAAATATAATTCATATGTCCTCACATCTAAAGATCACATTATAAATGTTGTTTTACATGAGTTTCATAAAGTTTTCACTAAATTTAGAGTAAATAAATTGAAGAATTTCCCGTAAGTGGTTTGCCCAACTCCGATATCGTGATTTCCGACTAAAAGAAAGACAAAATTAAGGTCGTGCAAAAGATGTTGATTTCGAAGAGTTCGAAGCTGTTTACACCAAAACTACAGCTTCCAATTCTAGGGAAATTCTAAAAGGATAAAGTATTTTGCCCTGACTGAGAAGTTTCTGTTTGAGCCAATAGCCACTGAAACTAGTCGGATAATTAAAAAAAATAGGTTCTCTCCTCAAGGAGACTACGGGTGACCATACAGAGGCTGGATGGTTCAGCAGAGAAAAAGTATTGTTGTTCAGAGCTGCAATTGAACTAGGATATTAAATGTGGTCCAAATTGCTCATGTTTGTGAAACAACTTCATATTCTTATCCTTCTATTTCTGGTAGGGCAGTTTTAAACTTTTTTCTAAAAAAACATGATAAAAGACAACTTTTGGATGAAGTCCTCCTCTCAGTTGTTGAGGAATTCTGCTTCCTTGACTGATCAACAAACTTTTGCGTTCACCGGTAGAATAGGAGATCCACTTATCATCAGCAATAACGAGCATGCCCCAAAATTATGTCTGAAGATGCCTTGAAGGCAACGCCTCACATAAAGCACTACGCTGTTGCCCATACGCTGTGGACAGTTTGTACGGGAGCTCTTTTGCAAATATTGGAACCTTCGAATCCTTTTCAGCAGTTGGCGGAGGACAGTCATATGTCCTTACATCTAAAGATCACATTATAAATGTTTTATTACATTCAGTGACAACTTTATGAAACTCATGTAAAAACTGTCCACAGCGTATGGGCAACAGCGTAGTGCTTTATGTGAGGCGTTGCCTCACATAAATCTGTTGAATTACTGACCAAAGTCACGAAAGTTTGATTATATTTTAAGTCAATAGCTTTGATATTGCTTTTCATTTGTGACAAGGTGCGCCATCATGTTCAAAATGCAGTTATCATAAAGAAATTCCTCATAAATTGTTGAGAAAAGGTGTAGATGAATCACGTTGAGTAAAACTGTTGGGTGTCCAGTTCCCCTTGATTTGAAGCAGGTCCAACCATCGAGAATGTTTGGGTGCTTCAACATATGTACGACACAGTACTCGAAAAAGCGCTCAACTTTTCTTCCTCCTAATGAAGGAGCATTCAGAAAACTCCATGAAGTAGAACATAACTTCATCAAAGAAAATCACTCTGCCCAATCTTTATCAGCCCATTCCTTATATTTCCTAGAAAAGTGGAGCATATCCTTAAGATTTTTCTGGCGAGATGAGTCTGCTGCATTCAAATCTTGAGCAAGCTTTTTATTGTTGGCCTCCTGATCTTTGAGTGGGGCATCGGGAATATTTCTTTACAGAAGTGTAACTATTATTACAGCCGATGATCCTCCTAAAGATTGTGTTTCGTGATGTTACTACCCTTGGCAAAAATCTCTGTGTATTACAGATCGCTTTGATGCTTAGTAACGATGGTTGCACGCTTTGCTTGGAAGAGAACCATTTCTGGAATTGAAAAACATTCTAACATTTCTTTCTACAAATATCTTACGAAATAGATTATAATTACACAACAGTATTCATTTAACCAATATTTTTGATCAATTTACCATTTGATTGCATATCAATTCTTCAGGAACTGAAAGTGACCTACAAGTAACAGTACTAGAGAAATATTTTGGATTCAGTCAAACAATGCACTTTATTATTACTTTTTTATTATTCTTTGTAAGCATGAGATGATTTAATTATTAGTATAATTATTTAAATCACGTAAATTTTAAAAACGAATGAAAAATTAATATTATACATACATTAGTCTAAAACATTTCGCTAGGACTCTAGTCAAATACTTTTATATAGTCTTCATTTTGTAGCCAAGAGATTAAATCCTCCAGAGGCACTTAGGATCCAATTTTCAGCGCGTCCAGCAGGTAATGAGATCTTAGGCCAATGAGGTAATGAGGATACTCTTAGCTGTAACTCTCTGTGATATAGCCTTTTATGTTCCGAAAAATGTCTTGTTTCTCATTAACATGCAAAATGGTGCAATGATGTTTCAACGTGTCGCTTAAACTACTGCTGAACAGAGTAAATGGCACAACTTCTTATGAAGAGTCCATTTTGCCATTTTATCAGTTACTTTATGGGAGGTGTGAAGGTCTGGTTATTTGTTTGTGTAAAGATAACCAATTTGTGGATCATTATAAGTGGGTGTAATAAGGAGTTCTCTTTGCTGTTGCAGTACCTCAAAATTACCACTCCAGAGTAGTGGGTGGGACTGGGTTCCGGTAGAGTTGACTCAACGGGTAACGTAGACTTTAAGTAGTGGGCCTACTTTAGGCCCCTGTTAAATTGGTTCTGACAGCTAATACTCATTATAGTATCTTAGGAGAGATTAAGCGTTAAGCAGGGCTTACCGTAGGTTTTCTCGTGATAGGGGTAAGAAGAGGACTTCGAAAGGACAAGGCAAATAAAAAATATTATTCTTAAATTGGCGTGCTAAAAATGGGCAAGTAAAACGTATCGAGTTCTTTGCGATCAGTGAATAAGCTTCTGTTTTACACGAAATATCGATTCTACAGAGGGCAGGTTTTAGGCGAGTTAACGGGGTCTCGTAGCGCTACTAAGGGACTGATTCATTCTCTTATTGGCTGATTATGATTGACAGATCTTTACAAACTAAATTTTTGAGTTAATAATCTAATGAATTAACTGCCGAAATGGATGTCTGGCTCTCAGTACCTCTCTATATATATATTGTGTGCCGTATCCAATAGGCGTGACATTGACTTCTCCGTGGAGCGGACCCAGTGATCTAAGTTGTTCGTTACTTCCTCCCTTTGGGTGAAGTTTTAACAGTTATGTGTACCTGTTGTACCTATATATTTCCCAAGTCTCAGATTTATCTTAATTATAGGGAATTGCTTGTCTCTTACAGTACTTTGAGAAATTTTGCTGGCTAAGGCCTGAAATTGTTCAGCTTGCATGTTGTCTCCATTTGAAACCTTTTGGGCTGATAATTATTCTCAGCATGCGTATGTTTGTGTGTGTGCGTGACTCGAATTTGATAGCTGTTTACAAGGTACGTATTTTCATGTGTTTCCGAGTGACTCTGACGAATGCTTGCTTTATATTTATTTCATAAATGTACAATTTGATAGATATATTTTGTTCCTTTCCTAATTCTCTTTGTTTTTTTATTAATTAAACGTGGCATATTATTTCCTTAATTTGCATAAATACCCATTTTTAGTATTTGATAGATTCACCGAGCATCCATTTCTGGAGTTCATCGCTAGGCGTAGTAAATCCTCCAATTTGGGTGCATTATGCCTCCCTTTTTTACACCATGAACACTACAACTTAACCAACAAGCTCTCTGTCAGTTTTCCTTTAACTTACAGGAACATATGAATCAGACTTCGACATCATTCATACATCAAGTGTAGAACAGCGGAAGAAAGGGTCTGTGTCTATCTAACTTTGATACATTGTATTTTTATCGACTACAGTTTTCTGGCAATCCATCTTTCCTGATGAATGGCTCCTGATCGGCTCCTATGAGGAGACTTCCGCATATATATATATATATATATATATATATATATATATATATATTTATATAGTACAAGAAAGAGAAAACTGGACGTGAATCATCAATGAGACAAGAAACAGGAGTTTTTTTAGATGCAAGAGAAATGGACTTCAGAAGAAAACTAGAATCAAAAAGAGCAGAAGGGGGCGCAATGAAGGAAATCTTCTACCGAGAAGACAGTAATAATGCAAGGGGAAAAAGGGTTTTGAAAATTCCTGGCTCTGGACTCAAACCCGGGTCTGCTGATTCCCGGTCAGATGCTATACCGATAAACTACCAGGCACAGTGACTCTACTTCGCCCAAAGCGTTACCCCATCAAACTAGTATTTCCCTAAGCTAGGTACCTTCAAGGAAATTTTATACCACATCCTGTTATTGGCTCACAATTTAAAGGCTCATTTTCCATGCCACATACAAAAGACGAGCAAATACAAGTTTTGTGGGTGATAACAACCACCACCACAGCGCTCTCGCCATATTTTTATTTACTGCCTATCAATATCAATTTGATGATTTGTTTATTGGATATTTGTAGAAATAAACTCGAGGAGAGGGGCCCACGTCGCTTATCGCATTTGTGTTCATTCATTCTCTTGGACAATATGCTGCTTTCACCGATATATAATTCATTACATGAGTTGCATACAATAAAATTAACTCCCTGTTCTTTATCGATCCATCTATTTTTGGATAGGCTATTTCTGATCGTATTCTCGTACTGAAAGGCAACATTGATGTCGTTCGTCCGTGCCAACTTTTTGAAATTGATTAACGGGGAGGAATATGGAAACGTAACATAATATTTGTCACATCTGTTTTCTCAATAATTATCTTGGGAGTAATAGATGGTTCTGGCTTTATAGTGACACTTTTTTATAAACCAAAGGGGATATTGCAGTTCAATGAATGTCTGGATGATTGTATTAATTTCGTCTTGCAAGGCATAAGGATCACAAATGAAATATGCTCTCAGGAACATGGCAGAAACTACAGACCTTTTAACGGATACATCGTGACACGAGAAATAATGAATATAGGCATTATAATTAGTTCGTTTCCTGTATACGGGGAGGCCGCGCATGTGATCTTTGACAAGTATCTGATGTTATAGACGTCCTTGCAGAAGCATATCAAGTGCCTGTTCTGTTTTTTATGACGGGATCGAGCATTAATGTTTTTCATCATAAAAAACTAGAATTATATTGCCATGACTCTTCAAGTCGATGTTATGGCGAAGACAGCGCTCCCGTCATTAGTCTTGCATAAGTCTAGTGAAAAGAGACCTTTTCATACACTTCAAGCCTTTCCGGCCCTACACTTTGACGTCTATCAAAATTCTGGCTACCGAGATATTCATTTTTGCGAGCACTGTCTTTTTGGGTTACTGAGCACGTTCAAACGGCTTTCTCTTAGACAAACGGTTTACAACTTGAGATCTTCCCTAACAAGGCCGTTCTTTTATGTCTTCCCCGTTCTTCAGCATCTATGTCACTCTGGGCACGGTCATCTGGCTGAATTCTAGCCAATTGTAGATGTCAACTTTGATTTGGCTTAACAGCAGTGAAGCACATATCTCTATTCTTTTCACTTCCATCTCAACACACTTACACACAATGGAAAAGACGTTTTAATGACACGTGCTGGAAAAGTACAACTTTAGGTTTGTTTGACTTAACTTTTTATATCACAAATATAAACCTCTTGAAACATCCAAAAACGAGTGTAACAACCGTTTGAAAATCCTGGTATGCCACACCTCTCGTTAAGAATTAACGTCCTCGTTGGATGTTGCTTTTATAATATAATACCTCAATAAAACAAATAAAATATATTCCTGCAAACTCCCCCTAATAAAGTTTGATTGGCGTAAATCGAGTTTTACAAAATTGTTTCACTCGATTTATTTTCTTTAGAGAGTTTTAATGGTATGATAGAAAAGGTTCGTCACAAAAGTGAAAGTTACACTTTTCCAGCACGTTTCATTGAAACGTCTTTCCTTTGTGTGCAAATGCGTCGAGATGGAAGTGAACAGAAGCGAGAGTTCTGCTCGTTTTCGCTCAAGCTAAAAAAATAAGTCTTTATCGCTAAGCGGTCCCACGTCTGTCGAATGTACATTAACTCCGTCGCAGAGAGGATTAAGAACACGGAAGACCTGAAAGTTTGACCTAGCTCAAGCAGACCTCAAGATGTCAACCATTCAGCTGTGAGAAAGTCTTTTGTAAGTCATTGTGTTCGGTAATAAAAAGAAGATCTCGCTAGCCACGGTGGCAAAGGCCGTCACGAAGAAAGGCTTCAATAGCTTGAGGTACACAGAAAGGCCTCTGTTCACCGATGGTTTGCTAGAATAACTTCGGGAGCGCTGTTGTCGCCTTTTCAAAGATTTGAAGAGTCATGACAATTGAATTCTCTTTTTCCGATGAAAATACATTCACGTATGAATTACAAAATGGAGAACGATTTATTGATATTCATTTTATAGTAGATTTTCAATTTTAAACTTTAGCAGGAGGAAATAGCTAATAACTCAGAAATAAAGGGACAAAACCCCTCTTATTGTACTAGATCAAGGAAAGTAAGAAAATGAATTTCAGAAGAGGTAATTAAAAAAAGCGATAGTGGCAAATGACTCTTCTTTTCATAGTGATTCTAAAATATAATATTCCTGAAAAGATTTCCTGAAGCTCTTATGGAGAAGCCAACGTTAATTTTCTCTCCTTTTTCTATAAATAATAAAATAAATATAAAATTAATATTTTAAATATATAATAAATTAATAGCATCCATTGTGAAATTGTGAAACAAACAGAAAAATAAAAAGATCATAAATCTATCTAACAAGTACCAAGGTGAACTCAAATGTCTAACAACTAAATGCGACCACGTTGCTCAAATAATGAGGGCTGTAGTATCTTGGGCATGGGGCAGCTACACACTACGGGATGGCTTCATGCACCTGAGCACCACGATTCCCCAACTCTCACTTGTAGCCTCAAGTAGCTGCTAGTCTAGGGCAGCGGCCACACCCAGGCAACCATCTTGACTGATGAGGTGAACGAACTAGATTAGGATAGAGGAGCTATTGCTCATATGGCATGAAGTCTTTCCAACTCCACTAGATGAAGGCTCAAACGGCAAGCTCAGCCTAGAAGCAAATATTTGACTCCCTTGGTGAGCTTGATGTAAGAGCAAGATAGGCAACACATCTAGGACGAGCCTGGCACATAGAAGGAAATCGGCAGTCACCGGAGCAAAGGATTGGAGCTCTTACTACGAACTATCCAAGTATAGCCACGTAAGAAAGCCAAATAAATAGTTGGATGTGGCATGTCGGTAGTTAGCTGATATTACAGAAAATTTAGATCTTAAAAATAAGAAGAGGCGTGTGGTTTGTTTTATTCCGTATTTCAAAAGGTTTTTGTAAAGGTTTTATTTATAACTTTTAGCTCTAAAAATAAGCATTAATCTAAAAAAAAATAGATTATGGGTAAATAATTAGAAAATTTGTACTGAAAATCTATTAAAATATTTTAGAACAAAAGCCATTTGCTAAAGACGGATATGTTGTATGGTAAGGCTGAAGGTTCCCCGGCGAAGTGTAACTTTCTCATGTAAGGAGGAGTGGTGAATCCGCTTCTCTTCTCTCATTATATGGAAATATGTAATTTATCTCATTATATTGATATTATTTATCAGCATATAGCATTTAATTTATATGTTAATACCTAGTTAATTTATCTGTTTATATTGATTTAATTTATTTTGGGGGGGACTTAATTCATTGGATTATTTGGTTTTAATTTATCACTTGATATGTATTAAATTTATCGCTTATTTGGATTTAATTTCTCTTCAAATGAATATAGTTTTTTGCTTATGTGGATAATTTACTTATGTTGATTTGATTCATTTGTTCATATTGATTTACTTCATCGCTTTATGTGAATTTAAAATGATATTTCATGCCCTAAATTATGTTTGTGTTAAATTTTCTTTACAAATTTCCTGCGAGGGAGGCTCTGGTTATTTTTCTCTAGAAATATAACATCTCTTTTAACCTTTATGATGTTCAAATTCGTCCAATAATTTATTAAGATAGTAGATGAATAATTTGTTCTGTTTTTTATTCATGTCCACATATTTAAAACCATAAGATTTATTTTAGAAAAGGTTACTGTGTTTCAAAAATGAAAAGATGGTTAAAGAATTTCGAAAATGAGTCAGGGAGAAACTAAATCTCCTTTCTGGCTGATTAGATGAAGATGAGGCGTATTATTTTCACATTCGGGGGCTAAGTGGGCCTTTTCTTAAAGAAAAAGGTCCACGAGTTCGTAAATAGTAATTTACATAATTTGAATGTGATTTCAAGGAATGTCTTTTTTTATCAAGGTATCATACCCTTTAAAAAATGTCCTCGTTTTAACTCCAGTTATTATTCAGTCTCTATCTACGGGCACCAATTTTAATAGATTCAGTAAATAAAATGGTACGAGAAAATAATTGAATAAAATGAAAATGTAAAATTCTTGTACAAGAGGGTTTCCTTGCGGCTCTTTATCCATGGTTTTAGTAAACTAATGGAGAGTAAATCAAAAGTAATGAAAGAAAGAGCGTAAAGTTACCTACCAGTTGAGTTGATTTTGCTCTAAATTCTAAAGAGCCAGGACACAGGTTTTCGATATCGGAAATTAACACTTTGGATAGGATGCAAATTACATTCAAATATACCCCAACTTTGACAGAAGAATAATTGGGCAAATATATTTTTTCAGATAATATCGATAATCACTCTCCCGATGAACCTGTAGAGAAATTTGGCCAAGATCAACCCTAATGCAGCAGATATCTAGCCAATTGCGAGCCAATAATTCATCCTAGCAAATAAAGTGAGCATGTCTTAATTATCAAGGTTTTCGCGCCCTCGAGGTGGTGGAAACACAAAGAATCCAATCTCTGTAAATCTTCGTAGCATATTCCTTTCAGAAATATGATCCTGATATGAACGGTACAAGTTAAATCGATGACCTCATTGACAATCTTATAGAAATGCAAGCGATGTGACATAATTACTTTTAAATTATGAGGGTATCTTACTTTCAATAACACTCCTATATTTGAGAAATCAAGGTATTAAAATAGCATCGTACTATATTGATCGATGCAATATATTCTTGATTATGATGCGTCGAACTTATATTGAATATAAATTTAATAGATTTTCACCATAGGAATGTAAAAGTACTTCCACGGTAAATAGAGAAACATCATACATTAGAAAACAAGTGCGAGACGACTGTGTTGCCCGCGCTGTGATAAGGGAGAGAATTGAAACAGCTCTTCATACAAGTAAATTTCTGATAGAGAGGAACTCTGGCCCATGGTTATTTGACATAGATCCGCGAAAGACAGAATTTTATTTGCTACGAATGTTGGCGCCACCAGATACCTGTCAGATTTCTAAATACAAACACTCTCTCAGTGTACACGCGTCTACACTAAATTACGCACATATTCTCAGCCAAAATAGCCTCGGCTCAGTCATCAGATGGGAGAAACGGAGGCACGCCCCCAATCTTTCATTTGAATAAAAGTGCTTATTAAGACACACATGAGAATAATTATTAACAAGATCGAGACTTACATTAATATCAAAACGGCAGTTTCTCATACAAAGGCATTAAAAAAGCCAACACAGAAAGCCAGATACAAGGACGTAAGCATACGACAACCTATAGCGATTCCATTTGCCTGAAGCAATGGCTAACTATAAGACTAAGAATAAACCTACAAAACCCGCTATTTTTTCCTAATTTCCTTACCTACACTAAGAAATAGGTCGGTTACTGTTAGGCCAGCCCATAATTGGGTAACCAGTGAGGGCATCCTGAACATTCAATTTCAGCCAGATATAATTCTACTGCATAACCAACCATAACTGATATTTCTTAGATCCATAAACTGGTGACTCTATTCAACCGGGCGATATGTACCCAAAAATATGTACTCATCGAACCAATAACGGACAAATCATGTAGAAAAGGAAGTCGCAAACGCCATCACGATCAAGCACCCCCCCACCCACCCACCGTTTTTAATGAGACAGCAGTATTATGTTGGTTCCAAATAGTGTATGCCAAAATTCATATCGCAACGATAAGTAAGGAGGAAACAAAGCTTATCCCGTCATGGATAGACTGCCTTCCAAGAGGGTCAACCGGCTTCCAGTTACAGTCTTATCTACTTAGAACTACCAGCTTGTAAGATCCAAGGTAATTGAACAGTTCAAGAAGACCAAACCGGATCTATTCGAAAAGCTCATAGCTACCTCGTCTCCACTCACTGATCGACCCTCCATCAATCTGGAGGAATTACGAAGAATAACTGTACTAGTAGGAGTTGAGAAGAATTTGTGAGGCACAAGTTTATTAAGATTATGCCGTCAAATATCGCCACAATCATCGCCAACCAGAAGGACCTAACCCATGTGCAAGCTAGGGAAACTTACGGACGAATTAATGGCATTATAAAAAGCACAATGCCTTGCTGTACACAAAGATAACAAGGAAAAAAGTCGTGATATCGTGTTCCTAAACATAAGTGTGTTTGTGTGAATGAAAGAAGTGACAATCTTGCAAACCAGGTATAGTATTCAGTCAATGCATTTTCCGTCCCCATTGGTGCGTAGCCCGATGGCAATCCTTCTAACTTTGTGTCGCGTAGAAACGATTATAATAGTGCAAATAATATATCAATAGTGGTGTGATCATTTGGCAGGATCCAAAGGCCTGTGGTATGTCAATCCCATTAATATTTCCGAGAAAGTGCGAAATTCTGAAAGCCTCGGTGCAGATGAGTGAAAACGTGAAAATGCAACCGTCGTCAGGCCATCTTCGCCAGCCCCTTTGCAAAACTAGAACGGCATGCCGTTGCAATTGTGATAGCTGTCATGCCGTCAGTGTTCACTGTCGCTGCAAAATTCGATAATTTAAATTGCAAAGTACAAATAAATACGGGAGAAAGTGTATGTATAATTACGGTTAATTTGGTCAGAAATGTGTGAGATGCGGAATTTCCCTTGTAATCATTGCAATAGCTAATGCTGATAAAATAAAAGTGAAGGGCGAAATAAACGCGGATATATTCATTCCTAGAAAACGCCGGTCATTTAGGTTGTCATTTTTGTGGCGGATACCACATCGCTATTATTAGGCTCATTTAAAAAGTAAAACTGCCCAGGGAACCTGCTTTAGCACTAATTATTATCACCCAGGGGCAGAGCTGTATTAGAAAAATATGAAGCCTTGCAAAGCCCCACGGCTATATCCGGCATTACGCTACAAAAGTTCGCGCAAACGAGGTCTCTTTCAAAAGAGAATTTTCAAGTTTCCAGAGCAACGTTAGAAGCCATATTGAAGAAGGTGGTCGGGCTTCCGTAAAGATTACCTTGAGCTTCACCTATTCACATGGTTCCAAAGGAGATGCCAGGAGATTACAAAGTGGACGGCGATTTTCGCGCACTTAACGCAATCACGAAGCCAGACAGATATCCCCTACCAAGGATACAGAGTGTAGCAAACCACCAAAATGGGAACACAATTTTCTCTCGGTTGGAATTGGCTCGTGTTTACCATCAGATCCCGATTAACCCAGTAGGCATAGAAAAAACTTCGGTGTTAACAACGTTTGGGTTATGGGATTATTTTAAATCACCCTTTGGACTCAGGAATGCGATTTGACCTTTCAATCGTCACCTGGATAACTTACATATTTGGGCGACCATTTGGATTATTTAGACCATAAAGGACTGTGAAGGGGAGCTTAAGATCCAACATGATAAAATGTATAATGAAACCAACACAATAGCTCACATTAGAAGTACCCGGAAATCCATAATTATTAATCATATTCAGGTAAGGCATTCCTCTTGAATTGCCCAAGGCTTGGTTGCTGCAAAGGATTATTTTTAACTGTGGCATTGGACATGTAAAGGAGGTCAGCAGTCGTTAATTGATCAAGGTCTTGGTCATTATTGAATAATTTGCTGATAGATAGTCAAGCCCTCAATAATTATACTTTGTCAAATGATTCCATTAAAATACGAGGGGCGGTCAATCAGTTTTGCGAATCGGTAGGGCAAAACGAAGGAAGGGGAATAGCTGTTTGTGGAGGTGTTAGGAAAAGTAAAGACAAGTCAGGACCTGCAGCCGCACGCTCCTGCCTCGTCTATTTAAGAAGCAGTAGCTAATCGCAGATCGTCAGTCACAAAGTTTTACAAAATGGAGAAGGTTTAGCACCAAACAGTGATCTAATCTTTGACCAAGGAAAGCAAGAATGCACAAGAGATCCATGAAAGCGTGGTTGCAGTATACACCGACACCGCCCCTTCCTATTCAACCATTTCCCGCTGGAATAGGGTGTTCCGCCTTGATCATAAGTCTCTTGAAGATGATCTTGGTTCAGGACGCCCGTCCGACAGACCAAAGAGGACAATGTGGCCCGTGTGGAGATGATGATCCTAGAAAATCGATGGGTGAAGGTCGAAGAAATTGAGCGAGAACTTGGAATATCACATAAAAGTGTTATCAACATCATACACGACAATTTGGCGATGACCAAGATTTCTGCACTTTGGGTCCCTAGAAACCTCACGCCCCATGATTGACTTCAACGTCTTCAAAGTCCACAAGGCCCGAGTTGCACAAGCTGCCATGCGCGAGTGCGGATTCGAGGAGCTCAACTATAACCCCTACAGTTCAGATCTGGCCCCTAGCAACTACTTTTGATTCCACATGCTCAGGGCCACACTGCGTGGATGCTGGTTTAGGGACGATGAAGATGTCTATCTCGCCGTCCAGGAGTGGATTGAACAACAGTCGGAAGATTTCTGGTTGACGGGAATTTGAAGGCTCAGGGACAAGTCGCGCAAGTGCATTGAAGTCGAGGGTAGTAATATTAAAAAATAATAAAACACTTTTCCTTATATCTCGTTTCCTTATATCAGATATGCAAAACTTATTGATCGCCCCTCGTATATCAGCTCTAACGTCCTACAATTTCTATTTAAATACATTTTATGTACGTAGTGTTATAATTTCAAGTAAGAAAAGGTCAATCATTTGCATTATTCTTTTATCATTTCAATATTATATCTCATGTCTAATGTTCGTTTGAACAACTTTATTTTAAAAAAAAGGTTTCTGGATGTATGTTATAATGTAAACATTTAAAAGATCATAGACCATTTTTTAGCAAATCAACTGTTTCCTTTAATTTCATGTTGTTAGCCAATAAATTCGCAGAAACATACACATGAATAAACTATATTCGCTTATGCCCTCAATAACTTCTAGTACCAATATCATAGTGTTCAGCATAATGTCATGTGTCATCTACCATTGCTACATTCCCTTCTGAACCTCGTTTGACGCAAGACGATTCTGAAACCTTCCGATTTCTCGTATACCTTATTGCTTTTTAAAGATTCATGATTCTCACACTTAACATATACAATCAAAGCGCTTTCATCTGCTAATTCGAGAAAATGTAAATTTAACATCAAATCCATACCAAATATAAACAGACACAAATACAAATAAGAAGCCGTTTCGAAGCATATGACTGTTGAAAATAACTTTCTAACAATCCATCGATAAGCTTTATGGGATCTAACTCCGCCCATGATTAGATTTTTCGCTTCTGATTAATCAAAGACTGCTTGAGGCGATTTGTATTTAATAAAAGGAAAAACAAACAAAAAATTATCATTTAGACCTTTTTTAGTATGATCATCACTAGCTCATTATTGCTCACCGTTCCTGATAATTCGCTTATCATTTATCGTTATTCAGTAAAATCCATTCTACTCATAATTCATGTTTGCCCGTTCACTCAAAGCTGCGATAATGTTATGTAATATTTATAATCTTTTAATCTTGATAGTATTGCGCTTAGCAATATTAATATCACAAACTACTTTAAACGTATTTCCTACTAGGATTCAGGAATCGAAGAACCGACACCCCTGGACAATTTTTCACGTAATCATTTATGAAGAGCCGAGCAGAGTGATATATTAGGTGACATAGTATAAAAGCAGATTCGAGCATTCAATAAAGTTAAGCGCTAAAGGATTCAAACATTTTTTCTAACAGGATTGCACAAATAATAGGCAGCTTTCCCAAGCATAGTATAAATAAGGGAATGTTGTAAATAACCGACCTTCACAAAAGATGCAGGAACTGTTTACCTTCATCATCAGTACACAACTGTGCATATCAAATAACCACCCTAGAGATCTAAATAGCCAACTGGCAGCTCTTAATAAGGCTAAGGCTTACCAGCGAGCTGGGCTAAGAGTCAATGCAAGAAAAACCGAGATCATGCTGAATCACGCTGAGCAAGAACATGAGCCACCTAAACCTCTCATTTCACTGGTTAACACACATTTTTCATCAGAGACCTTAATATACTTTTCTAAATGCATTTTCCTTGTTGAATCCGAATCTGCCTTCGGTTTTGCTCTAGCACGTACTGTTTTAAAGATATGCCATAAGTTAAAAATAGCCACCTGCAATTATAAAATGTAGTATATTACTGATATTGCTCTGCTCTATTGCATGCATTATTATTCTACTGCTAAGATGACCAAACTAAATGTTTCGTGAGTTCTTGCTGCGTAAAGGGGTATAGAGAAGAATTCATTTATATTTGTAACCCGCATGCATAAGTTGCGCAATTATTTATAATTTTGTTTTATGCTTTAATGTTTCTCATGTGATGTGCATCTGCTAAGCTGCTCCTACTGCATTGATCATAAGAGGCTTCCAAATATTTTCACAAAGGAGTAACAATTCCCCTAGAGTGCAAAAATCATCCAAATAAATTGTTATGTATGTGGGCATTTTACAACAAATTCTTAGCAGCGTACTATCACAAATGATATAAAGAAAATGCACAAACTCTCCTTTGGTTGCCCTCTAGGTGACCAAGATAAAGCATAAGCACCACACCAAATTTGTACTTCCTGCTCTAACGGATTACGTGACTGGATTAACTAAAAGAAAGCTTGAATGCTTTTCGCTGTTTCTATGATATGGAGAGAGCCCAGAGATCATCTTGAAAATTCCTATTTCTTCAGTGTGACCACAAAAGGGTTTTATGCAAAGAACAAGCACCAAATTGTTTATCTAACCATGGATTCGGCGTGCATACCAGTTCCACTTGATTTATCTAGGCCAATTCAAGTTCCACCTGATGATGGCCTCGTACCTGATGATATCAGTGATGACAGTAATACTCAAGGTGCATGCACATTAGATGCGGATGTTGAATGTGAGGATGCTAACTTTGAGCCAAAGTTATTTACTCAGGAAGATTTGAATGATCTTTCGAAAGATCTGTCTCTGTCCAAGAAGAAAACAGAACTTCTAGCATCTCGACTACATAAAAAATTCTTACTCGAGAAAAATGTGCATATGAGTTACTTTACAAAGCGTAATAATGGTTTAACTTCATTTTTCACAGTGAATGGACCTCTCTGCTACTGCCATAATATAAATGGATTGTTCGGAGCCTTGTCACAGACATATAAGGCGGCAAACTAAAGTCTCTTTATTGATGCTCTTAAAACAAGGCTGAAAGCTGGCCTCTTCCAAAATGGCAATTTAAAGCCTTCCATTTCTAGTGGTCATTTTGCCCACCTTAAGGAGACATATGAGAATATGGATATTCTTCTTAAAGCCATAAATTACCAAGCCCATCAGTGGTACAGGTCTAGTAATCTAAAATACATAGCCATGCTAATAGGTATGCAAAGAGGATTCACGAAGTACTGATACTTCCCCTGCCTGTGGGATAGCCGTGCCACTGCAAAACATTATGACAAGCCATTGTGACTGGCCACTTCGACATACATATGAGCCTGGAATAGGCAGTATTCAATCTGTCCCCCTGGTAGAGCCCCAGAAAATATATCTGCCACCTCTTCATTTGAAACTAGGTCTAATGAAAAACTTCGTGAAAGCAATGGCTAAGGACAATGATCAGGAATTCAAATAACTGTGCATAAAAATTACACATCTGAGCAGGGCGAAATTAAAAGAAGGCATATTTGTGGAACCACAAATCAGGGGGGTATTAGCAGACCCTGATTTGGAGAAGACCCTCACTCTTCTTGAAATAAATGCATGGCTAGCCAACAAGTGGCTATTTCCAAACTTACTGTGCATGAACAAGTCACCTGCATACAGAGATGGCATGAAAAACCTTTTTCAATCATATAAAGAAATGGGATGCTGTATGTCGAAATATGGCCAAGTGTACGCGAATATACGTGACCAAGGAATATTCCAAACATAACAACAAAAATAGATTTTGAAAAGGCACTAGATAAAGGATACGCAATAAATAAATATATATATATATATATATATATATATATATATATATATATATATATATATATATATATATATATATATATATATATATATAATATATATGTATATATATATATATATAAATATATATGTATATATATATATATATATATATATATATATATATATATATATATATATATATATATATATATACAAACAGGGGTTGGACAAAATAATGGAAACATTAATTAAATTACTGACTTTGAGTCCCTTCCTCCTTAGAAGTATAAATAGATTCAATACGCTGACCAATCGATTCATACAGTTTTGTGCTGTATCTATATAAATTTAACTGGTTTAGGGTGAAACTTGTTCTAGCTCTTTAGTAGACGCTTTTTAGATGGAATATATCCCCTATTTTTGCTTCAATGTACGCAAAAAAAACTTGATTATGGCAAGATCTGTGAATTATGGAGACCAATATGTGTTCAACGTCATTATCAGGCATTTAAACAAGTTTTAAAATCTTCTTTGGTGTGAATGGGTGCATTAGTTAATGTTTCCATTATTTTGTCTAACCCCTGTATATATATATATATATATATATATATATATATATATATATATATATATATATATATATATATATATATATATATATATATATATATATATATATATATATATATATATATTTTTATATATATATATATATATATATATATATATATATATATATATACAAGAATAAAACGGAATTAGGTTCCGAATACTGATTGGATAACCAGGGTTATTAAATGATTATAAGGGGAGATTTTGGGGTGGTGAGAGATTGAGTTCCTTTGAACGTCGAGAGTGTAGACCGGAACCAGCAGAGGGTTGATGCTACGTTTTTCAAACTTAGATTTACTGACGTGTTAGCCTCTTGTCCTCAAGAGGTCACCGGACTAACTTCAGAGGGGAGGGGGGCTTCCCCAAACTCGAAATGTTAGAGCTATTAGGCCTCTTCCTCAAAGGTCACCAGAAGAACTTTGTAGGACGGGCTTCTCCAATCCTTGATCTGAAGGCGGTTGAGATATGCTGACCTTGCCTAAAGAGACTTTTTTCCCTCACCCGATGTTACGAATGTGATGTCCAGCTCTTTCGTGGCCTGCGACAGTCACTTAACACTTCTGGAGCAAGAGCGTCGTTCAAGCAAATCTCCGTTCGGAGAAGCGTCGTCTAAGCGAATCTGCGGGTAATCCTTGAGAGGGCGCATATATACCCGGATTTCTTCAAAACGGGAAGAGTGGGACCGACCTTTTCGAACCTTCTTTATCGGCCAGGGCAACAGAGCGTCTCCTTACGGGGAAGGAACGACCAGCGGCTGGAGCCATAAAAGTTGTCTCGAGGGGATCAAAAAAGGGCAATTGGCAAATCTACAAATAGGCGAATAATCTCCTGACTCGGGGCGAGGAAAGATTAAGACAGGAAGAAGATAGCCTTCAATGACAGCGTAATGCCTCGGTGTGAATTTCCCAGTGACCGGAAGGAAAGTCCAAAAAGGGTGAAGTCACAAGGCGAGGGGGATGATGGATTAACGTCTCGCTTTCTCTCTCGAAGTAATATCTCAGGTGGTGGAATATTACTCTTTTAGTGGGTCCCTATACAACGTATGTCACTTAAAATCCACTTCCTGCATTTGCACCTAGATATTTCTCAGATAATCTTGGAACCGTAAGTAACGAGTAAAGTGAACGTTTCCTCTAGGATATCAAGACCATGGAAACTCGCTATAAAGATTTTGGAATGAGAGCCTTATGGGAGCTCATTGTTGGATGTTGTATCGTGATAATCCTGAGAAAAATTCAAACGCAAATCCCATGCCCAACGTTTATTAATTCGAGTTTTAACTTATTAGCCCTTCAAACATTGTTTACCATTCTTATCCATGCAATATAATTACCATTAACTTTATCATGCTTCTGGATTAAAAAACATGGCTGTTTATCTTTATCATATGTTTGAGGCTAAAGAGAATGTTAAATTTTAGAGTTTCTATATGTAAAGTGCATCATTTTGTGTCAGTTCACCTAGTCAATGCACATGAAGATATAAAGAAGGCAATTTTTTCCTAGCAATGGCACTATGCAACCATATATCACCAGTTTCGGCAAAGAAATCAGAGTAAAACGCTACATTCTTTCGGTGACGGCGGTCTTATTGTATTTTCAAATATCTCTAAAACCTGATGTGCTAATGAGAAACTAAAGTCAGATTTGATATCAGCAAGAAAAATGCAATGAGAAAGGTTTACTCAGCTCTCTGATAATTAAAAATGTTCAAATTTTTGGGCCAGTGTTATCGGCGGAGAAGCGCTCAATGAAGCTCAGCACTCTCTTATCGTAGCGGCATTATTTATAAGAATGGCACACTCGACAGAGAGATTGTAAACCGGATTCACCTTGCTTCAACAGCTTTGGGGCGGTTAAAAGACACGGTTTACTTAAACCACGACTTGAAGATCTCTACAAAGGTAGCGGTGTTTATGTCTCAACGCTGACATCCGAACTAAGTCTTAAACACTTTACCTAAGACATATAAGAATGGTGGAAGCTTTTTACATCCGTAGACAACAAAGAATCATCCGAGTAACGTGTAGAGATGAGAAACTGCACAATGGAATAGTGTCTTAGAACCAACTCTGATAGTATAGAAACGCTTGTCTTTAGACGCACACTCAGGTGGGTAGGGCACGTTATAAGTATGCCAGACGAACGACTGCCTAAATAACTTCTTTGCAGCGAACTTCAAGAAGGTGCCCGTCATGCTGTCGGATAGAAAAACGCTATAAAGCCAATTTACAAGGAAAGTTAAAAGCCTGCAACATAAACCCAATCCACCTTGAAGAATTATTAGAGGGCTGACCAGCTTTGCGCCGTAGTATCACGGAGGAAATACATAATCTGGGAGCAAAGAAACGAAGGAACCACGCCAAGCTGCAAGACACCAACGGCACTTAATCATCGCAGATGCGGACCATAACTGCCGCAAATGTAGCTGCCTGACAAGAACAGGTCTGCTCAGCCACATGCGTGCCTATGACAGATATGGGAGAGGTTCTCGTCGTGCTGACGGACACCTATAGGTTAGTATAAAGGTACACCCGACGTAAATTGGTAATATATTTACTTATGGTATTCTACGAAAGCCTGTGCACTTTTTAGTCCACTCCTGGTATAACCTATAAATACGGGAAAAATGCTATACTTAAGCATACATTTTATAAATGGAAAGAGCTTTTTAAAAATTTGGGAGGTATTGGACAATAAATTGTCGTATAATGTTTTCCATTGTGTACGCGGCACATAAAAATTATATGTGAAGTAAAGTCTACCACAAATATTAAAATGCACATTGTCTTTTCACTTTGATTCTGTGAGTTTACTTGCCTTTGGCACGTCGAGTTCTGCTTCTGGAAAATAAAAGACACCTTATAATAGTTTGGTTTCTTCTGCATTATCAAATTATGGGTTTAAAAATATACATAGTATGCAATTTGAAGGCATGTGATAATGTTAATCATGATAAAGAATTTTTTTTTGTCTTACGCTTAGCAATAGGAATGCCATTGGTTGATAAGACAATGGTTTCATATTACTGAACACGGGTATAAACAATAGATTCGATGGAAATGTCGTAAATATAGCTATAAAATCCGGATGTTCATACATAATCGAGGATAATTTATGCGGAAAAGCTAAATAAATGTATAGAAAACAGACCAAACAATAATTATAAAAATATTGATCTTGGAACTAAAAATATTGATCTTGGAGTCAAAGGCATTTTTTCCTAGAGTTCCATATTTTTACACAGTATACATGTAAATTGGAAAGCTAGCTTGTATTGCATGGATGGGAATGTGAATGTGGCCTTGTTCAAGATGGTAGGCTTTTGATTGAACTTTCTTATATAAAGTGGTGACAAATGTGTGACACTAGACATAAGAACAATATTGCATGCAAGAAAGAGATATCTTATTTTAATTCCCATAAGCCTCTCATAGGGGAAGAAGCTGCGATATCTGAGCACAATACCTATTTTCTTAAGGATAGAAATAGCCAAGTCAGCAATATTTTCCTACAGGACATTATAATACTTATTTCTATACCTAAATTGCTATAGAAATAAAAATTTTGAATTTAATTTTTAGCAATTACTGGAAAGTTATGAGTAGTAATCATAGAGAGGAAAAAAGTTTGTTTGGGTAGCTCTTAATCACATTACTTCTGTTTGTTCTTATCAAAGATAAAATCTGTTCCACATTAAAAGCATTATAAAGGTATGGGCGGAAATTAAAACATGTGCAATAGGTAGACTGAAAAACGAAAGAGGATGACTTATGAATAAGTCAGTGATGAAAAAATGAGAAGGTATATAAGAAAATAAAACCCTGCAGAACAAGACTAGAAATAGGGAAAGAGAGTAAGTAGCAGTATCAACAACAGTAGTTTAAACAGATCTATGTAGAAGAAACTACCGATACACAAATATAGAATGATTAAATCCAAAAGCAGGAAGTTTAGACAAAGGAGCCTACTTCCAGCCTTAGCCAAATGCTTTAGAGGTGTCAAGTCCAACGACATAGTTTCTCCGAAGTACTCGAGAGACGATGACCAATTGTGAGTAAAATATGCTTGTAGATTATGAGATAGGTTGCTGCAATTAATTTTAACAATTCCAACTTTTTGCTAACAATTTAATTTATAAGGGGTTCTTCATAAAATAAATTGAGGCAGCTTTACAGTCTCTGCTCACCCTGAATTTACAGGGTAAATATATATTATTTTTCTTGACGAACATGGTTGATGCAGTCATTAATTTGTGCCAGGTTCCCACTTAAGAGTATATTTGCTTTTATTCTATAGACATACTCCTAAATGTAAAAAATATTGCATATGTAATTGTCAATGCTTGTGTCGTAAAATAACCCTTGGTTTTGATTCTTATGCTCTTTGACACCCTTTTAGTAGCGGTATGCTTTAAGGGGTGTGAGTTACTTCTATGATGAAGTAGGCAATGTTCTAAGAGTGCTATTCAGTGGTTTTTTTCTTAAGGAAGAGCTATTTTTAAACACATAAGGATAAGAGAAAACACCAGAATCTACCAAAATAAACATGTTTTTTAAGGAAACACCTAACTATTACAAACCAATAGTTAACACATTTCTATCTTTGGCATCAAAGATCTTTCAATGACAAAAAATAAACAAATAGGCTTCCCGTAAACATACCAATTGCCGATTAGTATTTTTTTATCACGACTCTATTTGATTAGCGTTAAACATTAAATTAACGTACTCTCGTCTAGAAACACATATGACCTAGGTTCAAAAACAAGGGTTTCTAATCTCCTTTAAAACGTGGGAAGTACTAAACTTCTACTATCGCAATAGAGATATAAATGTTATTTTTAACTTAGGGATTAGGGATTATTAGGGATTGCCGGATGTTGCTGGAGGACTTATCTCTCGCTTTGACGTGTTGTGTCTGCTGGTTGAATTTTCGTGAAGGGATTGCTTGTCGCCTGTGACGGGGGCTGATTCTTCAACGTGATTAAAAAACGGGAGCTCGTTGGGGCTGGGTTCTTCTCCTCTCACTCTTGCGGAGCTTGAGATGTGAGAGTCGCTCGAGTGTGAGCGGCTTTGCTTTTCTTTAGTCGGACTTCTTTGCAGACTGAAAAGGCTTCTTCGGTATGGCACCGATATAAAGCTTGACTATTTAGGTTAATACGGCCCTGAAAGGGAGGATCGATTTTCTCAATCTGATCCTATTGTTTCTCACGGAAATAGTCTTGTATGGCTGAAGGATCGATCTTCACGAACTAACCATTCTTCTGGCGTATCGACTTCTAATCTTCTTGTCTGGCTGAAAGATCGATCTTCACGAACTAATCTTTCTTCTGGCGAATCGACTTCTAATCTTCTTGTCTGGCAGAAAGATCAATCTTCACGAACTAATCTTTCTTCTGGCGAATCGACTTCTAATAATCTTCTTGTCTGGCCAATGGATCGATCTTCACGAACTAATCCTCTTCTGGCGTATCGACTTCTGATAATCCGTTTCTCTTTCTTTGCGGGGCTTATTTATAGGCGGATTGCCGCCCCATCTAAAGGGGGAAGTGACCAGGCCACAGAGGCAAAAGACGAAGGGGGGGCGAATGGTGAGTTAGCATCTTGGGAGAGCGAGAATTCCTGAGGTGGCACTGGGGTGCCCAAGTCAGCTCGCAAATTAGAGGCTCGCAACCGCACCGCTACTTGGCCTGCCTTCTGACTCGCACCGCTTTTTTTTCCATAACCATGGGTTTATGGGTCTCGTAGGTAATTCGATCGTTAGAGCGTCGTTTAAGGACCTTAGGTGGTCGCTTCAAAACAGATGTTTGCTCCAACTGCCCACAGCGGTTGGGAGATCACACATGGTAAGCATTTTCACCGGCTACCTTTCCCACGCTTCTCCTCATAAGGGAGGAGGGCTTTAATGTACCTATACTCCTCCAGGATGCTTAATGTAGCCATTTCTCTACAGCTTGTAACCAGTCAACTGTTCTTAATTTAAAAGAATACTCGTTACAATTTCAGTGTGTGAATTTACGTCCCTTTTACAGTTCTCATTTCATTTGCTTCTTTTGATTTAACGGGGTTATGTCATGGACTCCACCATATGTAATCTCTTCAGCGGAAACTTCTAACGGCTGGAAAAACATAATTAGGAGATGAAGCCTATGTATGTCATTGCTCTGCATCGTCTCTCATCTTCAAATTCACATTGGGAAAATTATAGTCACCACAAATAGCAGTTAGCCAATGTTTAATGATTTCAGCCCAAACCTGAAATTAAGGTTATCATTTTCTTCAATTTGAGTAACAAAAACGTAAGATCTTACCTTGTGTTTATAGTGCTGGTGGAGTGTAGGAAGGGCTCACTGATGTGTCTTGGCCGTATTGAAAGCGAAACTAAAAGATAATTGAACTTCTCTCACCGCCCTAATATATTTTCACTCTCTCTATCTTCACCATTTATTTACTGATCTTTTGCGGGAGCTTTCTTTTTTTTAAGTTAGAGTCCAGATTCCTGCTCGCTTTATTATATTTTACAATACTTTACATTGCTACCTTGACTGGAAAAATATTTATTAATTTTTACTCTAAGAATTTCTAATAATAAATAACGCTTTGAAAGTTTAGCAATTTTGGGGTTGGAATTTCAAATTGGAATGATTCTTCCCGTGATTGTGACTCGATAATTTTGGAATTAGTGTCCACTAAGTGCTGAAATTTAAACATTTCGATTATAATATCAAAAAATCCTTAGGTTATGAATGGTATATTTTGGTATTTTCAAGATTAATCACAATAGTCATTAATGTTTTAGAAAAAAGGTTGTATTGCCATTCTTACGCTTCTCATGTCGTCTAAATTGACAATATTCATAGTTTTCTTCAAAAAACACACAATAATTTGAAATATTTTCTCAAAAAGTGTTAAAATTTAAATATTTACTTTTAAAAAATTAAATATTGAACAAATTTAAAAAATATTAGATGACAAAACTAATAAAAACTTTAATACCTAATCGAGCTAAGAAATATAAAGGAAATAAAGAAAGAAATATCATACAAAAATCAAATATATTTAACTTTCAACTCGATACATTTAAGTAGTAGGTATATAAAATTAAAATAACATCTATAAAAGTGTAATCAAGAAGAAGCTCATAGAGGATTGAAACTAGTTCATGAAATGTGTCACTAAAGAATTGTGGCGACTGGTGGCTTCATCTTTCCTCGAGCAATATTGCCCAAGGAACAATATTCTGATAATGGTGCCCACTGTAGACTTACATCTGGAATCTGGAAGGGCATCGCGTCCACCTGGACTCAAAATCATGAGCATTCTCTTTCAGATATCTCCCTTTTTCCCCATCTCTAAGAATCTTCACCTTTTTAGACTATTTCCTTTAGTAGATCAGACGGTGCATGAGCGATTCTCTTGTCACTGATGTTTGAAGGATTGATTGCTCTCCTATTCCTAAATCCGAAAGAAGTTGTTGTGGTAACTATTACCACTATAAATCCTTAGATCCCAAATCACTCAGTATACATTCGTACATCCTCTTTTATTTAGTTTTAAGGACCTACCATGCTCCTCGTGACATTTCAGAAGAGTGGCTTGAAACCTTTGAATTTGTGGCTACTTTAGTGGATCCGCAACATTTTTCAATGGCTGAGCTGGTGAGTTCAATCCTAAGCAAGAGAGAAAACTTGCGTCAGTGCAGATGTATCTCTGGCCAACAATTAGCGGCCGTGTTGTGCTTATCCATGAGTAGTTGGTAGATACTAAACACGTCATCCTGATAATACTTGTTGTATCCACATACATCTGACTAGATAAAGGATCCCACTCCCCCTGGCGTCATAAAGATTCTTTCCTGATGGTTCGTAACCTCGGCCTCACCAGTGATTTTTATAGTGATATTCATAGAGCATTCATTATCCTATTGCTTTTAGTTTTGGCCAAGTAATCGATTCGGTTATCTAATTACCTAACTACAACGCTTATACAATCGGTAACGTGTATAATAGGCGAAATATCCTTACTGCAACGGTTTTTGGATGCATAAGACCGCATAGCATATGGCAGATGGCTTTACTCTTTTGTGGTTTGCCTGGTCAACAAAAACTCTGAGATCCTGGCTCTGCATCTGTAAAATGACAAATCTAAAGATCTTAGTCGTTCTCTCTGACAAAGATATGATTTACTAATGGATCTCGCTATTCGGGCTTTCAACTCTAACTGCTATATTAAGAGCTACGGCCTTTTGTTCAATCGTCCAAAAGGTAACTTTCGCCCTGTGAAACCGGGTAATTGTTGCAAAATTTAAAATTATGCTACACGTTGTACGTGAAGGAAAGAAGGTCTGCTTTGCAGAGTTAACTTTCAACTCTTTAGCAAGGCCTGGTGGAAATGATGTGTTACCTTAATCTGTTTATGCACCCAAGTATCTAGGACTCTCTTCTTCTATACCCTTTTAATGCAAGATTCTCGTCCTGCCTTCCACAATGAGTGTGCTTTAGGCCTCCAAAGCCTGCAAGAAGGCTTGGTTCTCTCACTGGATTCCAATTCTTTGGTCAAGTATGGAGAAGCTGTTGCGTTTCACTTGGCACAGTTCATGGAATGGGCTGCTGCTATGCGTGGCATTTGCAGGAAAGCCGCAGTCTTCCTACCTTAGTGGCCACGAGGAAATTTAATAGATTTCTTTCAAGCGAAGTACTTCTTATTTGATCCAGATCTCTGTATTCCTTCTAATCTTCTACCCTAAATCGCCCAGAAATTTTCTTTCTCCTTAGATATTTTTGGAGGTGGCTGGGGGTACTTCCATCCTCATATTTGAGCCTTTTCTGGTGTGTCTAACACCATTAATCCCTAGTAAATGCAAAGCCTAAAATTATGCTGGAATAATGAAGGTGTGAGGTGTGTATTACCTATTTTCGGCTGCCAAGTCTCGTCACTTATCAAGTAACTACGGCGGACCTATTTTTTAGAAAAAAATCCAATAATAAAATACTTCGGGTATTCAGTGGCATCTAGCTCACAATGTAGGCCGACTATGGGTAAATGAGTATAATCTGGATGTTTCTTGTCCTCTTTTGACATATCAAGGGTGTTTATTTACCGCCATCCTTCAACAAGTGAGTTTTAATCCCACTATTCACCTTAAGTGTAGTGTGATGGGGTTTTCCTACGTCGCTATGCTTTCTCAAGTCATATATCAAAGACCAGATAATGATTAGAAAAAATAATCCATTGCTCCCAAAAGAAGCAGCAGAGCCTTTTATTACACCTCATGAGGCGGAACATGGGCGCTAGACCCCATTGGATTCTTCTTCCATTTTCTTTCAACTAGACCCAAAATAAGTGCACAAACGAAATAAAAAAAATGTCTCACTTATATGTTATATGAGTTTTCACAAGTGCATAATTCGACGAGTTTTCAGCAAGTAAACTTTGATCAATCGCTATTTTCTTCCTTTAAATTTCCCTCTCTGTTTCTACTTAGCTGTTGTTTTTTCATTTCTTCTTTCTAGAAGGCTACATTTTCTTCCCGTCTTGCTTGACTGGATGATTTGGTGTTTATTTTACTCTGTCTTCATTTTCTCTTTTGTCTTCTTTCGAATTATTTTTTCGAGATGGAAATTTCACTTCATGATGAACAAATATCACCTTTTCATTCTTTCAAAATACGATAAACTTTTATCCACCACCCCAAAAAATCAATATTTTTTATGATTGACAATAAAGTGTTAATCACATGCATATTCTCTCAAAATAAATTACATAGATAAAATGGCCCTAATTCTACTAAAATCTTTTAAATAATTTTATGATCTATAATTTGTGTACAGAGCTATTAACAAAGAGAAATAAATTTCCTTTAAACACTGACCAATGCATAAGACATTTCAAAACTACACACATTTAGAGGCAACTGAACTGACATATCTCTCTATACAAAACATTCTAAAAAATGTATAGACCATTACTCTCTATCACAAGGAGCGATCAGTTTGAGATAATAAACTATATAAGATCTAGGTAATTAGCTCTAGTACATATCGAAGCACAATCACTATGTTAAACGAAAAGAATCCGATATTAAGAACTTCAAACTAAAATAACCGTCATTACTATTCTTTTTCCATTGTGATTCACATCTACCCAATCTAAAAAACAATTCGTTTAAGTAGATGGAAAATCACCACTACATAGGGGATATGATTTAAAACTTCAGAGCAATCCATGCAAGCAATTTATCATTTATAATTTCTTTTCCTAATTACTCGCAATATCTTGAAGATTTCGGAATACAGTGAATTCAATTAGAAGGGCAATTTAACGTGGCAATGCGATTGATTGGGAAGCAGTGCAATCTTAGTTCGCAGAGATTCGAAATGTATTTTTGCATGTGAATGGATTAGTTGCTTTAAGCTCATTTTGGACTTTGAGATTTCCCTTATTATATTACTAGAAATATATATATACAAATATATATGTATGTATCATTCACTCATTATTTGGCTTTTCTTGTTTGCTCAATCATCCGTGATTCTGACAAAACGTGAATTTACTGCACTCTTTAAAGGTGTTTAATCATTAAGGTCTGTCGTGGTTTTGTGCTTCTGAAACAAACTAATCATGAGGTGGTATATAACCTATCATTTGAAGTAGAAAATAGAAAAATAACTAGGATGGTATTGTCTTTTGTTGATGTTTTACTTGAATCGATTTTCATTCAGAATAACCAGAAAATTTATGAGAAAGGCACACTGCACACAAAAAAAGAGAAATAACATAATCTCATATAGAGATAGAATTGGGGTGGAAATTGGGAAGTTAAGAGAAAATGGTTCCTAGTGAAAGCTTATTTCTGAGGCACCAACAAATGTTGAAGAGAAAACTTCATCAATTGAAAAAAGTCATATTAGGGAGTGACTTTGATATATTGAAGATATAAAATGCAGTAGATGTCGATTGAATTCACAGTGTTGTGGTAGCTAACAACTTTAATAAAATCTTCGATTTCCATTTGTTTATTTAATTATTTCTTAAAATGTAGTCATTTCATGTAAGATAGAAGGATAAGGTTTCTGTATAGATTATTGCATTTCACGTGAAATGAGATGTCTCTTACTTGGAAATTTCCTACGTTTTGACGTTCGGTATCAGGACAGTCCAAATTGTTGTTTCATCATATCGATAGGTATTTGAAAAAGTAATCTCCCTGATAAAGATTGCACGTACCTGATTTAATGTTGATTTATGTCAGATCCATAATGTTTTGGAGCTCACTTTGCCCTTTGCATTTCCTCGAAACGTTTTTTGTAATAAACAAAACTGTCATTTTTTGGTCCATTTGCTTTTGTAGCATGCGAGTCCTTTGAGCTCTTACTATAGGATGGAAAGGTACAGATGTTTAGCCCAGATTATTATTATGTATGTATATTCGCTTAGTTTTTGGTTTCCTGATGTATCGAATTCAGAAATATATGTGTATACCTTGTAAACGTGCTATGAGATTCGATGTATGCCTTCAATGATGGAGTTTTTTGATGTGAACAGAAGTCGAGTAAAGTACCTTTGATCAATTGGGATATATGTTTTGTTCTAGTGTCATTTCCGACAAGTATCTCATACTGAATCGTAAATTTGGTTGTATTTGTGGATTTATCTTGCCAATTTTCATACAGATTGATTTTAGCAATCTGTGATGGTATCATTCTGGTCATGATATCCTTACTTCTATAGAGGAAAGTTACTTACTGACTTTGCCATAAGCAGTGGTGTCTTCAGTTATGGGGATATTTGGCCTATATAATAAATACAGAGGGTTGTGATTTAACTCTGCAAGAATCTTTCCAACGAATTCACACAGTAAATTTGGAATAAATTTCTTTGTTTCTTTATGTTGATGGTGTGTCAGCCTCAGGGATGAAGTTCATTTTGACAATTTCCTTTTATCTAGGAAGTATCCTATTTTAATTAGGCCTCAGTTTCCTATAGTAGTTTTGACAAATATCGTCTTTGTTAAGTATAACATATATGGAGCTCTTTGATTGAAATTGTTGAACCTTTTACATACTTCTAAGATGGTAATTCCATCACCCGAATCTATTATATATTGTGTGCTCTCTTGGAACAATGTTTAAACCAGGGAATCTTTAAGCACAACGTATGTGTCTTATTTCCAAAGAAGTCAGTGGTGGGGGGGCGTGAGTAAGATTATTTTAGGAGTTGATAGAGTACATATTTGTAATATAAATATTACATAAGCAAATGAAGGAATTTGCTTACTCTAATAAATATTTAGAACTTGCTGAACCCTATGAATTCCCACAACTTTTCTCTTTACAAGTTTACGTTACCCTTTCACGTTAGTCAAATATTTATTATTTAGAACGCTCATAAACCCCTTTCAAACGCAATATTTACGTATTTATTATAGAGACAATTAGGAGCTTTTCGCTTAGTATGATATATTAAAAATTTTCTGCCCGTTTAAATTCGTGTGGGTACTGGGATTAAAGACTCAGTGATGATTTTCTTTATTTTAAAGAGAGCTAACGGAGTTCATTTTCTTATAATATAGTGAGGTAAATTTTAATATTGTAAATAATATTTTTTTCAATATAATATGAACAAAAATTCGAGTTGGTAATTGTGATAGAACGCTTTGAGACCGCTTAATTTCAACCGCTATCACATGTTATTTAGAAACACGTTGCTACCCACGTGCATCTTCGCCTCGAAGCGCACGCGTTATCGCCGCCACCTTTGTCAATATTTAACCAAGGAGGTTTATCCCCCCCCCCCCCCCGTTTCGCCCCATGCGCCGACCTCGCCAGTTTGGGTTAGGCTTATGGGCAGATAAGGTATGTTCTCATGGCACGGCTGGGCATTCCCTCGAAGCCCCCAATCCATTGTCCCCTACACCAAGGGTATGGCTAGACTATTTATATGAAAACTTTACCAATAAGAGCAGATTCAAATCCGGATTTTCTTCGCGAAACATTACGCCAATCCGGTCTCACCTTGTGCACCAGGGCCCTCTACCTCGAGATCCAGCATCATTGTCCAGAAGAGGACAATATTCCTTGTGTGCCAAGGTTCGAGCCTTCAAGACGCAGGGTCCATAAGGCCTCCCATGTTGTTCAGAAAGAGAAGAACATTAGAAGAGCCATTGTTCTTTGAGCCCGTTGACAAGAAACAGTTCTCACCCTACCCCCCTGTTGTTCAGAAAGAGAACAACGTTAGAACAGCCATTGTTCTTTGAGCCCGTAGACAAGGGAAAACTTCTAACCCCCCCCCCCTGTTATTCAAAAGAGAACAACGTAAAAAAACCGTTGTTCTTCAAGTTTGATCGTCAAGAAACGGTTCTCATTCCCAAGACGTCACGTCAGGATCATTTAATCCCCCCCCTTTGGCTGGAACTCACCAGCAGGCCGGAGATTCCTTCGCGTCGCCTTCCTCTGCACAACAACTTTTAATTACGTAAGCTGAACATTACCTTTAAGTATTTAACCTTTTTGTCAACCCTATCCGGTGCTTTAAATGGTTTAGCGAACCATCCCATCCCTTTAATTTTTATTTGTTTTACCTTTATAAATCTCTTCCAAATCTTAATTCCTCTGATTAGCCAGATTTTTCACGACGCTTTCCATTCTCTGTTTATGTCAATATTTTCTGTTTTGTGTGTTGTTGATAGTTTTATTAATAAAACTCTATTTCATTAATGATAGCCATATTATTATCCTTGAGCTCAGTTTCACTTCTTAAGCATATCGAAGATACATAATATCGGTCAACCAGATAACCACGCACTCTAAATATAATTCAATAGTTGCCTCAACGAATAGTTATATATGGTATATCGTCGAGAGTCCATTCTACGACATATATATATAAATATATATACTATTTTAATTTGGTATCAAGTCTGTAAGGTTTAACGCTATATCTTTGCAAACACTGGTCTCAGTCGAGTAAAGCATAGTGTTATTCGTTATAAGAATAGAGTATAGTAGTTTCCTTTTGTTTTAACGATTGCTATCCCCTTTTTTTAAACTTAAGAAGCTGGAGTAGCTCAAAGACCTGTTATAATAATTTGTTTGTGTTTTTTTGTGTGTGATTTTAGTCATTGGTTATCTAGATCGAGAAACCAAATAAGAATAGGTCAGTGCCCATATTTAGGTAGGCTAACTCTCTAGAAGGCATAATTCTTATTGCAAGAAATTTTAGTTGGTAGACTATTGTGCCCCCAAGTGCAAAGATGACTCAGTTAGAAATCTTCAAAGCGCAAGGAGAATCCTTAGGACTTTCCGGAAGAGAATTAATTGAGTACGTTCAAAAGGAGCAAAGAAAAAAACGAGAATTAAAAGAAAGAGAAAGAGAAATCTAAAGAGAATAAAGAGAAAGAGAAATCTAACGACAAGAAAAAGAAAGAGAAATCTAACGAAAAGAAAGAGAAACAGTAATCCAACGAGCAGAAAAAGGATGAGAAAGAGAGGAACAGAAAAGAAAAGCCGAGCTTCACCATCAGATTGAAATAGCTCGTGTAGAAGCCAAAATACAATCATCCAGTTCACGTTCAGAAGCCCCGCCCAATCTCCCACTTAAGCTCCCCAATTTCAGGGATGGAGAGGATTTCGGAGCATTTTTAACCCACTTCGAAAAGATCCTCGAAATCAATAAGCATGGATCTGGAGGCTTAAGTTGTAGTCAGATTACTTCCACTGTTAAATTGTGAATTGCGCGAGATTTTCATATCTTTCTACCATCTGAATGTGCCATTAACTGCAGCACGATAAAAGCTGAGTTATTGGCCGCTCATAATATGACTCCCGATTTCTACCGACAAGAATTTCGAGGAGGTCATATTAAACCCGGACAGACGTTCCGTCAATTCGGATACATTCTTTAGAGGAACTTTAAATTCTGGTTAAAATCCTCAAAGGTTGATCCTAACTACGAGTCCTTAACAGACTTCGTGTTGCGGGATCAATTTTTGGCGTCTCTCCCGACGGAGATCCGCGCGTTCGTCGTGGATCGTTGGCGCCAGACCTTTAAAGAGTGTACTGAAGAAGCGGATGTCTATGCCGCAAGCCATAATTCATACCCAAAGGAGAATCAACTTCTCACCAACACTCCAATTGAGGAAAGAAAGAAGGATTCGCGCCCCTTCCCAGGAAAGCTGACAAAGTTTCCGGGCCCCGTAAAACCCCAAAACTTCTTTTTCCAAAACCAACAACGGGACACCAAACCTCCCGTTAAGATTTCTCCTCCATCACTCTTCCCGGAGCGACCAAATATATGCTTCACCTGAGGTGTAGAAAACCACATGAGCTGGAATTGCCCCGAAAATTCTAGGTTTAAAAGCAAACCAGCCCACCAAGTTCACCAGTTTAAGGCCACCAGGTAAATTTTATTTTTTACAAAAGTTCACCGGGAACTTTGAAATTTGAGGAGGGCAGCATGAACGGCTGCCGTGTATCGACTCTCGTCATGGACACAGGATGCACGTGTTTCATCGTGTCCGACGAGCTCCTGTCCCCAGTAGACCCTAACCACGGAAAATTTGCGGTGGTACATGACTACCTTGGGCGGGCGAACCAATTCCCCGTCGTTAGATGTTACTTGCAGTGTCAATATTATAATGGCTGGGCGGAATTCATTTTAGCACCCATACAATTCTGTTCCATACTTATAGGACAGAGCCCCCAATTAAGTGCCGACTCTGTGTCTTAGGCCGCCCTTCCTCGAGGCTGAGCTAAGAAAGAAGCCCAGGAGCCCGTCCCCCTCAGAACCCCGATACCGTCCGAATTCTCGGACACCCTTAACCAGGACTTTAGGATGGCACAAAAGAAGTGTGAAGAACTAACAACCTTAGGTGATAAGGCCCAAAACAAGGACACGGAGACTGTCCGTGAAGCAAGAGAAAAAAGTACCATCAACGCGCCCATAGACATACGTTCGTAGCACTGGACGAAACATCGGCGCTTGAAGAGGATTACTCCGCGGATTCCCTTAATATAATACAGACAGTGTGCATCCAACTTAATGCCGATTACCCTCTTCCTTTCCCCCTAAGCGAGTCTTTTTAACATTCTAACCTGTATATCAAAGCGCAGCTGAACCCACATCAAAAGAGTCAGCTACAAGAACTATTATGTCAGTTCGACGACGTTATTTCAGAGAAGTCTGGATACGCTACTAGTTTCGAGCATGATATTAAATTAACAACCTTAGAACCCATCCGTTCAAAACCCTATCCCATGCCGATTAATTTACGCCAAGCCTTTAACGCCGAAGTTGATAATTTAATTAGTTTAGACATAATACAACCTTCCACCTCTAGTTATTGTTCCCCAATCGTCATGGTCAAGAAACCTGATGGCTCTTATCGGATGTGCATCGACTTCCGGAAGTTAAATTCAGTAACTGTGCTTGACGACGAGCCCATCCTGTTGGTAGACCAAAACCTCCACCTTTTTGAAAACGCCCAGTTCATCTCAGAACTCGATTTGTGCAAGGCGTATTATCAAATTATTCTCCGGCCCGATGTGAAAGCATATACCGCCTTTGCAACGGAGAAAGGCTTAATGAATTTGAGCGCCTTCCTTTTGACCTCGTGACTGCTTGTAGCAACTATAACCGTCTCATGAGAAGGTTGTTCGACCGACTTCTGAATGTATCCTTTAACTTCGTTCACTTCTACGTCGCTACTCATGAATGGAGTCACCATTTAACCACCCTATTAGCTCTTTTCGAGCGACTGCGCGGAAATGGCCTCACCATTGGCCCCAGCAAATGCCATTTTCCTCACGAAACCATAAAATACTTGGGTTTCAAAATAGGACAAAACCAGTTAGGTCCCCAAGAGAGCAAGATTAAGGCAATCGCCGACATGCCTTTTCCGAATACTAAGAAGCAATTCAGATAATTTCTAGAATCAGCTTCTTACTATTGGCGATTTGCCCGAATCTCGCTGCAATTTCGGCACCCCTCAGCTCCCTTTTAAAAAGAAATTCCCCGATCGTCTACGTTGGAATGATGTCGCTGTTTTCCATTTTAATCAGCTTGAGAGTAAGCTCATTTCTGCCCACATTTCTAAGTTGCCTAACCCGGAAAAATCCTTTGGGATTGAGACCGACTCAAGCAACGAAGGCAGTGTAGGTGTACTCCTTCAATATGAGGATGACGGAACGAGTCATCCAGTTGCATATGCTAGTCATTAATTATTACCACGCGAAAAGAGATATGCCACTATAGAGAAGGAAGCTCTATCAATTATCTGGGTTATAGACAAATTCAAAATGTACTTGATAGGAAAAGAATTTCAGATAGGAACTGACCACCGCCCGTTGGCCTATATTTGGAATGTACGACACTCCAACGGCCGAATTATGCGCTGGAGTTTACTCTTGCAAGAGTATCAATTTAAGATAAATTAAATAAAAGGTTCAGATAACCAGGTCTCTGACGCACTCAGTAGGAATGCGTTACCAAATAGTGTACATTAATTGTATTCGTAGGGTTAGGATCTCCATGTATGTATATACCATCTTGTACGACTTAAATTATATTCTTTTGTAATAAAATTAGTTAATGTATATGTCTGAATTTTGTGGCTCAATGTCTATTTTTTTCTCGTATGTATATATATTTGTACCCATTAAATTACGTATAAATTATTTTTGTCCTATATGTACTAATTTTATATCATTTCATTGCTCCATGACCCTTTTATGATTAAGTTTGTATTAAAGGTTAGTTTCCCATATAATCAAAAGATCAAAATAATCATATGTATTGAGGTAATACTAGTTAGGTGCATGAAGGTACGGTCGGTACAAGAAAACGAGTTCTCCACGACGGAGCTCTATCGTTGTCCCTTCTCTCTTTTCTTTCGAAGTGTCAACTTCCCCCGGAATGCAGGGGTGTGATAGAACGTTTTGAGACCGCCTAATTTCAACAGTAATCACATGTTATTTAGAAACACGTTGCTAACCACGTGCATCTTCGCCTCGAAGTGGGCGCGTTATCGCCACCACCTGAGTCAATATTTAACCAAGAAGGTTCATCCCCCCCCCCCCCCGTTTCGCCCCATGCGCCGACCTCGCTAGATTGAGTTAGGCTTATGGGCAGATAAGGTATGTTTTCATGGCGCGGCTGGGCATTGCTTCGAAGCCCCCACTTCATTGTCCCCTACGCCAAGGGGATGGCTCGAATATTTATATGAAAACTTTACCAATAAGAGCAGATTCAAATCCAGATTTGCTTCGTGAAACATTACGCCTATCCGGTCTCACCTCGTGCCCTAGGGCCCTCTACCTTACGCTCCAGCATCATTGTCTAGAAGAGGACAATATCCATTGAGTGCCGAGGTTCGAGCCTTCAAGACGCCAAGTCCACAAGGCCTCCTCTGTTGTTCAGAAAGAGAACAACGTTAGAACAGCCATTGTTCTTCGAGCCCGTTGACAAGAGATGGTTCTCACCTTTGCCCCTCCCTGTTGTTCAGAAAGAGAATAACATTAGAACAGCCATTGTTCTTTGAGCCTGTTGACAAGAAACGGGTCTCAACCTCCCCCCCCCCCCCTGTTGTTCAGAAAGAGAACAACGTTAGAACAGCCATTGTTATTTGAGCACGTAGACCAGAGACACTTCTCACCCCCCCTGTTGTTCACAAGAAAACAACGTAGAACAGCCATTGTTCTTCAAGCCCGTTCGTCAAGAAACGGTTCTCATTCCCAAGAAGTCACGTCAGGATAATTTAATCCCCCTGCCCCTTCGGCTGGAACTCGCTAGTGGACCGAAGATTCCTTCGCTTCACCTTCCTCTGCACAACAACTTTTAATTACGTAAGCTGAAAATTACCTTTGAGTATTTAACCTTTTTTCAACCCTATCCGGTGCTTTAAATGGTTTAGCGAACCATCCCAGGTCTTTAATTTTTATTTGTTTTCCCTTTATAAATCCTCCCAAATCTTAATTCCTTGGATTAGCCAGATTTCTCAAGCCCTTTTCATTCTCTGTTTATGTTAATATTTTCCCTTTTGTGTGTTGTTGATAGTTTTATTAATAAAACTCTATTTTATTAATGATCGCCATATTATTATCCATGAGCTCAGTTCCACTTCTTAAGCATATTGAAGATAAATAATATTGGTCAACCAGATAACCACGCACTCTAAATATAATTGAATAGTTCCCTCAACGAATAATTATATATGGTATATCGTCCATTCTACGACAGTAATAATTAATTATTAAAATACATAGGGAACATTTCTAACGCAAAATAGAAGTGTCAATTTTTGGGCGAATATTTAAAATGCGGTGTTTTGGCTTTCCCTAGTAATTAAACCAAACCAATGTCGTTTGTATGAAAAAAGTTCAGGGATGATGATATGTAGCCTTCAAAAATTGAACATTATGACAAAAAAGACCAAGACGAATATTTCAAACACTTAAGGATTACATTTTAAATTCTCTCAAGCTTAAAAAAGCCTATGCCTAAACATTTGCAATACCAGCTGCTAGTGATAGATTACATGCCAAAAAATATGTGATTTCTCCCTTAACTGCAAAGAAAGGAAAGCCACATACTGTTGGTAAATTAATACTCAGAGAAAGTTATAAAAACGGATACTAATACAACCTTATAGAGCATTTCACAAAGTAATATAACAGCTGAGATGGTAAATGATGGTCAAACCATAGTAATTTTAGAGCCGAAAGAATTCTAGTTTGCTATGCAATTAGATGTAGCATCATTTGGAAGTCAAAACCTTATATTGTCGTTTTGACTACGAGTAAAACAGCCATCATTGATTAATTCCTTTTTGCTAAATTCCTTTTTGCTGTAAAGATGAAACAATTTTAGGTGTGTGCAAGAATATTTTAAAAATACAGCATACCGTTTAATAATATAACAGCAATTGCGATGAATGATGAATAGCACTACATTTATTATTAATAAATACAGGCGATTTGTAATTTTAATGAAGAAGGAACACTCTAACGTACCCATCATTCATCGCCTATGTTACAGACAACATCTTTTTGATAAAAACATGACTGAATTATTATATTGTTCTTTCTAAGAAAATGAAGAAAATTTCAATAAGCTGCTACTGCATACAGTAGTAAGATGGTTATCAAAAGTTAATTGTTTGCACATACTTGTAGATCTTTATGATTTAGTGGTAGAATTTTTATCAAAGCAAAATCAATCCTTTTCTGATTATTCAGTCAGTATAAAAATATCTTTATCTTCATTGCTAATTTGTTTTTAAAATTCACTGGGGCACAAAATAAACTGCCAGGTAAAGATATTAAAAGTATTTAGAGTCCTTTAATTATTTGGGGATTACAAAAAAATAAATGCTCTTCAAATTTGTACTGGGTCTTAAAAAGTTTCAATTCTTTCCATATATACGAGTATATCACCCATAGAAAATATGAACGAGATATTCATGGCTGATGCCGACATAAATCCATGTTTATGTTGCTTACAAGTAATGCTTAAACAGTCTTTATAAAAAAGTTCAAAGATATTGAAGATATGAAGTACTAGAATGGATTTTGTCTTCAATCAATAGAGAGTGAAATGAGGACGATTTAGCTTTGCAGTTTGAAGACGAAACGATTAAAATAAAGATCAACTTAGAAAATCATCACTCCATTCAAAAGATAGTTTAGGATGATTTTGGACAAATAAAAATATTTATCCAACTGTATGATACTTTTGCGCCATTATTATTCCCCTAAACATGTATCAATCTCATCTTTCACATATGAAATGCCGTAAATGTTATTGTTCATTATATTAACTTTATATCTGAATTTAAATGTTCTTAAGAGTATAAGTGGCAGATATTCTCTATTCTTCTCTATTCTCTAACGAATTTAATAATGTCTTTTTCTTATGCAGTTTTATGTGTCCTTCTAAGATCTGACAATTGGTTTTCTCGGAAATGCATACTTTACCCATAATCGACTGAAGTACCATAATAGGAAAAGTATGTACATATTTACAACGAAAACGTGTTTCAGATTTGGAAAGTAGACATAAAACTGCATAAGAAAGAGACATTTTAAAATTCCTTTAAAAGATTCAGAACTAGACCTAAACTAATCTAACCTAACATAATCTAACCTAACCTAACCTATCCTTACAAAAGCTGACTTCACCTAATCTAACCTTACCTTAACTTACCTTACTTTAGCTTACCTTACCTTACCTTACCTTACCTTACCTTACCTAACCTAACCTCATCCTAACGATATTTCCTCGGTTTCTTGCTAAAGCAAAGTTTTGCTCAGAAAACAGTATATAAACAAGAGGCTAGCACTTAGGCGAATGTGGGCATTAGAAAGCCACGTGTCCTTAAACTCATTAACCAGAAATTTGTAGTTATATTCTAGGAAAAAGAAATTTCGATCTTGACTCAATTTACAATTCCTGCATGTAAGGCATTTAATAACACGCGGGATTATACTGTAATCCCTATATATATTTCTAAGGCCTGAATATGGTCATAAAAGACTTCATGTGTTGTTTGGTATTGTTACTTAGATCAACCACCGCTCACCATTGTAACAGCTAAACTGAAGACACACTTACCGTTCAAAATGCACAATCCGACGGAAATATAAGTTAACCAGTTAGAATATGCAGGCGCAGATCGCCTGCACATATAACATAGGATGATATTGGCTAACTAGTCAGACAAAGAGTAGGCCAAAAGTTGTAAGAAAGACTTCAAATGGCGCAGAAATATCAAAATTTACCGAAATATAAGAGTATTTTCGAAAAACTAATACTCGTAACTACCCCCTGTAAGATGAAAATAACATCGGTGAACATCATTTTAATAATTAAGAACGTTTATGTCTTTGAAAATATAAAAATCGCCATTCTTTTAAAACGAATCTTATCTCTATTTGTCAATCTTTAAAATTTACCTATAGGTGTCGGCTCAAAAGTTTATGCTATATTAATTTAAATGGTAGGTCCTTTCGAAAGCAAAAGTGAATTGATCAAAGGTTTTTCAAATTAATGTTAAAGTTTATGTTTCCTCCAAAATAAACACAGAAAATCTGATATTGAGAAGGAAATTCTCTTTCAATTTCAGCCGGAGTGTTAAATTCGAGTCCGTTTTCAGAAACAAATTTTAGGTTCTTTTTTGGTTCTCTTTCTTATTACCTCTCAAAACTTTACAAATATTTTAGAATCATTTCATAATAGCCTATATCCTAACGTTTTGCTTTGTCCAGTGAATATAGAAAATAAGAAGCAAGATATCACTTACATAACTATTAATAGGCTTGAACGTAGGATCTCCTTAGTTTGAGGTGAACCTAATGGGAATGTGTGACTTACATTGTTACGATATTAGAATGATTGTCATTGTAGTTGAGTGGAAGAGTTTCAATTTAAAACTTATAATTAGCAGTTGAACTCGTGACAGTAATATGTGTTTCTTAGTCCCTTTACAAGAGTAGTAAAGCGATAAGTCAATTACCAAATCTTGTCGCCTAGTTCCTGTGAAGAAATGTTTCAAGGTTACATCCTAAACTTTTATTAGTGTATTCAGAAAGCCGACTCAAAGGGTACAGTTCACTAAAGAAAAAGACTTCTGTTGTGAGCAACAATACCAAGTAAGGTAGGTGATATACACGTAATAAATACAAGTAAGTAGTTTTGTAGAATTCTTATTCTCAATATGTAGAAATGTCTTTTGTCTATCTAACTCCTTTAGACAGCCTTAACAAATTTGCTATTCTGTGATTCTTTCTTCTGAATCTGAACGAATTTCCGATTTTCAATTTATAAGTTTCTTTCCGAGTCATGATACGGCCATATTAAGATGCTGACCACAAAAATTCAGTCATAGCTTTATAGTATTAGTGAAAACACTCTAATAACTTTCATCTACTCCTCACTTCAATAATTTTCTTACTAGCCTGAGGGCAGGTTTTGCTAATATTTTTTCCATAGAGTAACAATGAAAGACTGTACATCTATACATTTTTCTCACTCTCTTTATGTACGGCAAACTCTACCATGGAAAAGAAGTAGCCTACGCATAAATTGACAAAGGTATTTCGTGCTTTCTGCTAAAGCTAAGGGGAGGGGAGCTTTGACTTATATGTTAGCAAGTTTACAAGCGACGATCTCTAGTACCATTAGTCTAATTATATTAAAGGAGCCCGACTTGGTATTTATACATTTTGTTGTTGCTCTGAAGGCCTCCTCAGTTGCTCTCCTTTTTATTTTACTCTTTACCTTTCTAGGTATGGCCACCGTTGACTAGTTAATATAGTGGTCCACAACCCATAGGTCTTCCATGAGCATGTTGCTGAACCACCTACCCGGAATATTCTGTCTGTGGTCTTTTAATATTTTTTGCTGGAAAGAAATTGATCTAGCAGCATGGAATGGATTAGACAATGAAATTTATTCATTTTTATGACGAAAACATATATGCAATGCTTTAGATCGTTAGGAATATAAATCTTTTGAGTTAAAGAAAACTTGGGCTAGCAAGTAGAGTGGAGTACAATTCTCTCATTTTCGTTTTTAATGATTTCGCAAATTCACGAAAGAGAAAGGAGTAATCTAAAATGTTATTAACGTAGAAAGATGAAAATTACGGTAACCATAAATTGCCTCGGCTGGTCAATTATTAAAATCAGTTTTATTTTGAGAGCAATGAAAGAGAAACACACATGCTTGTCTGTATTACCAATGATCCAGGTAGGAACCGACAGGCAAGAAACAATTGGGAGTTACGTAAAATGACTCCACGACTGAATCTTCCTTCTGGATATAAGGTGATGTAAAGATATATGAATACCAAGAGAATTTTTAAGTCCAAGAAAAGTTAAAAGTGAAAATTGGCCACATTGCTGCATACGAGCATATCATGAAACACCGAACCGAGCAAGCCATATATGAGCAATTGTTTAAATAAATTCAGCTGTAGATAAATCTCGTAAATAAATAAGTTTCACCCATTTTGTATATCCAACAACGATAGATAATATAAAAATACATACATGGATATGAGCATAAATGCAAGTAAATTGGATTACCCTACAGTTAACCACAAGTCAGATAGTAAGAATTACTTGTAGCAAGGAATTGTAAGTTTGTTTGTGCACGTTTGTGACAGGTAATAAAAGTGCGAGCAATATCAATTTTCGTCACCTGTCGCGGGCCTTACGAAGGATTGAGTTATAAAATAGAATGCATCTTTTAACAGGAGTGCCCCAAACATTTGAATATTAATAAAATTAGTCCCTCAAATGCATATATAAGGAACAAAAATTTAATGTCAGCGTTGCTGAGACAAAAGGAGAATAAATAAAGTTTGGTTGTTCTCTTCCTATTAAACGCTTACTGACAGGTTAGTATGTTGGTTTGCAGCGAGCCTGAGTAAAGGGTATTTAGAAGAATGTGGTAGCTGTTGTAGAAGTGGCCCGAGCTGGTTGGACAAATGGCTTAGTGTAAGAGTTTGATTGACAGTCGTCATCAGACATTTGACACGCATATGCAAGGTTTGTGGTTCGTATGTTTCTCCAGAGAGTGTCAATTGGGGCGAGATTTATGCCCTTCAACCAAGGAACATAATCCCATGGTGAGCAATAAAGTCCAGCTGCCAAGCTACAAGGGGAACATAAGGTGCATTTGACGGGTGAAATTGGTGCGGCCCAGATGCGCGTCGAATCCAAAAGACAATGAAACCCGTCTTTCGCTAAACCGAAGCGTACAGGCTTTTACTTTCTTATACTAAAACTAAGTTCATGTATCTTTGCCGCCAGCCAAACCTCTGATACCAAAACTTCTAGAGCGTTTGGAATATTGTCTTCGGCCATTTTGGAGCACACTCCGAGTCATGTTGGAACCGTCCCAGTGCATGAGAATGGCTCCATGTTCCAAGAGGGGATCGGCTTCCAGGCCGTATCCTATCTGCTTAAACACAGCGGTGCTCTTGCAGGCGCTGCCTCTCTTTTTACGGCGAGCTGGTAGTAATACACTGCTCAGTACGAGGGATAACGCGCCAGGCCCGGTTCAGAGATCGGATTGTGATCTATAGCTTCTCAAAAAGCGCCTGAGTACTCTCAGGGCATTGAAATCTCTGCATCCCCTCGTTTGCGCTATCTCTAACAGCACGTGTTTGGCGGGCTGGGCAGATGTCGAAATTTACTTCTGCTTGTTCCTGGACATGTGGGAATTATGGGAAGTGAGCGTGACGATTATATCGTCAAAGATTCCGCGAAGTTTGGGTGACAAGAAAACTCTCCAAGCTTCTTGGTGAGATGGGAAAGGGTCGAGGGTAAATTAATGTTGCGAGAAATTGCGCTGTGACTGTTCTTATGTACCTACCCCCCCAATGCCGCGACGGCTTCAGGTTGCTTTCTGTCGTCTCAGAATTGGACACACTCGTTGGACACCAGCACTTTGATGGACCGCTTGCCGTAACTTTATTGTGACGACTGCATTATCGACCTAAATGTTAGGCACATTCTTGTTGAATGAACCAGGCTGGGGGATCTTTGCGTATATTTCCTGTCTCGGTACCGAGACGAGCATGATCGCTACCGATTGTCCCTTTACTCGCAACTGTTTCGTGCACATAGTCTTGCAGACTATATCACTTTGGGGAGGAGGCTGGTCTCCTCCACTTTATTTTTCTCTTTATTGTAGGTCGTCTGTTCCTGCACCGGAGGAAAGTGGGCTCATCCCCGACGCTGGATCGCCCTTCTTTCTTGTAATCTCATGGCTAATCTTGTTTTTGTTTTAATTTATTTTGTTGTTGCGTTTAGCTTATATCTGGGCCTTTAATCCTTTTTTATCATGGTTATTTACATTTTTTACTAGTTATTTAATCTAGACTAGTTATAAGCTGTAGCGTAAGTACATCAAATTTTGCCCTACTAAGCAGTAACTAGATAGGCTCTTAAAATTTAGACAAAATATTGCCCAGTGAAATACCAATGAAAGGTGACTTCTGGTGATTTAGGAGAATGAAATATTGTACTTTTATGCATAAAAATGAAATAAAAACTCTCTCATAAACTAGACATGTTTTTCTGAGCTTTGGAAAACTTCTCTGAAAAAATGGCTAATAGGCACCATAGTTCAGCATCCATTGGTCCAAAAAGAAATTTCAGCTCATACTTACCATTTGAGTGGGGATTTGCTTCTTTTTATACTGAATTCGCGAGGAAATTTAATAAAGCTAATATTAAGTTTGCAACTTTTCATGCGTTCTATAGAAACTAAGTTGACATAAAAATTCATTAAATGATTTGTAAGTTCTGTTCGTGGTAAAACTCCGTATGACGCTAAATATGCTAGGTAGCGAGAGAAAGGAATCATTAGTTAGGAAGTACACGAGAAATTCAATCGGCTCTACTTCTATGCACAAATTTGCGGTGGAATAACTTATTTATAAATGAGGGAAGTAGAGGAATAGACAATGAAGGTGAACAAAAATGTAGCTAACCAAGAATTCCCTTTAAAATTTGAATAAAACCTTAAGATAAGGATCTCAACTTCAAGAGAATGAGATATATTCTTAACCTCTGAATATAGTAGACAAACTCCACTACATCGGAATTTGATGGTATGCTTTGAGCAAGTCTAGCTTGCAAAGGACAATCGCACCATGGATTCGTGCAATAAAATTAGAAATAAAGAGGTTTGGATAATGGCTAGGCTTATTTAATCTGTTTGATTGAAGGAAGTTACATACTAGATTGAGGATGCACTTTATTCACACCTCGTGTAACGTGGTTGCCAATGTGGATAGAGTGTGATTAGGTAAGTGTCGACCTAACTTTCAAAACACGTGGTGGCCTGGTAATTATGGAAAAGATGTAAGTAACTAGGCATATTTTTCAGCATTCATTGGGTGAGCGTAAGAAACGATGCCTGTCGAATTCGGATAATCAAGTCCAAAAAAAAGGCTTGGTAGGATTGAACGTTGGGGCATGAAATCAATGAGTGGGTGCTTAACGCAATCGGACACTTGTTTAGTGAGAACTCACCGATCCTTTAAATCAGAAAATTTAAAAGTAATCTGCACTAGGTTTGGGTGACCTATAGCTGCAGGAATTGAGTGTTTTTAGCTTGTTTGTAGCGAGAAAACCATGAAAGGAGGACATATCTCTTGAGCCAAGCCAAAATTATCGAGATGGTAGAATGTTTGTTGACTACGAAGTCCAATCCCGTGGTGTGGGCCCGAACCAAGACACAACGATTCTAACTCTGCACACACACACCGTGGGTGCATTGACATTCTGATTGCGGGCTAGGTAGAGGAGGCACATTGAGGGATAAATTTCTTGCCGTGCTGGCTAAAGAGGGCAGTTTCTCCTAGTACCTTCGACCACGGGAAGGCGTACCCAATGTGGGGTTGACAGCGAGACCAGAGTGCAGCAAAGTTCGTAAGCGAGAAGAAGAATAAAAACCTTAATAATATGTGGTTTACTCATTGCTTATTTAACGAGTGATTTCCGATACGGCTTTAATGATTTCACTAGCCTTGAAAGAAAGCCACATATCTGAAATTAAGTGACCAACAATGAACTAGGTTTAGTAAACACACGGTGAACACCGAGTTTGTGGTTTGAGAAAATAAATAAGTCGCTGCTAATGAATTACTTCCAGGGGAACATGTGAATTAGTGTTCTCATTCCGTTAACATTGACATATGACTCTGGGTGAAGTTTGAGTGTATGAAATCAGCTGAATGGCCATATGACGTATATTCGTGAGAACAAGAACTACTCAAATAAAGGAGAAATCAAAAGAGTGTTACAAGTCGGCTTTAACCAGAAAGGTGGGTAAGAAGGATGAAGAGTTCCACATGGAGGAGTCAGGAAATATTGTAATTTGTTCACTTCTCCACGGATAACGCAGTGCGACAGGCAAAGATAAACCTCCCCTTTTACATCAATAATGGCAGCATATGCTTTTAGAAAGGGTAGCTGAATCTTGCAAAGGCAAATGATGCAGAGAGACCCGACGTAAGAAAGTAGTAATGAAAGACATATGGCTTATGTCGAAAAGAGCTGCTGCTCCTTATCACATTTACCAAATCCGTAATTGGTTCGATGACATTTTACATTAGGTCTTTAAGCTTTGCCTTGGAGAAGTAGAGTTATGTACTTCTTTTTGAGGTTCTGCCAACATTACATTTCAGAGGGTTTATGGTACAATGGCCTTGAAATCCTCATATCTCCTTTGTTCCGCTAGCAGATCGAATAAGTTATCTACAGCCACGAATAGATCGCCTTAGTTATGAGACAAGAAACAGAATTTCTTCTATATGGACATGAACTTTGCCACATGTAATTTTGTACACGTATTTTAAATCTCTTAGATACTCGTAGAAGTTTGTCAATAGGGAGGGAGCTCACGGTATACTTCACTCAACTAAAGCTCATAAGATGAGGAACGTGAGTTGGGCAAGCAGAACCTCTGTGGATAGAAGGGTAAGAAATAAGAAGAAGACATGGCGAGTCCACTAACGAGTAGGGCGAGTAATCACTTATTATTATCTTACGTTGGGTCCAAGGCACCATGGCAGCATGGCTAACGGACCGATTTCTGTACAGGTGAAAACACTTCTCCTGGTACAAATTATGGGTAGAACAATAGAGGGGATATCTGTAGTGATAAAATTATTTGAGGGAATTTGAGGACAACCTCTTCTAAAATGTTAACGAAGAGAGGAAAAGGTCGAACGCATGAGGATAAAACTGGAAGTAGCCTCCAGACCCAATTCTATACTCTTTGTCAATGCAACCGCCGCAGAAAGATTAATACTATAAACGCTTCGGCCACAAGAATTTCCTTTCGCAGACACCCAATTTGGAGTTTACTTGAAATCTGGTCAATTTCCTCAAGAACCTAATATTAGAATTCTTTGTTAACAAGTCCAAGTGTGAGAATTCTGTTGGGCCACACCCTGCTTCCTCGAAACAATGTATATCGTAATTTCTGGAGAAAGATTTCATGGCCGCTCAGCCATCGCAACGAATCTTTTTTCTAAAGGAGCGTGATTTGCCCTGGCGTGACCTCTGAGACGTGAGTTTCCTATCCATCTCAGACAGATTAAGAAAGCACACTCTGATCCTATATTTTCAGTTCTAAGAGAACATTTTCTTTTGATTACCCTCTTCATTGACTCATGCCACACATTAATATAGGGCTAAATAACTGCGGTACTTCATTTATTCGGCAGACATAGAGGAGTCAAACTCCGTTAAGATTATCTAGAGAGTATACGTGGGAACTTCTATAACTACCTTGCCTTCGGACTGTAATAGAATAATGACTCTCCATAAAACGACAGAGCCCTGATACCAGAGCCACACGTCCTGTATTAAGAGTCATTGATGTTTTAGGAAAAACTCGCATGACGAAACAAACCTCCCATATTAAGCACTAGAGAGGAACAGCTTCTGTAGCCCTTTATTAGGCCAACAAACTCCTCAATTCTGCTCATGTAAAGCTGCAGATATCCCCTTGAGTTTCTATCCTCGAAGAAAACCTTGAGTGAATCCTTCAAGTTAGGGCTAGAGGGTATTTTCCTTCAATGGAATTGGTGTAGCAGCTCCGAACTAACTGGGAGGAGCTGCTTTCCTTTAGCTATTTGTTTTTAGGAGAAAATGTTGCGAACATACACCTATGCTCCTGGGGTATAATGTTTTTGCAACGCCACCAACACGCTATTAGGCCCGAGAAACTCAGCTGCGCGATTCACGCCAGATTTGCTCCCTCAATCTCATTCTTACTTTAATACTTCCTTTCAGGCAGTGGCAGTGCAGCTACACTTGTAAAGTAGATATGTTTTTTTTAAGCGTACGTACCATAATCAGCCAGCTTCGATACACCGAGCCTCCACCTCCTCGTGAAGAGGTTGCCGATAACCTTTCTCTTCCTCTGGGATTTAAAGTGTAGGCACCCCCTAAGCTGGGACTACACGATCTATCTACGTGGTGATGTCTTTGCCAACTTGATCGAAGATAGGGAAATTTATATCCTACATATGGATGAGTTAAGCACAAATGTTCAAGAACTGCTGTTTTTTCCTTATTTTTGATGAGAATTATTTGATCAAATTTCTAGTAGTGACCATTTTCTAAAGCAAGAATTTTCTTCGCTGCCGATGCCGCCTGAAAACTGCCTCGGTGGTTCTAAGTGTTTCAAAGTTGATCAAATTTCAGGAGAACAATTTTTCTAAGTCGAAGAGTATAGGTCAGTTGATTTCTTCTAAAACAACATAATGGCCGAAAATACCATTGAGCGAACATTTGTCCGTTTTGAAATATTCTATTCGTTGGTGGTTCGCCGATTCTACCTTTGCGACTGGTTTTCCACATTCTCTAGCCGGAATGCTGATTCACCAGAATTTATTGGACGTTGTGAACTTGCTTAAGAAGACCGAGTTGAATTACCTACATAGGGGATACCGCCTCTTGTCACTCGATATTCCCTGCTTCAAACAATAGGTCAACAAGTAATGTTTGACCTTTCTTTTAGATTTTTATTACATGAACTGGATGTAGTCCATTTTATAAGATTCAAGCCCAATTCACGTTCATATTTTGCTAAAAATTAGTTACGTCAGTGCACATTAAATTAGAAATTGATATAAATTAGTTTAACTTTTTTCTAGACAGCAGAGGTCAACTGACTATTTCAGATTGCGGTTTTCTCAAAGTTCAATCATCGTCGTATGCTTTGCTCCGGGTGGAAATTTCTCTCTGCGATGCGTTACTTCATATAAAGTATTACCCCGAGCTATGTATTGATCTGAAACAGGCTAAAATACCCTATAGCGATACAGTATCGTCTTTGAATTAGTCTTTTCACGTGACCCACCCCTATTTAATTGATCGCTTACCAACAGTTTATTGCAACAAGTGTGTGGTGCTCCAAACTGTCCAGTAGGATCTTGGTGAGTGTCCATATCTGGGGATTATCTCGTGCGTTATACCTTGAGGTACTGAGAGGAAAAGGGTCAATATTGCTTTCCCGTTATAAACTGATTTCGTTCATAATCTCCCGTCTGTCGAATTTTTCCATCTCCTCTGTATTTAGTTTCGGGGTGATGACAGCATGCTCAAGCACCTGAGCATACGTCGATGGTTTTGGTTTATCGGTTTTCATTTTTCCGATAATTTTGGTTTGGATATTTTGGTGTTTTCTTTTCTTTATTTTTTAAAAATACAATAATAATGTTATAAATTTAAGTACGGCGTCTATACCTGTGATAGTAATCAACACATGGAAACCTTAAATAAAAAATCGATTTTTGGTGCACTCAACATTAGAGGCGGTCATAGGAGCAAAATTCTTTCCAATATTTGGGGTGTCGCACTGACATCTTCTTAATGGAATATAAATTCATTTTCTGCCCCTAATCGCAAAAGGTTTGAGTACCAAATTTGCATTTCATTTTCATATGCGGATATGGTTCCCCTTAAGTTAATCTTTCATCAGTTGTCTTTTTTATTTGTTTTATATCCCATAAACAATTGTGGAAGTTTAGGGGCATCAAGATTAGCCTATCGGGATTTGTGAACCAGTCCCGTTCGTACCAAATATAGTCGAATGCAAACTGAGATATTTTTTAAGTTCTTTTAAGATATCGTATCTTAATATGTGCTTAGAAATTACGGTGAAATTCTTGAATTAAAGAATTAAAGCATTTTTTAACTTTGTTCAATAAAATGCTTATTTCAAAATAATTTAATTTCATATTCAACATTTTTCATATTTATGTCTTTTAAATCGCGTTTAATATCAGATTATATTGAGATCTCTTTTACACCCTGAACCAAACTAATAGCTTGTTAGGGAAAGTTATGAATTTTTGGTTCTCTGTGAAAAAATTTTGATTATACTTTTCTCATCTCGTCTGCACAATATTTCGACACTAACGTTGTGTTTTCTTTATGATCTGCTGCGTCCTTCAATAATTATTTCAGATTCGTCGTTTTTTGGGGTGAACTACGCTAATAGCTTTTTCATGAAAAAAGCCAATCTCAATATATTGTGGAGAAAACAAAGGATAATTATAAACATTAAGCATAGCTTGCGTATATACAAAACAAAATTACATAAATATAAAAAAAGATTGATGGACATAATGAATTATTTGCTCACATGATCACCATTTCGACGGATTACTTCATTAAAACCTATCATGAATGGAATCTGTCGATTTCTTAATAGGATCGGGCTGGACTGTCTCTAGGGTAGCTTTGATGGTCGCCCAAGACATCTTTAGAGAAAAATTGACGTCAATCGGCATAAAAATCTTGTATAATAATGGACTACATATATTCGATTGTTGTGCGATCCAGATAGGCTGGTGGCCCAAGCAGAGTAGAATGGAGCGTTTTTATGCATAAAATCTCGATTCCTTAGAAAATACAACGTTATGTCATCTAGCCAGGTATTCAAGACCTTCAGGTGATGGAATTAGCCGGCTGCGGTCACTTTGACCTCATCAGGCAAACTGAGTGTGCTAAAAAGTTAACATACAACATAACTTTTCCTTCATGGGGTTGACGATGCAATCATAGCGACATGGCAAACTAACAACTCCGCAATAAAAGGAACAGAGGTAACTACAGCAGTCTTTTTGCTGATGAAAGACTTTTCTTTATTTTTGACACCTATACGACGTTCCATTGTTCTTAACCTTTTGAGCGCCAACGTCCCATTTTGGGAACATGGAAATAAATATTTACAATTAAATGTGTATATATATAATTGCTCTCAATAAACGTTAAAATACTTTGACTGATGCTGACTAAGTAATATTAATTGTTATATCGTATAAATTCAAGTAATTTAATATATTTTTAATATTTCAATATCGCCATTATCAGTTTCCGTGACTGTTTTTTTTTTATCTTCACCAGTGGTCAGATATCCCGTCCTATGGTTGCAATAATGCTTACCATTTTTCATCAGACACTATTTTTGTAGATATAATTATCAATATGATAAAGATAATCTAAGTTTTGTTATTTATAGTAAAATAATTTACATGTTCCCAAAATGGGAATGTTGGCATTTTGCCTCATACAAATCTATGGGCTCGCAAGAAGTAACGTGTGAGTCTGGTTATACAGGCTGCGACACATTTGCTACTCCTGTAGCCTAATACAACTGCGCAATATTATAAGCTCATTTTCCTTGCGTCCACTGTCACTTGGTGTTCACTCATCCTCAAGCATCGACGTGTCGTCTTTTTATACGTAGGTTTTACTAGAATAAAATGCTGTTTTCATTATGTGGGTATTCTCTTATTGTAGTGTTTCAGTTTATTTTGTTTGTGCGCACGCGGAGGGGGGGGGGAAGTATTTGTATGTGTGCTTACATTTACCCTTCAATTATTGTCACTGATACTAAACGAGATTATGCATGTTGATGTTATTAGCTTCATTAGTTCAGCTTTTTCTTTGCTGATCTTGTCTGATATACTTGTTTTACGTTTCTTTTCCATCCTGGAAGACAATTGGCTCAATTCATCCATCTAGAAGCGGCGAACGAGGCTGTTGAGAAAAGCAAAAGTCAGAAAGTGAGCGTGGTGCTGCTGCCTTCTACCGCTGGATGTCAGGATATTGATAGTGATGAAGAGGATGACAATCAGATTTTAAACAAGGATTGGATTCCAAATGAAGTTAGTGGTGAGTAAGAAGTTCACGAGGAGGTAGAAGAGAAAGATGTTGCTGAAAAGAGTGAAAATGAGGAAATTTGGCGATGTAAGAAGATTGAAAGGTTACCTTTACAAACACGCTGCATACCGCAGGAGGTGGGAGACGATAATTTTGGCAAGGAGCCTTATGAAATATTTAACTTGATCTTTGGATCTGAAGTTATCCCACGCATAACTAAACAAATAAATTTGTATGCCGTTAGACAAAAATGCATCAAACTTTCATGTCACGGAGGAAGAAATGAAGTAAATTCCTAGGACTATTGCTTATAAGTGGAGACCACAGTCTGCAATCAGAAAATGATTATTGATCCAGAAGTGAAGATTTGGTCACCCCTCTATTTGCCAAACAATGAGCAAGGACAGGTTCCGTACTGTCAAACGATAACTGCACCTTGCTGATAACTTAAATTTAGCAGCTTCAAGGATCGCCAAGATCTTTCCCATACTTGAAATGATAAAAATAAATTCCTTAAACTTTGTATATTTCAGTAACTAGTAAGCAATGGTGAATCTATGTTTCCGTATCTTGGTCATCACTCTACTAAGTAGTTCATAAGGAAAAAAACATTTTGATTTGGTTATAAAATATGGATGCTGTATAGAGTAGATGAATATGCATAGAATTTTTAAATCTATTGTGGCAAAGAGAGTGACTTGAGCACCGTCCAACTGGGATCATATTTCGTGATGTCAATGTTGCAGCCAGTTGAAAATGCTGTACAGCATGTAGTGTTCTTTGACAATTTTTTCACAAGCCATGCATTGCTGACGAAACTCGCTGCAAAATGGTTTCGAGCCTGTGGAACTGTTCTAGATAACATAACAGGCAAATGTCCTCTCCCATCAAAGAAAGAAGTCAAAAAGAAACAGCGAGGCTATTCCGACTAAAAATGATATGGTTCAGTATTGTTGTGTGACAGTTGCCAGCAACTGTTAGGGAGTGACTCCAATTCACAAAGTACAACGCCGTGTGAAGAAGGAAATTCAAAGTTATTTGACCAGCCACATCTCATTCGCATGTACAAAAAGGGAATGGGAGGCGTTAATGTACGAGTATGTGATAGAATGTTGTCTTCTTAAATACCACGGTTGCGTTCAAAGAAATAGAGATGCAACATTTTCTCAAACATACTGAATCTGGCAGCAGTGGTTGCTTTCAGATTATACCAACATATTGGAGGATCGGCAGGTATGTCACAAATAATGTTTGGGAGAGAAATTGCTCGAACAATGATAAAGTTTCAAGGAGAGAGGAAGAGGTTTGGAGGATCCTCCGCACAATCCGGGAAAGTAGTAAGGTACGACGGTGTTAATCACCTTCTGGACACATGCACTCAAGTGAAATGCTGCCTCTGTACGAAGAACACACGACTGGAGTCCACAAAATGTGGAAAGAGACTCCATAAGGTGTACAATGAAGCGTATCACAAGAAGTAAACTAGTGCAAATCAAAATAAATTGAAATAATCTGTTATTCATATAACATTTACTCTTTTCTTAACTGTGGTATAGGATTTGCATGGTTTTGTAAGAATAATGTGTTTAATAACATATATAGGCAATAAAATTCCAATTAAATTATAAAGTTTTCTTTTCATATCATATGGGTAAGTTTGTGTTATATATTGCGCTAACGTTACCATTTTGGGTAACGTAAAGTAAAAAAAAGTTGGAGTGTCATCCGCCAACATCTTGGAGCTTTTAATCCAAAACTGAAATAAAAATATTCAGAGGAAGATAGGTCAGCCGGAAAAGGGGTAAGGAGGATAGATGCTATTAATCTGGTTCACCCAAATAACAACGAATCTGAAACATAATTGAAGGACGTAACAGAGAATAAAGAAAACATATAATTAGTGATGATATATTGTGCAGACCAAAAGAGAAAAGTTTCATCAAAATTGATTCACAGAGAACCGAGAAATCCTGACATTCCCAACCAAGCTATTATTGTGGTTTAAGGCTACAATTTCATATAGGTTTATTTTCTATTCAAAATATATATTTCGCTACAATGAAATATTCATTCTTTACCGGTTTCCACTTTGGTTTTAAACATATATAAGTAAATTTGTCAAAATATTCTCTGAAGATTAACTGTAAAGCACAAAGAAACAAGAATTATTTTCTTAATACTTTTATGTTATTTAGAGTTATAATAAGACCTTTTGAAAACTAGCAGTGCTATTTGACCCTTTTTAGTAACACGTGTCCTAGTTTAGCCTATTCTAAGAAAAATTGTCTCAATATTCATTTAAAGGTAAGGATATAAATTAAAATTGTTAAGATAAATTCAATCTAAGTTAAAAACATAGTGTTCAACCTGATTCTTTCTCTATGAAATTTAAAGAATGGTTTACAGTTTTGTGAGCTGATCTTAGGTTGCGGATTAGTTGGTATGCTTTCTATTCCTCAAATTAAATAGTTAATCCTTGCTTATCAACCTTTTCAATTCTTGGTAACAAACAGGGTTACGCTATGTCAGCCATATATATTTTCCCTATATCTCAGGGTTTGTGCCCTCAATGTTTCCCCAATTTGCCAAACCTACATTGGTGAATGATGAAGTCTTCCTCTATCTTTCTCTATAAGCACTATTCGTTAACTTGTAATGTAACACCAGACCAGTTTACTTTATAATTGTTTAGTGCCTGTTTCACGAAAGAAACTATACAAATCGACCATAGATTTAATCAGGCGTTAAATAATTTAAGGCCCAATTAAGAGTTTTAAAATATAGTTTTTTCTTAATTAAACTTTGTATTTGTACTTTGTACCGTCCTTATTTTGACACTTCTAAATATATTTATCGAAAGCTGAAGCACATTTCGTCTTTCATCCCAGCAATCACTTGAAGAATATCTTCAATAAATAATGGTTTGCATTTATATTTCATTACACTAAGATACGCATTCTTTATGATTTCTTCAAAATTAAATAATTGATAACGAAGTTTTAAGCGAAGTTAAGTAAGCTAAACTAATAACTTATTGAGAAGTGCACGCGGTTTAAAATCAAGCAACCACCTAACTCCTAAACAGGGATGTTCCAAACAACCAGGTTAATACTGAAATGAACTTAGCCTACTTTTTGAAGAGGGGGAAGAGAGATATTTTGGAAATGATCCCAATGAAGAATAGGGGTTCCAGTTTTGCCAATTGGCTAAAAAGCGGCCATCGGTTTAAAGGGAATCGCGATTCTTCAAATCTCTTAGATAGTGTATAAAGGTATCAATTCCTTTCTTATTATTCCATTAATGAGGCGTATCTAATATAGGCGAAAGCGCTCGTAAGCTTAATTTCTTTTTCCCGTGAGTAATTTTATTCCTTGATCCCAAATGAGTAATATGAGCATCTAATAATTAATATGGAAGGTCTCTTAAGAATGGTAATATTTATTATTCCTAAATTATACTTAATATTCTTAATGGTTTTTAAAAGGGTTGTATTATTATTTCTTCTAAGTATTCTTTGTTCATTGTGTATAATTGCTGTAAAAAACTCGAATGCAACTACAAGGATGAAATATGCTTTCTTTTGTTTATTCCTTAATTTCTTGTAGATTACTTTTTTCTTTCTCAAATAGAATAAAATTTTGTAGTACCAGTAGATGCTGGTGATAAATACTTCAAAATAATTGTAATATAGATTAGAGCAAAGTTAAATTATCAGTTAATTTAAAAGAGAAAAAGTAGGGATGAAAATAATTTAAACTTAGCGTAAATCAAAATTATTTCCCTCTTATCATCGCTTCAAACTAGCAATGTCAATTAATTTTGAAAGGAAAAAAGGAAGGATGAAAAGAATAATTTTAATCTAAACATAAATCAAAATTATTCCCGTATAATCTTACCCTATTATTTCTAAGTTGTCAACTATACTATTGCATAACAGGTGTGTTTAGCAGCGAGTTTGACAAGTTGATAGTGAATTATGCCATCTTAAAAGGCTAAAATAGGTATTAAATTATTGTAACCTATTCTGCAGAACACGTATATCCATGAAAACTGTGTTATTTGGCATTTTAAGAGCAAAGTTGTCTCTGAGTCTGAGTGAGAAACAAAGCAAAACTTTATTCCTAAAGATGAATTGGACTGAGGACTGTCTTTAATTAAATATCAGAGGAGAGAAATAATAAAAAGTAAACAAGTAAGGTAGGTTATAGAGAATATAATTCAATTTTAAACTTATAAACCTCTTTCCATAGGAACTCCAAAGCAAAAGCAATATCGACGAATGAGCAGAAATTTCTAACCTTTAGTCGGAGAAAGCAATAATAACACTTGAAAAGTGTCTCAAGTTAATTAAACCTTGACATTGGGTGATTGAAGAGTGGTAATGTTGTCCTATTGTCATTATTTTAGGAGGTGGGCCCTGTAGGGGCCTATATACAAAGAAATAATTCTAGATGTTCTATTTCACCTCTCCATATGTCGATCCAATCATAGAGTTATGATGGCGAGGAATTCGGTAATGAGGCTGGATGCATGTTGATAGCAAATCCAAATTTTATTATTCAGTCAGATGAATCATTACTAGTCCACTTGATCATCGTAGACTGGTACATATGATACCTGAAGGAACGGCATGTCATTCACTCATATGTGCACCGATGGGGGCAATACGGAAGGGTGTTTGCCCTTATCTCATTGTTCCGATTAAGGGGTGAATTTGAATATGTCTGCACTCTATCATCACATAGTTAAGGGTTTAAGAGAAAAATTTTCTCAAGCAAGATTAGCAGTGTCACTGTTGATGTCTATTTAGGTTTCCTCATTGAAACAGAAGAATAGCTATCCGGTTAAATATGTAAATTAGCTTCAAACAGAAGCCCGTGAAGGAGACGCATACAACAAAGAATACGACCCGGTAAGAAAAAAATATTGGACGCAGTACGTAGTTATTGCAGTAATTAACTTAAAAGTAGAAATTTAAACCAAGTGAAATCATCTCCGACATAAAACAACGACCAGACTTAAAAAGCCAGAAGTTGTATTTTTATGAGGTTCCTTATGAAGGTGAATAGTAAAAACTAATGAGGAGTTAACCTGGGCAAGTCTGTATGTTAAGAGTGCCTGAAGTTCTAAAAACGATAGTCATTGGATCGTTCCACCTTTGCTGGTGAAAGAATTCTTGAGCAGCCGGAGGACTAGATGGCAAGTAATTGAAGAGGAAGCGTTTCAAAATAGAAACTCGTTTGATGACGAAGATGTGTCAAAATGAAAACTCGTTTGGGGATGAGCTGCATCGAACTAAGAACGGCTCTTCAAAACAAATTTTTAATAGCGTGTTGTCACCGGCCATGAGCTCCCGTTGTTTTTTGATGTCAAAATATTCACTCCTGTACAACGTGTGTGAAAATAGCTATATGGGCTTGTTTTTTATAATCTTTGCAGCCTTTTGTTTCATGGGTAATTTGAAGGTGAATTAGGGCATCGAACAAGTTTCTGATTAAAATTTTATAGAATAACCAAATTAGGAAAATATGATATCTATGTACATATGTATTATAATTTTAGGTAGACCTAAATGGTTGGGAAATTTTTATTTCACCTTTGCAAATAGATCAAAAGGCTGTATATACGAAGGATTTAACCATATTTATATAATTATTCCAAATTTAATTCTTCAAAAAATCAGACTTTTCAATGGATATGAAGCTAATATATAGAAAAGGTTAGTCACGAGTCAATATACGAGAGTTCTTAAAGAGGTAATTAAAACCAATCTATTTAATTTTAGACTTGGTTTTTGCCACAGGAGAAAAGCGAGAAAACAAATAAAAATTCACATTACATTATATTTAAATCGTTTAAAAGCACGGAAAAGCGAATTGTATAAAACGAAATTCAGAATTTTCCACTTTTAATGAAATGGTAAACTTAATCTTCACAATATATATTTGCGTATACATTAATGAGTTCGTCTTTAAATAATTAAATTAGATTTTTTTTTATTTCTTCAAGTAGTGTAAATTAAAAATGACTTTAAATATCATGACAACGTAAGTTTGATATAGCAAATGGATACTATGTCTGAGTACGTTGCAAGATATCAGATACAGAAACATGTTTAGACTTTTAAATTTGGAAAAGAGCGTTCTAATAACGTCGTTCTAAATAATTTTGTAAAAATGTGCACATATGGGCAATAGTTTATTTATTAGTAATGTAAAGAATTGAGCTCAGTGAAATGTTGCAGCATGTTGCTCTTTAAATTATTTGCAGTTTCAATAGGAAGGTTTCGGGAGAGAAATTAAGTATTTAGATAAAAAAAACTACCTGGATTGTAACAAGTTAAGCCGTAAATGGTTATTGTTAGAGAGGATTCGGTTCTTCATTTATAATGTGACTTTTAATTTTAAAAATTTAGATACACCGGAAACTTAGCGGCAAAACTCATACTAATAGCAAAGTGCTACAGAGCCTTACACAGAAGAATAAAGGGAGACATGAAACTACATTGTTAAAGTTACTTCGTCATGCTTTTATTGCTACATAAAATGTCTCATTTGAGGCACCATAGGCAAATACTTTTAAAATCTAGAAGGGAAACGAAGATGACGTCATGCACTCTCACTATTATCACAATTTATTTCCAAGAAAAGATGAGGTAAAGAGTTAGGAGCGGAGTTCAGAAATTTAATTAATCTAGAAGTTTTATTATCGTAAATTAAATACCATTTATACTGACCAACAGTTTTTTCAAAGGCGGCTGGTTATTACAATAAATATGTGTTTTACGAGTATTATGTATTTTCCAAGGAATGAATTATGATAGGGCAATTAATTGGCTGACTACCTTGAGTTTATAAGACAAATGTTTACATTTTCATGTTAAGTATATACTCGTATATTGCAAAAGAAAAATATTGCTTGATGTTCAACATAATTCGTACTCTAACCGGATGTTACATTCTTAGTTTTTTAAATGTTTCGACATTGATTTTTTGTCCTGTGTTAAAAATCCTTCCAAAATCACTACCCTGCTCCTGCCTCTCTATTTTCCGCCGTATTTATCTATTTCAACGCTGATGTGCATTGAATAATTGCACTTGCAATAGACAATATAAATCTAACGGTTAAATATTCTACTTAGGTGACATTTGCACTCAGGCTAGAATGCAGCAACTGAGAAAGAGAGAGAGTGACATACAGAAAAAGAAAATAATTAAAGAAAAAAGAAACGTGAAACAGAAAGAGCAAAATAACAGGACTTGAAAAGAAGAAGAAAAATAAAAACAAGCAGAGCAAAAAAGAAGATTGGCTAACTAACGAAGAAGAAAGGGTAAAAGGAAAGAACAGAAAGAAATTAGATAAAGAGTAAAAGACAAGGCTAAAAAGGGAGAAAATGAGAATAGAAGAAGAAAAATAAAGAGAAAGCAAAGGAGGTAAAAAGACAGATGGAGATAGAGAGAGAAACATACCAAAAGACAAAGAAGAGAGCGGGGACAAAAAGACCCAAGGTGACACGGGTAAATAACATATCAAAGATAATGTAAGAAAGATAGGCATAGATAGGGCGCGCGTAAGTAAGAGAGATAAGGGTCAAGACTGACAGAGAGAAAAGACGAGAGAGATAGGGGCAAGACCGACGGAGAGAGCATACGAGAGTGATAATGAGGGATAAAGAACGAGGGAGAGGATTCAAGAGAGAGAAAGAGAGAAAGAAAGATTGTGCGCAGGTGAGAGCACGTGAAAAAGACTCGAAAGATCAAGCGCCCTTAAGAATGATCCAAAGAGAGGGAGATAGACCGAGAGAGAAAGAGAAAGAGTGCTCAGGAGAGAGTAGAGCACCCGCGCGGCAGTGATTGAGAAAAAACAGAGATACAAAAGAGACATCCTTCACGGCATAGGTAAGACAAAGTTATAGGCAGAACCTGGTTACTGTTCTATCGGGCCAAGGAGAGGAGGGAGTTTACCTGGAGAGTAGAGTAACGTATTCATTTTGATTATTTCTATTTTTATCAAAGTAAAAGTAATCTTTTATTAATAAACAAACCGCCTTTAGAGTCATTCTCTGCGGCAATAATGACCGTTAGGATTATCTCAGTGCAAAAAACGTTGAAAAGAAGTGCTTGAAATCGATCTTGCTTTTATTTGATAATGTAATATTTTGGACGAATTAATGGGCAATCTTCAACGATCAACTATGATTAAAGACAAAAATTTGTGTAAGGACAGCATATGGTAGTTTAGATAATTTTTTGGCGTGGTATTTGAAGAGTTGGTGTAGCATTTCACCTGGCAATTATTTAACTATGCTCTTATATATTTTTTGTGCATTTATTTATTGAAAATCGAGTTCGAGATTTTGGTTTGACTAAAAAATGTTTGTTTTAAGAGCGTGCCTTCTATATTTTATACCTTTTTTTATTTATTTTAAACTTATTCCTCTTTTATTTAAATTATTTTTTATATATATATTTTTAAATTTCTCTGGATAGTCATACTCGAGAATTCATTTTCTAGTTATCCTTAATTACTCATTAATGGGTAAAGATTAATAAGAGGATTAGAGTAATAATTTTAAGGCAATGAACATAATGAAACATGATTTTATAGAAATTTTATTAAAGTAGCTTTACTAAACCAAAAGTCATAGGCCGTTTAAAAGTTTAGACGTTGTCCATTTAGGAAAAGAAAGTGCAAATTTATTCTGTATTCCAAATTACTTACTCTATTCTAATATATATACGACGGGTGGTCAATAAGTATTGCGAATCGGTAGCGCAAAACAGAGGGAGGGGAATAGCTGTTTGTGGGGGTAGTAGGACAAGTTATGACAAGTCAGGACCTTCAGCTGCACACTCCTGCCTCGTCTATTTAAGAAGCAGTAGCTGATCTCAGATCGTCAGTCACAAATTATTCAACAATTGAGAAGGTTGAGCACCACGCAGTGATAAAATTTTGATCAAGGAAGGCAAGAATGCAAAAGAGATCTATGAACGCATGGTTAAAGTGTACACCGACACCGCCCCTTCCTATGCAACCATTGCTCGCTGGAATAGGGAGTTCCGCCATTGGTCGTGAGTCTCTTGAAGATGACGCCCGTCAGATGTGACAAACGAGAGCAATGTGGCCCGTGTGGAGAGGATGATCCTCGAAGATCGACGGGTGGAGGTCGAAGAAATCGAGCAAAAACTTGGAATATCACATGGAAGTGTTATCAACATCATCCACGACAATTTGGCCATGACCAAGGTCTCTGCCCGTTGGGTCCCTAGAAACCTCACGCTACATGATCGACTTTAACGTCCTCAAAGTTCCGATGAGCTACTCACCATGTACAACCAAGACCCGGCGGCATTCGAGGCACGCTTAGCGACAGATGATGAAACGTGCGTCCATCACTGCGATCCCTAGCGACTACTTTTTATTTCGCCAGCTCAAGGCTGCATGCCTGGATGCCAGTTTGGGGACGATGAAGTTGTCCAGCTCGCCGTCCAGGAGTGGATTTAACAGCAGTCGGGAGATTTCTGGTTGTCGTGAATTCGAAGCCTCAGTGACAAGTGGCGCAGGTGCATTGAAGTCGAGGGTAGTTATATCCGAATTGGAAAACTTATTGACTGCCTTTCATACACATATGTATCATACTTTTTATTTACCGAGGACGTTTCGACCACAATACGGTCATCTTCTTAGGCCTAAAATACAAATAAACGAAACAAAATATTTTGCACTGTTAAGAGAGCACACTGCTAAATTTAGATCTAGAACTTTAAAAGCTACTTTTAGCTTTGAATTGAAAATTTATAGTTAAAGGGAATATTTTGAAATGGGGCTCAAATTTACAATAGAGAGACTAGGGAAGGATTTTAAGTATTTAAATTAGTTAGCGAGTGTATAATTGCTAAAATCTATTAAGGTAAGGGAGATTTGATTTATGAATCTAATGATTATATAAAACTGTTTTAAAATTAATTTTAAACGAATAATTGAAGGAAAAAATGGCAAAACCTAATATACAAAATCACAAACCTTGCCAACGAGCGTCTTACGTGCTCCGGCTGACCCAACAGCACCAAAAACTGCGCCCCGCTACCCACATCCAAACAAATTCAGGAAACAAGAAGGGAAACCGACGAGAGATCATTATTTAAATTCGGGGAGAGCTGTTTTATATAAAGTGTTTCTAAGATTCGAAGGGTAATAGAGCATTTGTGCGAATTCAGAATTTCAAAATTTTCTAAGGAGATATCACTTTTACATTTTATTACATGATCTCTTATTGCTAAATTTTCTTGGGTTTCAAGGATCTTACCGGTTCTATTACTTATATCCATATGGGAAGAGAATTTGAAATTTTATTTGACAGAAGTATTTCCTTAGCAATATGGGTATTCACAATAAAGTCCTTAGCCGAAAATTACACATATTGCTAAGGAAATACTTCTTTCAAATAAAATTTCAAATTGCCTTTGTCAATAAAATCGATATAAAATCCTTCTTTACAATAAAGAATCCGGTTCCAAAGAGTATTCGGAGTTTGATTATATACTTATTTAAATGTCCTGGATGTTCCCAATGCAAATATATCGGAAGCTCTATGAGAACTCTGAAGTCAAGATTCTCTTCCCATATGGGTATAAGTAATAGAACCGGTAAGATCCTTGAAACCAAAGAAAATTCAGCAATAAGAGATCACGTAATAAAATGTAAAAGTGATATCTCTTTAGAAAACTTTGAAATTCTGAATTCGCACAAATGCCCTATTACACTTCGAATCTTAGAAACACTTTATATAAAACAGCTCTCCCCGAATTCAAATAATGATCTCTCGTCGGTTCCCCTCCTTGTTACCTGAATTCGTTCGGATGTGGGTAGCGAGGCGCAGTTTTGGTGCTTTTGGGTCGGCTGGAGCACGTAACACGCTCGTTGGCAAGGTTTGTGATTTTGTATATTAGGTTTTTTCAATTTTTCCTTCAATTATTCGTTTAAAATTCATTTTAAAACAGTTTTATATAATCATTAGGTTCATAAATCAAATCTCCCTTACCTTAATAGATTTTAGCAATTATACACTCGCTAACAAATTTAAATAATTAAAATCCTTCCCTAGTCTCTCTTTTGTAAATTTGAGCCCCATTTCGAAATATTCCCTTTAACAATAAATTTGCAATTCAAAGCTAATAGTAGCTATTGAAGTTCTAGATGTAAATTTAGCAGTATGCTCTCTTAACAGTACAAAATATTTTGTTTCGTTTATTTGTATTTTAGGCCTAAGAAGATAACAAAATTGTGGTCGAAACGTCGCGGGTAAATAAAAAGGATGATACCAGCCATTTTCCTCGCTTTGGGATTTCTGTTGAACATTATATATATATATATATATATATATATATATATATATATATATATATATATATATATATATATATATATATATATATATATTTATATATATATATATATGTATATATATATATATATATGCATGTTTTATTAAAGACCAGGTCTAATTGAACCTTGATTAGCTTCTTTCTTTGTTTTTTTTCTAATTTCCTTATTATTCTTTTTTCGTTTTGCGAAAGCTTATAGATAAGTGTTACGATATTTATGGTTTATTTTAGCTAGCTGAGCTTTCGTTTACGTTAGACCATCTTCGGACTGAATTAATTTCACACTGATTAAACATTTAAAGGCATTACATTTATATACTAAAGATAATTTAGATACAAGTAGAGAACAAAAGGGAGAATGTGGTTGACAAGAAGTGGTTAGAAAAGGTACATTTGGGAATGGGATTTCGGTTATTATTGACCGTTAATCCGTAAAGAGTTTTATGCTTTACCCAGTGGTGGTCAATTGGGCCATAATCGTCGCTTTTCTTTTTGGATTAGGATCGCTTCCAGGATATGAAGGCGTGTGCGGTCACTTTTCCTTTTGATAATGGTGTTTTGGACTAAACTTTCTCTTGTTAGTTGAATTCCATGTTGCATGAATTGGTTTTCGATCACGCCGTTCTGCAGATGCATGGTGAGTCTGCGAAATAGGGATGTGCTTGTCATTCCAATGTATTTATTTGAATTGTGGAGCTTGCAATCTTTATGCAGACAGGGGAATTCCTAAATTACGTGAAATAAAATTGTTTAATCATGGCAAGTAGTTAAATATCAGTTAAAATATAAATAAAAAATATTGTAAGCCAAAATAAGAACCGATGTTAAACCTTTCTAATTAAAAAACATTGAAAGTAATTTTTTAATATTCCAGATCTTCCTTTACAGCAAATAAATCAATTTAGGTGTGATAAAGTAAACTAAAGACTATTATTGATAATAAACTTAGTTGGCTTGTAGTAAAAGATTTAGGGGCTCTTATCTTGAAATAACCTGTCTTTTTCAATGCTTCAAGTACAGGTCAGAGAAATCAGACTTGATCTTATTAAAAGAATAGCTCTATTATTTCATTCGGAAACAAAAGTTGAGCAGTGTTAGCCTCAGATTTTTGGTGATTTTTCTAGCGTCTAATTTTGTGATCTGCTGCTTCAGTGCGTTATTCTGGTCGAAGTACAATAGTTAGTGTTTTATTTCAGGGATTACCGGCAACTCTAAACTATATCTCGATTAAATATCTTATCAAAATCATAGCGGGTTGCTTTTGAATCATCCTCACCTGTGTAAGATCCGTTAATCATCCTCAGGTAGTCTAATTTGCTGTAGCACTTCATCGGAGAGAAAGGCATACACATTTTCCATATCTTCCTAGAACACTAATGCGACGTTATTAATATGAAGTCAAGATCGACAACATCTTGTAGTATCCATGATGTATCGGAACCTCACCAGAGATATTAGTGCTAAATCTAGTCGCCAGATTTTGCACCACTTAAACCTGTCCTTGCTCTCGATAATTACGTAGGTCCTTGACGGTGTAGAGAAGTATTAAACTTACCAAAGTCATATATAGTTTCATTTTACTTACTAGCTATAGTGACTTTAAGCAGTACGTCGATTGTATGTATTTCTTGGCTTGCACTACTCTTTTTCTAAAATGAGATGTATACCCATTTGAATTTAGTTTGAGGCCAATTACTCGACCTTCTTCAGATTTTGGATAAAATTCCTCTTGCAGCAGAATGTCTTTCCTATTTCGTCCCCTCATGGTTATGTCTTGGGATTTATTGATCTTTGTAGGAATTTGATTCTCCATTTCGTGGATGTTTAGATTTTTAATCTATCCACCCGATAGATTGGCAAAATCAGCAGGGTTGGAGTAATTGCAATTGATCACCTGCATGATATCAATGCTAGCTGTACATATAAGGCGTACTCATGAGTAGTGGTAGGTCGTTCAGTGGTGTATCTCGCGTACAGAGTGGAGTTTAGGCAGCCATCATGGGGTGCTTATGCTTGTATGGGGAAAGGTCCCATTCGAATTTATTTATATTGAGATCTGTTTTCCGACCTTTAGAGAATCACAGAAGAATTTTATAAAATTTCTCAATCCCATGGCAATGTTGTTGTTTCTGGCATTTGCTATGACAATGTTCTTCGTAAATTTTTCCAACGCAGTGGCCTATTCACCCTAAATGGGGTGGTGTCATTTTCCATCTTCTTATGTACCTTCTGAATATTTTGGCTCTTGATCGACTTCTATAATCTTTAAGACATTATCTCAAGGTTAGCTCGCTTTCTCTCCGATTAGGTGTTAAAGTTCCATCCTTATTTTGCGCAGTTCTCTATATCGATATACCATGTGGAAATAGTTATTAATCTCTCTATTCGTGATTACAGCCGGAGAATTTTAAATAAAATATTTCTCTCCCTTTGTGAATCAGGAAGAGCTTAATACTCCACCATGGCAATAAACAACTGTCTTAATCCAACCTTTAGCAATGTGAGGATCTCAATAAGCAGCTCAATAATGATACAACGGATATAAATAATGTAATTTACATAATAAAAATTCGAGAAGGGAAAATTACAAATGTCAATCAAAATTTTTAATAAAAGTAAATTTAAAACCCTTAACAAAATTATAGAAATGAGAGCTAGGAGAATAATTCATTAGACACAGGAAGAACTGGAAGAAGACAGTCCAAACTAAATATCGCACAAATAATGCTGGAGATTCCATCGAATCATCCAAATTATTATAACTATAATGAGTCCTGAAGGGGCAGAAATATGTACATATATACAGATATACGAAAATACGAATATGGGGAAAAAAAAATTCTATTAAGAGTTGAACCCCTAATCATAATTTAACTTGAAATATGAATAAATAGAGTTAATTAAAAACGCCGAATAAAATAAAATCGGAATGGACTAACACAGAAGGGAAATTAGGTATAAACCCAATTTAAGCAAACTGAAGCAACTTAAAACATATGACGAAACATGTAAAGATTTTCCAAGAATATACGAAAGGATAGTAAGTACACAAAGTAGCATAGCAAACATTAGTAAGTTGTAAAACGAAAAACTGGTTGAACGCCATAACAAATACCTAATAAACTGCAAAAAAAACAAAAAAATCAAACCCTTGAAGGGTTACTCATGCTTATTAATCTAATTTAAATACCTAATCAAATTCAAAAAGATTACCTTGAATACCAGTCAACTTATCAACCCGTTGCAAACCTCTTACTAGTTTTAATTCCGACTCTAAAACTTTCACTTTATCTCAAATTATACTTAAGACGCCAACAGAAGACATCAGTAACAAAGGGAGAAAAAGATGGATGGAAACTAGATACGAGGGGCGGTTAATAAGTTTTGCGAATAGGTAGGGCAAAACAGAGGAAGGGAGACGGCTTTTTATTGGGGTGTTAGGACAAGTTATGTCAAGTCAGGACCTGCAGCCGCACGCTGCTACCTCGTCTATTTAAGAAGCAGTAGCTGATCGCGGATCGTCAGGCACAAATTTTTTAACCATGAAGAAGGTTGAGCACCGCGCAGTGATCAGAGTTTGACCAAGGAAGGCAAGAATGCAAAAGAGATCCATGAACGCATGGTTTCAGTGTACACCGACACCGCCCCTTCATATGCAACCATTGCTCGATTGGATAGGGAGTTCCCTCATGGTCGTGAGTCTCTTGATGATCACTGCCGTCCAGGACGCCCATCAGACGTGAAAAACGAGGAAAATGTGGTCCGTGTGGAGAGGATAATCCTCGAAAATTGACGGGTGAAGGTCGAAGAATTTGAGCGAGAACTTGGAATATTACATGGAAGTGTTATCGGCATCATCCACGACAATTTGGCTATGACCAAGGTCTTTTCCCGTTGGGTCTCTGGAAAAGTCACGCCCCATGATCAACTTCAACGTCGTCAAAGTTTACGGGCCAGAGTTGCGCAAGCTGCCCTGCACAAGTGCGGATTCGAGGAGCTCAACCATCCCCCTTACACTCCAGATGTGGCCCCTAGCGACTACTTTATATTCCGCCAGCTCAAGGCTGCACTGCGTGGACGCCGTTTTGGGGACTATGAAGATGTCCAGCTCGCCGTCCAGGAGTGGATTAAACAGCAGTTGGGAGATTTCTGGTTGTCGTGAATTCGAAGCCTCAGGGACAAGTGGCGTAATTGCATTGAAGTCGAGGGTAGTTATATTGAAAAATAATAAAACACTTTTCTTCATATCTCATTTCCTTATATCCGAATTGCAAAACTTATTGACCGCTCCTCGTATAATAAGCCTCAAACACCTTTTTTTCAGATTACACGTTACGCTATATCACCTATTTCCCTCCTACTTTACCTTTAGATCTTCTATCCTGAACCTTTATTCTTCTCTGATCTCTCAATCTCACACTCTTAAATTCTTACGCCTGAGTTTTGAGGCTTCAATGGAAGGTGTTCGGAAGACTAGACGAGAGCGGCAGATCCTTTTTTCCTCCTTCCTCACTCTTACCTCTTCGGTGAGTCCCAGAGCGGTGTGAGAGTCAGTTGATCCTTTCATTTTTATTTTCAGTCATCTGTTTTCAATGTTTTTGGACTGAAGATAGATGCAAGTCACTTACAAAACTACTCTGCCGAACAAAGTTGCCCGTTGAACTGGGAAGTTATTTTGCTCCCTAGTTGAGGAGTATTAGAGCCCAAAGATAAGAGGACACATATTAATACGACTACATATTTCGCATTTATTGCCCCCAGTAAACCCTCTTCTTTGGCTTCAATCTAGGTAGCAATAGGTCATGTAGGAAATATAATCATCCATTACACCAAGTAGGTTTACAACTCTTGCAAAAAAGTGGATTAAATTTTTCTTTAGATAAGGGCATGTAGCCAGAATGAGCCATAGTGCTTTATTATAAGTGCCGTTTATATCTCATGTTGATTAATTATCGGTGATATTATTGACCTGAACACGTTACCTCAAATTCTCTTATATTGAAATTCATATGAAAGATTCTCAGGCCACAACACTACTCTAATGCAGTTTGTAAATTTAGTCGTTAAGTTAGATGTTTCAATATTTATTAATTTATTAGCATCTAAATATTTTTTAATTTTGTGTAATAATTAGCTATTTAGATATTCATAAAGATTATGAGCAACAATGGAGCAAGATTAAATCGTTGAAACAAACGTTTAGTGATCTATGCTCAGTTTGAGTGAATCCTCTCTACCAGGAAACTTACTTGGGTCTGTCAAGCAGTTCATAAAGTTTTGTACCGAGTATTCTTAACTTTATTAGAAAGTGTAAGAAAATTTATGGATAGCTTTATGCTGATAAATGGTTGAAATCATTTTCTTACAAATCAAATCGTTACTTATATACTAGTGTGGACGCTGAACACGATTAAAAGTATAATACCCAAAATTTAGGCAGGTAGGAGGGTACTCTGTGTTGCGTATATACTTGGTACCCGGAGGACCAGCAACTTATCCAAGCCTAAGTGCAATTTAGAAAACCTCTGTCACTAGGTTGATATGAATTATCGGACAGGACAATGGTAAGTTGGTGTACATCTTGCTTGTTTTCTCTCAACATTCCCTATTCTCATACGGCTATTTCCTTAACCCTTTGTTTAGATTTAAGGACTGAGTAACTACTCCATGCCTTCTCAAAAGGCCTTTAACGTCTTCAGATGGAACGAGAAAAGGCCTAGAGGTATCTTAGCATAGGAAAAGTGCATGTTGCCTAAGATCAAACAAGTCACTGCTGGAAGGCTATACGTGTGACACACAAGCAGAAGAACACAATTTTAACACTCTGACAATTTATTTCACCAAATCAACTCCAAACAACAGGCCTTAAAACATCCCTAACTTCAAAGTCTAGCCTATTATGTGTGGGATATAGTTTAGAGAGACCAACAAGTCACTGTGCAGCAACAAAGTGGAGCTTAGTCACAGCATTACCACAGTTTTCACTCAGTTAAAAAGGAGGACTGTAAAGGGTGCCTGCAGCATATTCCGACGACATCCGTGGCCATGTTTTGCCAGCGGCAATTTTATGTAATAAAATAAATAGTTGAATCCTTGAAGTCTATAATTTGTAGCTTCAGTAAATATATCCGCATAAATGAATTCTGTTATTTTCTTTTAAGTTTAATTTCGGCGACACATTAACCAACACGAAATATATATATATATATATATATATATATATATATATATATATATATATATATATATATATATATATATATATATATACAGATACACCCGCAAAGAAAAAGTGAAAAACGATCCTGAGTGCTTTCGTCTTTATTCTTAAAGACCTTTTCAAGGAATGAACAGGAGGCTGGACATACATTGCCTTAAATAGTGGAAGGGGGGGGTGGGCTTAGACTACGATACGAACCTCTGAACCTTAATTAGGGGGTACAAAATCCTGAAACAATTTTATTTTAGATTTTATGTATGTTGTGATAATGTGGTCTAGCATGAACAAACCAGGGCTAAGGTGGAAATTTGGGAACGCGTTAATAGAGATACATTCTAATCTATTTTTCGAAATATAATTACTGCATTTTATGACGAGTTTGGCACTGTTTAAATTAATGCTATGGTTACGATCGTACATCTATAAAAAAGCGCACATTGTTCACTGTGATTACATACATTGGCTTGATGTTGCTTAACTCGGACATCTAGTTCTTTCCCGGTTTGTGCATAACAACATTTTTGGCAATTGTTTCAGCCTATCGAAATTATCATTTCAGATCGGGGAACTAAACTTCTACAAGTATGGGATAAATTGTAGTCCCGCACTAAAAAATGACATTTATGTTCAGAGGCCTAAGTAAACGAGGTAATTTAATGAAAATATGGTTATAAGGTAAAACTAATAAGTTTAGGCCTGAACCTTAGGGATATTAACATTAGTTTGATAATAGTAACGCTTGGCAGACTTATATCAATTGTGGAGAAAGTACAGAGGGTAGCATTTTCTAGGTATTCTGGTAAGACAATACTCAGGGCACGCAAAAACATAAATGAGAAAACACATTGTTTAATGCTATTATGGTGGTTAGAATAAAAATGTATTTAATAGTCTATGGATGTGGGTTTTCTATATATTTTATATTTGAAACAATGGTTTGTCCGATGAATTAGAATGTCTAGGAAAGAGAGTGTGCGATGTTTTTTTAACTTAGAAGAAATGTATTAATATTTAAATTATTAGGCCAAAGGCAAAGGATGTTATGAACATATCGCATCCAAGCTATAGTGGTTTCATTATTTTGGGGAAGTATTCTAGATTCGAAGAATTCCAGGTATAGGTTAGCGAGTACAGGGTACTTTTTTTCCTTGAAAAGGTCTTTAAAAAAGAATAAAGACAAAAGTGCTCAGAATGGTTTTTCCCTTTTCCTTTGTAGGTGTATCTGCATAAATTTGACTGATGTGCACTTTGTGAACTTTTTTCATATATATATATATATATATATATATATATATATATATATATATATATGTCAAGTGTCTTAACCTCAGCATAGTTAGATGAAACCGGACGCTCGCCTCTTACTTTCATACTTAGGAAGCCAGATGAAGGACCTCCTAAGTATTAAGTAGATCTCTCCCCATTAGGCTAGTATCAATAAACCCCTTACAAAATCTAGTAGTAAGAGGGCGAGTAAGGCAATTGCCTGTTACCGCTATGTTAAATACTGAGCGGCAAGTTCCTGAGTATAACAAGCTTTTGTGAATAAATTTTTAACTTGGTACCCAGGCAGGTATCATATCACCAAATCTCGTGTTAGATTGCCCCAGACACAAGGAAGCGAAATCCCTAATTTGTTGAACTAAAATTTTCTTTATGTGTGAATGATGATACCTACCCAATCCTAGTTTAGATTGTGGATTATAGGATTGCCTTTTCAACTGATTTTTTATTGGGATGGGCTTTCTAACCCAAAAGACTTTCGAAATATACCCAGCCGGTAAGCGAGTTCGAGGAAGAAGAAAAAAACATGTGTTGACCGACGGCAATGTTCAGGCACCCTGTTTACGCGAGTTAAGTGTATCGAAGCCCGAGGAGGAAGATGCTTCTAAAGAGCTATTTGAGGGTGAAGAGGCCCCTGAGTTGAGTAATGCCGTTTCAGACAGTTTAACGGAGACTGAGATCCCGCAAATGTATAATAATGAAACTAACAGTCGTGTGCGACGTCTAAAGGAGATTAATGTGTTGCTTGATGGGCTACAAGAGCTAGCACCTTGTTCTATTAACGATGGGCCAAGAGAGCCATCGACGAGTTGCGTTGAGTCTATAGGACAAATTGGAGTCAATGAGTTGACTTACAGAGAATATCAAGTGTCGTATTCCTCGGATTTAGGGTTGAATCAAGGGAATAGGGTGGTAACTCCTGTTAATACGAGTATAAAAAATTATGGTCGCGTGACGAGCCGTAACAAAGTAGATTCTTTGTTTAAAAATAATTTAGCTCGTAGATTGGTGCAAGTACCAATAGAGCTCACAGTGAAAACTAAAAAAATAAGTAGAATTGTGTGTCCGAGAGAATGTAGAAATAAAGCCCCAAGAGAGATTTAGTTGTAAGTATAAAAATAAATGTAGAAAATGGAGGAAATATGAACATAAGGATGGTTTTTATGTTATAGAAAAGGGATGCATAAACAGAGGACAATTTTTAGCAGAGAAAATCAGTCATTGCAATGATGGCTCAATTCTTAGTGAGGTGCGCAATAGTCGATCGCATATAATTGAGTAAATTAATGGTCAGAGAGTAGGCTTTGCGACCAGAGTAGAAACACCCTTGGAGAACCAGGAGGGGTTTCCCCAAGAATCATTAGTTTAAGGATAGAGAGTCAAGAAATGGCTGCGGCAAAGTTTTTTAGTTTAATAGAGGTGAGCCAAATAAATGTTGCTCCTAAAAATTTAAATAGTTTTGGGACCGGCAAAAGCGGTGCTCCTCCCAAAGATTTATTGGTTATAAAGCCGGTGATCGCCGAAGAACAGTCTATTTCAGAGAATAAGATATGTCGAAATCCATGAAAAAGATGCTTGGATATTATCAACCATAACTATTTACTCCGAACTGATTCACTATTAAACCAGCTTCCGTTCAATTTTTAATGACATTCCTGTTTATGAATGGTTGGCATTTGTTCGTATACAAAAGAGATTTGTACAATCGTATGAAAGAAATTCTTTTCCCGAAAAAAGAGATGTTTTTGACTGTCTACTATTTTATTTGTTCCACTTTCTCATAGTTTTGGCTAGGATAAGTAATTTCTCTTACGCAATACATTTATCTTCTATTTTTTCATTGTTCCTAATTTATTTATATTCCCTTACTTCAAGGAAGATCTCTGATGCCTAAGTTTTTCTGCCCTAATGTTTATTCATCCACTCAGTCACTCGTCACCTTGAACGAGATGTTCGTCAAATCCTTGGTTGAAAGTTTCACAACTGATTTGTTTTCTATTTAAAAAAATGAGTCCCTCAGTGAGCACTGACTGCTTCATTCGTCTTCTAGGTCTATTTGCCTTGCTGTAAGCACAAATCACGCTATTTTACCCGAGTTAATCTCCTGTTACTATCTTCTTTTACTAGCATTATTCGTGATTATTCCCATAAACACATTTACGGAAAATTCATTATTCTTCACTAATATCATATTTTATAACACCATTACCTTTGTTTGTTTTGTTAATCATTTCATTCTCCAATAATTGCCTTTCATATGTTTATTTTAACATATTCTATTTCAACCACCATGTTAACTCCAACTCCCATTAATGAAAGTTTGTCAGTCAAGTTCTTTTGTACTTCAGTCAGCATTTTAGTGACCTTGGCACATTCTATTCCCGCTAAGTTCGTTCATCTTTCTTAATATTCATGTTATCGACCTCAACACTTCAAAGCGTTCGTTCATTTCGAACCACTTCTAGTTGTTTGCTTACCATGGCATTTTCCACTCTCATTACGTAATAATTACATGTTTGTCACTGGGATTTTTTCATTTCTGTTCTATATCTTTAGTTTCTCTTTCCCTAGGATTTGAGTCACTTCATTTGACGGAAGCTTGTCTCCTACATATAAATTTACTATATGTGTTATCATTACTAAATTATTTATTATACATAAAACAACATTTAAACTTTAATTTTGTTGTTTGGCCTCCTCAACTAATTTTTAGGAATGGCTATTTCTTTTATATTACTTTTCCCGGAAGAATTACCTAAATTCTCTTCCTCAATTGGATTACACAACCTTCCCTCTTTTAGATGTTTGCTAAATTTTGTTATAATTATCTTATTTTATTTAAAAAAAGGTTTAAAAAATTTGTGAACGTTTTATTATACCTTAGAGCCCCCAACTCATCGGTAGTCACCTAAAACACTTCTTCAAGAACATCCACAATCTAACCAAAGCGATCAATGAGACTCATCATAGACGCTCTTACCCAGGAACAAAGTAAAAGCCTAAAGACAAGTATAAATTTCTATTTTACAACTTATCATTCGGCTTAAATTACTTAGACCATCAACAGATGATACACACTTTGGAATAATACTGACTCGTGGAAAACGAAATCTTTCACTGAGCATAAAAATCCTGGATTAAAGATTCTTATGGGAAGGCTCGCAATAAACGTGCTTTAATTGACTTAGGTTGAAAAATATTAAAAGAACTATTCGAAACTGATACTACAAAGGACATACAAAAACTCAACTCAGGTACAAGTCATTGCAAGTGAACAACTTTAAATACAACACGTCGTGATTAACTTAGTGAACTACACCATTAAGCAAGGAGTGTATCTCTGAAACCTCAGTAGAGATCACGCGAACATAAACCATATTGTACAAAACTATCTTACCAGTGAACTACAAACAGAATTTACCAGTATTATTAACAATCTGTGCAGTTTGATTCAAAACAGCTCACTCTTGCTAACATTCTTCCCTCTACTGCTATGTTTAGCTTGGTCATACAGCTTCTAACCAGCTGAAACTGGGTCCTGTGTGTTTTCCACACAATAGAAAATCTACCTCTATTTTTGGAGTATGCACACTTGGACCTTCCTACTATACCATGAAAACGAACCTTACACCTTCTATCTCAGCTCTTCCTTCTTCGCCCCTCTCCCCAGCTCGCATACCGCCTGAGACTGTTTCCCACTCCCTTCTCAAATCCTATTCGTATTTGTCGCCTGTACTATTCAAATGTGCCAACGTGTGCATTTGTTTCAAGTAATTACAAATTATATTCAGAGGTTTTGGAGGCAGAAACCCTATTTTGTAAGCATCCTACAAGCCAATTCATTGTTGTGAGTCCGCTTATGCATACATTGCAAGTCACAAAGAGCAACCCTTGCCTAATAGATTAAATTGAAAATCGTCCCTTTCCCGCTTGTGAATTTATGGAGTATCCATCAAATCGACCAGTCTCAATCCCTATCGGCCCGGCTACCTTGAGTTCCTTCTCTAGACCTACCCCGGCGAGCTTAAATTGTCCCTTGAATAGAACTACAGTCATAATTCACCCTTGGTGCTCCATAGAATCTTATGATACTCAAGTATATAATCTCCAACGAATGCATCTCATTGTAAAAAACTCCATTAACCTCCCAATTTTGATTTCCAAATTCTTCAAACCAAACTCCTTAATTTGTGGAGTAGGCCCGTAACTGTTCACTCGTTTCCAACAATATATTTGGAAAGCAAAAAGCTTGAAACTCTTAATCACTATCAAAACCATCATGCCAAAATTCTTGACATAATGCAACCCATTTCGTGCCCTAAAACTTCTGTAGTGATTGTGTCACTAGTTTTAATCATAGCAAAAGCAATCTTGATTTACCGAAAACAGGAAGCTTGCAACAGGCTTGACACCCGGTATTAACTACACAATATAACACTGCCGATCCTCAAAATCATTTCTGCCAAAAACTCCATAGAAAAGTAACGGGGTGCACAGGATTCTCGTAATCAAAATCGACCTCAAATACCATTTCAAATGGCTGAAAACTATATTACCGAAACTTAAACTTATCAATCGAAAACAAAGTTTAGTATTAGAATATCATTTAGATAATTATTTGTTTATTTTTTACTCCCGAATTTATAGTTTTGTTCAATTAATTTGTACAAAACGGGTACGATTAGTTTGTTATTGTTTACCCGCTTGTAACATATTTTTGTAATTCTTAGTATATAGAAAATTCCATTATTATATTAATAATAGGGAAGTGTGACACGAAGCAAAGAACCGGAGTTTTTACACTTCTTTAGAAAGGGAGTAGTCTTAAGTGCCGTAACAATAAAGTAACTATAGCATTGCTAGATGAAACAGGCAGCTCGCCTCTCACTTTCATACTTAAGAAACATATATTTGCATGTAATTAGATAGATAGTTATCGATAGGTAATAGATGAACAAATAAATGCGAATTAAACGCTTTACAGTTTAATAAAGTTTTACCTCCGAAGAAAAGCTTAGGAATCAGTTATACGGTAAAAGACCCTTCTGTTCGACCCCTTCTTAAATAATTCTCCTCCAATAAAGCTTAGGAATCTGTTATACGGTGAAAGACCCTTTCTGGTTAACTTCATACGTTTCCGGTGCGAACATTTTTTAATATAGGTAAGGAACACAGCAACTAAATAGGCAGTGTTGGTAATTATCTTTCCCTTCTTAGGTCAGTGATTGGTAAACGCACTTAAAAACCAATGAAAACTCCTCCCATGTAATATAGGATTGGGAGACTTGCATTAAACTAGCCCACAGCTCGTCCTAAGTATTATCCTATAAGCAGACACTTTGGAAGGTGAGCCCCCACCTTTTATAATATAAAACCCTTATAAATTTTTGATCAGTAAGCATTCAGAGCAAATCTTGTATCTCAAATAGAGCTAAAGTCATACAACTCGTTTTGCTCCCCGCTACTTCTTCGTACCGGATCTCTATCAAGAATGGGGAGGCAAACGTCGAGTGGCAGTGACTACTGTAGGTCAACGCCCGTCTACTACAATCGCAACCCTTAAAAGAATCATCCTTGAACGTCAGACTGCATCGTATACAAACTACGAGGCAGTCTTTTCTCATCAAGAAGGATTCCGTTGCGCCGACTGCCAGATCACTTTTACATCTTGCCCCACTTACCGACTGAGGGGCATTGGCGCCACCGTTAAAAGGCGATAAGGGAGCACATCAACATATATATATATATATATATATATATATATATATATATATATATATATATATATATATATATATATATATATATATATATATATATATATATATATATATATATATATATATAAATATAAATATATATATATATATATATATATATATATATATATATTCAGTAAGAAGGACAAAACGAAGAAGGCGGGTCCCATCTTTAATTCTAACGTTTCGGGTTATAACAAATCCATCTTCAGGAGCTAAAAACAAATTCCAAATGAGTAATCTAAGCCTAAAAACATAAATAATTGTAAAGAGATACTATCAATTAAGGACAAACAAAGTAAACGTAATATTACAAAATTAAATAATTCAAATGGAAAAATAATGAATTGGATACAAACAAAAGGTAAAACTAAATTATAGACACTGAAACATTACCTTTCATGGTCGGATCACAATGACGAGTGAAAACAGGAAGGAATTTAAAGAATGAATAAAGCTTGGTAAAGTTATAAACAGAAGAAAGGATGACGTCTCCTAATTTAAATTTGAGTGGTTGTATTTAATACAAAGTGATTCTTTAATGCGGAGAGATGAAATAGATTTAGCAAATTTTGAGACAGAAAAGTCTTTTAAGGACACGTCTGTTTTACAATCAATAGCATGTTTCCTAAGGGAAGAAAACTCTTTGTTACTTAATGTTTTACCGGTTCTATGGCTAATTCCCATGTGAGAACAAAAACGCTTCCTGTGCTTCCTATATAGGTCCCCAACTTACAGCTAGGGCAAATGAATTTATATACAATGCACGAACTAAACTAAAATGAATTTAAAGCAAATATTTCACAAGTCACCCATGAATTTTTTTATAAATTTAAGCACATGAAATTTTCCTCTCTCCTTTTTACGAAAAAGATTTTTCTCTTCTTCGGAACCTCGGGCGGAATAAGAAATTGTTGTCACCCGTCCTGATAATGGTAATGGGGTGGTGATTTTGGATAGGACTGATTACATTTCCAAAATGTCTAAGATTTTGTTAGATAAATCCAAATTTACTGAAATTATGGAACAACCTTTGACTATCGTTCACCGTTTAGAGGACAAAATTAACTGTTTTTTGCTGAAGCTAAATCTTCGTGTGTTCTTAGCGATTCTGTTTACAGTTCTCTCTATGTGTCATCATCTTACTTAGGTCTGTCCTATCGGCTACCTAAGACTAAGATACATAAGACTAGATTCCCTCTTCATCCCATTCTTGCTTCTTTCACTCTTCCTTCCTATAAAATTGCTAAGTTTTTAGTTCCTCTGTTAACCAATTTTACTTCCAATCTACATATATAGCATTTATAATAGTTTTGATTTTGCTTCGGAAATCGCTTGTTTGAATCGTCAAGTCCTCCTTCCTTTTCTTGCTTTGACATCACGTCCTTATTTACAAATATTCCCCTTCAGGCAACTATAGAGATTATTTTGATTAAAGCCTTTCCGGATAGAAATGCCCCCTTTAATGGTTTCAGTTTTTCACAATTTTCGCAGTTATTGCATCTAGCAATAACTGGCGTGGTTTATCATCAAATTGAAGGTGTTGAGATGGGAAGACCACTAGGTCCGTTTTTTCAAATATTTTCATTTGTAATTTTGAAGATAGACTTTTAGGTGATTGCTCTTCTCAATTTTGTCCATTATTCTACAAAGATACGTTGACGATACCTTTGCGGTTTTTTCCTCCAGTTCTTGTTCAAAAAGGTTTTTCGATTTTCTAAACAATTTACACCCTAATATTACTTTCACTCAAGAACATGAGACTAATAATATGTTGCCATTTTTAGATGTTAATGTCTCTCGTACCCCTTCCGGGATTCAAACGTGTGTTTTTAGAAAACCAACTTTCAAAGGGCAGGGTTCAAATTTCTTTAGTTTCTGTGATTTACCTTCCAATTTGGTGCCTTTAAAACACTCCTCTTCAGAGGCTTTAATTTGTCTTCCACTTATTTTAGTATGTATTCTAAATTCAAATTTTAAAAGAATATTTTGCAAAAAATGATTACCCCTTATCTTGGGTTGAAAGCTGTATTAGGAAGTCCTTTTCAGGCTTTATAACCCCTCGACTTCTTTTAATGTCCCAAAGGAAATCAGGTATGTCCTGTTACCAGACATCAGCCATTGTAATGACCTTCTCTGAAAACGTTTAATTTCCATTTTTAGAAAATTTTATTGACAATTAATTTTAAACTTATATTCATTAATAACAAATATATTGGTGATTTCTTTAAAGTGAAGGACAGTATTCCCACGCCGTTTAGTTCGTGCATTGTATATAAATTCATTTGCCCTAGCTGTAAGATGAAGACCTATATAGGAAGCACAGTACGTACTCTTTAGTCGCGTTTTTGTTCTCACATGGGAATTAGCCATAGAACCGGTAAAACATTAAGTAACAAAGAGTTTTCTTCCATCAGGAAACATGCTATTGATTGTAAAACAGACGTGTCCTTAAATGATTTTTCTGTCTTAAAATTTGCTAAATCCATTTCATCTCTCCGCATTAAAGAATCACTTTGTATTAAATACAACCACTCAAATTTAAATTAGGAGACGTCATCCTTTCTTCTGTTTATAACTTTACCAAGCTTTATTCATTCTTTAAATTCCTTCCTGTTTTCACTCGTCATTGTGATCCGACCATGTAAGGTAATGTTTCAGTGTCTATAATTTAGTTTTACCTTTTGTTTGTATCCAATTCATTATTTTTCCATTTGAATTATTTAATTTTGTAATATTACGTTTACTTTGTTTGCCTTTAATTGATAGTATCTCTTTACAAATATTTTGCTGTTCTTTACCTCACTATTTTGTTTGTTCATTAACGTAACGTTCATTTTTAATTTTTTCGTCGTTTTTGTGATTTTCTCTGATCTGTGGTTTTTAACTTTGAACTTGGGCTGTTATTTATGTTTTTAGGCTTAGATTACTCATTTGGAATTTGTTTTTAGCTCCTGAAGATGGGTTGTGTAATAACCCGAAAAGTAGAATTAAAGATGGGACCCGCCTTCTTCGTTTTGTCCTACTTACTGAATATAAGACTCAAGATTTGTAGAAGAAATCTAGGTGAATACATATATATATATATATATATATATATATATATATATATATATATATATATATATATATATATGAATGTAATGTCACTTGTCCTAAATTGGAAAAAGTTGTCAAGAGGTTGAACAATGAGTCTTTCGCTGTTGAGTTTAACGATTCCTATATATATATATATATATATATATATATATATATATATATATAAGAATGTAAAGTCACGCAGGAAAAATGAAAAGGTGCTTCCAAGTACTTTTGAGAAGGAACTGAATATAGTTCGAAAGTACTTGGAAGCACCTTTTCATTTTTCCTGCGTGACTTTACATTCTTATATATATATATATATATATATATATATATATATATATATATAGGAATCGTTAAACTCAACAGCGAAAGACTCATTGTTCAACCTCTTGACAACTTTTTCCAATTTAGGACAAGTGACTATTCCTTGAGGGGAAAGGGGTCGTATAAGATCACTGTAATTCCTAATTTTTTATCCCCCTGAGGCACTTTTGTAGCATACTATTGATTTTCTGGCACTACACTGATAAACATATTTAAATTATGCTATATATATATGCAAAATACGTTTAAATATTATACACATTTTTCGACTAATCAGAGAAGAACAATATTCAATATACACTCTAATGTTGAAATAGAAAATTTCAAATTTCAAATTTAGACAGCATAAATGGTGAAGAACAAAAACTAAAGGTGGCGCAGTTATGTTTGGTGTGGGCATCTGTTCGTCGACACGCTACATGTCTGTCTGCATTGTGAAGGAAACGAGATGTCTGCAAGGAACTTGATGTTGATCACGGTTTCTCGTGGTAAATTAATACTTTTTCTGCTATTCTCAAGCGGGGAAGGTCGGGGTCACGGTGTTATCATCCAAGGCGACTCTGGTCAAAAGCCACAAATGTTCTTTTAGTGATTGGCGTATTATTACGCTACTCGGTAGAAGTGCTCAGAGTCTTTTGGAGAGGGTAGTGGAGGACACGTCTATGTACCAAGTGGTACGGTGCGTACATTCACCGTCAGGACATGAATATCATAAACGACCTTTTGACCTCTTATAGTTTGGTTGTTTTGGGAAGGTAGCTGTTTTTCATGATCAGGGAGGACGTTCTCCTTATCTTGTAAAATATGATGAGATTTACTTTGGTTCTACGATTATTAGGTGAGAGATTGCTTTGGACTATACTCTTGTGAATATTCTCATATATTTTGAAACTGGTGTTCATCGTTGCTCTGTAGTATAAGTCTATTTTCTGGAAAGGTTAATTTGGCGGGTAATTCTCACTTATAAGATTATCCATCTTATCTCGTATCACGGCCTTAATGTCTTGTTGGGTGGACTCCTTCTTGACGAGAAGGTTTTTAATTCAGTCAAGCTAGACGTTTGTGGTTGTCAAATCGTTGCACTGAGTGAAGATACAATTTAAGTAGGACTGGATTACACTCTTCTTTTACCGGCTTGACGATTTCGAAACACCGTTAAGGCACAATCCCAAGTTCTTGTGCTTAACATAAACTTGAGTCTTGAAGCAGTGAGCCAACGATTGTACAAGGACGGCGAGGAACGTGAGAGTAGAATTGATTTCTTCCTCATATGTGAATTGTAGGCATGAGTTAGCTTCCAACAAAGTCTTCAGTTAGGTAGTTTATTCGGAAAATGTCATCAATAAATCTTGCTTATATAGGTCGTTGGTGGTTTAGTAAGAGTTTGAATACGTCTTTTTCAATGGTCCCCATGTCAACTTAGCAAAGAGCGGAACCTGAGGAAATACCATAGCAACATCTTCAACTTTCACATATATTTTGCCATCAGGACCATCGAATGGTGCCTCATGTACGCATGCCCTTTAGACCTAGGTAAACGAGGATCACAAACGAGGATCGGTGGCGTCTATAGGCAAGCACCAACAACCCGGTGTCTTGGCATACCTGGCGCTGAGGCTGAGCCTGGTCGTCTTGAGCCTCTCCTGCCTCTCCCCTCGGTCATAATAAGTGTATGAAGACTTCACACATACCTATGCATTTAAAACTAATGCTGGTTCATGTCCTCAAGAGGGCATCCGTCATTACCGATCTCGAAGGACCTTCCAAAGCCAATAAACGTTGACAGATGAAGTTGAACGCTTCTTGGACTTGGACATTTATGTTTATAGAATCAACATAGAGGGAAGACTTAGTTTGCGTGGGGATAGAGTTGGCTAAAATGCGTAAGAAATCTGCAGTTTATTTGAGAATAAGGTGTGTAGGAGTGAGGGAAATGAGGAGGGCGTTAAGACGCTTAGCTATGGTATACGTAACATACTGAGTCTAGCTGATCATCAGTCTTGAGGGGATATTATTCTTATGAGTCTTCACGATACCTTAAACGTAGCCAAGTTTGTGATCTCCTTCAATCAAAGGAAGCTCTATGTTTGTGGTAATGGTGTTGTTTCGCCTTATTACTTTTTTGTTGAGTTTTAATTTTTAAATCTTCTGATGGGTTTCTGGTTATGACACGAAGCATAAAGCTTCCTGATAAGTTTTGATGTTTAGTTGAGGGCGCAGATATCTCAGCCATAAAACCAAAACGACCAGGAGAAAAATAACACCACACAGAATGCGAGACATTAAGTAACGAACCTTTTGGTAAATATAGGGTACAGTGGATAAATTGTTTCATGAATATAACGCAGTAAGTTCATTTCATTCAGATATATTTGCCAAAGTCACATGTTAATGACTTGAAAGATTTAACTATTAATTTTAAATAATCAATCGCAAGTAGAAGGAACAGAGAAGGATCACCGTGGATAACGCAGTAGAACATACAGTCGTAGATGAAAAAGTGCCGAAAAAACTTAAAGGGGATTGGGAGAGATAATAGTTCGTTGGCTATAGAACGCTGCGAGGTATTAAGTTGGCTTTTATGTTTGACTGGGGCAGAAGGCGGAAAGGTGAGGTGGAGAAACACTCATACCATGGATGCTTTATTCGTATTTCCGTCGTTTTGTATTTTTTGTTATAAGTATATGGGGTCTGGATATGCATCAACCCGTGTGTTGTCCTCGAGTGTTTTATGTAGCTTGTCTTGGCGAGGTGACCATGTCTGATATCTGTCTTAGGTATATCATGTGGTACTCTGTCTCTATTTTAAGCCTCGTATTCTGTTTTAAGCCTCGGAGCCTTACGCTCTGGCTGTCATGTGTCTTCCACCAATTGCAAGAGTGTTACTATTGCATATGAAGTAAGTATTTCCAGGTGTTTGTTTAGCTTGGATGGTGTTTTATATTGTTTGGGTAGAAGTGAGTCCACCAGAAAAGGGGTAAAGTCTAAGAGAGAAGAGTTAATGGGATACGTTAGAAGGGTTTGGAGCAACGGAAGAAGTAGTAAGAGCTGGAGTAAAGTTGGTGACGATGGGATAGGGGTAGGGTGAGAAGAGGTAGAGATGATAGCCTAGGTGTGAACATTATGACAGGTGATACTGGAAGGCAGGGGTTAGGTGTGGGTTGTGTGTATCCAGATGTTGGGAGGATCGGCGTCGGGCGTGAGATGTATGTTCCATGAGGGCAAATATTGTCTGAGGAAAGATAATCTGCCCCAAACCCTAAGCAGCATAACGCTCGTCTAATACTTTGGTGTATAAGCGGGTTCAACTTTAAACATGTCTTCTACCACCGCGAAAAGTACAGTAGTTAGTTGTGTTTCAGGGATGTTGTGACGTATTATAGTTATGTTGGTGTATTTTTTGGTAGGGACGTGACCTTAGGTGGCGTAGTAAATCAGGTAGCTCCAGACGCGCTGACGGCAGCGCGTATGTTTTTGTCAGTTACAGTGGGGTGGGGTGATAGGGATTGGGGTTGGTAGACGTGTTTATTTAGTTTGAGTCGTATCAAGACTTTCTGAGTTCTCATATCGCATCCGCGCGCTTCTTAATGAGGTATTGGCGCCTTATGCACATAGAAACATGGCTGCCATCGCATTTCACATAAGAGAGTGTGGTGTTTGTGCATGTGATGTGAATGTGTACTTTTTCACCGCATTTTGAGCAGACAAGCTCGTCTTTACTCCAGCCAGTCAGGTGATCTGTTCTGTAGCAGCGCAGGCATTGCTTTGTGTGTAGTTTTGGTTTTTACATTTGCTGCTTTTGTGTGCGTATATCGATGACCTTAATACCTTTGTCTAGCAGCGTGTTTCTGTGTTTTTGACCTTATAATGTTTTTAAAGGCCAGGACCTGTGTTTAATGTAATATAGATCCTGGACCTTGTCCCGCCATACACGTTTTTAAATGGAGCGAGAATTTTTCTATCGCGAATTTTAGCCAGATAGGTATGTTGCATTTTATGCGTATAATGTGTCTATTGCTAATGTCTCTAGGCTGTGTCGTGTAGTGTTCTTTTTCTATCACGGACTTTTGTGCGCGTCTGTAGAAAGCCTGAGCGGCATTTGTAGACCGAAAAATAAGTGTTTTCGCAGTGTGTATCTCACTGATATTAGTAAAGAGGATTCTAGTGTGGATGGAACTCGTAGTATTTTGGTGCGCCGTAGTGTGATTTTTATGTTTCTCTTGTAAAGTAGGCTTAGGGTGGTCTCGCTACCAATGGGGTGTGTTTTTTAGCAAGGGGGTAGTTCAGGGGTACTTGTACAAAAATAACTTACAGTGCCAGAGACCAACTTTACAGGATGAGACCAGGGTGAAGGGGCAACAGTGAATGGGCACCTGGTTGGTCTCTTCAGAGGGTTTAAGACCAAGTACTTGATGATTGGTGGTGGCCGAATTAACGATTCCCACCTGAGAATGCCACTTATTCGAACGTGTTTTGGTTATTTCTGAGTCACTCCCATCATAGACAGAGACGGGCATGAAATCCCTCTCTGGTCCTTGCCCTTCCCACTGGTTGTAACCCTAGCCCAATCCTGGATGCCTCTAGACTTTGGGTTTCTCAATGGAATATCTCCCAATCTCTCTTTGCCAGAAGCCTGCAATTATGTCTTTCTAAATGAAAAGCATAGTTGAATCGAAGTTGTGTGTAGAGTCCCATTTTCGGCGCGGATCTAGCGAGGCGGGAAGGAGAAGAAGTATTTAGGCCCTCATGTTTTGTGACGGCTAAAATATTGTATTATAACTCTTTGGAAGGAAGGGGGGAGTGGAGGAGAGGCGATGTATGCAGTCGAAAGACGGGTGATAACAGGACCGCTACACCTCTGTATAGTCCGCTCTTTCCACAGACCTGTGTGCTAATAGCGTGGCTTACCTATTTGCTTGCCCCTGATCTGGAGGTGAGAGGTAGAGCAAGTTAGCGTTCCAAATAACGATAACAGGTAATTTATATTCATTTATTATTCAGATCGCCGACAGCCTTAACCACAGATTTCAGATTATATCTTAAGTTGAAGCAATCCTTCTCGACGGCTGCCCTGTTCACTTGGGGGTAAAATTTGGTGAACCTGGACCTAAGCTCCCCTTATTGGTGCAAGAGGACTTATTAAGACTCTCCATCAACCGCACCCCACAAAAAATAGTGAAACTGGTTGCAGTCTGGGGAGATTTGAGGTCAGGTTTTCGGAGTTTGGACTAAAGGAAATTGTTTGGCAGCCAATAGTATGTAGGTACTCCTGCCTGTGTGGCATTGTGTAGAGTTTAGCTCCTACAAGTATAGCATTCCAATGGCCAGTTACTGGATCCAGAATGACATTATTCTTTCCAGAAACTTAATAGAGGTGGCTTTTTTTTTCACTACTGATCACCATCTACGCCATGATGTAGAGCGGCAACTTAGTCCTCATGACCCTCCATATATCTTAGAGGGACACAGAAGGCCAGGAATTTTTGCCATTTCCCAACTCGTCGTAACAGAAAGTTATCGCATCTAAGAAGAAGCAATGTATGCCAGGCTTGAGGGAAAGATTCAATTTGTTAACATTCTTCACATTATGTTCATTCTCCTTGTCTTTCATATTCTGTGACAGAAGCTGGCACTTTCTCATTATGCATTAGTAGTAAGTAAATTTCAACATGCACTATCTACCTGATGAAGGACTCTGACACTTCTGGAGCGACCGGTGTGTTCGTTCTAAATAAGTCACACGCGAGAATCACTACACAGATGAAGTACAGAGAGAGAGAGAGAGAAAAGTAAAGTTAGCGCCATTTACGAGAATGTCACACGGTAGTAAACGGAGCACAGTTATCTCTTTTAGAGTTGGTCGAGGCAATTTTAGGCAAACATTATAATCAAGACAGAATCCAGAATAAATCGTAGAGCTATCTCTATTAAACAAATAGAAACCAGATTAGCAAGCTGTCTTCATGGCAACATGCTACCGTCCACAGAAAATTTACCAAATATTTGGAGTGCCTTACTTATCAATATGTTCTGCACTAGCCAATCAAAAGTTGAGTCATGTTAATACCGACAAATCAACAGGCCTGTACATAAGAGGGAGGTTTAGCTTAGTTAAACGACGAGGAGGTTGTAGGGCGGGGCTTAAATTGAATATATAGCTGTGTGAAGCCTGAAAAATAAGAATTAAGATTACTATTTTATATAGCAATATATCACGTTATATATTGTTCAGTCTGATCTCTCGGATTCGCGTAATTCATCTTTGTATATAGTCGTGTACATAACGCAGACATTAAGGTGTAACTCTTAAAGGCTCTATTCGTCCGGCTCCCTTTAGACCTTGCCCGCACTTGACCTCGAACTTAATTTATGTCACAACTTAAAAATTAAAACTTAATTAAAGAACTTTGGTGAAGTGCAATAAGATCTAGTTACAATAATAATTTTATTTTTACTTTGGTGACTTCAATATCCTGACGTTCCTCAATCTTCCTGCTTCAAGGCCTTATTTATTTTTCGGGAAAACAGCCGTTGCGCATTCTCCTTGTTAATCGCAATTCCTCACGATTACATAACTCCCGAAATACCGGTGTTCTACCCTAGTGTGGTCTATCCCCATCCTCCGGGCTATTTGTTCCCTGCTCTAGAATATGATCGGATTAGGGCACCCAGTAGCAATTAACAAATAACTCTCGTGGGAAATAGGGAAGGGCAACGCAAACCAACCCTTCGATCTGTATTAACCAGAGTCCTTGCCAAAATATAACACGATAACTCGATAATTTATCAACATTACTAGGAACCAACGTCTTCCTTCCAAGGCTCTTGTGTCTTGATATGAACAGTGACTTACTGGAATAGTTATCAATGATATTATAGGTCACGAAAAGAAATTAGGGGGTGTTTTTCATCTTCGAAAATAGCGTTCTCTCTGCCCTTTTTTAATGTTAAATTTAGAAGTTCCAGTTCTACCTCTTATTGCGAACTACTCTGTCTTCTTTCCTGTCATCTCTTGTTGGTAGTTAAGTGAATAATTTTCGCTGTTTCGCTGTTTATTGTGATAAATGTACAGGAGTACCATCCATTCTCCTCCCATAAATATTTTCATTTTGTTTCACATACCCATTACCCCTTAGGTTATGTAGTATGTTTAGCATTGGTGCTGCATTGCCTTTTCTTTCTGCTATCTGATTTTTATACTCTTTTGATTTTATTTTTAATCTAAAGACTTTACCTTCTGAATAGTATCTGTAGTTCTCATCATTTTCTTTGTTACTTAGTAACCTGATCCTGATGATTGGGTATTGTATATTGTCGCCTAGTAGTTCTTATTTTACAGTTCCTTTCAGAGTTCATACCCTAAAAGCACTCCACTTTCAATGGGAAGAATTATAACTGGCTTTTTGTGGTCCGCGAATTGTACGTGTAAGCAATTAGCCATTAAAAGGGTTAGGAGATATGTTATATAGATTAATTACACGTTCCAGTTCTAATTGGCTCATTTGAAATTGCCAATCACCACTTATGTTTTCCCTATGTGATGTAATGTGAGGAATTATCTCCAGAATTTTGTTCATCAATAGATTTAGGATGTTCTATTTCATGCCTTTGAGCAAAACTTTGTCAAAGGCTTTCTCTATATTTCTTAAGCCAAGTCAATGTACTAGTTCTATACTTTTACCTTGTCAAGTTTTAGTTATTATGCTAAATGTCATAGTGGTGTCGCTTCCTTTGCTAAATCCAAAAAGGTAATCATTGGGAAAGATTATTTTCTACGAGATCTTTTTTAAGCCTTCGTTTGGTGATTTTTTCAAATACCTTAAAAATGGAATTAAATAGCGATATAGGCCTGCAGATGTTGAGGTGACTAGGGGTCTTCTTACCTTGTTTAGGGAGTAAACTCATCTTTGTTATATTATATTGATCTAGGAAATATCCGGTGTTTAGACATGCGTTTCTATGTGTTGTCTAGTGCCTTTGCGATGTTTATTCTGCTTATTCCTGTTTGCAATCGCGCTTTATGCTTGAATGAATTGATTAAGTTTTTCATTTTTTCCTTTGATGTATTGTCCCCTTGACCCAGAATTCCTTCCATTTCTTCATTACTGTTTGTGTTAGGCTTTTATTTCTTTATATTGTTTACCAAGTAATTTAGGATCATTGAGTCTATATCTGGATTGAAGTCTTTGTTCTCTTATAGTGTTCTCTTATGGCACCCTCAAAGTGGTTACAAAGATGTTCTTCTAGGCTCTTAGCTTTCTTAAACTTCCCTACCTTTACGTTGTTTTACCGGATCTCGTTCACGGGTTATTCCTTGGGGGTGCCATAGTGATAGTTTTTATTAATCTGGTGTTTTCCGTATAAACTACTTCTAGCTTCGTATCATGAAGATCCTTTGGGCTGAAGTCACGGGTTACTTCTCTGTCACTTTCCCTGTCACCTCTTTTATACTCTTTCCTTCTCGCTGCAAAAAATTATATCAGATATTAATTCATCAACACTAATTTTCAATATGGTCACTGCATGCAATGTTCACCCTTTCCATATGGATGTTAACTGGCATGTTGTAGTTGCTTAAAGTAAGGTCTGGCTTTGTCGCAGCATTGCTGGTGACATATGTCGGGAAGTCTAGGCAAAATTCCCTTGAAAATATTTCTTTCTAGATTCATTTCTAAGTTACCTCCTCTGTAGTTTTTAATTTGATTTTGATGGCCGTTGTTTGTGCTAGAAAGTCAGAATTTCTAAAGGGGCAGTAACTATCTGGGATATACCGTCGGTAAATTGGTTGTAAAGCGTGTTTTCCCTGATTGGTTGAGGAAGGTTGATGGTGTTAATGCTACTATACGCTGGAGGTCAGCTCGAAGTCTGATGCGGTAGAGTTTTCCATTTGAACATAGGCTTTCCTGTCCACTATGTAGTAATTGTATTTTATCTCGTCTTAAGTTCACTCCTGCAACCTTCGCAAGCTTCTCTAGGATAGGTGCTACCACAATGTCGACCCACCTCCCTCTCATTTTGATTGTGAAGAATATTCTCCTTCATAAATGCACGGGCTCTGTTGCCAAGCACGTTTTCAAAGAGTTTGTTTGAGACTTCAGGAGGGATATCGGCCTGAAGTTTGCTTGTTAGTCAGGTGGCTCCCAAACTTTGGAATGATCATTTTATCAATTTTACATTCTGTCGGCAATTAGCCAGCGTTTAGGTACGCATTCTTCGCGTTGATGACTCCCACCGTGATGTTTTGGGAGGGTTTGCGAAGTCAACTTTTCGTGGTACTTTTTATCTAAATAAATGTAATGTCTCTGTAAGTTCTTTTTTTTGTCATCTGTTTACCATAGTCTTCCTTTTCTCTCTCCAGCAACAGGTTTGTTAAATACGTATGTCTTGTATACTTCTTGATCTAGCTGGTCGTGTATGTAATCTTAAAACACGAGGTCGTAGCGGTCAATTTCTTGTGGGTAGATAGCGAATACATCCTTTCCATTTCAGTGAAGGCTTCTTCCACTTCCCTTTCTCTGTCTAGTTTTGTCTCGTGGCTTTTATCCAGATTAAAGTTTCTGTCAGCTGGTTGTATTATTACTGTTGTTTTCATGTTTCAAAACGTGTAAGGATCGTCAAGGGTTTTCCATATAGTCGCACTGTTGGTCCTCAATGAGTATTATCATTTTTATTCTTAGTACTCTTAGACGTCATCTTGTTGCTCTATCCGTTCCTCTCAGTTTAATGGCTTCATACGGTCTTTTGTATTCTTTCTTTAAGTCTTACACTTTTATGTGTACAAATTGGCGCTGGCAACGTCATAAATGTTATTCCTGGTATGTTATGTTTTATGTTCGCTAGCTCTTGATAGATTTCTTCCAAGGCTGCTTCTATGACTGATTTTGGCAAGTTCTTACTTATAAGAGTTCTGCACTCCTCCCAGTTGGTTCGGGAGAAGTATTTCCTTTTACATACACCTACCTATATTGCACATGAGGAGAGTATGATTTTAATTGCGACTTTTTCGCTTTAGATCATGGTTCAGGATTGAATTTAATAGTTCTGGAGGAATTTAGGGCTAGTTAGGATAATGTCTGGTTTGTTTGCATAGTAACAACGTATATAGGTGTGGAATTCGGCTCGACAGCGGACTACGATCTCCCTGTCTAGGAGAGTTGTAAGATTTCTTCCTTTCCTTATGATGGATTTGGTGTAACCGGATGCACGGCAAGTATTTGTGCCTTGGGGTTTGATATCTTATGGGCACGACCAGTGGTCCAATGGTAATTTGGACCTCGATGAGAAGATACGATTCACGAGGTGAAGGTGGCTATTTGTAGTCAAGTCCTCTTCTGAATGTAATGGCAGCATTGTGGAATCGTTCTAGAGCGTGATTTTTCTTCAGCATTTTATATGTGTAGATTTTAATCTTCGTTTGTACCGTATTGATTCGATGTTACTAAATTAATATAATGTGCTTGTTACACTGTCTGATAATGTTACCATGGTTTCTTTATTTAAAGTCGAATTTTTTATCGTTCATTTCTAAGATTGTGAAGTCTTCACTTAGTCTGTCCATGTTGTCTTCCGATTAGTTGGTCCTTTTGTCGCTTTTCGGAATTAAGGGGCAAGATGTGGGTTCCACATTTCTTAGATCATTTCTTTTGGATTTTGGACCTCGTGATCGTAGAGAAGGCCTATTGGTTACCTCGAATCAATTCGTGGAGGAGTTTTTTCAACCACCCTCTACAGGCTGGCTCTGCTGTATTCCTATTTGTATATGTCACTTTTTATCCATTCTTTTATGCCTCTGTCCGTCTTCAATGTAAAGAATAGGGCTTTTATCAATGCTTATATTTCTAAATTAATCTTCCCCCATAGAACATATAACCATGTTCCTTGTAGGATGATAATTGAGCAAATCTAACCCTATGTCGGCTAGGGGATTCTTTGCTGTTGGCTCTCTGTCAGGTCAGTGCGTTCATTTCTGTTGCAGTTTCCCTGTTGTCTACTGATTCTGCTTGGGCAGCTCTTCAGGCACTGTAGATTGCGGTCCATTTGGTTGTGACTAGGGGGGTGGGGTATTGCTTCAGTTTTCCTTAGTGTGAGAGGTTCCAGTTGAATCTTTAGGACGTTATCTGAGGAGAGCTTTTTGGGCAGCCATATTCTTTTAGCCCATTCATAATTAACATTTGAGTTAGTTGATTCGAGAACGAAGCTAGATTTTTGTTCTGAATCGCACTCCTTGCATAATTAGTGTTTCATATGATAAAGGTTGCATGCTCTTTCTCTACTTTCAATTACGTCTTTTTGGTTGGCTAGTTCTGTGATCGCAGCTTTCGCAACTTTGGCGAAAGTCCTCTTTTTCCTTTCCTATTCCTATTATTTTTTGTATGTTGTTGTTTCTCCTTTAATGCCTCCTTTTTATTGCGCATTAAATTACTCATAACTCCGTATTTGCAGCTGCAGCTTACCCATTTCCCTTTGCGGCTCTTATAGTCGCGCCAGGCATGCCCGGTTTGACGGCAGATTAAACATAGGTAGTGGGTGCGCGGGTATTCTTGGTTACATGCTAAAATTATTTGTATCATCTAAAACAGGTTTGGATCTCTTTAAACACCCAGAATTTATTTGGACTGGGCAAACCCTGACATGGAAAAGAACGAGTCCATCCTTTTTTGCCTTCCGTGTCATTCTTGTACGATGAAATATGATGATAAAGTAATTGGTGTATTCTCTAAATTTTATTACTTTCGACAAAAACAGCGTCTTATGAATGGGTAGGCATGTTAGTCTGTAGTTACCAGGGTATAGCTACCTTATAAAGGACGTGAGAAAACTCAGGTTTCAAGCACGAGACGAGTTTCTATAGGCAGGTTGTGTTCAAACAGTGCCAGTTGGGAATCGTAATTTAAACAACAGGGAGGATGACTGCTATGTATTGGTGTATTACGGCTAAACGGGGGCCAGTGGAACGTGGCCAGTCAAGTTCTTGAAGAGGCACGGAAAGAGTGAACCCTAGGGAACGTTAGAAAGCAGCAGCGTAAATAATCATTCCAGACACTTGAGCTGTAAGTTCAGGTTCTTATAACTCAATGAGAAGCGAGAAATGTTGCAAGAACTCGGATCCTAAAATGAGACAACCGTCATGAACAACCAAGGAGGGTTAGCTATTCAAATTATCTTTTAATATACTGGGATAAGCGTAACTAAAGTATGTTTTATTAATGAGACTTTCTGAGGTTGACGTCTGTCCCGAGGTGAAGCCTGAAGTATGGAGACTCTAGAGACGCTGTCAAATTAGAATTTGAGTCCCGTGACTGCATCCACGATGAATGCAGACCGAGATCGATTGAGTCACTCGGCGTAAGATGCCCCTAAGTAGGAGTTGGTGGCACGGCCATAGGGTGGCGAAGTTTGGATGTTGAAAAGCGAATGACAACTATTACTTTCGTCACTCCCCTTGGATTTGTCGACTGATGATCGTAAAGTGTAAGGATGAGGCACATTGGGGAGAGTGGTAGCTTCTGAAGAGTTTGAGATTTAAGCAGGTGGGTATTTGATGAATTCTAGCAGCAAAGAGTGTGGGGGAAGACGTAACGTGCCCCTTAAAAGAAGAAATATAAGCAGTGGTGGGCTTTGAATTTGAACTTTTGGCATTATCATCACCAGCTAGCTGGCTCACTAGCCGGATCTACATAATTTTTCGAGAAACGAGAGCGTGAGTGGAAACAGTTACTCCTATCTAAAAGAGTAATTAAGGGCTTACAGACCAAACCCAAAATATACACTATTTAAAACCATTCTATATTTCCCATAGAGGAAAGGAAGAGAAAGATATTCTTAAGTCCTTGCAAGAGGAAAATTGCAAATATGCCAACATGGGAAAAACTAAGGAAAGATGAACAAGAAAAAAGCATCTACACTTTCAGAATGACTGCGTAATCTCAACTAAAACTCATTTAGTGTAATAACCAGTGGAAAATTTAGAGGAGGATCCCATAAGGCCAAACGTCTCAGTCATGGTAACGTCAACAGAAACAATTGAATTCCTATGCCCAATTTTATGGCCGCCTATGCCACAGGCTTTACCTAATCTTGGCCAGGGAAATAATGTTGAACGAGAGGAGAAGAAAGTTCAGCATTAGCCTAATTAATACTGATGAGGGGATCGGAAAATATCAACACTTGGAAAGAATTGTACAGATAATATGCAAGATATAATATTAATATCAGTGTAGCGAGTAAACACAGTAAAAGGAAACTATTCAAGTACACCGGGTCTAATGGTAACCTATTTAAATCAAATGCTTTTTGATGGATAGGGCATACGATGGGCGGTCAATAAGTTTTGCAATTCAGATATAAGCAAGCGAGATATGAGGAAAAGTGTTTTATTATTTTTCAATATAACTACCGTCAACTTCAATCCACTTGCACCACTTGTTCCTGAGGCTTCGAATTCCCGACAACCAGAAATTTCCCAACTGCGGTTCAATCCAATCCTGGATGGCGAGCTGGACATCTTAATCGTCCCCGAACCGGCGTCCACGCAGTGCAGCCTTGAGGTGCCGAAAAAAAAGTAGTCGCTAGGGGCCACATCGGGACTGCAGTGGGGATGGTTGAGCTCCTCGAATCCACACTCTCGCAGGGCAGCTTGTGCAACTCTGGCTTTGTGGACTTTGACGACGTTGAAGTCGATCATGTGGCGTGAGGTTTTTAGGGACTCAACAGGCAGAGACCTTGGTCATGGCCAAATTGTCGTGGATGATGTTGATAACACTTCCATGTGATATTCCAAGTTCTCGCTCGATTTCTTTGACCATCATTCGTCGATTCTGAGGATCATCCTCTCCACACGGGCCACATTGTCCTCGTTGGTCAGTCGGATGGGCGTCCTGGACGGGGGTAATCTTCAAGGAACTCCCTATTCCCGCGAACAATGGTTGCATAGGAAGGGGCGGTGTCGGTGTACACTGCAACCATGCGTTCACGGATCTCTTTTTCATTCTTGCCTTCCTTGGTCAAAAATTTGATCATTGCGCGGTGCTTAACCTTCTCCATTGTTGGAAAATTTCTGACTGAAGATCTGCGATCAGCTATTGCTTTTTAAATATACGAGGTAAGAGCATGCGGCTGCAGGTCCTAAGTTATCATAACTTGTCCTAACAGCCCCACAAACAGCTATCCCCCTTCCTCTGTTTTGCCCGACTGATTCACAAAACATATTGACCGCCCCTCGTAATTCTAAGAAAAGGAACCTTTCCTAGAGACATCAATATCGATTACGCCTACTTGGCCTACAAAATTAACAGAATTTGTCGTCTGTCATCATAGATTCAGGCTATCATTCCTCCAATACACAGTTAAATTCGTATGCAGAATTTTCTGAATATATTCGAGACAGGTCTTCCAAGACTTCTTGGTTGATATGAACGCTAGGTACAACGAGAAGTACCACCAGAGAGGTAGCAGCCTCAGAGAAAACTTTGTTTGAAAATAACAATTTCAAGAGAAAAGGCTGGAGTTTCCAGCATAAGCTACTGGTTATCTTGCTAAAATATCGAATATTGCCTTCAACACCCAATAATGCCTTACATCATTTGCATGCAGCTCGCCCTCATTGGATGTAGTAGCCTAATTGAAAACAAGGTGTGACCTAAAGAGAACTTGATTCCGGAACTGAAGAATTTACAAAAGATTGAACTTTCTAAGCTAAAATGATGAAATACTAATCTTCATTCAAACCGATCTAACAAATGCACACCTATGCGTTTAAAATGAGTTATACCTGCGGACTAAGCAATGACAGTACCAAAAATGAGCAATGAAAATAAATTAGAATGGAAGTAAAAGACGTACTTGTGGTTTGGATTCCATCATAATCACGAGGTCCAAACAAAAGAATATTTATTTTTGTATCCTCTTGTATTCATTTCGATCAACTTATTTCTTCAATCTATCAGTTTTCATTTCAACCTCTTTTCTCCTGCAACTAGCCTTCTTTTCATTACTCAGCTCTCGTTGATCCTCCTTTACCAAAGAGCAATTCAACTCGTTAAAAGAGAGAATGTAACAATTAGGAGGGGTATACAGGAAGTGGCCTTACTCCCTTCTCTTTATGGGTTGTGGAGCGGACTCATAATCGTTGATAATTATATCTATCTCCCTATTACAAATATTTGCTGTAATTTATCTTGGACATTAGATAGAAAGCAGGCACTTTTGAAACTTGATTCCTAAATCAAGTTTTAACGTGGGACTGATCTTATTTTTAAGTTCTATACAGAGTGAGAGTTTCAGTTGTGGGTTTTGCTGCATTGCTTCCTTAAGACTTTGACTGCATGCATATATGTATATAATTTGTATTTTTTCAAGTTTATTAATAAATAATTTCCTATAATTGTTTCCATGCGTAAACTTTTGATGGGGCTATTTAATCATTCCAGCACCCTAAAAGGGTATTACAGTTTGTTCAAAATATTTTAAATTTAATTATCATAAAAGTATCTACCATTATTTTCTATTCAAAGGATGAGCCGATTAATGGGAACAAAATCTGTTATCCGATGTAGTTCTATTAATCATAGTCCTCTCTATACTTCTACGACTATCCATTTAATCAGGATTTTTACCTAGTCTAAACTACGAGAGGATCTATTTCTTTTTAAATAGTTTAAAAAATATAGAGATGGTTGTATATAGTACCTTTAAACTTTAACTATGTATCAATTTGCCCAAAATGCGATAGGGGTTCATCATCTTTACTAAAACTATCTATCTCCTTTCACACTTATCCTCCATATCAAAGACAGCTCTACTCAACCCTTTGCCTGATGCGCTGGAGAATCTCTTTCATGTATTGATAACTCCACTGTAAAATGAGACAAACATCCTCCTCACAAATAGCCTCCATGAGATTATCCTTATACTCATTTACTCAAACTGCCATCTACACACTATTCCAGTCCATCTCAAACAATGTTATTCATAATATTCATAAGTCTATTCCTATCCAGTCATGGCAATAATGGAAGCTTTATTCTGATTCTATTTCCATAAAACTTCTATCTTAAGTTGGAACCTAACGTTTAATAGGAATATTCGAGCCTTTCACGCCTTTCATACCTTTCTCACACCATAAATACACTTACTCATTCTTTGCATATTCTATATATTCTTCTTGCATCAAATATCCGTTAAAATTATCCGTTTATCCTTCTCTTATTCTCGATATTTTCATCAGCTTAGAAAACAGGAAGTTTCACTGCCATATTTCTAGTATAGATAAACAAAATGGTTAATTATACGAAGTTGAACGAGTTCCTTTAATGAACCGAAAGGAGGGTTAAGGAATTATATTAGGAAATCACAAGAATCATAATAGAGAAAGGAGAGGGGCGTTAAAAAAGCCGTTAAGTAGCTTGGTGAGAGTAATTTAAAATTTTTCTTTCTTCCCAAATTTATCGCTTCCTGTCACTTTTCCATTTTCAGAGTCGTGTTTAACATTAAGCAGAAATGCTTTCCCTGATTTGATCTCTTTATTTTATTGTTATTGGTGAGGTAATCGTTTCTCTACGATTAGTAAAAAGTATTTTTCCTCATTACGTTAATTAAATGGCTTCCTCACAATGTAAGTAAGTAGCACTTGAACGCTCTACTTTATAACATCTTTAATAACATGGAAGAGAAATGAAACACCAACAGTCGATTGCTTTGGGTTTCATCATCTCATGTTATTGCAAACTGCTCATTTTTGAGCTTATTCGTGACGAAGATTGTTTGTTTTCTTTTTATTATCTTCCTCATTACATAAGAGACCCATTTTTGCGGATCTAGAACAGTTTCAGGAGTGTAGAGACCTTCCAGCTACTGGTGCTTTCAGTAGCCTACTTGAGATATGTTTTTCTTCATCTTTTCACTCTCCCAAATTTCTCTCCTTTCTTTCTGATCTTCGTTTGAAAGTAAATCTAGTGGAGGTGTCCTCTTTAGTTTTGCCTTTAATTTTATTTGGAAGAGAACCGTCGTTTTAGAATCTCTTTCTTGATTCACATCCTTTTTGATGCTAGCAGAAGGATTAATTTTATAATCATGTGAATATAAAAAAAATATTTTCTATGCGATTTTCAACACAAATATGTAAACAAATCAGATCTCTCAGATACACTTTTGAGCCAATTGCAATGCAACAGACGTCCGAATTTTGCTCTTGCGGTCAGTCAAGGCTAACAACATATTTAGATATTTATTACCAATCCCTGTTTTCCTCAACAAATCTGATTCAAGGTTGATATTATAAGCTCTTTAAAGCTACTTTTCATTATTTACCAACGTCCATTCAATGTTAATTTATCTTCTTGTTACAATATCTCCTCTTTTTGCAACAATTCGTAATTAGGCTTAATACTCTTACGTCTTCAATAGTTCTTATATTAGATGCTAAAATTTCTACTTTAAAAATTAGAGACAAACTAAAGAGAACAAAATGAATCACAAAAAATAAGAATAAGGTTAAAAAAAAATAGGCAAGAAAAATGCGTCCTAAACAAAATTAGATTTATGTGAGTTTGTTATAAAGGCTTCTTGCAGGAATAACTAATTCAATCTGGGTTTCTCTATTTAAATTATTCTTACAACTGTTAGTATAACGAATTGCTACCATTAATAAGTTTGAAGATAATGAATTTAAAATTGCCAGGACTAATTCTTGCGTTATAATTCACATGATTTATTCAGTACTATTAACTGTATGTACATATAGGAATAGAAACCTGGAGGAATAGTGTATATTTAAAGCCCTCATTCGCTCCTAATTTAGTGATCAATTTATTTCGTCTAGTAGGCGATTTAAACTAGCAACAAGAAAAAAGTTCAAACAAGTTCATGTTGATTCAACAAAGGGGGCCAAAATCCTGCAACTCATTTTTGTTTTTAAGGCCATCAATTTGGTATCGGGAATTTTTCATTCCTTTGTTGACGGTTATGTAAGTCATACTATGTATATTGCGATTGCATAAATTAGAGGTTTATGTTATGTGCCCAAACTATCCACTTCCCGTAACGAGGAAAAGGTCAAATCGCATACGATGTGGGCAATAACAAATTCTACTCACGTTCACAATAAAAGATTATACATTTCTTGCCCAGTATATCATACGATTCCCCCCAAATTATAGATCTGACTGTGCGATGTGCTTTTAGAAATCTACCAAGCTGTGAGCGATAAGGTAAAATACGCAGCCAAGGTTGCATGACATAACTTTACCTCTTGTTACTGAACGATGTGGGACGTTCAAATGTTTGGTGATTAAAAGCACTGCGCTCCCCGTAAATGCGATTGCAGTGTCTACGAAAGTTGCTAATACAGGAGAGATTAGCAGGAAAGAGAAACGCTTATTTAATGTTTAAAATGAATTTCCTTGCTGACAAGCTGGACCTTTACGTCATAAGCATCATCTTTCGGTAATTTTTCCCTGTAGTGCGTCCAAGCAGAGAGATCGCTAGTTTTAGCAACCATCTCTTTTTACACCCCTCTAGACCAGGTTAATAATACGCAAAACAAGACTTCTATAATTTTGGTCCCGCAATAGCTCCAGTTAACAGTTCTCCCCGAAGTTTGAGATCAGTGCTTTAAGGAGCAAGTTATGGCTTGTCTCCTAGAAATTTAAAAAATCTTTTGGAATCCTCACCTCATGGTGTCTGACTTTGGCCAAGGCCACACTATTATAACCAGGCTGTAACCTCTCTCGGTTAAAGCCGAGAGCTAATTCTTAAAGAAAGCTATTTCTTAAAGAAATTAGCTTTGACTTATGTTCCTAATTTTGGGGGTGAATTTTCATTTTTATGTGAACCCGATTTGTCAATTTAATTATTGCATTGATTTTTTATTAACATTATTTTATTTCTCTTCCTCACTATTGTCCCTCTCTACTTCGTTTCAATATCAATTCTCCTGTCTCTCCTAATCTCCCTCTTTAGACTATCGCTCTATCCGTAAACCGATTTAACCCTTTTGGCTCTGTTCTTGACTCTTTCTTGGATCTCAGTTTGACCTTGTTACCTCTTATAGCTAAATCTTAATCTGGATTTAACCATCCGTCTCCTACTTTCTCAATGGTAATTTCTTGTCGTAGAGGCGGTCGTTTATCTTTTCCTAGCTTATATATACCCTTATTATATTATTTTCTTGTTTAGTCATCCTTGAGAATGAACTGAATAAAGTTCGAAAGTATTTGAAAGCACCTTTTCATATATATATATATACATATATGAGAAACTCACAAAGTAGAGCGTGAGGAGAGCAATGAATGCAAAAAATCCCACAGGAAAATGAAAGGCTGATTCAAAGTACTTTCGAACTCGTTCAGTTCATTATCAAGGTATAACGAAAATTTTTACAAAGTTTGTATATATATGTGAAAACAGAAGAGCAATGCCCCACCCTTATGTACAACGAAAGGACCCCAAAAAGAAAAATAATATCAAAGACGGATGTGTAGTATAAACTTAATTGATAAGGTCTACTTCCGGAAAATTCCAACCTGTACGCAAATAATGTAGACATTTATGTGACTTAACTAAATACATACAAACCTGATTGTGAATACATAAAAATTTACGAAAGACACATAACTAAATTAATAAATCAAGGGACAAAGATTTTAAATGGACAATTTCGTTATAAATAAGCCTTTTAATAACAGGGTCTAGTATAAAAATACCAGGGGATTTATTCAAATTAGGAAAGGAATTAATGAATGAGCATTCACCAATATTTCTTTGAGTAAAGTCATTAGATTTGTAAGAAAATTTAGCCGAATTCCAATTGATAGGGTGATATTTTTCCGATAAATGGACAAAGAAAGTGCCGCTGCATTCCTAGCCCCTAATATTGTATTTATGTTGGGTGAAGCGCACCTTAATGATTTGCCAGTTATTCTTTTAATGGAATTGCCGCGGACTCTGGGCCATCTCGGCACAGTTGTGGAGGTTCGTCTTGTCCCGTTCCCCGTTAGTCAATTTTCTGCAGGGGACCATGCTGGGAGCGTGCCCTCTGTACACCCTGCCGGGGAAAAAGGGTTTTGCGACCCCACCACTTAGGGATGGGGGCGGGTAGAAAAATGTGTGATTAATACCCTCTATTATGTCTCCAATCTTCTCTTCGCTTTAGATATCTCCTTTCAGGCAGTTGCTGTGCATCTCTACACCTGGATAGGAGGTATACTGCTATTAATGCGAACATTCCACCGTCAACCGACTTAGACGCGGGGAAGTTCCGCTGTGCAGTGATACGGTGGACGATGCCCTTTCTATTGCTCGGAGATCTGAACGGTAGACACCTCTTCTGGGAGACTACTCGATTAATCGCCGGGGTCATGTCCTTGCGCATCTGATCGACGAGTTGGAGTTAGGTGTCCTAAATGTAGATGAGTTTCCGCATCACTGGCCGAGAACCACTTTATTTTTCTCTCTCAATCTATCTCTGTGCTCTGCAGATAGACAGCTTGTTTTGGGTGTGGGAGGGAGGGGGGGAGACCTCCGTAGAAGTGATTACTTTTCCATTTAAATATAATTTTTGGGGCCGCTGCCGCCTGACAGCCCACCCCGGTTTTGCTTGGCGCGGGCGCTGTCCCTCATTTTAGGAAATGACTAATTTATCTGTCTCAGTCGAGGCGTTTAGGTCGGTAGATGAGGCGGTTGATTTCTTTTCCAGTAACTTCATCGCTGTAAGCCTAACTACTATTCCTAAACGTCTGACCGTTTTGCACGCAGTCCACTGCCGTGTTGTCAGCAGAGTGTGAGACGGCCATCAAACAGAAGCGTTATGCCTACATGCGTTATAAGCGCCGCCCAAACGATTTCACTGTCAGTGAATTTCGTCGAGTAGGGCTAGGTTCCGGTATAATTCGAAGGACGCCCGCCGCTCTTCTTGGCGGGCATACATTTCTTCACTTAACGGGAGGACCCCTCTAGCAGAGGTGTGTAAGGAAGTCAAATGGATTCGGGTCAAGTTCTCGCAGTACCCCCATCTCGTTCTACAGAAGAATGGAACTGCAATCTCAGACCCCGCATCCGTGGCGGAAACCTTTGCGACAGCTTTCCCTGAATTCTCTAGCCGGAATGCGGCTCGCCAGAATTCACTGCGCGTCCTGGTCACGGAAGGCCACCGACAGGTTTACTCTGAGTGAGTTGCCTGCCGCTCTTGCTTAGTGTGCGGACACCGCCCCTAGTCCATATTATGTACTGTACCCCATGCTTCGACATCTGGGTGAGCCAGGCATGACCTTTCTGTTAAATATGTTCCACAGGCTCTGGGTAGATGGTATCATACCAGATTTCTGGCAAATCGCTACTGTGCTCGTTTTTCGCAGACTGGGAAGAGATCACTCTACTCCGGCCGGTTTCGGCCCAATCTCTCTAAATTCCTGCGTGTGCAAGTTGATTGAGAAATTGGTAAATATTAGATTAGCCTTGATGGGGGGGGGGGCAGTGGAAGCTATCTATCTTCTGTACAGTGCGGCTCCCGAAAATTTCACTCCAAGTTGGATTCTCTGCTTCGACTGGAAAATGCCGTCTGCGTTGCTTTCCTTCGAAGATAGCACTACGTCACGTGTTTATCGATCTATAGGGAGCCTATGATACGCATGACGATACGGTATTATGGAGAATCTCAACACGATCGGGGTGAGGGGACGCATTCCAATCTTTATATCTGAATTCTTGCTAGAACGTTGATTCTGCGTACAGGTGAGGGGATCCCTCTCCGGCCCAAGGGAGCAAGAAGAGAAGTCCAGCAGAGAAGTGTCCTCAGTGTCACACTCTTTGCCTTAAGCTTCAACGGCATCACCTCAGTAGTGCTGGAAGATTTTCTTGCTCCACTCTGCCTGGAAGACCTTTCGATCTCTTTTGGCGCGGCCGAAATGCCAACTCTGAATCCTCGACTCCATCAGGCATCTCTCACTTTCAAAGCACACAGGTTTCGTTTTTCTCTGGCTAAGAGCTAGCTGGTGCATTTCTACCGCAATCCACAGCTCCACCTTGACCCAGAGTTATTTATAAATTGGGTGCGCTTGAAAGTGCTGGAAATGCACCATTTCATTGGTCTTTTATTTGACCAATCCCTCACCTGGGAAGGTCATATTCGCAGTTTTAGGGTCTCTTGTACCAACGCCATATAAATTCTTGGTTCCGTGATGTTCAGCGCTATTGGTGCGGATCTGGGTACTGCCTTACTTTTTTATCGATCCTTTGTTCTTTCAAAGCTCGAATACGAATGTGAGTTTTATGCATCCGCAGCTGATGGTGTATTGCAGAAGGTGGAATCGATACACTACACGGGCCTTTCCATAGCGAGCGGTGCCTTTCGCACTTCCCCCATTGAAAGCATACTTGGCAATGCTGGGGGGATGCCACTCGCTCTGATTCGTGCATAGTACTTTATTCTCTCATACGCACGAGATCGGCGCATCCTTCAGTCGCCAACAACTCTCACTGCATCCACAGCTGATCTCAACGGTGCCTATGCCGGAGAGAGAAGCCAGTCATACCAAAAAAAAAATCCCTTTGGGTTTAGGGCTACGAAACTCCTTCGAGAGGAAGGTATAGCTCTTGGGCCGGTGGCGCAACTAGTTCTGTCCAGGACGCCACCCTGGTTGGCACCACCTTTGGCTATTTGTCGTACAGCCTCTGCTACCGAAGCTTGTACAGCTCTGAAAGTATTGCCTTCGACCTCTTTGGAGCACACTTCGTGTCACGCTGGAAACGTACTAGTGCAAAGGTATGGCTCCAAATCCCTAGAGGGGATCAGTTCCCACGTCGTATCCCCTCTCTTTGAAGTCAGTGGGGCTCTGCCAGGCGCTGCATCTGTTTTAACGGCCGAGCTAATTGCAATACTCCGGTGGTACGGGAGATTACGTGACATGCCCGGTTAGCAGAGTGGATTGTGAATTATAGCAACTCACAAAGTGCCCTAAATGTTCTTGCGGCATTGCTTGGTTCACGATATCGAGATTATCCTCTGCTGAGCTCCTTGACATTTAGGAATTGTGGGAAGTGAGCCGGACAATGAGGGCGCTAAAAAGACCTAGAGGACTGGGCGACCATATCAGGGTTTCGTTCTTCCTAACACCTATTACATGGCAGGAATACGGGCACCTCTCTGGGCTGCTTGGCAAAGAATATGGGAAATGGTTTAGGGGAGCTTATAGTTGCGTGTCATTGCGCTGCGACTGTTCCTATGGGCCTACTTATGTCGCGACCGCTTCAGGCTGCTTTCTGTCGTTTTTGAATTAGACACACTTGCAAGACGTATCGCTATTTGATGGAGCACTCGCCTGCGCCCTAATGTTAAGACTGCGTTGTCCGCCAGACTGTTAGGCATATTCTTGTTGAATGTCATTCTCTGAAGGATCTTCACGCTTGTTACCTTTCCAGGTACTGGGAGGAGCGGGATCGCAACCGCTTGTCCCTTGTACTTGTAACGGGTTCGTACATAATGACTTGTTGACATTAGGAGTTTTCGCCGGAGGCCGAATGGCTCCCCTTTATTTTACTGGTGTTTTTTTTGTAGGTTGCATGTTACTGCGTCAGGAAAGAGTCATGCCTACCCCCGACAGCGGAGTGCACCTCCTCCTTGCTTTCTTTTCATGTTGTTGTTTTTTTAGCCATTGTCCTATTGAGTGTTAGTATTTGTTATTTACATAGTTATTTGTTTTATTTTTTATTACTTGTTTCTTAATATAGATTACTCGCAGGCTGTGTCGTGTACCGCGACTTATGCACAAGCAGGCAGTTTCTAGATAGGTTGAAATCAACAACAAAAAACCCGGGATGGAAAATAAACTTCCCACAAGGGTGTTCAATTGAATATCAAGGAGGGTTTTCTTCTTATTAGAAACTAAATTGAAGTCGATTAAACAGATTAACAAAAAGAAATTCCTGCTCCCCCCGCGGATTACTATTATATATTACTAAAATTTAAGGGAAATGGAAATGAATAAGTGATTCGAACTTGTAGACTACCCTGTCCTAAAGGCAAGGTCAACTATTATGGCACGAACCAGAAGAATGTATATATAAAACTATGTATTAGACTTTGTAATTAAATAATAATATTCGGCAAACTCTTTGTTTCAAAGAAATTAAATGACTTTTACTCTATATACCTAAACCTGTTTTGATCCATCCATAGAGTCCCTTTGATGGACCGTATTTCAAGGTTCACATATAGCGCTTAGATAATTGAACCTCACCTTTAGGACGATGTTGCACAACTTTATAATCAAGAGAGTATATCCATTTGTTATTGCAACTCTATCTTTCACTAAAAGTATTGCAGTTACCTAGTTAACTGAATTAAAACTTTCGCTTAGTTTACAAATGTCAGAGGGAAGAAACATCGTACATTTAATAGTTCACTGTAATAATGTTAGGTTTACAAATCGAGAAGTTTATTATAGAATAAGAAATTATTTTTTCTTCCTATCCTAGTAATTGTTAGTTTTTAATTGATTAAGTTCAAAAGAACCAGTTGAAAATATTTATTACTTCTTCCAAATTGTTTTTTTGTTAAGTATATCGATATTTTAAAAATTACTCTGTTTGAGAAAATTAAGGAAGATTCAGTACTCCGTAGAGGATAAAGAACTTTCATCCTTATCTTTCTTACACCTGTACCTATCATTTAATCTCCATCTATACCCGGTCTATTCCTCCTTGTCTCCTTTTAATTTATGAAAATTAGATTCAAGCTCACCGAATCCTACCATGCAATATCACAGGCCCAGAAGTAATAAATAAAACTTTGAAAATTTCGGCAAAATATTATAATGGCAAACTATTTCACCAACCCAACGGAGAACCATTCTACGCAACTAAGCAAGCAGACACATAACTACCTACCGTTTTCCTCTTCTCATAGAGTCTTCTTTATTGAAAGAACCTAATTCCATTTATTATGTACTTTGGTAGAAAATGTTGACAGCATAATCAGGAAGTTCAATTGCATTGCTGGAACTTTAAGAGATTTATCGGAGAGAGGGTGAAAAATATGTATATAATTATTTCGTAAAATTAACCGCACATACATTATACTAAAGTGCCAAAAAAATAATAATCAATCCTAAATATAATAAAAATGTTAAACAACTAGTCAAATTGTATTTTCCCTTATTTCTAAAGCATTAGTTCTCGCAAATGCTTATCATTAGTCATGTGTCATAATATTTTTACATAAAGATTTACAAATTTAATTATTCGGCATGGATCCTATAGAGCTCTTAATGTTGAATTTGTAAGTAATTCAAGGTTACAAGTTGTTGAAAAATGTTCAAGTTGCACCAAAATATAGATTCCAAAACGGAGAGAATAGATTTTAAAAGTATGTTAAGACAGTCACTCAAAATTATTGAACTTGGGCGTTTTTATTGTATAAAAAAGGATTAAACTTTCATCAAAAAATATCATTCGCATTAAATAATCCTGTATTGATATGTATTTTATTTGATATACGAGTTTTTTTATAAACATAAGTTGAAATGATTTGACGATTCAGGAAGCTTTAAAGAATAAAATAGAGCTAGAAATGTAACTTCAGACCCATAAGCAAATATACATTTACAATAGATGCCACAGTGACAATAAAGTTATAGTTCCTGTGTTCAGTCTAATGTATGCTGTCGAGCTTTGAATTTGTGTGTTCGGTGTCTTTTATAATTATTTCGTGCAATGCTAATAGGAAAAAAAGTTTGCTTGTGTTTATTTAATGTTTGCGCTTCTTCATTCTACTATAAAGGTACAACTTATGTATGGGATCCACTTATGGCATATTTTAATTCAAGTATTAAAATAAAAACAGACAAATAGTTCAAAAAGATATTCTCTCAGGACTGTATATGACCTGTTTTGCATCATATTTTCCAACTACATAGTAAATTTCCTCTTTTTATCGAAATCTCAATTACTTTTTTATTCGCGTGCGCCTTTTGATCTCACTATTTCAGCTGATCGGTCGGTTGGTCCTCGATTAGCTTGTTTTTTGTTCTATTAATAACATTTAAACTTTTCGGCCGATTCTAACGAAATTTTAAAGTTATGTTTCTTTTTAAATTTTCCTTCGAATGATATGATTGAAAAGGTCCTCCCAAGTTAGTCCTAGAATCATTAAAATTTGAAGCTGGTAAAGTAATAAATCAGACTAAGTCAACTTTATGATAAAAAGAGACCTCAACAATATTTCATCAATATCTGGTGAAATAAAACAAAGTTTCTAATGGTTTTATTACAATTACTATTTCTAATACTTAAATTTAACTATTTTTACCTAAAGAATGGTGATAAATTTTATACATAAATTATTTCATAACTCTTCGCTCTATAACTCCATCTTTAGAGGAAAAAGAGTAATGGAAAAGTGAGAGGTAATAAATTAACACAAGAAAAATAAAGGTGGCTAAATAGCCCTTTTCCTCAATTTGGCACAAAAAGTATCTTGGCACAAGTATATTTCCCCCTCGCCCCCCAAAAAACCTTAATTAATTTTAATAAAGGTATAAGAGTGGTATGCCAGCCAACTATTATAAGTTATACAATTAAGGATATTGCTTTGTTCACTACCATTACAAGAGGAAGGATCATGTGATGATAATTATCTGTCCATACAATTTCCTTAGAACTTCTGTGATCCAAAAAGAATAGGAGAAACATTTATTAAAATTATTCACTTTTATTTAGAGTCGGGATTATTTAACATAAAATAGGATATGGAAGGTTTAAAACATGAATATAAGCGATTTTCCTTCACTTGTTAAAGCGAATAAAAGGTGTTTAAATAACCTATTTGTACTGAGAACACTAACTTAAATAATAAAGGATTATCAAGGTACGAGGGGCGGTCAATAAGTTTTGCGAATCGGTAGGGCGAAACAGAGGAAGGGGGATGGCTGTTTGTGGGGATGTTAGGACAAGTCATAACAAGTCAGGACCTGCAGCCGCACGCTACTGCCTCATCTATTTAAGAAGCAGTAGTTGATCGCAGATCGTCAGTCACAAATTTCTCAACAATGGAGAAGGTTGAGCACCGCACAGTGATCAAATTTTTCGACCAAGGAATGCAAGAATGCAAAAGAGATCCATCGACGGGTGAAGGTAGAAGAAATCGAGCTCGAACTTGGAATATCACATGGAAGTGTTATCAACATCATCCACGACAATTTGACCATGACCAAGGTCTCTGCCCGTTGGGTCCCACGGAACCTCGCGCCCCGTGATCGACTTCAACGTAGTCAAAGTCCACAAGGCCAGTGTTGCACAAGCTGCCCTACACGAGTGCATATTCGAGGAGCTCAACCATCCCCCCTACAGTTCAGATCTGGCGCCTAGCGACTACTTTTTATTCCGTCAGCTCAAGGCTGCACTGCGTGGACGCCGGTTTGGGGTTGATTAAGATGTCCAGCTCGCTGTCCAGGAGTGGATTGAACAGCAGTCAGCAGATTTCCGGTTGTTGGGAATTCGAAGCCTCAGGGACAAGTGGCACAAGTGCATTGAAGTCGAGGGTAGTTTTTTTGAAAAATAATAAAACACTTTTCCTCATATCTCGTTTCCTTATATCCGAATTGCAAAACTTTTTGACTGCCCCTCCTAATATACATGCTGAGTTTATATAATAAGACCAGGCAAGGGCTTTGCCACTCCTCACTTTGTGGGGAGCTTGCGCTTCACTAACTTGATTAAAATTTAAAATCTAAAGCACGCAGTCATAGTTACATTTTTATACATTTTCTGAACTTCGCTAATTCTAATAATTTTAAAAAGTAACTCTAAACTGAATTTCCTCCCTTTTAAAATATTACGTTGAGGTAATGATGATGATGAGGATAAAAAAATGATCTATTTTTCAATTATGGATTGATAGAAAAATATTTATTTTATAAATTAGGCTTCTATTCGGATGAAAGATAGCCAGATTGAGAGGTTTGATCTAAGACGAAAGAGATGGATTGTAAGAGAAGGGCATTTTACCAGTCAGTAGATTGAGTAATAAAAACAATACAAATTGAAATAAAAAAAAGTTATGAGAAATTGTTTGGAATGTGTCTCTCTAAGTTGATACATCCTAACGACTTTCATTTATTGGCCTGGAAATGTGAGCAATTGGATAATGTTGATCTTAGCTTTTAATTTGGTAAAAATGATAAGGAAGCAAAATAATAATATAGAAATTATTAAGGTAAATATTTATTAACGATGATTGCTTTCGGTGTGATAACATTGGCCATCAGCCAAAATGGTTCACATCACTAATGTCTCCAAGGTTATATGACAAAAAATACCGTGAAAGTGGAAAAAAATAAATTTCAAAAACATCCTTTCTCCCAATGCATGATAATTCTGCAGCTTGTTTGTAACGATTTCTTTGTATTTGTCAGCACGATAGTTGCCTTGGTAAATTCGCTATCATGAACTAGTATACAAATCTGTGGTCTATTCAAGACACCTGCTTTTAACTTGGCTTCGGAAAGCCAACCACTTGTTTGAGACTTAAGTATCGAACCTCAGTACCAGATTAATCTATAGCCTTGATGAGATTTTTAGCCAAACCGAGCATTAGATACAGTAAAGGGAAAAATATTTATTTCTGAATCTAAAAGAGGAATGTGAACATAGTTGAACCTCCCAAGCGCATATTTTGGTCTTGTCGGCCATTCCTTTCTCACATAGTGCTCTGCATCAGCTCTGCTATCCCACAAACACAAAAAAATCTTCATTGTTTCATATCTCTTATTCATCTTCGCTGCCTGTGCGATTGGGACAGATGGAAGCCGCCAATCATCTGACCTATATGGTTCAGACTTGCAGAATTGTTGCATAAGAGGTACTGCGTCCTCACACAAACTTTGCATGCCGTCTTGAAAAATGCAAACAGCTGTATATGTCAGTAACAAGGTGTAGTGATACGCACTCCAGCTTCCAGCAGGTTGCGCAGCTTTAGTCTGGATCCCAGAACTTAGCTCTTTTCTTTGGACAGGTCTAAGTCCATGATTAGATCCTAAAACGCTTCTTGAGTAAACAGTTGAGGTCTGGTATTTTCAGAGTCATCCTGGTAGTCGTCTTCATTTAAAGTAAAATTATAATCGGAATCACTCATCAACTCTTGTTCAGTCGGTTGATTTGAGACTGGGAGTCAGCGCTGTACGGAACTGGTCGGATTGCAAAAGCAATATTGGGGTACTGCACCTTGCCCCATATTTTGATGTTTATTTTCTTGATGTTTGTGACAAAGAAGTAGCAGTCACTGGTGTGGTATTTGAGTTCACGCCATATCATTGGTACAGCAAACGGCATTCCCGAGCTGACACATCATTTACAAGCTCTATGAGGTGCCAATTTCTTGTCTTGGTCACCCAAAGGACATTTGAAGTAACTTTTGTAGTTCAGTCAAACAGCTTTTGTGATTGGTTTCTAGAGGCTACCAGGATTGAATTCACCACATTTGTAACAAAAACGATCAGCATCGTCCACCCACTTGCCACGCTCCATCTTTTGTTAAGTTCAGAGTAATTCGAAATTAGGCAGTTGTAAATATGTACTATCATGAACGAGCAATCTGAAAAAAAACAAAGAGCACAAATTAGGAAAAAGTTATTACATAAGTGGAACTAATGAACATACAAATTAGTGTATTAATAACATAGTGAACCAAATATATGGATATGCTGGTTCTGGAAAACTGAGCCCGATTCAGCTATACGAATGTCATTATTGAATTCAGCACATACAATTACCCTAGAATCAGACTATTTTGATGAAAAACCGTGGGATTTCTTCAAACCAGTGTAACAGATATTGTGCTTAATCTTTAAATATTGCAATATTTTAATTGTGAGGATATCTCATTGATGATAGTGGTGTACATAAAACAAATCAGCAAATATGATTAATTATTAGTAAGAATTATACATTCAGTGAATTCTAAGCTTTTGAGTTTGGAATGAGCATATAAAATATAAGAGGTTATGCTGGTCTCAATATTGCTTGAGGGGAGTGGGGCTATGTTATATAAGAAAAAAGTATGAATGGTCTTTTCTTTAAGCAGAGCAAATGAACACGTTAGAAGGCTCCTTAGTGTCTAAAACTTAAATTGATTGAGAAACGACTGTTTAAGATATGTATATGATGTGAATATCTGTGAAAAGGTAGTTAAGACTGAAATAGTTTAGTGGTGGTATAGGCATGCAAAGAAATGGAAGGAAGTGCACATATAAAGATATTAACCGAAATACAAGGTCACCTTTTGTGAAGAGTTGAAAGACTTCGTGAAGGTGTTTGAGAGAGTATAGACTGTCTCGGGGCCGACAAGTAGATTATATTGCTCAGTGTGCATGGAAGGTGATTGTGATGGCGCGTGGTCTTGTAGTTTTTCCAAGATGTGAACACTAACAAATATTTCCTTGCTATATGATAGGGGGTGAGAAGATTGATAGTTTTTTAAATCGCGTTAATGCACGCCTAAGGATCTTTGTGGGAATCCAGTTGATGATGAAGTAGAAGTGAAAATCGCGAATGTGGTTGGATGTTGGCCTCCTCAATTGTAAACAACCATGTTTTTTCTAGAACCGGATCCACAAAAAACGATAACAATATTCGTTTAACTTAGAACTATTCATATCAAGGCTTCTCTGGGATCTTGATACATGGAGATTCACAGTTGCTAATTTAAATAGATTTTGGGCTGCGCAATTAAACTAAAAAATTGGTTTGCTTCAAATGAAACTGTACAGAATATAATCAATGTAGGCATAAAAGTATGGTAATGTCATATTTTCTTATAATTTATTCTATAATTAGAAATACTTAGATAATTTTCAGATTACAATGAGAGTCATTCATTCAGTATCTTCCTGTTCATCATTGCCAGAATTTTCTTGATTAGTAGTTATTATATTTAGTACAAAATTTACAGTTAAATGTTATAACAAGCTCAGACATTCTCACTCAGTGAGAATTTGAGATAATGTTTTCTCTCTTCCGAGACGTGTTTCTGCAGCAACTCCAGTCGCAAATATAGACTATGCCAATATAGCGTGAGTCAGTGAGAAGAAACGGCCGATACCCTCCTCTAACTTTTTCCCTTCCCAGACGAAAGCGCCGCTGTGAAGCTTGACATATATCTCCTCTCGGTGGTATTTCTGTTTATTTTATACTCGTCTTAAGGTCACTACTCCTCCGCCGCGCTTACGGATGCTGTCAATTCTGTTCCCTCGGAGGAGACAGGAATCTATCTTGTTCTACTGGTTACCATCACCTAATCACCCAGACCTATTGGATGCTAAAGAAGACATTTGCACGGCAATAGGGCTTATTCTGAACAAAAAAGGCTAACTTATATGTAAAATACAGGCTTCAAACTGTACATTGAATCCAACTTAAGGCGAAAAAAGCTAAAACAGTTTGGATTTAAGACGCTCTATAAGAAAAGTTTTTATTGTGTAAAGTTTTCACGCGTGTTCCTCGGAACAGAATTATTAGCACATTTATACCTAATAATTGACAGTAAGCACTGTAGGATAGTTGACAGGCAGATGGAATTTATGTCTAGCGTAAAGAAGATTGCAAAAGATCCTCCAGGCTGGTTCCGAGCTGGGAGGCTGTTTTATCCCTCTTCTGAAATCTTTAAGTTAAACGAGAGCCTACGGTAATTCTAGGGCCCTCCAATACAAGATGAAAAACGATCATTATATCATATCAAATGTAGGCTTTGTTTTTGATAATCTTCACAGAAAATCCATATCGTCCAAATATCTACCTAGTTAAGACATACCAGAAATTCCTCTTGACTCGGATTCGATCAACAGAACTGCCACTATATTGCTATGTGTATTATTTGAGATAAGTTAGGATGGCCTTTGCCATAAAAACGCAGAGCAAATTTTCGACGATTTATTGAGCCTTGGAGATAAGCTTCCTTGGCCAAGATCTCACAAATGATCCTTTCTCGTCTAGCAGCGATAAAATTAAATTAATAATAAGGTCAGCAGAGCCGAGTAAATTCACCCAACTGCTCTAATTTATGATATGGTCAAATTTTTGTGTTTATTGACTGGGAGAAATTTTGAAATCCATAAAATGCGCTATACAAAATGAATACTCAAAAAAAGAACTCCCCTCACGCGGACAGTTAAGTCAGTCAAAGATTAAACGGAAGTATGAAGTCAATGGATAATTAAGATACTATATTAGAATATAATTCTAATTTTTTTAATAATACTTATTGGAAAGGATTCGGTGTTACCTACTTAATAGCTAGCCAATTTATAGTGAAGGTGAATTAAGTTTCTGACTCCTTAAATGATTCTGCATGGCTGGGCTTACTGAAGTTTTTCTGGAAATCGAGGTAAAGAAGGAATTTGAGAAAGGAAGTAACAAAAATATAGTTTTATTCTTCACTTTTATTCAGGACTTTTAAAATGGCAAGTGGCAGGTCACAAAGTACTTTGCGGGCGACATGCAGGTTTTTCGATTCAACGAGAAGTATTGAATTCTGGAGCGAGAGGACTTGTGAGAATTAAACGAGTTCTGTAACGCTAATATGGGAACGACTTAATACTGAATACATATTGAAGTTTTAAAAATTCTTGATGATTTGTCTTACTGAATTCCTTTACTATATATATACAGTTTTATTTCTTGGGAGCTGTGGCCGAGACTCGTCCGTGGGATGAGACTCCGTCGTCGAGTTCAATAGTTCCCACACCAATGGCGGAGCTACCGAATAGCTGTATGTGTCAGATTTACTTAAATATTCCAATAGTTTTATCTCTATTACAAGATTTGATTCTAACAAATCTATTTTACAGATCCTTTGGTAAGCCTTTGTATTTGATCGGCTGGTTTGTAGACTCCAGTCTTCTGATAAATCTATCCGAAGACGCTACTTGTTTGTTTATGCGTTGACTATTTTTGACTTGGCTATCTGGAACAGATATCCGTTTTCCCCGTTCGTATTTTGTGTGTTCCTACGCTTACCTCCAACGACCGTTTGCTTCCTCTCTATAGATATTTATATATTTTCATTCCTCATTTTCTATACAAATTCATATATGCAAATTAATATATACATTCTCCTCTTCTTACTCTCATATTGGACATTATTTTATATGTGTGGAGTTTGTGATGATTTAATAAGACCACCGCGCGTCCTTTTTGTTGAGTTTAGCACTGTGCCTTTGGAATCTAATTTGGTGCCAGTAGCCTACTTATTACATAACCCGAGCATCACATACGTTTTATTAACAAATCAAAATAAATTTTGGTGAATAATGAAAGAAATATAATGTAAAGTAATTAAAAAGTAACGTAAGAAGTAAATTGTTTGTTTACAACATTTTCAGAACATATATTAATTCCGATTTCATCTTTGGCCTTCTGTATCCTTTGAGATTTGATGCCAAAAAAATTTCAAAAGCCCAAATCATGAAAACTGAAATCCTGAAAATGCCAAATCCGGAAAGCCAATATCCTGAAAGCCGAAATCATTATTGGCTTTAGAGTTAACGATCCTTTGATATTATAGATTTTATTACGATGAAAATTGTTTACCTTTGGGTCATTTTAAGCCATTGGAGAATATGCATTATTCATTGTAACTCATAAAAGATTAATATTATTAATATTAACCATATTGAAGCATAAATGTTACTCACAATAATATCGACAAAAAGGGTTCATCTCTACAGGAAATGGCTACAAAAAATTAAATAAATGTAAGGAAATTAGGTTAGACTTTCTAAAATAGATAATTTCTCTTCATATAAAGACGATAGGAATAACTAATATATTATTTATTTAATGATAAGGAGTTACTACCGAGTAGGAATTTTTTAACATAAAAAGTTTCAACAGCAACAACTTTACTCACCTTATTCTACGGAAATTTTGTGGCAGGGATAAAATACTCAGAGTATTGATTAGTCTTATATCTTATGCTTGATAAAATAACACAATTGCAATAAAAGTCGCTAAATCTTAAGTACAGGATGAGATAAGTGAGGCAAATCTGCACATAATGTGTAATTATATACTTTATATGTACATCATCCGCAAAGAATAAAAGCTATCACTTGTACCAGTTTCATCTCAACATTTTTAGCAACACCCATATTGCTCTAAAATTTAACAATTTAATCTTGTTTTTGGTGTAGAAATCGAAGTTATACAAGTAAACACTTTCAGAACAATGTGGCAAATATTTGAGCCCAAACTATAACGGTTTTCCTTGCATGAATCTTTACAAATTATGGCGCTATAATATGACAACATATTTTATCATGAAGTGTATATTCAGAAAAAGAAGATTCTGCTATAAATCTTCTTTGTATGCATTCAATTAACAGTTCCGATTTTGCTCTAGCGCCTTTTTTAAAATGAATACTTTTGTGCTAAGATGAAAATTGGGTGCTTTTAAAATGCTGGTAAACCAGTTAGGACGCATGATCTTTGTAAGAATTTTAGAATATGGTGAATCTTTACCTGATCTCTCTTAATATCAGGTGTTAGTAAGGTTGCCGATATAAACATTCTGCCACTAAAAACTCAGCACTTCATTTTTCATGCTCAGGGATATATTTACTGGCTTGGGTATCTGTTAGTTTCTTTCAATATCAATTTATTAACCTTTCATCGAAGAAAAGCCCCAAATAATCAGAATGATCATCACATACAATTTTAAAGCCAATATTTTTCAATTCACTGAAAATGTCTGATCTTTCCTTTTCCAACTTATTTGCTTTGTTCGTTTTTAAAAATGTATACTATACGGAGTTAAAAGAAAACAGTATTATAAATGATTCATATCCACTCCGCCATTATCTGATTTTCATTAACATTAATCAGATCAGTAAATCCCAAATGTAATCCCGCCAAATTGTCTTAATATTCTTTTTTATTTTTATTAGAACTTCTTCCGTGGTAATCCTTAAAAATATAATAAAAATATTCTTCCATAAGCCTTCTAATAAAAAAAATGCATAATAAAAACAAATATTCATAGCGTATGGTCCCAACATAATTTTGGGCAGGCTGTTACATGCATATATTAATCAAATGTAAATAAATCTTATATAAACAACCACACTATGCTATGCCAAAAAAATATTTTGGTTATTTATTAGTTTTTTACCGTATTTAAATAAGCTAGAGGCACTAATGAGAAAATCATGAATTAATTTAGATTTAAATAGTTAAGAAAAATGGATATTTCTGATTCTATGGTGAATAAAAAATACCCAACATAGGCATAGACTTTTCCTATAGCTGAATAAAAACCTAGTATATTATACAACTTATTATTTGGACATGCCCTCTCCAGGCCAAATTTATTCTTCTTATCTATGCTGTCAAATTTTGTACTTCTCAAGAGAACTTACCTCCTTTAGGGACTGAAGTAGGACCAGCGAAACTAAACAGCAGCTGGTCAAAAGAGGATAGGTTAGTCCATTTTTATATGGTTTACATAGCTTTCAAATATTTTCACTTTCTCTTTCTTACCTATTTTTGTCTTACTATCCGGTTTTAAAATGTCACAAAAGTGTGTTATACTACTTTACGATATATAACATGTACTTAACAATTGCTGTCTTAACATGTACTAGTTTAAGGCTACAGAAGAATAAGAGGCAGTTGTTTATGTGGAGGGCATTATTTGGAGTGATTCAACTGATAAAGACGTTAACACAAAGAGACGGATTACCATCAGCCTCATCTTGGATGTTCTCACTATCAAGACATTATGTCATGCGACTCGACATTTTTCAAGTAAGGTTGTGGATTTTCCTGTGATTATCTGCAATACTGTTGATCGTTTTGGTTTATTACAAAATCCAGTTACTGTAATGGTCTCGGGCACCTTCAAAGGTGGAGGTGATGATATAGATGACTTAACCTTAACAACACATTGAAAAATAATTCTATCAGAATATAATATCAATCAGAGTTACAGGTCGATTTTTTTTAACAAGCCACCCAGTACGCTACATTACACTGTAATGGAAAGTTGTTCTAATATGTTTTGGGTCATGAGCCTGAAACCTCAGATAATCTAGCTGTGCTACTCTCTGTTCCACCTTCATGAACTGAAGGAATGTTAACAGGGTGCCTCTGTAAACATGAGAGCTTATGGATAATTTTACTATCGTTTTTGGCAATCCATCCATTAACGGTGGAGTTCACAGTGGAGCTCTAACAATCTTTAGAAAACGATGAACATAAAAGTATTTTTGGGGGGGAACACAACATCCTGAAATTCTAGTAGAAGCAGCTTGTGAAAATATGTATGGGAAGGTGAATGGGTCAAATACATAATCTCCTTTTCTGACTATCTGAATGATGTTTGGGCAAACTTGTCTAGGGATAAGAAAAGATGCTCTCTATTAACCATTAAATCTCCTAAGAAAAAGAAGAATGCCTGTGATGGAAGACTTCAAGAAAGTCATTGTTAATCAGAACGCTGTATTTCTATTACAACATTTCAATAACTTTAGGGAAGAAAAATACTATACCAAAATTGGTGACCATCACCTAAATGTATATACTACGTATAAGTAAAAGTTTGTAAACTTTTAATTAATTTGTATTTAGTTTGATGCTTTGACATCTCTTAGCACAGGAATAAAGGGAATGTTTACACTCCTGAGCTGTATTCTTGCTACATTCATCTTGAAAAAATTTCCCAGAGTTCTTGAACATTTTGGGGGTTACCTCGCTTTAGACCTGTCTCATAGTGTCATTTATACATTTTTTAATTGGAGTCAGGTCCACACTCTAAACATGCCAATTTATAAAAGTGAAGTTGAAGTACTCATCGTCCATGAAACTTTACCGATTTGGGTGTGTGGCATTGAGTGGTACTATGTATGAAAACTGCACATTGGTATTAAAAGATTCGAAAATGGGGCAATGTATGCTGTTAAAACCTTTTTTTTGTACACTTGTGCATTCAATCTTGTTACCGTAAACGCACAAGTTACCCAGTACCTTCTACTTAAATCGACTCCCGTGAAAGAATATTTCTTCCGGTATACTTTACACTCTTTTTAGTGCTATTGGCAGACAATCTTTCAAATGTTCTGCAACAAACAAAGCTCCTTCCATCGTAAACAAAAAATAATGAAAACATACTAGTCACTGAGGTGGACTTGGATCCATGTAACGTGCTGAGTGGCTGATGCACGATAGACCTTCTGAAATCTTCGGCCTGATAAATAAATAGTTTGATTGTGGGTCTGTGAAAACATGAAGAGTGTCTTTCTCAAACCATCGTGACTTAATCTGCCTGGAGAGATTTATAGCTAAAACATCGAGAATAATCTCTCAAGCGGGTTTTCTTCAACATATGGGTAATGAATCATTTTTAACAAATTTGTGGTCTTGCTAGGCCTACTAGTTATTTACCACCCTTTTTTATACCTGTTTTATCATAGTTTGACATAATATAATGGACTGGAATTTTGAAGGTCTTGATAGTTTCTTCAATATCTCCCATTGCTAAACGTTCTTTGGGGCGCAGCTTTAAGATGATCTTTCAGACAGAGAGAGCCGTGAAAGATTTCGTAGGCATGGTAACTAGTCGAGAGCTGGCAAGAAATAATTAAGTGCACACAAGATTAAATTAAAGTTAGTTGCTTTGCATCAAATTTATGTTTTCTCTACAAGAAATTTAAGCGTTATGATCATTTTTGGCACTTCAATTTTTATAGCAAATTACTTATTTAGTGATAACTTTCGTTTTAATTATCCAAATTTGCATAACCTTTACCAATATGTACTTTATAAATTTGAGGTTACCGCACGCGATTTTAGAAACCCTAGATTTGCCCGGGCATAATTTATGGAAGATTATTTTGTAGATATTGAGGAGTTCTGATCTTTTTGTATAGTACTGTATATAAATACTGAAAGGGTACCAAAATAAATCATATAAAAGCACGAAACAGTGACAGAAGATGACCGATATAACATATAATTATTTAAAGACGAAGTATTCCACTTACTTTTACTTTATGCATGCAAAATTATTAAAATAATTTAATTAGTGGGCATCAGTTATAAATTAAAAATAAATATTCATATAGATCTACTAATAGAGGATCTACTACTACTCTATTCTCAAAATTCAACATATATATCTGTATTATCTAATATATGGGCTGAAAACCTTTTTAGGATCAAAATATATCTGCGATACCTTGGGGTTTAAACCAAAGGCAGAAAAAATATTAGCAAATATATATTTTATTACTTTGGTATTTTATCGCCCTCTATATGCAAAATTAGAATTAAATATCCCTGAGGCCTAGTCAAAATACGGCACTTTTCCCTTTCACTTTTACTTGAGAAACATCAAAATACCGCATTTAACACAAATGTACCCACAAATAATGAAAACAGAGCTTCTAAGCAGCTCTCTTAAGGAATCTTTACTAATGGCTAAGAAGCAAAGTGACAAAGAAAATTGTGCTAAAAACCGTTAATTATTAGTGTAATAATAAATTTAAAGCAAGAGTCAGAAAAGAATCAGAAAAGGGCGAATTATAGAACCAAGCTGGATAAGAGTCAATTTCCAAGATGTTAACTAAATCAATTGATGTGATCTAAAAGAGGAAAAAGCTTCATCTCAAGAGATGGAAAGGCAAACAATGTCTTCTTGCATATCTCGTTCTCACTGGTTGTCTTTTTCGCTATGCTGCTTATAAACGTATGTGCTAAGAATTACCATTAATATTCTACACTTTAAACTTTACATTGTAACGAGGATGAGAAAGGGACTAATTGTCTAGCTCACTTGAAAGATAGCGTAGGAGTGAAAAGCCCAGGTAGGATTGTAGTCAGCATTACGTTCTTCTTCTTTGGCAATATTTTACAGTCATAAATACAGCTTTCATCCCGTATTTTCGTGGTATTATATAATATAAGTATAAATTTCTCTTTATATCTCAACGATTTATCATAATTTTGCGCCTTTTAGATAGATTGTTGCTACACCTATTATTTCAGATCGCGCTCTTAAATAACTGACTTGGGATATGGCGGTTGAAGTTTTATAGTGTTTACATTCTGTCTTAAACAAAGGGAAGTCTTTTTTAGCGTACATATCGCATTCGCAGTAAATTTTTACATATACATATATAATAATAATAATACCTCGGTATAAAATAATAATACACATTAACATACTAAGCTATAGGGAAGAACTAATAATTATTTTGTGAATTTAAATCAGAAATTTGTGCTAGCAAACAGTGACAAAAGACTGACGTTCAAATGCCACACCATTCTAACAAATGACTTGGTTTGGAATTTTGTTGCTCTGGTTGCTCAGACATATAAAAGGAATGGTTAAAACTACAATAAAACTCGTCGCCATTACATACAGACCCCCCTTCCCCCACACATATATAGAAAAACTTTGATCATGGGAAACGTCGATTCTTCAGGCCAAAATACTGTTTATTACTCTCGGACAGTCCGATGTGAAGACTTTTTATGACCTTTTGCCTCACAAGTGGGAGAGCTGTCCTGACCCCCACCCTCGGTCCATTGAGAAGAAACTTGGAGGCAATTTTGATCGAGGACTAAGCAGAAGGAGAGTAGCTGCAAGGATAAACAAGTCAGTCAGATATGATCCGACTATTCTCCAATAAACATCTCCCTTCAAGCTAACTTTTCCTAAGTGACTCAAATATACAGAATAAGTAAGTGTGTTCACCTTTAGAGGTAAGTGACAGCAGGAACTGAAACAGTTGTAAAAAATACCTTGAGATTAGCGATTAATTATCTCGTTAATAATTCACCAACGAGTAATGTATGAACTCAAAGATTAACAAACAAACTTCAAGCAACGTTAATTCAACCTAACTAAAAAAAATTCGGATAGACTTCGAACGTTAAACGATTTTTATTATACCGTTGCCATCCATTCTAAATCTAAATATTTCCCGTATTCTATTACCCTACTAACAAAACTTTGGACGTAACTATGGTTATACAACTGTCAATTAGTATTAGTCATTGCTTTCCTCACATTTTCAACTAGCACTAAAACATAGCCTGCTTCTAAATTCCAAAGGTTACTGCGCCAACAGAAGTTTATTCCCCCAAATCCCCCAAAGTTTATTTTCTCTTTCAAATATTACACTGGTCTGCGTCAAAAATGTACCTTACGTTTTCTATAGTGTTTATTAATAAAATTGACCTCTAAAATCCGAATTTGTCATCCGTTTTTCTCTATCACCTCCAGTTTTAGCAATACAGGGGGTAATAATAAATTTATAGTTTATACATCTCCTATATTACATCAAATTTCAATAGTTTTTGCACTGCTCTATTCGCAGTAAATTTTGTGTACATTTTAAGTAATTATGCAAATAGCTTTATATTTTGCAAGTTAAAAATTGCTTAGCATTATAATAATAAGAATAATAATAATAGTAGTTGAGTAAAAAATGAACAGAAAATGTAAGAATAGCTCCGACAGATTTTGCTATGTTTGCGGCAAAGTGAATTTTCCCGAGCAGCAAAGTACAATCCCTCCTGTAATTAAATCTTTGTATCATGCATATTTTGGAGTAAGGCTAAGAGATCAAGATAAAAGTTTTGCACCACATATCTGCTGCAAGGGATGCTACATAAATTTAAGACTCTGGAGTCAGGGCGAACAGAAGTCCCTCTCTTTTGGTGTGCCCATGGTGTGGAGAGATGGCAAGGACCACACTACGGACTGCTATTTTTGCATGACAAATCTTAAAGGTGAGCATTGTATCAAGTATTTAAGCTTTATGTATCATACTGGCTCCTGAAAATGTCATTATTATGCAAAGACTTAGCATAAAATTCCAAACTAACTTAGTTCACTTCAGCATGAACATATCCTTTACTAAACATTTATGTACTATCTGCAACTCCAAATCAATTCTTTTATGTAATATGCAATTATATTTTCCACAGGTATAAATAAGAAGAATAAACATAGTGTGGATATCTGGATGTTTCTTCTGCCATCAAACCCCTGCCCCATGGCCCAGGAATTCCTATACCTTCTCCCCCTGAACATATAGAGGTACATGAAGAGATTAATATGGAAGTTGACCAAGATTATGACACATCTGAGTCCCTTGGAATTCCCTACAACCCATTAGAATGGAGACTGTTCATAGATTCCTCCAGTAGAAGTTTAAAAGCTGTGTTACTGAATATTGGTAACAAGATAGCTTCCGTTCCTATAGGCCATTCAATCCAACTTACTGAAAGTTATGAAAATATGAAAAAATTGCTGGATGCAATAAATTACTCTAGCTATAAGTGGAGGATATGTGGTGACTTAAAGGTAAGATCATTTTACACTTTGCATTTCTAAGCTTTTTGATATTGACATTTTCATTTTTAATTGTTAATACTTGTATACACCTTTTGGTCAACTTACATTTTACAAGAATGCAAATCTGGAATTCATGAGTCATTTTTGAGTTATATTTTTTGTTGAAGTGTGTCCCTATAGGTTAATGCATCCTATTGGGTTAATGGGGAACTTATCCTAATTGAGAAGGTATACAACACAACTCAATAAACTCGAAATAAGATGTACATATATCCAATTAGTTGTTAATACGATGATTTAATGCATCGGCATACAGGATTTTTCAGTACATATTCATATTCTTATTGTCTTAAGTAATATTACTTTAAATTTGTTTTTAGAAATATTACACTGAATTTACATACCGTGCTAAATTTTTTTCAGGTAGTGTCTCTTACGCTTGGGACGCAAACAGGCTACACGAAGCATCCCTGTTTCCTATGTTTATGGGACAGTTGTGCAGATTGTATGCACTATGAGAAGAAGATATTTGGCCCCCACGAGAAGCATTCAGTATTAGATGAAACAATGTGATAGCTGAACCTTTAGTGCCTCCTCAAAAAATACTTCTTCCTCTACTGCATATAAAGCTTGGCATAAGGAAAAATTATGTCAAAACCCTTAACAAAGTAGGCCAAGCTTTTAAATTTATTCTTTAAAAATTTCTACAAATCAGTGACGCTAAGCTCCATGGGAAAGTTTTTGATGGACTTCACATCAGGAACTTGATCAGCAATTTGATGCATCAATGAAGGACATAGAAAAAGATGCCTGGAAAGCTTTCAAAGCTCTAGTTAACAATTTTCTAGGCAATAAAAGAAGCCTAGAAGAATATGTTGCCCTGGTCAATCAGCTTTTAACAAGTCTTAAACATTTGGGAGCTCGAATGTCTATAAAGATACACTTTTTATAGTCCCATCTGGATTATTTTCCCCACAACTGTGGGGATTACAGTAAAGAACAGGGGCAAAGATTCCACCAGGACATAAAAACAATGGAATCCAGGTACCAGTGTAAATGGAACGGAAACATGCTTGCTGACTACTGTTGGTGTTTGAAGCGTGATGCACCTGATGACAGGCACAAACGAAAATCGTCAAGGGCGTCTGTTCTTCAAAATTATAATTATTTTCTTTATTATGTTGTATTCTTTTATTTTTTGTTTATTAAAAGAATTATAGTTTACATACGTGTATTCCTGTTTATATGATATAACAGTAATAATGCATTATTAGATAGATAAAGTTTTTTTTTTTTTAAATTCAGATAAAAATGAGGTAATCTCAATGAAAATGGTGTATGCTGTACTGAGAAAATCCTACCTGATTGAACAAATATACATTCATTTTTGAGCTCAGGAGGTTGGATTCATTAAGAAACCACAAAGAAATCCTGGGGAACATAAATTTTTTTTTCAAACGCAGGCCTGTGTTATCAATCCAATTCAATATAATATAGTTAATAGATTGATTTTTTCATTTGATATAAATATACTTCTCCTCTTTTCCATATTGATCTTCATCCTTGCATATTTTTTGTTAAATTAAAGGGGGCATCATGGCAACCCTAAACGATTATTAATCGCCGCATGAAAGCCAGCCTGATAATTAGTTTACGATAAAACCCTCCAAAATACAAAGCCCACCAAACCCTACAAGAAACAATAAATTAATAAACAAAAAGCAGAAAATCAACTAAGAAAAAAACTTGAGGACACTCATTCTCCATCGTCGGATGGAGAACCGTCTCCTTTAGCTGCTCTAAAATTTATCTAACATCTAAAGCGCTAAATAAGATGGAGGAAGCCAGCTTCCTCAAAAAAAACGAATAAGTTTACAATTATGTGTACACCCCCCCCTCATGAGTGCAAGGAACAAGCAGCAGCAGCTCGGCTCGTCCCGGATTCAGAAGAGAAACATTTGCGAAGATCTTCCCAACCGCTTGACTCAATAAAAATGTGCCGAAGATTCTGTTAGACCATACAGTCTTTGGCTTAATATGAGCGGGAGCGCTTCAACAAAATGCGGTGTTTTCCGCGATTTTGCAAAGTTTGAAGAAGAAAATTGTAGCACACTAGAGGGCAAATTTACGATCCTGTAGTCGTTCACTTATTGTTTTTGACAGGTAACCCGAAAGGTTGATCTGATTACTACGCTGTAGTTAGTGTAGGAAAGAGTGAAACGTTGGTCTGATCGCGGAGATAACGGAAAGTCTTTTGGTGCCTTCAACGGCGCGTCCATTCTCTGCAATTATGTTTTTATTTATGTATAATCGCTGACAAACCTTTGGCAGTAGAAAGAGTTGTTGTTTACAATATTTGTCCGTTTACTATATGTTTATATAAGTATATTATTTGTAAATGTCTTCATAAACGGACCTTGGTTAAAATTCTAGAAAATTTATCGTAGGATGACAAAGATAGAAATTCTACTCTACTGATTAAATTTCACAAAAATGATGCAGAATATTTGAGCGGCTGTGATTCAAACGATACACTGGCGTGCATTTCAGTTTATCTACCGATAAGAATCTTCCAAATTACAACTTTAAATTAATTTTTAGTAATAAGAGGGCTAAAGTAAAGAGGATAACACACTACAACATCAATTTCTCTCGTATAGAAAACCAGCGGTGAAAGTAATTTATAACTGACATAAAGTCAGAAATTAAGTAAATGACACTGTAACTGATTAGCAAGGTGAAAGAACAAGAAATTCTTGAGCAGTATGATAAAAAAGATCTTTCAAAGTATTAGAAAATTATGAACAGAAAATTGGATTGTTTAGTATGAGAGCAAAGCGCAAGTTAATCTGGATAACCATTTGAAAAATGGGAATTACATTATGACCAAATGGATACATTTAATTTTGAACTAATTTTGTCTATCTTTTGTCAGTTAAGCACATAGAATATTACATACATATAAAGGTAAAGACCCAGAGCTTTTAATGTAATAAACCAACTAATATCAAACTTTATAAAAATAAGCACCTTTTATCAAAAAATGAGATGCCTTCATTTAGTGATAACGTTTCTGAATACGACATGTTTTAGAAAGGAAGGCAAATATTAGTACATTTAAAAAAAGGTTAGTCACCTTATATAATTTAGAGAATACTTTAACATAGATGAGATAATAATAATTTATTATGAAAGGCATGAAGATAAAGAGTATTTTAAAAGAAATACAAAAAGGTTGGGTCTTAAGTTTATGGCGTTCACCGCTCATTCTTTCTTCAGCAGTATACGAGTGTGTGTCATAATTTAAATAAAATAAGTATTATATCATATAATGGGAGAAATAAAAGTGCGCATTCGACATGTGGCATGGAGTTTAGGATTAAAAAAAGCTTCATAAACAGCAAAGAAGAATTATAGTGTTTATAGCTAATGTGTCATTGCTGAATGCCAAGTTTAAATTGATTTTCAAAGCTTCGTTCTGGGGATCATTTATTGGCAGATGAACCAAGAACAGGACGATCATCCAAATTCAATAAAGATGTTTTAATCTTTTATAAGGCAATCATTGAGATAGTTGGAAATTCTAAATTCCAACCCTGATGAGTTAATAAAGGATATTACATGACTTTTTGGCATTAATGGCATGGCCCGATCTTCCCTGATTGGCTAGGAGAAATCCACATGATTCAACAACCTCACATCTCTCTGTGAGGTCTTTGACTAATAAAATGTTAAGGGAACTGGTGTAATGCAAACCTATACTTCCAACAGCTGTAACGTGTGTATGAAATCTTTTTTAGAAAACGCCCTGCATTAGTCTACAAGAGAGACGTTGTGCTTCTTCATGATAACGCAAGACTACATAGACCAAGAATCACGCTGAAAATTATTGGACTTAGGCTGGCCTGTTGAACTCTGTTCTACCCCATCCACCATATTCAACAGCCCCGTCCGCCAAGTGTTTTCTATGTTTTTTGTTCACTACAAACTGGGCGGAATAACAAAAGTATTCTAGGGGAGACCAGGTAAAAATGTTCGTCGGCAAATTCTTGAACTCAAAGCTGGTTCAATTTTACTTTAGAAGAATCAAATATTCGCCTGCAAATTGTTGAGGTAATTAACAAAAATGGCGAATATACTATTAATTGAAATCATTTAATTGGTTAGCTATTCCTAAATGAATAGATTTCCCATAACCGTAAATTAATTATTACTCAACCTGATATTTATTTAAAATCCAATTTAAGGTAAATAAATTTAAAGAATACCACAAACATTTTAAGCGAGCAAATTCTTGGTGATTTAACTGCTCAGGACTTGTCATGACTATGGCAAGTAAGCGAAGAAATAGATTTTAAGCTACCGATTAAATTCTCTCAGACACGCGAGTAAACGAGAGATAAATAATTACATAAATCAACAAGAAGAAAACAATCAATGCACCCGGGCTGAGTCTGTTTACCAAACTCACTTATAGCAGTTAAACCGAATTTTTAAAACAAGTGTGCATGATCATTAAACGGTGGGTTATGGCGGGGTAGACCCAGCAATGTTTAAATGAACCTAGAGGTACTCATGCTTCTCTTCCAAAAGGGCGATAAAGCATAGTTTACTCTCGTCCTATTAATTTAACTTCTATTTTTGGCAAGTTCTTAAAATCGAAAATTATAGTTCTGATAGTGGGTCATCGGGAGTCAACGAATCTAATTAAACAAACAAAATTGAATTTCTACGAAGACATTCGGCCTCAACCATTTTATCGCAAGGTTTTCATAAAATTATTTTCAGCTACGATGAGGAGAAAGCGGATATTGTTAACTTATAATTTGAAAATCCTTTGATACTCTTCTATATAAAAAACTTTTAGCTAAACTTAAAGCGCATATACACTATACAGTGTAAAAAATTATAAGGTCTGTTGTACTAGCGTGATGGATATTTTTCGCTCTTTAGCTGTCATAAGCAATGATGCTGATGGGGCAGATTTAATACTTTTCCTGCTCTTTTGTTCGCTTAAAACTCGACTATGGATGCTAGATTGACTAATCTAATGTTTATTGCCGATTTCATATTATTGGCTACTGTCAGGCTTGAGAGTGAGGCCTTACAGAAATCACTAATAGAGACCTTTCTTGAGAAGCAAGTCTGTTTACCTGAAAAATTACGCTTGTAAACATGGGTTCAGCATATTTCCAAGTAGCTAACGGCTCGCATTTTACTCTTATCCGATTTCGTGCCATGGTGCCTATGTGGAGGAGGGACTCCAAACATCTCCTCCTTCTCTCTGGTATATGACTCAAAATCTTCTGCGAAAGTTTCATATATAACTCCTGGGTGGTGGCAGGGATATTTCGGCTCGAGAGGGCAAGGCCGTTTAATTTTCAGGGCTGAGTTAGCTGCAATATTCCAGTCAGTATGAGAAATTAATAATCCCCGTCCCTGGTTTGGTTAATGTTTGTTTTCCATACTGACATATACAATGCTATAAGTGCCGTTGAGGCAATGGCTGCAGCGATTCAGGATGGCGTCGAATTGACTTGTGTTGGGATTATGAAAATTAAGAAGTTGCTAAGAATAACTGGGTTATTGAGGTGTGCTGTCTGTCTCTACAACTTGAGCAACTAAACCGGAGTTTTTCTCCTTGATATACTCACACCATGGGAAAAAAGGGTCAGCCCTTTCGACTGTATAGGAAATAAAACAGGGAACGGTCTTAGAAATATAAAGTTACGCGTATGTGCCATTAAGTCTCAAATCTGTTCTTGGATATATCTCCAAATGAATCGAAACTATGAAGTTATAGTCTGTCTTTTCCGCTTTGGCAAGAATAGAGAGACGCACCACTATCGGATGAACGCCTTCCCTAAACACATTTTATTTATCCCTCGTTCGCTCGAATTTCGAGTACTCACTTGAATTTTGGTCGGGTGACACAAGGGCAATTAATCTATCTGCCGAGCTTATAAATAAACCCTAGTAAAAAAGATTTCTGAATATATTTAGACCAATTATCACTTGAATGTGCGCGAGTAATTAAACGAGACATAGGATTGAAGTGCTTAACATCCTAAAAATGTCCAGTAATATAGATTATATACTAAGTTCTGAGATTGATAAATGAGCTGGCACTGATCAAAATCAGTTTACATTTGGCAGAGAAAGTTTTCATTGCGGCAATAGCTCAGAATTACCTAGCTCATAATAGTGCACAGCTCTGACGTATTATTATTTATAGCTGACTAGGGAAAAATACCTTACTTATTATATTTAAAAATCAATGTAACTAGACTTTTCAAAATGGTATTGAGAAATATGAACTAGAGATGCCAAGGTTTAGTAAACGAGCGATTAGTCACTTAAATATAAGGGGGCAAAATGGTTTTTGTACTATTTTTACGCTTTTATGGCAAAGTCTTCCCTTTTCGCACCGTCAAGCGATCGCCTGCGGGAAGAAGATATTTTGTAATTTTTCCTGTGTTGTGAAAGAACATATATTCGAAGCAGTTTTATTAGCATTTCGGTTCACTCGATTAGACTTGCTTCAACAATAAGTGCTACATGTAAGTGTCAAACAATTGAAATTTATTAGAAAAGTTAATTTTTAGTGTTAATTGTTGTTAATGTCACTCTAGTTAGAGTTTTAAGCAGTTTCTTGTTTTTTACTTTGCACTGGAGTGTTTTCCATTGGTCTTTAGATCCTTTTGCGTTTTCTATGTACAGAATATAGATGTTGCAAACAAACACGATTATACACATTCCAGCATGAGCACATGTAGCGAGAAACTCATATAAATATAACAAAATATATATGCAGATTACAGTTCAACACTGAACATTTCAGTATTTTGCGTAAATCAAAAGAAAAACTAAAATATTTTCCTCGAAACTATATAAGGTGGAGTAATTAATTCGAAACAACCAAAAGTCTACCTTATCAAAGAATTTTGTGCCTATTTCATCTTACTGCTATTTTGCTATACAAAAACCATAGGAAATCGAAACCCAAGGCTTGAACCCCGCTGGGACTAAAGAAAAGAGAGATAGAAATGGGTCTTCATCTAAAAAGAAATTGTATTTGAGCTGAACATTGTGGGAAAGCCACTGAAATAAATATGGACGCATGATTCTTAAAAGCATAATTATATTCGTATTCAACAGTTAAGTCTTTACAGAATTAAGAACGAGCTCTAAGATCAATTGCAGCTAGTTTAAGAAAGGAAGTACTTAAGTCAAAGGGGAATGACAGATAAAAGGGAAAGTGGATAGGGATAAAGAATTATGTTCACGCCATAGGTATCTAAAAGGTTACATTTTAAAGTAATATTTATTGAGTCTATTCTTAAACATATTTTCTGTAACACTTTTAACCATATTTTTAAGCAAGCTATTCTATATTTGTGTTAGTTTATAGAAAATAAAATTTGGGGCTAGTGGAGTGTTAAATCTTTTATTTAATAGATTGAAACCGTTATTTCTTGTTGCCGCTTGATCATTTAGATCAAATAAGTTGATCCGACACAAGATTAGTTACATTGTTTAAACAATTTTAACCACGTCACCTGACTATTAACTTGTCCGGTGAGATCTTTTTCGTGATGATTCATTTCAATTCACCTGTTTAATATTTTAGAGACTTCACTGAGTTGGGTGTTCAGATGCTGTTTTTTCAGTGAAGATGAATTGAGATTTTTTCACTCTTGCTTCCTACGACACATATATAAGTTCAGCAAATCATTTTTTCGTTTGTTCTTGGATGTGCTCCTAATTAAAAGGTGTTTTTAATGAGGGAAGAATAATATATTTCTATTAAAACGTAAAAAGTCTATCCATGTATTTGACAGTCCATTCGTGGGAAATTTAGATCTCTATAGATTAAAACTCCAACTTCTTTTCTATGCTATGTTTAAAGTTTTGCCATGTAGAATTGCATCTAAAATTTATCCGACTATTTGTCTACTCGATCAAACTCTTTTTATAAGTTGTTAGTGTCAATATAAAAATCACTCTTAGTAATTAGTTTCCTTTTATCATCATTGTTAAAAATTAAATCTAATGAACTTATGTCAACATAGTTAATATCCATACATATATTTGTAAAGAAAGACTTGGAGAACTGGCCCATGAGGAAGGCTGCTGATGGTCCATGCCCATTTGGAACTATTTTCTATGATAAAACCTCTCTGCATTGCATTTCAACTGCAATTATTCCTTGCCATTTAGCATGCTGCTCCCTATTCCGTGCATTTTTAGGACTAATTAATATTTATCGGGAAACGTCTCTAGATTTTAAATACGGAAAACGACATCCACACGATTATGTGGTCAAACGTTGTTATCGTTTCGAGAATAATTTAATGTAGTATGATTATCATAATTGTCCGCCTCGAATGCCGTGCTGTGAAGTATTTATCATGTTATTTGCCCCCAGATGCTCAACGTTCAAGCTATATCAATGGACTTCACGTCATTAACAAGGCTTGATTACGGGAAATGGCCCAAATGTTCCCAGGATCAAAGAGTCGTGTTTCTTTTGAAATATGCGTATATACATTGTTTTAATTAGTCAGGCGGCGATTTGCAATGTTTAAGAAAATATTATTTAATTTTCAACTTTATGCTGATGTCTTAGTTATACAACTTTCTTTGATATATCACACAAATAAAATGTTAGAGTTAAGGCGAAATCCTAATCCATCTGTTGAATTTTAGCCTCAATTTCCTTAAGGTTGCCCTGAGCATTGCATGTCAATAAACATTAGAGGCGAAGTAATAGAGCAGGGTATCACAGGTTCGCCGACATTAGTCGAGGGAATTTGATTATTTCGTCTGTCATTACGAGACAGGAGGGAACCTTAACTCTCTTAGTGCTCCTTTTAATTGATTTGTTTACATTACAATTTATTTAGAGATATCCGCTTCTTACTTATTCTCCTCCTTATAATCTTCATCTTCCGCATCAATGCACATAATAATTCTTATCATAATTTTTATCTGGAGCTTAACCATCAGCGTTACCTCAATCATTATTATCATAATCGACAGTCTCCTCATCTCTTGTCGCTTTATCGGGGAGTGTGTTTGTATGTGTATATTTATGTACGTTTTTGCATTATCACTTCATACTCTAATAGAAGGAGAGAGATACAAGGTCATACTTGTGAGTACCTGTGCCCTTTATAAGAACTTGTTACTAGAGGGTATATTTCGCCTAAGTATTTAGGCCACTATCCTAGTTTAGTCCACTTTTACGACACGTGCCAATCTCGTTTATCCATAATCAAATGATTCATCAATTAATTATATACTTAGATGATTTTTCAAGGACTTTTATCTATTTTTTTAATAGTTATAGAATTAAAACTAAGAAAGGAATATCAAAGAAGGAGTTTCTAATAGAAATGTCTAAATGTCCTAAAAATTAACACAAGGTGCGATATAAAGATTAAAAAGGAATATTTGAAGTTAATGATAGCTTGATATTCCGAAGAGCTGAAATGAAGAAATTCAGGTTTACAATGAGGCACGCAACTCTCCTTAAGAGTACTGCTTTCCCACCGAGAACTCTAGCAGCAAGACAATTTATATGGAATTTCTCAAGAATTACTCGCGTTTCTAAATCGGATATCAGTTTAATTGATATTTAGAGGAAAATAAATAAATCCTAGCTTAAATTTTGGAGAAATCAAACACCATTTAATTTTCACCCACGATGAGGCGTTACATGGGTATTAGAGGATGAGGATTGTTTGTGTGTGTTCAAAGAGGAATCAAGGAGGCTAAAGTGAAGCATATTAACTACATTTAACTTGACAATCCTCAATTTAAATGTTTATTTTACTTCTTTGTTTTCATTAAATAACTTTGTTAAGCCGAAGTTCTTGTAAGCTTCATGTATTCTTTAACTACGACACAATAGTTTCCTCTGTACCTATGTGTTTGTGACAAGGTATCGCAGTCATTTTCAACCTTATGCTTCTTTGCTTTAAGACACAAACACCAACAAAAAGAGGAGGGGAGCGGGAGATGTAGCGCGGGTAAAAGCACTGCTACGCTTGCAAGCTCGAGAAATGGCCCTCCCTCCTTAGCCGATTGTGTACCACGCAAGTGAAACATAGGCCACCGTTACTGCAAAAAATGATATCCTTAGGATGCGTTCCAGCAAAGCATACGAGACGGCCAGGGGATGAATCTTATATATATATATATATATATATATATATATATATATATATATATATATATAAATTATATAGATTAAGGGTATCACATTAGCGTGATATATATATATATATATATATATATATATATATATATATATATATATATATATATATATATATATATATATCAGTGAAAAATAATAGTAAACCACAATATTTGAATCAAATTTTATTTATTGCAACAGAACTAGTTTCAGCCAAGATATAATTGACTGAACGAATGAATTAATAAATAAAATAAAAGCATCGAGGTCAAAATATCCCTTTAAAATTCCCAGGACATCGTTTACATAGCGGTACCAAAGAATTTGAATGGACCAAACCGGTGGAATCAGCCTAGTTTAGAAATATTCCATATATACATTTGACAATAAGGAAGATAAGGGATAATCCATAGCCATGCCAAGCAATTGTTCGTAAGACTTGACATTAAAACTAATTTTACACTTTAAATGAATAAACAAATGAGTTGAATTTTCGAGTTGGACGGTAAAGGCAAATCTTAAGAGTTTAGAATACCAGCTTGGAAATCAAATAAGGCATCAATGGGCACTTTAGGGAATAATGAGTAACATCGAAACTGACTAATCTCAGGTCTGATGTTACACCCGGATTGTCTAACTTATTGCAAAGATCAATTGTTTTTTTGTGTATGTGAGGGTAATATGGGTCCTAAGATCGGAGAAAGTAAATTTACTAAATATTTTGAGAGTTTATATTCTATTCACCCTGTTGCACTGATAATTGGTCTTATTTGATTGCTAGTTCTATGGGTTTTTATTAGGCCATACATATAAGGTAATGATGAATTACTAGAAAAAAATGATTATTAATTGATTTGTGTTGTTTTTTTTTAAATTGGCCCTCGTAAGTACTAATAACTTAATAAGCAAGAAATTCATACTTACGCTTCTCAAAAATGCCGCTACAGTCCCGCATCATCCACCTTAGCTCCACTGATTTGTGTGTTTGTACGTTAAGCAACTTCTGTATTTCACTTGTCCACCAGCGACTGACGATGACGGATGTTTCCGTCGAAACCTAGTTTCTCATATAAAATTAGTCTTATTACTGTAGTGTTATCCCTGTAGTTAGACGTACGCTACTGTACTCTTTTGGGTATATATATATATATATATATATATATATATATATATATATATATATATATATATATATATATATATATATTAAGGTGAGGAAGAAGTTCTTGCGTTTTTCTTAATGTTGTGTTGATTTAAGTTTTGTTGACGTGACTTGAGCACATATTAGGAAACAATAATAAATGATTAGAGCAAAATTTGCAAAGGTTAGGCTACGTCTCTTAACAGCGTGGAGTATTAGGCTTTTGCTTAGGCTACGTCTTGAAGTTGAGTAATAAGTCATTAAGGTTTATTTAAAAGTTGTGTTAATTTAATTTTTATTCTGTACCATCAAAATGGAATGGCAAGTTGAAAGAAAGGCGCATTTTGGACACTTGTTTATCCATTTTCAATCGAGACGGGAACAATGCAAACGCAGCCAAAGCTCGTCGCGATATTTGTGATATGTATGGAAAAAATGCTTTATCAGAAAGGACAGCTCAATGGTGGTTTTCCCGTTTCAAAAACGGTCATTTCAATCTCAATGACGAAGAACTTTCTGGTCACCCCATTAAGTTGGATGAAGATCGATTGAACGACATTCTTTATGAAAATCCTCATCAATCGACTAAAGAATTGGCTGTACAATTGGCGTGTGATCAGAAAACTGTAGTGAATCACCTTGATTTTATGGGGAAATTTAAAAAACTCGGTGCAAGTGTGTCGCACACTTTGAGCGAAAGCAACCAACTTCAACGCTCCACGATTGCCGCAGGTTTGCTTGCTCGTCACAAGGCTACTCGTGGATATAAGGACAGATTTCTTCACCGCTTCATCACTAGCAACGAAAAGTGATGTTTTTATGTCAACATAACCATCGAAAACAATGGCTTGCCCCAATAAAAAACCACAAGGCATCATTCTTTATGAGCTCCTTGCCCATAACGAGATTATCAATGCAGAATTCTACGTTCAACAAATGTATCGACTCGCCGAAGCTATTCGTGAAAAGCGACCTCATAGACGTTATGAAGTCCTTCTGCAACACCACAATGCTCGTCTTCACATTGCCAATACGCCATCCAAACGCTTAATTGGGAAATCCTGCCGCATCCTCCATATTTGCCAGACTTGGCTTCATCGGGTTTCCATATGTTCCGATCGCTCTCTAACAATTTGTGCTGCGTTTCGTTCAATCGTGATGTGGAATTAAGAACCTGGTTAGATGAATTCTTCGAGGCATCGAAAAACAAGTTGAACACACTTCATGTTCATATTTTAATTCACAAAATATATATATATATATATATATATATATATATATATATATATATATATATATATATATATATATATATATATATATTAATATATATATATATATATATATTATATATATATATATATATATATATATATATATATATATATATATATATATATATATATTAATTAAGTATGACTGCCGTCATTTTTTACTAACACCGGAGCCTATTTATTTTTATCAAATGAAAACTTATTCTTTCAGGAAGAATATTGAATATGTAGATATTTTAGATTATAAAAAATTATCTTCTAAGTATAACTTAATAGAGGGGAACCGTGAGCTCACTCAGTTACAATAACTATTTATTTCTGTTGTTTCAGATTATGTTTTGAAATACTCGTTCATCTGCGGCAGGCTAGCTTTTAGGACATCCTACTAGTGAGTTTTAATATCCAAGACTACCGGCATGTGGTGATGTGCTTTGTGTTGTTCAGTACCACTATCACGTGGAGTCAATGACTTTGACACAAAGTTACAACCTCGCTTGCAAAAAAGTCATAAAAGTATTGTAAAGAGCCCAAATTCCCACACAGCGAATAGACTCTTGCCTTAGGAAACTCTCAAGGTTGTATGAAGAATACCTTTCTTAGAAGAAGAACCGCAAAACCAAACTGTACTTATGTAGAATGAATGAGCGTAGTTTCGAATCTACTCTTTCCACACTTTTTGACATAGCCTCAAAAAGGCTTTAAATGTGGTAAAAAATGAAGAAGACCGCCAATATCTGTTGATCCCGAGAGAGAACATTTTCTCCTGCAGTATGTCGTGCCGTGATAAGATTACTTCAGCCAAGGAATCCCGCAAAAGATATCGTCATGAGACGGCTTTACAATACAAAGAAAAAGTATATATTTCTAAAAATCAAGCAGAGGCTGCTGCTCATGCAGATTTCGAGTCATGATCAACTGAAGGAGAAAGTTTACTTGCGGCAGACAAGGAGTTTTGTCCACCTTCTTCAACTAGAAAAAAGAATGCACAATGTAGTCCTTCAAATTCAAAAAATATTTTTACAACTTTAGTTTTGGCTACTGTTCTTAATCGTGCAAATATTACGGATGGAAAAGCAACAATGGTTGCTGGATCAATAGCACAAGCTTTGGGTCAGGATATTGCAGCTATGACACTTTCCAGGAGTTCTATACGACGTTCCAGAAAGCAAGTAAGAGAGGCAACATATAATCAAGACAAAGCTTCGTCTTCTGTTGGAGGACCGATCCTTCTTCACTAGGATGGAAAACGACTACCTGTTATTGATGGGGCAAAGGAAACAGTAGAACGAATTGCAATACTAGTTTGTGTAAATGTAATGGAAAAACTACTTGGTGTTCTAAAAATACCACGAGCAACAGGAGAAGAACAGGCTATGGCATGTATTTCATCAATTAATGACTGGAATCTTCGTAACGAGGTTCAAGGCCTTGTATTTGACACCACTGCATCAAATACAGGCCTTCAAAAAGGAGCCTGTACCATAATTGAGAAAGTATTAGGAAGGGAGCTTGTTTGGATTGCGTGCCATCATCATATTTTTAAAATTATTTTTGTCCATGTGCTTGCAATATTTTACTTGTGCCTACAAGTGGTCCAAACAGGAGTCTCTTTGAACGTTTCAAAGAACAATGGTCATCACTTAAAAAGCATTCTGTTTTAGATGCGGATAGCAGTTTATTCATCCATTTAGTAATGCAAAATCTTCGAGGAGAAATGGTCCCATATTTTTAGGATGCTTTGAAATCTCGTCAGTTGCGTGACGATTATGAAGAATTTCTTCGCCTCAGTCTCATCTTTCTTGGGGGCATTGATAAGACAGAAGTTACATTAAGAGCCCTAGGAGCGACTCATCATGCACGCTCGATGGCTAAGGCTATATATGCCATAAAAATATATTTGTTTAAGCATCAACTTAAACTAACGAAACGAGAAAAGGCCAATATTACAGAGTGCTCTCTCTTTATTGCTTTGGTCTACTCCTGTTTTTGGAGTGAAGCCCATTTTGGAATTAATGCTCCTTAATACTTTTGAAAACTTTGCAAAAGTACCCAGATTAGACAATATCTAAAGAAGCAACCACAGCCCTTCACAGACACCTTTGTTATCTTGGAGAACATCTTGTTGTTCTTGTATTTTTCGATCATAGAATTAATGCTGAGACCAAACAGATGATGGTCTCCAATCCCCAACGTAATGAAAACACTAAATTTGTTCGCTGATTGAATCTTACAAAATCAACGAGGATTTGGACTTGCATGAAATGGTAACTCAAAAAACTAAGCTAATCTTCAGTCTCCTAATGAAAGATGGATACAAGTTTGCAAAGGATACACTTCTAACGACTAACTCAAGTTCATGGGAAGAGAATACGTGCTTTCAAGAATTTCAACGTCGAGCGATTTATTTAATGGTTGTTAACGATCCAGCAGAAAGAGGTATTGCACTTATCTAATCGTGTAATGCATCTCTAACAAAAGATGAAGAACAGAAACAGATGCTGGTCAGACTCGTGTCAAAACATCACAAAATTTTTCCCTCATGTTCAAAAGACTCAAGGATTAAGCAGCAATTTTAGTTATAATTTGGGGCAAAAATAAATAATTTGACATTTACCTATTTTCTTTTCACTATAATATAAATATTTTGGAAAAAATTGTCTTTCATCACCAAGATCTGTTTCAAATAAACTAGTATTTGCAATGACTGTTCATTTCTATCCCAAAAGTTAATTTACCAGCAGACTAATAATCTAAGATCCATATAGAGACCAGTAAATATTGTTCGATTTTGATGAAATTAAGTATGTGACCTACTGTTCAATGTAGTAATACAATAAGGCATGTGGAGATAAAAAACGAAAAAAATTCTGGGGGCGACGACCCTAATATATATATATATATATATATATATATATATATATATATATATATATATATATATGTGTGTGTGTGTGTGTGAGTGTGCAACAAAGCGCACAAGAAAAACATGCGAAGAATCCGAGTAGTTTCAAACTGGAAATAAAGTTCGAAACTACTGTTGCATTTTTGGTTACTCACGCGATATATATATATATATATATATATATATATATATATATATATATATATATATATATATATATATATATATATATATATATATATATATATATATATATATATATATATATATATATTCTATAGGTTTGCTTCTAAGAAGGCTTATTTTGAGGTTGAGGATAAATCCCAAAATGAGACATGGAAAATTTCTCATTTAATTAAGTACAACGTTTCGGGTATCTTACCCATCTTCTGGTCTATAAAAGAGATTTAGAACACGTTTAAAATTACAAAAATTATACTGTACACAAAGATAGAAAATAAATTATTTAGTTAATTGAAATTATGGCAAATCGTTTGAAAATATTGAAATTTAGATATGGATCAATTATGGGTACTTTAAATATGCATAAATATAACACTAGTTGATGCATTTATTGGTTGACACAGATATTAGTCACTAAATGAAACAGCAATAGTAATAAATTATTTAATAAATTGAAAATGTGAAAAAATCATTTGAAAACTTGACACTAAATGTAGATGCTATAAATATGGATAAATATAAAAATATACTAATTGGGGCAATAAATTGGTACACAAAAATATTAGTCACCTTTAGTGGACGGCAAAAGCAGAGAGACTGAGGAAAGATTATAGAGGGAACCGATTAGAGATTGGTAGGTTGTGAAAATATTTTGAGTGGTTTATGAAATGAGAAGGGAAAAAGCGGTTGAATCAGAATTTAAACTGAGATTTTGTTGTTTTATATAAAATGATTCAAGAATGCGGAGGGAAGTGGAGTCCTTTGCATGTCCTATAATTTGAAAGGTTTGTGGCAAATTTCTGTCTTAAATTTAATTGAATGATCTCGAATGGGAGAAGTTTCTTTATTACATGCATACCAACTTCAAAATAGTTTTCCTTAACAACTTTCATATTGGAAAATTTTTCAGAACTAAAGACAGAATCCCACCTGAAATGAGCTGTTCAGTTGTCTATAAATTCATTTGCCCCAGGTGCCACCAGGGGATCTACATTGGCAGCACTGTTCGCTCACTTAGGGCTAGGGTCTGTTCTCATCTTGGTATTAGCTCTTGCACTGGCCTCACCTTAACCAATAAAGAAACTTCTCCCATTCGAGATCATTCAATTAAATGTAAGACAGAAATTTCCCACAAAAACTTTCAAATTATACGACATGCAAAGGACTTCACTTCCCTGCGCATTCTCGAATTATTATTTATAAAACAACTAAATCCCAGTTTAAATTCTGATTAAACTGCTTTTCCCCTTCTCATTTCATAAACCACTCAAAATATTTTCACAACCTACCAATCTCTAATTGGTTCCCTCTATAATCTTTCCTCAGTCTCTCTGCTTTTGCCGTCCACTAAAGGTGACTAATATTTTTGTGTACCAATTAATTGCCCCAATTAGTATATTTTTATATTCATCCATATTTATAGCATCTACATTTAGTGTCAAGTTTTTAAATGATTTTTTCACATTTTCAATTTATTAAATAATTTATTACTATTGCTGCTTCATTTAGTGACTAATATCTGTGTCAACCAATAATTGCATCAACTAGTGTTATATTTATGCATATTTAAAGTACCCATAATTGATACATATCTAAATTTCAATAGTTTTCAAACGATTTGCCATAATTTCAATTAACTAAATAATTTATTTTCTATCTTTGTGTACAGTATAATTTTTGTAATTTTAAACGTGTTCTAAATCTCCTTTATAGACCAGAAGATGGGTAAGATACCCGAAACGTTGTACTTAATTAAATGAGAAATTTTTCATGTCTCATTTTGTGATTTATCCTCAACCTCTATATATATATATATATATATATATATATATATATATATATATATATATATATATATATATATATATATATATATAGCGTGATGTAACAATCGACGTATTGGGCCATGTTGCGCTTGCGCTCATCTTCTGGAAATGAAGAGAAATGGAATTATTCATCATCATTTAGCATTTGTGTATATTAAGGACAGAGAGGAATCGCTGTGAAGCACAGGCGAACAGGCAGTCGTAGAAGAAAAGGTTGCCGGAAATTTAAGAGGGGATTGAAAGAGTTGAGAGCTTGGTGGCTAGACACCGATGCTAGGTGTGGTTAGGTTGGGCTTGAGTTGTTCGTCACTGGACGATGGTTGGAGGGTGGTCAGGAAGGAGAGTCTGTCTGCTTAGTCAGAAACCCGTTATTCATGATGCCTTTAGTTTATGCGAAAAACGGTATGGGTTGTGGGTGGTCATGGGCTGCGGGGTATCGCGGTCCTATCGCATACCGTTTTACATGTAGTGAGGTGTGTAATGTGTCTCTTGCGAGTTTCCCCGAGATGTGTTACTTGTTGCTACGAGTGACAGTGAGGCGTACGTGAGAAGAGTTCCCGCGAGTGTTTTTTATAGGTGTAACTGTAGTTTTTTTGCCCGCAGGTTAGAACCTGCGCAGCGATCTGTTTGTATGTGAGGCTCTTGATTGTATTATCTTTATAGTGTATATTGAACCTGTGGGTCTTGTCAAAAGATACCACAAGGATTTTTGTGTGTTGTGTGTATTCAAACCTTGTTGGGTTTAGATGGTTCAAGTCTGGTGTGGGTGAGGAGATTTGTAGGTTGTGCAGGAAGTAATCTTTTTTGTGCCGTAGAGTGTCGTCTGTGTCTTCTGAGGATTCGTGGCAATCAGTCATCTATCCTCATAATCTGTCTTAGCGTCTAGTAATCTTTGTGCGTGGTGTGCGATTGCTTCTGGTCCACGGAGGCTTACGAGAATGGTCTCGTCATCAGCGTAGGACACTGTATATGTGTGATAGCAGTTTTCAAGTGGGCGTGGGGTGTCGTTTGTGTACATGATGTATAGTTTGGGTGTCAGTACGCTTTCTTGGGGAACGCCTAAGCGTGGTGTGAAAGATTGCGAGAGGTTAATGTTGTATTTTATGTGGCATCTCCGTTCAGTGAGGTAGTGCGAGAGGAGCCTTCTGTTGCAGAGAAGTAGCTACGTATTAATGGCGAGTTTCCAACGGATTTCCCTGTGCCACACTTTATCAAATGCCTTCTCCACGTCCTTGCTGGTGGAGAGTGTCTTTTGATGTACCTAGTGTTTTTCTGTATTCTCTCATGAATGATGATCACGGCTGCCTGAGTGAACTGGCCCCTCCTGAAGCCATATTGATGGGGGGAGAAGAAATCCTTCGTTTCCAGGTATTCCCGTAGGCGGCAGTTGATCCTGGGCTCGAGTACTATGCCTAGGTGCTCTAATAGAGCTATAGGCCTGTAATTGTTTAGGTGTTTGGGGGTCTTTGTTGATTTTATGTAGAAGTATGTGCTCTAATAGAGCAATAGGGCTGTAATTATTTGGGTGTTTGGGGTCTTTGTTCATTTTTTGTAGAAGTATGTCGTGAGAGACTTTGAATATTTTAGGGAAGTGGCCTGAGGCTAGTGAGGAGTTGAATAGGTGTGTAAGTGTGAGGCATATGTTTGCAGGGAGGTTGTGTATTAGTTTGGCTGGTAGCGTGGAGGGGCCGGGCGCACGTTTTGGTGTTGTTTTAATGTAGTGTGTTGTTTCCTCGATGGTGATGGGAGTGAGCAGTGTGGATGTGTAGTCGAGCAGCTCCATTCGTGTCAGGCTGGCGGGCTTTAGCTCATGAACCTGACACCACTCATGGACTGCCTGGAAATGCTTCCGCGCGTGTGGTTTAGTTGGGTTGTGTGTATGTACTGTGTCCCAGTCGGACCTAAATGCGTCGAGGATGACGTTACTGTCTGTGAGTTTTTGGTTGTTTACTTGGAGGGTCATGGGTTTGGGTGGGTCAGTGTCTAGCAATCTTTTTACATGTTGCCAAAAAAGGAGAGGTTAGTGCAACGGGTGTTGTTCGTGATGCGGGCGACCTCTCGCCAATGCCGGTTCCTATCTAGCTGCACGCACTGTAGGATGCGAGCACGTAGGTGATTAATGTTGTGTTGTCGTGAGCCTCTAGTGTAGTGATTATTGTACTGTGTGATGAGTCTCTGAGTGTGTATTGAAAATTTTAAATCTTTAATGCAAGTGTAGGTTTTATGTAGTGAGTGCAGGTCGCGTACTGTGGTTATAGTGTTTAAGATTGAGCACCAGTAGTAATCTAACATGTCTGGATTGGTGTGGTCCAGGTCGAGGTTTTGTGGCGTGTGATCTGTTATATGTCTTTTGAACTCCTCCCAGTTCGTGTTTTTGTAGTCGAAGAAAGGGGGTGTGGGTATGATTATGAGAGATGTGGATATGATAAAGCATATCGGTATGTGGTCAGAGAGTACATGGAGACCCGGTAAGATGTGCGTGTAGAAGCGTGTGGCGTTGTCGTTGAGGAAAACCCCGTCCGAAAACGTGATTTCTTTTCGAGTACCGAAGAATTAGCGGAAGGCCTGGCCGATGTGCTCGCAGCGATAGCGTGGCAGATCACCGGCCAGGTACCTTCCTCCATCATTCGTGGTGTTTGAAAGGAGTGTTGACTGAAAGGCGATGAGGTCCACCGCAAAGATGATATGAAGGACGTGGTTTGATAGAGCCCTGAGTGGGACTTCTAGGTTTAATTGTAGGCGTGGTGGTCTGTATTATGTGACCAGTAGGATGGGACAAAAGCTTGTCTGTACCTTGCAGGCTAGAAAAGAGTCATCTTGTGTTTGGATGCGGGAGTGGTGTAAAGAGCGCTTTGCTAGGATCGCTGATCCTAGGTGCGGCGCCTGTGGAGATAGGTGCGTGTGGTAGCCTGCAATGCGGAATCTGTTTTAGGATGATGTAGGTGGGTCGAGTTTAAGAGTATTATGTAAGGTCTTTATATGTTAAGGACCCAGTTGGCAACAGTATGGCGAATACCGTGCTAACTGCGTACGTTTAATTGTGTCACATTGAGGCGACCTATTGTCGTCTGCGAAGTGCGCGTGGGGCTGATTTAGCCGAGACCGTTTCCCATCTCCTTGGTTATTGCCCAGGAGGCGTGAGGAGCCAGTACCTTTACGCGTGTCGAGAGTGGTCTGTAGAGGTTGTCTATGGTGTTATTGAGTGGTCAAGCCGTCGTTGAGGTTAGAGTGTGTTCTGTGAAAGGAGGTTTAGAGATAGCAGTCGTGGAAGCAGAGTTTGAGACAGTAGAGTCTAGCACGCGAGAATTGGGAGCAGAGGTGGAGGTAGTAGAGCTAGGAAATGATGAAATAGAGTTAGTAGGGGAAGTGCGGAATATGAGAGGGGAGATTTCGGGAAAGAGAGGAGGTTGGGACGAAGAGGGAGAGGTGGAAGGGGGAGGAGAAAAAACAGCAGGAGGAGGATGGTCGGCTTTAGCGTGGTTATGTGTGTGGGGGGGGTTTCTTGGTAGGGTTTTTTTGTTTGATACGGGGTATTGTGGATGGGGTGGTAGGCTTGGGGAGCTGGAGGTTGTGGTTTTAGTGTGAGTGGGGTTGGAGACAGTAAGAGGGGGTTGGGACGGTTGGAGGGGGGTTCGTGGCAATAGGGGAAGCAGTGTAGGTTGCCGAAGGGGAAGTTCTGGAGGTTGGAGGGAATTTAAGTAAAGAGGTGGGAGCAGTGGAGGGAGCAGAAAAGGCAGTTGGGAGAGAGGTGGGAGCAGTGGGCAGAGTGGTAGTTAAGGAAGGTGCAGTGGCGATAGTTGCAGGGACAGAATGGCCAGAAGAGGCGGGAGCATGGTGAAGGAGGGGGCCGGTAGGTTCAGGGAGAGAGGTGTACGTGCTCAACGGTGTGGGGATGACTGCGGGTCTCCCGTTTGTATGCTCGTCGATTAGAGCGAAAGCCTTCTTGGGAAAGGTGATCTGATCTAGACCGTGTGAGGCGAATAGTGAATTATTCACAAATTGCTACACTATATATTGTCTTTCTTTGTGAACATAAGTATTACAAAAATTGACCAATCATGGCGCGGGAAATTTTTAAGGGCAAACTATGCGCGACAAGAAACATAAAATTGGAAAGCTTAGATTGTCTGCCTATTTAGCACCTCACTGCTCCCATCCATCGCCCTGCGTGCGAACCTACTCCGATGTCTGCCAGTCATTAATTTCGCTTTAACTATGCGGGCCACTTGGACTGACGTAATTAAGGGTTTATGTGAAAACTGGTTTGAGGAATAGCCCACAGCGGAAGCATAAGTCAAAAATTATCTTGAAACTGAGGCATAACTCTGGGTCCCAGACGAGAGGAGACCCTCATCGCCCATGGGACCCGCCAGAATCATAAGGGAAGTAACATCCGTCTCTATGTAGTTGGATCTAGTTATGGCGCAAGTACCAAAGAGGAGTGGAAAAACTTTATCGGCCGTTGATTCGACCGCTACTGCATCAAGTCTATCATAATTCACCCCTCCTGAGGTTCCAACTCGAGATCCATTTCATCCATCCATCACACATCATCCTGGCGCCAAACGAGTGGGGGTCCAACTAGAAAATGGACGGGAGCGTTTTTTCAACATTTTTTGGGACTCATACACCAAACGCTACATCCTTTGCCACCTCATTACTTCCTTTTTCACTTCAAACACCATAATTACACTTTGGTTTCAGAAAAGAAGATATCTCAAGAGGACTTAGTATAAGGATGTGGAAGCCTAAGGAGACCCTCAGTAAGAGGGTCCCCCTTAGGACTATAAAAGGAGAAAATGCCCCGGAAAAGATAAAACTTTGTGAAACTCTCTACCTCGAATACAAGGTGGCACTGGTGAAACTGATTAAAGTTTCATCAGGTTTCATTGCCATCTGTTAAGAAACAAAAGATGTGGACCGGCTCCTGTCTGAAGAAGGATCTAACACACTAAAACGCATCGGAATCGAGGCCTCCCCCCTCCTCCTCCACAAGTGCCTCAAACCGCAGTGTCATTTGCCACAAAGGAGAGAGTTAGGTGAGTGAAAACTCGACCGAAGGCTGAAGAGAGAAGATTCAGAGGAGCAACCCGAGAGCGAAAGTCTGGGATGTAATTAAATTCCGTGAACAAACCCACATGTTCAAAATAACGTTCTCCATCACCTTCATGGCCAGAAAAGCGACGACGGATGGGATCTTGGTTTTCAATATGAGAATCCCAGGAGAGAACATCCAACAAGAGAAATTTAATAACATACGAATGTGTTTTGTATTCAATAAACTCGAGGATCATAAAAATGACGACATGCCCGGACAAAAACAAACTGTGGTTCAGTGAATAGGCCACAGAGGGAGACCGATTCAATAAGAGCGAGAGGACTTATCGAATTCACCATGTCACGGAACGTACTGAAGATACTGGAAATTAATACCAACGGCGGGACGAGAAAAGAACTCTTTACGGAAATGTATTCAGAGAGAAATTGATGCAGATATCATCTAAATTTCGGAACACGGAATCGATAAGCGTTGTGCAGAAATGAAAATCTAGAACTACGATGTGTTGATCACGAATTATTCGCAAGAGCGGTTTGGCAGTTCCGCTATTGCAATAAAGAAAGGGATTCAATACAAGCAAAAAGAAATCTAGAAGAATCCTACCTCGCGATTGAGGTCAAACTCGTCATAGGAAAGTTGGTCAGTGCTACCGCATATCAACCGCCAAGGAGAGACGTGTTACCAATTCACACTCTCACTGATATATTTTTCAGAAAAGCCCCCACACTATTAAAGGGGGCGCTGAACGACTCATGCCGAAAATCTGGTTACAGGACCTTCAACGGTATAATAAAGAAGTCTGCACCTATTGCTGAATAAAAATATTGCCCAGAGAACAGGCCCCGAAATCCCCACTTTTGTCAGAGCAGGAAGTGCCACAAAACCAGATATCTGTCTGGTGACTCGTCAGCTGCCTTTCAGGTACCATTTAGTGAGCATAAAGGGAGCCGACTTACTATCAACAGAAACTCTATACATGTTCGAGCTGTAGAAAGAAAGAACTACAGAATAGAATACAGGACACGGTACGTGCGCCTTCTCGAGGGCTACGATCCTCAAACTTGGACGAGACAATTCTTGAGGAGATTGGAGAGGAACTAGACGAACTCAATAATCATCTCATCAAAGCAGAAAGGGCTTGTATCCATAAATCCGCATATAGGATAATCTCTATTTACAGAGGGGCCGAATACATGAAGGATTTATACCGTGAGCTGAAATTAATGTATGAATTAAACATCAGGAATGCATCAGTTCACTCAATGGAACGAAGTAAATAAATCAAAGAAGAACCCACGCAGTTAATCCTCGAACAATAATGGAGAAAATGGGATGATGCGATCGATAGCCTCGATCACAAAGAAGAAAATCGAATTACAAACAGAACGGAAGAAGAAAGAATTAAAGAGATATTCCCAATTTATTGAGACAAAATATTTAGTATAACTGACGATGATAACGAAGACAATGACCTAGAGTTTGAAAGCAAACTCATGGATGAGCTTAACGCACAAATACACAGGACGCACAGATGGATAGATAGCGCGACGGAGACGCCGAGACTACCAAAGAAAAACTAATAGGCGCGCTTCACTCATTCCGACAAAAAGCCCCAGGTCAATCGGGGCTTAAAATTTAAAAGTCGAAAAGGCACCAGCCAATGTCATCGAAGGAATGAAAAGGATATATAACCATTGCTATTCTCATACTCAGCTTATTTACATTTATTATCCTTAATAATTCTCTATGCCTTCTTTCTGTCTGAACAGGGAATACTTTCTAGATGCTGATAAAACAGCTAAGATGATTGTCTTGCCTAAGCAAGGAAAGGACCCAACGTAGAATGAAGGAGAGCTACCGGCCAAATTTGGCGGGAAGTTCTTCGAGAAGATGCTTAAGCAAAGACTTATATCTCTTCTGAAGGAGAATTCCCTCTTCAATTCCAATCAATTCTGATTTAGGGTCAAGTGAAGTACGGATATGACGATTAATGTCATCACGGAAAAGCTAGCCTAAGCAAAACAGGTAACAAGTTACGTGGACATTGTTTGTCGGGATGTATAAAAAGCGTTTGATAAAGTGTGGCAACGGGGAATTCAGTACAAGATCTTACGACTGGTTCTAAGTGAAAACTTAGAAAGAACTCTCTGTAAATATGTCATAAAGAGAGCGATAGAGCGACGTATATCAGTTTAGGGTGCACGGACGGACCATATGTTTCCGCTCACTGAACGCCTCCCGCAGGGGGGGGGGGGCTGTCTACTACCCTCTACTTGATTTAGACTGCTGATGTCCCAGCCCATGTAAGCCCTACTTGCCTCAACATTCAATTTGCAGATGATTTCATCTAGATAACCACTTGTCCATGGAGAAATGCGCCTTGGCAAGTTCGTATGACAGCAGCATAAATTGAAAACCTTAACACCTACGAAGCCCGGTGGAAGATCCGCACCAACCAGGAAAAGTTCAAAGTAGTCTCCATAGGCAGGATACTAGTTTACGATGTCAGAGTTGTGATTAGATGTTATCGCTACACCAGTAAGTGCAATTGATTCGGAATGAAGGTTACTTCAACAGGCTACAAGATGAGAATCACCAAGGCCACTGCTGCAGTCAAAACTCTATACATGTTCAGAAATCTTCGTCAAAGCAATAAGAAAAGGATCTACATTGCACTTGTAAAATTGACGCTGCTATACCCCGCTTCCGCTCTCTAACGTGTTTTAAAGACACAAAAGAGGAAACTACAACTCGGCCAGAATAAATGTATGTACCTACTTACAAGTACATACAGGTAAGAGAGAAGACGCGAGGAAGAGCTGCACCAGTAGGCGGGTATAAGTCCCATTAACGTTGTCATAGAAAAACGGACAAGGAATATGCAGGAAATGGTTAATTGAAAATTGGACGATGATATCGTCTAAATGATTAACCAGAACAAAAGAGATATAATTCGGGAGAGATTTGCGAGCTCCACTGTGCTTTTAACTGGCAAGGCAGTAGTGCCGTTCTCCACGTGAAAATAAGAATGTTTTTGCCCTGACAAATGAACCCGCAAATTAAGAAACCTCACCGAGTTCTACAAGAATTCACCAATGAGGGCCCCAAAATACTGAAGAAGACATCCAAGAAAAAAACCAAAGACACGATTTACACTCACTAAATAATATACAAAAAACAAAGACACTAAGCACAACACTAAAGTGATTAAAGTTATTTATTACCACAGCAGAATATGTGCATATCATACCCAAGAAAATTACTTTTTTGAAGACAATTGGCTAGAACGCCATATTATATAAACTAACTCAAAGAGAACAAAGAAACCACAAAATCCAAAATATTTAAAAACGAGAGGCCTGATCACCAGGCTCTTAGCATCCCTTTGCGCCCTACCACACTTCTTTCTCTTTTGTACCACTTGTCTATTTTCCGTTATCTGTCCCCACACCCTTTTTTCATCCCCTACCCACAGTTACACTCTTACATCAAATTGTCTGACTATTTGTCGCTCCAATCTAGTTCTCTAGCAAAGGAGGCAAAGGAAAAAGTAAGTTTGTGAATGTGCTTCTTTTAACAGCGGTCAACTCGGAGACGCCAAGATTTCGGGACTTTCCCAGGGTTTCCAGACTCTGCACAATTCTTGCAGAATCACTCAAGTTCCTGTTATTTTCAAATGATTCGCGTGAGTCTACCCAATACTCGTTCTACCTGCTCCTTGAACGCAACGCGCTCATACTTGATTTGTGTTTTAACTCGTAATCAAGATCTAAGGTCGCGCCGTAATAGGCATTTTCAAGAAACTATTATTTTAACTTTGCGCCAAGGTAAGGATTACTCTCTCGGACTAAATATCCGAGGTAACAGTCACGGGCAAACTCTCCTATGCAAGTGTTAGCCTCAATCGCAGACTTAGTATACGCTTAATGTTCTTGTGGTTTGCTTCGGTGAAGAGGGGAATTAGTTTGACCTAAGCTTGAGATTAAGTAGGGTGAAAGAAATTTCGGACTCTTCATTTGGGCCTAAAACTCGGGTAGCTTTGACATAAAAAATGTTCGAGACTGGCGTGTAGTGTGTCCTAGTGTACCTATTACCACATGACGTCTCTCTAACTAGCAGAATGACTCACTCTCTGAATTGATGGCCTAATGACCTTACTCTCTTGCTGACTCATTTACTCTCTCTGTCCTTTTTACTTTATTACCGACCTGACACTGTGAGTTTGTAGTATATATTTGTATCGGAGATACTACGCGTGGGCTATTATACTGTCCAACAATAATTTTGCTACAGAAGTAAGAAAGTAGTTTTCTATTGTAGTTTTTGCTTAGATTAAGAAAATTACCTTTGTTTTCCGGAAATGACTTCGGTTTTTGGTAATCTGCACATTTTATTTTTGATTAATATTACAATATTCCGTATATAGAGGTATGAAATTTTTGTTATTATTTTTATTTTATTTGGCAAAATTACAAAGATAAGTGGAAACAAAAAGTTTATTTATCAAAAGAAATTAATAAGTCCTTTTAGAGTGTAGTATTATAAAACTATATTTAAAAAATAATGAAGATTTAAGAATTTTTCCAAGTTGCTGAAATCTAGACAATAGGCATATATTTTTAGAATATTTAGGCTTCTTTTTATGTGCAACATCTTCTATCTCTCTGCGAAGGGCCAAGCAGGAGTCAGCAAGCATTGCAGAAAGCCATTTTCCGTTATAACGATTTTTTATAGTAGCAATATCTTGGTGGAATCTTTCACTATGCTCATCACAGAGGTCTCCTGGAATCTTTGTAAAGAAAGACAGATGGGAATGCAAAAGATGCACCTTTAGTGACATACTACATCCCAACTCATTATAAGACCTAATTAAATTCTAAACAAGAATGTGGTAATTTTCTGATTTGTTGTTTTCAAGGGGACCATTACATTCACCTTTAAAACTATGCCAAGCTTTAAATTCTGTCTTGCTCAATTTTGCCTCAAATTCACTATCTACCATATGTTGTCGAATCAGAGGCCTCCAAAGATTCTTTCTTTAATTTTAGCATCACTAATGTAAGCAAATTTTATTTTTAAATATACGAAGGATGGCTAGTCATGCTTTAGGTCTTTTACAAATTGTTTCATTAAAACTAATTTTATGTGAAGTGGTGGCAAAATTATGTTTCACATAGGAGCCAATGGTTCACGTATGACATTATTACAAGCTATTTTTGTCTCTTCTCATAAAGGCCATTCTGAGCGTATGCAATGTTCTCCCTAAGGTCTACTGTCCCACTGGCACAAAAACATATGAATTTGTCTAGCCTGCCTGCAAGCCATTTAAAATGGCTGCTACCTTAAGATCAGCGCAAATTAATCATATATGTTTACTGTATTTAATGCTTTTTAAAATTAAATATAAATTCTCATAAGTTTCTTACGAAACAAGAGAGTAGTTAATGGTATCGATAGAAGTATTTTCCCTTATTCAGAAGCACGGCTTTACTACTATACCAAGAAGCGTCAATAAAATGTCTCCATTGAGGGGTTCATAATCTCTATCTAATTTTTTAAAGAGAAGGAATATTATTACAGTAGGATAAAATGTTGTAAAATGAAAATTTGTCTTGTAAATTGTTGGATCGGAGGCGAAACTTAGTAATTCGAACATCTTCTGCTACTAAATTTCTTTCTTTCATTCTCGAGGCCCATAATTCACTCTGTTGCTTTGTTAAGTTTAGACCTCTTACAAGATCATCTAGATCAAGTTGTGAGAAAAGTTTGGGAATAGTGTCAACAGTTTTAGAACATAAATTTCAGTTTCTGGTCCACATGATTCCATATCTGATCATCGGGGTTAGACAAAACAATTTTCGCTGGTGTTCTGGTACTAGAATGTCTATTGAGAGAGTTATAGGCCAAATAGCAGACCTAAGGTTAGGATATACCATTGTTGAAGCGCACTTCGTTTTTTTACCTAAAAGTATGGAAATTATATTAATAAAATTCAAAGTTATGTACATATCTGTAATTACAAAAAAGTGGCTCTAAACTTACTTAATTTTATATTTTAAAAAAATAATATTACATTAAAAACTTCAAAATATAGGTACAGTGGACAATAAACAATTAGTTACTTTGTGTGTCTACCAAACAGAAATAGCACTCAGTGGGGTGATCTTGGGGCTCTTGCCATACCATTGGAACACCAAATTGAAGGCTTTTGATTTTTCCCTTAGACCATTTTGATAAAGAATTAAAGTATGTCGTGCAACAGACATGTGATACCCATGGTTTATCTTCGTCTAAAATACAAATTATATAGTTTCCCCCTAGAGAATAAATTATTCTTTGATTTTTTCTTAATGTTACTGAACTACATATGTGCGCAGAATTTATCTGCGCTATTTTGTCACTGCTCTCTTGGCATTTTAATTAAAATTGTTGCTTTATTCAAAATTTTATTTTGTTTAATAACCTTAAAATAAGAAATAAATGAATGAAATTCGTTAAAATCTTCAAAATTTGACAAAAATAGTAATTCGCAACTTAGCAAAAAACTATACAAAAAACTACATAAAAAAATGTTATTCTAATCTTTGTAGTCGACAAAAAGTTATTTTTTTTTAGACAGTGTTTTTATCCACCTATATTGTTTAGGCAGAGCCTATTTCACTCCCTGTTATTTCGTGTATAATGAGATATACATTTTGTTCTGATCCAAATACCAAAGAAGCGCCTTACAGTTCGTAGTCTTTCGCTAGCAAACAATGGCGGCTGCTAACTAAATATTGCCACTGCTATCGTGTTTTCAGTTCTCTACCTGCATCTCAAGCTTAGTACAAAAAACTGATGTTCTACGGCAGCTATGCGAATTATGTTTTTATGTTTGTGTACATGTACATATGTTTGTTGCTGTCTCGAATTCATTATTCTTGCATCGAGTAAAACATATATATTATTTAAATTGGTTTTTTCTTAACTCATGTATATTTCTACTATTAGTGTTTCGCTCTATTCTAGTTGGGTTTCTTATTACATGACATATTATATCAGTAATTAATTCGTGTTCCCTAATTTCAGTATTTCCTAGGGCCAACGGGGTGCTCATTTGTGAAGTTCCTTGTTGCCTCTACTACACCTTGAAATTTGGGTGGGACAAAAACTCTCTTTTGAGTTACGGAGTAAAATATAAGAATTGCTAACATACATCGTGTTGGGTTAAAATTTTGTTACATCAATAACTCTACACTTTTACATGGATTAAATATACATATTTATATATTTTTATATGTATATATTTACTTAATAATTGAGAGTCTTTTAACTAGTCCTTATCTTATACTATATGTTACAATACATGATGTACACACTGGGTTGACAGGCAAAGTGCAGTGTACAAAATGATTCGGCGTGCCAGTTACAAGTCTAACAGGATCCACATGATACTCCTTTGTGGGGCTTCATTATTAAACCTATTCTGCCTCGCAATGAAGTTCTGGCTTATTAGTTCCATGGACAATACCTATACATTATTATTTAACATCTCTATTTTACAAATATGTTATATATATATATATATATATATATAAATGAAAAAATGAAATGGTGTGTCCAAGTACTTTCGAACTTTATTAAGTTCCTTATCAAGGATAACTAAAAGAAATAATATTATATTAGAGGTATATATACGAAAGAAAAGTATGAAAGACTGCCTCAAAAACAAGAAATCACCATTAAGGAAGACGGAAGGGGGAAGGTAAAGATTCACATGAAGAATTACAAGAAGCAGGTAGCAAGGTCAAACTGATTAATAATTAAGAGTCTTTTAACTAGTCCTTATCTTATACTATATGTTACAATACATGATGTACACACTGGGTTGACAGGCAAAGTGCAGTGTACAAAATGATTCGGCGTGCCAGTTACAAGTCTAACAGGATCCACATGATACTCCTTTGTGAGGCTTCATTATTTAACCTATTCTGCCTCGCAATGAAGTTCTAGCTTATTAGTTTCATGGACAATACCTATACATTATTATTTAACATCTCCCTTTTACAAATATGTTATATATATATATATATATATATATATATATATATATATATATATATATATATATGAAAAAATGAAATGGTGTGTCCAAGTACTTTCGAACTTTATTAAGTTCCTTATCAAGGATAACTAAAAGAAATAATATTATATTAGAGGTATATATACGAAAGAAAAGTATGAAAGACTGCCTCAAAAACAAGAAATCACCATTGAGGAAGACGGAAGGGGGAAGGTAAAGATTCACATGAAAAATTACCATAAGCAGGTAGCAAGGTCAAACTGAGAAGACGGAAGGGTAACAGATTAAAAGAAATGGAGATAGCCCAACGAAGAAGATTATAAGACACGGGGTGCGAAAAGTGGGGAAAATACAATATACATAACAGAGCATTGACAATTAAAAAAAATTGGGCTTACATAACTAAAGATTGTATATAAAAAACTTGGAACAAAATTCAGAACTAATTTCTTTAAGTATTAGTCTTTTAATTATAGCATCTATTTTAGATAAGCCAGGGAAAAGTTGAAATTATCACATTGACTTATAAAAGCACATTCAATGATATTCTTTTTAATAGAGTCATTGAACAATAAATAAATTTTGCCGAGTTCCAGTTAATTAGATGCTCCTTATCTGAAATATGGACAAGAGAAGCACTGTTATCTTCCCCTCTTCGGACATTATATTTATGTTGATTTATGTGAACAGAAAGTTGTTTACCTGTTTGTCCATAATATTTACCTAGGCAACCAGAACACTCCACTGAATAAACTCTCCTCCCCCTTAAACTATTACCATTATTTCGTACTAATAAATTATAAATGGTCGTCTCATATTTAAAGGCAACAGAAATGTTCAAGTTTTTCAAAAGATAGGGAAGATCATCACTAAAACAAAGAGAAAAAGTTTTTGTGTCAATTGAATTTTGTAAACGTGTAGAGACAAATCTTTTGTCAAAATTCGATGTAACGTTGTTGTGGAGCAATGTTTTCAGCTAATCGGCGAAAACCAGCACGCAATGGTGTTTTCATATCTGCCACCGACCCCGTTTGTTTGAATTTACGAACAATTTTCCCAATTGCACTCTCGCTTGGTCGATTATGTTGACCAAAAAAATCGCGAAGTACCTGAAATGCGTTTCTGTTTGAGCGTCCATTTTTGTAATAGTCTTCGATAACTATAACACGTTGTTCGATCGTTAATCTTTCCATCGTTGAAATGGCCAAAGAGTGAAATTGTTAAATCTGAAAGAAAAAGAAAAATTTATTAGACGCTTAAACTTAACTCACATTTAAAATCGGTCCAAGTTATTGGAACACCCGTTATATATATATATATATATATATATATATATATATATATATATATATATATATATATATATCATTATTCCTACAATAAGTTATTGTTATTTACTCAAACTACTCTTCCTCTTTTAGATAATTAATTTTTATGTTTAGAACTTTTCGCCTACCTTTTACAAGCAAAGTAGGCGAGTAATAATTGTGAGGTTTCATAAATGAATCTATTTTATCTTCCAATGGACGCTAAAGAACTGCTTGTGTGTACCACACAATCTCATATTTTACTGACCCTAAGGTTACTTTGTTAACTTTTAAATCAATATAGAAACGGCCTATTTACAGTTAACAGGAGTTAATTTAACATTAATAATTTACTGAGTTTATACATTTTTATATTGTTCGGACTGATATTTCTTTCGCACCACCGGACATATACTGATCAGCACTTTAAAGAAAGTACTGAATTTAAGCATTTAAATTGTTAATTAATGGAACATAATATTTTCTACGATTGTTGTTAATAAATATTATAAAATGTACCCGAGCGTATCTCGTTAGTGTGTGTCTTCATCTTGCTCCAGTTTTGCCTGCAGATGTCCGTTGAGTGTGATGCGTCCTTCTACCATTCTCACTGCTGCTCCTCCGTAAAGTAGGTCTAACGATGATGGAGTCCACCCGGTGACAGTAGGCTGGATAGTGTTGCCGTCGGCCACCTATGATTCTTTAACTTCTGCCCATTGCTAGTTCGGTAAGTCCCTCTTTTCTGATCCTTCTTCTCTTTCGAGCAAAGGAGTCACCAACACTGGCCGGTCCTCGATGTTATTGCGTGTCTTGAATTCATCATTTATAGCGGGTCCTCGAGGTTAATAATGTGTACGAGTAATAAGGGTCGAAAGTTAATAATGGCGCCAAACTGTCTTGTGCTAGGCTTTGGTTCAGATGAGAATTAGTTTGGCTAAAGCTTGAGATTAGGTGTAATGTAGCAAGGAAATTGCAAACGGAGAAATTTCGAACTCTTTATTTGGACGTAGAACTAGGGTAGCCTTGGCGTAAGAATGATTCCAGACGGGCTGTAGTGTGTCTTAATGGGCCTATTATCACATGATGTCTTTCTGACTGGCGGACTGACAAATTTTCTGAATTACTGGCCTACACACCTTCTTGCTCTCTATGTGGTAGACTGACAGACTCTCTGACTTACTGGCATACTGACGTTCTTACTCTCGGGCTGGCTCTCTTACTTTCTCTGTATTTCTTACTTTCTTACTGACCTGACTTGGTGAGTTTAGTAGTATATATTTGTTTTTGGACAAAATGGGCGTGGCCTATTATTATCCACTGATGTTGTTTATGGGGAGCCTATTTCACTCCCTTTTAATTCGTGTATACGGAAATACAGATTTTGTTTCTGGTTAAAATACCAAAGACACGCCATACGTGTCGCGGGCTTTCACTAGCAAATAATGGCGCTGCTATCGTGTTTAAATTTCTACACATGTATAACAAGCTTTGTTTAAACAGCTAATCTTCCCGGCACGGCTATGGGAACCACATTTCCATGTTTGTGAACATGTGCATTTGTTTGCTGCCGCCTCGAATTCATTCTTCTTGCCTCGAGCACAATATATATATTATTTAGATTCATGTTTTCTTAACTCATGTCTCTTCCTACTATAAGTGTTTAGCTCTATTCTAGATGGGTTCATTATTGTCTGGCATACTATTTCCGTAATTAATGCGTGTGCCTAACTTCAGGATTTCCTTGTTAGCTCTACTCAACCTTGCAATTCGGTGCCACTAATAATAGGTCACGTCCACTGTTTCCGACACAAATATATATCGCGAAACTCACATACTCAGGGTGAGAGAAAAGAGACAGAACGTTTGAGAAAGCAGTAAGAAACATTCAATCAGCAGTCAGGAATAGGCAGGGAGTGGTAGAAACGTCATGAAGTAATAAACCTAATTGAACACACTACAAGCCCGTCTCGAATTCTTTAAAGCCGAAGCAAGCCGCGTTCTACGCCCTAATAAAGAGTCCGAGATTTCTCTGTTTGGGATTTCCTTGTTACAGGTAATCAATATGAATCATTTAAACACAGCCTACCTAATCTAAAGCCTCGTTCAAGCGAATTCCTTGAGTCCTAAGCCTGGTTCATTTTCGAACACCTAAAATGAAAAATTCATTGAATTCTCTACCAAGAGAACACAAGAACGCTCGTTCACATTTATTACCCTGCGAGCACCTTCCATAATTGGTAGTGACGCCCGAATCGCAAGGTAAGTTAGGCTCACCAAAGAACTTCATAAATGACCACCGTGTTAGACCTATGAAATCCTGTAAGCGCGGACAGTTATTAATCGCAGAAATAATATACCAATGATGGATAGAGCGAAATACTTTTAAATAAATATAATGTTAAATCACAATTGTGCATGTGTAGCAACGCCCGAATTGCCAGGTGAACTAAGCTCAACAAGGAACTTAACAAATGAGCACTGTATTGGACCTATGAAATATTGAAATTAGGCACGCCTATTAACTACTGAAATAACATATAATGTAATAGTAATGTAGCCATGTAGAATAGAACACAACACTCCTAATACAAGCACTAAGAAAACATGCATATGTATTTCGAAAACATGAGAAAGGCAAGGAAGGAGTTTGCTGGTTCCCCCTTAAACATACGAACATGCACATGCGAAATAACAGCTGTAAACTGGAACGGTTTTGATTCGAGATAACGAGGCAGCCGGAACGTTCTCGATTTGACATAACGAAGCAACCAAAACGGAGTCATATTTGACCAGCTAAAATTGACGTGGATCTGTGAAACGATTTAATAACAGTTGTACCACTGGCGATGAATGCTACTTCAATAAAACTACGATCCAGTGATCGAATACAATATACACATGATCTAATGTATATACCCCTTTTAACTCTGCCCAGCAATTTAACAAAGCACACAGAAACATACTTTAAACACCGTAAGCTTCGCTCAGCGTCCATATCAGGACAAATCAAGTCACGCCCACTTAACATGAGTGGAAAGATTCTAGACTCATTAACACACCGGAGACTCAGGAATTTTGTTTTTCAGAATTCTCGCTCTTATTTGCTTAACGAGTCTGCCCCTCGCCCCTATGTCATGTCTTCCTACGCCTAACAGTTTAACGTTAGAAGTGGTTTACAATAAAGCCGAGTGAGACAACAATCTTGCTTGCCCAAACAAAACTTGAAGTGCGAAGTGGGCCATCAGTGGTACATACTTTAAGTTTGCCTAATGCGAAGTGAGCCATCCATGGTAGATTTTATATATTTTTAACTTAATTTAAACCAATTTTTCACAGTTAAATATCGTCTATATATATTATGATATAATAAATATGACTAGAAAAAGGGTAAAGAAATATAATTCTAGTAAATTTATTTCATTGAAATAAGTATCACCAGCCAAAAATAGGAATTTTTTCATTTAACATTTTTCCATTAAAATTCTAAAAGAAATGTGTTTTTTAACTGCTTTCTGTATATATCATTGATTCTATCCTTTTTTCTAAATTAAAAACATAAAAAAAAGTACTGCAAGATAAATAGTAATTCCCCGGCTAACTTTGAAAGAGAATGTAAAACAACAGTAAAATTTCAAATTTCGTTAGAATCAGCTGAATAGTTATGATGTTAATGCCCTCCCCCAGAAATCCATGAGCTAACCTTGGGAGGACATTGACAATTATATTATTTTAATTAGAATGTAAAACAACATAAGTGTTTCAATTATCGTTAGAATCGGCTGAATAGTTATGATGTAATTGACAAAAGAAAATAATTCCCGGGTTACCTTTGGGAGGACTTTGGCAATTATATCATTCGAAAGAGAATGTAAAATAACTTAAGAGTTTCAAATCTCGTAAGAATCGGCCGAATAATTATGATATTACAAAGACAAAGTTTTCCTGGGCTAACCTATGGAGGACCTTATAAATTATATCATTAGAAAGAGAATGTAAAGCAACATGAAACGATTCAAATTTATCTAGAATCGACCGAATAGGTATGAAGTTATTGCCAAAACAAAATAATTCCCGAGATAACCTTGGGAGGAGTTTAACAATTATATTTATCGAATAAAAATGGAAAACAATATAATGGTTTAAAATTTCGTTAGAATAGGCCAAATAGTTATATGTTATGACCAAAGCAAAAAAAGCTAAGCGGGCACCGACCGACTGACATAGTGAGATATAGAGTCGCCCGCGACTCTATATCCGCATAGATGTTTACAACCTTTTGCAATATGTCTCCTGCAAGCTGCAAAACAACTGATTTTGAATAGGATTCTAAACGATATATATCGTTTCTAATTTTTATGAATAATTTTTTTTTATTTCACAGCGAAATGAGCCCAATATGGCAGACGCATTCGTGTACCACATAAAACATATTTCGCTTTATAATCATAATAAATTATGGTGTCGCGTTATGAGCCCCATATGATGCATTTATTTTTTTGCATATAAACACGTGAATTATCCTTACTAAAGAGCATACAATCTCCTATGTCAATAGCCCAACTGAAACTGATGATGTGAACAATTTGAAAACCACCGCAAGGCGGAAATAGTTGAAAATATCGTCTTCACACGTAATTTGTTAAAGGTAGACCTAAGCCAAGAATAAAGCCTGCAAAACTCCGTTTTCCCAGTCTATCTCGGAATCGCCTCAAAAACCACAGGAGCAAATACAATCTCGACAAGGCGACCTAAGACTCTTTCATCCGATACTCCCTCCAAGAGTAACCCTGTGCCAAAAATAATGATCCCATATTAACTGCGATCTGCCCCTATAAACTAGAGAACACACATAAATCCCTTTAACCCTATATTTTATCCTGCAAACAACTGCTTTCTTGTCTTCTTTGACCTTCATTAATTGAGTCCTTCTATTTATTCTTATTTTAATTTATCTATTTTAAGTATGGATTGTTTACATTGTGCTTGCTGTAAGTTGCTCTTCTTGTTCAAACTTCTTGCTTCACTGTGACTCAATCCACCGTAATCGGTTCTTAGGTGCGTCCCATATCAGTCTTGTGCGTGTTGAATTAACTCCTCTTGAAATTTTAGGCTATATATCTTCCCTATACTTACATCTCTTCATCTTTATCATTCTTGACGAATCTATCATCACAAATTCATTGGCATCAATGTTTTTTTTTCATTTTGGGTTCATAGTTTTAGTAGATATGAACAATGCCTCAATCATTGATCTGTAATTTGATTAGATATTTTTTTTGCCTTACATAAAAAAAAGAGGATTTACTGCACTTAAATTGTAATTACAAGTTCGTCTGTTTATAATGGGAGTTTAAAAGCAGAAATGGAAAGCGAAAGATCTTTAGGAGCTCCTTTGCTTGTTCAATTTTGTTTTTATATTTGTTTAAATAGGAGAATAAGCTCTGTAATTGCTTTGCATAGGCAAATAAAATGGGCAACAAGTTCTATGTGAGTGGCTTTTAATCTTGATTGGATAATAAAATTGTTCACATCACGTAGAGGATTATTTTGAGTAGAGATATCCGGTCGCTGGGATGTAGAGTACTTGGCCAAGTTGATGGTTGTGATAAAAGTTCCAAGTAAAGAAGATTGGTGAGAAAATATTATAGTATAAAACTTATGGATTGTCGTTATTTGACTGTTCATTCAACTTATAGCTTAGATTACCTCTCATGTTTGTCGTCATCTTTAATGTTTTGTTTTCTCACTAGCACAGGAACAAAATCCTCATTATCTCTGAAATCAAATGCATTAGTAATCAAACACTAAATATGGGTGGAAGTTTAGAATGAGAAAAATATTACTGAAAAAAAAGGATTCTTAAATGTCGATTTCCCCAGGTTCTGACTTTTTCACCATTCTCTCTTCCACTTATTTCCAGCTCTTGTAAATCTCTCACCATAAGAGGTTTAATATTTTATGGAGTTTTCGCACCGTTATATGCCTATGAACAATCAATTATTAATTTAGAGGATAGTGGAAGAATATCAGAAAAAGGTTTCTTATATTAAAGGAGATATATTTGCTACATTAAACTTTGTGCTTTGGAATTAATTTTAAAGAAACCATAATTTCAATTCGCGAGGAATTTATAACAATCTTTTAGATGTAAATATACTAAATTTTAATATCACTACAATGCTTACCGATATTTGCACGATATATTTATTTTTTAATTAAAATTTAAGTAGTATTTATACATGGTAAGGAAAATTGATTTATATAAGCATTTTTTTATTGACTGCTTATGTAGCTACCATGGAGTAAAATCTTTTGTACTCCATAATCTGTCATTGTGTTTTTATAGAGTTTAGCTTGTTTAGAATATAATCTTATAATTGATTTTAGCTATTGCCTAGCCGAGAGGAAATACCACTTCTCTTTTGAGCTATCGAAGTGAAGCGACATTAAGTATAGTTAGTCACATGAAGGGATGGAATTTAGATCTACTTTCCGGCTTTGCAAAATGCTGCAGTGATATCCTGAAATTTTCTCCAAATTAAATAACAATTTGATTACCCTCACTTAACCAAACCGGCCTCTTTTTAAGTTACTTCCTTAGAGGCCTCTACTTTTACCTCAGTGTTACGATAGATTTTAAGAATCGTATGGAAAAATATAATAACAATAAATTTAAAAACACGATTGAATAATTCCTTAAATGTGTCACTAGCATCTTACAATGGAAGTTTCACACGTAACAGGGTACAGTGATATTTAAATTTAAGGTACCACCAACTTGCTCGTTATTCCGTTATTTCTATAAAAGCAGATTCGTTCTAGTTAAGGTCACGGAAGAGTGGTGGTTATATTAAGGTTGGGTAAAAAGTAAACGCAAGTTGGATTACAATAGTTCCCTTTTAGCTCTTTTTTGTCAACAGTTTCTGGTTTTGGTTTGAGGAATCTCCAATACATCGCTGAATAATTATTTTAGTCTCTTAAGGAATTTGGATAGATCTAACAGGCCAAATTAAATTTCATATAATTAGGGGACCTTCCATAGGGAAATAGCACTGATACCATCCTGATAGTATCGCAAAGGAATTAGAAGAAATCTGCTTTCCACAAACGTTATTTTTCAAAACTTGCTCAATTTTGTTATCTTTACTAAAGCGAACAAATCGTACAAGGAGTGCTTTATTGCCTGGCAGTCTAGACTCATTCAATTTTCAACAAAATTGTGAGACCTTAATTGTGTCAAGTAGAATTTCTTCAATGTCTTCGGACATTTCATCAACTCTTCTTTGAACAGTATTATTACTAAGTTGAATCGTTTGGCAATTGTGCTTGGTGAAGGATGATGTACTACTGTACGCAAGACATCCTCTATAGCTGGCAAAATCAGTTTTTCTCCAATTGTATGACGCATCCTAGACCTGACAATCACTTTGTAGATATTATTTTAACAAACAAGTCCATCGTTGCATTTTGGGGATCATTTTGTTATTAAGGAGACTATGGTCTGTCTGTTGTTAAATCTGTCTCTTAAAGTTTGAAAATATGACAAATTCTCTTTATCCTTATCAGGATGAATCTTCTTTAAGTGATCAGAAAGTCGGGATGGTTTCATTGTTACGTTAGAAAACACTTTATACAAAGAAAGCACATTGACAGTTGGTTGATATTAGTAGAACTAATAAAATCAAACCAAATATTTAACACTATTGTCTGCACTTAAGTTTTGAAGAGTTTTCAGACACGATTATGGGTAGTTAAATACGGTCACTATAATTCCAATAGATCAGTAAATTGCAAACACACAATTTCTCTACCAATGAAATAATTATAATGAACACGCCTAACTGACAACTGAAATAATCGGGCACAGCAAACATAGAACTCAAAAGATGGAAAACAGCAAAAATTGTGTTAACAAGAAGATGATTAAGTTTATACATAGTTATTGAAGTTATAATAAAATTACAATTCCCATTACTTGCATTTGTCACAATATGGGTAAATGTTATGAAAAAGATTACAACATCAAAGCTTATTGGAAAACTATTGCAAAAAAGCACTAAACAGCCATCCAAAACAGACGTGGACCCAAAAGAGTGTGGCTGTTACGTACGTTTTATACAAGTAAAAAACGGGTCAAGTTTAAAGCAACAATAACGAATGGAGTCTTTGCGAATTTATTTTTCTATAAGTATAGATCGAACCTATAGCATATTTGCAATTATTGAAGAAGTTATAGCAAACTGTAAGTCAGCTTTCAGAGGTTTATTAAAACGTCATCAAACAAATCTTTTCGCCAACAGTTTGTTTACATCAAACACCTCACTGCAAACCAAATGCCGCGTGAAGAAGTATCGAAAACTAGTCGTACAATCCTGTTAAAACAATGCGTTTACAATATTAAGCTATGCAAATAATGCATAGAATTTTAAATCTGCATAACAGTAATATTTATAATTGCCCTTTCATAAGTATCGATATTTTTTCTCTTGGCCACAGAGTTAAGCAATTTTCACGCATTAAAAAGAAGAGATTGCCAATTTAGCAACTCTGAAAGTGTAACAGATCCTGGGTTAGAAAACAAGCACACTTTCACACATCTCTGGTATCCAGTAGAATTTTCTTTAGAATTCTATAAAATTTCGGCAGATTTTTTGCTTTCCATGGAATTGCAGTATTTCTATCGATTTCTACAGGTCCAGCAAGTAGGTATGTTATAATAATTGAGTACTATTTAAAGTTCATATGGTTAACATTGAATAAATGCCGAATACCACTACTGTGTATTCAACGTCACCGAAGAGAAGCAACTTCTTACAGCGCCCCCTTGTATCTCAACAATGCCCACAAGGGGGCGTTAGCGCCCACGTTGAGAATCCGTAATCTAGTAGAAGCATCATATGACAAAAAAAGCTTGTGATATATGACGTTGGGAATCACTGATCTAGTAGAATGGCACTGCGATGTGGTAAATACAAAACAACTACCATACTGTCACGCTTTTAGCCCTCATGATGATGGAAAATGTAAATTAAAATTAAATGGTAGAGCCTAGCATTATACATGAGAACTATTACAAGATTTCAGTTGAATTTCCATGACAATGTCAGGGGTTCGAAATTCCCTACTTCCCTACCACCATTACAATATTATATGACGAAAAAAAGCTTGTGATATAGAGGTGAAGCTTCCTTGGATCTTCACATACATTTAACATATTTCTAACCAATCTCATCACAAGTGGTCCTTGCTGAATATCCGCAGTTTATCCTTCATATAAAATTATTTTTAAAGGGAGAGCAATGGAGTTGGAAACAACCCATAATTTATCTTTAAAATGGGAATTTCTTTATGCCAAACGCCAAATTTGGCCATCCTTTCATCTAAATACCATATAATCTATACCTTGGCCATTTTGACAATACTAAGGTTCTGATTATAGGTTGCATATATATAACTTTTATTTGTTTAGAACGATTTCTTTTCTTTCTTTCAACAAAAGCCTGACACTCTAAATCTTTTCTTTTCTTGTTATCGAAGCTGTCGTGTTATATCCAGATAGCACAAACAACTGATAATGTTATAAAATTTACACTTTTCCAGATATATATGTCGTAAAACATCTCACTCAAAGATGTTAATTCAGCGGACTTTTCCAAAAGTATTTATTAACCTAATTATTTCCTTTATTTAGATTTAAATCGTCTTGCTTATACCCTATGTGAACCTTGTGCTACTTAGATAGATTGATATTACAGTAATATTTTTCATGAAGTGGGTTTGTTCAAGATTTTCCTCTTCCTTTGATTCAGAACTTGTAAGAATCTATGCCCGACTATTCTTAGTTTATACAAAAATATCTGCTGTATATTCTCAAATTAGTAGATTTATATGTTTGATATATGCAGTATAAATTATTTAAAAAAAATAAGTTTTTAATATCATTGAATTAAACTATTGTCATTTTGCGTGTAAAAAATATTTCAAATCAAAACTGATAAACACTGAAAAATGTATAATTTTGCCACCATATGATCACAATGACCGACCGCATTTGCACTAACCAAATTTTTAAACTGCTGTTCGCTTGTCTCACTGTTGTCAAGAAATGTCTATTGTTAATGGTACAAGTGACCTCTCTTCAAAATTAAGAATAAAACACATGACTGCGATATGCCATGATGGTCGAAGGGGAACCATATTTTGACAGTCAAGAGGTTATGAAAATCAAGGTGATGTTCCGGGAATCCATTAATGCCACGGGAGAGGTTTACACCTACCCTATAAGTCAACGTAGGCAAGTAGGCCTTCTCTTGGAACCTTGGAAAAGGACCTACAATTCAAGTTGGACTTTCCCAAAGACGTCAGAGGTGAGAGCTGAGACACTGAGCTTGGCCTAGATGCCGTTTTATCGCTATACCCTTAAGCGTTGTGATTGTACGCAGGAGCTAGACGAATCTTTTTATTCATCCCAGGTCAAATGAACCTCGATGCGAGCGTATTCTTGGAGGTTTTCTTTTCTGGATGTTAAATGAGTGCAGGTCAGCATAAATGCTCTCACAGAAGCCTATTGCCATAGATGAGTGTAGTTTTATTCTAGAGAGTGCGAACTTTCCAAATTTGATTGCGAAGGGGTGATCAAATATGCCAGTGAATTCTGGATCATTGTTCTGCGTGGTTAATTTGCGCGATAATTGATTTATACTGAAATCGTTTCGATTTCGGGAATGGCTAGACGAGAGATAAAATAAGTAACCAAGTTGTTTTTCCTCTTAAGATAGCAAAATTCGATATTAAATTGCGAAGTATCGTCTATCTTGCAATATTTGGCGAATGGGAGAACTAAGGTTATATAAATCAGGATCATGGTGGTCGGTGTCTGCCTTTATTGGGAAAGTTTGCCCTTCCAATGGGTAGTCAAAATATTTCTTTGGGGCAAACAGCCAGAAGTTAACGAAGAAATGAGCTATAAACTGTTACAGCAGGTTTTAGGATTTTGGAGAAGAATTCTATTGGACTTCATTCCCACAACATTATCTACTGCAACACGCTTTCGTCCGAGGTTTCTGTTGTGAGAGAAAGATGTCTTGAAGTTTCCATTTGTATTATGTAAACAAAGTTATGCAACTATAATGCTTTTGACCTCAGGGCTCTGACGGCTTCATCCGTTAACATAAGTTAGGGGTTCTTTTCTCCTTTGAAGAGCGAATATAAGGAATTCCGTAGTTATTGAAATATTCGCGTCTTTGTTAACTTCATTATTGCTTCAACTTCTTTTCAGTTGTTTGAATGTGGGAAATACCATCATACATGACATCGAGCAGTTTTCTGCATGTGGAAGAAATAGCATCATTCATGACATAACGAAGAATGGTAATTTCTGAAAGACCAAAATTAAATTTGTGTGAATAGTTCAAGGTTTAACTCATGTAGCCACGACGAGCTTTAGTAGGTGAGAGATTTGCTGAACAAACTTGCGAAAAAATAGCCGTCTCAATGAAGTTTTGTTCAGATTCTAGCGAATCCAAGAAAGGTGCAAAACATTGATCAATGCCATGCCAAGACGTGTTAAATCACGCATGGATGGTAAGGGTGGCCAAACTGCCTACTAATAAATGTAGAAGACTTAACAATGTGCCAATCAATGTTGCAATCAATGAAATTAGTTTTATTACCATTTTTGTAAGAAAAATTCGATTCTTTCAAAAATCTATAATAGAGTATATAAGAGATTGAATGTAAAATCAACCTTTACAAACAACGTCTAGAACTCTTTACGCCAATAATTAATGAAATCTTCGACTACTGACATCTTCGACTACTGACATCTTCAAACGTAGAATGGAAAACCTTTTAGTGGTGGGCGACTCTACATCTTACTATGTCAGTCAGTCCCTGTTTTGCTTTTATTTCTCTTGTTAATAACAATGCAACTATTTGGCCGATTCTAACGAAATTTGAAACCCTTATGTTGTTTACATTCTCATTCGGATGATATAATTGCCAAAGTCATCCCAATATTAGCCCAAGAGCTATTTTGTGTGTGTGTGTGTGGGGGGAAATAACATCATAATTGTTGAGTGGATTCTAACGAAATTTGAAACCCTTATGTAGTTTTGCATTGTCTTTTGAATGATATAATTGCCAAAGTCCTCCTAAGTTAGCCGAGGAGTTATTTAGCAATAACTACAAAACTATTCGGCCGATTCTAACAAAGGTTGAAACCCCAATGTTGTTTTACATTCCCTTCAAATGATATAATTTCTATTGTCCTACCAATGTTATTCCGGGCATTATTGATAAGTTGGAAGGTCGTAAGGTCATAAATTAGAATAATTGAGAGTACGCGACTTTTGGTTTTTCTGAACAAGCTTTTTTACAAAAGCACCATTCTTTTTAAAGAAACTGAAACTATTAATTCATTAAATTTTAAAATGTCATACTCGGTATGAGTTTATGTCCTATGTCATTATTTATACCCTTTTTAATTAGCTTCCACGTTTTTTTTCTTTTACTCTACACCTGAGAGATCAGACGAGAAGACTCAAAACTGGCCTTCTAATTCGGTAGGAAATCCAATTCTTATATATATAGATCTTATTTATTATCATTTCTAGTAACATTTCGAAATCATGTAAAACTTTTTTCGCAATTTAAACTCTAATGTTTCCTGAGAAACTATGGAATCTGCAATCCATATTTTCATTTTTGGTGAAAACTACGCATTTTCTTACCTATAATCAAAATACCGTGAGCAAACTGTTTTATTTCTACCTACAACTGGCTCTTATCCCGGTCACTCGTTGTGCCAAAACGCACAGGCTGAGTTTTCTTTTGCCAGGCCCAATGTCAGTACAATCTGCTGTCGAAAAAGGTAACCACCCAACCAAATTTTTAAAAAATGAAGCTACCAAAATTCCTTGGTATTGTATTTGACCGAAGCCTTACCTAAGAGGCGAGCATTCGCAACTATTCCTATAAATTTTAGCTTTCCTAGATTAATTTCTGTCATAATGTTGGAAATGGCTTTTTGAAATCGATAAGATGTAAAGTTACATCTTTATCTTGTTCAAAGAGTAAGAACATTTAATGAAAAGATCTAGAAAATTAATTCAGCATCATTTGCTTCGAAAACCATTCTTTTTCTCATTTTTCTCTCAATGATCTCTAAGAGTTTATCAAATAAGGAAGTGAAGAAAATGGGCCGAAATTTCAATCATAAGACTCTAATCTCTTTTGGAAAATCTGTGAAATATTTCTATCTGAGTTATTTTCTTAATAATTATTTACGCTAGTTCCTATTCATAATTCATCCTGCCTTTTTAATTTCTGCGAGTGTCATGGCGACGATAATAACGGTATCGGTTTGGATTTTCTGACACCATCACTTGCTTTGAAAATATTTTTAGAGGTAAGATTGTTCCATTATGTGCTTTTAATCTAAATAATCATTCATGGCTCCTGATTGAATCGGATAGAAATGTTAAGTTTATAGCGCACTGCTTCGTTATTTAATTCCCTGCCACCATAATTTAAACGTTAAACCATCACAATACAGTTGAAAATTATAAGATTTAAAATTGGCATAGGTTGAGAGCTCTTGTAGGCATTTTAAAGAGTATTTATATTGAATCTACCTATGTTGTAATCGCTTTGCCAAAGTGTTTCGTCAACGCTTATAATTTAAACAAATCTCTTTACATTTGTGTAATTAAATCTCGTATAATTTATTCTCGTATCATTTTGCTACCTATAGTGATAAAAGCTATCATTTAGAATTTAAAAAAGGTAATCTTATGGCGTCCTTTGATTCCTTTGAAAATATACGTCCAGATATTTTAACTAACCGCATTATATAACCACTACTTAGTATGTATATTAGACATAAAACGTTTCAATATATTAATATGGTTGTCAATTGTTTTTTCCTACTTTGCATGCTTAGAATCAGTAAGTTTTGCACTACAAAGCTATATTCTAGAGTTTCAATGAAACAAGAGGTTAATTATTACACTTGAAATAAATGGTAAATACCTACTCTGAAATTATTGTTGAATTACACTGAGGAAAAAGGTATTTGGTGAATTGACAAAAGTACATTTTCCTACCTAATTCGAGCATACTGAATTCAAATCTGAAATCAGATTCTCTCTAAAAGCTACAGATTTTTCGTAATATCAAAATCTTTATTATACAGTAATTTTCATTTTAACACGCCTATCATCATGTCCTGAAGTAATTTTGAATCATCCTTTTGCGTTATTTAATATAAAGCAGCATTTTGCACAAACATTCTATTGCATATGAGAGGAAAGTTGAATTACACATTAGGATCACAAATACTGTAATCAAATAGGTGCTAATTTATTAATGACTGTACATCAGGCTGGAGAAACTCTTCTTGATTTCAATCGGGCAAAAATTTGCGTTTGTGAATCTTTCTTTCGTAAGTCTTCTCTGGCTGATCTCGTCTAATCGTCCAGCAGTAGTCCACCATCATGTGTCTATCCCAGTGACCTTTATAGCGCTCTTCAATCGTCATAAAATCCCGATGGAAGCGTTCCCCTTGTTCGTTACTCATGGCAACCAGATTCTCTTAAATCGGTCGAGGTGACTATTTAAAGAAAATGCAGCTTCACACTCATGTTAGATCCCAGATCATGATATGCTAAAAGCATATTAGTAACCAGATCCTCGTAGTTAAGTGTACTTTTGTTTCACAAAAAGTTACGAACAACGGCAGAAAATCAGAGCCAGGCTGCCTTCTCCTTTCATTCATGGTGTTCACGAATCTAGAATTACTCAGAAGTCTTCGGATTTGAGGACCATCAAATACTCCTGCTTTTATTTTAACGTATGACAACGCAAGAAACGCCGATACTATGTATTTAAAACAATCATAGTCAGTGCTCAACGCTTGACATACTGCTTCATCAACCCAAGTTTGAGATGAAGTGGAGGGAGAACGATCTTCACTTGACTTATGATTGGCTCATTAACAATGTTTGGCATTCCTGCTTCCAAAGTTTCCCGAACGGGCCAATCTTTTTGGGACCAGTGTTTGTCACGGGTTCGACTGTCCCACATACAGATATCGCATGGAAACTTTGTATATCCCTTCGGCAGGTCAAGGAGGAAGATGACCATCTCAAGGTCTACACATATGACTTAATTGTGTTCATGGTACTTAAGTTAATCCACGACCATTCTAATGTCATCGTGAGTTTCTCGCAGATGGAAAGAGTGACTGAGAAGAACAGCACCAAAGTCATTGCCATTATGCAAAAGGACACACTTAAAGTTACTCTTTTAGCTATCCAAAAATAGTCTTCACTCAGCAGGGCTATAGGTGCCAAGTCCCAATTCGGTAAAATGCAGGGAACAACGTGGCAGTATACAAATTGTTCGTCCTCAGAGAAATGTACTCTCCATTGTTCTGTAATATGATACTCGTACCGACCTGTCACGCATATGTCTTTCACTCAGCCTAGAGGCTTAAAGTTCTGAAGCTTTTTTGGAAAGCGCCAAATCACGTATCAGGTCATTCAAATCCACTTGATTGAAACAGTAAAGAGCTAAAGACTGTTTAGCATGTGATGATGAATCAGCAGACTTTAAAACCATTCCACGGACGTCCATAATAGATACATCATTTTTATCCTCGAAGGAAGAATATCAAATGAAAATTGAAACTGGTAAAGACTCAGAATGAAGTACTGGCCGGATACCCGAGGAAATGTCAGGGTATTCGATTGTCGTAGAATAGACTCTCGACAATATACCATATATAACTATTGGTTGAGGGAATTATTATAATATTTCGAGTGCGTGGTATTCTGATTGACCAAAGTTTTTTATCTTCAATATGCTTAAGAAGTGGAACTGATCTCAAGGATAATAATATACCTATCATTAATAAAATAGAGTTTTATTAATTAAACTATCAACAACACACAAAAAAAAAGAAAATGTTTACATAAACGGAGAATGGAAAGGGTCATGGGAATATCTGACTAATCCGAGGATTAAGATTTGGAGAGATTTAAAAAGGTAAACAAATAAAAATTAAAGGGATGGGATGGTTTGCTAAACCATTTAAAGCACAGAGTAGCGTTGATAAAAGGTTAAATAATTAAAGGTAATGCTCAGCTTACATAATTACAAGGTTGTTGAGCAGAGGAAGGCGACGCGAAGGAATCTTTAGTCCCCTGGCAATTTTCAGCAGAAGAGTTCTTCGAAGGTTGTCCTTAGCGAAGGGGAAGGACTGCCTTCGAAGAGTGAGAGCGAAGTCGGACTCGGAGATACGAGCGATCTTTGTGACAGCAAATTGGGGATGTTCTAGGTGAATAATGGAGGTTATCGTTGAAACCAATCGTTCTCTTAAAAAACGTTAAAAAGGGGGAATCAAATTATCCTGACGTGATGTCTTGGGAATGAGAACCGTTTCCTGACGAACGGGGTAAAGAACAATGGCTGTTCTTACGTTGTTCTCTTTTTGAACAACATGGGGGAAAGGGGAAGGGTGAGAACCGTTTCTTGTCAACAGGCTCAAAGAACAATGGCTTTTTTAACGTGGTTCTCTTTCTGAACAACAGGGGGGGGAGGGGGAGAACAAGTTCTTGAAAGCAGGGATGAAAGAAAAATGGCTGTTCTAACGTTGTTCTCTTTCTGAACAACAGGGGGAGCCTTATTGACTTGGCGTCTCGAAGGCATGAACCTTGGCACTCAAGGGATATTGTCCTCTTCTAGACAATAAGGTGGTTTTTGAGGTAGATCTCCCTGGTGCAGAAGGTGAGACCGGATCGGCGTGATGTCTTGCAAAGATAATCTAGATCTGATCTGATCTTATTGGGAAATGCTGTTGTATAAGTACCCGGAGCCGTCTCCAGGGCGTAGGGGATAATTGAGTGGGAGGCATCGGGGGAATGCCCTGGTCGCGCCTAGGAAAATACCTTATCTGCCCGTAAGCCTAACTCAATCTGGCGAGATCGCCGTATGGAGGCGAAACGGGGGAATGACCTCCTTGGTTAAATATTGACTCAGTTGGCAATAAAGCGCCCTGCTTCCTCTCGCAGATGCACGTGGGTAGCATGTATTTGTTTCTAACATGTAATAGCGGCTGAATTTAAGCGGCCTCAGACCGTTCTATCACACCCCTCCTTCCAACGGAAGTTGTCACTTCGAAAAAAAAGAGAGAAGGGACAACGATAGAGCTCCGTCTTGAAGAACTCGCTATCTTGCACCGACCATACCGTCATTTACTTAGCTCGTATTACCTCAATACATATGATTATGTTGATCTTTTGATTATAGGGGAAACTAACCTTTAATACAAACGTAACCATAAAAGAGACATGAAACAATAAAATAATATAAAATCAGTACATATGGGACAAAATAATTTATACGTAATTTAATGGATACAAATATATACACATACGAGAAAAAAAATGACATTGAGCCAAAAAAATTCAGACATATACATTAACTAATTATATTACGGGAGAATCTAATTTAAGTCGTGCAAGACGGTATATACATACATGGAGGTCCTAATCCTACCAATTAAAAATTAATCTACACTATTTGGTAATGCATTCCTACTGAGTGCGTCAGCGACCTGATTATCGGAACCTTTTATATAATTTATCTTAAATTGGTACTCTTGCAAGAGTAGATTCCAGCGCATAATTCGGCCGTTGGAGTGTCGTACATTCCGAATATAGGCCAACGGGCGGTGGTCAGTTCCTATCTGAAATTCTTTTCCTATCAAATACATTTTAAACTTGTCAATAACTCATATAATTGCTAGAGCTTCCTTCTCTATAGTGGCATATCTCTTTTCGCGTGGTAATAATTGGCGACTAGACAATGCAACTGGATGACTCGTTCCGTCATCGTCATATTGAAGGAGTACACCTCCAATGCCCTCGTTGCTCATGTCGGTCTTAATCCAAAAGGATTATTTCGGGTTGGGCAACCTCAAAATGGGGGCAGAAATGAGCTTACTCTCGAGCTGATTAAAATGAGAAACAGCGACATGATTCCAACGTAGACGATCGGGGGATTTCTTTTTTAAAAGGGTGCTGAGGGGCGCCGCGATTGCAGCGAAATTCGGGACAAATTGCCGATAGTAAGAAGCTGATCTTATGAATGTCCTTAATTGCTTCTTAATATTCGGGAGGGGCATGTCAGCGATTGCCTTAATCTTGTCCTCATGTGGACCTAAATGGCTTTGTACTATTTTAAAACCCAAGTATTTTATAGTTTTGTGGGCAAAATGGCAATTGTTGGGGCCAATGGTGAGGCATTTGTTGGTGCCAATGGTGAGGCCATTTTCGCGCAGTCACTCGAAGAGAGCTAATAAGGTGGTTAAATGATGACTCCATTCACGAGTGGCGACGTAGACGTTATCGAAGTAAAAGGAGACATTCGGAAGTCCATCTAACAACCTTCTCTTGAGACGGTTAAAGTTGCTACAAGCAGTCACGAGGCCAAAAGGAAGGCGCTTAAATTGCATTAAGCCCTTCTCAATTGCAAAGGTGGTATATGCTTTCACATCGGGCCTGAGGGAAATTTGATAATACGCCTTGCACAAATCAAGTTCCGAGATGAACTTGGCGTTTTTAAAAAGGTGGAGGTTTTGGTCTACCAACGAGGTAGGCTCGGCGTCGAACACAGTTACCGAATTTAACTACCAGAAGTCGATGCACATCCGATTAGAGCCATCAGGTTTCTTGACCATGACGATTGGGGAACAATAACTAGAGGTGGAATGTTCTATTATGTCTAAACTAATCAAATTATCAACTTCGGTGTTAAAAGCTTGGCGTAAATGAATCTGCATGAGATAGAGTTTGGAACGGACGGGTTCTAAGATCGTTAATTTAATATCATGCTCGAAACTAGTAGCGCACCAAGGCTTTTCTGAAATAACGTCCTCGAACTGAGATAATAGTTCTTGTAGCTGACTCTTTTGATGTGGTGTCAGCTGCGCGTCGATTTCCAGGTCCGAGGGTTCAAAAGACTCGCCTGGCAGGAAATGAAGAGGGTAATCGGCATGAGGTTGGATTCACACTGTCTGTATGACATTAAGGGACTCCGCGGGGTAATCCTCTTCAAGCGCCGATGTTTCGTCCAGTGCTACAAACGTATCTCCATGGGCGCGTCGGTGGTATTTTTTTACTTTGGGTCGACGGACAGTCTCCGTGTCCTTGTTTTTGGCCGTATCCCATAAGGGTGTTAGTGCTTCACACCATTTTTGTGCCAACCTAAGGTCCAGTTAAGGATCTCCGAGAATTCAGACGGTATCGGGGTTCTGAGGGGGACGGGCTCCTGGGCTTCTTTCTTAGCTCGGTCTGGAGGAAGGGCAGCCTGGGACACAGGGTCGGAACTTAATTGAGGGCTTTGTCCTATAAGTACGGAACAGAATTGTATGGGTGCTGAAATGACTTCAGCCCAGCTATCATAATACTGACACTGCAGGTAACATCTAACGACTGGGAATTGGTTCGCCCGCCCAAGGTAGTCATGTACCACCGCAAATTTTTCGTAGTTAGGGTCCACTGGGGAAGGAGCTCGTTGGACACGATGAAACACGTGCACCCTGTGTACCTGACGAGAGTCGATACACGGCAGCCTTTCACGCTGCCCTCCTCAAATTTTAAAGTTCCCGGTGAACTTTTATCAAAAATAAAATTTACCTGGTAGCCTGACGGAGGAAAAGAAGTTGCTTGGGTCTGCACCACCGGGGTGGCATTAATCTGGTGAACTTTGTGGGCTGGTCCAGTTTTAAGCCTAGAATTTTGGGAGCAATTCTAGCTCATGTGGTTTTCTACACCGCAGGTGAAGCATATGATTGGTCGCTTCGGGAAGAGTGATTGAGAAGAAATCTTAACAGGAGGTTTGATGTTCCGTTGTTGCTTTGGGGGGGAGAAGTTTTGGAGTTTTATGGGGCCAGGAAACTTCGTTGGCTTGTCTGGGGAGAGGCGCGAATCCTTCCTTCTTTCCTGGTAGGGGGATTGGTGAGAAGTTCGATTCTCCTTGGGCTATATATTATGGCTTGCAGGACAGATATCCGCTTTTTCGGTATACTCCTTAAAGGTCTGGCACTGACGATCCTTGACGAACGCGCGGATTTCCGTCGGAAGAGAAGCCAGAAAATTGATCCTGCAACACGAAGTCTGTTAAGGCCTCGTAGTTAAGATCAACTTTTGAGGATTCTAACCAGAATTTAAAATTACTCTGAAGAATATATCCGAATTGACGCAACGTCTGTCCGGGTTTAATACGACCTCTTCCAAATTCTTGTCGGTAGAAATCGGAAGTCATATTATGAGCGGCCAATAACTCAGCTTTTAAGGTGCTGTAGTCAATTCTACATTCAGATGGTAGAGATATGAAAATGTCGCACAATTTACAATTTAACAGTATAAGTAATCTTACTGCAACTTCAGCCTCCAGATCCAGGTTATTGATCTCGAGGATCTTTTTGAAGTAGGCTAAAAATGCTCCGAAATCCTCTCGATCCCTGAAATTAGGGAGCTTAAGTGGGAGATTGGGCGAGGCCTTTGAACGTGAACTGACTGATTGTATTTCGACCTGTACTTTAGCCATTTCAAGCTTATGGTGAAGCTTAGCTTGTCTTTTCTGTTCCTCTCTTTCTTCTAGTTGGATTTCTCTTTCTCTTTCTTCTCGTTTGATTTCTCTTTCTCTTTCTTCTCGTTGAACTTCAGTTTGCCTTTCTTCTCTTAACTTTGATCTTTCCGTTCGCTCTTGAACGTACTCAATCAATTCTCTTCCGGAAAGTCCCAAGGATTCTCCTTGCGCTTTGAAAATTTCAAACTGAGTCATATTTGCACTTGGGGGCTTAATAGTCAACTAACTAATTTCCTTGCAATAAGAATTATGCCTTCTAGAGAATTAGCCTACCTAAAATATGAGCACTGACCGATTCGTAATTGGTTTCTCGACCTAAAAACCAAATGTCTAAAATAACACAAAAAAACACCAAAAAATTATTATCACAGTTCCTTGAGCTACTCCAGCTTCTTAAATTTCAAAAAAGGGATAGCAATCGTTAAAACAAAAGGGAACTGCTATACTCTATTCTTAAAACGAATAAAAATATGCTTTACTCGACTTAGACCAGTGTTTGCAAAGATATAGCGTTAAACCTTACACACTTGATACCAAATTTAAATAGTATATATATATATATATATATATATAGATATATATAGGAGTTTTTTAGAGGTAAGAGAAAGGGACATTAGAAGAAGACAAGAATCATAGAGAGCAGAGGGCGGCACAATGAAGGCAATCCTTTACCGAGAAGACAGAGATAACGCCAGCGGAAAAAAGTTTGAAATTCCTGGCCGGGACTCGAACCCGGGTCTGCTGATTGCCGGTCAGATGCTCTACCGCTGAGCTACCAGGCACAGTGACTCTACTTCGCCCAAAGCGTCACCCCATCAAACCCAGTATCTCTCTAAGCTAGGAACCTCCAAGGAATTTTTATACCACATCTTCTTACCCGCTCACAGTTTAAAGGCTCATCCCCAAGTCACATACAAAGAAGAAGGAGCAAATGCAAGTTCTGCGGGTGATAACAACCCGCTGCATTTAGACTTACATGCGAGCCTTCTTTCATTGATTATTTGTTTCAGGTCACTATATTTATGCATGTCTTGGAGTGAATTCAAACGAATAATTTATAATATCTCAAGCATCTTCTATTTTATCTCGAAAGTTTCAAAGACATCCTAATTTACTTTAAAATATATTTTCCATAAATTTAAAAATTAAATTTTCTGATTGTAGTCCCATGAGTTACCAGTTAAAAAGTTTTAAAATTCCTTATTACTCGTATCTCGTAAGCGAAAGTTTGTAACTGAGATTGGATACATTTTTTAATATATCTTTTAATTTAGAATAAAGATTGATTACATATCTTTTTGTTTCAAAATACTATCTTTCCTAAATGGGTTCGATGATAAAATAATCGCCATTATTTATCCTCCATCTAAAATCTATTAATTTATAGGTTGTTTTTTTAAAAAAATTTGGAAACAACAATGTTGGTAAATGGAAACAAAAAATACTAATTAAAGACGAATATACCAGTTTCCAAATTAATTATTTTCCATATATAAAATTAACTCATTGCGAACATTTTCTACGTAACTATATAAATAAAGAATAAAGATATAAGTATTTTAATTTCGCTGTTTTCTTTTCGCTGTGATACGATAAATTATAATGAATTAAAAGAAGTTAGGGTTAAGACATTGTAAATGTGCATAAGCTTAAATTCCACATTTTTTTGACAGTTTGACTTAACACACTTTCGCGGATATATTTAAGTAGAAAATTAAATTAATATTTTGTTTTTTGATAGAATACGACTGCAATAGAATTGCTAAAAATAAAATTAGGAAGAACTCGCCTCTATATATTATACTAATGCAAGCTAAAAGGGAAGGATCCTGGTCGATTTAACACACGAGGCTTCGCTATCTAGGACTTTAATTTTTCATCTGCATACACTCATTACTCTCTTAATTGTTTGGCGAGTAAAGCTTTATTTACAAATACATAGATTCAAATTCAAACTTAGGATATCGTATGTTTCAAGCAAAATTAATAAATATTTCCATAATAATTAAATATTTTTAATGTTTATTGCTCATTATTGAAAAATAATGTATGACAGGATTTCTCAAACCTTTAATTAGCACAAACCTAAAGAACAGAGAAATCTTCCCCTTCTCTTTTACAGTTCTAATCGACATATGCAGAAATTAGCCTTCGGAGTATACATAATTACATTAACTAAATATAAAAAGAAAATAGAGGTAAGTTCTAAGATTTTTAAGGGACATGATGCGGCTTGTTCATCTTGCTGAAATTATTCAAGTCATGTAAGACTACTGTTCCGAGATATTTAAAAAAAAAACCCCGATATTCCTAAAATTTTAACGCGTTTCATTGCCACCAATTATTAAAGTCAATTTCTGAATTGGTGTTTCGCCTACTCCATTTTGAAACTACTAAACGCTAAAAGAAGTTAAAAAATGTTTGCTAGTCGAATAAGTCAGATAAGTATAAATTTAGTTCTTCAGCTTACTTATAAAGGGTGTTCCATTAAGATCGAAGTTATTAGTAAATAAAACAGTGTTATTGGTGAAAATTTATTGATTTCACTATTGGATCATGTTATTTGAGTCATGGAAATTATTTGTCAAAAATAATATTGCCTAAATAACCGCCAAGGCTTCAGTGGCACACCCTCCACTCGATGGTCAAAACCTTTGATGACGTCTCTGTATAGTTGCTCCTTGATCTCACCAATATGCCTTATTATCTCATCCTTCAGCTGTTGAATTGTTTTTGGCTTAGACCTTACTTTGGAGATGACCACAAAGGAAGAAATCTAAAGGCGTCAAGTCACATGATAGTGATGACCAATTGACCTCGCTGTTTTGAGAGATGATGTGACCTGGGAACTTCTCATTCAATAAAGTCATTGTTGCATTGGCTGTGTGGCATGTTGCACCGTCCTGTTAAAACCACAAATCATCGACATCCATAGAATTATATTCAGGCCATAAAAAGTTGGTTATCATGCCATGGTATCGCTCGCCTGTCACCGTAACAGAATTGCCAGCATCATTTTCGAAGAAATGCGGCCCAATGATTCCGCTATCAAAAAATGAGCACAAAACAGTGATTTTTTGATGATGTAGTGGCTTTTTAACAATCTTCCTGGGATTTTCATCAGCCCAAATGTGACAATTCTGCTTATTAACGAATCCACGAAGATAAAAATGGGTTTCATCACTAAAGATGATTTTTTGCGAAAAATCATCATTGGCCTGTTTTTGCTCGTGCACCCAATTGACGAATGTATAGCGCTTTAAATGGTCAGCAGTCTTCAGTTCTTGTGTCAATTGAATTTTGTAAGCTTGTAGAAACAAATCTGTTATCAAAATTCGATGTAACGTTGTTGTGGAGAGGTTCATTTCCTGCGCGCGATGACGAATAGAGGTGTTGGGATCTTCGGCCACATTCTCGGCTGAAGGGCGTAAACGAGCACGCAATGGCATTTTTATATCTGACACCGACCCCATTTGTTTGAATTTATGAACAATTTTCCGAATTGCACTCTCGGTTGGTCGATTATTTTGACCAAAAAAATCAGGAAGTGCCCGAACTGCGTTTCTGTTTGAACGTCCATTTTCGTAATAGGCTTCGATAACTTTAACAATTTGTTCAATTGTTAATCTTTCCATGGTTGAAAGTGCCGAAGACTGAAGTTGTTAAATCTGGAAGAAAAAGAAAAATATCATTAGACAATGAAACTTAACTTAGATTTAAAATCGGTCCAAGTTATTGGAACACCCGTTACTATATCTAAGCACTTTTATCAAATTCCTCTCACTTACATTTATGATATATGAAATGTAAACGATATAAATTAAATGAGTAAAACCTCATCCAGTATATACCTTATTAAACAATTTAATACTAAAATTAAAAAAAAAATAATGTCTGTATGTACCTGTTGAAAGTATTGGTTTAATATGAAAAATAATTGCATTATTTATATCCTAATAAATTTAGCTTTATATAAGGCTATTCGAATTCATAGAGATCAAAATTAATTAGTGTTTATTTTATTTGTTTCAAATTTACTGCAAACTGTTAAGGGATAACTCCTTTAATGCCTAGACCTTTGTAAACATAGTAATGACAGGAAAAATTCCATAAAAATGATTTAATTTCTACATAAAATTTTGATGGAAAACCTTCACTTATTTTACTCGTAAATATTCCTCATCACTATTGTCTCTATTACGAAAGAAGAAAGCTGAGTTCTTTACTGAATCACTGAGTAGACTAAACCATGGCTCTCGCAAACATGCATATATCTATTCATACTCCAAACTTAGTATCAAGTTACAAAAGACAATACTTTGAATTTGTGATAATGTGAATGGGGTTATTGATTATGATCTCTATATAATAAGCAAAGAGTTACTGCTGACCTTTATGTTTAACAATTTCAATGTTTATATGAAGTCTAGTATATAAATACATAGTTTACATTTGTTAACAGAAAGGTGTACTCCTACTAAATAAAAACCTAAGTCAAGACGACTGTAATTTGACACAAGAATAAATTATGGCATCGAGTGAAAAAGGAAATCAAATCATATATTTCATCAAACCGAATGAATTTTTGAAGAATGATATCCACTGTTGATTATAACGATGGAAGAGCATTGCTAGTAATAATTCAATCTACTTGGCTGAATAAATGTTGATTTTTTTATATTAAAAAGGATTCTACTTATGTTTTAAACAAAACAGTATCAATTTCTTGACAAGACAAAAAGGTTTTGATACAATAATATATTCACCTCTTTAATTCCGACAAAATTGCGTTTAGTTTTTCTTAAAAGTTAAAATAGTAGGAGGGGGTGGCTGGCGTATTTAGAATGGCATAGAAAAAGAAAGAATAAATAAGTTTGAGAGATGGTGAGGGAATAGACAAACATGATAAATATAACACAGAAAAAAAGTTGCCAAAGTAAGGTAATGAAAAAAAACAAAAACTCAGCATAAGGCTGATGGTGATGCTGTTACATCAGATAAATGACTCTTATTAGGTAGATATGCCCTTTACTTAATTAAAATCAACGCCAAATATTCCATTAGTTTATGAGTCATTTACACAGGAATTCCCCATACACTCAAATATTCAATTAGTTCATGAAGAATTTACATCAGAATTCAAAGGAAAGCCAGATATTCCGTGAGTCATTTATACAAATATTCACTAGAAAGCCAAACATTCGTTAAGTCTATGACTTATTTAGAGCATAATTTACAAGAAATAAAAATATTCCATTCGTCCAAGAATCTTTGATACCATAGTTTAAAATGAAAGTCAAATATTCCATTAGGTTTTGAGCAATTTTCACCAGAATTCAAAGGAAAACAAATTATTCATTAGTCCAAGCAAAATTTAGACCAGAATTCACATGAAAGCAAAATATTCCATCAGTCCATCATTCATTTATATCAGAATTCCAAAGAGAGCTAAATATTCCATTAGTCCCTGACTCATTTCTTCCAGAATTTATATGAACGCCAAATATTCTATTAGCCATTGAGTACTTTACACAATATTTCACAAGAAATCCAAAGATTCAATTAGTCCATCTATAACTTACACCAAAATTACAATAAAACCACATACTGCATTAGCCAATGATTAATTTACTACAGAATTTATAAGATATTTAAATATTCAATTAGTCTATGACTCTAGGGGAATCGTTACTCCCCCCATCCCTGTTCTCTCGTGGTGGAGTCACGAGACGGTTACCGCAAAGACATCCGGCCACAGGCATCGTACGGTCAAGCGCGTAACCGCAGCGCCACACCACTCGTCACTATGAAAGACCTAAAGGTTAAAATGCAAGATCTCCCTCAGGAGAGTGAGATTCAATTTCACGTCAAATAAGAAATTGGAGACGTGTTCCTCTCAAGCTCTAAGGCTAACGAGGAGCCGATGTAAGACTTGGTGGGAAAAACCGTTTGGCATAAGAACCCTCCTGGGGCCGTCCTAAGGTATAAATGAGGAACACTGAGGAAAATCGGGGTAGTATACGTCAGTCTCTAGGTGACGAAGTCCCCGAATTAAGATCGGGCTACCGAGACTGGAGAGGTAGATTACTTGGCTCGCCAGACCAAGAAGTACCCTGCAAGAGAGGCAGGGCTACCTACATTAAGGGGCTAAGAAGCAGCTCATCTTCGAGCTAGTTACTGGCTAACAAACCGAACTTTAAGTAACTTATTCTCGTCAGAGAACCCCCCCCCCCTCATCGATCGTCGCCCATGAAGAAGAACCTCCCTGAGTTCAGTCCTCGTCCATGAGGAATTAAGTAACGAAAGAGAAAAGCTCTCCCTCGAGCTCGTAACTCGGTGGTCACACCGTACTCCAAATTAACTTGGTTTAAGAACCAAGTTCGACTCCCTCTTGCCAGAGAGACCACGACTACCTTGGTGCCGCATAAAGTACCGTAATTGTTCTCATCCTTGAAGAACCCTCCTCGGAATACCATGTGGACCCCCCAGCTGCTACCCTCGCCAAAAGGACAGTGCGATCTCGCCCACCTACATCTGGTCAGGCGGTACGCGTCGTGACACAATAACATTCCTGAGGCATTTAAACTCTAGTAGAGTCCGTAAGCCTAAATCTTATATATATTGCTGTGTGTAGAGAATTTAACCAATTTTAGAGGGTCGAACTAATTGAATTAATTCTTGTGTATGATAATGTTTTGAGAATTGTTGTGGTTTATGTTTAAATTTGGAGTATTCATTTGTTAAAGTTAAAAATATAAGTTTATTTGGGGAATTATTGTGCGTTTCTCTAAATCCTTACGTGTTTCCAATGGCTCTATTCTTTAAGATATTATAATATCAATATATTAGAGAACTCTTAGCACTCTTAGAGCAAAAAGGGGGGGCATTCTACGACAATGACTAATTTATACCATAAAGCATAAGAAAGCCAAATCATCGAAGAACTGAAGAGAATCTTCAACGCTTGTCTGAATACGGCCTACTTTCCATATTCTTACAAAACGGCAAAAATGATCTTCCCAAAACATGGGAAGGACCCCAAGGTTGAGAGAGAGTTAGCGACCAATTTCACTTTAGAAGTTGTTGGAAAGCTTTTCGACAAGATTCTTAACCGAAGACTAGTGGCACACCTAAAGGAGAACTCTCTCTACTCCCATACAAATTTGTTTTAGAAGAAAGGGATGTGCGGAGATGGTGCTAAACGTTAATCCCCAAAAACCTTGCCCAAGACAAACGTAAAAAGAGTTACGTGAACATTGTTTGTAGGGATGTATCAAAGGCGTTTTTTAAAGTGTGGCAACAGGAAATGCAGTACAAGATCGTACAGCTGGGCCTAAGCAAAAACTTAGAGAGAACTCTCTGTGACTATGTCATGGAGAGGGCGGCGTATGTCAGTTTAGGGTGCATGGGCGGACCGAAGTTTTCACTCACTACGGGCTTCCCGCGGGGGAGGAGTCTGTTCCCCACTCTCTACTCGATTTAAACCGCAGATGTCTCAACACCTGCGAACCCCACTTGTCTCAACATTCAATACGCCGATGATTTCAGCCAGATAATAATATGGCTTTGGATGAATGCGCCTGTGCAAGCTCGAATGAGAGCAGCAGAAATTGAAAAAATAAACATCTAGGAGGCCCAATGGAAAGAATTGGGTTACACCGCCTAGCGTCAGGACGCTATTGTAACGGAATGGGGCCTCTGTTTTCATGGTGGGATATCGATTTGCCTACATTCCCACCTTCGAAGAAGGTAATGGGGGAGGAAGGGACTCCCATGGAAAAAAACAAACATAACCGACTGTGATAGAACGGTCTGAGGCCGCTTAAATTCAGCCGCTATTACATGTTTAGAAACACATGGCTACCCACGTGCATCTGCGAGAGGAAGCAGAGCGCGTTATCGCCCACCTTAGCCAATATTTAATCAAGAAGGTTCATTCCCCCGTTTCGCCTCTATACGTCGATCTCGCTAGATTGAGTCAGGCTTATGGGCAGATAAGGTATTTTACCAGGCGCAACCGGAGCATTTCCCCGAAGTCCCCCACTCAATTATCCCCTACGCAATGGAGACAGCTCTGGGTACTTATACAATAGCATTTCCCAATAAGAGCAGATCAGATCCAGATTATCTTCGCGAGGCATCACGCCGACCCGGTCTCCCTTGCACACTATAGGAACTCTCTACCTCGAGAAATCCATTATTGTTCAGAAGAGGACAATATCCCTTGAGTGCCAAGGTTCGTGCCTTCGAGACGCCAAGTCAACTAGGCCCTCCTGTTGTTCAGAAAGAGAACAACGTTAGAACAGCCATTGTTTTTCAATCCCGTTCGTCAAGAAACTGCTCTCATTCCCAAGACATCACGTCAGGATAATTAAATTCCCCCCCTTTTTAACGTTCTTCAAGAGAACGCTTGTTCATCTAGAACATCCCCGATTTTCTGTCACAAAGATGGCTCGTACCTCCGAGCCCCACTTCACTCTCACTCTTCGAAGACAGTTCTTCCCGTTCGCTAAGGATAACTTTCCCTGAGAACCCTTCTGCTGGAAATCACCAGTAAACCGAAGATTCCTTCGCATCGTCTTCCTCTGCACAACAACTTTGTGATTACGTAAGCTGAGCCTTACCTTTAATCATCTAACCTTTTGTTAACGCTACCCTGTGCTTTAAATGGTTTAGCGAACCCTCCCCCTCCATTCAATTTTTATTTGTTTACCTTTTTAAATCTCTCCGAATCTTAATTCTCGGATTTGTCAGATATTCCCACGACCCTTTCCATTCTCCGTTTATGTAAACATTTTTTTTGTGTGTGTGTTGTTGATAGTTTAATTAATAAAACTCTATTTTATTAATGATAGCCATATTATTATCCTTAAGCTCCGTTCCACTTCTTAAGCCTATTAAGGATAAATAACCTCGGTCAATCAGGTTACCACGTACTCGAAATATTAGAATAATTCCCTCAACGAATAGTTATATATGGTATATCGTCGAGAGCCTATTCTACGACACCGACATAAGCAAACTTACATGCCTTGGAATATAATACTGATGCTTACTGTTAACAGGATTAACCATCTTATTAAATTTAGTTTCTTTGATCTCAGGCGCAAACTCGCGCGCGTACCAAGGTAATTGAGCGACATAGGCCTTGCGAGCCTACTGGGTACGTCTCATACCAATCAATTTAAGAGAAAACTCGCCCAAAAACAAAATCATCAGTTACATAAAGAAAAGAAAATGAGCCTGGATCTTAAGTGGTGTTTACACAGGTACTTTCTTACACATCTAAACTTTGAGACATTAAATATATACAAAAAACACAAACATAAAAAATGATTTTAAGATTAACGGGAAATGAAATAACCCTTATGGGGTTTCGGCTCAGGTTATACATAGGCTTTATCATATTGCTAACTTTTATATATTTAATATTAAAGTGGTACTCGATGAGTAATAACTTACAACGCATGAGTCGGCCGTTCTGGTTTTTGTGTCCACTCAAATATGTCAAATTCTGGTGATGGACTTTCAACGTACTTTTTTATGGTAACTGACTATCTTTATTCCCTAAATTATGGCTAGAGTGGCCTGTTTCATGGTGGCATAAGCCATGGGAAAAGGATTCCCATTTTCATAATTTAACAAGCTAAATTGGGAGATCGCGTTTGGATTCCATCTAACGGGGCCGGGGGAAAGTTTCTTTAAGAGATCGTTACTAGGCTTGGCTATCACGTCGAATTGGGGTTTTAAATATAACTTACTGGATGTTTCATTCTGGGGGAAGGCTACTGAGAGTAGGGAATAATCGTTATCTGACTACTACCTGAAGAGGTTTACATGGGTATAACGCTTCCATGGTTCTTTCTTCATTAATCGTGACCCTATTTTTTAGGGTTTTCTCGTATGTACTTTCGTAGCTCTAGGACAGTATACAACGACCTTGACTTCTACCTGATCCTTGCTCAATGCCCTTTCATATGCAAGCATTCGTTCTTTATTTTCTCTCTCATCTCTTTCCACTTGCGCCTGTTCTCTTTCCATCTGTATTCTTCTTTCTTCGGCTTCTCTTTCCATCTGAGTTCTTCTTTATTATGCTTTACTTTCTGTATGTATTTCTATTTTTTCTGCTACTCTTCTCATATGTCTTCTTATTTCTTCGGCGCCTCTTTCCATCTATATTCTTCTTTCTTTTAGTTTTCTTTCCATCAGTATTCTTCTTTCTGCTGCCTCTCATTTCATCGGTATTCTTCTTTTTTCGGCTTCTCTTTTCATATATATTCTCATTTTGTCTGTGTCTCTTTTCATCTGTATTTTTTTGTTTTACTTCTATATCCCTCTGTCTTCTTCTTTCGTATGCTTCTCTTTCCAACTGTATTTATATTTCCTCTGCTTCTCTTTCCTCTCTTTCAATCCCTTGTTCTTCCTGGACGTAGTACATTAGCTCATGGCTTGTTATTCCAAAAATAATTCGGCCTAGGTGGAATCTTTCAAACGATTCCATTTTTACCTCTGTCTGTACGACAAAAACTCAGGGATATGCCAAAGGTACAATTCCAACCCCAAAACAAGAAATGCGCTCCCTAACTTCACCTTATCCCAAAACTTTCTGATAATTGTTATACCAACAATAAAAAGAATTACCATTAACGGGCTAATCACAGACAATTAACTAAAAATTTATAGACAGACCTGATCCTCTTATTATGTTTAATTTCTTCGAACTCTGGGCACTAATTTATTACTACTGAAGGGAAAGCAACACAATAAACTAAACTGATTTCTTCAAATACCCCCAAACCTGACTCTAAATATTTATGTCGTAGTATAAGTGCCGAGGGTGTACGTAGGTTTGTTACGTACTTCAATAACTCCGTTATTTCGTTGTCTCTAAGAGTGCTATAATTCTTTCTGTTATTTATTCTTTTTCTTTACTTCTTTACTCAGGGAGGATTTGTATTGCCATGTGAAGTGTTTCGAGGATTGAGTTAAACACTTCTAACCCAAAATAAACTTTTAATTACAACCTAAAAAATTAAATATTAAAAACAATCTTTACATCTATAAAAAAGGTCTACATGGGAATTACTATTTTAAAAATAGATATTAATTAATGGTTGACCCCCAAACTCACTTTAATACTGATTGCTAATTTACACACAAAAATATATGAATTGCTTTACCTTTAAAAAAAACACAAGCGAATCCGCTGTAGGATGACTTTGATTTGGATCTTATGGAGACGGGAGAAGTAGTTTGTGGTTCGACGCGTGGGTGTGGACGCAGACGCCCAGCGGTTGTCTGGCCCGGAGCCTGACTTGGAACAACAGGGGATTTCGGGGAGAGAGGCGGATGGCGTTAAGCACGCTGTCTTAGTCAGATGATTTAAGCAACGAGAGTCCTGAACGTAGGCTTTTTTCAATCTTCAGGTTAATCTTGAGATGCTTCGCAATGACGAGCGATGAGCAAAAGTAACTCCTTTGACAAATGGGAGGCGGGTGGGTGGGCGGGCAGGGGAGCTCACTTGGGTATTCCTCAAGCGAGGACTATCTTTGGTTTTTGTTGAAAACTGAGATAGAGGGTTTCTCTGACGAGAGATGTATTTGAGTAATTCTCGATACAAGGAGCTAATCTTTGGTGTGACCACCTGTAACTGACTCAGAATGACCTTCTTCTCTGTTTCGTTCCGTGAATGCCGGGCCCTAACGCCGGACTTCGCCGGGGGGATATCTAACTCGATATCCAGGTTCTTCTCCAGTTATCCTTCTAGATACTTCACCAAACCCCCAGGGGTAGGGGATGGGGGTAGAGGGCTAATATATTAAGCCTCTCTCTTATAGAAATGATTCTCAGAGTCTCCTTCACTTAGCCCTGAAGGCTTCCAGTGTCTTTCATCTCGGCTCCTATAAATTTCGTTTATTACGCGAAACTCGATGCCAAATCTTAAAGTAAATAGTGCCTGTTTAAAAATTGTTATTGCATCTGCTAGCCTTCCCTTCGAATTCTGCATGCACGCTGTGACAGAAATCTGTTGATTCGTACTTCTCGGGGTTAAATATGTCGTCTGGTGGCTAGCGGGCGGAAAGGGGGGGATTAAAGAATCGGGTTACACCGCCTACCGTCAGGACGCTGTTGTAACAGAATGAAGACTCTGTTTTATCGGTTTGCTTCTAAGGAGTCTTGTTTTTAAGTAAACGTTGAATCTGAGAATTAGAAAAGTAACAGTTCCCATTCAATCATAACTACGTTTCGGATCAACTACCCATCATCCGGTTGTATAAAGTAAATACAGTTAGAAGATAAGAAAAAAGAAAAGGGAATAGTAGAGTTTATCTCTTTTAATTGTTTTGCTGTTGTGAAATACAGAGACAACATTGTAGTTACTATAGCATCTAATTTTCATTCTGCTGCCATCGGTACCACTGATAGATACTCAAAGAAAAATAAAAAATCCCTTTCTTATTCTTAACCAAGCAGATTATAATTGCATAAATATTTCATGTTTGGAGTTGACTAACCAGACCAATAGGTTGCATGTTACAGATCTAGAATGAGGCAAAGGAAATGGTGGTGGTCAATATTCCTCTATCTTTTTAATGTAATACTTGTTAACTCATCGTTGTTATGAAAAAATCGCATAAAAAGTTCCCTTTTTTATTTTAGAACAAATTTGGCTGTATCAATTTTGAAACCACATAGATCCTTGCACTCTCAAGGAAAGAAGATCAAAGTACTGCATGTAATTCGTTATGATGGGCTAAATCATTGGTTAGAACATTCAAACGTTAGACGGGCTTATTTTACGGGAAAGTTATTATTCAGATGCTCGAAATGTGATATTGGATTGCATCCGAAGTGCCGCAAACCTTATCATACGCATGAATAATTTTGTATTTGTAATTTTCTAACTTGAGATTTATTATTTCATGATATATATTTTACCACTTCAAAGGTAACTACTTTGAATAAGAAACAATTTATTTCTTAAGCCTTTTATAAGAAAAATAATTCGAATAGCCGTGATATATTTATTAAATTTCTTCTTTAATTGCTTTAATAAGAAATTAATATTTGAAAAAATTACAATTTATTTCTGTTTCCTGCTTTATAGTTTTTACAGTTAAAAGTAATAATAGTGAAATTCTCAAAATGAGTAATGTGTTTCATTTCAAAACATGGACAATGTCCAATTATTTGGACACCTTGTAACTTCTTTCTAAGTTAAAATAAAATGCTGAAACCTTTGTATATTCTTATTTATACCATTGCAATAACAATCTAAAAAAATTATCCGCAAAGCCAAAGTGTGTAACCTTTTCTATTAATGGGTTAAGTCGGAAATATCAATCTTACATTGAATGGGGTGATCACGGATGGCGCACATCTCTTTATTTGTGAGAACGGAGCCAGAACGACGGATTACGCCTAGGTGGGAACATACTCGAGCCATCACTCAGCGGACGGTGCTTCCAATATAGGTTCCCCGGTGGCACCAGGGTAAAAAAATCTATAAACAACCGAGCATCTTATCTCAGGGGGATGGGGTCTGTCCTTAATTCGAAAATGTCCTAAATTAAAGTTGCTAAAGAGAACTATTTTAAATTAGTGTGTGTGAAAATAATATTCCGAATATTATTTAGTTTACAGCATAAGTGAGAATTAACGGGACCAATATTTGAGAAGACACATTCGCGAAAATTTTTGGAAACAGTAAAAATTGGTTGAGGTAGATAGTATATTTCGTCTCAAAACTTACGAATACCCTTTTGCATATGGGAAAACTGAAACCATTCTTTTGGAAATGACATTTGTGAAAATCAAATACTTTGTGTACAATAAAATAGTCAGATTATACTTGATAGCCACGATGGAGGAGAGTTTTAATGCTGTTAATTTTATAGGTAATTATACATAAACTATAAAAAGTGATACTAAGACCGGTAAAAGAAAAATATAACAACGAATGGCTCAAGTCTATTGACCTACCTTCATCTTCTGTCGTTGATAGTCTGCACCACACTACAAGGTATAGAGACATAAAATCAAATATTTTGTTCTGAAATAAAGGTGTTAATTACTTTAAAAAAAACTATATGTACTGTGAAAATTATTTTAAAAAGAAAACCCGTCTGAAGAGCGCCTACGATTTGAAAAAAATATCTACAAGAAGTAGTCTATGTTTTTTATCCACATTCATTCCATTTCGGTAGCTATATGCAGCGCAACTTTTGATACATAGACGTTACACCAGTACTATATCTCAAAGAATGGTGTCAATTTTGTAGTTTTTCTAACATACTGCAAGTACATACCTCAAAAAATAATTTTTATCTTAAATTAAAATTTTTAAACTCAAATTTATTTGGGTATTTCAATATTATATAATAGATTAAAAGTTGCCCCCTCTAAAGTTGTAAAATATCCACAATTATTTTGTGTTTATTATTTATTACTTTAATTTATTTATATTTATCAATATAGCTCCAGACGATGACAATTGAAGTCAAAAAGTACCTTGGGCGTATGATAAATAATAATAAGTTAAAATAATCAGCTACATTCTCTTTCCCCTTAAGAAATATTCACATATGAACATTTATAAAAGAGTTATCTGGAAGCTATATATATATATATATATATATATATATATATATATATATATATATATATATAATATATATGTGTGTCTGTGTGTTTGTTTGTGTGTGTTGTGTGCGTGCACGCGCGTTTGAGGAGAGGTGCGCTAAAATATGTGTATGCGGAAATATCGTAGTGCTCACATTGACATTGCAAGTTTGAATGGGACAAACAAAGAAACTTCAAAAATGAGCGCTCTTTAGAAGTACGAAGTCATATAATTGGCTAGATTTAGACCAAAATAACATTCCATGAAATAGGAAACCGAAAAATAAGTGATCTATTAAGAGCATTGTTCCCAAATCGTAAATTGCTCTCTTTTGCAATATAATCGAAATTAAACAGCTTAGTTATATTTCTCCTAATTATATTCATTCTCATAATCACTTGCCTATTTTTACCACTAACTAAAGAATTTTTATTTCCGTTATTTGAATAACTTTAAAAGAACTCAAAAAAGAAAGAAAAGAGTAGAATATAGTAATTTTGAGTTAATAAACATAAAATTAGTGTAAAACTCTACAGAAATATTTCCAATCTTGTCTTTTTAATATATTTAATATAAATCGAGGATGAATTAACGAAAGAAAAGGGAATATGTTTTGGGGCTGTTTTTCATCCCGATATTAAAGAAAGTATTATATTAATTCATTGTTTATTATTATTATATAGGTGTTATAAGACTTGAAAATTGTGTAAGAATTGTTAAAATAATAAGTATAAGATTTTAAATGTAATGTTATTGGAACTAATTATAGGTATAAATGTTAATTTGAGTGAAATATCAAAATACCGCTTGTATGCGGGCACTGTATTTAAAACTAGAGCAGAACTGAGTTTAAGGGTGATTTCTCTTATCAAGAAAAGCCATTTGAGTATCGTCCAAAGTTCCTACCGAATAAAGAATATTGAGTCCATCTCTAAGACTCTTCTTTCACCTAAGGAAATTTCTGATCACCATTTACTCAGCATAAAACCAAGCAAGAAGACAGTTTTATACTCTCATAGAGACAGTACCTTGCAAATATCAGGCAATTACAGTAGAAGCAAACCGGCATCCACAAACCGAATCAACAAACTAATTTGGCTGACCTAAGGGTGGTACCAAACTCGGTGACAAACCACCGTTGGTAATCTCATCAGTTTCGAAGAGATTTACCTAAGGTCTCAACATATAATATTTTAATCACGGGAAAAGTATTGATATATTTACTCCTTTCCACCAAATTTTAACTCATATTTCACATTTCGATATAAGTGAACGATTTTAACAAATTCATGGTATATTAGGGGTATATATGGGGTTCACCTGAACTCTTTTGGTATCTATAAGGTTAAAAAGCTGCACTTTTGCTGCATATACCACTTCAGTTTTATTTCTTATGTGTAAAGGGACAAAAATCCAGTTCAAAACTACACCCTAATATTCAATTATCATAAATATAGGAAAGTATCTTAAATGTCCTATTCAATGGACTAAGATATATAAGAATGCAATCAGCCTAAAGAGGAAGCAGATTTCAATAAAACTAAAATAAAAACCACCGTCTTCAGGTTTTTCAACATTTATTGCAGGGAAATAGTAAACATTTAATAAATTTTAATAAGCCAGTCGTAAATTACGGATGGCCTCTGATTCGGTAAAAGCCTATTCAATTGTTAGAACACAAGAGTAACGTAGAATTAGAAACTCCTATAATGAAGTATTTTAAGAGATTATATATTTGCAGCTACATACCTTTATATTTTTGTTTGAATTCTGTCCGTAAACAAAGAGAAATAAACAAAGGGAATAAAATAGGAAACCCACTACCCATATACATAGATATTCACAGTAATTGTTTAGTCTTTCAGGATTTTAGCCTAGAGTCCCAAAGGAAATGAAATTTAATTGGAATATGCAAGTCACATCCAATCTCTAATGATATCACATAATTTTCTCATAATCAGCAAATCTCCAGGCCCTTAGTGATTGGAAGGATAAATGACCTTATGCTAAAAAAGAATAAATGGGTTTTATCGCAGAGAAAAACTTTACTTCAGTGAAGTTATGTTGCTGTCTATGAAACCAAGTTTAAAGAACTATTTTCCATTATAATCCACGCCAGGTGTAACTTGGCAATTGCTCTCATTAAAATATCCAAAGATTAGGTTCTGGGATCATTGAATCCAATTTCTATGAATTTATGCCTCTCTAGGATGCTCTTTATAAGAATAATTCTCATTAATAGTTATTAATGATCATTAATAGCTCAAACTTGCTGCTATGTACTCAGCATAATGAGTTTGGTAATATAAGAAACTTAATTAAATGTGCAATTATACTGACTCCAGTGTTTTTTATAATGACAAGATCAAATACTTTACCAAAGAGAGGGTATTTATATGAAATGGACTAAGAAATAAATGAAATCACTCTGACACATGGCTGCCTTCCTTTATTATTTCCGGTCATTCGTCAATTTATTCACTCTAAAAGATTAATAACTATAAAATAATATTCAGGATATAAAAAACTAACTACACCATCTAGGCAAGAAAGGTTTTGAGAAGTGGCAAGGTTAGTATAATTGAAAATGTGAAGAAGGTACATAGAGAGTATAGACGCTAAGAGTGCGAGGGGCACAAAACACCCACACCTGTCCCTCAGCCTCAATTAACAAGAAGGCCCTCCGCCTTAGTGAGGTTAAATTTTGAATACCAAACGGAGACACTTTGGAGCGCTAGAGACTGAGGGTATCAAACTAGTCTGAACTACCTTAAAGTAAACGTAGGGGCATTGTTGGCGAGTACTCAGGAAAGTAACTAATTTTATCATAGAGGGATTTGTTTTACTCACATTATAGCATCAGCTTGGCAAAGCTGATGCTTATCTGACTGGGGACGTGAGTAGTTAGGAAAGAATGGTACCCCAAAATAAAATCACTTCACTGCTTGTCTTTATATACAGCTTGGAAAACAGAGAAATTTTCCCTATCTTCAGTTTATTATTTAGATTTGAGAGAAGAAAAGCCGAGAATCTGTTGCCTTTATGGTGTAATTGGATAAAAGATAAGTCAACCAATTTTGCTTATATGTACGGATTGGAGAGAAGAGAATTCGATCACACATTACATCATATGTAGGGGTTTGATAAAATAGAGGTCGAAAAAAATTTTACTTTAATTCATGATCTAGAGAAACATTCTTCAAATAGATAAGATTTGAAAGGATTTTATCCGAAAGATTATTTTATTTTATGTTCTACTTATTTTTTCTCTTGGCTTTAATTATCTCTTTATTATTTTGTTTACTTTTGTCCGTATCATTAAACTGTGTTATTCCCTAGCCTAGAAAATATTTTATGTTTTAATCCATTTGTTCACTCTCTCTCTATCCCTCTCTCCCACTCTTTTCCGAAAGCCCGGCCACACACCATAATTCTCTACTGCTTTCCTGTCTCTTTCCTATTAACTTTACCGGTTTCTTTATAAAGGGCCTACAAATAAGAAGTATTTCTAAAGGAAAAACATACTTGGGCTATATCTATTTCAAAATGATTTTTATCAAATCGTCAATAACGAAAAATTTCCTCTTTTCTCTCAGGCTTTGTTTACCTCCATTTGGAAGTTTTCTTTTCTGAAAAAGGAATATATAAACTTTTGTATTTACAATTTGGGAAGAAGAAGCATCAATTCTGGAGAATTGTAATAGATTTGCTGAATTGTGTTAAAGTTGTGGATACCTTAATATTTTCTAGAGATGTGGCGTGACAGTGAAAACTAGTATTAGCTATTAAATTATCGTTTAAATTCAAATGAAGACAAAAATGAAGTAAAGACTAAATTAGATGAATAAATGGGCAAGAGGAAGTGCACTGTATCATGAATATCAAATCTGAGAGCTAATAAAGTAAAGAACCCACTGTAGTGGACGTATACACATACATACTGACTAATTTATAGCATATAAATATGAACTCACATACTCTATGATATATATATATGGACATTAAAACTCCAAGGTATACTTATATACCTATGGAAATTGACTTACACACCCACCTATAAATATAAGGACTTAGACTCAAAGCTAAAATATTAAATAGGAAAATTTAATAAATTAAAAACTAGACCTGATAGGTCAAATTGAAAGCTATTTTTCAATTCAGGATTCCGATTTCGTAGACCAGCGTAATATTTTAGACCATTTATGTTCATCGTGTGATGAAAGTTCGTGAACGTTTGGGAAAATTTTAAAAAGTGTATAAAGTATTATTTATTTTCTCGTACTTGGTCAATCGTATCCTAAGCAATATCTCTATACAAACAACTCCATTGCTCATTAAAACTTCGTTAACGTTTGACGTTCATCTCAATGCGATATGAATGACACAACTTGGTAATAAGGTCATAGATAAATCTAGTAAACTGGATAACTGCAACCTAAGACATCTCCCCTGGAAAACCGCCACCAGATAAATGCAACCGTAAAAATCATTAAATCTCTTGTACAAAAAACATATTGAATTTAAACAAATTGGAGGACCGATTACCCCATTCAAACTTTAGTTAAAATTCTAAATGACTAGTCAAAGGATCGAAAATAATGTTCGCTTTTTTGGTTAATTGAAATTGGCTAGCATGAGTGAAAGAATCCTTTTAAAATTGAAGCTATGAAATTAAATCTTAGTGGGCTTAAAGTAGTCACTGGCATACTTTTCCATTTCCTCCCTAACAGATAAGCACAGTTTCATGAAAACCTGTAGACATGCTTATATGTATACTCAGCGTTAATTTTATTTATAAAATCTCTTGGCTTAGTAAGGACCAAGTCAGGAAACTATAGATTTTAATGTTTACAAATATCTCTATATTTGTAAAAGTGAGAATTAACCTTCTACGACAGTCTTCTCTCATCATGTATAAGCCGGAGCTGGAAAGAACATGTTTGGAAATTGTAGTTGCGAGTTTGAGACCGTACAAGCAGTATAAATAAATTTTATATATAAATATTTCTCATTACCAAAGACTTTATTTTCTACGACCGCTTTTTAATTATTTATTTAATAAATCCTTAATTGGTAAGTTGTTAAAAATGGATAAATGAAACTAAGAAAACCTAATTGTTGTGCGTGTATGTAAATCACATGTACGAAGTTTATAACTCTGCAAATTAAAAATATATAGAGAGAAATTATCTATTTTCTCTAGTGTATTCACCTTTCGATATTTTAGGTGTGTATGAGGAAAGGGCAAAAGATAAGTGGTGTAAGCTTAGGAATCTATCTAAGCCTACAACTTCTAAGTATGTAAATGTAATTTTTGTTTCTGAAAAATTCACATTCGTTTGTCTAAGTCTAATTTTCTCTTCTGTAATAATTAGTTTACTTTATGGAAGATTGTTTTTCATTCATGTACTATTAAATATATATATGTATCATAGATTTTAATTCTTGTAATATGGAGTTTTATTTGCGTAAAATTGAAATTCACTTGTGAAAATTGCCGTGTTTATACAAACTGACATTTTCCAAATTCGCAAATCTCTGGGTGATAGTTCTTGAAGTTGGCATTTGTTCGAGAACCATAAATGTGTTAGTAACTGTCCCTCGGTTTGAGTAAACAATCGTTAATTTATGGCTCTACAGAAGGGTAAAGAATTGCTTTAAATAGGACAAAGCGCTCCACACATTAGAATCAGTAATATTAAGCGTAGAAAGGCAGATAATACAGAGAGTAGTAAACATGGTGATAATAACGCCAGTGAATATTTATACGAACAGTTTGAATAAAACTATAGATGAAAAACGGTAATAAAAATTAATGAACTAAGTATATTTTTTGGTTAATAACATTAGGATATCTTAGCTGTTCCTGAATCGTGGTTGGCAACAACAAGATGACGAAATTTTAAATTCCGGCCGATACACTAGTAAACAAGGATATAATTGAAAAAGATATCATAAAGATTCAATCTTAATAAAAAAATAAATATAGAGTTTTTTCTCTAGTTATGTGAATATACTCGAAGAAACAAAATAGTTCATATGAAGAGGATATTAAGTTAGTTAAAGATATTAATTAAGTAAAAGTTACAAGAATATGTGCAGCGAAGGTGATTTCAATTTTCCATAGATTGATTTACCAATCAATTTCTGGAAGATAACTATATCTTGAATGCATTTTATAGTAATTATTTGCAGCAAAATTTTTAACACTCCTGAACAGAAAAAATATAATTTAGTTTTAAGTAACAGAAAGTTTTATTGATAGGATTGAAGTTCAGGAAAAAGTTGGGAAATCAGTTCACAACTCAATGTTTTTAATATCAAATAAGATTTTATTAATATAGGAAAGCAAAAGAGAATTCTATATATGAATTATCAAATTTTAACTAGTGAGATAAATTTAAAGAGTGGGAATGGTATAAAGACCTCAATAAAAAAAAACTCCTTCGGCTTACAGAACCTTTGTTGACTATGCTAAAGATCTTCCAACAAGATAATACTCATATAAACACTTTAAAAGATGAAAGGGACAAGTTTTGGAGTAATTATTTTCTCCTAACTACCAGGGGGCAGAAAAGGTCACTCACTCTATAAGCGAATAAATCGCGTTCAATCATTGAGGCAAAAAATTCTCGACCTACAGTGAAAGTGAATTTTGAGCAGCACGTGGTTAAATGTAGTATAAAATATACTAGTGTAAAAGCGCGCAAGAATTCAAGCGCTGTATTTTCATATTATAAAACAAAAAATAAAGAGTAGGTTCAAGTACTAGAGCAGGTTCAGCGATTAGTTCGAAATTATGTTAAAAGGGCGATTACTTTAAATAGTTACTTTACTTCAGTTTTTGACAACGAGATTCAAATTTAAGCAATGCAAGCTTAGAAACTTATATAATAAGATTAAAAAATGAATGAAATAATAGTTACAGTTGAAGATGTAACAAATACAATTAATGAAATAAGTCTTGATAAATCTATTCAAGTTTGAATTTAGTGAAGGTTTACTTGACCACTACATATATATATATATATATACTATTGAGGATAAATCCCTGAGCCACGGAAAACGGATGCAACATCTTTTAATTTCACACAACGTTTATAAAACTACAAGATTAATACATATGAAGAAAACTTGAAAAGGCTAACAAAACATTATTTTAAAAGGTGTGGAATTATAAAATATCAGTAAAATGTACTATAAGTTAAAATTTTATATATGACTCGGCAACAGTTAAATTTGCTTTATAACTGACTCAAAAAATTAGTTCTTTAAATTTATTCCTGAAGTTAATTAAAAACTATAAAAGAAATTGACCTAGCAATAGTTAAAGGTAATAAATTTAAACTTTGTTTTTAATTTTTAAAACACTGTAAGAGTTAAAAAGATTTAATATAAAAATGGTTAATTTTGGTACTTACTAAAGTAGATCCATCCTAGAGAGTGATTGGTGGGTTCAACAAAGGGCTATTATTTATAGGTTACAGTCACGCTTGGGAGAGAGAGACATCAACTAACCAAACAGTAGTTTAAAAAAACTAACAAACTGCAGTTAAAAAGTTAATTAATAAAGATATTGCACTTAAATTTTCATTGAGTGTAGGTTTGTAGTGTTTCATAGATAAAGAAAACTTTCGTGAAAAATTTCTACTTAGTTTGGTACTTGAATCTGAACTCCCTATTTACAAAATAGCTAAACCTAAATTGATTCTGTATTTTGAAAATTGCACGCAAAGTTAAGCATCTACCTATAAAAGCAAACTTTACTAATTTTTGTTCTTAGTTATCTTCTCTCTACAGCGAATTTTATTCTAAAATACATTCATCTAGAATTTCGAACTTCATAATTAAGCCTAAAGACAGAAAAGTATTGCGTTCACTAAACCTGATAAGGGAAAGAATATAATAGTCACTAAACCTGATAAGGGAAGAATGTAGTGATCTTTGATAGAGGGGACTATGTACAAAAAGCCCAATAGTATATTGAATGACAAAATGAAATTTGAACCTACCAATGATTTACCCAAAACTATTCTTCTACGATTCGAAGATAAATTTAATCGTTTCTTAACACAACTTAAGCAGGTATCAATTATTCCTAAAGATACCTATAATAAATTATTTGTATCTTCTAGTTATTTAGCATCCATGTATTTTCTACCTAAAATACGCAAAGAAGGAGTCCCTTTGAGACCCATACTTGCCCCTTATTCTTTACCATCACACAAACTGACCAAATATCTAGTTAAACTACTTTCACCTTTATCTAAAAATCAGTTGTCCATACAAAACTGCTATAAGTTTAAAGAAAAATTACTCAGAAAAGTTAACGATGGATATATAGTGAGTTATGCTGTTGAATCTTTATTTACTAACATTCCCCTCAACTATACAATTAATTTAATATTAAAAAAGGTATTCCATTTCCAAAATAATTTTCCTGGATTTTCACGGAGCCAATTAACAAAGGCGATGGAATTAAGTCTTTCTGAATCTTGGTTCACCTTTAATAATAAATTTTACTGCCAGCTTGATGGTTTCGCAATGGGTTTTCCAATGGGACTACTTGCAGCAGACTTTTTTATGACATGTCGAAGATGAAATGTTTTCTACTAATTTAGATTACAAACCTTCCTTCTACCGCCGTTTTCTTGATGATTCCTCTGAAATTTTCAATAATCCTGCACATAGCAAACTTTTCTTGAATTTTTCGAACACTTTACATCTCAACATCAACTTGACCATGGAAGTAGAGTCAAGTGATAAGATGCCCTTTCTTGATCTTTTAGTCACCCGAGATAATGAAGAGCGAAAACTTCAAACAACCATTTACCGAAAAAGAACTTTCACACAACTAGGCTTGAACCTCTTTACTTTTTGTGATTTTAGATACAAAATATCCACAGTAAAAACTTTAATAGATAGAAGTTTCTCGCTAACATCCACTAACTAATCAATCCATAATGAATTTATTTTTCTTAGAAAATATTTTCTAAAAAATTTATTTCCTTCTGACTTATATGATAGAGTTTTAAAAAGTTACTTGATAATCTCATTGACTCCCCTCAACCCTACATAGAAGTTCCTAAAATGCCGATATACTTGTATTTACTAATTTCAGAGATGGGGTTTTTAAAAGATACTTTTAAAAGATAAATTTTAATCATTTTTAAAAGATATTTTCGATAAATCAACCCCCAAATAGTTTTTATAAACAAATTATCGATAAAAAGGTTTTTAGCAATAAAGATCCTATCTAATTGGAGTTCCGCAGTGATAATGTTTATTTATTTAAATGTCCCAGTTTTACTGGAGCCTCTTACAGTAGGGGCACAGTCAGGTCTCTTGGAGCTAGGTTCTCTGCTCATACGGGGATTAGTTAGCGCATAAGCAAAATCAAAATAAAAGGAAAAGTCTTCTATTAAGGAACACACCATAAGCTCTAAAACTGACATTTATATTGATAATTTTCAATTATTAGCCTTTAACAACAACCAACATTGCCTAAGAACCTATGAATCTTTATATATTAAACACTATAAACCTACACTCAATGAAAATTTAAGTGCAATATCTTTAATAATTAACTAATTTTAACTACAGTTTGTTTTTTTGTTTTTTTAAATACTGTTTGGTTACTTGATTTTCCTCTCTCCCAAGCACCCCTGTAAGCTATAAATACTAGCTCCTTGTTCAACCCACCATTCACTCTCTTAGGATGGATACACGTTAGTAAGTACCAAAATTAACCTTTTTTTTATTAAATGTTTTTAACTCTTGAGGGGGTAACAAAATTAAAAACAAAGTTTAAATTTATTAGCTTTAACTATTGCTAGGTCAACTTCTCTTATAGTTTTTAATTATTTTTTGAAAAAAACTCCAAATTTATTAATAAATTTTTTAAGTAAGTTAAAATTTTAACTTATAGTACATTTTACTTATATTTTATAATTGGTCGCCTTTTAAAATAATGTCTTGTTAGCGTTTTCAAGTTTTCTTCATATGTATTAACAAATTTTTTGAGTCAGTTTTAAAGCAAATTAATGGTTGCCAAGTCATATTTAAAATTTTAACTCATAGTACATTTTACTGATATTTTATAATTGGTGACCTTTTAAAATGACGTCTTGTTAGTCTTTTTAAGTTTTATTCATATGTATTTACTTTAGCCTGAAGATGAAAACCTGTAGTTTTCGAAACATTGTGAGAAATTAAAAGTTGTTGCATCCGTTTCTCGTGGCTTTGGGATTTATCCTTAATATTAAATGCAGGCTTTACAGCCGAGTTCCATATATATATATATATATATATATATATATATATATATATATGTGTGCGTGGGTGTGTAGAAAACCCAAATTGTTAATTATACGATCTCACACACATAAATATAATATAAATCTCATCTTCCCACACAAATCTTCCGACTCACCATAAAGATATCCCATTTGGCACTTTCCTTCTATTTATTTATTAACTCTAACCCACTATACATGGAATTGAAGAACGAAAATACAAATGTTGATCCCATATAGAATGTTGAAAGAGAAAATTATTGGACAGTAAGCTTAACTTTACTTATATTTAAAATAGTGGAAATCAATTATTGATTTTTTATTGCGCATCATTTGAATACTAATGAATTTTTAGTAAATACTTAACAACGGTTCACTAGAATGGTCACATTTTATCCTCCTTCCGATTTAGGTTCACCTTACGATGGGATTTAATAAGCCTTTGATAAAATACAATTTAATATCCTTCTTTCAAAGTTAAAAGTTACGAGTATGCTCACTTCAACACAATCCCTTATCTAGCTACCGATAACAAGTGGAGTTCTTATGACTCCACTGTGGAATCACTCATACTTTTAACTTTCGTAACTACCATTTGTTCTTGGAATGAAGGGCCAAGTAAATTATTATGCTAACGATACATAAGTTGCCAAATTATTTAAAGAGGTTAATTAAATGATGCGATGATTTTAAGTACGAAGCTTATTCTTTTCATATTTGGCCTTTTAAAATTTGAAAAATACCATATCGAAGATAATGAGATTAGAAAAGTATAAGGACAAGTAGATCTAACAGTTAAAATATATAATAAATTAAATCTCTTTAAGTGAGTGCATGGCAGATGTAACCAAACAGGAGCCGCAACATTTATCAGATATTGCATCTCAACAGGAAAAAGAGACTTTCCAAACTACCCGTCGTTAGTTAAATCTATATTAAGTTATGCTGCTCCTTTCTCGTCTCCACAATTAACTACGGATGTTGACACAATAGAGCAAGCTCAGTGACGCTATACAAAAATGATAACTAGAATGATTTGGACCTACGAAAGGAAGCTTAAAGAATTCGATCTTTTCCATCAAATATAGAAGTATCAGGCTAAAAAAAATAGGAAATTATGAATTATAAAATAATCTGCCTAACACTGCGAAAAAGGTGTTTGATTTTTCAAGCATAGCAGCGAGAAAATGACAAGAAAAAATGAAGATGCGGAAATTCTAAACATCTCCCGAAAATTTCCCTTTAGCAATCGCATCGTTTAAGTATGGAATTCTCTACCATAATTAGTAATCACTGCTTCAATCACCGAAATTATCAAAAATAACTATGCTTGATTCATAAAAGATATAAAATAAAAATTATTTCACAATATTAAATAACATTACATCGGAATAAAAATGTCTAGTTATATACATATTCTTAATAGAACCTACTTCCTACCAATAAATTGTTCCTTTGTTTGCAAAACTAAGAACAAAAGAGCGAAATGTCTGCTGCGAATTCCTGATAACATAAACTATGAAATTCGAGAATGACAAACGGCATTCAAGTAAATTATATAGGAATTATAATCAATATTGATGCCAAGCAAAAGTGAGTTAAAGGTGCGAATTTGCTTCACGGAATTATTTCGTGAAGCAAATCAGAATATGTACTTCTGATAAGTAAACAATAGAAAGCCAATCCAAAATGATATAGAACAACTTAAAAAAACAACATGAGAGGCAGTTATTTAGTTACCATTAAAAATCGCCCAGATTATTTAGAAATAAATTTTAAAAGAGTCCACACTTTAAGATTTATCAAATCTTTCCACTGACAACGATGTTTAAGAGTTCGACAGCACATATACACTAGATAAAAGAGGAAGTATACGGTATCGCACATTGTGTTAGTCCTTTATTATAATTAAAACGCAATTGCTGGTTCTCTACTATCAGTTATTTTTAACGATTTGGTAAATAAATTTTTAGTTGATAAATTTCTTTTGTAATGGCAAAGTAACAACGATTTCCCTAAAACTAAAAAAAGCACACCCTAGGAATAATATACCCATTTTAGACCTCCCTTTTTTTAATTCCTATAATCTATTATAAGGGAGAAATGTTTAAACACTTGATAATTTACCATTAGTTTTGGACTAAACATCACTCTTTTAGAATTTTTGGCATGTACCTAAAAAAGTGTTCTATTTCCTAAAAAATAATCTCATTTCAAGGATGTACTTAATAAGTGATTTATCTGGACTAAAACCATTTTGACTCAGTTCCACATAGATGATTCTATAGATACTCGGAGCAAAAAAGATTTCTGAAAAGCTCATAATCGCTATTCTAAATAAAAGTCTGGAAACCGCAGACAAGTAGGACTTATATAATTGGTGAATAATCCGAAGTGGTGCCAGAAACTCGCAGCGTCCCTTAGAGGTCGTAATTGGTCTTTTACTCTACGTAATATTCGTAAACGACTGCGACTGTAATTTTTTTTAGTATGATGTATTTGTATTCGTACATAATATATACTGCCTAAATGACACAATAGAATATACGAAAGAATAATTGAGAAGAATTATATTTAATCTTTAAATGCTTTAAAACATGGAAACTATAGTTCAATCTTACTACGGTTAGGAGATAATTTAGGAGCTCACCTTTAAGAAAATGTAAAAGAAAGGAGCGATCTTTGGAAACTTGTCGCAAGTAGTTAAATTATTTATATACTATGGCACGATGTTTCTAAACAGGTAAACCGTATTGCTGGATCATTTGCGCAAAGTTTTGTTTAAAAGAGTGGAAATATAATCGTTTTAATATCAATGTCGATTGATCAGACGTGGCTTTATTATGTTACCCATCTTTGAGCGCCAAGTTTTACGTAAATGTATTTATATATTGCAGAACCTTGTTAGGCAAATGTTAATCCGTACTTTCGAAACCTACCAAACTGGTTTTCATTCGTAATGGATATTATATTGTCTACTGATAGAAGTGCTTCTAATCAGCAAAAAATAGGACACTATTTATTTCGAATGACTATTTAAAGATGAGCTAGAATGAAAGAACCTAACAAATCATATTTACTCATTAAATTGAGACAATTCCAGTAAACAACAGAGTTGAATTTACTTATTCAAAAAACAGTTACAAAAGTTAATTTTTTTCCAGCGCTCGTAGTAACACTTTCTGTAAAAGGTTTTCAAGAAGAGATTTAACAAGGAGATCTTCGATCTTTGGGACAAAGTTTAATTAAAATGATGATCCTCTGAGTGTTGATAACTTTAATAGGAATATAAACGATTACAAATAAAATAACATTCGAACGATGAAGGAATTTTACTTCCATAATTACTTATTTTAAGTGCTCGTTAACATAAAAAATAATTTTATGTCTTAGTATATTTCCATATTTACAAAGTTCCTTATGAATAACAACAATACGAAAGATATGCTACTTACTAATATTTTAGTTCAGAAATCTTTTTATTTGCAAGTATTAATATGATTAGTTTATACTTTATTTGGCATATAAGTAAATAATTATATTACATTTCCTTCTCACATTACATCTTTTCTTTCTCTCGTAACCCAGTTAAAATTTTAATCTTCGGTTCTTTGATTGACTTTACTACTAATGTTAGTTCTAATGATAATATTAATATAATACTTCCCCTTGTAGAAACTGTACATATTACTACACTATGTAACAATCAAAAACTGTTGGTCATGTTTTATTGATTCTCTTTGCTTAATTAGGTCAATAATAAGCCTTAATGATCTCATTCCTTTGCAAGAAACAAGTTGGCGAAAAAGTGGCAAAAAAGTATCTCCCTTAGCTTAGCGTCATTATTTCTTTAATCTGCTGTATTTTATTACATTTACAATTATGCTGCAATAATTATGATTCAATGGTTTCATCTTATGTTTTCGAGCATTCAGCCTATTCAGTTTGTTAATTTATTTGAGCAACAATTTTAAAAATCTAAAATAAAAGGAATCATGATCAATTATTGGGAAGCTTATGATTCATATTCGGGAGTTATTTTTCGTGATAAAGAGAAAACATAGGTCTCACATCATGTTTGCGGTTAACACGGTTAACGCTCGAAAGTGTTTTAAATTAAACTATATTATTTAAAATGCTTTTTCAATCAAACTTTATTATTTTAGTTATTATTCTGTACTGAATATATAATATTCATAACTAAACTATAAAAATTTCGAATAGACTTTTAAAATCTAATTTCTAAATATGAATGCAATAATAAGTTATAAATATTTTTATAATAATTAAATAATATAAGACAGAAAATTTAAAAATATGAACGGCGTGATATATAATTCTGTAAATCTCTTTATATGAGCCACAGAGATTTACCATGTGAGGAAACAAGGCGCATCAAAAACAGCATCTGATTTAAAACACGATAATATAATAATAATTTTACCTTAAGATCTGCTAAAATCATATTTTTAAGTAGCAGGATGGAATAGAGGCCATAAAAACCGAGGAAATTTGCAATGCCGCAGATATAATGAGAACTAGCAATTCATCACCATGACACTACTTCTGTTTAATTGACGTTCAGAGGGAAGCAGAGAACTTTCACTTTGCATGTGAATACATTCCATCATTACAAGCCCCAGTGCCCAAAAACGATAGGTTCATGACTCTTAGTAAAGAAGAAATCAGTGCCTCCTGGTTTTACTACATCAAATTAAAGGAGTGATGAGGACTTTCAAACTGAGACGTATCCCAACAATCCAAACCAACAGGAGGTCAATCATCTGATAATGGAATTGGGTCCAGTGGAAAGAGAACTACTAGATAAAAGCTACAGGATCATTGTTTATAGAAAGAGTCACCTCATTTGGGCGGGTAATTCCACACTCAAAGTTGCATTGTTCTTCTGAAATTACATTCGGGCGAAACCTGCGTTCCAACGATGTAAAGAGAAACTAATAATTTCCATTCTCTCATTCACATTTGCACCTTTAAAAATGGCATGATATTTTTTAGTTACTCGAAAGTTCTGTTAAATACTTGGAAAGTTAGCAGAAATGTTTTATAGGGCTTGAAGTACGCTTCACTAAAAAAACATGCTCCCTCTATAAGTGAAACAGCAGAGAAATAGCCTAATATTAGAAGAGGAATGATTGGCCCTATCTGGTTAAGGATGAAAAACTATTGATTGTTGCTGCCCACACTTCGTAATCAACTCGGGCTAACAAAACATGTCTAGAATGTATTTTCAAATGTTTCCAATGTCAAAATTAGCAAATGTTTTCAAAAGACCAATAAGGTAAAAAACTACCGCATTCAGATCACTTCGCCAAAATATGCCAGTTTAAAGAACTTGCCGCATGCAAAAGTTCCAATAGTTGGTACTCAACTTCATAAGTAACGGAAGATCAGATGGTTTTAGCCAGTTAGTCATTCTAAAAGCTCTAAAATTACTTAGCAATGGATTTTGTGGGTTATCAATAAGAAATTTATATGAAATTCTTGCAAATTATATTGTAACCTGTGTTCTTTTACTTACATAACATGTTTATAAAACATGATTCAAACTATAATTTAATATTATAACAGGGATAGAATTGACACACTAATGTGCTAAACTTATTTCAGTTTAATGAATACCAGGGACCAGTAAGATTGATATGAGAAAAATGACAAACTTACACATAGAGGCCAGTTTAACGCCAGAAAATTAAGTCCTAAGAAAGGGCAGAAGGTTAATGGGAAAAATAAATAACATCCCCCAAGAATTTGCATAACGTATCTATATCCCCAACGATCAGTGCAATAACTATCATCCTGAAAGTTTAAGATATCAGCTGATAAAAGAGGAAGAGCAGCAAAGAAAGCATAAAAACTAACCAATGAGATAAAAGAAAAAATACCGAGTACGAGTAATTTGTCCTGCACTATTTACCAATATTTTTATTGAAGCTACTATATGTTTTAGGATAAAAAACCTAAGTGTCTGAATCAATATGACTGATACTGTATATATATATATATATATATATATATATATATATATATAAATATATGTATAGATTACTCTTTTCCTTATTCGTGGCTTTCAAGCATTTAAAATTTTTATAATGCTCACTTCTTAGCTGTTTCTCTTACTTTTCTCATTCGATAGTTTTCTTGCCAGGCATACTTTATTTCACATAGTAATAATACCCTCTGCTGAGGTATTCCTGTGTATAGCCTTTCGGTGTAAGGGCGCGTACACTTGCACGGTCAGATAGCTAACACGAGGCCGTCTTTGATAGGCTTTGGAACAATGGAAGGGGTGGAAGGATATATAAAGATCAAGACCCCTAAATATAATTTATAAAGATAGTTAGTTAAATGGGATAATTTACAATGTGACAGAGGTAAGCTAAGAGTGGAAAATTATCGTTAATCCGAATTATGGAGCTTATTTATGTTTGAGCGTGGAGTCAATTAAAAGGGGATGCTAAGGAATCCAGATGACACTGGACCGGGGGGGGGGGTAATCATGGGATTACAAAGCAAATTCGATTGACCTTAAAGTATAGCGTTGTTCGGAGAGGAAAGACCAAAGGCACGGGTCTTCGAGGGGAAACTTCTGAGGGTGTTGAAGAGTAGGTCTCGTATATGGATGTTTGAGAGTACTTCTTGCAGAAGGAAGAGATTTTCTCTGCTGCAAAGAGATTTGGTCTCAAACACGAGAGGGGGCACATGAGTCTTGAAGGGGGGGTCGTGACTAGGGGGGGGGGCGCAGAGTTCACCGGGAAGAAGATTAATCGATAAGCTTTCATCTGAACAGGGGCCAAAGTTTAACGAAGGGCGATCTGCTGGTGAAATCTTAACGACGAGGTGTGACTCGAACATTGGTTGCGGGACTTCTTTGGAAACAGACACGGGATCTAAACGGAGGGACTGGCAGGCTCTCAATTTCCTCGAAAAATGACTGAAGAAGGGGTATATAGCCTGGTAGCTTGTCCGTTAAATGGCCCTAGGGCATAGCCGTACTAAGAATATTCACGATGCCAGTGTGTGCAAACTTATTTCTAGATAAGGGGTCAGATCAAACGTCGAGCGCGTTTGAGTGTAAAAGAAATGTCCACGAGGTATGGAGGGGAGGACTCGGCGTTATCACGTGGGAGAGAGAACCATGTGTGTCTCGCTAAAGTAAATCCAGGCGGGTCACCACGCAGCGCGAGGCAGCTTCCTTCTCGTCGATTCTAGAATTCCCACGCTAACGAGCACGTGGTCTGGGGGTCGAAGGGGCTGAAAAGGAATATTTCGAGGGGCTTCTTCTCACGCTGATCCTTTGAAGGGCATCCCCTTACACCTTCTTACAATATCAGATATATAGTCCGTTGCGGGCTTCTCCTGGATTATTGGTAGCGTGCGACTTTATATCTCGTTAAGACGTGCGGTCGGTGACTCAGTTGAACCGTGCGTTGGTGCCCGCTTTGCCTTTTTTTTAGTTAATAACATTTTAACTATTTGGCCGATTCTAACAAAATTTGAAATCCTTATGTTGTTTATATTCTCTTTCGAATAATATAATTGCCAAGATCCGTCCTGGGATAGCCCTGGAATTGTTTTGTTTTGGCCATAGAATCATAACTATTCGGCCGATTCCGATTCTAACAAAATTTGAAACATTTATGTTGTATTACATTTTCTTTCGAATGATAGAATTGCCAAAGTCATCCCGGGATTAGCCGAGGAATTATTTGGCAATAACATCATACTTATTCGGCCGATTCTAACAAAATCTGAAACTCTAATGTTGTTTTACATTCTCTTTCAAATGAAATAAATGCCAAGGTCCTCCTAAGGTTTTTCCTGGAATAATTGAAAGTTTTGTAGGTTGTAAGGTCATAATCAGATTAAGTGAGAGCACTCATCTTTAGTCATTAGACCTTGTTTACTTAGAATAATGCTCCATCAAAATTAAAATACTCCCCACGATCGCTGAAAACCCCCGGCTCGGCATCAATATCAGAGGGCAGAACGATTCAAAGACCAATTTTTCGTGTACGAGCTACCTTCTTCTCTCACTTCGTACGAAGATAATGCCTCTGGTACTTTCGATTTCTCGTACGCAATGCTGCGATAGTTGGGAGGAGAGTTAAGCATGATATTTGTTTTAACTGTATAAGGCCAGAACTGATTGGTCTCTATTTTACCAGAATGCTGGCCAATTCTTACCTTGCTTGCTTTTCGCAAAGCGGGGAGATTTCTTTGCAACGTTGCTTGATCTCCCCCAAATTTTCCTACTATCATGAGTGTGAAAGTTTTTGAAGAAATTACCAGTTGTTAGATTAGCTTAATTCCTTGACATCTGCGCACACCTTAATTCAGCTGAAAGCGAATTTCATAACTTCCAATTCAGGGGGAATAAACTACTCTGGCTGTTGCGTGTTATTTGCCAGGTATTTCTTACTGAACAGCATTTTGCCACGGGGTTTTCACTCCGGGAATGCATTACATAATGCGTATACGAGTTATTTCCTTCACATTCTCTAGGTCTACTGCATTTATTAAGGTTATATTCAGCATCTCATATTGAACTACTGCCGTAACTCATGCGGACGAAATAATCTAATCCAAGGAACATAAGTTAACACTACTTAAATCTTAATTTTGATTACTCAACATCAATTCTGACAAATAGAATTAACCACTTTAAAATCAATTTTTAATAAGTAGATTCCGTATCACCATATGCGTTTATTTCTATTATTAGTCCCTTAAGGAGTTCCTTTCTTTGTTTAATGTCTCCATCCCACCATGGGACTGGAAGATTATTATATTATGTTCTAAATATAACTATTTTGTCTTCCTCTGTTATTTTACAGTTACAGTTGAGCCCATATATATTTATATTATATCTAATTAAATAATCTTAAAAGCAATATATTATAAGTATAAATGATAATAAAACAAATTATTAACATTAAACATAGTGCTTATTAGAAAAGCACAAGAAACAAAAGTATTGTCAACGTTTACATCGCTAATATGTTTAAATAAATCAAAATATTAAAATTAGTGGTGAAGAATGCTCAAGAATGTCGGATGGAATATTCTAGACTAATCCAGAATAGCTGGATACTTACACAGCTAACTTTTCGAGGTGTTTATTATAGTATTAGACACGGAGAAAGAATTATTCCTACAATGATTTTGGAATAGGAACATGGTGAAGACATCCGAACATTCAGAAGCATATAGGAAGCGTAAATTGAGCTGCACATTATAGGGTTGAGCGAAAAGCATTGGTTCTGAAATTTATTTTCCCATCACGATTTTTTAGGGAGCTATTTGTCAAATTAAACCTCCTAAAAGGATTTTTTGATATAATAATTTTTAAAGGTTCCTAACGCCATTGAAAATTTAAATTAATGCGATTTTCAACTAAATTTTTAATTTCGTGGATTGTATCTGAAAATTATATTCACATTTCAAATTGATACCTCCTAATAAATAATTTTTGTATTTTAACGAACAAGTAACTAAATTTAAAAGTAATCGATTGATATTTAGAGGTTCCTCAATGACATATTATGTATAGCGAAGGCTCTCGTTTTGAGTTGCTGTGTTTGGGTGTGGCTCTTTCTATTGTCTATTGTTCTAATCAAATTCTTCTATTTGTATTTAAGAACATTTATATATACAATAAATATTTATACACGTTTTATTATATTTCAGAGTTGAAATAATATGTAAGAAAAATATTAAAACAATATTTAATTAGGGCATTAAAACCTAGAACGCGTCAGGAAATTCAAGGCCCTTTGTTTGAAGTACCCTGCGCCATTAGTGAAGAAGTGTTGCCAACTTATAAAGATGTTATAAATACGTTTTGTTTGAGCAAGAAAAGGAAAAGAACAGCTATAGAAAAGACCCGCCAATTAAACAAATTATCACACTAGTAGCGGATAAGTTAATTTATATTTGGAAAAATGGCATAAATCCCTTGTGTGTCAATTGAGGGAGTTAGAAAAAGAAATTTAAATTATTATTCAAAATATCAGCCTTTAATGAGAAATATTAACAGAAAAATGTGACATAATTCAAACAGAAATCTGACGATTTTACAAAGAATGCAGAAAAACGGTTTGATATTTCGTGTTGTAAAAGCAATAGCATTGGAAAAGAAGTTTCTGCTAATGGAGCAAACGTTTTTGGAAGACCAACGAACAATTAGGAAAATGATAATAGATAAGATCGATAAAATTCAATCCAAGAAGAGTATTCAGAGTGCAATTAGAAAGTATCGTGAGTATTTTCTCTTAAATCAACCATCTCCTTCGATAGATAATATCGAAGTGATTCTTCCTTCATCCAACACAGATACAGAATCTGCTGAGGATGGGAGTAACTATGATCTTCCTTCATCCGTTAAACACAAAGAAATAAACAACAAATTTTCATCCAAGACTCCACGAATAAAATTGTCAGGATTTGTGTTGGCATGTGACCGCACTGGTGTGTCTGTTTGAGCTGCAGCTTTAATAACAAATTCAATCCTTAAGAAATTACCCTCAATTGAAGGCAAATATAATTTTGTAGTAGTTGACAGATTAAAAGTTAGAATAGAGAGTGTCAAAGAACGTACTACACTACAGCATGAAATTAGATCGGATAAGCCATTAAATTCCACTTATTTTGATGGTAAAAAAGATAGCAGATTTATTGTTGAGACGATGGAGGGAACTTATCACTAGAAAAAGATAATGGAAGAGCACATCTCTAAGATACGTTGGACACTTGACAATGAAGACAGGTTCTGCAAAAGCTATATGCGAAACAATATTCTCATATCTAGAAGAAAATAACATCGCAACTGATAAGCTCGTTGCTGTGGGATGCGATGGAACGGCCGCAAATACAGGAACAAAAGAAGGTGTGAACAGAATGTTAGAAGAAAATATTAATAGACCACTGCATTGGTTTATTTGCCAGCTCAATCCAAATGACCTACCATTGCACCATCTGATCAACAATTTGTAGGGTAAAAAACCGGAGCCTCCTGGATTTGTTGGACCTATATGGAAACAACTGGATAAATGTGAGACTCTAAGTGTTGTTGACTTCGAGCCACGTCCGACTAACTTGCCGTCTTTTGACAGAGGAAATCTTAGCACTGATCAAAAGTATCCGTTTGATATCCTTCTATCTATCTCACAAGGTAAATGTTCTATTGAAATGGCTTTTAAGAGTCCGGAAAAATGTAGCATGCACGATGGCTTACACCGGCAAATCGGATAATTCGATTATATGTATGTTTGGACTTCCGACCCTTCTGACATGCTGAAATCCATTGTCTTGTTCATCATGAAGATGGATGCACCAAGCTGGTTTGAAATAAAAGCTAGCTCTTCTTCGCAAGATGGAGCAATTACTGCAAGGGATGAACAAACAGATTAAAGATATAGTTGCCCTAGTGCTACAAAGGAATGCTTATTTTACGCATACGGAAAACATTTTCTCTGCATGCTGAAAGATGAAAGAAATCATGTCAGGGAACTCGCATAGAGAAGATTTATGGAAGCACGAAAAGATTATAAAGGAAAATCAATACGCACTTTCAAGACCCTAGACATAAACTTTGAATTTGGCAACTACATCCACCTAATTAATTGGCTGCAGACCGTTGTGACCGAACCTCCACTTAGTAGGACGCTCTCTGATGATCAGCTTGAAGAATCTATCCGTCAGCAACCTAAATTGGATATTCCTAAGTTTCCTTGTCACACACAAGCGGTTGAGAGATACATCAAACTGGCAGCAGAAACGTCACTAGCAGTTTAGGGAGAAGACAAACGGGGCTATATAAGGAGTAGAATTGAGTTCAGGAAAAAAATACCTTCATTTAATACCAAGAAGGATTTCGTAATGAAAGGTGATAACACTACGAAAATCTAAGGTATTGAATAAAAAGATATTGAATAATAGTGAAAATTTAAATATTTGTCTGTTAATTGTTTGATTTCTTCTATTTCGGAGTAATGATAATAAAAATTTACAGGTTGCATGGAAACAAACAGAAGAAAAGGAAGGGAAACTTATCGAGTAGTTAGGAGATTATTTTAATTCAATAAAATGAAAGTAAAAGTATTGATTGTAAAGCTTCATGGAGATATATTTTTTAAAAGTTTTATGTAAATAATTTACCCCGTATATGTAACAACTTGGAGTTTGAAAACAAATAGATAGAATTTTCCGACAATCTTGCTTTTTTTTTTAAATTTTCAATCGCGTTGAGGAACCTGAAAGTATTAATTTATACGTCTGAAATTCCAACACAATACTTGTCGATTTTGAGTCTATCAAAGAATCAGGGTGGGAAAATGAATTTCAAAATTATTTGCAAAGTCCCCTCTTTTCGATCCACCCTACTACACAACCAAGGAAATGGATATAAAAATATTTTTTGGCAAGTTTAAATATCCCAATTTCATATATAAGGAATATTATCGTAAATTATAGGGCTGATGGGACTATTGGTAATCTGTAGGGAAACGGCGACCAAGAAAATTAACTGACTGAGATGTGCGTTCGTGTGTTCGAATTGCCAACAAAAATCCAAAAGTCACTTCAAAGGAATTGATAGCAGATCTGACTAGCAATGGAACAATTGTGGAGTTTTCAACAGTGCGACGTTACCTGAACCGTGAGGGTCTCCATGGAAGTGTACCAAGGATGAAACCACTGTTGAAGACGGTTCACAAAAAGAGACGCTTAGAGTTTGCCAGAGAATATCTTGATGAAACTAAAGCCGAACTTAGAAAAATATTATGATCAGACAAGACTAAGCTCGAGCTATTTGGCAAAAATAACCACTATTACGTTTGGAGAAATCTGGAGAAGCTCTGCTGGAAAAGAAAATCATACTCTGAAACACTGAGGTGGTTTAATCATGTTTTGGAGGTGTTTTTCTGCTGCAGGTACTGGCTAAATTTGTGTGATAGAAAGGACTATAAATTCCGCGGGCTATCAGCGAATTTTGGATGAACATGTGAAACAATCGTCATGGAAGCTTAATCTTGTCAGAGGGTTCGGCTTCCAACAGGATAATGATCCCGGGCACAGGTGCAAATCAACGCAGAAATATTGTGCCAATCAACGCTTGAAAGTGAGAAATGGCCTTCTTAAAGTTCAGATTTAAATCCGATTGAAAATTTATGGAAAGAACTGAAGTCACGTGTTCTTAAGAGGTCACCAAGCAGCATTGCAGAGAAGAAAGCTTGAACAGTGGAAGAGTGGAGTAAAATTCCTAACAAAACTTGCCAAAACCTTGTTAATACCTACAAGAAACGTCTGATTACTGTGCTGCTAAAGGATGTCATACCATGTATTAATTTCTAGTTGCCAATAATATGTATATATGTAATATTTATTAATGTTGCTAATACTTTTGCTTCTTGTGTTTTTCAAATAACAATTTTTAATGTTAATATTTTTTATTATCATTTATACATTATAATATATTGCTTTTAGGCAAATCTAATTAAATATAATATAGATATGTACATTTCGAACTAGTAAAGTATAAAAATTCGTAAATTACAAAATTTGAGAAATGGAGACAATAGATATGCGCGCAAATTTATTTGGGATATTTATCTTATAGCAACAGAGAGGGAACAAATAATTCGGAGTTATAATACGGGCGTTATAATATGGCTACACTATTATAGAGTTTTTCCATATTTTCCAAGTTTTTAACAACATGTGATTTCACCTCATCATCATCACTAACTCTATAATTGTATAACGGGATTTTTTTTAAATTAATAAATGTTTTTTTCCTTAGTCGACAAATGAATTATGTTTTTTATCAAAGTTACCAGGCTATGGATTCTCTACTAAGATTAAAGTATAAAATCTAGAAAAAAGCATCCATGGTTAAATTCGTATCAATTTTTTGAACTTCGCCAAATAGAATAATTTTATAAATAAACTCAAATCTATTTCCCCCCTTTCAAAAAATCACGTTGCTAAAATATAGTTATAGATAAAGTAAAAAAGCAGCCTTACTTTAAGTTCTATAATTTTCTAAACTTCACCAATTGTAATTTCTTTTCTTTTAAAACATTATAAAGCATTGGATAATCATTTTTAATTTGATATTTTGTTGTTTTTTGAAAACTCTAAAGAAATTCTTAGAAATTACTTTAATAAAAATTTAAAATATACTTGTTATAATCAAACTAAGATGAAATTATTATTCAAATACTCCCAAAAATCCCGTTCTTAATTATAAAGTTAGTGATGATGATGATGAAGTGATGGTGATTATTTCTGATAATTCTTTTATAATATCAAAAAACAAAATAGTGAAGTTCAGAAATAAATATAACCGCTAAAAAAAATGTGAAATGCTCATTTGAGCATAAAACCTATTTTTTTAAAGTATTTTACATTTTAGCCTTTTGCATATAATAAATTTATAAATAATTGTGAAGCTACACTAAATCTGATAAAAGTGCATTTCACCGTTTTCTTAGCATACGGCCGTAAGTATCGAAATTTTATTAAACCCAGAGAATTACAAATGGTGAAGTTCAGAAAATTTCTTTTTATATATCTTCTATAATTATATTTTGGCAACGTGATATTTTAAAATGGGGAAAATTTAGTTTAGAGTTCTTTTTTAAAAGTATTATAAATGTCGAAGTTCATAAAATTTAGAAAAATTTAACCATGGATGCTTTTGTTTAGATTTTAAATTTTAATCTTATTAGCGAAGTCAATGCTTGGTATATTTATAAAGATTTCTATTTTGGTTACTCATTTAATCAATCCTGAGCAGTGAGTTGAGCGCACTCTGCTCTTCGCACATTTGCTGGTATTCTTAAGATGTGTTTCCCTTTTGTTCCCAATGCTTGGCAAACAAGCCCAGAATGAATGCAGCTAAATCCACCAAATTAGCCTAACTCAGCTGGTTCACGGGATCTTTTCAGCATTAGGATTAGAAAAAAATAACATTTGTGAAGGTGCTTATATGTAATTAGTAAAATATTCCACTCCATAAAGAATATGATGTGTGCGACTCTATTGATTATGACCAATAACTACAGCTCTCCTCTTCTGTCAAACAGAATGAAGACATGGTAATTTGTTTCAGCCGAGATAGAAAGTGTAAAGGAGACAATAACAATTAGGTGTGTTATGGCAAACCTCACCATTCCTAACTAATATGACTTATAGTTTAACTTTAAGAACTTTTTACATTTTAATAAGTTTTAAACTACTCAGTAATTTAGACAAATAAAAAAAACCTTTCAATTTCAATGGATGTAACAAATATCAAGAACAGAGAGGAGGATAAATAAATTGTCCAATGTCTCCACTTATATATTAATGCGATTTCCTCGATTCCTCCAACCCCTTACAACTCTGGAATTTCATAAGAATCCACCTTTATTATGAAGTTTAAATTGGTACTGTGAAGCAGCAGAAAACTTGAAAATTTGATGACTTGAACGAAGAGTAAATTTTTTATTCCAAATCATTCCGTTCACTTTCAGTGAAAGAATGAAGTCTTTTGGGATGCTTCAAATGCTCCCAAGTTCCCAGGTTTCGAACAAATGAGATTTCTTTCTATTTTCTTGTTCCTTTGAAATTCAACATCAAAGAAGTCGATAACACCTGCGTCCTTTATAAGAGGTTTCCTTAAACTTTCTGGGTTTTTTTTACTATTCATATGGCCTTCGCTCTTCATTTGCTTCATTATCATTCACTTTCTTTTTATTTTATTTATTTTATCTTTACTCTCTCTTTTCTTGTCTATATACTACACCTTATTATTTTCTTGACCTGTTTTCATGGATTAATTGTGTCATAGCTAGTCTTTAATTACGAATTTTCTCTCTCTTCTCCTTTCTCATTTCTAAATAACATCACCTCACTAATCAAATTCTTTTCGGTATATTTCTATCGCAATCAGTTCTCATTTCTTCTTTTTTTTAGATAAATATTAGCGCATCTGGTAGTGTGTCCGTATGTGGACATTTATTTTACTTATTTACGAAATTCAACTATTCTCTCACCACATTCCTGTAACGTACATATATTGTCAAGTTCTTCTTTTTTACTTCATATAAATTGGAACTATTTTTTGGTTGTTTCAAGAGACATTGAGAAACCTGCGAGAGAATGATGAGTTCTTTACTATTGCTATAATTCTTAAAGCAATCACAAAATTCGATTTACACAGTTTACTGCTATTTTCGTTGATTTTCTTTTAGAGTTAAAATTACCGTTTAAAAAGGTAAAATATTTTTTAAAAGCAGGTGATTAAAAAGTCCCATTATATTTAGCGAACCTATTAATTACATAATTTATCCTTTTGAAATAAAGGTTTGGCGAAATATATTTTTGAGCTACACTCTATAAACAAAGAATGAAATCGAAAGACAGGAAATTATAACATTGATACATACTTATATAAGAGTGTAACTACAACTTAATGGTTAAAATGTCACCATGTTGGCCCAGCACTTATCTGTCATATATTCCTTAAAATAATCCTTTTCATCCGCAAAATTTCTATTTCTAATTTATTTTTTGTTCATTCCCCCTTTTTTGTCTTTCTTAAGACCCATTGCTGGGTATCAATATCACCAATTACATGGAAAAAAAAGGCGTTTTGTTTTTTTCAGGCATAATTTGGAATAGAAGGAATTCCTATTTCTGTAATGATGGCTAGCTTTAAAGAATAATTGGAGAGATTGCTGAAAAAATACCATGATGTAGACAAATAACTTTTGGCAGCCTTATCAAAGGTCTTCTCTATTAATTGCTTATTAAATTGTATTAAACCGAATATAACGTGCAAGCCCTCAATAGCAAGATACAAAGCCTGACGATCACTATTCTTCTGCACTCGAATATTTTAAGCTTTGAAGTGTTGCTTTGAAATTCAAAGTGCGACATGAGCATCCCGGTATCAAACTCCAATCCTGTTCATGGAGTTTACGTTTTAGAAAGCGAACTTTCGTTCACCACATCATGTTGTACTAAACTGAAAAATATTTTAACTGTTTTGGTTTTAAAATTCTTTCTTATCAGCAATGGAAAGCTACATATTTAATAATGTAAATATAGCATGCTAATGTTGACCTGACCAAGCATCTAAATTTATTATTAAACACTCACTCACATCAATGAAATTAATGGTTCATTTACCATTTGACATATAAAATTGAAACATTTCACGCCGGAAAATATAACAAAAGTGGCAACCGACGTATCGTTCGAAATATTTAGAACTCTTTAGTTTTCCGGACCAGAATTATATTTTAAGGTCTATAAAAAATATAATTTGACTAGGCTTCTTACGACCATCTTTTCAAAGTCTTGCGACGAGATTCCGTTGTTCTTATCTTTTTCTCTAAAAAAATGGACACAGCTAGTTATTTCTAGGACCTTGCTCTTATATGCAAGTTTGATCATAAACATTTTAATTTTACAATTTCACCTTAAAAAGGTGTATTCGTAGCGCATCATTGCCTCACCGATGATGATTTTGAGAGATTTTAAATTGATTCGCCCTTGCTCATGTTATTCTTTGTTATTCTGTAGCCACTCTTTCTCAGTTGTATCCCTCTTCATTTTATTTAGATTCGGTGTCCTTTTAATTTTTAGAGAAGTTAATTTCCTATTTAGAGTTAGTGTTCCTTGCGAGCATAGAAAGTGGAAAATTTCCATTTGCTCTTAGAAGCATCTCATATGGTCTACATCACAGAAAATAAACAGGATAAGAGTGATTTACGACCGGACTCCTTAACACCGAATTGCTTTTTTTTCGACTAGATATATTGCGTACTATCCCTACCTCTACCATTTGATTAAGCCTTTGGTTTCCTCTTTCAGCTACTGTAATTATGTACCATCCATGCAATTTCACTTCAACAAACTTGAACAAATTCTCCAATTCCACTTCTAGCGAAAGAAATCTCCTTCGTTTTAAAATATAAACCTACAAAGAATTCATTTAAATTTCGAGAATTTGCTAGGGAATATTTTAATGAAGACTCGTCATCTCACTTGTTTTTTTCATATCCACTATGGCATTTCACAAAATTGCGGCAATAAAGAACTAATTGGGATAGTAAGAAAGAAGATAATTACTTAACTCTCTTCTCTTTACTCTGACGTAGACCTATTTCCAAGTTCGGTATTTCATTCAACAAAAATATTTTAAAGGGAATGTAGGAATAAATGAGTAATGATACGCTAAATTTAGATTGGAATAGTTTGAAATGATAAGAAAAAAGTTTTGAAAAGAAAATGCTGATTTGAATGGTATTGAAATTGTGTGAAAGGGAAATTGAGCGAGGGGGAAATTGAAGAAAATTCTTGGAGTATTTTGAATAGAGAAGTTCACGAGATAATTTTTGCTAAGCTACAAAGCAAATCAAGAATATTAAACAATTAAAGATTGAGTGTATATAAACAGATGGAAGAAAATATATTAATTAAACATGCAAAAAGAATGAATAACGGAATTATGGTTTTTAATTGCATCACATTGTTTTTATTATATTATTAAATTTAATTTGAATATATTTGATTGGCGATTTTTTCGATTTATTGTGAATTTTATTTTTCTCTTTGGAATTCACAATTTATTGGAATACTAGGACGGTACAAGGCGTTGGTGAAATTTAATTCCGAATCTCTCGATGGTACCCCCTAAACTTTCTGAGGAGGTTTTTCCTTCATAGACTGTATGCTGGAGGAATTTTTTTTCAAAGGTGTTAGTTTTATTTTATTTTTATTAGTTTTGTTAATGTTAAGAAAGTTTGGTTAGAATGTTTGATTATTTGGTTGCTCTGGTATAATTCTCAGTTTAGATATTTTTGACTTTTCTCCTGCTACCTAGAGATCAGCACAACCATCTAAACCTTGCAGCTCCCATACTGTTCCGCCAGATTCATACTACTATGTTTATATTCCTTGTAAACATTTCTTTTATTAATTTTTTCCTCACAAACGAACAAGGCTCTTCTCTCCTATCCCTCATGGTAGGCGGCTAAATTTCCAGCCACGCGGCCCACCATGTTAAGACCGTCAAATGGAGCTCATCTCCTCCCTCTTAGCTCCGTTTAGAGGGAGTAACAACTTTTTTGCATTATGCTGGAAGGAAAATGAAACCTATCCAAGTTTAGGCGTGTTTTTTGCGATTATTTGTACAATATTTTTTAAATTAATCTGACCTCATTTTTCCTTAGAAAAAAAAGCTGCATGGAATCAATGCATCTTTATATATCTCATCGTCTTCCTTTTAACACTCAAAACGAAAGGAATAAAAAAAATCGGGCGGACGAATTTTCTAAATATACACTCAATCATCAATATTTTAGACAGATATGCCCGAATATGTAAATCTTAAGGGAAATTGCACAAAGACGTTTGGCGGGAAGCAGCGATACGTTTAGTAACAAGATAATAAAGTTTGTATCACCACTTCCCAATATGAACACAAACCCTAGATATCTGCATATCAACCAGAAGATAACTTTCATTTACCTAAGAAAGTTTCCTCTTATTTAATGAGTTAATAGAATGGCAAAAGAAAAAAAGTAAACATCAAACCGTGAGGAGAATAAAGAAGCATACAAATAGTTCAATATCGCAAGCATGGACCTGCACCTACTACACCATTGCGAGCTTCATCAACTAGCCATGTCCTTCTGCTGTTTCTGGCAAGGCTGAGGTTTGAAAACTTATTAACAAACTCTACTAGTTCCACGAAAAACAGCGTTTTCTCCCTTCACATCGGTAATTCTCCGCGCTGGCTTTATATTTTTTCCTTTTTCCTGGCTAATACCTACTCGAAACTTCCATTCAAGTTCAAATTATTTATCGTGCTTAGTGAATTCGCTTAAATGCATCTACCTAAATTCGCTAAAATTTCTGAGGTAATAATCCAATTCATGTTCATTGTGTTATTACAGATCAAGAGAATCTTTGTCTCGAATATATTTATTACAGATTTTTTGTTTTGCTTCCCATCTAACCAAAGTTTCAAATTGCTATACCAGGTTACATAATCTGCGCAACAATCTGAACTAACTTATTTTTGCATTGTAATTCTAATAAACTGACTCAACTCTACATTAAATGTAGTGATTCTTTTATGATAAATTAACTCATTTACTTCTTTTCACTTAAATATTATAACAATATTAATTTTTTTCTTTCTTCCAGAAAGAAATTACATTTTTTTCCATTATTGAAGTTAATTATTATCACACAAATAAATTGGCTCCAGGTTTGACCACAAAAATTCAAGAAATTTATAAATAAACAGCAGCGATAAATAACCCCTCTTCCCACCCATGGTATTCTGGGACTCACTGTGCGTGGCCCCTAGCCTCATAAGACGAGAAGGTTCCATCTTCATTCACTTAAATAGGAAATGTCAATTGAACGTTTATCATTCCCCATTCTTTCTATCTCAACATCTTATTAATTTCGTTTATTTATTAAGTATTTATTTTGGTGTTTATATTATACAGTCTATTTATTTCTTAAGCCTTTTCCTACCTAATTTCTGCCTATTTCTGTTAGTTTTGGAGATTTTTACCACACAATTTTCTCCCTTTAATCTGACCCAGCTATGTTGATGACCTGTTGTTCTTTTCAGTGAAGGTGGTACGGGAACTCTTAAATTTACCCTGCTTACCCCGTGTTTCTAAATTCGAAAAGACCGTCCTAAGTATTCTCCTTTAGGTTGGTTAAGAAACATGGATGAAGGGAACGTATCTTCTGTCCGAGAGGGCATATTGGTCGCATCTGAGTCAAGAGCTCTACTTTTGCCGGGCCCTTCTAGGTTTCACTGGTTTGAGTTCACAAGAGAACAAACGAATTTAATTATGGTTTATTTCATTCCCCAACCTACATCTTCTTGGGTAGTTTCGCCTGCAAAAATAGTTTTAGTTACAAGCGCTTTAGACCAGTTTAACATAATTTGTCTCGATCCTTAGAACTATATGCCAACGAAATAGACCTTATGTTTGAGTATCCTTTTTCTCTACCACTGAAATATAATCTAATAAAGTACTTTCTATGGTTGCCCTTTTCAATTTAAATGATGCATCCACATTTCGTTCTACTAAGCCACGTTGTATTTGGGCTCGTTTTTGGTGATGAAGACAGCGTAATGGAGTTATTTTCTCCCACCCATCAAGATTCTGTTAGAAATATGTCTACTCTTGAAAAAGTACCAGTCTCTGTTACGTCCCATCTTAGGCTTACTTTTGTTAAAAAGTGCTAAATCAACAGAGTTGAAAAAATATCACTTGTCTTGATTACAATACAATTTGACAGATTGACTTGTTCCTAATGACTTGAAGATGACTAACCAATTTGGCTCTACTCCTCTTAGTGCTTCAAAGTTTTAATCTACAACAACTTTACCATTTGTCAAGGTTGTCTATCTTTAAATCACAGTCGGCAGTTATATAAAATTGCCAATAAGAGGGTTGGTTCATCTACCTATTCTGTCGAGTTGGTCATAAGTATCCGCATGCAAGCGCTCTTCACAATTGTGTGTTCCTAATTGCGGTGAATATCATAGCGCAGTTGACATGACCTTGTCAGTTTAATTACTGGAGAAAAATTCTCTTCTTTAGGATTTACTTTTCCTGGACATTTAACCCCACCGTCGGGATTAAAAGCAAATTTTACCACCTGCGTGTCTTTAATCAGATGGTTTCTGTTTTGTTGGACAAAACATCCCATCTTGTGATCACCTGTCGCTCCGCATGTCAAACGTTTGGATATTGCAGCAGCACCAGGTGGATCTCGACTGTACTTAGAGCGATGCTAGCTTACTTGTTCTGAGATAACCTATCACCATCTGCCCACAACCCACGTCGAAATTCAATGGGCAAAATTCAGCGTTATTCAAGCCTACTGGATAAAGGGGGGTGTGGCAATGGATGTCTGAATTACGATGAAGGCAGGGATTTCCAATTTGCAGGTGAAGAGTGTAGATGTTTGCCTTCTCGTTTTTACTTGATAAGAATAGCGCAACGCTCGGGAAATAAATATGCATGCCGATTTATCGTAGCCAATGGCAACAGATCCAACAACAATACACCGCTACTATCTATTCTCGATAGTATCTTCAATTCCAGTTACAAAGACTTGGAAGAGGATAAAGAAGATCGCAGCTAAATATCATAGCCATGTTACCTAGGCTTAAAGAGCAAATGGATTTGTTGAAAATGACTATATGATGGTGGATAACACTTTAACCAATCTTTTTAATCATCCCAGCACCACTGCTAGTTATCGAACAACCCTTTTAGCCATCAAGCTTTCTCAGGATTCTCGGCCTCTGCATTTAATCCCGATGTCCAGCCTAATAATTTTATAAATAAGATTTACGAAATTCGTGCTAACTTTTCAGTCTCTGTCTAAACCTCCATGGTCTTTATGAAATCCATTATGACTTTTATGTCACTTCCATCCACAAAGAAAATGAATTCCTTTGGAAGATTACAAAATTATTTGGTTGATAGGCTTTTATTCGACCTCTTCTCAGATTTTAGAACTTTTGAGGTTACTTAAGAGCGGATTAGATACTTTCAATTAAAAAAGTTGACGGACTATTCCATTTACCAACTTCTTGAGCTATCGATTAGATAAGTGGGTAAATTAAATTCCTTCCGCTTGGACATGGTTTTGAATGTTTCTAACATGTTCTTCTCTCATTCAATCCGAGTTTTTTTTATAAAGAAAATATTCTCTTTATACGAATTTAATAATTAGTTCAGGAAGCCTTTGCACCCCTTTTTGACATCTAGAAAGCTTAAGAAACTTAATGAAAATGTGGGATCTTGTAGTAATTGCATGGTTAGAAAATGTAGTTTTTCACCAACAATATTTGGAGTTGTTATTCTTTCAGTAATTTTAGATTGTAATGAAGAAACCTATTCCGATATTGTGAAGAGGAAGTAAGGGTTTAGCATCTTGAGTATTATTTGTATTTGCGTAGCCTTTAAAAGTTTATTTAAGGCTTCCAATTGGAAGATTCGGCAATCTTCTGAGAGTCACATTGCAGGTTTTGGTTGCTCGCCGCATTGAGGTGGCAGCCGATATGGGGTTACCAACTTGTGTTTCAAAATGCTCCCGCTTGTCGGAAACAAAAACTATATAATTTTCCTAGGAAAAAGTGCAACCTCCCCCCCTTCTCCACTCCTAATTTGAAGAAAATACTGAAATAAAACAAGATTCCGAGTATAAGTTTCTAGATAACATTTGAACTGAAATTAGGATATTCCCCAAATTTACACCCTTAAGGGCAACTGTCTGAAGACCACATAATTGATGATCCTGTCTCACACTTCATGAGGTAGCGACAGACGCAGGCACTTAATGAAAGGTATATTGAACGCTTGTACATGTGATTACATGTGATTATTTCATAGAAAAATATATCTTTTCCTATTGTTTATGGTGCTATAAATGAATCTTACCATAAATTCGTCACCACTTAAGCGTTAGTCAGATAGACATAACATAAAGTAAATCACCAAACCATCTTCTCCTAACTAAACATTAGATAACTAAACACACATAACGTATGTATAGGTTTATTGTGCAATAGCGTACATTTATTCATGATCTAATACAAACACAATAATAATATCTGACATAATAATATATAAATCACATAACGTAAGCGTACCCATTAAACAAAGTGGGAAGCTCACCGATGTCGGCGGGAAGCAAGACGCGGCGGGGTATCCCACGTGTGGCTTGTCTACTTCTAGTGGGTGGCGGCGGTCTTCACCACCCGTCGCAGCTGGGCACGGGCGGCGACAAGCGCGGAGAAGGTGCTGTTCTCAGCACCTCCAGCAGGCTCGTTTGTTGGGGGTGTGGCGGACAACCTGGTTGGCTCTTGCCTCTCGCGCCCTCAATAGGGCGCCTCTTACAGGGTGAGAGGCTGGCGCCAGTGGGCGCCGGGAGCGGCCGCCGCATTGTTCACATGTCCTTGCAACAGAGTCGGCGTGCAGCTCTTCCCGCGTGGATTAGCCCAGCCTCTCACACTGCAGCAGCACGCCGTTGGTTTTGGGCTGCTGGAAGGCTGCGTTCAGTGGGCAATAGGCTTTGGCTGCAGCATACCACGCCGCTGGCCTCTTGGTTGCTTTCCATTCTTGGTGCTGCTGATGGGCGTTGTGGGCGGCCCTGTGTTTGGCCTGGGCCTTGAGTTGCTGCAGGCTGGGGCGCACAGTCCAGGTAATAGTGGGGCCGTGGGTGGATCGCTTGTTAGCCTCGTCTGTAGCCTGGTTGCCGCGCAGGCCCACGAGGCTGGGAATCCAGTTCAGCCAGACAAGTCTACCCTGCGCGGCCAGGTCCTACAGGATGCACAAGATGGTGGTAGTGAGGTGGATGTTGTCCTTGTGTGGGCGTGGGCGTGGGCGTGGGTGTGCTGCAGTTCCTGCAGCACCGACCAAGAGTCCGTGTGTATCACCACAGTGGCCTTCCGGTGGAGTAGAGCGTGCTGGAGGGCGTGCATGATTGCTACCAGCTCCATCTGGAGGGTGAAGCAGTGGTCTGATTTCCTTCACGCCTGCGTCAAACGGCTGGTGACGAAAGCGTAAAAGGACCCCTTGCGGCCGGGGTCAACGAAGCCCTGAGTGGAATCGACTGCGCTGTCTGGCTTTGTGATCTCAGACATGGCTCTGAGTGCGTGCTTGCGCAGCTCCTCGGTGAGGCAAGGCGCTTTGCTGGCAGGCAGCTGTGTGGTGGTAAAGTCGGCGCCAGTTCCTTGGCTGGCTTAGGGTGTTTGTTCCTAAGGTGACGTTTACGAGACACCTGTTTTTACGCAAGCACTCGATGCCCTGCGCACGGCCATTCGAAGTATCCTTTGCGCAACACCCTTCCTTGCCTGGCTTAGGGTGTATGACACCCAGCAAGCCACAATTAAATCCACCCTGGTGGTGAGGGGCACCAGGTTGGCCTCCTCATTGCGGTGTTTTGCACCACCTCCAGGCGCTGTTGCGCTATAGTCCACTAGGGGGGGCACTGACTGTAGATAGTAGAGACGGTGGACGAGGAAGGTTGCACCAGCGCTCGGCCGCGTCATGGCCCTCATCACGTTGGGCCGGGCCTGTGTCCGTTTGCTCCGGTGCGTGACATGCTGCGTGAAGAACAGCTACCTGTCAAACCATACCCCGAGGTACTGGACGCGCAGCTGCTGGCCAGCAGGCGTGGAAGTCTTGATGGCCATGGCCTGGGACTTCTCTGCCGAGATCTTGAGCCTCAACTCTTCGTGAGCCTGCGCGAGCTTGTCGCCGCGCCCGGTAACGACAAGGGCCAGGTCATCGGCGTAGCTGAGGAGGATGGTTCTATCCCGATAGGGGAGCGCCACCAGCTGCTCCATCAGCACGTTGAAGAGAAACGAGCTGAGGATGCCGCCCTGGGGCGTCCCGTTCTTGAAGGTAAGATAGGTAGACTTGTGACCCTAGGACTTCACACGGACCCAGCGCTGCTGAAGGTAGTCCTGGAGCCAGCCCAGCAGTCTCCTTCAGATGCCTTTTCTCACAAGGGAGGTTTGTATGCCACGGGGGCTGGCCAGCTCGAAGGCCTTCTCGAGCTTAAAGAAGACTACGATGGTGGGCTGGTCGTTGGTGTAAGCCAGAAGGGTGATGAGGCAGTCAGCCGTGCTCACCCCCCTGGTGTAGCCAAAAAAGTGGGTGTGAAGGCTCTCGACGCTCCACTGTAGATGACTTAGCACCATTCACTCCGCTGTTTTTTTAGTGCAGCACGAGAGGGAGATTGGTCCGAAAGTGGTGTGATCTTTCGGCTTGGGGATGGGCTGGATGTCGGCGTCCTTCCCGGAGGGCTGCAACGGCCTGCCAGCCACGACGCGTTCACAAGAGCCAGCAGGGCGGCGTACCCGGCGGGCCCAGCGTGTGTCAGCATGGAGTAACGTACTCCGTCGGCCCCCCTGCTGTGTCTTGACCACGCTTCGCCCTGGCCAGATCCTCGAGCTGGTCCGTTGCGTGCTGCTGGCCCCGCGCGTCCATGACCTCCTTGTCACGCTGTGAGCGTAGCTTCTGCTGGAGATGGCGGGTGTGGGGAGGGAGCTGCTCGATAGAACAGCTCGCTGTGAAGCTGTTCGCCAGCGTATTTGCCTATTGAACAGGAGGTATCTCCTATCAGCCCGTCAACGCTTGCTACTGCCTCTTTTGAGAGCCACAGAAACAGGAGGAATATCCAATAAGACAGTAGTTGCCCTTATAAACGGAGCAGCAAAGGTGTAGCTGGTTCAAGCTAAGGTGCAGTGGGCAAGTCCTTCGGCAGGGCGTATTAATCTTGATCTTCTTCGGGATGTTCGCTACAGTGGTTGACCTCTGACGTTCTTGGTGAGTGATCCAGTGATGATGTATGAACACTCATAACCCAACCAATTTAAACTTAACGTAAGAAAGAAACTATAATGAGTTATCGAAATTAGAGAAACGTATCATTATTTCCTATTTTCATGAATCAGATTCTGTGTAAAAATCGGAAATCTTTATATTGCGCGGCACCGAATCTTTTTTAGGGGTAAATTTCTCTATTCAATATGCGACAAAAAAACAAAAAAACATATTCGATAACGAACCATTCGTTTGTTCAAAAGAGTAAACTCAATTATTCTAAATAAAAAGTTTTTTAAAAGAATGAAGTGAAAACAAATTCTAAATTCAACTCCAATCTTGAAACGAAGAAAATTGGAACCAACAAATATGAACGAATTTGATTTACAAATTATGCGGCAAAGCGAGGCAAAACCACAGGAACTAAATGAAAATATTGCGCCCACTAACGCCTATTTTTAATTTAATAACAGAGAGGTGAAACAAACCAAATGCAATATATATATATATATATATATATAAGAAAATGAAAGGTGGATTCCAACTACTTTCGAACTTGTTCAGTTCATTCTCAAGGAATAAGGAATTACTTTACAGAGGTGGTATATATAATAGACACAAAATAGAGAAATATTATCAAAGATGGGATTACATACCAGATACGAAGGCGAAAGGCATATATATAAGGTCTACTTAAGTTCTAACTATGAGGAAAAATGTAAAGATTTAGGTCACAAATCTATGGCTACATACACATGCAATTATAAATTCATTGAAATAAACACGCGTGCCCCATGCAGTGTGAAGGTGGCTATTCATTACTATAATAACCACAACTTCAACTGTGCTAATGAAATGGAACTGGACTCCTAAATTTTACATTATAAGATACCTTACGACATTGGTTCTCAAACCTTTTCGTGCTCTGGAGCACTTGAAGAGGTCGAACATTGTTTGCGGAGCCCCCATAATAAATTTATAATGAATTAAGAAAAAAATAACTTTAACACTCACCAATTTGGGTTCTCGAGTAATTATGCTTGTTAGTTATTTAATGAATGGGATTTATCTGCTGTTATGTACTTAAAAATGTTTCAATTTCGGGTGTAATTGAATTAAATTGCAAGATTATGAGATCTCCTTCATTTACCCGGTTTCTGTATTTAGCTGCATACAATGAGAATGTTTTCTCGCACCAGTCGTCAGAAATCTTCCTAAGACTTTCAGAGCTTGAACCGAAATTCCTGGAAATTCTTCGCTCTGATAATCTAAAACTTTGTTAGTTATGTTTCTTTAAATTTACTTTTTATTTCAAAGTTTGCTGAAATATTAATCAGCTGTTCTTTTTCTTTTAAACACAAGGATTGCATGTTAGGAAAATGGAGAAATGGGTTCTGAATTCAGAGTAAGGTATCAGTGTCCGAAACAAATTACTGTTCAACTAATTCTGCTTAAGCAGTTAGATACTGAGAGATGGGAGCTTTTATATTCTTTTGCAAAACAAGTTGGTTGGAAAGATATTCGCATAAATTTCCTAAGCATTTATATTTTCCATCAATAATGCATTATTTGCACAGATTTATTTTCCGTTGGAGTACAAGGATCTTCCCCCGAGATATATAACAATCTTTGAATCAAAACTTCATCTTTTAATTTAAAATCTAATTTGTGCTTCTGATCAGATGAAAGCCTGTAAACTTCTTCATGTAACTCCTAAAATCTTGCCAACACCTTCCGTCTTTAGAGCCACAGAACTTCAGTATGTAACAATAACGCTTTATGAGTCTTTCCCATATCTTCACACAATAAGAAAAAATTCTGGAATTAATTGGCTTAACTTTAATAAAGTTAACGGTTTTGTCACATCATCCAGCACTTTAGTTAAAACAGGAGGCATTCGCTTAACTGCGACAGCATGTCGGTGTAAGAAACAGTGAATGCCAACAATTTCCTAGTTCTTAATTTTATTTGAGCGACAACTCCTGAATTTTTACCCACCAACGCTACTGCTCCATCTGTACATACACTAGGACAGTTTTTGCACGACATATCATGCTCCTTAAATAAAAGATTTAACTAATAAAAATATATCAGCACAATTTGTATGAGTTTTTAAAAGTTTCCTGAAAAGTAAGTCCTCTTCAGTATTTATATTATGGATGTAACGACCAAATAAAGGTAATATAGCTATGCTGGCAAGGTTTGTGGGTTCGTCCATTTGAAGAAGAAATGTTGGACTTTGTTTTTCTCTCTTAATGACCTATTTTTGACAATATTCTGATATATCACTAATACGCCTGGAAACTTTATTATTTGAAAGGGCCACAAATTTTATGATGAGAACATAATTATCGCCTATTATACTTTCAAGTAAATCTTTTGCCCACGGATTTATTAAATTCCGAGCTATTGTGTGAGCCTCGCATTGCTGTGCTATCCGAAAACTAACTCTATAAGATTCCATAAGGAATTTTTAGGATTTCAACTTACAAACGATTTAAAAATTTTTATTTTTTCTTTTAATTATTGGCTTTTATTTCTGAAATAATTAATATTTTTATTTTTAAATTGAGAGTGTTTTGTTCCTAAGTGTTGTTTGAGCTTTGCCGAGAAAAGACTGCCATTTGAAAGAACAGTGCCACATTCTACACAAACCATTTGGCTCTTCCTCATTACCCATCCAGGTGAAGTCAAAACTCAATTAACTTTGATCATATTTTTTCTACTTTGAATCTTCCGCAGTTTCATTAATATTATCAAGTTCCGATGACGAACACAATCTGTTGCAATATGCTGGTCAGCGGCTCTACTTTTTTCAGTCGAAGTAGCCCTACTTTGTTTTTTTTTTACAGTTTTTAACCATTTATACATTTTAAGGCTATAAACCAATTAACTTTTGAAACAGGAAATATATGTAATCATATTTCTTCTATTTATATAAAAATTACAGCTACGCTAACACTGCACAATCCACAAAACTTACAAAAGGTTTGATCGTAAATGCAACAACTAATTAATGCTGGACTTCAACAGGAATAACACAAACACACTAAAATGCATCGATGATGAAATTGACGTTTGGTAAGCATATCAATAGACAATGTTGCCATATTTCCATTACCATATAATCAATTACAAAAAGTGTTTAATTCAATGCATCTAAGCATGCCACATTTCACATTTATTTCAAAGTGACACATTACGTGCATGTTACCAGGTTTTACCACTACCTGTTCTAGATTTCATTAATGCAATCATTGATTTCTTGCTATAGTAACAAAATTTTCTGGGTTAATATTTTATTAAATAAAAAATGGCTCGGGGAGACCTGGAGCTCCGCACGAAACACTTTGAGAACCCATACCATACGCATTATAACATTTTAAAAATATCGATTCTCATAATGACAAATGTAAGGACGATATACGATATAGCTGTATACATAAAATATGTATGACATAAGGTATAAGGAATGTGGGAAATTTCTTTTTAATTTGGAGTATATTCTATTACTTCAAATTTCCGAACAAGAGTGAGAATTTTCCGTTGCCTTTCCCTAAAAATACCCCTTATCTAAATATGTGGTCTAATTTAAATCACGGAGAGCCGTTTGAGAGGATTTTATTCTCCTCTGTTCTACAGACTGGAACGGTAACTTTAATCTTTGTTTTATTCGTCATTTTGTCCCAGCCTGGCAAGATGTCATTTCCTGTTTATAAATTAGCAAGTTTACAACCTTGCACTGTCGAATTTAGTAATGTGGGCCCTCAAGGTCTAGTTAGTGATTACTTTGCTAAATTAAAGCCTTCCGCTATTTAAATTTTATTTTTTACTTCTATTTTAATTATTTAGTAGCTCATATTTTTCTTGATTACAGTAAGGTTAGTTTAATCCTACCTTACAGGCATGTGTCTTCAGTTCTTCACGATGCTTTTAGGTTTTCAAAAACTTATTTATAACGTACGCCAAAGGACACTGCGTATCCTTTTGCTCAAAGCCCAGTGCATTATTGTTGACAATGAGTCAATCTCATTAGTGATGACTATGCACCAGTTCATTTATTTAGTAATTAGTGAATATTTGTTAAAATAATCTGTTCAGTCAAGTACTGATCTTATCTACTTCTATTATTTACCCTTACATCCCTATAAAAACGTTGCGTCTTTCTCACAAAGAAAGTCACCAACATATCCTTGTTACTAGATTTTACTTTTTGATATTCTGATACTTGAAAAGTACATATTTAGTAATTAAGCTATTAGTTATTTTGTGTAGACTTGGAATAGGAATGAACTTACCCGTTCCCGTCAGCCACCTTAGGATAAAGCAAAGAAACGAAATCTTAGTGACTCGATCACAGCGTTCCTATAAGGTAGCTTAAATTCTATTCATATACTCAGAGTAAGCAAGTCTGATTGAACTAAGCTTGTTGTTGTCAATTTTGGGAATTTGGTTCTGTCTGGCGTACAGAGTACCGCATAGTTACAAAAACGGAACTTTTTCTTATTGTGGCCTCAAAATTTTTCGTTATAGGTGAAAGCTTGATCAATTTCACTCTGTTCAATTGTACATAGTAGAATTGAACATTAAGCTCGCCTGCAAAAATTACTTTCATCAATAAATCTTTTAGAAACAGAGTCTTTTCACCCAAACATTGATTTCACCTTACTTTATCTCGTATAAATTTAGAAAGAGAATTTAGAGTAATTAAGTGTAAGGCTACTGCGAGCAAGAGCCTCAATTACAATCAAGCCATTTGTTTCACCAGTATTCTCAAAGAAAGACTTCTTTACTCCTATGATTTTTATAAGGTTGTTTTATGTGCGTTTTCGCTGCTCTGTTCTGCAAAGCTTAGACACGCGATATCTCTCCTAGAGAGATTTCATATGGATAAAATAATCTGTATAGATATAGTGTAGTTAGTGGAAGTGATATTAACTTTAGTAGATGGGTAATCATTGTAAATAGCTTCTTTGGATTTAGGTAACTAAGGGATCATATGGACATGTTTGATCAAGATTTTCCCAAACCCGCGAGGAACATGCCTGTGTATAAGCTCCTTAAATATCTGAGATTTTAAATGAGACTTACCTTGCACACCAACCACAAATCAAAGTTGGATTTGTTGAGTAAAGGTTGTCCACATCTCAATGGTATATAGGTTAGAATCACTTATAGGCTCTACCTTCCACAAAGGAATTTATACAAGTCCACAATACGTTATAGTCTTAATATAAAATAATGAGACGAAATGTCCACACTTTTCATTACAATTATAATTGATAGATATGTATAACGACGATATATGATTTAAAAGCAATCATATTTCTCAGGTTGACAAAGAAATCCCCAAACGATACAATACGACAGTATTAAAAAACAAAAATATGTTACTAAAAGTGTAAAGTATAACCGCACAAATTAACAATATATTAAATAATTAAAAGATATAAAGTCAGCTAAACAATATATATTTGACATGCGATTTCTTTGTTGTAGCTAAATAAAACTTGCTTTGAAATTTTAAATATTATTTGCTTGTATATGAGCTTTGTAAGCGAAAGTATTAATGTTCTATTAAAATAAAGTGCATCATATTTAATTAAACTGTATAAGTGAATTTTTACATCTGCTTATATTTTTATTTTATAAAATAACAAATAATAAAGAAATGGCACAAGATCAGGAAATAAATTTGAATATTCTACAGATTAACGACTCAAGAGCAATCGAAAACTTTATGTTAGATTGAAATATTGGTATTTTGAAGAGAATAAGAAAACTGTCATAGATTACATGTTATAAACCTATGTAAACTATATAACATTTTTACTAATTAGGTCGTGAAAATTTATACTTCTGTTGCTAACGACAATAAGAATATTTTGTGAGAATATTTTGAACCTTAAACATAATACTTTGGTTAAGTGTTGATTTTGGGGTGGTTAGTTTTTTTAAGGTTTTCTTTAGTCTAGAGTACCTCTACGTAGATTCATTTAGTTTGTTTTTATTACGAGGGGCAGTCAATAAGTTTTGCGAATCGGTAGGGCAAAACAGAGGAAGTGGAATGGCTGTGTTAGGACAAGTTGCGACAAGTCAGGACCTGCAGCCGCACGCTCCTGCCTCGTCTATTTAAGAAGAAGTAGCTGATCGCAGATCGTCAGTCACAAATTTCTGAACAATGGAGAAGGTTGAGCACCAGGAAGTGATCAAATTTTTTTACCAAGGAAGGCAAGAATGCAAAAGAGATCCATGAACGCATGGTTCCAGTGTACACCCACACCGCCCCTTCCTATGCAACCATTGCTCGCTGGAATAGGGAGTTCCGCCATGGTCGTGAGTCCCTTGAAGATTACTCCCGTCCAGGACGCCCGTCAGACGTGACCAACGAGGACAATGTGGCCCATGCGGAGAGGATGATCCTCAAAAATCGACGGGTGAAGGTCGAAGAAATCCAGTGCGGATACGAGGAGCTCAACCATCCCCCCTTCAGTACAGATCTGGCCCCTAGCGACTACTTTTTATTCAGGCAGCTCAAGGCTGCGCTGTGTGGACGCCGGTTTGGGGACGATGAAGATGTCCAGCTCGCCGTCCAGGAGTGGATTAAACAGCAGTTGGGAGATTTCTGGTTGTCGAGAATTCAAAGCCTCAGGGACAAGTGGCGCAAGTGCATTGAAGTCGAGGGTAGTTATATTGAAAAATAATAAAACACTTTTCCTCATATCTCATTTTCTTATATCCGAATTGCAAAACTTATTGACCGCCCTTCGTATTTCTTAATTATTTTGAAAATTTACCTGAAAGGAGTAATTGTTCTATTTAAATTACTGCAGTTCGATTAAAATGTTGGCATTTCAAATATAATCAGATAAAATATTTTATTCCTTCGTTAAATCAAAAATTGTGTTCTGGTCCTGTTCTTGTAGGAGGTGGTTTTTATCCCTTGAGTTTATTATTCTATCAAAAAGCTAAAATGATAAATATATTGGTTAAATAAATTATTTTGTCTAATTTTAATCAATTTCGCACTATTTCTTTATAAAGCTAATTCTTTAATTTTTTTTCATTTCTAAAAATGGTTGTTTCCAGAGTAAAATGTGTAACCTTTGTTGCTCTGCACCAAAATGGCCTGAAATACAAGGTAATAGTTTCAAAGGGTATTTATTACATAAGGGAGCATCATAATGGGATCAATAATGAAGAATTATTCTGGACGCCCAAAGGCTTTCAATGATCGCTAAGATCGCCTCCTCGAAAGGTCCCAGATCGAGGATCTGGTTGCCTCCATTGCCAAGCTTGCTTACTATTAGAAAGAAGCAGGTGCGAACATTTAAGCACGCACAATGAATCAGAGACAGTATGGCAAATGTATCAGCTCGAGTAGGGCTGCGAAGAAGTCTCATCTAACCAAAGTATCTTTACAGAAGAGTTTCATTATTGTGGGAAATAGAAAAAATGAACTGTTGAAGACTTAGGCATAGTGATATTCTCTGATGAGGCTCCTCCTTCTTGTTTGTAGCTTCTGAATCCAAAAAATGGGGCACTTTTACAAGTCCTATATCCTACCCAGCATGAGGCTTACTGACACACTAAATATCTGGCTCTGCCCCTCAACTAAAGAAACTGGAGAACTAGCAGTTTTCCTAAAGAGTAATTCCCTAAACTTAAAATGGTACCAAAATGTGTTTTATCAGCGCCTATTTCAGGACCTATTTCGGGGTGATAATTGTACATATTTTTCAGTTTGATGGCGTAACTTTTCACCAAGCAATAACAATAACAAAGATTTGTTTGGAAATATGTAATATCAAACATTTGGGATCTTAGCCAGTGAATTCTACAGATTTGAACAAGGTAGATAATGTGTCGGCGAGAATCAAACTGGCAGTTGATCCACAGAAGAAATCTAAATGTTTTCAGGTGTAGGTGCTTATTGAACAAAAATCGAGCAATATCAATCAAAGTATCTTGTTAAATTTGGTTGCCATCATGAAGAACCAGAGAAATCAATGTAAATCTTGATGCACGCATCAATTGACTATTTATTAATAAAATTGGTTTAGTCTCTATTTTTTTATATATTTTACCTTGAAATTACGAGTATGATAGAACAAATATACTAAGACAAAATTCAATGTTTAATTAGTTGTATAAATTCTGTTATATGAATAAATATAGTAGTCTCAAAACTTTTGCCCATGAACGTATTCAAAAGAGGAGAAAAGCTCAATTGGGTGGAAACTTTTTCGTCCTATAGTGGTTCAAGAAATCTACTAATTAGTTTATTTCTCATTCAGATTATTTTGCACTGCTTCTTCGTATCGTCTAACTAGCGTATTATAATAAGGAATGACTTTACAAGGAAAATTTTGTGTCTATGTGAAAAATACTACGTAACGTATAACGAATCCTGAATGTACTTGGTGTAGGAAAGTGATAGGATTAAAAATAATTTATCGCAGAATTTATTTGCTACATGATCTGGGACATCTGACAACCTCATACGAATAACCTTCTGATATTAAAGGCCTTATGCCAAATGCCTCCCGTTGAAGATCTCGGCAAGCTATGTAGGTAGAGGAAGATGAAGGTTTGGTTAGGCAAAAACTGTGCTAGAGAAGTGATTAATTAGTGTAAAAGATAAAATGGAAGGAATAAAATGAAATCTACAAATCACAAAATAATAATAGGAACCCATTTTTTTACATATATATTTATTTTACGCTATTATCGTGGTACATTGCTATATACCATACACTACTCTAATATTATGTGGGGGGGTAAAGTAATCTCCGACTGCAACGCAAACCGTTTAAGGACTGTTCGCAGGGATTAACGATCGACCAGGAGGTCAAACTCGAGGCGTTGGGTTTAAAATCCTTAACAATCAGAGAGAGTGCATAAATGGTTGGCGAGATTTACTCAAATAGTCCGAGAGAATCGTTCAATTAGTTAAAGATGACAACAAATAAAATATAATTTAATTTACAAATATCAAAATTAAAAATAACCAAATGGAATTAATTAATTTAAATATTTTCTTGGGATTATTAATTGTAATAATGATGAATTATAGAATAAAATTAATTAAATAGCATTACTATACTCAGATTAAAAGGGAGGAGAACTAAACAATTTTAATAATTGAGGTCGATGAATTCGAGGAAGGTCCTGCTCGAGATAATAATAATAATAATAATAATAAGTCTTTTATAATGCGCTCTTCAAGGCCTGAGGCCTTCCCAGAGCGCACGTTGTGCTAAGATGAGAATAGAAATTCAATGGAAATTTAAGAGGGGGAGAAGGTAATTCTAAAAAGATGCGTTTTCAGGAGACGCTTAAATGTGGTAAGAGAGGGAGAAGATCTGATTTCAGCAGGAAGAGCATTCCACAACTTAGGGGCGCAGATTGAGAAGCAGCAGTCCCTCATTGAGCAGAGGGATGAACGAGGAATATTCAAAAGAGGTGCATGTGATTACCGAAGGGCCCAAGGGACATGGCGTGGTGAGAGGGCAGAAGAGATGTAAGAGGAGGCCTTGTTGTTTAGTGCCTTAAATGTGTAGAGAATTATCTTGAAGTGAGTACGGAATCTGACAGGGAGTCAGTGTAGTTCATGCAGCAAGGGTTTCGAGGGAGAGAAGCGAGGGCGACGGAGGAGGAGCCCGGTGGCATAGTTCTGTACAAGTGCAAGGGGGTGGAGAGAGGAGGATGGCAGATTTTACAAGCAGAGAGTTACAGTAGTCAAGGTGTGAGGTGATGAAGGCATGGACAGCAGTCTCAAGACATTGGCGATCAAAGTGAGAGCAAATGCGAGAGAATTACGAAGGAAACATAGAGAGGATTTGTGAAATAGCGGATATGAAGCTTAAAGGAGAGATGCTCATCAAAAACAACACCCAGATTCCTAACGCAGTCAAAGATAATGATAGTATTACCGCCCAGAGTAATCGAGGGTAGGAGAGATTTAGATTTTTTGACAAGAACAGGGGTGCCGACGAGGAGGACCTCAGTTTTGGAGTGATTAAGCCTGAGGAAGTTGGTAGAAAGCAAGTCAGAAATGGAGGAGTTTTCAGCCAGGAGTTCAGTGATAGAATAGGCAAGAGACGTGGGGGATGAGGAAAAAAAAATTTGAGTGTCATCAGCATAGAGGTGGAAGGATAGACCGAGATTACGGAGAAGGGAACTAAAGGGGGAGAAGGTAGATACAAAATAGTAGAGGACGAAGGACAGAGCCTTGTGGCACTCCAATGTGGATGGAGGTAGAGTCGGATGGAACGTCGTCAATCACAACGGATTGGGTACGAGACGAGAGGTAAGAGCGGAACCAGTCAAGCACGGTGCCTGATATGCCGATGAAAGAGTGGAGACGATCAATTAGGAGGGTATGGTCAATAGTATCGAAGGCAGAGGAGAGGTCGAGTAGAACGAGGATGGAGGCACAACCCCAGTCCGCAGCTCTTCGTAAGCAATCGGACACATTGAGAAGAGCGGTTTCTGTGGAGTGACCTGACTTGAAACAAGATTGATAGGTTTCATCAATGTTACAGGCCACCATGTGCCTGTTGATGCGTGAAGCAACTACTCTCTCCAGAACCTTAGAGAGGAAAGGAAGTTGCGAAATCGGGAGATAATTGGACGAGTCGGTGGGGTTCAGTTGAGGCTTTTTAAGAATCGGAAGGATGTGGGCACGTTTGAAGGAGGAGGGAACAAGACCAGTTGCAAGTGAAGTGTTGAACAGGGGAAGACGCGTTTGGAGGATAGCAGGCAGAATTTTACATAACAGTTCAGGCGGAAAAATGTCCTTTGGGGAGCCCATTTTCTTAGAACGCGAGAGCAGGGCTGTAAGCTCCAACGCGGTCAAAGTGGGGAAAACGATAAGCGGCTGAGGCAGGGAGTCAGGGAGAATGGCAGGAGGCGGGACAGAAGGCTGAGGGAGGGAAGCACGGAGGTTAGTGACCTTATCTGCGAAGAAATTCGAGAGAGTAGCAGCGCTAATAGGTGGGGAGACCTGAGCTTGGAAAGTAAGACGGAAGAGCAGGCGAGAGACGGTACGGGGATCATTCCTATTATCAGTAAGCAGATTACGTGAGTAGGCTTCACGAGCAGATTTTGATTTCGGTACGTAGGAAGCTGTCGCCAGTCGGAACGCTAGCGAGAGAGAGAGGTCGTGTCTTGCCGACGGGTGCGAGCCTTTCTAAGGACTCTTTCATGGGCACGCATGGACTGCCTAGCACGGAGGAGTTCCATAGAGTACCATGGGCCACGGTGACAACATGAGTTCAAAGAGGTGACAAGGGGAGAGTGGGCATCAAGACAAGTGAGAAGGAGTTGCTGCAAAGAAGAGAAAATCAGGTCAGAAAAGGCAGAAGCATCAATGGGAGGAAGTTTGGAGGCCACATCATTAGATAGGGAGAAAATATTAATGGAGGCTAGTCGACGGAATGGCTTAGGATTATCAGACATCTGGGGTGGCATATGGAATGGGATAGAGAAGTTGAAGTTGATAAGAAAGTGATTAGATACAGCATTGGATCAATTTATACTCGTCGAGTTGGAAATATGACAGTCAGAGATTACAAGGTCTAAAATGTTACCGTTAGAGTGTGTAGGGGAAGAAACGTGTTGGGTGAGGGAGAAGAGATCAAGGATTTTAGAAAAGGCTTTGAAATTAGGATTGTGGCCAGGAAGGTTGAAATCACCGAGGATTAGCAGAGAACCAGTGGGGGAGAAGCTAGTAAGGAGATTACTAAATTCATCAAAAAAAAGCTCTTGGGAGGAGCTGGGGGGTGGTAGAGGACTAAGAAAGTTAAAGAGAGGGTGGAATAAAAAACATTGATGAGCGCCTCAAAAGAAAGAATAGTGGGAGAGGGCAGATTATCAGAGGTAAGGAGGCACTGTAAATAAGAGCAACTCCACCACCGCGAGAGATACGGGAGGTATGGGAGTGGACGTAACCATTAGAGGTAGCGAGATTTAAACAGCAAGCAGAAGGGGCAAGCCAAGTTTCCGTGAGTCCAAGGAGAGTGACTCGAGTGTTAACGAGCAGGTCATGAATCTAGTCAGCCTTCTTCGAAAGGAATAGCAATGTCGATAGCCAATCTTCATCGATGTCACTCTACAGAGAATTAGGGATTACTCTTAATCCGCTAGAAGAGAAAACTTCTTTTTCCCAAAGGTAATCGATGAAGATTTTCTTTGGATCGATTAAACGAAGAGAGACTGTCACGCAACTTCCAAGGATTGCCGTTCACAGAAGCTACCAATTGATCGGGATAAAATCACAGCGTAGAAAGGTCTTTCTGTCGATTAAACGCTCACGGGACTTTCGACTCGAGACAATGAGGATGACCTTGCCATGCGGGCGGGACTCAAAGATCTCAAGTCAAAACAGAGTATTTGTACGAGTGAGCCTGAAGGGGGAAAGGGAGAATTGAAGAAGGGAGCGAGAAAGCTCCAGACATCTTAATCCTTGATGCGTATGCAAAAGTGAGCTTTTAGCCGCGAGGTACGAAAAGCAAAGCAGTTCGTTCTCTCCTTGTAGCCAGGGATGAAAACTGGACAAATTCGCAGGATTAGGCAATATTTTACCCAATACACCCAGGGGTCGAAATTTTTCGAATGTTCTTGAACAGAAAGTAACGTTTTCCATGGCGGGATAAAAAAAAATCTCACGTGGTCTCCAAATGACGTGAGGAAGAATTACGTCAAAGGTTATTCTATTACACTCCTCCCTTCCATATGATGGACCTTTCCTGAGAGAATGGGAATTAAAAGGGACATCACAAATTGGGATGGAAGAATTATTAAGGCGTCGGCCTGATAAAAAACACGCGTGACCTGACCTGTATTCGACAGGCTTACAAAAGTTTAAGATATTGTTCTGAGCTAAAAAAAAAATAATGTAAATGCGTCGACGAAAAAAATTGACATTCAATTTAAGGAATCGAATATCGACTTCGTCTTAGAGGGTAGTAAAAAAACCCTATTATATTAAATAAGTAACTACAAAGACTATAAATATATGTACAAAGAACGTAAATTAAAGAAAAAATCATATATACATAATTAACTTACGGGTTTACAGACAATATATAAATTAGTGGATTAGGCATCATTTTCGGCTAATGGATTCCGGCGATGAATATCAGCTATACAATTTTCGGTGCCGCGTATATACATACCAAACTTTAAACTCATACTGTTGGAATATCTTTTTCCATCCCATTATACGACCATTCTGTCTCTTAGTATTTTCGAGAAACGATAAATGGCGATTATCAGTTTCAACAATAATTTTTTTCCTATCAGATATATACTAAATTTGGTAATACCCCAAACTATAGGTAGAGCTTCCCGTTCAAATAACGAGTAATTACGTTTACTGGGCAATAGCTTTCGGCTCGTGGAAACAACCGGGTAGGTTTCACCTTCGTCGGAGTATTGGAGCAGCATGCATCCAGTTCCTTCGTCACTCGCAACCGTCCCGATGACGAAGGGTTTGGACGGATTTAGGAGCCTTAAAAGGGGGGCAGACGCTAGCTTATCCTTGAGCTGCTGGAACCTAGCAGTGGCTTCTGGATTCCATGAAAGGGGATCCCGGTAACTTTTCTGAAGGAGGGAACTTAAAAAGGCGGAAATAGACGCAAAGTTCGGATAAATCTACGGTGCAATGAGACCGATCCCAAGAATGACCTCAGCTGTTTCTTAGTGCAGGAAAGGGGCATCTCGACAATGGCTCGTACATTTTCGCCTTGGGGGCTAATCTGATTCTTCCCAACAGTGACGCCCAGATCCTTAATAGTATTGTACACAAAGTGGCACTTACTAGGGCCAAGGGTGATTCCTTGCTCACGAAGCCTAATAATTAGGGCGCGGAGAGCGATTAAGTGTTGGTCCCACATAGAGGTAGCAACATAAAGGTTGTCGAAGTAGAAGGAAACATGTAGCATGTCCTCCACAATCCTTCGCATCATCCTGTTATATTCGTTTAAACTGCATGAGAGCCTTATAGATGGTAAAAGCAGTATCCCGCGAGCGCTTTTACAGAGGGAAATATGGTAGTATGCTTTGCAAATATCCAACTCAGAAATAAATTTTGCTTCCTCAAAAAGGTGGAGATTCTCCTCTATAAGGAGGATAGGCTCTGCATCAATCACAATTACTAAATTTAATTATCAGAAATCGAAGCACATGCGGAAGGTTTGGTCGGGTTTGCGAACCATGACTATGGGGGAGCAGTAATAATACTAAATGAATGTCCACTTCTTCGTTAAAGGTTTTCCTAAGGTGGACGAGGAAAGGGTATGGCTTTAAGTGAACAGAATTTTAGGTGGTAAGCACGATATCATGCTCAAATTGATTGGAGCAACTGGGGGTCTCGGAGATGACATGTTCGAATCTATTTAGCAACTGCAACAGCTGACTCTTTTGATGAGGCGCTAGTATGGGGAAGACATCTAATACATATGATGGTAATTCCGGAGGTTCAGTTAGAGATGAAATAGGATAACACCATTTTGTTCAATGCATACTACTTGCCCGACATTGAGAGGGTCAGCAGGATACATCATTTCCAAAGGAGACTTTTCCTCAAGGGCCACAATATTGTTGAGGCACGCACGGCGAGGATGTTTCTTCATCATATTGGCTCAGGAGTTTGCTACTCTCCGTGGGAAGTAGCAACAGCACCTTCTCCTAGGCATTAAACTTCTTTCCTTCGCTTTTAAATCGAAATAAGTTCGACACTTTTATAAATTTACTTCAGCATTTTAGTATGCAATATCGACACATAACTTTTGTCTCTTTTGGAGGTCTAAGAGGTAAGAATAGGAGGATTGAAATTCGTTATATAGACGGGAATTGGTTATAAGTTCGGCCATAGAGTAATTTGAAGGGAGCGAATCCTAAGGTCTTATTGGCGATTTCACGCCACGCAAACAGTGCCAGGGTAGATAGCGGTGCAATTCCCGGGGTTCATCCATACACAGCTTACTGAGGATTAATTTCAAGGTACCATTTAGCTTTGCGTAAACTCAGTTTGCGGTTGGTTGGTAAGGGGTTGTAAACAGAGTATTTAACATGAGGAGCTGGCCAACATACTCCATAATTGTCTTACTCGATTTGACAATACCTCTTTCGCAATCTCTACCCAAGGGAAAATGGAAATGAAAGCTTCGGCGTAAGAAACCCTATCGATGAGGTTAAGGAAAACTGCCTCAGGGAAATAGGTAGCAAAGTATACCAAAGTGAGGACGTAATTGTGTCCTTCACTAGAATTGGGATGAATAGGGCAAATAAGGTCAATGAACACACGAGTAAAGGGTTCCGAGATGATCGGGCTTTTCTGAAGAGGGGCTAGCTTGACGCGCCCTCTTGCTCATGTCCTTTGGCAGGCATCGCATGATTTGAGGTAATCTTCAATTTCTCTGGCCGCACCCGGCCAATATAAATATTTAAAAATCGTCTGAGCGGTTTTGTTATGACTAAAATGACCGGAGAATAAACTATCATGCCAGATCTGGAGTTCTTGTGGTCAGTGAGATCGGTAATTACACAAGGAGCGTGATTCAGGATCTGTTCCGTCGGAACATTACGATACAAAAGCTCATCCTTGACGAGGTAGGAGACGCTTTTTGCACCACGGGTATACTCTTGTTCTTGAGTCCTGGCTCTCTCCCAAAGGGGAAGGAGAGTTGCACACGCCTTCTGAGCGCGGGCAAAATCCTCCTTCAGGAGGTTCTTCACTTCCAGATCGACATGAGTTTCATGGGAAACCTTGGCGGCCTGAACACAGCGGAATTAAGGTTGTGTCACCGGGTTACTTGTAACCGCGGGCTCTGACCAATTAGTACAGCGAAAAACTTGATTGGGGCTGCTACTACTTTGGCCCAACCAGTCAAATACTCACATTTGATGTGGCGTTTTACAATAGGGAAACGATTCGGTCATCCAAGGTAGTAATGAACCAAGCCAACTCTTGGTGGTCAGGGTCAACAGGGGTAATTAAATCCTCGGACACCACGATGCATGTGGACCCAGTGTCACGTAAAAGGGTGGACACATGCTAACCGATGGAGATTTTCTTTGGATCGATTACACGAAGGGAGACTGTCGCACAACTTTCAAGGATTGGCGTTCACAGAAGCTTCTAATTGACTGGGGTAGAATTACGACATAGAAGGGTCTTGCTGTCAGTTGAACGCTCACGAGAGTTTCGACTCCAGACGATGAGGACAACCTTGCAGTGCGGACGGGAATCATAGATCCCAAGTCAAAACCGGGTATTTGTACGAGAGAGCCTGACGGGGAAAAGGGGAAAATGGAGGTGGTAGCGAGAAAGCTCCAGACACCTTCACCTCTAAATCACTTCTACCTACACCACCGCAATTAACTTTACCTAAAACAATACCTAGAGTACCGACACATACATCACCAACACATACACCACCTACACCAGCACTACCTACACTACCACTACCGACACCACTATCACGTACACTACCGTCGCGTACACCTCCACCACCACCTCCTACACCACCACCACCTCAAATAATATCACATATATTTACACTACTTACACTAGCACTAAAACCTTACAATACCACCGCGTAAAACACCACCGCCTACGTCTACACAAACAGCACCTAGATCACCGCCAACACTTAGAACACCTACACGAACTACATACACCACCACCGCTAACTAGACCTACACCCACCCCACCTGCGTCACCCCCACCTAGACCTACACCCACACCACCTGCATCGCCACTACCTACACCACCACCAGTACCTACAACAACACCTCTTACAACGCCACTACCTACACGGCCTACACCTGCACCACCTACACTTGTATCATCTACACCACTTACACCTAAACCCGCACCAACTACATCTCAACCCCTTATAATACTACAATTTGACCACCACTTACTTTAACTACACCAAATATCCCACTCCAACCTGCACCACCACCACCACCTCCTAAAACATCTACACTACCACCTTTAACTCCTAAACCTAAACAACCTACACCACCACCACCTTCACCTACACCGCATTCACCTACCGCGCCTACACCACCTACATAGCCTACAGCCTCTACACTACTACCCCCTGCACCACCTACACTTCCCCACCTACACTAATTACCCCACTACCACCCAATATTATCTCGGGAATTATATTCTTTTGGCAATAACATCATCACTATTCGTCAGATAGTAACAAGGATTAGGAATCATAGGTTATTTTACATTCTCTTTCGAATTGTATATTTACCAAAGTCCTTCCAAGGTTATCCTGAAAATTACTTGACATAGCTATTCATAGCTATTCGGCCGATACTAACGAAATTTGAAATCATTACATTGTTTTACATTCTCTTTCGAACTATATTATTGATATGGACCTCTTAAGGATAGTCTGTGAATTATTGAAAGTTTTGAAGGCCGTAAGGTCATAAATCAGTATAATTAGGAGCACACTACTTTTGGTCACCGGACCTTTTTTCATCTAATTTTGCTTTATTTTACGAAAAAATACAAAAAAAAACCAGACATGCTTTAATTGTAACACATTTTCTGAACTTTATCAGAAAATTTCAAAACATTTGATAACATATTTAGTTTTTAAATTCTTAGAAATAAATTTAATAAAAATCTTCATTATATACGAAAAACAAGCCATACAAGAGGTTTTACGAAATGTGAAGAAAATTTTTGAAAGAACTTAAATAATACCTTAAAATATACCTATGCGACTCACAAACTAAAATTCAAACGGTTGAAAAAAATTCATTCTTAAAACTAGTGTTATGGATTATATTATTCACAAACAAGCACTCAGGAAATATGCCTTGAGTATCAGGTAAAATAACTTTTTAAAGTAAAAATTATATATATAATCTACCAAAGGGTCTTTTACTTTCAATCTTCTGAATTCTGAACTTTGTTGCTTGATAAAAAAATACATTCGGTCATTCAATGAATTTTTACATAATTTTACTTAATCTCGATAAAATATTTTGCCTAAAATTATGGGGTTGTCCGATATAATCTTTTTAATAAACGATAAAAAGTTGGTCTTAATACATATAAAGGGTGGTTCATAAAGGGCGCCTAATTTGAGTTAGGCGACAACTTTTATGTTTTGAAATTTAAAGGCATGCTTTTATCATGTTTGCTATCTCTCTTCAATCCGATTAATATTTTTTGTTGGTCTTTCAGAATACTTATATGCCGTGCTTCATGGAGCAGGCTGCAACTAAGAAACAGTTTCTCATCTTGAAGGCATTTTACCAAAATGGAGAAAATCAGACGAAAAGAGTTCAAACACTAAGTAGTATTTTACGGAGAAATAAGCACCCAACGAGTCTACCGTTTGCAGACTAATGACGAAGTTTAAAACAACTAGTTCATTTGTAACGGCCAAATCGCCTGAGTGGAATCGTTCTTGTCGAACAAAGCAACAAATTACTGTTGACTGAGACAGAATCACTCTGACTTCAGGAAAATTGATTCGCCGACCTTCGCGGCAGTTGGACAGCCGGAACCCTTCATTACATAGAATTCTTCCTAAAGATCTTCATATGCACTCGTTAAGAATTTAACTTACCCAGTAAGCAACTTCAGCCCCTTGACCGGCGAGTGGAGCAATTTGCTGACTGGGTTGTGGAGAGACTTGCAGCTGATGAACTTTTGCAAAGAAAATCATATTCAGTGACGAGGACCACTTTCACTCTAGTGTATTTGTTAATAAACATAATTGTAGCATTTGGAGCAAAAGAAATTCTCGAATAATGCAAGAGCGTGAAATGCATTCACTGAAAGCAGCTGTAGGGTGCGATTTTTGTGCAGCTGGTATGCTTGGACCGTTCTTCTTTGAAATGAGGGGAAAGCAATTACTATTATTGGAAAACGTTAACAACGTTATCGAGACATGATATCCACTTTTGTATTGCCGAACTTGGATAATACGGAGATTCACAATCTCTGGTTTGAGCAGGTTAGAGAGACCTGCCACATTTCGCGGAAAACGCTTGCATTAATCGACGAAATATTTTCTCGGCGATTAATATCCTTGTACGATGACCAGGAATGGTCACCATAGTCCTACGATCTTACCTATTGTGATTTCCTCTTATGGAGTATACGAAATCCCAGGTATATGCTAACAAAACAAGCACAATTCCTGAACTCAAGGCAAAAATCAAGCGTGTCATTTTTTGGCATCGAGCCACACATCTGTGAGAGAATAATCGAAAATTTCGAGGATCGCGTAAATGTATGCAGAATCAGTGCAGGTATACATATGGCCGCCATTATGTTCCATACATAACGGGAGAAATACCTCATTAGAATATACAGAGTATAACCATGTTTATAAAAATTTGTTTTAGCTATTCACCTTTCAAATTTGGCGCCCTCTATGGAACACCCTTTATTATTATAAATATTTAATGCATTTTTTTCTATAGAAATGCTGGCATGCTATTGGTATAGCTTTAAATGCTGATAATCCAATGTAGAGATATAAGCGAAACGTATTGCTCCCAACTAGCAGATGCCAACCTCTTTCGATTCCCTAATTGTTAGCGCTGATGTTGAAAAATATTATTATGGCCCTTAAATTACAAGCACATTTCTAACTTGTGTAAGAATAAGAATTACCTTTTGTAGTTTTGTTGGCATAGTTTACAATTGGAAACATTTTAAAAAGGTATCAATATATGTATTTACACATTGAATTTTATTCAGAAAAGTGCTGGTGCATCAGGCCTAGTGCAGCATTCTAACTAGAGAACCTTACCTAGTTTCGCCGAACTCATAGTCTGCTTGATATTTTATCTTCCAAATAGTAGCAATATTTATATTTTACTATTGGCCAGTGTCGAGGAATTATTAGCGTACAACCTAGCCCATGAGTCGAACTCTTCGAAGAAAGCGCTTCACAAAGTGGCCTATAGAGGATGGTCAAAAGTTCACGGTGGTGATCAGGACGACGACACATTAAAACTTCATGGGCTCCACTCGAGAAGAAAGGGGAACGTATCTTCAAGGGACGCGAACTTTACTTTTACTCGAGTAACGGTGGACCCTGAATATATATATATATATATATATATATATATATATATATATATATATATATATATATATATATATATATATATATATTCAGCCGGCTTGGTTGCTAAAAGTTCTCCGGGCACTGCTGCCGTATCAAGAGAAATTCTGGCGCTGAATGGATTACCTCTTTTTCTGATAGGGGATTGAAAAGATCCTCGTCTGGCGCCAATTCTGGATCTAGGCATGGGGTTGACTGGAGGCTCCTCTCTTGCGGGGTATTCATTTATCTCCGGGTCATGGGCGAGGGAATCGGTGTCTCACCGGCTTCCACCTGAGAAGCTTCGTGATTGTTTTTCCTTAGGATTTTGTGTGAGATTACTTAATCTCTGCTCGAGAAAGGGGAGGTCAACAAGGTGGTCCTCCGCGGTCATCCTCCTACAGCCTGAAATATAAAATTACATCCAAATAATTATCTTCTTAACCTTAATGGTTTTTTTTAAGTTAACTCTCTCATTTTCCTATTATAAACACGTTCGTTTTCTCGTAAGATCATCAGATTAATCGTGTAAGAACACGAATTAAATGACGAGCATTAGAAAAGAAACTTCTGAGCCCTTTTAACTTATTCAGGAATTGAAGAACAGATAGAGTAGATGTCGAGGGGTCAGATACAGACTTCATTAAATGAAGGCTTTAGTAATGGTGTTTTTATCCTACACTATTTGCTCTAGTGTATAAGATGTATCTTTCCATTTGTTGGTCATTCCCTGAATAAAGCCAATTCAATAAAGATTGGTTAATTATTGATTTGCTATTATATTTTATTACAATATTTTTAACTGAAATTTCCTTTTCAACTTAAATATAATTTTTTATCCTAATTAATCGTTTGCTTCCTATATTTGGGTGGGGTTTGGGGCATCACAGTTTTTGGTTAGTGGTCATTGAATTTGAGTTCTTTAAGAGTGCGTTGTTTTGCAGCAATTTACTTGTTTTCCCATTTTAATGCGATGCCTGAATTTAGTAATGCATACTATTATGATTAGATTGTCGAAAATATTGCAACAAATGAATTAATTCCTAGAAAATTCCAAACATTCCTAAAATTTAATGAGGGAAAAAGGAATATATTTTATAATTTATCAACTCATGATCATTTTGATTTTTGAGTTTTTTAAGCAGAAGTTGCTTGATATATTGAGTACACGGAAAAATTAATTGTAAAATGGTGGAACATGACTCATTTTTGTCGACCTGACAAATTCGTTGAAAATAATGAATTATGATAGTTATGTAGGAAAGGTTACGAGAGCAAATTAATTTCCAGCAGTTGTCCACAAGAGATCAATTTCGATACAAACTTATGAGAGCAAAGCAAAAAAGATAGAAAAAGAGGAATTTGTATTGACTAGTATGGAAAGTAATAAAGGCAAATACTTGAAAAGAGGAAATGAAAAATGGTTAAGGATAACCAAGTGGTGGTTAATATATACAGGATGTGGGGGATTTCCACGTGGAATTTCTTTCCATCAAGGAAGTGAAGTTCTTGCGCTGGAGAAGATTCTAGAATTTGGTTAGGCTTAAATTGGTAAGCCTCCCCACCCCATCTACAAGTGGTAGCCTCGAACCACGTCCACCACGGACCACCTTTACGCGGGATAGAATCGCCTCGGCGTGAAGATTCGAGGTCATTCGAGAGTAGCGCTGTTTCCCCACCCCCGGGGGAAGCCGCGGATATATATAGGGCTCGTCTTCCATGTGGGAGACACAGAGTTGAGAAGTCTCGCCCAGACCCAAGAAGATTCCCCTAGTTCCAAGTCAGGTGCTAACAACAAAGCAAAGTGACGGCTGAACTATTTGTGTGTTAGAATTAGCCCCAGCCAGTAATGTAATTCCATTTGACGATCACTACCAAGCGATTTATCCGACTCCAGTCATCAATTCCTGCCGAAGCGCTCCTCGTTCGCCCCTCGTTTTCGGGTGGCCGAAATACGCTCCCCTAGACCAGACGTTACCGCCTCCCCCCTTTTGGAGAACCGTCATCACGTTAACTTCCCGCTCAGAAGCTCTGAGCGCCCTCGCCTCACGTTTATTGCCTGCAGAAAACATCCGTGAAGCCTTACCCTGACGTCTTACCCGGATTCCTCCGTGAGCCAACTTCTCTTCCCCTTCAGCAACCGATCTGGGTTAGTACTCCCCATTTGAATAGTCTTCTTCTGTCATGCATTAATTTCTAACTTCAGCGGCCGATGCATAACTCTGCAATTCTCCCCTCGTTTACCGATGTAATTTTGCCCATTAATTCTCTAATTTTATGTAAATAAAATTATATTTTTGTAATGCCTCTTTAAATAACCTTGAGCTTTGCCATTGCCCAAATTTGACCTGATCTCGTTGCCCTCTTAGCTCGCTGTTCCATGCGTCGAAACTCGTGGCGTTCTGTTCCTTGTCGGTTCGCCTTTAAGTTATTGGTCCCTCACCCATAGATATAATATGGTATTGATATAATGTAATGTCATACCACGACACAGAAAGTTGACATAGAGACTAGATATTGATAAAAAAATACCTAGAATTACAAATGGCTAATAATGTCGGAAACCGATTAGTTGATACAAATATATTCATACCACAGAGACATAGACAATGACCTAAGCGAAGAGCTACAAGCGATGCAGCGATATCCTCTCATTCGCGGTAAAAAGTATTTATCCTGAGCTAACAGCACAGAAATCCAAGTTTTAAACTTTGATAAGAAATTTTTATTTTTCGCAAAACAAAAAACTAATAAAATTGTTTATTTTAAGTGACCCAGATTTAAAGCTTAGCAAAACTTAGTAAGGTAAAAGAGTTATTTAAAGGGACTACACTTTCTCACTAAACACTTGCTTATTTAAAAGTAAAAAAAAATATCGCTACAACGAGATTTTCAATTTCTGCTGTAGTCATGGAGTCTATATTTCTATCTGATATGTACTGATTGGTAAGCGAGACCTTCATCAGGACGTATTAACCAAATAAGAATCAATTAGAGAAATATGAGATGAAGTAACTTAGTATTTCTCAATAATAGAAAAGAGCTACCCTTGGTTATGACGAAGTGAGATAGCTCCCATGAAGTGTTAGTTGGCTCTCAATGAAGTAACCATAGGTTTTCCTTTTATATTATCTCATTCCAGGTAATCTTTTACTATTGTTTTACTGAACATGTGTATATTGTTATTTTAGATATCAGGTTTTTTTCCCACTTAAACAGTTAGTGAATCTCTTAAACAAGGAGGAATTGCATACACCAAAACATTCTTAGTAACTCAGGCCTCAATCATATACATATTTTTCTAAGCTCCTTTCTACTTTTCAGCACGTTAACCTACTTAAAAAGACCTTTTTCTTTCATTATATTATATTTTTATCATGTTCATCGGGGTTTTAGGATATCCAAATATCACTTAATAGTAAACCTTACCTCCCATATCTTTTAAGTAGAGGAATGAAAAGGAAATAAAGCAAAAAGAGAAGCCCGCTAATAGTGGAATAGACATAATTTAAGTAAATAGAAATATAATTTATTTTAAGTGGCTTGAGGGAGGGGGAAATGGACTATCATACTACATAAACCTTACGAAAGATCGCGTCCCTTTCTAAATTGAAATACAACATGGGTCTTGCCTTAATTGTGTAATTTGTTAAAATGTTTAATGTTTTTTCGGTAATGAGCGCCCAATGAGTTACATGAAAATGCGGGCAGTTGCTCATTGACAATCGAGGTTCTTTCCTCAACTTCCCGTCATTATTTTACCAATGGGTATTTCTTAAGGAATGGCTTGAATATTTCAATTAATTTCTACCAAATTACTGAAGGATGGGAGATGACATGTTAATATTGCACCTAACCCGTGGGGCACTTGATACTCAAATACCGCGTCACTTATTAGGTCAGAGATGAGCCTAAACAAGATCTGATGATTCACGTTTTAAGAATATCCAACATAAGTAAATGCATGATCTAAGACTTTTATTTGCAACATGTGAATGTTCAAAGGCCTTGTATAGAGGGGTATAAAATTATATTTTTTGTAATACGGCTTTTATGGTCTTTTTCCGAATTAATATAAAAAATTGGAGTTGATAAAAATGTGAAAGGAAGATGGTATAATATGCAATAAAGTCTGTAGGCATTTGATGCTATTTTTAAAGCTACTACCATTTTATACTAATGGTTCTTTTGGGAGCATTTCGAACGGGAGAGTAAGCAGCCTCCATATGTGAGCAAATGTATCATACTCGTAGTAGTCAATGACAGAATTGTAATTCCAGAAGGTAAGTATGTAGGAGAATGTGTTGTTGTTGTCACGTAAATTATAAAAGTAGAGAAATAAAATGGCATCCTAGGACGCCTTGTTAGCATGAACGAATTAGCACACACATTCTGTCTTCTAACATAAGCATGCAAAGAGCTTGTGTGAGGCTAAGATGATTCTTTGATAAAATTACTTACGCTTCACCTAAACGTTATGTTTTTTTCCAATTAGGTTCGTTGCATTTCGTTTAATTAAAGAATGATATAAGTTACGGAAATGGTCTTCAATAGTTGAATTAAACATTGCGATTTCTTTTTTTCAACTAAATTTAGAACAGTATTCTTGGCTTGTTATTCTACCACATAAATACATAAGTGTAAATTGGTTTCATACAATAGGTTCTAAAATCGGTCCAGCTAACTTGTCTACGGTGTTTCATTAGTTAGCCGCCCAGCTTATATTAAAAGTGTTTTCTATAAAAAGTATGAACCACTTGACCAAACAAGTTAGAATACTCTATTTAGAATGTGTCAAAGGTATTTTGTCTTAGAGCTTTTCTTGGACTTTAGGAAGAAGTTCAAGGATAAAATCTTTTTTTGAATTATAACAAAATATTTAGGCATACTTCCTTTTTTCTGTGTAGCAAAAAAGAAAATATTTCTAGGCCAATTAATAGGAAAGAAGGAACTAACCCAAAGGAATGAAGCCTACTGAAATGATAAGGTTATTTATTTAAATTTAATGATACAAATCTAACCAGGATGGAGGATAGTTTCATAGTACAGTGGTAAGGATTGATAAGTGAAATTGTAACGAATGTATAAAGACCGAATAGGTTTAATAGCTTTTCCAAATTTTTGTGAAGTTAATAGAGCAATATTAATTTTTTATTCCTAAATAATACACAAATGAGTCTACTATTATAAGAAGAAGAAGGATCGTACGCTAGACACACCGCATGCGCAGAATTCAGATTTGCCAAAGGCGACAAATTACCCACCAAACCATGTATAATGTAAACAACATTTTATGGTGTATCATAAGCAACTTCCTTGGTTTAAAATGAATTGTCTCTCGTAAATAGACAACAATTATAAGAACCGATTGATAGATTCTACGAAAAATAGTTTTGTGATTTCAACCGATTTCTCATAATCTCGTTGCTGCAATTCGTGTGCTTTCAGGAATAATGGGTCAGCTAATGACTCTCAGTTAAAAGTTGTGTCGAGATTGTTTTTTTTTAAATTTTAGAAGCCTATCTGGCGACTGCCCACTTGGGCATAAGTCGCCGCAATTACGGCAACATAGCACTAGGCTACTATAAAATAAGAATATGAAAACACAACAATAATAAGGGAAAATGGCAGGTATCCTCCCCCCGGTGCAAGAGCTTGAGACCTACAAAAAAAACAACAATAACCAAATATAAACCTATTTAAATAAAGGGGAGAAGGCCGGCCTCCTCCAAAACTCTATAAGTGCAACAGTTATTGTGTACGAACTCGTCCTGAGTACAAGGGACAGGTGGTAGCGACGCCGCCCATCTCGGTACCGGGACAGGTAACGTACGCGGAGATCGTCCAGACTGGGACATTTAACAAGAATATGCCGAACAGTCTCGGGGGACATACAAAGTCTTCACAGTAGGGCGCTGGAGAGCGCTCCATTTGACGAAGACCAAATGAAAGATATTATTTAAAGTGCATTGTTCCAACTATGAAGCAGTGGCTGGCACTATTCTAGTTTAGATACGCTTCACTCCTCAAGGAAATTGGTAACCTACATAGAAAGCAAGGAAATGTAGCATCAACTTCCTATTCGACATGGAGTATATCAAGTGGGCTTCTTCTTATAGGTCAAAGGTTTCAATATCAACAAAATTTGATCGTAAACACAGTTCAAGTCTCTGCAAAAGGTATCTGAAAAAGAAAGTATTAGATGAATAACTTAACATAATGCATTGTCATTCAAAAAACCCGCACCTTAATATTATTAACACATGTGGATAAGTCAAAATTTATACACCTGTTGGAAAATACCTCAAGTTCTTTCCGGGGAATTTCTATTTTTAAAGTTCATAGTATTATCAATGGCAAATAGAAAAAAGCTCTGATTAAAGCAAAAGAATCTCATAACAAACATTTATTTTCCTACTATTTGGCTGTAATTATGTAACTCAAATTATTTTGGTGTTCCTTAAATGTAATCTTGCATTTTTTATAAATTTATTAAATTTATCTTATATTAATGTTGTTAAATCCATTTATAAGCCAACAGAATCGCTCGTTTGTCTGGATTAAAAGTTTCACCCGGAATCACGCATATATATATATATATATATATATATATATATATATATAATTCAACACCTTACAGAAAATTAAAGAAGCAGCGAACTTTCTAAATAGTAACAATCGTCCCCTTTTTTAGCAAATCTAATAATAACTTAATGTAACTAATATCAATGAAGATCTCTTTCTTCTCTACTTCAGCTGCTATATTTAGATTTACTTGAAGAGGTGACGTTTATTGAAGGAGCTATTTATATTCACATCAAATAAACTTAAACCTTTGTATCAAGCATTAAAAAAAGAGATTCGTTTGAAGATATAATACAAAGAAGAAAGATGTGTGTTCCCCGGGCTCCTTAGGGGAGAACTAATGTTTGCAGGGAAGAAGTAATTCCTCATAGTGGTATTATTTTCCTCTTTCTCACCTTTTACATCTAAAATTTAATCTCCCACGTTACTATTTCATTAACTAACAGAACATACTTACATCACTGGTAGAGTCTTAGCTAGAGTTGAAAAGAAAAGTATAGCGAACTCCTCTAGGACACCTTGTTAGTAGGCCAGAGAAGGGAGGTCCTTTATCGACCATAAGCCCGATAACAAATGTGGACTGCTCTTTGGGCCTGGAATAGTTTGATTGGATGATTGAGCAGTGTATAAATTCTACTAGGTAGGAAAAGAAAAAATTAAAATAACCATAAATATGGAGAGGCTCCCAATAGACGAACAATAAATAATAATTGAGGAAAAGGATATTTTTCAGAGAAAGAAAAATTAATAGGTGCACATAGACGCTTCAGGTTAAAAGTTAAGCTGGAGTGAAAAAGAGTACCACTCCTTGAGACGGGAAGACCCAAAATCGAGTAGTAAAATGTGGTTCCAGCTTTTTAAAGTGGTATGAAGTTAGTGTTAGTGAAATTAATAGATAACTCCACAGGATATATCGCAATCTGCCACCTAGCAAAGGATGGGGAAAGATTAGTTTCGTAAGAATGAATCGAAAGCCTTTGGAAAATTGGGCTAACCCCAGCAGTTTCTCCTGCAATTATCATGAAATAAAGGGTTATTTTTAGGAAAGTAGTTTTATTTATAAGATTAATTCAGCGAAAGATTTGAAACAAGAAATTAAGAATACTAACCGAAATATCAAAGTACACCAAATAATTGAATTAAGATAAAAAATCTCATGTATTCGAGTGACATATGGATTAGTCTCGTTAAAAATGAGAATCTCATACGAAAATATTGGAAAGGAAAATTTATAAATATCTAAATCTGCTACAACTGATTCACACTTAAAAAACACTACACAGAGAAAATTCACAACGACGCAATATAGATGTTCAGAATCTTTTAGTGAACATGGATGGAGAGAGTGTAAATTTACCAAAAAGAAACACCTAAATGCGAGGTAAACCTTTATACTTTAGTAATGAGATTTCGGAAAAAAAAAGAAATTATGGAGAAGAAATAAAGAGAAAAAACACAGGCTAAACAGAGGATCCAAAATTCCACGGAGATAGGAGTGACAAAAACAACCATAAATGAAATGAAGGAAGCAAAAACAAATATGCACACTTGGCCAACATAAGCAAGCGGTGAACGTTTTTAAACACGCTGAACAAATTATGGGTATAAAATGAATTGAGGAAATGTGGTTCCCCCAAAATCCTGAGTCGTCTGATATCCTAAGAATGGACATCCTCAAATAAAAGAAAATACAGTACCAATGGAACTCCAAACAAAGGAAAATATAACAGACAGTACCTATAATATAAAACTAAAATGAAACAGAGGAACTGCAACAAAAATAAAAATTTAACATTTACAAAAAGGTAGGAACGGTTTCCGATACGATAAACCTTGGAATTGCATCGATTATACAATTCCGTAGTATAATTGGGTTAGACAGCGTACAATACATGCTCGTGTTTGCGCATATCTAGATATCTAGGGATCAGCCGCAGAACTGAAACCCTACACGCTGCTCATTAAGTTTTTCCTATTCGATTACAGTATGAAACCAGAATTATATACCACAAACCAACCTCAAAGTACTTTTCAATTTAACATAGAGCCGACTCCAAAAACCATTCTAGAACAATGAAATTCCTTTACATTAAATTTACAACCCTAGTTTTGAAATATGACACAAGCTCCTTTCTAGTATTACTACACTTATAAAAACCCACAAACCACACACACCCAAACCATTCTAACCAGAACCAGACTATATGGTTCCCATATTATCATTCTTATCTCCCTTTTTTACCTCAAAGATGCACAAAACAGATCAGTCTCAGGTTTCCTATAAAAACATAAACACATTAACCAAGCCCTCTGTTCAAACAGTTACATCTTCAATACTTCATATTCATTAAGTGTTCCTTTTTTTCATACTCTTAAAACGGGTATTTTTGTGAAAATTCTTAATTAAAAGTGTACGAAACAAAATTCTTATATCCAAGTTTAATGCTCCCACCTCTGCTGCTTCACTTTCCTGATATGATTCTTTTTATTCTGATAACTCTGCAACAATATTTTTATGTATGTAAATTTCTAATTTCAGATCCTTGAAAATGTGTTCATACCCGAAACGTATACACACACACACATATATATATATATATATATATATATATATATATATATATATATATATATATATATATATATATATATACTTTATATATATATATATATATATATATATATATATATATATATATATATATATACTTTATATATATATATATATATATATATATATATATATATATATATATATATTATGCAGACGTCCGTTTGTTACACGTGAATTTAAAATCAAAGAAACCCTTTGCCGAAACTGAAACGATTAAACGATAAAATTACACCTAAGCGCCTTCCTATTTATTAAATTTCCTTCCAATGCCAGTTGAAGTGGTTTTAATAAAGTGAAAGCTGTTGGAAGTAATTTTTAGTTTAAGTTTCTGTTGGTTGTTGTTAGGTGATTGAAACCATTTAATATGCTATTTAATATAAAGGGAATACAAAAATCATAGTTGCGCATGATCGTAGGTTGAACATAACTTTTTACAATTGTCGACTGAGAGTACAATGATACAGTAGATAGATTGTTGGCAAAGCAGTAACAGACTACATCTATTTAGGAGCACATAGAGTTGGGAGGACCACTTCTAGTTTCGGGACCAGGAGGGCACAAATAGAAATTCTCAGCTAGAATTATATAGAAAATTGTCCTCCCATTTTATCTCACTACTACAGCATTCGAATGACAAATTTTGCAGGGAAACAATTCCACACTAGTTGAAGCCTCAATGAATGTATGTAATTGCAGCCCTAATGCACGTTGATGCATTCTTTGACAGCCTTAATGCCTGTAGAAAGATTTGGACAGGAGTGTGTCTCGTTACTCTTGTCTTGAAGCAAATTTCATCATCCAACCGATTAGCTAGGTCATCTTTTAGATGGTTATAATTATAAAGATACGTAGAGTATGATCTTTGTTGCACATCTTGTTTTAATTCTTCTACCACCGTCTCCTTGCATCAACATTCAGAATTTTTATTCTTTTTGCTATATATATCACTCCACTTTTTGTTATTAATTATCTTTTACTTTTCATGAAATTATCCATGGTGTGCATTTTCATTTTTCTCTGAGATGAAGTTAGTTTCTGACTGATTTGTGTTGTCTCCAAATTTCACTTTCATTGGTAGAAACTGGTAAGATGCATTTTAACCAAAGATACCTGTTGGATCGGAATATGTACGTAAACATTGCTTCCGCCCTCAAGCCTAAATTTGTTTACTAATTTCATTTTTTAAAATGCACATGCAGGTAAAAGATATCCTAAATATACTTATCATTGAATTTGCTGCCAAATTTTATTGTGAATGCGAATTATTCTATTTTATTTTGAACTGTTGATCATTATTTTCCTTGTTGGAAATTCCCTTTTACTCCAACATGTGAAACTTGTTTTGAATGATTATATATATATATATCATTTGCTATAATTCTTTGGGATTTGAGACAAATAATGATGTGTTCATAGAAGCAAAGATGACCCAAATATCTCTCATTATCATATTTTCTCTAACCTTCGAAAGTTTTCCTAATCACTGGTGGAAAATGAATTTGCGTCCTTTATTTATTATTAATGAGACAATGCAGCCTGATGATGATGTTGCATCAGTATGTATTTAAGAGTATGTTATTGCATTTCAAGTAATTTCTTATTGCTCTGATGAAGTTAAAGGTGAGTGCGTGTTTACTGAATTAAACTCTTTTTAATCGTCAACAATGAACTAACGAAATATATTTCATACTCATTTTTTTTAGTCAATACTTATTGTAGAGCAACCTAAAAATGAACAGAAGTACAGTGTTCCTCTATATTATAGGCTGTGCCAGTAGGTGATTAGAATATTTTCTGTCGTTGTATGCCTTGTTGTCCTGATGTACTTCTTTGATGAAGTAGGCTTTGATCTAAGAGTGCGAAATTTGATGTTTTAAGGAAGAGCCGGTTGAACACGTAAGGATAAGAGGAGAAACACAGGAACTATCCCAAAATAAACATATATTTTCAATTAACCAACGTAACTATAGAAAACAAACAGTAATCACATTTATATCCTTTTCCTAAGCTAAACTAGACTATCTCTGGTTGTCAACTAGGCCTCTTATAATGTCTTCAATGACAAAAATAAACAAATAGGCTACACATAAACCACCAATTGCCGATTAGTATTTTTATCGCGACCCTTTTTGATTAGCGTTAAACATTAAATTAAAGTACTCTCGTCTACTAGCAAATATGACAGGGGTTCACGCACAATGGTTTCTACTTTCCTTAAATCGGGAGACTTACTAAACTCATACTATCGCAATATGAATATAAATGTTCTTTCTAACTTACATGACAGGAGGGATAAGGAATTGCCGGATGGCACTGTAGGGCTTATCTTGCGCTTTGGAGGGTTGCCGTGGCCGATGATAGACTTTCGTAGAGATGGTATGGCGGAAGAGAGGTAGTGCGAAGTCAACTTCTTATTGCAAATTTGCCTCTGTTAAGTAAAGCAGACGGAGAGAGTTACGGTGCTCTTCGTTCCAAGAGTCCTCTTCTGAATGATCTTAACGCCTCTTGGTGTCTAAATCTTCAATGTAGAAGGTCCAACTAGATTTTGAGATATTCGGTGAGATTTTTACTGTAATTAAAGAATGGAACCTCGTAGGGGCTGGGTTCTTCTCCATTCACTCTTACGAAGCTTGAGATGTGAGAGTCACTCGAGTGTGAGTCTGTTTACATTTCTCCAGCCACACTTATTCTAAGTCTGTAAAGGATTCTCCGGTATAACACCGATACAAAACTTGACGATTTATGTTAATTTGACCCCGTGAGGCGAGATCCATCTTCTAAATCTGATCTTATCGTTTCTCACGGAAACTGTCTTGTATGGCCGAAGGATCGATCCTCACGAACTGAGCCTTCTTCTTTCTTATCGAATTCTAATCCCTTCTCTTTCTTTCCGGGGCTTATTTATAGGCGGACCATCATCCCATATAAGGGGAAAGGGGCGAAGCCACAGAGGGGAGTGCGAATGGTGAGTTTGGATCTGGAGAGAGCGAGAAGTGCAGAAGTTAGCACTGAGGTGCGCAAGTCGGCTTGTTAATAAGTGAGACCCTTAACCACCACACTCCTTGGCATGCCTTTTGACTAGCACTGCTTTTTTGTGACATAACCACCAGTTTATGGATCTCGTAGGTAACTAGATCGTTAGAAGGTCGTTTAAGTGCCTAATGCGGTTGCGTCAACAGATATGGTTGCCCAAACTACCTAGGTGGCGGGGAGATCAAACAATGTAGGCAGTTACGGTTATTTGCCGGCTACCGTTCCCACGATTCCGCTCCTGGGGCTCGCTTCTCCGGCTTTCTCCACAAAGTAGGGGGGGACTTTAAGTTATATGTTCTCCTGGCCCTCAAGGATTCTTTATGTAGCCATTTCTCTACATTTTCCATCGAATAAAATGCAATACCAACAAAGGCTTATCGTGCCGGAAATTTGTTAGAAGAGATCTGTCAAAAAGTGATAGAGATAAAGGAATGAAGCACAGATCCCCTTGAAGGAAATGGAGGCGAGAAGAAGTGTAGGTGTATGGAGTAAAGAGGACGAATTTCAAGTGTAGGGGCCAGAATGGGTAATTGGAGACCAATGTCTGTGCACGTCGGTTACTGGTTACCTTTGTAAGTAATTTATTTTAGCTAACAAGAAACTAAATGGTATCTAGTTGTTTCTGTCTTTCTTTCTTTTGGATTTTGTTAAAATGAAGTTTGAGGGAATGGGGGATCAGAAGTGGAATCTTACATTTGATTACAAATTTATAAACATAGTTGAAGAGGTGAGAATTACCGTAGTCCATTGCTTTTCTTAAATTTATTGTGATCCAATCTTTTTGAGGCAATTTACCATTGTTCATGCAAATAAGTACCTGCAGAGTTCTTTTACTGCTGAGGTTTCTTACCTTATTATAGAGAAGTTCTCACCTGGTGCATGGTGGCTTTCACAAAAGCCTTTCCTGAATTTTTCATCCTTTTCTATGATATTTTGCGTCTTGTATATGGTTTCCCTCTTTATCCTTTTAGTGTTTTCATGCGCTAATTTAGTTACTTAACGTTGCTTTCTAGTTTAATTTTAAAAGGTAATCATTTCACTTAGGTTTTCAAATATTAGAGTATGGTTTTCTTGTTTCTGAGTAATCTGTGGTCGCTACTTGTGATGAAAGAGCCGATAACCAATATAACTTTACTAATATTTTTCCCGTTGAAGAGTATGTAATCGATCTTCACATGTATTCTTTTTGTGCCATCGTTCTCATATTAGCTCGGTGCCTATGAAAGCCCTTTAATAATCGACCAAACTACCTTTATATTAAAATAATCTCCTAATTTCAAACATATATGCTTTATTTCACCTCAAAATTTTCAATTTCCTATCATGATTGTAATATGTTGCCTTTTATTTGAGTAAAGTTATCGCGCTTCCAGTTAAGGCGCTATTTCTTAGCGACCACCAAATTGATTAATCTATTGAGTTGCAGTGTATAAAACAGGAATTCTTTCACAACCAGGTGTGGCATCGTCAACTACAAAAAAGAAAGCCACTCCAGTAGTTAGGAATGATAGGAATCCCTAATTTACATATTACAAAGGAAGACCAGCAGCCTCCAATCCCGAACTTTAATCTTTTCGATTAATTCATTTGTGAGTGACTGGAAAATAGGGTTAATCATAACCAGCGTCAAAGATTTACTGAACATGAATTAAATGACAAAGTTTTACTATAATGAGAGGAAACTGACAATAATGAGTGTCACGAACCAAACATGTATGAGGAAAGAGAAATATTATTTTCTCGAAAGAATAGTAGTCCAACTGATCATTTAATTGGTCCCCCAAAATATAATATTTCCTATTTTGTGTGTATGGGTTGACAAGGGCTGTGAGTGTATAGGAATTTTTTTTCTTGTAAATTGTGAGGCCACGATCATTTGGTTGATATATTGGGTTTCACATAACAAACCACCGGACTATACATTCATAACATTATTTGAAGAAAAAATTCTTAGTATAAAAAATGGGCAGCAAGAAACAAGACAGAAAGCCTATGAAAAAAACTTTCCCAAACGGAAGATTTTAGCTCTTCCTATCTAACTAGAATTGATAGTACTTTTATATCCTTAAATTATGGTGATTTATGTACGTTTTTCCGTATATATATATATATATATATATATATATATATATATATATATATATATATATATATATATATCTATATATATATATATATATATAAGAAAATCAACCCACAGGAAAATGAAAAGATGAATCCAAGCACATTCGAGCTATTTATGCAAGTTCATTTTCAAGGAATAGTATGAAAATAGAGAAGAAAACCTTATATAGGGTACAAAGATACATTGGGAACGAACGCCAATCACATAGTACAGGCCAATGAAAAAAAAAACAAGAGAGAAAAATACCAGGAAAAAGAACAATAGACAAATAATAGCAGAGATGTGCATCTCGAAACCAATATACACACAACAACGCCACTTATATGAATGGAATATGGTTGGATGAAAAAAAAATAAAGGATTATCATTAGATCGTAAACATTGGTCCAATGGTCTGTACTATGGAATGGGCGTTCCCTAAGTATCCTTGTATCCTAGATAAGGTTGTCTTTTCTATTTTCATGTTTTTGATTGAAAATGAACTTACAAACATATTTCAAAAGTGGTTGGATTCATCTTTTCATTTTCCTGTGGTTAATTTTCATATTATCTCTTTTCTCACGTGCCACTTTCAGAAGTCCTACTGACCTGTTTTAATCCTTTGTTTAGCGAGGCCTCATACCTACGTGTTTATCTCTCACTAAGTTTTATTGTTGTTTCATTTTGTATTCACTGCAAGTCAACTGTTCTTTCTTCCTTTTGAATATTTTTTTTATTAATCTTTGTTTGAAAAACTCGCTGTTTTTTATATAAACAAACTTATGTAAAAAAGGAGTCACTTATCATTTTTCGGGAACGACTGTAAATCCCGGTCTGGATAGATAAAATATTTCTGCTAAATTCTTTTGTTTTCTTACTGGACTTTGTTTATATATCTTTATTTCGAAATCTGTGCTTCATTTCTTTATATTTTAATCTTCTCAAAGGAGTATAATTTAAGACAGGGAGTTCAAAAATAAGCTTTGCAAAGTTTTTTAAATTATTTGAATTCTGCAAGATTTTCATTTCTAATTTGTCACCTGTGGTACTCAGGCATTAGGAAAGGAAAGCTGCTTTTTACTATGTAAAATAATCATATAGTCTTTGAAATTAATTCAAAACCACAGAATAACTAATTTTCCAATGAATATTTAATTAATTCTTTCTTCCCATTTGACAAAAAAATTCTAGCGTAAATTCAGATATATATATATATATATATATATATATATATATATATATATATATATATATATATATATATATTAAAGGCACAAATAAATGAAAACTGGAAACGCAACCCAGAAAAATCTATTTTAACCTTTATATGAAAATGAATAAAGGAGTTGGATTCGAACTTGTGTCATTAAGCTCTCTTCGTTAAAATGACCACGACGCTCATCGCCAGAGCTACCATCCTCAAACCTCTAAAAGGTTGATTAAAGAAGCTTTTTGAATAATGAAGCGTAGGTTTTTATTCTGTGAGAGACAAGACAAGTGTGTATTTTCTAGGCTTGATAGTAAATTTAAAAACGCTTTTGATTTTGGTAATGCATCTTGTATGTAGTAAGATTTCGCATCAATTAAAGGCAAACAATATCACTGTGCATTCAAGACCAGTTAACAACCTACATTTGTAAAGCGGACTACAAGCACATTTTTCCCCCTAGAAACTAATCTAATCCAACGATGAAGAGGCCACGATATGCCTGAGCTAAGGCCTCAAGGTCTTGCAGTCCTTAGAGGATTCTTGGCGCCAGTCTAAGCGAACACATTTTATGAAAACGTGTCGTTGAAGGCCCTGAAATTTTATCGTGATATGAGGTTAGGGGTAATGTTGCTGCGCACTGTGTTATTGTGTGGGATGGGGGATGATTGACGTCCAAAAGCAAACACAGCTGTGACAGGTCATTAAGCATTGACTGATTCTTTCTCGAACTTTCTCTAAATTCTCACGATGGGCGCACCTGGTCTTGAAAGAAGAAAAGGGTATTTTCGAGGGCAATTACTCTCACGTGGGTCGTTCGAGGGCGTCCACTCACACGGAACACAATATTATTATGCATTCAAAACCAGTTAACAACATACATTTGGAAAGTTGACTTCACCCACATTTCGCCTCCAAAAAAATAATCTTCTCCGACTAGGAAGATGCCACCATATGCCTGAGCTATGTATATATGCCTGGTTATGTATATAATTTATAATTGATAAAATATAATAGATAATATAAAATACAGTAATAAAAATAAACAATTTTCGTACACTAATACAAAATAGGGCAGTTTCTTACACTGAATGTTAATTTCTGATTGCAATACTATGAAACAGTCACTTGTTCTTAATGTCCTGCTATTCAAGTATTGTTTTTCCTTATTATAGTTAGTGTTTACTGACGAATCAACAACTGCAGTGCCTGATGTTCATGTGTAAAGATTGTTGAGAACTGGTGAGGGATTTAATCCAGAATGTATCAACAGGATGGGAAGATCTATTCAAAAGCTTTTGGTTTGGGCGGTAATATATGCACACGGAGCATGCTGTCTGCACATTGTCGAAGGAACAATGAACCAACAAAAGTTCATAAAGGAACTACAAACTCGTCTATTACCAAAAATATGGGAATGGTATTGTGGCAGTTGATGGATTTTGCCAAAGGAATCGGACCCAATTTGCTTTTCCAAATTTGTACAGAAAACCCTATAAAACTGTACCATGCCATTATTTTTGCTAAAAGGGTCTTCGACCTCGCCCACTTCGTCTCTAAAGCAAAGCCTGAGAGGAACTCCTCCAGTAAACGATCTCCCGTGCACAATTACAGAAGAAAATAATCTCCCTGCAAGATTCTGCTACTCTGAACCGGACAATATAAGTGACCGTCAGGCGGTACACGTGCTGCTTCCATTCGCGGAGGCGCTGGGAGCGAAGGCTTGATAATTTTCGTTGAGTGCGAGCAAGATCAATCGGCAGCAAAGACGCCATCGCCAGGAAAAAGCTGCAGAGCTGAAAGAAAACCTTTTGCTGATGTACCGCTCACACTCAACTGGGATGGAAAACTTATGCTCTCCCTCACAAACAAAGAAATGGAGCGACTGCCAATCCTCGTTTTGGAGAAGGCGTTAAGAAGATCCTCGGAGTTTCCATCACGGACGGCAAACACCATCCATTCCGTTATATCCGTATGTGCTATTTCCGATTGAATTCGAGTGCTGTGCTTCAACACAACGGCGACAAATATGGGATCCAAGGGTGGAGTATGCGTTCGACTGCAACAACTCCTTTGGTCAAGATCTGCTGCATCTGGCCTGTCGCTATTATGGTTAGAAATTCTACTGGAAACTGTTTTCTTGACCATCATCCCAGAAGAAGCTCAAAGTCCAGATATCGCTGCCTTTGTCCGTTTTCGAGAGCTGAAAGCATTGGGACGTCACATGTAGTACCTGTCAGAATTGACAGTTGGTCTTGCGAATTTGGAGGATGAGTTGTCCCTGGAGAAGGAGCGGAATGTTGTTTCCAATCTCCGAAGCGTCAAGGCATCAGAGGAACCTACAACCAAGGTTCGCGTCGAGGAGGCTGACTTAGAAAACAAGACCGTTGCCTTCGTCATAATGAAAAACAGAGAAAAAATTGGATTTACTGGAAATCAAGAAAGGGTTCCTCTAATGTCGATCATGCCCTGTTGGAGACAAACAGCATATACCAGGCCGGGGCAAGGCGAGTAGGTGGCCTTCTTGTCACCAACAACGCGGCAGAACCAGAGATAACTATGTTGCAGGATTTAACTAAGAACCCTCGCACTAAGTCGAAGGACCAGCTGCAATGCCTCCTCTACGTCGAAACCTGACGAAGTTAAGCACTGATTAATGATTTTTGGAATATTACGCAATTACTCCCGTCTATGAAGGAAAGTATGGTGACTGCGTGACATGAAGATATCGTCCAATCCCCCCCAAATTATCTCATTTTGATTCTGTTGAAAAAAAATGAATAAGAGTTCCGCGTTAACATCATTTCATTTTGAAATTCCTCCCATATAGACGTGACGGACCCTGATCTATATATATATATATCTATATATATCTATATATATATATATATATATATATATATATATATATATATATATATATTTATATATATATATATATATATATATATATATATATATATATATATATATATATATATATATATATATATACATATATATATATATATATATATATATATATATATATATATATATATATATATATATATATATATATATATATATGTGAAGTGGATAATCACAAATTTGCGCATAAAGAGAGAAACAGTTGCGATTTTATTATTACATGTAAAGAATACAAAGCGACTTATTTTGAGTATCTACAAAATTTCCAAAAGTTCATTCTTCAGGAAAACAATCAGTATTTAAAAAAACTGATAAATATATTAATAATAGGAATCCTGCCTATTTTTGGACACATAACAATAAGGATTGTGAGAATAAGTGAATTGCAGTTGTCATTTTTGGGATTTCTTTGAAAAATTGTCGAAATAGGTTAATCTGTTAATCACGATAGACAGTTGTCAAGCTTTATTATTCTGGTAAGCAGAATTTCTTATAAATTTAATTTTCTCAGTATGCATTTAAACTGTCATAACCAACTTTGTTTATTTTTTTCGATATCATAAATATTTTCATCTTCAATTCACTCATTATCTTCAACCTCACTATAGTTCTTGTGTTCAAATAAGCATGTCGTAGGGTAACAATGAAGAGAGCAACCCAGAGAATAAGGATACAGATCCTAATGGGAGGATTAAATAAACAAAGTCGAGTGCAGTTGGCCTAAATTTTAAATTCTTAGAGGTTCTGGGATTAAAGAAACTAATGGTAGATAATTATATAACTTTACTATATAGAAAGAAAATTTAATATCACAAGTAAATAAATGACAAAAATAAAATAAGACCCGGGGTACCAAACGGGAGGGTGGAAGATACAAAGGACACAAGGGGTAAGAGAATCCGAGAGAGGATGCACGATGATTTCTTCCAGAGAAAATGGGAGAGTGCAATTATCGAAGAGACTCACGTAAATCCTAATTGAATGGAGGCTTGAATACGGCGAGTAAACGGGGCGCTGCAAAATTTAACTTGCAAGATTCCTTCTTCTCTAACCTCGCTCAGAAATGATCGAAGCAGTGCTCGATTCGTTTAACGAAGTTGAAAACCGAGTGGTAGATTCCTGTCCGTGTCTATAATCTGTCGGCGGGAAATCTCGCCTTCGGTAGGAGCAAGGTCGGATAGAGATGACGCTTCGCGTTCGTAGATGGAAGTCAATGGTAGGTGAGGCAGTGCATACGAGATTGTTCATGAATGCTAACAAAGACGGAGCTGTATTGTAATGCTTTCTCAAAGCTTTTATCAAGGTATTTATACTGCTTCGGCTGAAGCGGGTCGCCGGGGGCCCCTAAAAGGTGGACGGGGATTTCATTAGACTTGGTACGCCAGGTTGGGGGGAATAGGCTCTGAGGCCTCACAGCTAGGCGCAAAGGTCCTTGCTGCAGGGGATCTGGTGTCGATCAGACGTTGCGACGGCGAGGAATAGAACCCTAAACGGATTACGCGTTCCCGCGAAAATCTTTTCGCTTCCTTGGGGCTGTATGGCCGTGCAGGTGTATCTCCTCAGGCACAGCTGAGTTCTAGGGGGGCGGGATGAACCTTCTCTTTCTGACATTTCCTTTACTTGCCAGATGGAACTTCGGAGGGAAGTGACATCAGACTAATATAACGTAATTCCACAGCTAAATTTCCCATATGGATACAATTACAAAAGGGATGGTACCAGTACTCGGCACAAAAATAAGTCAAATAAAGGGTACTCAGGAAATGCTCGGTATTCCCATTACCGAACACACAAAGAAAAAAATAATAAATAACATTAATAATACAATAAGCCAGACAGAATAGTTATCAAGAGAGCCGGGGTCAACATAGTCCTATTATTCAGGGCCTTACAAGGATATTAAAAAAAAAAATGTCCCACAATACAAAAAAAGGAACATACCAACCGGTTAACTCATTGAAAATATATACACAATAATAAAAACAAATAATGGCACATATTTTTATAAGTCATTGAGCAAAACTACAAGAATTCTTGTGGAATAATACAATAAGCCAGACAGAATAGTTATCAAGAGAGCCGGAGTCAACATAATCCTGTTAATCAGGGCCTTACAAGGATATTAAAAAAAAAATGTCCCACAATACAAAAAGAGGAAGATACCAACCGGTTAACTCATTGAAAATATATACACAATAATAAAAACAAATAATGGCACATATTTTTATAAGTCATTAAGCAAAACTACAATTTTTTTTGTGGAATATATACTAAAGTAATCCAATTATTTTTCAACGGCACGGCATCGGGGAACCGTGTGGCAAAATCCACTAAAGTTAGCACGTGACTTTCTCATTCACTCGACGGGAGCAATATCGAACCGATACGATCTATTTCGAAACGAGAAAAAGGCTCTGAGATTAGGGCATCTCTCTGCAACTGTTTCGGCATTCTTGTGGCAGATATCGCAATACCTTAAGTAGCGAAGGATTTCTTGTTGGGCGCCTGGCCAATAAACATATTTGAAGATCTTCTGAGTAGACTTCGTGTGGCTAAAATGGCCTGAAAATAAACTCATGGGCAGTTGTTAAAATGTGAACAAAGTGAAAACGTTGACACACAATACTCGCGTTGGGGGCTTACCGTTTTCTGACCACGAACGGTAAAGTAAGCCGTCCGTAACTTAGAAGAAATTCACTTTTTCTCCTTGGGTGGCTTCTTGCTCTTTTTACTAGGCCTTAGCCCACAGTGATAAGAGGGAATCGCAATTCTTTTGTTTCCTTGCGAAGTCTTCCGTTATGACCTCCTTGAATTTGTAGGAAGGTGAGGTTTCTAGGGGCGCAGGCATCTTCGAGTCTCTTACCACTTGCGAACTGGTAACCATGGGTTGGGCCAAGGAGCTAGGGGAGACCCGTGGGCACTGATGGATGAGGATGAAGCAGAATTTATTGGGGGTTGCTACTAACTCTGTTCAACCAGTGAAGTACACACAATCGATGTAGCACTTAACGATGGCGAAACGACTGGCGCGTCCCTGGTAGTCGTGCACGACGGCGAATTTATTATGGTTCGAGGCTACCGGGGGAAGTAACTTTACCAACATCATTATGCAAGTGCACCTGGTATCTCTCACAGAAGTGGAGACATGGCAGCCATTAATCGTTCCGGATTCAAAATTAATCATCCAGGGGTATTCTTATCAAACAAAAAGTTTAACTGGTTGTCGCCTGGACTTTAGGTGATCGGGAGAGGAGAACATTCCGATGATGTTGACGGAGGCGCAGACGTGACACAGATCTGGTGTACCTGATGAGAAGAGATATTCTTGAACTGAGAGTTCTGAGTTTAGCTCGTTTTCACGTGACCCGCTAAACTACAAGAAAAACAAATGATGGGTCTCTTGTGGTAAGGTGACGTATGGGGGGCTGAGGAGAACGGTTTTACATCCAGGTGTTCGGGCGAGAAGAGTAGTTTCGGCCTCGACCCCCTCATTTAGATTGGCAAACTTGTTTCCATTTTGCGGGAAGAATTTACCTTTGTATAGCTTAGGTTTTAGGGAAAAGAGGGACGTTTTCTTTACTTCTTTTGGATTAAGGTTGTGGCTTGCTGAATAAATATTGACCTATTCTGTTCACTCCTTGAATGTGAGGAACCGTTGGTCTTTTACAAAATATCTGATTTCAGTCTGAAGTGCAGCCAACAACTAGTCTCTGAAGAAGAAGTCAAGGACCCGCAACGTAGTCATGCGGGACTTTAGAAGCATCGAGCCAAAAGTTAAGATGACGGTGGACGGTGTAGCCAAACTAACGATGTGTTTGGCTGAGCTGAAGGCAGGCAGGGATAAATTTAGATCGGTAAAAGTCTGGGGGCATGTTATATGCCGCCAGTAATTCCGATTTTAAGGTGGAATAATCTATTTTTACCTCCGAGGGGAGTGATATGAATATATCTCGGAGTTGGGATATTTGCGACGGAAACAATTGAGCCACTCCATCTGCCATGTCGCATGTCCCAATGGTTTATTTTTAACATTTTCTCGAAGTAGAATAAGAAGGCTCCAAAATCCTCGTCTTCATTAAAAACCGGAAGCTAAATAAACCCGGTAGGTGAAAATTTGGACCTCGAGCTGATAGACAGCGGCTCCTTCCTGGTCCAACTCATTTCAAGTTAATGAAGGCGGGTTCCTTCCCTTTTTTCCCGTTCTTTTGTTTCTCGTTTTTCGTTTTGTTCTCTTCTTTTCTCTTCTCTCTTCTCTTTGCTCCTTTCCTTCTGTTTGATATAAGCTAAGAGGTCCTTGCCACTGAGCCCAAGCGACTCTCCTTGCAACTTGAACGTGTTCAATAATGAGAACATTTTATCGTGTTCGACCATTTTATCGTGTTCGACCAGATTTCAAGAAAAGCAACACAAAAAAGGGAGAATTATTTGACGCACAGGAGAAGTATTGGTAGGCTTTAGTGGACCTTTGTTTCTTCACTTAAAAACAAACAAGCACAGCGATAATTATTTCACACGGGGCGAATTCTTAATTATAGTGGAAATATTCACTCCAGAATTTAGCGAGAGCCTGTGTTGCCCAATACGCACGAAGAAAACGACAAGACGATACAAAAAAAAAGGAAAAATTTTAACACTTTTACAATACGGCAGATATTTTATGAAGCCTTGAAATGGTTAAAGTTTCAAACGGTGAAAAAATTCGATACAAAATATGCACACAATAGAGGATAATGGGAAATGGGTATAGTCTTTTATACAGTTTCTAATACCAGAACATTTAATATACCAGAATAGAACCCAATTTAATTTTTTACAGGTCTAAAAGGAATGATATCAGATAATGCGGATGACTAAAACAAACCTGACACCAGAATGTAATATAGATGTCGAAAGGTTACCCCACACGTGACACCAATATATAATATAAATGTCGTTGGTTGACCGTGAAGAGGGCACGCTAGGAGAATCGGGATTGAGATCTCAGTGCAAGAGTTAAATAATAATAGCACAAGTAAATAAATGACAATAAATAAAATGCAAGTCGGGATACCTTCACGAGGGGCAGGGGGAATCCAAATGACACAACGGGTAAGAAAGTCCGAGAGAGGATACACGGTGATTGCTTCCAGAGAAAATGGGAGAGTGCAAATATCGGGGAGACTCACGTAAAACCTAATTGACTGGAGGCTTGAAAACGGCGAGTAAACTGGGCGCAAAATTGAATTTTCAAGATTCCTTCTTCTTATAACTCGCTGAGAAATAAGTGAGGGAGTACTCCGGTCCTTAAACGAAGTCGATAATCGAGTGATAGATGCCTGACCGTGTCTATTGTCTCTCGGCGGGAACTAGGTCTTTCGCAACGAGTAAGGCCGGATAAAGATGACGAGTCGCGTTCGTAGCTGATAGCCGACGGGAGACGAGGCAGGGTGCAAAATACTGTACGTGAATGCTAACCAAGAATAGGCTGTATTGTACTGCTTTCTCAAAGCTTTTCTGGAAGTATTTATACTGCCTAGTGGAAGCGGGTCGCCGGGGACCCCAAAAAGAGGACGGGGATCTTATTAAACTTGGCGCACCAAGGGAAGGGATGGTCTCGGTTGCTTCACATTTTTACAAAGATCCTTGGCGCCTTGGGTCTGTCGCTGATCAGCCAGTGTGACGGTGAGGAATGGAACCCAAAACAGATTACGCTTTCCCGCCAAAATCTCGCGGCTCCCTTGGGGCGGTCTGGATGTGCAGGTTTATCTCCTCAGGCGCCGCAGGTAGACGTTGGGTTCCAGGGGGGAAAGGGGGTAAACCTTCTCTCTGACAGAGTGGAGGTTTTGATGCTTTATATTTATGTACCTTTTCTTTTCTCATTTTTATTGTATTACTCAAAATCTCGCGTTTTTCTCTTTCCCGTTCATTAAAAAGGCAAATATATTAAATAAATTGTAGGACTTAAAATTTGTGGGTAGCACTTCAAGAAAGCTTCATTTATCCTTTAATGAAATGTGCTAAAAAAATATAATTTTACATTTCTTGGTTGGAACTTTCTCTATTACAAATGTGACACTCTCGAAAGATAAAAAAACAAGTGTAACATAACTTTTGCAAAACCCGGTTAAGTAATAATTTGATATAGAATTCACGTTTTTATCACAATTTTTATGAGGGTATATATTCCTGTTAGGCAGACCATTCCTTCGGTGTCTTTTTCTCAATGACGTAGTGTTACGAGTATGTATCTTCTCTGGAAGTTTTAGATGTGCTATCTTTATCTTTCCGTATAGTGTTTGTACCACTTTTATCTATCCAGCCGTCGAGCTTTCCCTTTTTTTCGGTGTGCAATTCCTTTGCACTTCATCTCAAATTTCCTTGAGCGCCTGGGTCTCACACGTTGGTTATTCTTCCTATCTTATTCTTTTTTTACCTCCATGCAAACGAAAGTGTGTCCTACTTTTTGATATTCTTTGTGGGAAACTTTCTATATCTTTTCCTTTGCTATCTTTCCTACCTATATTATCGCATAATATCTGCACACCGCCTTGAAATAGATCCTAAAATTACCAGCAAGAAGAAAATTGTTTTGTTACTCATTATCATGTCGAAATAAAGTAAATGTATTTTTTTTATGTTTTGCCGGTATTTTTAATGCGTATATTGTTTCAAAATCCAGCGGCTGTGGCAGTTGGCTGCTCTCATATCCTGATGCAAAATGTTGATTCTGAAGTTCATTATCTGTTAATCTGCTATGTGTAGCACATCTTCAGGAACATATGCATATATCTTAAGCTATACTTTCTTTGTTCTTTCATGTAGAGTGACATTTATCAGATAGAGAATGATAACGTCGACAGGATCCGTGATGAAACGCTATTCCAACTAGTTATGTTGGAAATTAACCTGGTCGTTTCATTCTACACCATATGTCTTTTTTGTTGTGTCTTGCTTGCAACATGTAGGGGGATGACGGGGTTTAAGATTATTGGTTTTATTAAGCTAATATAAACTTTTACAAAGCGTACAAAATAAGGTTCAGACAATACTCCTAGAGGAGCTTGAGCCCCTGATTCCATGGTGAAGGGTTGTCTTTCGAAATCATAAATCGTAAAAATTGCCCGACCATCCTTTATGTAGGTAGTAGCAGGGTATTTTGTGATATAAACCTCCATTCCTTAACCTTTTCTTTTAACTTGGCATCTCCACCTTGAAGTGTTTTTGTTCTTTCTTGCCTTATAAGTTGCAATTTGTTCCTTAACCAAGCTCAGCGCACACTCCGTAACACAATTTTTTCGGCAACTATGTTGTTTGGTATTGTAAATGCCTTCAATTTCCATTTAATTCTTTATCCTGAATTTCTTACTTTCTATCTTGCGCCTTCCAAGATTTAAGTGAAAGTTTAATTTAGCCCTGTTATCTAGGTCAAGTAAATACCACACGTTTAGGCATGTGCATAAGAGACGCAGTATTACCTTGTTGATGTTAGTTTTAGCATTAACCAAATGCAATTTGGTTATATAAGAATGCCCAAAGTTTGTTATTTGAAGCTCTGCATTGCTGCATCAAATTCTTATTGTGTAAACAGCTTCCCACTTTCCATGCCTGTTGAGTTCTATCTCTCTAATTAAATAGTGTTATTTCCGTACTAAATTCATTTAGGCCAGTGAGTATTTCTTCTTTATAATCCATATCAGTCTTCGTTCTCTTCATCACCTTTCTTAAATTTACTATCCATGTGTTCCCTATATTAGACGGTCTCGCTAGGTCGACTTTGATGAAAATAACGTACTTGTGGAGAGAGAGGAGGAAGTAACTCTTAGCCTATTTATTTGGCTCCAGAACTTATGGGTCACCTTCACCGACAATATTTCCAATGATGTTGATGCAATTTTCACTTATGTTTTCACAAATTTGGTAATGGTTCTATCCTTATTTTGTGCAGTTCTGTTTCTATCGATCTTTATCCAAAATTGTTAATTTCAGCAAGTAGTGTCTCCAGCCGATTAATTTTGTTTTGTATATTTCTGTCGCACAGCGTGTCCAGAATAGTTTTATATTTAACTCTGGGAATTACCCATCGGTACGCTTGCGCAATTCCTGGTGGTAGTTGTATAAATTGCTCATCGATGTCTTCCAGTGCGGAACCATCTAGCTGCTCCACTCTGTAATTGCAAAGGTGCTGTTTGTAGACGTTCTAGTCGGCTCTTGGTAGACACCTGCTTATCTGGATTTTTAGTTGGACGTTGGACGTCAATACACTGTGATCATACTAACGTGATGCAATGATTAAGGACAAAGTGTTGTTGCGTGTTTCAATGCAAAAGTTGGGTTTGTGAGTATAGCATCGGGAATTGTTTAGAAGCTCCATATTAGGAACGTAGCACATTGAGGCCCGTCATTCTTCTCCGGTGCGAATAATGACAGACTCAGTGCCTTTCCTTCACCATTTAATGAGGTAGTGTAACTAGCCTCTCTGCATAGAGCATTAAACTTAATAATCAAGATGTTAGAGGTGTTCCTTCTGAACGGGCGTAGTAAATTAGAGATCGAGAGGTATAGTGATATGAGTGGTTGATAGCCCATTGTTTTGATCATTCATAAATTGTTGTACTAAACTTGATTGCTAGATAAGATTTTTCCAATTACTATATCTCTTTAAACCTGATGTGTTTCTTGATGGCAATAGCCACACCGTCGTACCTCTTTTTGGTGTTGTTGGCCATCATCACGGTGTAGTTTTATAATTCTATCTACAGCGATTACCTCTACCCTGAATTTATTTAGTCTTTCTAAGCACATGGCATTACTCTCCAAGCTAGGTCTCTTGTATTTTCTTCATTTTGGGTATTCCATCTCTCGCCGGCGATCTCACTCTACCTGATCTTATATTATTGAAGTGATCATAAGAAAGGTGGGACAATGTGTCGATGCGTATTTCAATTAAGCCTTTTCAATGCACCAGGTATTACTTCTTAGTTTGCGTCGGCGTCTTGATCCTAGTTGAATTTGTCTTTGAAGAGACGATCACTGTTTCCCTAGGTTTTTAATAATTTGGTACAGTGCTCATGGTGGGGGCCTAAATTGTCATATTTAAGTCTGAGGATGTTTGGATATGTGTGATTCTGGTGGCGTTTTAAAGATCTATTTTTGTAGCTTACTTTCAGCGAGACTTTGGGTTTATTCCTTTGAAGGCTGCCATGTTTCCATAAATTCCATTTCTGTAGGTTTTCTTGGTCTGGTCAATTGGGGATCTCTTGATTTGGAAACGGCTTTTTTAGCTATTTTAGACTTGCTCTGTATATGGGCCTGATATATAAATGAAGCGAAAGGGGTTTCATGGAAATCACATCATTTTGACTCTGTTCCTTACTAGTATCTTGTTGAGTGCAATAGCATAGCTCCGTTCTTTTACAATATTAACAAAATGGACGTGTATTACGAACATAACCTTGTCTAGATTCATAGATGGATTAATTTCTAGATTTATTCTTATTTGATCAGGGATTTTACTAGTGAAACTTATGACGTTGTCGTCCTTCTCTTTTTTTTCTTCTAAGTATTATCTGTTTTACCCTTTTACCAGATTCTTCTTTATGAAGAAAGCCATTGAGAGGGCCCCGTGTTGGTTTCCACAATTTCAACAATTTTTGTTTTCCCCGTTGTTGCACTCCTTCCAGATGTGTCTAGGGTCAGCACAATCAGAAAACACATGCCATCTAACTTAGTCTCTGGTCACGGATTTTAAGAGAACGTATCACTAAGAGCACATTTGATTGAAACAAATATCTCCCTCGAGGTGCAGCCGGCTGAATTTTAAGAGCAAAACATGATTACTATCACTTTTTTGGTTTTGCAGTCAAAAGGTAGTTTGGTTCAAAATCTAAGATTAATGAGTATAATATTCTCACCCTTGTCTATTTTTACCATGTCTGTTTCACTTGAATTTTGATCTTTATTATGGTTCCACTTTGCTGTCTCTGAGCAGACCTAGGATCATGACAATGTAGAAATTTTAGTGATAAGCCTTTCAGTGTTTAGAGGGGTCATTTTAATTTGTATGCCACATTAGCTGACATCAACTTACATTGGTTGGCTGTGATGTTCCTCATTAATACGAGCAGGTTGCTAGATTCGCGTGTTGGAATAGAGACCTCAGAAGACGGGAGTCTACGAAGTAGCTGAGTAAACATAAATTCAACCAAAGGAAATTATAACACAGATCTGTAAAATCTGTTCCTAGAATAGAGATGAACTTATCTCAAATATGTAAGTATATTTGAAATATACAATTGTTTAGTAACTTCGCGCAGGTGGTGGACCAAATGAGCTTGACGACGGAGGCTTGTCATGCAGATGAGTCTAGGCCACACACCCCTGGAAAAGAAACCGTATATATATAGTAGTGCAAGAGAACAGCATTAGCATTATTATTATTAATATTATTTTATAAAAGGAGAAGTTAGATTCAGTTAAGACATTCGGATCAATTCGTTCTCATCTTAGCGTTACGCAACGCCCTTTAATTCGCCTAAGTTGACTCGCTCCAGAATTCAATACTTTGCATTAAATAAGAAAACCTGCTGTCTCCTGAAAAGTACCTTTTGATGTGACGCTTGCCGTTTAATAGGCCCCTATTAGAATAAAAGTAAATCTTTGTTACGTCGTTTCTTAAAGTTCTTCTTTAACTCGATTTTACATAAATCTTCGGTAAGCTCAGCCAACTATAGAAATGTTTTTGACGTTTTAGCTATCTTGTATGTGGGAGGAATAACTAGGGATAAGCGTAGTTAAAAGGTTAGGAGTAATTTTCTTATTAGTCTTTGCATTTCCATTTGTATATCCGAGAGTTAATTCTTTATAGGTTTTATCCGATTATGGCAGGGGTTTCCTCGGTAAGATTCCTCGCAATTTGTTTTCATGTCCGCTTTGCTAACGAGACACACTGCCTCCTCTTAGTCTAGTTTAGCCTCTCTTCATTCCTTCGCTAAGCCTCACCTAGTCTTTCTCTACCATCTATCTCACCCTGGATTCGTCCTTCAATCCACCCTTGAAGCTATTTTAATTCTTATTTTGGTTTTATTCTAGCCTACTATTGGGATGTAATGTGATTATGGCGATTTTTGCCTAAGTAGGCAGTCGCCAGATGGACTCTGTAAAAAAATCCACCCTCTCTACCCCTTGTCTCATCATTCACTCTTGTGTTGGCCCCATTTCTCAATGCCTATCGATCTCTTTGATAATTGCTGCTCTTCTTTTGGACAGCCCAAACGACTTTGTTCCAAATTGAGTTGCGAAGAAATTGTGGCGTTGGTATATATAGCTTGTTCCAGCGGCAGCTGCCTCGGCACGCGAGAGACCTCAACTTTGCCTATCCAGCGCGGCTATCATGAGGGATGTAATGCTCTGCTCGGCTGGAAAATTCTATTTACGAGGCGTTCCTTTTTATACTCCACAACGCCCCAGTATATTTGTTTTGGAGAGGCCTACGATTCTGCATGTGGCTGCAATATTATACACGCCCTCCAGACAATGCGGACGAGCTGATGCCTTCCAATTTTGAATCCTTAAATTTTTGCGAGATTGTCAATATTGTCTATTTGTGAAGGAACCCTATCCGACCCAAATGAGCAGGAAGCGGGCGTCCCGGATTAAGTTTGCTGAAATGTCCAAAATTTTTCCCGGATTATCAACTATATCGCCTAGGTGTGTCAGAAGATGTGCTTGCTACGCTCTTAGTAGAAGAAATTTATATGCAGCCTTGATTCAAGTTTTGACACGTCGACTTAAACACACATTATACCGCATCCTTCACTATACAGAAACGCATCGTTTTCGTTCTTATTGGCCAAACATGAAGTGGTTCACTTCTACTGCTACTCACTGCTTAACTCAGAATGGGTGTTAAATGGGTTCACCTGCGATTAAGGTATTCGCCTGGATACACTTGTAATGTTTTGGATCGACCCCTTGACTGGGAGGCCGATATTGTGGACAATGCAAGCACTGATTAGGGTGTTAAAGAGTACACGAGGATTGGGTGAAAAGAGCAGCGTTTTACGCTTCCTAACTCTGAACTCATAGCAGGAAACAGGTCAGTCCTCCTTGAGGCCTGATAAAGATTGAAGACGACCGAAAGGAACTTAAAGTTGCATATTATCTCGCCGTATTTTCCCACTTTGATCCTTAAGGATAGGTGATAGATTCAGATGAAGTGTCTACCTGGAGCGCCTCACAACGATATCGCGCCCATTGGGAGACAATGGTGGTCAAATTCCTGTGTCGGCATTGAATCTTTAAATTCAACGATAAAAAAAGAAGAATTTCATACATTCTAATATTGAAAAGCTATGCGAAACAGAATCAAGATCACCGTCTCAAATCTAGTGGGGGAGGCATTTAGATCAAAAAGTTTTCCACAAAATCCTCATCCAGTAAATATTAGTTTCGGTGTAAAGATACGAGTACATAAGAAAAGTACAAAGCTCAGGGAAAATTAATTTTCCATCTTATACCTGCAATCAATAATTGCATAGCTTTACCTGAGACAAATAAGTTCTGGTTTATCTATGCAAAATTCCTTCGGGTCTAAGACAGATTTGCATGTAAGCATATCTGCACCCCATACCATCAGTGATGCAGCCGCAGAAGTCTACCAATTTTCTTTCTTCAGTTTGAATTTTCAGATTTATGCTAAAAAGGGTAAAGATTAACTTTTTTTTAATAAGTAGTTTTATAGGTAAAACGAGGGAATAGATCTGCGTTTGCGCTTCACTACTAATATTATTATTAAAATCTAAAAGAAAAGTAGCCATAGTAAAATTTTAATAAATTTTCTGAACTTCACCAATTGTAATTCATTTTCTTTTAAAACATTATTGGGAAATCATATTTATTTTTTATGAATTAACTATTTTGTATTTTCAAAATCTAAGGAAATTATCTTTATAAAAATTCAAAAAAGACATAAGTCATAACCAAACTAGGATCGAATTATTATTCGAATACTAATAAATATCCCCTTCTTAAATCATAGAGTTAGTGATGATGATGATGATGATGATGATAACTATATTTTCTCTGTGTGTTTTCTGCATCATTCATAAGGGATTAAGCATCAATAAAAGAATATATTTAATTGTATCTACTTTTAGTGTATTTTAGTCAAGTAAAGCGATTAAGAGATTGCGCATTCTGATGTATTGGCACGTGAACAATTTTTGAATCAAGGAGTTGCCAGATTTTGGCACACTCACTTAAAGTGGTGCCCACACATGACCTATAGGTATTATGCATGAATAGGAATAAGTTGAAGAACAGAGGGTTTTTTTACGGAGAGATCCATTCCTGTTTTGTAACTGACCCCACGGTGAGCATCAATGCGAACCTTGAGAAGACCTTCCGTACATCCAATGTACGTTCCCAAAGAACATTTAGGACAAGTATATAAATATACTATTCTGGAACGCCAAATGTATATATATATATATATATATATATATATATATATATATATATATATATATATATATATATATATATATACAGTTTGTGCAATAAATATCCGATACATGGTCAAAATTTGATTTACCTTAGTTACACAACTGCAATGTAATCGAAAATTGACCATCTTATTTTTTTATACGTTTAATACAAATTCGGTATTAGAATACCCAAATAGTTAAGCATTAATATTATATCAACAAAAGTGTTAGAATATCGCCTCAAAAAGTATCTAACACACCGCCAAAATTAGTTTCAAAGCGATAATATATAGTTCTCGAACATTCCAGAGTAGTTTACGTGACAGAAATGCTGTAGAACTTTCTAGAAAAATAATCTACTGTGTCCACGTGAAAACAGCGGACCGCAGTCAGTGTCTGAGAGCTTTATGAGAAGCAGGTCATCGTTCAACACTCTAATTCTAGTATGGCGAAGACTAAAGAATTGCAAAAAAGGAGCAAAGAACTAATTGTTCAGTTACATAAAAGTGGTTTAGGATATAGAAAAATTTCATCTATGCTAAAAATACCAATCTCAACCATTGGTGACACGATTCGCCGGTTCACATTATATTAGTGCACTGCAAGTGACTTGTAAGACCATTCCCCTTATGTTACCTATCCAATGTCAATTAGAATTACTTTTTATTTATACTAAATATAATTTCAGTGCCCAGAAGATCAGGCTGGCCCTCGAAACGTTGGTTAAAATTAAATGAAGAAAGAAAAAATGCATTTCTTTTCTGCTGCCCTGGTTCTCTTATATATATATATATATATATATATATATATATATATATATATATATATATATATATATATATATATATATATATATATAATATATATATATATATATATATATATTTATTTATATATGGAAATGATATATATAAAATAAATATCATTTCCAGAAACTTTTTCCAGTAGCATTTCTGTCCTAAACTACTTTTTTTTACTTGAATTAGAGGGATTTTTGATACGTTTTGGATTTAATTTTAGTGCACAAAATTAATTTGCGTCAGAAATCTTATTAGTTGAAAATGAGGAGATATAGTTAGGACAAAGATAATAAATGCCGGGATCGATTTGGGACTTAAACCATATATTAACCAATGTGTTTTCTAAATATTTTAAATATTTGGTAACAATTTAGATTTATAGCTTTATCATTATACGAAATGATAGCAAGAAATGGATCAATCCTTTCCTCCTCGACTCTAGTAAACGACACGATTTCAATTTTTACATTTATTACAGTCAAATTGTCAGATGCCCTTACATATTTTGAATCCTTCATACGTTCTCAATTCGAGAAAAACGTCCTAAGGAATTGTTAAGAAGAGAAAGGAAGAATATCATCGAAATCAAATATGGCAGCCACCCAGCTTGAATAGAAAATCTGAATATTGTAAATAGTAATATTTCAGCTTGTAAATAAATATTTTCAATATTTGTATTGTATATAGTTATGATCAATAAATAAATAAACAAGATTAATTGCAAAAAAGTTAAATATATTGGGGCCAAAATAAAAATTATAGCTTTATATTCCAAACATTTAAATAGTTTTCCCTGAAATATATGTTTATTTGCGAAATTAGGTTTATATAAGAACATATACGTATCCTCAGGCATACATTTTATACATTTTTATATACAAGGGCAAAGAATAAAGAGACAATATGTATTTTTATTGAAGTTATTTCGATTTGCCTGCCCTAACCCCATTAATTTGAGAAATGTGTACTTTGTGTGTATTCGGTCCAAACACTGGATAAATGCCTCTATAGCTACCACATTAATAGGATTATGACAATTACTGATTTTAAGTACCATTGTTAGGTTTATTTGCCATTCCAAATTTTAAAACAAGTATACTAATGTAATTCTGTATTTCTCTTTTTAGGCATGGAACTATCTCAACAGTGTTCAATTTGCAAGAAGGATAGGGGAGGCTCATTTTCAACTCTGAGAAAAGGGGTATTCAACCATCGACCAGGCCAGCATCGCAAGGAAGGAAAGCATTTATACAGAACCTGTGGAAAGGGTGCACAAAGAGTGCCAGCAGACCTATGCAACCTACAGCAGATAGAAAAGGATACCAGGATAGAAGAGTCAAAGGTATGCACTAGCAGTAATGCACATGTAATTAGATCGGTTTTCTTTCAAGAAAAATTGCAGGATGACGTTCAAGTAAAGACAATTGAATTGAAGATCACGCTGCTGGCCATATGCTGTGAACGAGCTGATTTTGGATCGGATGCTGTGAAGGCACGGACTCTGCGTGTGCATGACTTGAATGCAGAAGATGCAATTTACTACCTTACATGTAGTGTCAACTTACGCAAATATAAAGGATACCAATAGATCATATGATGAACACCAATTAATCCAAAAGGTTGTATTTGGACGGCCTCTGGTCGATGAGAAGATAGCAGCATTCTTACAAATGTCAAAATATCTTGAGCAAAATGATGATGAGCAGCAGATCACCACCAATGATCTCATTGACCTCATGACACAAAAAATGCAGCGTGGTTCAATAACCACGCAGCATACAGATATGAAGGCGAGGGTGTGGGAGCACTTTGGTGACAGGCTAATCCAAACTACGATCAACAGCAAGATGAACGTGGTCACCTGCAAGACAACAGCCAGAATAGTGCTTCAGGGATATTACAACAAGCAACAGCAGGAATGAGACATCCAATGAAGTCTATTCATGTGGTGATGGCCTGCAATCGCAAGATACTGGCATCAATTCCTTAGAGATACTCTGCTGATACTGCTTGAAGGACTGTTTTGGGGAAAGAAAGATGGCCTTATAGTGGCTTCAATAGGCCAAGCCATAGTGCAAGCAACTAGATTCAGATTCCCATCACCGCTTTGCATCACGTTTTCTCATTTACTACTTTCATCGACATGGGTTCTGTTTACCATTTGAATAAGTGTAGTGGTTTGAATGAATTTCTGCTCACTCACATGGAAGAGACATGCCTAACATGATATCCGTTGTTTTGGAGCCCCGAGACCTGCATGTTCAGGAATCCTAGGACGTGCATATACTCGTCCGTGATGTTTTTCAGTGAACATGCACGACGACACAGAGCCACATCAGTAATCAGCTTGATTCAGCCCTTCTAGTGGAAGGCCTGAATAATTCTCAATTTATAGCCTATGGAAAGCGATCTGCAAAGGATTATCATACACTTGTGCAGTTTTCACACAGAGATGAGCTTTTTCCGATATATTGGACACCTGATGATGTCATCATGGATAAAAAAGTGATAAATTTGATATATGCCCCCAATTCAGTCATTCATATGTTTAGTGGCAAGGTCATTTCCTGCGCAGTTCATGCACACCTAATAGTTGACGCAGCCCTCAATGACATGGTCTTGACAAATTTGCTCAATGCGCCTTTACCATATCTACGTGAAACAATAGAAGGCACTGAAAATTAAGATCTGAACTTAGCCAGATCTGGTTCAAAGTTGTTTAGTTAGTATTCACAGTTCTAAGCAATAATGCAGACTTCTATGGTGCAAGTCTGATACTTTTAAAGACAACCTTCAAACTAATGGCTACGAAACTGTCTGTGAAAGAAGCATTCGAGTCTGTCATCTTGATAATAAACTTTTAGAACCTTGCTGAGTATGCAAAGATATCTTCTAGAATACTAGCGCTCTGGGTGCAGTATATGGATATGTTAAACATTTTCTACAAATACATAAGGGCAAACCACATTAGGAAATACAAATAAAGGTGATAAAGGAAATGCTGCATTACCTAATAGCCTCGGGCCAGAACTTTTATCTCAAATCTGCTAGGTTCTATCTGCAGCTGATATCAAACTCAAAACTCAACATCTTAATGTCCAACAACGTTTAGAAGAAGGGTTACATGTAACTTTAGAATCCCTTGACCACTTCATTTGTACCGAGCCAAAGAAGAACAAGAAGAAACCTCGTATCTGACCTGATCATCAAACAAGTTCTATGAGTAGTAAAAAAAACAAGTGGGGGGGCTAACACGAGGCTGATGAAGGACAAAACAACAACGTCTGTTATGGTTACTATCAATGCCTGCCTGTGCAGTAAAAAAACAGGCATGGTAAATTCTCATAGGAGTGAATTATAACACTGGTGAGTGGAACAAGGACATGATCGAAGCAAGGCTATCTCGTGACTGGAAGGATACATTATGAGTTATTTAGTATTTACAGGAACTGCATCCATTCAGTAGTTATCCAAGTCTGTTGTGCGTGGCGCGGCACTTCTTCCTTGAATTCCATGGTGTCGTGGATCTACATAAAGAGACATATACCACCAGTATACTGATTATGTAACAAAGACGTATGTAGATGCCATAGTCATGTTTGATGGTTATGAGAGTACCAACACATAAGAAATGACACACCAGGTTCGGTCTAAAGGGGATGCTGGCATTACTAAGACATTTTCAGCTGACATGATTCTAACAATAAAGCAGGAATCGTTTCTTGGCAACAAACCGAATATACAACAATTAATTTTTTATGCTCAGTAATGAATAGATTCGAAAGAAGAACTGTGAGAAAAACCGTCCCTCAGAAAATGCTATTCTTCTGAGTGTACAGAAGGCAATGCAGTCTGCTAATGTCGCCAACACTAAGTTAATTGTTAATGAAACTAACCTCTTCGTCCTCCTCTGCTACCATGTAAGCTTAGAATTCCATGACCTTTTCATTTGTTCCGAACCAAAAGAAGAACAAGAAGAATCCCCTTATCTAAAACATCAAGGAAACAAAGGAAATGATTCGTACATATATATACAAGCACACACTGTTTATTCATTCACTTCTTGGGTGCGAAACAAGTTCTTGTCCTCCTGGGGTTGAAAAGGAGTCTTCGCTCAAAAAGTTCAAAGGAAATAGCACATTCGGTGAACAGACCGAGGTCATCGATACATATCCAGCTTCCATATGTGATGTGGCCGAAGCAGGAGACAAACACTGGCCTTAATCTACAGCAGAAAGTCAACTTCCACACTGGACACCCTCCGGTATCAGCTTTACTGGGACATGCTATGTGCAATTACAGACATTAAACCCTTCATCATAAGCAGCAAAGTACCACAACTTGCGCGTGTATCTGCAAGTCAAAGAATGAAAGGGATGTGCAGATGAAATTCTTCCGAAAGACTTTGGTTGGCAGAAATATGGTGAGGGTTTTTGCAAACTCATTCTTTCATTATCATCAGCCCCTGAAAAGATGTAAAGGTCATTTAATGCAACTGCCAGTTTGATTGTCAAATCATGAGATGCACATACAAGCAGCAACACATTAAGTTGTTGTGCTGCAAAAATACTACTTGTGGCAATGATGAGGATCATGACGACATTGACGAGTTGGAACTTTAATATGCTTTATTTTTCTCAAACGGTTCAGTGAAGTACATTTTTAATTAAAATCTACTTTCTAATGTGATTTTTTATTTTAATTTGAAAAGCTTCATCAGGCAGGTGTGATTTCTCAAGTGGAATTGTGAATTTTGTCTTATTTCAATGAATTACAAAATTACTTATATTGTCATAGACTTGATTCAATAAAACTTTAACCCTAGGATAGTACTAATGTCCCTGTATATGGAAATATATAATAGGTAGAGCTGGAGATATATGTTCTTTTATAAGCAAAGTTTCTCAAATAAATCCGCTTCAGCTAACCAACTTCACAGCGACTAAACCATTAAATTCCAGCGTGATCGCTTTCATCCGTGACAACCTCATGAGATAGTCGTTAGGACCCACATTGATTAATCCATAGGGGCTTGGTTGAGGTCGGACTCTGTTGCCCCTTATAGTTCAGTCACCAATAAATTGTCATTGATCAAATTTTGATTCCTCTTCACTCACTATTTATTGCTTGTACATTTATTCTAACAACAACTACAAAATTATTTATTTTGTTCTTATATATTTAAAATTTTATTTATTTTATGTTTTGGTACTATTATTTTAAAGTTAATAAGAACCTGAAAATCACGGGCAATAATTTTTATTAAAAAAAAGCTTAGGAAATGGGGAAGTGTTGGAAGTAAGTGGCTGGAAATGGCATGGCTATAATACCGTAAAAAGGAGATTGTCGGGCACTATAGGACCAGAAAGATGCGTAACAACTCATAAATTTCTGACACTCCAAAATGACGAAATCTCCATAGAATGTGTAGGCGAATCGTCACTCTCCCGTTATCTCCTAGTGGAGACACGGGACGGTGACCGCAAAAATATCCGAGCCCGGCACCGTGGGTCAAACTCGTAACCAAAGCCTCGCGCCACTCGTCTCTATGAAAAACCGAACGGTTTTAAACTGCAAGATCTTCCCTACGAGAGTATATTCAATTTCCCCTCAAGTAATAAATTGGAGACGCATTTCTCTTAAACTCGAAGGCCAGCGGGAGCCGAGGTAAGACTTGCTGAAAAAAACCGTTTAAATAAAAACACTCCCACGGCCCGTCCACACATGATCCCCACTCCTACCCCTACCCAAGTGGGGTGACGAGGTATAAATAACAAACACTTGGGAAAAACGAGGTACAATACATGAGTCGCCAGGCTACAAAGTCCTTGCAAGAGAGGCAGGGCTACCAAGGGTTCTAAGGAGCAGCTTATCCTCGAGCTAGTCCATGGTTATCAAACCAAACGTTAAGTTAACGTGTTCAAGTTCAACTTACTCTCGTCAGAGAGACTCCTCCTACCCTGGTGCATCCTACAGCCCAGGAAAAGTTCTCGCCCTTGAGGAATTACGAAAAGAAGAAAAAAAAGCCTCCTTGTTGAGCCCGTTAACGGGTGGGCACACCAAACTCTAAGTTAACTTCGTTGAGGAACCAAGTTCAACTGATTCTCCTCAGAGAAACTCACCCCACCACTATCCAAGGACTATCCCGATTTAAAGCCCAGGGATAATCCTTGCCAATGAGGAATCACGTAACGAAGGAGAACAAGATCCCCGTCGAGCACGTTACCCGGTGGCCACACCGAACTCTAAGTTAACTTGGTTTAAGAACCAATTTTAACTTACTCTCAGCAGAGAGACCCTGCCTACCCTGGTGCCTCCTGAAGCACCGTAATTGTTCTCGCCCGTAAAGACCTCCCCCCCCCATTGAATACCCTGTGTACCCCCAACTGCTACACTCGTCGAAGTACCTTAAAATCTCGCTTACCTCCAACATTCTGGTCGAAGCACGCGTCAAAGAAGCCAACAGATTCCTGTGGTGTCTAAGGCTCATTGAGTTTAAGGTCAAACTCAAATCAGCCGCCAGAGCAACTAAGGTATTTAAAGGCCAGTAGAGACAATTAGTCTATTTCTTGTATATTGAAGTGAGCATCGAATTAGCCAATATTAGAGGGTCAAGTTAATTGAATTGATTTTTGTGTAATTTAAAAATCATAGTATTTCTTTGGTTCATGTTTTATTTTTGTAGACTAAATTGCTAAATTTAAAATATAAGTTTATTTGGGAAATTGCTGTGCGTTTCTCTATATCCTTACGTGTTTAAAGCGGCTCTTTCTTAACGCCACTAAATTAGCACTCTTAGATCAAATCCTACTTCATCAAAAAAGTACATCACGACCACAAGATATACCGCGACAGAAGGCTAAGCACGGTCAACCACACTCTGATCTTCTTCCATATTTCAATGAAATTTGTTCCATTTAAATCCGTGGTTCTCAACCGTGGGCTACATGGCCCCTAGGGGGCCATGTAACATTACTAGGGGTCCACACAGAGAAAATTACGAATTGGGGGAAACGGTGATATTTTGGTTGGCCATAGAGCAATTCTACTTCAGAACTGTTATTATTATGAGAATGGAGAGAGAGAGAAAGAGAGAGCGAAAGAGAAAGAGCGAGAGAGGGGAGGAGGTTAAGGAGGAAGGATGGTAACGCGTGTTTATGAAGTACTGTTGGATGCCAATTTGTGTTTTCAAATATTAACTTTGGCAATTGATAATAAATGAGCAGTAAAAAAAAAAAAAAACGAAATTTTATAACACCATTTTTTTCATATATTTTATATATATATCATCATCGTTTAAATTATTTATTAGTATCAATTTTTAATTCATATATAAGCTCCTCTTACATTATTTGGCAAGCTCTCGCCTCCGGGTCCAACTCATACAGATACACAGTGTGAACTCATGGAGAAATCATGTGAATTTTTTTCAGTAATAGTTGTTCGTAAAACGTGTTTTGGTGTTTAATGAGTAAGTTATTATAATTTCATTACTACGTACTTTAATTCTTAAAGATGAGATTAAACGTATCAAAATAATATCATTCCTAGAAAGTTTTTCGCCAACTTAATAAGCTTGGAACCCTTCATTCCAATTGATTATAATAATTTTCCTCATCAGATTAGATTTGAATCAAAGCGAGGAGTAATTATTGACTCCTGGATTTACTAAATGATTATATCATACCATTTTATACTATTCTGTGTTATTTTTATTATATTATAGTGTATTATGGTGTAATATAGCGTATCATAATTATCGTAACATCCCGTAGCTCATCGTATTGCATCAAATATTATATCATATATCATAATGATGTTGAGCGATGTCATATCATATTATGTTACTTTACGTTGTGTCATGTTATGACATTTTATGTTAGGTTATGTCACAAATCTCAACACGTGCGTGTGAAATTATTCTTAAATACACTCCCTCACACACACACAACCACACACAGACACACACTGAAACATAATTCGTGACGTACATTCTGATCCAGAAAAATGGTAATAGTGCCCAATATATTGTACTTGAAGTACCACAAAGTTAAAAATATTAACTTATATGTTTAGTTAAATTACTCACGATTATTGGCCTCTTCACGCCATATAATTGTTATAGTTTATCTTACAATGTCTTCTCTCTCCATCTCTCTCCCTCTCTCTCTTTGTCTCTCTGTGTCTCTTTCTTTCTTGTATACATATATATATATATATATATATATATATATATATATATATATATATATATATATATATATATATATATATATTAAATATATATATATATATATATATATATATATATATATATATATATATATATATATATATATATATATATATATATATATATATATTTAAATATATATATATATATATATATATATATATATATATATATATATATATATATATATATATATATATGTCGTAGAATAAACTCTCGACGATATACCATATATAACTATTCGTTGTGGGAATGATTCAATTATATTTCGAGTGCGTGGTTATCTGGTTTTCCGATGTTATTTCTCTTCAATATGCTTAAGAAGTCGAACTGAGCTCATGGATAATAATATGGCTATCATGAATAAAATAGAGTTTTATTAATAAAAATATCAAGAACACACAAAACGAAAAATGTTTACATAAACAGAGAATGGAAAGGGTCGTAGGAAATATCTGACTAATCCGAGTATTAAGAGTAGGAGAGATTTAAAAAAAGGTAAACAAATAAAAATTAAAGGGATGGTAAGGTTCGCTTAACCATTTAAAGCACAGGGTAGGGTTGACGAAAGGTTAGGTAATCAAAAGTAATGCTCAGCTTTCGTAATTACAAGTTGTTGTGCAGAGGACGGCAATGCGAAGGAATCTTTGGTGCGCAGGCTAGTTCCAGCCGAAAGGGGGGAAAAAATTATCCTGACGTGACATCTTGGGAATGAGAACCGTTTCTTGACAAACGGGCTTGCAGCCTTTGGCTGTTCTAACGTTGTCTCTTTTGAAAAACAGTCTTGTAAGAACCGTTTCTTGTCTACGGGCTCAAAAAACAATAGGCTGTTCTAACGTTGTTCTCTTTCGGAACGACAAGGGGGAGGGTAAGAACCGTTTTTTGTCAACGGGCTCAAAGAACAAAGGTTGTTCTAACGTTGTTCTCTTTCTGAACAACAGAGGGGGAGGAGGAGAACCATTTCTTGTAAACGGGCTCAAAGAACAATGGCTGTTCTAACGTTGTTCTCTTTCTGAACAACAAGGGGATGAAGGGGAGAACCGTTTCTTGTCAACGGGTTGGAAAAACAATGGCTGTTCTAACGTTGTTCTCCTTCTAAACAACAGAAGGCTCTTGTGGACTTGGCGTCTTGAAGGCTTGAACCTTGGCACTCACAGGGGATATTGTCCTCTTCTGGACAATAATGGTGGATCTCGAGGAAGAGGGCCCCTGGTACACAAGGTGAGACCGGATTAGCGTGATTTCTCGCGAAGATAATCTGGATCTGATCAGCTCTTATTGGAAAATTCTAATGTATAAGTAGTCGAAGCCATCCCCTTGGCTTTGGGGAGAATGGAGTGGGGGCTTCGAGGGAATGCCCAGCCGCGCCTGAGAACATAACTCGCTGCCCATAAGCCTAACTCAATCTGGCGAGATCGGCGCATGGGGCGAAACGGGTGGGGGGGGATGAACCTCTTGGTTAAATATTGACTCAGTTGGCCGATAAGGCACCCTGCTTCGACGCGAAGATGCACGTGGGTAGCAACGAGTTTCTAAACAACATGTGATAGCGGTTGCATTTTAGTGGCCTCAGACCGTTCTATCACACCCCTCCATTCCAGGGTAAGTTGTCGGTTCAAAAAAAAGAGAGAAAGGATAACGATAGAGCTCCGTTGTGGGGAACTTGTTTTCTTGTACCGACCGTACCTTCATGCACCTAGCTAGTATTACCTCAATACATATGATTATTTTGATCTTTTGATTATAGGGGAAACTAACCTTTAATACAAACTTAAACATAAAAGATACATGGAACAATGAAATGATATAAAATTTCTACTTATGGGACCAAATAATTTATACGTAATTTAATGGGAACAAATATATATACATACGAAATTAAAATAGACATTGAGCCACAAAATTCAGTCATATACATTAACTAATTCTATTAAAAGAGAATCTAATTTAAGTCGTACAAGAAGGTATATACATACATGGAGATACTAATCCTACGAATACAATTAATCTACACTATTTGGAAACGCATTCCTACTGAGTGCGTCAGCGACCTGGTTATCGGAACCTTTAATATAATTTATCTTAAATTGGTACTCTTGCAAGAGTAAACTTCAGCGCATAATTCGGCCGGTAGAGTGTCGTACATTCCGAATATAGGCCAACGGGCGGTGGTCAGTTCCTATATGAAATTCTTTTCCTATCAAGTAAATTTTAAACCTGTCAATAAGCCAGATAATTGCTAGTGCTTCCTTCTCTATAGTGGCATATCTCTTTTCGCGTGGGAATAATTGTTGACTAGCATATGCAACTGGATGACTCGTTCCGTCATCCTCATATTGAAGGAGTACAACTCCAATGCCCTTGTTGCTCGCGTAGGTCTTAATCCCAAAGGATTTTTCCGGGTTAGGCAACCTTAAAATGGGGCCAGAAATGAGCTTACTCTTGAGCTGATTAAAATGGGAAACAGCGACATCATTCCAACGTAGACGATCGGGGAAATTCTTTTTTAAAAGGAAGCTGAGGGGCGCCAAAAATGTCTGCGAAATTCGAGGCAAATCGCCGATAGTAAGAAGCTGATCCTAGGAATGATCTTAATTGCTTCTTACTATTCGGGAGGAGCATGTCAGCGATTGCATTAATCTTGTCCTCTTGGGGACCTAACTGGCTTTGTCCTATTTTGAAACCCAAGTATTTTATGGTTTCGTGGTCAAAATGGCATTTGCTGGGGCCAATGGTAAGGCCATTTTCGCGCAGTCGCTTGAAAAGAGCTAATAGGGTGGTTAAATGGTGACTCCATTCCCGAGGAGTAGCAACGTAGACGTTATCGAAGTAAAAGGATACATTCGTAAGTCCATCTAACAACCTTCTCTTGAGACGGTTATAGTTGCTACAAGCAGTCACGAGGCCAAAAGGAAGGCGCTAAAATTGCATTCAGCCTTTCTCCGTTGCAAAGGTGGTATATGCTTTCACATCGGGCCAGAGGAAAATTTGCTAATACGCCTTGCACAAATCGAGTTCTGAGATGAACTTGGCGTTTTCAAAAAGGTGAAGGTTTTAGTCTACCAAAGGGATGGGCTCGGCTTAGAACACAGTTAGGTAATTTAACTTCCGGAAGTCGATGCACATCCGATATGAGCCATCATGTTTCTTGACCATGACGATTGGGGAACAATAACAAGATGTGGAGGGTTCTATTATTTCTAAACTGATTAAATTATCAACTTCAGCGTTAACCAGCTGGCGTAAATGAAACGGACGGGTTCTAAGGTTGTTAATTTAATATCATGCTCGAAATTAGTAGCGCATCCAGGCTTCTCTGAAATAACGTTGTCGAACTGACATAATAGTTCTTGTAGGTGACTCTTTTGATGTGGAGTCAGCTGCGCGTCGCTTCCAGGTCAGAAGGTTCAAAAGACTCGCCTGGTAGGGAAGGAAGAGGGTAATCAGCATCAGGTTGGATGCACACTGCCTGTATTACATTAAGGGACTCCGCGGGGTAATCCTCTTCAAGCACCGATGTTTCGTCTAGTGCTACGAACGTATCTCTATGAGCGCGTTAGGGGTATTTTTTTTCTTTAGGTCCCTGGACAGTTTCCGTGTCCTTGTCTTGGGCCTTATCCCATTAGTGTGTTAGTAAGTCACATTCCTTTTGTGCCGTCCTAAACTCCTGGTTAATGGTCTCCAAGAATTCGGACGGTATCGGGGTTCTGAGGTGGACGGGTTCCTGGGCTTCTTTCTTAGCTCGGCCTCGAGGAAGGGCGGCATGAGACTCAATGTCGGAACTTACTTGAGGGCTCTGTCCTATAAGTACGGAACAAAAAAGTATGGGTGCGGAAATGAATTAAGCCCAGCCATCATTACACTCACACTGCAGGTAACATCTAACGACGGGGAATCGGTTCGGCCGCCTAAGGTAGTCATGTACCACCGCAAATTTTTCATAGTTAGTGTCCACTGGGAGGGACGAGCTCGTCGGACACGATAAAACACGTGCACCCTGTGTCCCTGACGAGAGTCGATACACGGCAGCCGTTCACGCTGCCCTCCTCAAATTTTAAAGTTCCCAATGAACTTTTGTCAAAATAAAATTTATCTGGTGGCCTGACGGAGGGGGAGTCGTTGCTGCTTGGGTTTGCACCACTGGGGAAGCCGGGGTGGCATTAATCTCGTGAACTTAGTGGGCTGGTCCGCTTTTAGGCCTAGCATTTTGGGGGCAATTCCAGTTCATGTGGTTTTCTACCCACAGGTGAAGCATATGATTGGTCACTTCGGGAAGAGTGATGGAGGAGTAATCTTAACGGGAGGTTTGGTGTCCCGTTGTTGGTTCTGGGGAAAGAAGTTTTGGGGTTTTACAGGGCTTGGAAACTTCGTCAGCTTTCCTGGGATGGGGCGCGAATCCTTCCTTCTTTCCTGGTTAGGGGGTTAGTGAGAAGTTCGATTCTCCTTTAGGTATAAATTATGGCGGGCGGCATAGACATCCGCTTCTTCGGTACACTCTTTAAAGGTCTGGCACTGACGATCCTTGACGAACGCGCGGATCTCCGTCAGGAGAGAGGCCAAAATTTGAACCCGCAACACGAAGTCTGTTGAGGACTCGTAGTTAGAATCAACCTTTGAGGATTCTAACCAAATTAGAAAATTCCTCTGAAAAATATATCCGAATTGACATAACGTCTGTCCGGGTTTAATACGACCTCCTCGAAATTCGTGGCGGTAGAAATCTGGAGTTATATTATGAGTGGCCAATAACATAGCTTTTAAGGTGCTGTAGTTAATTGTACATTAAGATGGTAAAAATATGAAAATTGTGCGCAATTTACAATTCTAAAAGGTAGCGAGTTTACTTTCAGAAGCCCCCCCTAATCTCCCACTTAAGCTTCCCAATTTCCGGGATGGAGAGGATTTCGGAGCATTTTTAGCCTACTTCGAAAAGATCCTCGAGATCAATAACTTGGATCTGGAGGCTGAAAGGGTAGCAAGATTACTTCCCTTGTTAAATTGTAAAATTGCACGCGATTTTCATATCTCTACCATCTGAATGTACAATTAACTACAGCATCTTAAAAGCTAAGTGTTTGGCCGCTCATAATATGACTCCAGATTTCTACCGCTAAGAATTTCGAGGAGGTCGTATTAAACCCTGACAGACGTTCCTTAAATTCGGATACATTCTTCAGAGAAATTTTAAATTCTGGTTAGAATCCTCAATAGTTGATCCTAACTACGAGTCCTTAACAGACTTCGTGTTGCGGGGTCCATTTTTGTCGTCTCTTCCGACGGAGATCCGCACGTTCGTCAAGGATTGTCGGTGCCAGACCTTTAAAGAGTGTACCAAAGAAGCGGATGTCTATGCCGCAAGCCATAATTTATACCCCAAGGAGAATCGAACTTCTCACCAATCCCTCAACCAGGAAAGAAGAAAGGATTCGATTCCCATCCCAGGAAAGCCGACGAAGTTTCCGAGCCCCGTAAAACCCCAACACTTATTTTTCCAAAACCAACAACGGGACACCAAGCCTCCCGTTTACATTTCCGCTCCATCACTCTTCCCGAAGCGAACATTCATATGCTTTCCTTTGCGGTGTAGAAAACCACATGAGCTGGAATTGCCCCCAAAATTCTGGGCTTAAAAGCGGACCAGCCGTCCAAGTTCACGAGATTAATGCCAGCCCGGCTTCCCTGGGGGTGCAGACCCAAGCAGCAACGTCTCCCCCTCCGTCAGGCCACGAGGGAAATTTTATTTTTGACAAAAGTTCATCGGGAACTTTAAAATTTGAGGAGGGCAGCGTGAACGGCTGCCGTGTATCGACTCTCGTCAGGGACACAGGGTGCACGTGTTTCATCGTGTCCCACGAGCTCCTTCCCCCAGTGGAACCTAACCACAACAAATTTGCGGTGGAACATGACTACCTTAGGCAGGCGAACCGATTCCCCGTCGTTAGATGTTACCTGCAGGGGCAGTGTAATGATGACTGGGCTCAAGTCATTTCCGCACCAATACTTTTCTGTTCCGTACTTATAAGAAAGAGCCCTGAAGTAAGTTCCGACCCTGGGTCCCATGCCGCCCTTCCTCGAGGCCGAGCTAAGCAAGAAGCCCAGGAACCCGTCCACCTCAGAACCCCGATACCAGGACTTTAGGACGGCACAAAGGGAGTGTGAATTACTAACACTTTATGGGATAAGGCCCACGACAAGGACACGGAAACTATCCAATGACCTAAAGAAAAAAAGTACCCCTAACGCGCTCATAGAGTTACGTTCGTAGCACTGGACAAAACATCGGTGCTTGAAGAGGATTACCCCGCGGAATCCCTTAATGTAATACAGGCAGTGTGCATTCAACCTGATGCTGATTACCCTCTTCCTTTTCTACCAGGCGAGTCTTTTGAACCTTCTGACCTGGAACCGACGCGCAGCTGACACCACATCAAAAGAGTCACCTACAAGAACTATTATGTCAGTTCGACGACGTTATTTCAGAGAAGCCTGGATGCGCTACTAGTTTCGAGCATGATATTAAATTAACAACCTTAGAACCCTTCCGTTTCATTTACGCCAGCTGGTTAACGCCGAAGTTGATAATTCAATCAGTTTAGATATAATAGAACCATCCACATCTAGTTATTGTTCCCCAATCGTCATCTTCAAGAAACCTGATGGCTCATATTGGATGTGCATCGAATTCCGGAAGTTAAATTCGCTAACTGTGTTCTAAGCCGAGCCCATCCCTTTGGTAGACCAAAACCTCTACCTTTTTGAAAACGCCAAGTTCATCTCAGAACTCGATTTGTGCAAGGCGTATTAGCAAATTTCCCTCGGGCCCGATGTGAAAGCATATACCACCTTTGCATATACTTCCTTTTGGCCTCGTGACTGCTTGTAGCAACTATAACCGTCTCAAGAGAAGTTTGTTAGATGGACTTCCGAATGTATCCTTTTACTTCGATAACGTCTACGTCGCTAGTCCTCGTGAATGGAGTCACCATTTAACCACCCTATTAGCTCTTTTTAAGCGACTGCGCGAAAATGGTCTTACCATTGGCCCTAGCAAATGCCATTTTGCCCACGAAACCATAAAATACTTGGGTTTCAAAATTGGACAAAGCCAGTTAGGTCCCCAAGAGGACAAGATTAATGCAATCGCTGACATGCCCCTCCCGAATACTAAGAAGCAATTAAGATCATTCCTAGGATCAGCTTCTTACTATCAGCGATTTGCCTCGAATTTCGCTGACATTTTTGGCGCCCCTCAGCTTCCTTTTAAAAAAGAATTTCCCCGATCGTCTACGTTGGAATGATGTCGCTGTTTCCCATTTTAATCAGCTCAAGAGTAAGCTCATTTCTGCCCCCATTTTAAGGTTGCCCGACCCGGAAAAATCTTTTGGGATTAAGACCTACGCGAGCAACGAGTGCATTGGAGGTGTACTCCTTCAATATGAGGATGACGGAACGAGTCATCCAGTTGCATATGCTAGTCAACAAATTTTCCCACGCGAAAAGAGATATGCCACTATAGAGAAAGAAGCTCTAGCAATTATCTGGCTTATGACAGGTTTAAAATTTACTTGATAGGAAAAGAATTTCATATAGGAACTGACCACCGCCTGTTGGCCTATATTCGGAAGGTACGACACTCTACCGGCCGAATTATGCGCTGAAGTTTACTTTTGCAAGAGTACCAATTTAAGATAAATTATATAAAAGGTTCCGATAACCAGGTCGCTGACGCACTCAGTAGGAATGCGTTTCCAAATAGTGTAGATTAATTGTATTCGTAGGATTAGTATCTCCATGTATGTATATACCTTCTTGTAAGACTTAAATTAAATTCTCTTGTAATAGAATAAGTTAATGTATATGACTAAATTTTTCTCATATGTATATATATTTGTACCCATTAAATTACGTATAAATTATTTGGTCCCATATGTAGAAATTTTATATCATTTCATTGTTCAATGTATCTTTTATGTTTAAGTTTGTATTAAAGTTAGTTTTCCCTATAATCAAAAGATCAAAATAATCATATGTATTGAGGTAATACTGGCTAGGTGCATGAAGGTACGGTCGGTACAAGAAAACGAGTCCTCCACAACGGAGCTCTATCGTTATCTCTTCTCTCTTTTTTTTGAAGTGAAAACTTCCCCTAGAATGGAAGGGGGTGATAGAACAGTCTGAGGCAACTAAAATTCTACTGCTATCACAGGTTGTTTAGAAACTCGTTGCTACCCACGTGCATCTTTGCGTCAAAGCAGGGCGCCTTATCGGCCACCTGACTCAATATTTAACCAGGAGGTTCATCCCCCCTCACCCGTTTCGCCCCATGCGCCGATCTCGCCAGATTGAGTTAGGCTTATGGGCAGATAAGTTATGTTCTCAGGAACGGCTGGGCATTTCCTCGAAACCCTCACTCCATTGTCTCCTACGCCAAGGGGATGGCTTCGACTACTTATACATTAGAATTTTCCAATAAGAGCTGATCAGATCCAGATTATCTTCGCGAGAAATCACGCCGATCCGGTCTCACCTTGTGCACCAGGGACCCTCTTCCTCGAAATCCACCATTATTGTCCAGAAGAGGACAATATCCCCTGTGAGTGCCAAGGTTCAAGCCTTCAAGACGCCAAGTCCACAAGATCCCCCTGTTGTTTAGAAGAAGAACAACGTTATAACAGCCATTGTTTTTCCAACCCGTTGACAAGAAACGGTTCTCCCCCTCACCTGCTTGTTGTTCAGAAAGAGAACAACGTTAGAACAGCCATTGTTCTTTGAGCCCGTTTACAAGAAATGGTTCTCACCCTTACCCTCTGTTGTTCAGAAAGAGAACAACGTTAGAACATCCTTTGTTCTTTGAGCCCGTTGACAAGAAATGGTTCTCACCCTGCCATCTGTCGCTACGAAAGAGAACAAAGTTAGAACATCCATTGTTCTTTGAGCCCGTAGACAAGAGACGGTTCTTACCCCACTGTTGTTCAAAAGAGAACAAACTTAGAACAGCCAATGTTCTTCAAGCCCGTTCGTCAAGAAACGGTTCTCATTCCCAAGATGTCACGTCAGGATAATTTAATCCCCCCCTTCGGCTGGAACTGGCCAGCGGACCAAAGATTCCTTCGTGTCGCCCTCCTCTGCACAACAACTTGTAATTACGAAAGCTGAGCATTACTTTTGATTACCTAACCTTTCGTCAACCCTACCCTGTGCTTTAAATGGTTTAGCGACCCATCCTATTCCTTTAATTTTTATTTGTTTACCTTTTTTTAACTCTCCTACTCTAAATCCTCGGATTAGTCAGTAATTCCTACGACCCTTTCCATTGTCTGTTTATCTAAACATTTTTCGTTTTGTGTGTTCTTGATATTTTTATTAATAAAACTCTATTTTATTCATGATAGCCATATTATTATCCATGAGCTCAGTTCCACTTTTTAAGCATATTGAAGATAAATAACATTGGTCAACCAGACAACCGCGCACTCGAAATATAATTGAATCATTCCCACAACGAATAGTTATATATGGTATATCGTCGAGAGTCCATTCTACGACATATATATATATATATATATATTTATATATATATATATATATATATATATTTATATATTTATATATATATATATATATATATATATATATATATATATATATATATATATATACATATATATATATATATATATATATATATATATATATATATATATATATATATATATATATATATATAAAAATATATATATATATATATATAAATATATATATATATATGTATACAAGAAAGAAAAAGACACAGAGAGACAAAGAGAGAGAGGGAGAGAGATGGAGAGAGAAGACATTGTAAGATAAACTATAACAATTATATGGCGTGAAGAGGCCAATAATCGTGAGTAATTTAACTAAACATATAAGTTAATATTTTTAACTTTGTGGTACTTCAAGTACAATATATTAGGCACTATTACCATTTCTCTAGGATCAGAATGTACGTCACGAATCATGTTTCAGTGTGTGTCTGTGTGTGTGTGAGGGAGTGTATTTAAGAATAATTTCACACGCACGTGTTGAGATTTGTGACATAACTTAACATAAAATGTCATAACATGACACAACGTAAAGTAACATAATATGATATGACATCGCTCAACATCATTATGATATATGATATAATATTTGATGCAATACGATGAGCTACGGGATGATACGATAATTATGATACGCTATATTTCACCATAATAACACAGTATAGTATAAAATGGTATGATATAATCATTTAGTAAATCCAGGAGTCAATAATTACTCCTCGCTTTGATTCAAATCTAATCTGATGAGGGAAATTATTATAATCAATTGGAATGAAGGGTTCCAAGCTTATTAAGTTGGCGAAAAACTTCCTAGGAATGATATTATTTTGATACGTTTAATCTCATCTTAAAGAATTAAAGTACTTAGTAAGGAAATTATAATAACTTACTCATTAAACACCAAAACACGTTTTACGAACAACTATTACTGAAAAAAATTCACATGATTTCTCCATGAGTTCACACTGTGTATCTGTATGAGTTGGACCCGGAGGCGAGAGCTTGCCAAATAATGTAAGAGGAGCTTATATATGAATTAAAAATTGATACTAATAAATAATTTAAACGATAATGATATATATATAAAATATATGAAAAAAATGGTGTTATAAAATTTCGTTTTGTTTTTTTTTTACTGCTCATTTATTATCAATTGCCAAAGTTAATATTTGAAAACACAAATTGGCATCCAACAGTACTTCATAAACACGCGTTACTATCCTCCCTCCTTAACCTCCTCCCCTCTCTCTCTCTTTCTCTTTCGCTCTCTCTTCCTCTCTCTCTCCATTCTCATAATAATAACAGTTCGGAAGTAGAATTGCTCAATGGCCAACCAAAATATCACCGTTTCCCCCAATTCGTAATTTTCTCTGTGTGGACCCCTAGTAATGTTACATGCCCCCTAGGGGCCATGTAGCCCACGGTTGAGAACCACTGATTTAAATGGAACAAATTTCATTGAAATATGGAAGAAGATCAGAGTGTGGTTGACCGTGCTTAGCCTTCTGTCGTGGTATATCTTGTGGTCGTGATGTACTTTTTTGATGAAGTAGGCTTTGATCTAAGAGTGCTAATTTAGTGGTGTTAAGAAAGAGCTGCTTTAAACACTTAAGGATATAGAGAAACGCACAGCAATTCTCCAAATAAACTTATATTTTAAATTTAGCAATTTAGTCCACAAAAATAAAACATGAACCACACAAATACTACGAATTTTAAAATTCACAAAAATGACTTCAATTAAATTGACCCTCTAATATTGGCTAATTCGATGCTCACTTCAATATACAAGAAATAGACTAATTGTCTCTCCTGGCCTTTAAATACCTTAGTTGCTCTGGCGGCTGATTTGAGTTTGACCTTGAACTCAATGAGCCTTAGACACCACAGGAATCTGGTGGCTTCTTTGACGCGTGCTTCGACCAGAATGTTGGAGGTAAGCGAGATTTCAAGGTACTTTGACGAGTGTAGCAGATGGGGGTCCACAGGGTATTCAATGTGGGGGGGGAGGTCTTCACGGGCGAGAACAATTACGGTGCTTTAGGAGGCACCAGGGTAGGCAGGGTCTCTCTGCTGAGAGTAAGTTGAACTTGGTTCTTAAACCAAGTTAACTTAGAGTTCGGTATGACCACCGGGCAACGGGCTTGACGGGGAGCTTGTTCTCTTTCGTTACGTGATTCCTCATTGGCAAGGACTATCCCTGGGCTTTAAATCGGGATAGTTCTTGGATAGTGGTGGGGTGAGTTTTTCTGAGGAGAATCAGTTGAACTTGGTTCCTCAACGAAGTTAACTTAGAGTTTGGTGTGCCCACCCGTTAACGGGCTCAACAAGGAGGCTTTTTCTTCTTCTTTTCGTAATTCCTCAAGGGCGAGGACTTTTCCTGGGCTGTAGGATGCACCAGGGTAGGAGGAGTCTCTCTGACGAGAGTAAGTTGAACTTGAACAAGTTAACTTAACGTTTGGTTTGATAACCATGGACTAGCTCGAGGATGAGCTGCTTCTTAGACCCCTTGGTAGCCCTGCCTCTCTTGCAGGGACTTTGTAGCCTGGCGACTCATGTATTGTACCTCGTTTTTCCCAAGTGTTTGTTATTTATACCTCGTCACCCCACTTGGGTAGGGGTAGGAGGGGGGAGGACGTGTGGACGGGCCGTATGAGTGTTTATATTCCAACGGTTTTTTTCAGCAAGTCTTACCTCGGCTCCCGCTGGCCTTCGAGTTTAAGAGAAATGCGTCTCCAATTTCTTACTTGAGGTGGAATTAAATATACTCTCGTAGGGAAGATTTTGCAGTTTAAAACCGTTCGGTTTTTCATAGAAACGAGTGGCCAGGGCTTTGGTTTTCGCCCCACCTGAATCAATATTTAACCGACCTCGCCAGATTGAGTTAGGCTTATGGGCAGATAAGGTATTGTTCTCAGGCGCGCTGGGCATTCCTCTACGCTAAGGGGATAGCTCGACTATTTATATGAAAACTTTACCAATGAGATTCAGGTCCTGATTTTCCTCGCGAAATATTACGCCGATCCGGTCTCACCTTGTGCACCAGGGCCCTCTACCTCGAGATCCACCATTATTGTCCAGAAGAGGACAATATCCCTTGAGTGCCAAGGTTCGAGCCTTCAAGACGCCAAGTCCACAAGGCCTCCCCTGTTGTTCAGAAAGAGAACAACGTTAGAACAGCTTTTGTTTTTTGAGCCCGTTGACACGAGACGGTTCTCACCTCCCCCCCCCCTGTTGTTCAAAAAGAGAAAAAAATTAGAAAAGCCCTTGTTCTTCGAGCCCATAGACAAGAGAAGGTTCTCACCATCCTTCTGTTGTTCAGAAAGAGAACAACTTTAGAACAGCCATTGTTCTTTGAGCCCGTAGACAAGAGACGGTTCTCACCTCCCCTGTTGTTCAGAAGAGAACAACGTAGAACAGCCATTGTTTCTTAAACATGTTCATCAAGAAACGGTCCTCATTCCCAAGACGTCACGTCAGGATCATTCGGCTGGAACTCGCCAGCGGACCGAAGATTCCTTCACGTCGCCTTCCTCTGCACAACAACTTTTAATTACGTAAGCTGAACGTTACCTTTTAGTATTTATCCTTTTTGTCAACCCTATCCTGTGCTTTCAATGGTTTAGCGAACCATCTTATTTCTTTAATTTTCATTTGTTTACCTTTTAAATCTCTCCTAAATCTTAATCTTCGGATTAGCTAGATATTTTCACGACCCCTTTCCATTCTCTGTTTATGTATACATTGTCCGTTTTGTGTGTTGTTGATAGTTTTATTAATAAAACTATTTTATTAATGATAGCCATATTATTATCCTTAAGCTCAGTTCCACTTCTTAAGCATATTAAAGATAAATAATGTCGGTCAACCAGATAACCACGCACTCTAAATATAATTGAATAGTTCCCTCAACGAATACTTATATATGGTATATCGTCGAGAGTACATTACAAGACATACTGCTTTCCTGAAAAGCTACGATCTGCACGATGGTCATCTTGCATTATATAGTGAATATTTGGAAAATTTACACAAGATAGGCAAGCTTGGTTTAGTGACTTACTTATGATGGATATACCATCTTGGGTGACAATTCCTTTCGAAGTTAATGTTGCCAATGTAGACATATCTTTACAGGAAACCCTCATTGAATTACAAAGTGTTGAAATATTTCAGGTAAAATTTAAAGAAGGGAAGCATGATATATGGAAAACAAATGAAGCTGCTAAAAAGTATCCACTACCCTGGGAAAAAGCACAATTCTGCGTCATTGCTTTTCCATCATCTTATCTTGTTGAATCAGGACTTAGTCGTGTTTCTCACTAATTGTCAAAAGCTCGTAATCGACATTGTGCAAAGGGGTGATCTTCCACTATATTGACATCGATGGAGCCGAATATAAAAAAACTTGCTGAGCAACATCAGTCACAGGGATCTCATTGAATAATTCTACATTTTTATTTAATTACTCACTCATCTTTTTAAAGGTATATTATGATTATTTACTAATGTACATAATTTGTCCATAGAATTTAACTATTAAATAATTTATTTATATTAGCAACATCAGTCACAGGGATCTCATCGAATAAATCTACATTTTTTATTTAATTACTTACTTATCTTTTTAAATGTATATTATGAATTATTTACTACTGTACATTAATGCTCCATAAAACTTAACTATTAAATATCTTATTTGTATAAGTTTAAAGTTTTCCTTCAAAATAGGCATAATTATTTACTATTTTTTTCACTTATTGATACAATTCCTTTGCTTTTTTATTAGTGAAACATTTTTGGTCTTTGGGACCACGAAATTTTTTATTAAAGGCAAAGGGTCCATGGGTAAAAAAAGGTTGAAAACCACTGATTTAAATCACGGTTTCGGCGTCGCTGAGAGTATTCAAATTCCTTCATGTGAGCTATTTATAAGCCATATAGATTGTGTTCATTTTGTAGGATCTAGTCCGAATTCGAGTGAAACATTCTGCAGTTTTCATGCCCTGGGAAAACCAGGTGTTCGGATAACACTTAAAAATCCAAATCTGCAGCAAAAATACAGGTTTCTAAATAATGTAAATCGCTTTTAAAAACAAGAACTCAAACGAGTAGAAGTCTATTATAGAACCAAAACACATAAAATTATAGGAGGCATCAGAAATACGAACAAAAAGTCATTATTTTGAGTGGTTATAAATTAAAAGACTGAGCGTTTTTTTCCATAGTTAGGAAGACATAGGGGCACATGTTTCCATCCAAAACCGATCTCCAAATCAGCAATCTCCTAGATATAGGTCAATCTTTGATTGTACACTTATTGTATGCTATTTAGCCGAGAAATAGAGGGAACAGGAGAAGAATAAGTTATCCGTCCGCTTATTATCTATTTCATCTTTATGTCTCTTTTACCTTGAGGTGTTTATTCCTTATCCATTGGTTGCTTGTTTCTACTCTACGATGGTTAAACAATGAAATGAACTTAATTCACAGGAAAGGAGAAATTAATAAATCTTAAATGGAAGTTTAAAACCAAAAAGACTTCCGGCCAAAAATTCTCAGAGGCGCTATATTGCATATGTTAAGTTTGGTTTAAGGCTCTTCTCCAGATTTCAAATCAATAACGTATAATACCCCCTTTGATAATCCACAGAATTTGCTTGAATATCTATTACCCATTCGTGTAAATCGTTTGAGAGAATATTTTTGAAATACATAATAATGGAAAATCCATTTGATTTCTTTTGTTTTAAAACAAAAATAAATGAGTAGATACCCTCAATGTCTTGGGAAAGAGACTTGTAAATGAATTTAGGCAAAATAAATTATGGGTAAGTTATGCAAGTACAATTTCAAATGTCACAAGTTATCGTTGCGATAATATCAAGTATTGTGAGTTTGAAAAAGCTAAAATATAATGACTTATTACAACCGGGTGAATACAAGTTATTATTTAAGTACTTTACCACAGTTAAAAAGTACTGTACAGAAGTGTCCGAGGTACGAATCTTCAAGTCTTTTGTAGCATTTGGGAGACCTTTTATTTTTATTCATTTAAAACCCTTCAAACATTAAGGTAATTGAAACAAAACACCTTGAGTTTCACATAAGACTAGAATCACTAGTGGTCTGCTACACCACATGGTAACCGCTGCAAATGCAATCAGAATAGAAACTGTATCGAGTGACTAATCACACCCGATGTGATTCAACTTCGGTAATGGAAAATGATATCTGCCATTGGAGTTGTTAGGAGAAATCTGCTTCAAATCTACGATATTTGGGTGGGTTTATGATGCACGGGCTTATTTAATAGGAAGCAAATAATTTCCATTGCAATCTCAAGGAATTATTGGAGTTACACAATTTCAGAGAGAGAAAGTTCATTCCTGCTAGAAACAAACGTCTACCTGTGGCGCCTGAAAAATGCACCTGCACGGTCCAACAGCCCCGAGGGAGCATCGAGAATTCACGCTTTCAGTTGATCCGGTTTGGTTGTCTTTATTCCCGTCTCATCGTTTGAACGACGCCAGACTCATGGCACCAAGAAACTTGGCGAAAAGCTGTGAGACCGCCGAGACTATCCTCCACCCAACGTGACGCGCCAATTCTAATGAGATCATCGCACCTCTTTTGGGAGCCCCCGGCAACCCGGTTCTGCCGAAGCAGCATAAATACTTCGGAAAAGGTTTTGAGAAACAGGAACCAAACAGCGCCGTTCTTGTTAGCAGCCACGTACAGACTCGTATACCCTGCTTCGCCTCCCAACGGCTTTAAATTACGAACTCGATAAGTTTTTGCTTAGCTCGCCCTCGCTGGTATCTAAGGACAGAGTTCAGGCTGACAGACTATATACACTCGGTTATCGACTTCGTTCAACAACTCGGGTACTCCCTCATTCATTTCTCAGCGAGGTATAAGAAGAAGGAATCTTGTAAGTTAAACTTGACAGCGCCCCGTTTGCTCGCCGTATTCAAGCCTCCAGTAAATTAGGGATTACGTCAGTCTCCCCGATAATTGCATTCTCCCATTGTGATAGAATTGCCTGAGGCTACCGCGCCTTGCTTCTATCACATATTGGTACTCATGCTTTCCACGTGTATCCTGCGAGAAGAGAGTAGCATGGCGTTTCCCGAGTCTAATTTTCCCCCGCACCAACTTTAATCAAGGAGGTTCAATCCCCCGTTTGCCTGCAGGCGTCGATCTGGCCAGATTGAGTTAGGCTTATGGGAAGATAAGAGTGTTCTAATCGCTAGCGGGACATTCCATGGAAGTGCCCCATTGCTCCATACCCCGAAGGGCTGGCTCAGCCTATTTATGCGATAGAATTTCGCATTTGAATCAGATCCCGATTAACTTCGTCAGGCATCACGCCCATTCGGTCTCCCTTGTGCACCTAGGAACTCTACCTCGAGAACCCTCTTATTGCTTAGAAGAGGACAATATCCTTGAGTGCCAAGTTTCGTGCCCCTTAAGATGCCAAATTAACAGGGCATCCCTGTTGTTCAATTGTTCAGAAGAGAACAACTTTAGAACAGTCATTGTTCTTCAAGCCCGTTCGACAAGAAACGGCTCTCGCTCAACTGATATCACGTCAGTGGTAATTTTAATTCTTGTCTTTTAATGTTCTTCAAGAGAACGCTTGGTTACCCCCAATAACCTCATTTGTTCACCCACAGCATCTCCGATATTCTGTCTCAATGATCGTTCGTACTTCCGAGCCCCACTTCGCTCTCACTTCTCGAAGTCTGTCCTTCCCCCTCGTTAAGGACAACCACGCTAAAAAAAACCTCCTTGTGGGAAGAAAATCGCCAGTCGGACCGAAGATATTGCCGCAAATCGCATTCATTTGCATGCCGACCTTATAAATACGTAAGCTACGAGTTGCATTTAATTATTTAACTTTGTTGCCAACGTAACTCGGTGCTTTAACACGGATTTAGTCGACCCTTTCCCTTCTTGTTTATTTTATCATTTTAAATCCTTCCAAATTTTAATCCACCGCTTAGTCAAATTTATCCTATGATCGTTTCATTTCATGTGCATCTCCTATTTTAATCTCTGGTCATGTAAATATTTTCCATGTATTAATTTTGTGAGTTTAATTGATAAAATTCTATTTTATTAATGCTTGCAATATTATTTATCCTTGGGCTCCGTTCCACTTCTTAAATATATTGAAGATAAATACGCCCTCTCCAGGCCTATTTTTTAACGTAGAATAATTAGAAGCAAGGTTCCTCTGATGGTATACGTTCATTTAATTTCTAATGATTTCAATTGTTTTAGGGGCGTTGACTCTGAATAATCATTCCCGCATAATATTTCTAAGATGCTTGACCGAAATATGTTTAAGTGGACTACTGCAGACGGCAGCAAACATAATGTGCATTCAACTCGAAAGTCCTTTCAGAACTAAATTATCCTGGTTTGCTTAACGTAATTAGTATGCAAGGCAGTGTTTACATCTATCTCAGTCGTAGGCCAGGAATGTATGTATGTCCATCAGCTTCGTCAGATCTCTTCTAACATGTAATCAACAAAGCGGTTATACAAGGAAAAACGCTATATGGCATTGTCACTGTACATCCATACTTATGCTGCCTTTTACAAAAATTGCCAACCCTTTCATAAGTCTGAGATACTCTTACACCTTGATCCTGGTAAGCACCAAAGCTTTGCCGAAAAGGTCTACGACCCGCATTTATATGGTCAATCGTAAAAGCTGTATGTTGTGGTTTAACACTATTTCTCTAACTCTTTTCAACTAAACGTGATTTAACTTTAAGGACATCAAAATTTTCCGGAAAGGGGAGAAGTTCTAGTTCTAGTGCAATCTGATTACTAAATGGCAGAATTATTTTTGATGAAGAAAGGTCACATTATGCGAAATAGCTGGAGAAAAAACATTTTATGTGGTAGTAAAGAAATGTATGTCGACAGTTACTATTAGAATATATTTTTGCATACTTAATTTGTGTGGCAGGAAGGAGGGCTAAAGAAAATAACGTACCTGAAGTACGTGGAAAAACTATGTCAAAACTAATTTTGAGGAGGTATTTAAAATATGAGAAGGCACGTGACAGCTTTCGCGGTGAATAATAAGCATCAGGAATTTTATAAAAAGGTATTGGCAAGTTTTTAAGTAAGGTAAAAGGGAACTAAGAGTAAGGGGAGGAAGTGAAGTAAATGTTTGGTTGTTTTGGAATTTCTAATTAGAAGGGTCTTCCTCAAAAGCGTGTTAAATAGCGAAGCATGAGGGTGCGTTGAAATATTATGGTCAAAAGGTATACACAATATATTTGTTATCAATGTATAAATTTATCACTAAGAAATAGAAATATCTTCTTAACATACAGCTATAGTAAAGTGTAAAAAAGATATTCTTGGAAGTTAAAGTATGCTCTTGTTATCTTTAACTTTATTTGCTATTTATTCCATCTCTTCATCCTTCTCTTCTCTTCATCTCTCCTTTCCTCTGTTCTTTTCTGGTTTAAAACTTCCACATTGGTTATGCCAGTTTCCATTCCTTATGAGCTTAAATTGATGTACCTAAGTATGTTGCTTAGCATGTGTCTACTTACGTACATATGTGCATAAATGCATTTATTAAGCGGAAGTACGAGGGCATAGCCCCACAGCATTTGTGTGAAGAGATTCGAAAAGATTCACCAATCATAACAATCATAATGACATAACAATTTCTCATTCCCTTAGACTACATTACACTTTATTGAAAATGGCGGGTGGTGGGGAGAGACTCAAAACTTACTCGAAAGTTAGCGCGTTAAGTTTTCCCGAACAAACCTAAATGAAATATTAATTCACAAATTGGGGTCTCCAATTTGGGGGCGACTTTTCAAGGAGCGGGAAACTTTTCAAGAAAGTTGAAACATCGCTATTGTCTACTGATTGTGAACCAATTCACACTCGGTGGCGAGGCGTTTATATTTTCAGGAATATATGTTAGTTGAGGTGTAAGTGCTGTTGCAGGGGGGTGTAATTTAAGGCTAGTATCAATATACCGCCAACAGTAAGGTAGCTTCAAATCTTTCCTTAGGGTGCAACATTTACTTTGGAAATAAGTAGGAATGAAATTTCTCCTTCAGAATTATTGGTTTCTCTCCTGCTTGTTTTTTCTTCGTTACCCGTGCTTGTCTCTATTCTTTCCAATTCACATGTAGAAATAACTATCTGGAGAAGAAGGTATTAAAACTCTACTAAAAAATAGGAATAATAGAAAGCAGTATGTATTTTGATATGAAAGATACATATTTTTATCCTTGTCTCTGCATCTACTATGACGGTCTGACACCTACAAAACCTAAACCTGACAAAGTTTGCTTTCAGTAAAAAAGTCTGGAACGTTCTAGGTCATTAGTGGTTCCAAAAAGTTGTGCGCCTTAAGGTTCTTAAGGTTCTTCAATCTCCTCCTTTACTTAATCGGAATGGCTGCTACTCATGGATATTCAATTATTATAGCTTAACCTTCCAGTTAGACCTTCCTTGCGAGTATTTAATTTCGATTGGATTTCTTTTCCCTTTAAACAATATTGGCAAATTTCTATGAGTAAATGTGAGACATAGTAGATATGCAAGTAATGACTGAATGTATGTTTTATAATGTACAGGCGTAGGTAATAACTGAAGTATGCTTTGATGAGAAAAATTGTTTGTTTCCATTCTTTGGTGAAGATGAAAAAGGGATGTTTGTGTTTGTGCGAGGTGCAGAAATGTGTGGATCTCTTAGCTCATATAGTGGTGTAGGTAATGAGTGATATGTGGCAGTTAGAGCAGAACGATAAGGATAATGTTTAGTTTCTTCTGTTTAAGTGGAGTCAGCAATTCTTCTGCCAGCTAAGGCTATGACGAGATCGCAATATAAAAGAAAACGCCCATTTCTGTTTAATAAGTGATAAGAATCAATGCCAATATCACTCACTATAAGCAGAGGTGAGAATTTAGTTCGCACCATTTTTTACTACAATTATTATAAAGGCACATTTTTTATTATTATTCCAAAATATTTTTTAGAAATATAGATGAAAGCATTGGAATCGCCTTTTGGTAGGCTTATATAGTTTATCTCTCTCTGTTTCTGTTCTGGGGTGATTTTTATTGTTGAGTGTAAGTTTTGGATGAGTGTAGAGGAGCCTGTTAGCTAATGTGTTGTTTGGAATTATAATTTCTTAATTATAAAATGCTAGGGTTAAGGACAAAGAGAAACAAAGTACGAAGTACGTTGTCATCTAGAATGTCCATTGGTTTAGTAGCCATTCCAGGTACGTTGCACAGACTGGAAAGCAGCTACAAATCATGATACAAGAAGATTAATGAGCCGTCAGAAGGAGGTACTCACTTTTAGACTTTTCTTATCACTCCACTTCCCATCTCTATGATATTGATTTGGAAAGACTTCAAAGTTGTCGTAAGACAAATAAGCAAACGAGGAAGGCACATTTTGCAGGCGTGACTTTGAGACAACACCAGTATAAAGGGACACTTTGAAATTGAAAATACTAATAACTTTTAAAAATAATATCGTCAATCCATACCTCAAGCTCCTCTAAAAAGCAAGGATGTTTCTATTATTTTGAAGACGGAATCGTCCATCTGTTTCAGATGGAAGGAAAGTTTTATAGATCTTTAAAACCAAACTCTCATTTGATGGCAATTTGAGCGGTGATATCCAGAAAAAATTAATGATAAATCAAAAAATCGACTGCTGAAACTGCCAGAAATTATTAAAAAAATCAAAACTTTGAAGAACAACAAAGCAAACAGGCTAAACGGATTACCAGCATGAAACATGGAATGAAGGAAGCAACCTGACACATAATTTACCATCTGCACCTGCTCCTCGTCCGGATCCAAATGAATGAGGCTGCATCATATGACTTCAGGGACTCTGTTTCGTTACCATAAAAAAGAAGGGAGAGCTATTTGACTGAGAAAATTGTCACGGAATTGCTTGTTAGCAACAACGTTCAAGATCATAGCAGGCATCGTGATAATTTGAGTAAAGTCTCTAACTGAGGAAACTCTCATGGAGAATTGTTCTGGCTTTAGATATACACTAAGAAAATTACAAGGGAAATCAATTTAATTGTTTTACCCATTATACCATAGTAAATTGGCACTTATCGACCTCAACATAGCGTTTGACCCTATATCAAGGAAACTCCTATGGGATTCCTTAGCAACATATAGATATCCTGAAATATTCAATAAAATCCTGTAGCTTTTTTATGATGGTATGATTCAACAGTCTAGTTTAAAAATTAAAAACCTAAAGCTATTTGAATTAAGATCAGACACATGGAGGCATGATTGTTGAACATTGTTTACTATATTCATCGATGTAAGCACTTAAATTATCAGAAGCAATCAACGTCATGTAATCAACATATTCTATAAAATGGAAGGAAAACTCCTTCACTTCGTTCACCGGAAATTCAAAAGCAAAAGATCTTTCATGTTCATAAAGTCCTTAAACGCTGATGAAAAATATGTCGTATCTCTTTCCAAGGACCGTCTGCATACAATAGATCAAATACGCATTCAACCGAGCATACATAAGACTTGTACTCATCCTTATCTCTAATAAAACCCACTTCGTTTACTAAATATCAGAATTGGAATTGAATAGAACTAAAGCATCAATTCAACTTAGAAAAACAACCTTGCCAACGGGGATCACTTGTGCTACATGGGATATTGGAAGCCACCGATTGCCAGACTTATACGAATGTTGAAGGTCCAATTTACCATTAGCAATTCAAGCGAGGTAGTGGGTATGTAGTCTTCGCATCCATTGTCATGTTTAGAACGAACAGTCGAACATTGAATTAGGAGAGAATTAAAAATGTATCCCAATCTGCACTCATATTGATGAATGGCACAGAAACAAGGATGCCCATTGCGCTGGTACAAGAAAGAGATCATATTTTGAAAATGTACGCCTGAAAGGTGAGTCATCAATGAAATATATTTTCAAGTTAGCCACGAGTTAGGAAGAGGTGCGGGTTGGAAGGAAGCTGTGGATTCCCGAACGAGTGGATTACCTTATTTTTTGGTAAAAAAAAATATAAAAACTTCCGTTTTGACATGGCTATTGAGTGTGGTTCGGATTCTGGTAGATTCAGAGCTGCAAACAATGTATTTGCGCTTTAACAAAAGAGATCGAAAAATCGTCTATGTAGAAAGTGGAAGAACATCTTACTGCAAAACAGATTCAATATCATTAATCCTCAAATTTAGAAAGCAGATTAAAACAGTCCAATTCCTTGCTAGATGCTTGATGCCTGCCCTAATTATACCAAAGAAAGCTCGATAACCAAGTGACTATGCAAAAGGCGAAGCAAACGTGCCTAGCCTCTTAGTCGAGAATCACAGAAAGCAAAAGTCAGAAAATCGTGGTGAAAAAAATGCGAGCCTTCCAAATCAAGAGAAACCTCCGACCTCAAAGCGACTGAGGCAGCTAAAATTTTGAGGCAGGAAGAGAGAAGGGTTTTTACGTCTAGCCTATCATCCTTCTAAGCCGACAAATAAAAGAATACCATCTAGACTTTTCAGAAAGGCCACGGCTATTCCTGTGAGGATCATCTCATCGATAATGGTCATCCATCTCCTTTCTAGTTACGCCTGGAAAGATTTTCACAAAATGGGATTTCTTTGAATTCTGAGCGAGTTAGGATGAGGTGTGAAGGCTTGGTCATCATAAGACCAAGTTAGCCACATGTTGCCGGCCAGGCAAATGCGCAATTTACAACCAAGTCAATGTCTTGGTCCTCTTTTTTTCTTTAGATGCCTACTTTCAAACAGTGTCATTGAAGCTACACAGCCTAGAAAGTGATATTTCATTCTGGTATATATTGCAAAGTCAATTTACAAATTAGTGTAAGTGCGTGCATTTTAATTGGACAAAGCATCTCTGGATAGACAGAAATAAATAAAAAAGAAGGTAGTGTATGAGATTTGCGAACAATGCAAGGCGCCTGGTGATCAGGCTTAATGCTTTCATTATATATTTTTGTTTAGGAGTGTCTATCGTAATTGTTGTTTTAGGTATAAGTTAACGGTGTTCAAATGTTTGATCATAAAAAAACTTTAACATTTTAGGTATTTGTAAATGGTGAACATTTTCTGTTGTTTTATGTTATTGCTATTATTAATTTATTGCTTCGTAATTTTGTATGTTGTTTGTTCTGCGGTGTATGTTGGTTTTGTGTTATTGTAATCTTCTTTCTTCTTCTATCTTTTCATTTTTCCTCATACTCGGTTTTTCCTTGATTCACTGTTTCATTACCAGTGTTACCAGTGTTATCATTTTTTTTCAGCAGACATTTTTAATCCTGACCTCTGATATTAGTCTCACTCCAATGGAGACTACCTTGAATTTCTCTTGGGTAGTTATTTTTTCCATTTACAATCCTAGATCTTTCATCTTTCGATTTCTGCCCGCGTAATACGAGCTTGCATAGGCACGTTAGGCCAAGGAAAGTGTATTAGCTAGGTGATATCATATATGAGGCAAGTTGGGTTCACATCAGCTGTAACATCTGTGATGTATATTGTGTAGAGAGCGGAGGACAGACACTCCCATTGCGAGAGGCCTGCATTGAACATAAACTTTGCCTGTTCATGGATGCTCCCAAACTAATATACGCCGCTATCTCCATGACAATGGCACAGATAGTTCTTTCTAAGTTCTCAGTAAATCCCAGCCGCAAGATATTGTACTGATTTCTTCTTTGCCACACTATACCAAATTCATTTGTTACATGCCGACATACAATACCCACGTAACTCCCCTCTCTTTTGGCTTGGGTGAGCTTTTTCGTGATGACATTTATCGCCAACTCGGTAATTTGCTTTTTTCTAAAGTTAAATTGATACGGATTGTACAGGAAGTTCCCCTCTAGGTGAGATACCCTTTTTTACTGATTCTTTAGCTGAGAATAGGAAAACTCGATAAGGGGGTAGAGAACACCAAAGTGGACATTTTAAATTGACTGCCCTATATTATTTGAAGTATTTAAGACAGTTGATGAGGTCGTTGAGTTATATTCCAAAACCATTAACGTGTCAGCCCTAACAGGTTTTCCACTAATGCCTTGCATTCTTTCAACCCTCCACTCCCCTGGTTGTCAATCGAGTGTGAGCCAGCTCTCAGAGAGAATTATATGCATATAAGCGTTACTAGTGCCGTCAGAACTATTTTACTTTGTTGGATAAGTTCAACCTTGCGTTTAGTTTCAAAGCGTCCTCGCTGTTCTTCTCGGCCGCATAAGTTTCTTCACTCAATGGGCTAAACCTTCTTGCACAGGTGTGAATGCCCGTCAAGAAGATTTTGTACGAATTCTATATACTTTATCCTTGCCAGTTTTCTATCAATTTCTCAAAGTTATTGTGTGTAAGTTGATGGAAAAATAGTTAATTTTAGCTCAACTTGTTTGGGTGACAGGAGATATCACCTTTTTTCTGAACTTTGCCGGCTTTTGCAACTTATCGTCTTTGCCACGATATTCTTTTATTTGTAGAAGGCATTAGGGAACGCGTGTGGATATAATAAAATGGAGTCACTTCCTGTTATAGGGTGCAGGCGATGCTTGCCAATTTTCTTGTCTGAATTTATATGAGATCCTTGATTCCAAGTACGGTTGGGAGGAATGCTTCCCGGTAAAATAGGACTGGGAGAGGGCGTCTAGCATCGAAGTGCTCACAGTTTGCCTCTGCTGAAAACATCAACCGTATTACCCCGGTGCTGCGAAAAGATGTTATCGCTAGCCTATAAACAGCAAACTTTGTTATCTTTGGATACTGCTCAGATGCCTTCCTTTGAGCGCCGAATCCAAAGGGCTGTGAACTGAACCTATCGTGATGCCGAAGTAGACTGGTTTGGGTTTTCTTTCGCTAAGAATACGGTAGATACTTCTGCCACCATTATGTCCCATCCTTTGAAAATGTTGCCATATAGGGATTGCCTGGATGTGTTAAAGAATAATATTTTTCTATGTCTTGTTTTCGACCAATGCCTTATCTTGGAGGAACATATTTTCAGCCTTAGGTATCTCATTTACCTGTTCCATGGATATTAATCGCTCTGTTGCGTTGGGCACTCGAGTGCCAAGAGAGTTACTCCTCTTATAGTTTATCCCTCTTTTGTTCAAGCTAAGCTAGCGGGCGGATATGAGTTCTACCCATCCGCAGCCAAATGCATATTCTAAAAGTCGGCTACTTTTTTCTTTTTGCGGAATAAATTTCTTGATATGTACTTAGTTATATATCTGTACAGACGAATCCGCATAAATTTCTATATGTAATGTTATGTTTTAATTTGATTCTATCTGCTAAAATGATGTGCATAGAAAAATTCTTTTAATTTGATTCTATCTGTTAAAATGATGTGCATAGAAAAATTCTTTTAATTTGATTCTATCTGCTAAAATGATGTGGATAGAAAAATTCTTTAAAATTTGATTCTATCTGCTAAAATGACGTGCCTAGAAAAATTCTTTTGGAAATTGGCTAATCGATAGTGAAACTCATTGCAAAGAAATGAATAAAAAACACTGGATGTTGCGCTGTAAGTAAAATTAATTCAGCTATTTTGGTAATTGCGAAGAGTACTTTTGAGACCAGGCTCGAAAATATTAAGTTATCACTCATGGAAAGATGTCTGGGTGCATTAAATCTCTAACCATTGTCATCTCTTCGGAATGATGATGTCGCAGATATGACTCTTAAAGCAATTTCTTTTCTCACAATTCTTTCTTTATTCTATGGAATTGCAAGCCTACGTGGTCATCCAGAGGTTAGCAATTATTGTTTATATAATTGTCTATATAGTTAGTTATTTTTGTGATATTTGGATAAATAATTAATATATAGTTAATGGTGTTTTAAATGGAGAAAGGAAGGTGTATAAGGAAAAATTTGTTGCATCCTTAATCTCTATCTCTTTGAGATGTATATTAATCTTGAGCATTGTATTATTCTGAAAAAATTTTAATGACTTCGATCAAATAGGTTTACTTACTATAACTAAGAAGTATTTTAGGGTGTGGTTATTTAAAAAATCATCGCAAACTAAATATTATTAATTCCCAGAGTAAGATATTTTATTATCGTTTTTCATAAAAATAGCAAAAATATGTGTACTCTTCAAGTGGGTAGAAAATAGTTTGCTTCATTTATTTATCTGCTTTGAGCGCCTTCTTCCTCATCTAAACCCCTTCTCCATTTCATCCATCCTGTTCCACAAACTGCATCACCTTCATACTCTTACTATATACATACAAGTTCATAACTCCTTCAACACCATTCAACGTCTCTTACACTCCGAATCTATCATAGGACCTCAGATCCCAATGTTCGGGCTTCACCCAAATACATAACGTAGTGGCCTGTGATACATGGGCGATAAATGATGCTTCATGGGTTTAGAATAGATAGATCGGGTTTAACAAATTTACTAGATTTTATGAATTATGTTACTAAAGAATTAGATAAGAGAGAGAAAGTTGATGTAATTTACTTAGATTTTAGCAAAGCTTGGTAAAAGGTTCCACATAGGAGACAAGTTCACAAATTAAAGATGCATGGGATATGTGGTAAAGTTTTGTATTGGATAACTCAATGGCTGAAAGACAGGAACAGAGATTTGTGCTGAATCGGATGAGGTCACAGTGGAGGGACGTTATCAGTAGTGTACCTCAGGGATCCGTTCTAGGCCCTTTATTATTCATAGTTTACATAAATGATCTTGGGGAGTCTGTAAATAGCAAAGTGTCAATTTTTCCTGCTGTCACTAAATTAACAGCTGTAGTCAAAGAAGTTCAGGGTAGCTTTAAATCTCAGAAAGACTTAAATAAGTTATTAGCTGGGATCAGAAGTGGTAGATGACTTTTAACCTTAAAAAATGCAAAGTTCTTAACATGGAAAGGGATAATAGGGAATTTAGCTATGAAATGGATAAGCATTGGCTAAATTAAGTTGAGGATGAGAAGGACTTAGGCGTAATAGTAGATAGGTCACTGAAGTTTGCAAAGTAGTGTATTGAGGAAAAAATAAAGCAAATAGATTGCTAGGATACATTAACAGGAATATTAGCTACGAGAGTAAAGAGGTTATCCTTAAACCCTAAAACTCGTATGTTAGGCCACATTTAGAGTACTGTATACAAGCATGGTCATATTTTAGACATGACATTATCCTGATAGAGTTCGTACAAAGGAGGGCAACAAAAATAATTTGTTGGAGTGGTAAGGTGACCAAAGATATGAATACGTTTTCACGCGTATTAGGGCGGTAAATTTTACTATTATGCGTTTAATTTTTTTATTTATAATGGAAGAGAAATAAATTATAATATGTTCTTTCATCCAATATTGAAAGCCCAAATTACCTTAAGAATCAAGTTGTCATACAAAGGACTGAGTTTCCTTATTTGGAAATATTACTAGGTCAAAATTGCAAATAAATGTTAAAATAATAGTAGAAGTTAGAATTTAGCAGTTATCTTGAGAACTGCATATTATCTGCAGTGCCATCCCGCACTAAATGACAGCATAGCGAAAGTATAAATTTTCAGGAAAATACTTTTTTAATTTCCATGAATATTTCCCTCTGATATTCTTCAACTATATTGGATAAAACATTTATTATAATGGTAGGACAGTTTAAGGTCATTATATATTTAAGAAATCTCTTTAGCCAGTGGAGAACGGAAATAATGACACTGTTTGATATTTAGAGGTATTGTAATCAATCAAAAAGTGTTAAAAAGAAGAAAACTGTTCGTTCTCTACAAAACTTCCAGTGTATATCACACGAGTTAACGAATGTCGATGAAAAATAGTTGAGACAGAAAGCCGTATTTAACGTCATGTTTCTGGAACTCAGAACCTGAATGTATCAAATCATACTGTCTCACATTGATTGAGAGATGTGGGACTCATAATACACAATTTTGCTAAGAAAGAATTAAGCGGCTCGGGTTGCCTTTGTACTGAGCATGTACAGTAGCTGGTTGAAAAGTTTGAGAATAGTATTTATAGCAAAAAAAAACAATTTAATTTTGCTTAGGTGGGAAGCAACATTTAAGGCGTCATGCAAGTGAAAGATCATACATGGCAATAAAGATAGTTGAATTTGGAGGTCGCAACCTTATGTGCTTTGAAATGTATGAGAGTAAAATTAAACGCTGGGGCATACAAGAATCAGCTTCAAGAAAATGTAATTTACTATCTAAGGACATGAGCAAGTTCTCTTTGTGACACAGCAAATAGTATGAAGCAGTTATTGGATACAAGAGATATCAATGTGACTAACCAGGATGCTCAGAGCAATGATTTAGAGCAAATAGAAAACCTTTATAAGATACTCAGTAAGAAGGTTATGGCCACAAAATGGGCGAATGTTGAAGATTTCTGGCCACATAGATTATAAAAATAATGGAATATAATGGCATCATAGATTTCTATTCGTAATATTAAGTACCATTTCAATTTCAATTTTCGTCATCGAAATTAGCGAATCTCCCTAGCAGCCATAGCCTCGAAATCTAGGTGAGTAATTAATGACAAAGTGATAGAAACCCACTTTAGAGCGTAATTAGGAGTAGTTGGTAGCCTGGTCCACTTTCCCATTGTTTAGCGAAAAATTTCTACTTTTCTTATTCTAAATGATGGCAATTGTCTTTATATTTATGTGAAATGTGTGATCAGAAGAATTGGGAGAAATAGTCTTATTAATGGTTTCTTTAGAAGGAAAAATTGTCTCTGGTAGTAAATGACGTCACGTTTTTGAGAATTGTGCCTTATCATGGTAATTAATGTTCCATAGCCTCCTCTTCTGGAAAATCGGGATATGTAACTTCCACACATGTTCACTGCGAATATCTTAGCCACTTTCTTTACCAACCTATTTGTAAAATCCTTTTAGCTTAGATGCCTTCGTTTGTTTTTCGTTTTCATCCTTAAATTTTTCAATAAACTTGAATTATTGAAAAATGTGTATACAGATTTAACCCCATTTCCGCGCTGTTAAGTTAATAATCCATAGTATATGTATTTATGTCTGATATGACCGGTGCCTTGCCTGGCTATGAAAGTAGGGTTGGCCAATAGGTGCAGGTATCTCAGACATAAAACCAATTATGACTAAAAGAACTTAAAGGCAGATCAGGCGAAAGAAGTCGCTTTAAACCAAAAGTCTGTAAAGGTAGATGAAGGTTGAATAAGATCAATCAGCTCCAGTATTCTTGGTTTCCATGCAACGTTTTCGCGAGGGAACGTGTACTTATTGAAGTGCGAAAAAGGATACGTAAAAGAGAGCAAAAACACACTGGCATTTTTGCACTGTATACCAGGAGAGCTAAAATTGGGCATGAGAATCTCTCAAAAGTCCATAATATACAAAATTAAGACGACCATCCACGATTTGTGAATGACAGCCACAAACTAGGGTATAATGAAATCTTTGCCTTTTAGCTTCACTGTGAAGCAAAAACTAGAATATATGGATAAAAACAAACAAATCTACTTGAAAAAGTATTAAAATATGAATAAAAACCACTATATTTTAATTTTGATCTGAACTCTTTACCATTATTTTCCGAAAGGAATCATGAGATCGATGCCTTTGCTAAACTTTGGGGATCATACTGCTGTCGAATAATGGTAATCAAAGCTGCAAACAAAGTCAACACCTGATATTAACTTATTTTCTTTTTTTTAAATTTAACTCTCTTTCTCCTGGTTTTGTCTTTTCTTTTTTATACTCCTCAGTTTCTTCTGTACACGGAAGAAGCTATGATATCCTTACACAATTTTATGAATTTTTGAGATATTAAAGCATCATAAACTTATTAACTTAGTAAGTAAGAGCATTTAGTTAGCAACAATACTACTTACTTTCATAAAAATTGGTCATATAGTTTATTGAAAAAACAAATAAATTTTTTAAGATACACTGCATGAATTAAGACAATTTTGATCAGATCATAAAGAAAACGTCGGGAAAATTGAATTGTTTTGTCCTATCTTGATAATTGGAGTTAAATTTAGTTTTTATAAATCATAATTTTAATATAAATTATGACAGCTTTGAAGAATAGCAGTTCCATTTGACCAAGGAACCACTATTCTTAAAATCGGCAAAACTGGGATCCCTATTTTTTCAAATGGCTCGATTTAAATGACCCGATATGCCTTCTTCAAAAATATGTGCTTAAATAAATATATTTGCACGTGTAATGATTAATATATTTGGATAAATATATTTGCACGTGTCATAATTAGGGATGTAGCAAGTGCACACATATACCTATTGTCAAATAGAAAGAATATTTTCTTTTTTATTCTAAATTGAACCATCAAAAATGGGCTGAAGTAACTTTCCATCGCGGTGATGAAATTGCTGAAATGAATAAACCTAAGTTATTGAAGTCTCGCCAGAAACTATGGTCAATTTGTGTAGTTTCTTTTGTGAAATATGTAGTAAAGATTTTGCAAATAACTTCAATAAACCCGATGTATCTAGTACCACAGTAGAATTTAACCTATCATGCTTTTCACACAAAACCAAACATTATAGAGGAAAATCTTGTCATTCACAAATATAGGTTTTTTGAAATGTGGATAGATCGACAATACTACCACTGGGATACGTAGAAACTGTCAAGCGCCGAGAGACGGCAATCTTATTAGCAATAATTGAAAACATGGTATGTAAGGATTAACTATTCACTCCAAAGAATGGAAAACATACAAAAAATTCCGAAACAGAGAATACGCTCATAAAACACTGAACCATGATGAAATTTCGTATACAAAGAATCGGCATCCATACCAGTATGTTTGTAACTAAGATTTAAGTTTTTTTCTAACCTTTTTAAATTTAATTCTTAATTTTTAGATGAAATTTATATAAAATATATTCAACTTATCAGCGTATTAAATTATTATATTTTTATTTTACCCTGTGTTATATATTTACTAAGAACCATTTTAACCGTCATCATTTCAAGTATTTAACCCCCACTGTTGAGAGAAAGCCTTTCTCATCTTTCTGAATTCTGGTCACTCATGTTCAATTTATTTTCAATTTTTGCTATACTTTTAAAAATCATCTCTCCATCTCGTTTTTGTCTTCTTTTCGGTCGTTTTTATACCTAGATTCAACCAAGGAAAATTTGAATATATTCACCGAAATTCATTGAAATATGTTTTTTCCATTTAAAAGGAATTAAAAGACTAAGCACATTAGCACAAGCTTTTATTTAACTGACACGTTTCAACAAAACTAGTATCATTTTCAGAGACAAAGTGAACCTATTTTCATAAAAAAAGTATAAGGAATATATGACAATAATGAAGGGTCACAACCGTACTTGCAACGAGAGGTAGGACGCGGTGTGCATATTATAATAAAATTTTCCATACATACTAACAAACGATTAGGCGGAAAACAACAGGACAGACATGGAGAGTAGCATTGGGCGACATCACAATGGAATGTTCGAAGTTGGTAATTCAATGTCACACTGTCACCTGAACGTTAAAGAGAAAATGGTGTCCCGTCAATCTTCTTACTCTGGTGGCCGTGAGCATTCGTGCGAATTTAATTGTATATTCAACTTTGGCTGTTTCCCTACGACATATCTGGATAGCTTCGAGAAAGATTAATTTAAGGGGATCTTAGGCCGTCATATTCAAGTGTTGCCATCCATCATTTTCTTATCAAGACAAATTCCATACTTTTCTTTTGTATATTTTTTACGGGCTCCATTCGTTAAGTCGTATATTTGTGTATATATATGCGGTATTATATAATTAAATAATTTAATAGCGAATTGATGTGAGGATCATGTACAAAAATCAACTCTTTTCAACCGAAATCTAAAATTTATAGATGAATTGGATCATTTTAATTAAGAAATATATTCGAGTGATCAAGCATAACAATCTCTTCCATATTAACATGAAAAAAGGGAGACTAAATAATGAATACTTAGAATATGTTTTGGGAAGCCATAATATAAAAGGCAAAATTAAAATGATAAAAGCTGAGAATAGAATAAGCATCAGTCTTATTTCAAGCAAATAAATAGATATTTACTTTCAGGAAGACTTGATGGAATCAAAGGAACTCAAGTAAAAACGAAACGGAGGTATAATGCCAAACAACTCCTCTCTATATCGCTTTGACCAAAAGGCACCCATATCTCAGAACATTATGGAGCCTTTATCAAATTCTTCAAACACTCTTCTCTCAGGTTAGCATGTTCCCTATTAAATTCAACATCCCTCAAACAGCAAAGACACCGACTCACTCAGTTAATGTTCTTCAACTCATCTACATAATGTCTCAATCCACAATTGGTGAAATGGGCATAACACTAAAGAAAGACTCGATTCTATACCCTTGTATGAATGTGAATGTAAAGTTGGTCTATTTTTTCGCTCAGATCATCAAACTCTCAGACCTCAACTAATATATCAGATATAGGATCATTTCTCATTCGTGCCCCTGGTACTGTGTTTGGTCTTTGGTTTCCTGATTTCTGAAAATTAATAAAATTAAGAATACTTCTTAATTTTATTATTATTCGGATTTCTTACGGAAAATGCATATAAATATCATAGGCTGTAAAGGTTTCTAAGTACAGACTAATCATAAAATAAGTTCATGGTTCGACCCGCAATCGTATTCTAGTCAGTTTTGATAAAAAATAAAACTAAAAAGATTGAGAAAGAAATAATCTGACTGAATACGAACAAATAAGATATTAATGCTGGTTTTGCTCGTCAATGGATTACACTGTTTACAGTAAAGGGAAACAAGCCTAATGGCGTGTTTATGGTGTTTTTAATGCGTAATACAGATGAGCTGAATAACAATGGAGAAGAGAAACGCGGTTATAATCTCACTTTCCATAAACCAGTATATCCTTCTTAGCATTCGATTTTGGACCTGGTGAGAAAAACACGGGGAAGGAATAATACACATAGTTAAAACTAAGTTGTAATTGCAAGGGATTAATGCTTTAATAAAAAAAGGGACATATATTAAATTAAATTTTAATTTTGCTATTAAGAGAATTTCGAAACACTAATGACCCTAAATTCCAGTGAAGGCCAATAAAAGAGAGAAAGGAAAGAGTGGAATCCAAAGAAGGCGTACAGGTAACTGGAAGACAGAATACAGATGAAGAATTATTTTCACAACTATTATTTCTGTAAAGTTAATTTATAAAATAATATTTATCGGTGTTGGGAATAGAGGTTAATACAATACCACCATGTGGCAGAGAAGCCATGAGGCTGGGCATGACGTCGGGCGACGCAGAGCAAAGTTATGGGAAACGCGAGAGAATCGAGATGCTTTCGCTGATAAGGCAGGAGCAATAATTCTTAGTACGCGGGCGCAAGATGACGCTGCCTGCCTCTCCGGGCGATATCAAGAAACCCCGCTGGAGTTCATCTCTATCCCCCAGTGGAGATGTACCTCATTGGCCTGAGGCATTATTACTTCCGGCCGGCCCATATATAATGCTAGACAAATTCGGGCAAAGGCAGTATAGGCCTTTTTCTGCACGAGGAATGTTTTTTTCGATTCAGCTCCATTTACCCTTCTCGAGCTCGAATGCAACAATTGTCACCGAAGGAATTTAGCCACAGTTAATTGCTACCCTTGGATTTAGTGTTAACCTCGTCTGGCGCAAGTACTCCCTCGAATTTACTCCTCGAGTTTAACTCCAACGATTAAGATTTACTCTTTCTCTCACACATCCCGCGCGTTGTCTCATAAAGCGTCAACCCCTAAGCTAGGCTCCAGCGATTAAATTAAGGTTTCTTGACCAGTCAACCCGTAAAGTGTATTTTGGTAGTTTGGCTCAACCGCAGCTGCTTGTGAGCTCTTGAGCTTATTTAATATCTCCCGGTAATTCTTTAATCTGATCACTGTAAATATTAAATATCCGTTTGCAATCTTTTCCATTTGTACATATCCTATATTTATTGTAATTATTAAGGATTATTTATGGTACCCGCGTTTCATAGCCACAGAGTCCCGCAGCCTTCTTTGTTATACTAACGGCCAATTGCAGTCGATTGTGTAGATAAATCCTTCCACGTAGTCGATTAGGAACTCCGTTCCTTTTTCTCCCCCTCGTATGTCGCTGTTGGATACGAGTGAATGACACGCAATTGAACTTGACCGCCCCTCGATCTAAATATAATATATTAAGGGTTTTCTTTTCTTTTTTTTAGTGGATATAAGGCTGAAGGATTTAGGTATTAAGAAGGTACGGAGAAATAATCTTTTACATTTTAATCTCCCATTTGGCACTATAAAATCCATTTCCTTGTGTTCCATTACTTATTTACCTTGTATGGTTGCTGTGTGTAGATTTTCGAGACTGTGCATCCCATTTATTCCCCAGGGGAATTTTATTCTCTCAGACCATGAAAAGTTCAGTAAGAATTGTTCTTTTTGTTAGTTGAACAGAGTTAAAGGGTCTCGCGTAAAGTTCGGTGAGGCATTTATTTGCGCGTGCTTATAGGGAAAATAATTATCGCGTCGGTGTGCGGAATTTTGTCTGTTTTTTAAGTTCGATAATAGGCGCCAACATGTCTCCGTTCAACCAATTCAAATCGCAAGGAGAATTCCTTGGACTAACCGGGAGTGATTTTCTGTCATACATACAAGAAGAAGAGAGAGTCGAGAGAGCGGAAAGAAGAAACAGACAAGAGCGAGAGAGAGAAATAGACAGAGAAGAGCGAGAGAGAGAGAGAAAGAAAAGAAAGAAAAAAGAGATAGAATCCTCCAACATTAATTGCAGATTGGTAGATCAAGAATCGAGACGCTCTCCATCAATTCGCGAAATGACGTCCCGCAAACTGTGTTTGTGAAGCTCCCACTTTAAAATGAAGGAAAAGATTTTGAGTCTTACTTAACGCATTTCGAGAAAATATTCGAGGTTAACAAATGGAATATCGAAGCAGATAGCGTCGCCAAACTATAACCTTTGCTAAGTTTCCAGCTCTGAGATATTTTCATATCTCTCCCTCGGAAACGAGAATCGAGTATTCGACATTGAAATCGGAACTGCTGGCTGCGTATAATATGACAACGGATTTTTGCTGCGCTAAATTCCGCCACGCCAGTATTCAACCCAATCAAACTTTTAGTCAGTTTGAGTATACGCTTCAATTTCTGGCTTGATTCGTCTAAAGTCCTTTACAATTATTTAGCGCTAGTCGACTTTGTCCTGAAAGAACAGCTTTTGACTTTACTCTTTTCTGAACGTAGATCGTTTGTGAATGATCGGGGATGTTACACCTTAAAAGAATGCAGGGAAGAAACCGATGTATTCGCAGCGAGTCATAAATGCTACCCTAAGGAAGGCATAAAGACTGAACCGTCGTCCCCTAAGGCAAAAAGTGGCAAACCAAAATTTCCTGCCCTTGACCCAAGTAAGTTTGTGAAAGTAAATGGTCTCTCGAAGCCCAGAAACTTCTTTTCTTCTGGATCTCGGGAAACCAAGCTCTTCTCATCAAATCCCTCGCGTCTTCCTTCCCCAGGAGGTTCATTGTCTGCTTCTCGTTGGTATTGAAGGTCATGTGAGCACCAACTGCCGTTCTCGCAACCAAGTGCGAAAATTAATTCTACTCCTGACACCCCCCCCCTCCCCGTCGCAAACTGAACTGTCTTCCTCTCCGTCTACCTCTACTGCCGCTGTCCACCAAGTTAATTTATTTTTCGAAAGAAGCTCACCTAGAGGCTTAAAGTATGAGCCCGGAGCAGTAAACGGCCTTTAATTCTTAATCCTTGATCGGAAAACAGGGTGTACTTGTATATTGGTGTCGGGCAAGCTATTTCTCCTCTTAGATACGAGCCGTGTCAAATTTGCGGTAGTACATGACTACTTGAGGCATGCAAACCGGTTCTCCATGGTGAAATGTATCATCTAGTGTGCGTACTTTACGGCTGGGCTGAGGTAGTAGCAGGACCACTAATATTATGCGCTATTCTGATTGCGCATTGCCCCTGGGTTTCCTCCATACCTGTAGCTCAACCGGTCCTCACGCGATATCAGAAGAAGAAGGAAACAACGACTCCCGCTTCCTTGAATCCCCCTGTAATTCCGAGTTTAACAGCTTTATGAATGAAGATTTCGCGACGAATTAAAAAGATTGTGATTTACTCCGTCCCCTCTGGACCAAAGCCCGGAATAATGTAGAAGAATCACCCGTGGAAACAAAATCATCTCCTACATCGTGAAGGAAGACCTTTTGTATTGCACTTGCTCAGAAAGTAATAGTTCCGCGGCACATGAATTATGTATTCCCCACTCCTATGTCCCGCTCATCTTAAAGACTGTCCATGACAGTTTATTCTCTTTACACTTTAGCTACACTAAGGCGGCTCAGAGAATTTATAAATATTTTTATTGGCCCAGGGCTGCAGATGACATTTCAAGTTATTGCCGATCGTGCGATTTATGTCAGAGGACAGCAGTAAAGGACGTTTCAAACCCACTGGGCTGAAGAAGGGCCCCGTTATTTCGTAACCCTCCGCCCATGTGGCAATCAACCTGATTGGCTCAATCCACTTCCACCCCCCGTTCAGTGAAGGGCACAGCTCCGTGCTTACCCTTGTTGATTTTGCTATCCGTATCCACGAAGCAGAACCCCAGAAAAAGATGGACAGCATCTCCTGCGCTGAAGCGCTCATCTCTATCTTTTCTCTAGTCAGAGTGCCTAAGGAAGTATTATCCGATCGGAGCCGCCAATTCACCTCAGAACTAATGGAATATGTTGGTAAACTACTAATGCTGAAACAATTTTTACCATCCTTTATCTCCCAACCTCAAACGGAATCGGCGAAAGGCTTAATGCTACTCTGAAGTCAATCTTGAAAGAGCTGTGAGCAGACGAACCCCGAGAGTGGCACCGTTATTTGCCCCTGGCCTTGTTCGCTTGCCGGGAAATCACACACCACACCTTAGAATTTGCCGCGTTTGAACTGCTGTATGGTCGAAACGACCAGGCCCGAAGAGCATACTAAAAGAACTTTTTTCTAACCAGGAATTGGACCGTGAAATCCAATCACACTACGCGAACGTTATGGAACTTCGCTAAATTTTTAGAAATATGCGTAAATCGCGTTTCAGAACGCTGACACGAACTTCAATAAATACCAGATGTATTTTGACTACAAATCCAAGGAACGAAAATTCAAGCCTGGTGATGAGATTTTTATTACTCCCAACAGAGACTAGTAAACTCCTGAGTCAATGAAAGTTCCTCTTCCAAGTCATTGAATATCGCGGCCCCGTTGACTCTTTAATCTAAACTCCCTCTGCTGAAAAGCTGTACTATGTAAACATGCTAAAGAAATACGACCGCCGAGCTTGCGTCAATAATATTGTGGCAATTCGATGAGAAATCGTCTATGGAAATGAGCTACCGTTTGCATCCTTTAAATGTGGTAAAGCTGCTTGTGTGGAACAAGACAGGCAGTATCCCTTGCCCACCTTGCCCAGCGCCGCCGATTCCTATTTAACCCACTCAGATATTAACGATCAGCTGCAACCCGACCTGAAGAATCAGCTGCAGCAGCTACTGAGTCGCTTTGGAGGCGTGATCTTAAATGTTGCTGGAGGTGCCGCGCAGTTTGAACATAACATTATCCTTGCAACCCAGGAGCCCGTATGATCCAAGGCATACCCCCTCCCCATCCATTTAAGAGCCGCTTTCAACGCTGAGGACAATAGGTTTTTAAAATTGAACATAATAGAACCCTCCTAGTCTGGTTACTGCTCCACCATTGTAATGGTCTAGAAGTCAGACAGGTGATACCACCTGTGCTTCGATTTTAGAAAGCTTATCTCCGTTACCGTTTTTGACGCCGGGCCTATTCCCATTATTGATCAAAACCTCCATCTCTTTGAAGAGGCCAAGTTCAGCACCGAATTAAACCAATGTGAAGCCTACTATCAGATTCTCCTTAAAGAAGACTACTATCAGATTCTCCTTAAAGAAGGGGTAAAGAGATATAAGGCTTTTCCCACGGAGAACAGATAATGCAATTATGCTGGCTCCCTTTTGGTGTGGTGACGGCTTGTAGTAACTACAACCTTATGATGCGGATAATAATAGATGGATTATCGAACGTGACCTTTTACTTCGAGAACATCTGCGTAGTAGCTTGGGATTAAAACCAGAACTTGGTCACCCTCTACGCCTTGCTTCATCGATTGCGTGAGCACGGCCTAACGATCAGCGCCAGTTAGTGCAGTTATGCCTTTGGCACTACCAACTCTATTGGGTTTCACATCGGGAACAACCAATTGGCCTTCCCGGAGGAAAAAATCTGCGCTATTGTGGATTCCCCTTCCAAACAATAAGAAGCAATTGAGATCATTCATGGTATCTGATTCATTCTACCACCTCTTTGTCCACAATTTTGCCTCACTCTCTGTCACTATGTGCAACTTGCTAAAGAAAAGGCCCCCGGAACACCTCGTCTGGACCCCGTAACCGTCGCCCACTTCAAACAGCTTAAGGGAAAAGTAGTGTCTGCCCCTATTTTCAGGTTCCCCAACTCTAAGAAGACTTTTGAAATTAGGATCGACGCGAGTAACGAAGGCATAGGCTGCGTCCTACTCCAATATGGTGACAAAGGTTATTTGCTTGTATCGCTGTAGTTCGTTATTAATATGAGGTGATCGAGCCTCCGTTTGAAACTAACTTTAGTCCTTGTAATTCAATACTCTCTTTGTCCTGTATCAATTTATTTATTCATTCTTATTACTAGATTTAAATATTTAAATATGCCTTAGCCACTTGAGTTCGTTAGAACTAAGGCCAGGTATCCCCCATTGTTTGATCACCCCCTGAAGTGGAGAAAATTGGGACGCTTAGTCCTCATCCTGTAATTGTCAGATGTCACTTTTCCCCCCAAACTTCCATTTTAGATGTCGGAAATAGACGTTAGTACCGCTATATGGCAGAGAAGCCATGAGGCCAGGTAAGAAGTCGAGCAACGCAGAGCAAATTTGCGGGAATCGTGAGAGAATTGAGCCGCTCTCGCTTACAAGGCAGCAGCAAGAACTTCAAGCGCGAAGGGGCAAGAAAATGTTGCCCACCTAACCAGGCGACATCAAGTAACCCCGCTAGAGTTCATCCCTATCCTCCAGAGGAGGTTTTGAATAAGGAGATTTCCTTCCTTGGCCTAAGGCATTATTACTTTCTGCCGGCCTATATATAATGCTAGACACATCCGGGCAAAGAGAGTATAGGCCCACCTTTTTGCACGAGACACGTCGTTTTCTCGATACAGCTCCGTCCCTCTTCTCGAGCTTGAAGGCAAGAATTGATACCGAAGGAATTTATTACCAGCCAATTGGCTAATCATAGATTCGGTTTTATCCTTGTCTGGCGTAAATACTCCATCAAATTCACTCCTCCAGGTTAACTCACTCGATTACGATTTACTCTTTCAATCACCCATCCCCCGCGTAGTCCCGTAAAGCCTTAATTCCCAAGCAAGGCTCCAGCAAAGATTTTGATGTTTCTTGACTAGTCGATACCGAAAAGGGTATGTTCGTATATTGGCTCAACAGCATCTGCTTGTGAGTTCATGTTTGAGCTTATCTAATATTTCCAGTAATTCTTTAATCTGAGCACTATAAATATTCAGTATCAGTTAGCAATATTTTCCATTTGTATATATCGTAATTATTGAAGATTATTTTTGGTCACTCCATTTCATAGTTACAGAGTCCCGCAACCTTTTTTATTATACTAACGGCAAATTGCACTCGATTTCGTAGATAAATCCTTTCATGTACTCGAGTGCGAACTCCATTCCCTCATCTCCACCTCGTCTGCCGCTGCTGGGAGACGAGCTAAGGTCACTCAATTGACTTGACCGCCCCTCCTTCTAAATATAATATACACACACACACACAAACATATATATATATATATATATATATATATATATATATATATATATATATATATAATTTGAAGGATAAACGAAACTACGTATAAAGGGAAATTGATTTTATTTTGTTGATACAACGTTTCGAGTGAACTTTCGCCCATCTTCAGGTACTGTAAATACAATTCGTGGAAAACAATTTAAGTTAAGAGTTAAACAGATAATCAAAATGATGAATTTATGGAAAGTATTTAATGTTTATTACGGAGGGGATTGCGAGAAATTTACAAGTAATTGTTATTTTTGGATTATTATGTTGCGAGTTAAAAATTAACGATTGAGGAAACAGGAAACACATCAGGATAAACCAACTTTAGACACTTAGCCGTTAGAGGATAACTGTGGAGAAAGGGCGATGAGCGTAAGAAGAAAGAGAAGGTTAGGAGTTTGGTATTATTTTTGTTTAGAGTAGAGGTAATGGGTGAGAAGAAGAATTAAAATTTAAGGGAAGAGAAAGGTATTTAATATACATGGATTCAAGAATCCTTAATGATATGGGATCAGGGGTGGTTTTTAAGATTTTATAATCGTCCGTTGTGATTTCAATCTTACACTTAATAGAGTGAAGCCTAACAGGTGAGAATTCTTTGGTAGAGAGAACCTTTCCTCTCCTGTGGCTAACACCCAAATGGGAACAGAACCTCGCCCTCAGCGATCGGACCGTACTGCCTATGTATGTCCCCGGTTTACAATTGGGGAAAGTAAACTCGTAAATAACGGAGCACTTCGCTTCAGGCGGGATTCTGTCCTTAAAATTAAAGTATAATCCTATGTGGTGTCTATTTATAAAAATTAACTTAAAATTGGTATGGAAAAAGAATTTATTTAATAGAGATGTAATTTCTTTTGAAAATATTTTATTTAAAAACCCAGATCCGGAAAGATTATATAACGGATATCTTTGCAAACAGTAGGGAATTTAAATTTGGGATGGTAAATATTGTTTAAAAATTGAGCGGTAATTTTTTCAGTCAGAGACACAGGAAATCCGTTTCGTTTGAAATAGTTAGTCAGAAATACGACTTCTTGGTGAAATCCGGAATACGATGAACAAATATTAAAAGCCCGGAATATTAGTGTTTTGATGGCACTCATTTTGAAAGAAAAGTCACAAAAACTGAAAAGGTTTTGGCCTTGACCAGTAAAGGTTGGCTTACGAAAAACTTTCGTTACAAATCCAGTTGGGACACGAGAAATGTGGATATCCAAAAATGAGATAGAGGAATTGAGCTCTTTTTCGCAAGTAAATTTGATATTAGGATCTATATGTTTGGCATATTGCAATAATTTATCGCAGGACTCCTCTGTATTGAACAGAATGTATTTATCATCGACCAAGCGGCGGTAAAGTTAGGGTTGAATGCTTCCAAGTTCCAGGCTGAATAATTGTTCCTCAAACCAGTACATGAAGATATCTGCGAAGACAGGGCCCAAAGGACTGTCCATGCCACCTCATCTAGTTGGTAGTAGGTTTCGTTGTTAAAGGTTAAGTAATTGTCCTTAACGGCTAGTTTCAGCGTTTCTTTCAATAGTGGAGGGGTAAATCTATAAAAACTAGAGTTGTTAAGGGGAAATACACGGCTGACAATTATGTCAATGGTTTGGTGAAGAGGAACATTAGTAAAGAGAGATAAAACATCAAAACTACTCATAGAGGAGGGATAATAAAGCTGAAAATTTTGTAATTCTTTAACAAAGGTGAAGCTATTTTGAATTTTAAACTGTTTTGAGGAAAAAGGGGTTATTAAAGAAGCCAATTGTTTAGCTAATTTATAAGAAGGAAGATTATAAGATGCTAAAATGGGGCGAAGGGGGATCCCCTCCTTGTGACATTTGGGAAGTCCGTATAGAGAGCCTAGCTAGAAACCTAAAGCGTGCAGGCGGTTGTAAATAAATTAATCCAAAATATTAAGGTTTTTAAACTTGAGCAAAAGGCGGTGGTTTATTTTGTCTTCTAACTTATATATATATATATATATATATATATATATATATATATATATATATATATATATATATATATATATATATATATATATATAATGGTCATTCTACGACAATTGGTTATATTCTGAAAGTCATTTAATATTGTGTTTCAATTATATTCCGACGCAAGTTTTTTGTTTTGCGTTATTTAATAAGGGGTTAAACCTTTTGGTATTTATTATCGTCAAACACTAATTTAGAGCGTTTGATCACCTATCAAACTCAAGTGTTAACATACTTTTTATTAGTGAATACGTTTAGCTGATTTAGAAGACTTCAATATGATGGCTGATGATTGGCTTCAATCCAGTGAAGTCTATTGAGGTGCTTCAGTCTGTCTTTGTGCTTTCTATTTCTAAGAGAAGGACCTAATTTTCTGGCTTGATGCTGGAAGTTTTCTAATGTCAAAATGTCCTTTTGAAATGTACTTTCCTGAGATATGCTAAATAAGAAGTTGCATTCAATGAAACCAGAGAGAACACATCATGAATGAATGTGCTGATATTCATGTAAAGTTGGAATGTATGCATCGGGTTCATGCGAAGATCACAAAGTGCATTAAACTTTGCATCTCAAATTGTAGTAATTACCTTTAAAATGTAATTTATTAATATTTCAATTAAATAAATATATTTATTTTTATAATATGCTTTATGCTTATGTGTTTAAACTTTTAGGGACGCCCTATATACAGGAAAACTATTCCAACACAACTAAAGTATTAAATTGCTCGATCTTTTCAGGGCTACTACGAAAGTGAAACATAGCAGAAGACCCTTAAAAAAGAGGAACAAGGGATTATATTGAAGCAGATAAAAAGTTTTTAAATGTACTTTTTATATTAATCAAGATAAATATTATATCATACGATTTTAATAATATAAATTTATTTCCTAACTTTTATTTAAGTTAGTAAGTTTAATATTATTTATAGGAGATATCTGTCACCCCAGCTCCTAAGCTTCTGCCTTGTACTGCACGCACTCACACAAATCTCTGGCTACAGCTCCACATGAGTGCTTATGGCAGCCACCTCAACAGGAATAAGATTCATGAGTCATTAATGGGACTAAATCTACTCACTCTAGGTTTGCTCCATCCAACGTGGATATATGTTTTCAACTCTTGGTGGGCTCGTTTTGCAATGTAGTTCTTTCAATTAATGAAGTTTAAATTAATATCTATGTATAAAATCTGTAAGAATTCATAACCACTCTATAATAAATTTATAGCTTTGTATCTTAGAGTTACAGAAATTAATTAAAACGCGTCAAGATTAAAGACCGAATACGCGAATTCGCACCCCAATTTACATTTTAAAACGGGACACTTTCAGCCTCGGAGATTTCTTAAATGGATTTGAATAATTAAGTGACACGTCAGGGTGAATTCTTAATCTTAGAAGAGAGCTAAGATAATTAGGAATTCCAACTTGCTTCATCGTTATGAAGCTTAATATCTTTAATTTAGTATTCTGTATGTACATCATATACAGATATTCATAATTTAAATCATACATATATAACTATAATAGAAAAGATAAATCCAAGCGCTTTTAAATTTATTACTCAAAAACATTTCCTAAAAGTTCATGAATAATAATGTATTAAGACTTGATTCATCTTTATTAGACTTAAGGCGATTTAGTAATTTATTTTACGTGATTTTGTGAGTATGGACCGAATCCACTCAATATATGCTAAAAAATAACAATATGCTTCTTGAATGTTGAAAAGCGATTCATGCAATAATGGGGTTTTAGTCAGTCACCTCTTATATGCGAAGCTCAAAGATTACCATCAAGCTATGAAGAAGGAACAGAAAACGAAACCTCAAATTCACTGTTTCAATAAAAGATAACACTTCATTGGTCACAGAGGTATTATGCACATTTTAGGGAAATACTAGGGTAGTTAGTCAAATTGTATTTACAAATCTCCATCGTAATAACGAGACAATTGTATCGTTTAAATAAAGCCTAATAGTGAGATTCGCCTAGAAGAAAAACTCTAGTTCATGCGATCTTTTACAGAAGAAAGGCAGCGTCTCTCGAAACTCAATGCGAGGTCATGCACAGCGCATTCTGACGCATAGACCTGAGAAATAATAACTAAATAAAAGAAAATTAATTAAGATACCTGATTTAGCGCCCAAGAGAAGTGATCTTCTTCCTTCAGGGATCCAAGCATGCCCCTAACAATTTTGTAGGTTACTCTTATGTTAATAGCTAGTGTTATTTATTATATTTAGACTCTTAGACGTTGCTATTCATATGAGATATATTATTACAATGAATGATATTTAGTGCGGATTTTTTTTAGTGAAACAGATTGCTAGTATAGTTATCAATATAAATTCCAATAATATTTTTAGGCTCAAACCCCAAAAGCTTATGGGTATTTTACGCCTTTGATTGCATTCATTCATAGAAAGTTAAATCATCCTCTAATTTCTCTAGATAGAATAATTTAGACTTTCTATTGAATGTTAGTTTTTCTCATTGTCGAGAAAGTACTAAAGTCTTTTAGTTTGGTCTGTACAGAATTTAGAAGCTTCTAGCTGATTTATTTACCCTTGCAGAGACTAAATTAAAGGTTTATCTTGACTAGCGTGGTCCTTTCAACACGCAGGCGGTGTTTCCAGCTACGTACCCGTTGACCTTTTTTTTAGTGTCAATTTCTCGTTGGGTTTCTCTTCAGTTCATTCATTACTCGTTAACTTTTACCTGAAACTTTTGGTCGTTAAGTTTCGTCCGAGGAGATAGCACAATCATTCTACATTGAAAGATGAAAATTGGTAGCTCTCTGGTTAAGATTTTGTTTCATTCAGTCGCTAAATTCAATTCTTCAAGTCACCAGCTGAAGAATTGTTTAGCTTTCTGGCAAATTTAGCGAAAACACTTTATCAGCAGTTGACACTTTTTAGCCGCGTGTAACTCTGTATCTCACTATGTCGGTTGGTTCGTCGTTCCTTCTTTCTCAGTTTTATAATTTTTTTGGGTAAGGTGGAGTTAATTACATTGTAACTATTCGGCCGATTCTAACAAAATTTGAAAGCCTAGTGTTGTTTTACATTCTCTTCCGAATGATAAAATTGCCAAGCTCCTTTCAAGAATAGATCGAGAATTATTTGGCACTAACAACAACTATTAAGCCAATTCTAAGGAAACTTGAAACCCCTATTTTGTTTTACATTTACTTCAGAATGATATAATTGCAAAGGTCCTCCCAAGGTTAGTCCAGGCAATTCTTAAAAGGTTTTAAGGTCGTAAATTTATTAATCAGAATAAGTAAGAGCACGCGACTTTAGTCATCAGACCTTGTTCTGAGGTTAATTACTCTAGGTTTATATTCCGTCGCCTTTTTTTGATAATTGGGTTCACATTCAACCTTGCAAAAAATGATCAATACGGTTAACAAGGACGGCTATAAGGGTTGTTGGGAGGCCGTATGAGTAAAGTAGAGTACCAGCTATCTTCAGAAAATTGAACACGAATTACGGAAGCGCCTGATTTTCGTGTTATTGGAATAGAAATTCTAACCTTAAGGTATATAAACTTTTGTATCTTTTATGTCCATTTTGCCTAATCTTGGGCTCCTACACCGAAATACTAAAGAATACACACTTTTGGGGGGCACCCTTCCATCACGTGGATGATAGCAATAGTTTTTTAACCTTTTTGTTCCTTTTGTTGATTTAATCCAGTTGAGTCGATCCTGCCAAGAAGTTAGTTCAGGATTAAGCATCCAACTTGCAAAAAAACCCTCATTGGGCAGAGTTTTTCTTCCTCTGCTAGTGCGTTTTAGTCCTATTTTAGAGGTCTCTATAACGATATCAACATTAATTTAGGAATGGATGCACCTCCTTCTATTCAACTAATTCAATCGAGATGCCACTTAGAATGCTTCGGGTTCCTTTAAATTTTAAGATCAAATTTTAACACAAATAACAAGGGCACACCTGCTAAAATTAAAAGATGAGCCAATCTTTAGTCTACTTTAGAGCGACTAAAAATAAAAAATACTCTAGAAGATGTCTTCCTTCTCTATAATCAACGAGAGTCTGTCAATAAGTTTTTCTAATCGGTAGGGCAAAACAGAGGAAGGGGCATGACTGTTTGTGAGGGTGTTAGGACAAGTCAAAACCTGCAGCCTCAAACTCCTGCCTCGTCTATTTAAGAAGCAGTAGCTGATCGCAGATCGTCAGTCACAAATTTTTCAACAATGGAGAAGGTTGAGCACCGCGCAGTGATCAAAATTTGACTAAGGAAGGTAAGAATGCAAAAGAGATCCATGAACGCATGGTTGCAGTGTACACTGACACCGCCCCTTCCTATGCAACCATTGCTCGCTCGAATAGGGAGTTCGGCCATGGTCGTGAGTCCCTTGAAGAAGACCCCCGTCCACGACCCCCGTCAGACGTGACCAACGAGGACAATGTGGCCCGTGTGGAGAGGATGATGCTCGGAAAACGACGGAAGAAGGTCGAAGAAATCGTGGGAGAACTTGGAATATCACATGGGGGTCTTATCAACATCATCCACGACATTTTGGCCATGACCAAAGTATCTGCCCGTTGGGTCCCTAGAAACCTCACGTCTTATGATAGACTTCAACGTCGTCAAAGTCTTCAAGGCCAGAGATGCACAAGCTGCCCCGCGTGAGTGCGGATTCGAGGAGCTCAACCATCCCCCCTACAGTCCAGATCTGGCCCCTAACGACTACTTTTTATTTTTCCAGCTCAAGGCTGCACTGCGTAGACGCCGGTTTGGGGACGATAAAGATGTCCAGCTCGCCGTACAGGAGTGGATTGAACAGAATTCAGGAGATTTCTGGTTGTCGGGAATTCGAAGCCTCATGGACAAGTGGCGCAAGTGCATTGAAGTCGAGGGTAGTTATATTGAAAAATAATAAAACACTTTTCCTTATATTTCGTTTCCTTATATCATTATATCCGAATTCTCTAGCTTCTCTAGCTTTTGTAACTTCTTGCATATGCAATTTGATCTGGTAAAAAGCTATGATACTGCAATATTATACGTTACCATAGACACCCTCCAACTTTGAGAGCAAATGGAAGCTTCAAAATATTATTTTCTTACTTTCTGCCAGATAGTTGATTACTCGTAAGCGTAAGAAGTTTCACTCTCCGTTTCAATGGTGCATAAATATGGCGTTCCAGTTTGACGTGCCCTGTGCCGCTGTCTTTGCCTTGATAATCAAAGGTATGACATCTGTGAAATCTAAAAGTTTCTCGCAACTTTTTCATAGAACACCTATCGATTTCTTTAATACTCCCCCGATGCCTAAGTTTGAGCGTCGACTCTAACAGGTTCTGAATCGCATCTGTCGCATTTCCGAAAACTTAAAGGCCCGACCGGGAATTGTTCATGAATGAACTTAAATGGGTGTGCGAGAGTCTTCCCGTTTACTCGGTCATTTTATACCCGAGAGGGAAGGCGCCTATTTGCAGCCCTAGGATCTCTAGTAACTGTAGTATGGACATTGATCATTTTGTGCTCTTTCGCATTTGGTGTTTGGATAAGTATACTCTTCCACTCTTTTATTGCTCCTTTGTTTGTTCTAAAATAAAATACGGATGTAAATTCTACGTTTTCGAATCAGATTGTGGGTTTCTAAAGGTGGAATCGATCCAACATACATTTCTCCATTTGGCTACCTGTAGCTTCCCTGTAGATAAGCTAATCGATGTTGTGGAAATGTCGTTCACTTCTCAGCGTCCACAGTACATTATGCGAAAGTAAGCACTTGCTCAGCCTCACTTTCTTTCGCCAATGGCTATTATTCCGTCAACAGAACATCTCAATGGTGCCTATGCCGCTGCGTAACGCATATCATACCCCGTGGGTTTTGGGATTAGGACAACAATAAATTCCTTTGAGAATGCAACCCACTCTAAGGCCAGTGGTGACACTTTTCCTGCCCAAGATGATACACTGAAAGGTGCCTTTCAATATATGGGGAGACGCTTCTGCTATCAAAGTTTCTATAAAACCGGGTTTAATGCACCTGTATTTTGGGAGCAAACGTCGTCACGTTGTAGCCTTGCCATTTACAGGGATGGCTCTAACTCTGAAGAAGATGTCGGACTTTCGCCTTCTTTCCCTTTTTGAAGCAACTCATGCGGCTTTTTATTTTCTATTGGCCGAGCTAGGTGCAATACATTGCCTGTTATGTAATATTCTGCAGCCTGCCCGGTTAGAAGGCCGGATTGTGGTTTATAACCCCCATCATAGCTTAAAAATGGCTTCAAGGCATTCAAATCTTCTTACCCTCTCGTTTGCAGCATCCATAACGCTGTAAATGCTGTGAGCCTGAAGGATGTTGAGTCTACTATCTGCTGGGTCCCTGTTCATGTAGTGATTGCACGAATTGAGTGATTTGATGAAGAGCCAAACCCTCGGCAAGGATTGGCCGACAGGATCAGCACTATATTTTCCCCCACTTTGAGTAAATGGTAGGTCAGATGTTCATCCTCGTTGATATTGAATAAGGGAGACGGCTGTTGGTAATCTAAATGGTGTGACATCGCCCTGCTGCATTTCACGTAGTCTTACTCCAATGCCTAGAAGGCTTCATGTCTTTTATGTCGCTTCTCAATAGGGCACATCAACAAAACGCAGCCCAATAAATAAAGCGCTACCCTGCTTTTGTTTAGAGTATGGAATATCTGGTGTCCCAGAGTATCCAGCAGATTCGTATTGAATTTCCTAGTTTAGTGGAGTTTTATCCTAAATAGATATCACAGCACCAGAACGATCGGGTTTGATAACGCTTGTCTCTTTTCATTGGGAGAGGTTTGTACACTACAAGTTGTAGATTATTGAAGTTTTGGTGGAGGTGGGCTTTCTGAAGTTAGGTGCAGGCACAAATCCCAAATGGAGTGAGCCTCTCTCTGGTACCCGAGCGTGCCATTAATTTTTTATTTTCTATTGTGTTGGTCCTTTGTTTTTGTGCTTGATATTTATCGTGTTTGTGATTTTAAATATTAATTAGCAAATTTAGGTCGCCAGATATGTTCTCTCAAAAATAATCCACTTGGATATAAGGTATTTTTTGTCACTATATTCAACATGGTAGTGCCATCGAGAATGCGGAGTTCCGCTGTAAGTTTAATCCTTTGCTAAAACTCTTTACCATCTAGGAGATTAAAATAGTAGAACTTCTATTGAGTGGTAATTCACGAGAAATCCTCGAGGCTGAAACAATGTGGCCATGGTTGAGAATTGGAGATCGGTATCCTTTTGAGGAAGAAATTATTAATCACTGTCCAGGAATCAATTCGATTTCTTCACTTAGCTTATTTCTGTGTTCAACTGAAAGCCACGAGAAATTTAGGTGAAAGGTAGTCAACGACCTATATTTGAGCGAGCAATTACTTTTTAAATTAGGTTCTGGATAGCAGCTCATGCTTGAGGAGCCACCACAGTTGTCCTTGGTCAAGCAAAATAGTCCTTATTCGAGGAAATCAAGGATTTTTCATCTCAGTCAAAGAAAGCTTTAATGTCAGTTTCTGAGGTCGTCGAGTTCATTTCCATGACTCTCATTAGTCTAGGTTAACTTCAATTCATCAAACCTCTAGTCATTTTCAAAATAGCTGCTTCTAGCGTGGTTTAAAAAGTGTGTTATGACCATTAGAGAGGGACAATATGCCTAAATTGCTCTTGGGTCGTCCAAACTATTTAACTCAGTGTGACTTTCGTTGGAAGAGGGCCAGATTCCATTTAATTTCTAAGCACATCCTCCACTCTTCGTATCAAACATAGATTTCTTTACTGGATGGGAGCATAACTCATTCAAAGGTGTCGAAGTGTCTCAAAAAGAGTTGGGGTGGGTTATCACGGGACAGCCTTACTGCTATGCCGCAAGACTGAACTGTAAACTTGAACTCCGGTGCAAGGCAAACTATTTGTCGACCACTTTCTTCACATTCTCTAGCCGGTGTTTTCCTCCACCGAAATTCCTCACACATCACTTGGGTGCTGAAAGCTACTGATTTGGTTTCCCTTCCTGAGGACCAGAACTATTATATGAACATGTTTCTTAAATTCCTTTCATTTTATCAATGTAATACCTTTGATTATCAAGGCAAAGACAGCGGCACAGGGCACGTCAAACTGGAACGCCATCCTTCTGCACTATTGGAACGGAGAGTAAAAACTCTTACCCTTACGAGTAATCAACTATCTTGCGGAAAGTCAGAAGATAATATTTTTAAGCTTCCTTTTGCTCTCAAAGTTGGAGGGTGTCAATGGTAACGTATAATATTGCAGTATCATAGCTCTTTACCAGATCAAATTGCATATGCAGGAAGTTAGAAAAGCTAGAGATTTTAGAGAGTAATAGTTTTCGAGCTTGCAAAAATTCCACCAGCCATTTTCCCAGATCCAGGAAAGTCGCCCTCCATCTACATCTTTTTAAATAAGGCAAGCATAAAATTCATGCTCCGTTCACCTAGGTATCAAACAAGTGAAGCCACATGTGCACGCCACGATGAGAGGTAAACATGCTTCGAAATATAAGGGAAACTGTTCCTCGTTCGGTGAAATTCACTGGCAGCAAAATCATTCGCCGGTGCTTGCAGCGCATATAAGAATATCGCTTTTCACTGATGGCCGTCTCACACTCAGCTAACGACCAATGAAACGGAGAGAGGAAAAGCCAGACTATCATGATCCAATCGCCACTGAGGTAGATGCTCAGGTTGATGTCCCAGAAAAGATATTTAAATGGTAATTGATCGCTCCCGTGAAGTTTGTAAATCGCACCTATCCAAAAAACAGAGGATTTGATGAACACAAGAATAGAACGAGACAAGAAATGGAAGGAAGAGTAATACTGTGGGATTTTTACATTTTTGAGCCAAAGTAGGTGCTGCGCGCGCAAACCGCAACCGGGACAATTCTTTGCCCTATCTGAAGGCGATTCTCTCAAAACCTTTTTATCAAACAAATACGAGTCATTCTGTTGAGAAAGCAAGGTGTGACTCGCCACGTTTCACACGAAGACTTACAAGACATATTTTTGTCCTGTAATTTATTTTGGGTAGTTATCATAGATTGTGTGGTAACTTTATTCAACAGGTTTTCAAGTTATATTCGTACAGCAAGAGCAGTGGCAATGTTAACACATCCAAAACAAGGATATTAATGCCTTCCACGGTAGCAATAAGTCATCTCGCTCCAACTCAGATAACCTGTTTCTGTCTAACGTGATACAAAGTTCAGGGAGTCTTGAGGATCTTCCTTATTTTCTTATCATACTTTCAACCTTTTTAGCCCAGTTCTTTACTAACTATTCGGTCATATCATGAAAGGCATAGTCTACCAGTTCCCCCTCTTAGACTGCCTATTCGTTTTAGTTCATGGCAAATTGCAGGGGGCCGTGGACAAGTTAGCCATCACGCATTCGTAGGTCATTTACAATGGCAGCCTGGACGGAGTTGGCCGCATTAAGTAGAAATTTTATGTCACCGAAACGATTAACCCTTAGTTCTCTAACCAAATCTTATCCTATGGCTGTCGCTGTTAGAACAGGAGTCCATTGTGAATCTCGTTTCCATCAGTAGCACAAAACACTAAGAAACTTTGGTATTCAGAAGGTTCCAAGAAGCCGGGCAGCAGATCGAGAAAAATGTTGCTAACGTAACGTTTTATTGAGGTTTCATCATCTATTCTCAAAGTCGTAACAAAGCTGATACGTTATCCTTGGTTGGATCAACCTCTAAGCTAACCGGGCACTTGCTTTCATGCATCTCCAAGGAAAGAGAAAATTCTGTATTCTTTTTATTTTTTTCTATTTTGAAGACTGAGCGGAGGGTAACACTCTGAGGTTGTTTTAACCATCGAGTCACATGCACCCGGATTGTTAGAGTCTTTGCCAATTTTGTTCATGGTCAGATTAGCTTTTATCGGGAACTCCTATGATCAAGAAGAATAGGGGGCTAATAGCTCAATTACAGTGTCGTTCTACAGGGACTGCGTGCGCTGTTCCTTTCGAGCACTTACCCGATAAAGTTCGGCTTATCACGCGCGCCTTCTTTATCGGGGCGAACTTTGAGATAGTTTCTAGGTCGTTTTCTAGAAGGGAATGTCCACCAGTTGCCAGGAGGATAGTACTGGTTCTCTCTCATTGCAACCTACTTCTTAGGTGTAAGATTTAAGCTCATAAAGGGGTGTTTTTTCTCTCGTGGTATTGAAAGGAGCAGGGTTTGCGTCCGTTTTAATATTAGCCAGGGTGGGGTGGCGCCGGGAAAGGAGAAAGGCACAGAAAGTTTCGCAATGAAAGTGGTAGCTACCAAAATCATACACCCGGAATTGCAACGAGCTGAGTGTAATTATCAGGTGTGGGATATGAGAATCCCGAGAGTACAGACGGCGCCATAAATATCTCATTTTTCTCTTTAATGAAGTGAAATTTGCTCCTTTGCCTGTAGAGCCACGGGCTGCCTTTCTAACAAATGTAAATATCATTAGTTAGAGAAGGTGGGATATGATCCGCAACAATTAATACATTTACCCTAGTAAGAATAATATTTAGCGTACCCCACCTATTATCAGTTTAAAAACAATTAGGGTTGACTAATTTTCTTGCATTGATAATTATAATTAGTGTAACCAAAGCGCTAGCAATGATAACAATGCCGCAGTAACGGCACAAATGCACCCACCAAATCGTAGAGACTATGTAGGGCGAACGTGATTAAGTGCGTTTTGGTAGATCAAGAGCCCTTCCCCTCCTTCTTAGACACTCGCTTAACAATACTGGTGTTTCTGGGTCGACCAGTTCTTAACTAATATACTCATTGTATAGCGCCATATCATCTACACAGGTGCGCCATTGACTGCCCGATAATTACTGAATTTTGCTCTATGGAAGGGATTAGTCATTTTAGCCAGAGGGGTCAAGTCCAAGAAAATAGAGGCCATAGATTACCTACAAAGAAATAACCCTAAGCTCTGAAACTTACAGAGTAGTTTTCCATATACAATTTGCTGTGTCAGTAGCAAACTTGTGGCTTAGGGTGGTTCGCCTCATAGAATTGAAGAAGACGATAAAGGGGGAAACACCTTATCCAGGAAAAATATTTAAATGGAAGCCACTTTTATCGGCGTGTGATTACGTATGTTTTTAAGTAGGTAATTTTTTGAGCATTGGGCATTGAGATCAAACTTTTTTAAATCGCATGATAAACCAGAAATGCAAGACCCAGGTGCTAGATCCGGGGTAGGTACATCGGTGCTAATTCAACCGGGCTTTCACCAAAAAATACTGCAGTACATCTCTCAGTGCGTAGAATTTTCGTGCCACACCATGGCTTGCAGAAGAAATTGGGAGTAAAGAAATAAGGAGTAAAAAATAGATGAGCGTAGAAGTGAAAAGAGCTGAGAAGAATATAGGCATGTTAAAAGAAACCGCACTTAAAATTGGGGCCAAGTGGGGTTTTGGTGACTCCCCAACCTCTCCGACGAATTGGCCGATGAGTGCTGGTACACGACCTACTTAAATATTTAGCCGCCGACCAAGAAAGCTAAAAATGAGCTTTTAAGGAGAGTAGGGGAAGAAGGGCAAAGAGAAAATGCCTAGAGGAAATAAAGTTTGGGTAGTTTCAATCTAGTCTGAGATCTTCAAATGAAATAGAGTAATGATATCATTCCGTTCTACACGTGGCAGATGACTCGCATCCCTGATGCTCTTCCTACAACGATGAGCTACCACTGGTGTCAATGAGCTTGTCAGCCATTGTAAATCTGATCTCTATGCGAATTTCAGTATCTCATAGGGGGAGCTCGTGTACGAATGAAGATAAATGGGTATTCTAATTAACTAAATAGAGAACCATCTGTCTCAATTTCAAGAGCAGGAGACCAATCCTTCTTCAAGATTTTCCATTAGTTGAGAATGGAAGGAAAGGAGGGTGAAGCACCCTACATTTTAAAATAACAGGATTTTAAAGCTTATCTTTATGGTCGGAGAGAAATATAAAAGCCATAACCTCCAGCTAGGAAAATTGGCCTCCTTGTGAAATCAGAAGGTTTATGAAATACACCATTCTCTTTTGACATCAATTTCTCAGGCATCATTTAATTAAGGGATTCACGAAGCATTCAAAGGGAATTATATCATTTTTTTATTCCTCGAGATTGAGGCTTTACAACAATGTCTTTTCATTCACAATTTTTTTAGCAAAATCTTTTTGAGCCTAAGTTCCTCATTATATTTTAATTTTATTTTACTATAAGTGATTTAAAACATTAAGATCTGTATATTTCCAATAACATGACTGGGATTCTGTTTAACGACCATGTGTTTGAATGTATTGTTATTAATACTTTTTTACTGCATAAAAAGGGGCAGCCATTGAACTTTTTGAATTATTATTAGAAAGTGTATTGAAAGTCGACATAATTGTGTAAAGTACCAGGTTAAGTCTAAGAGATGTTCCAGAAATTATAAATTTTCCTAGGACGCTATAAAGCGACAGTTTATCAAATACGATGAGGCATGAGAGGGGAGTCGGATCTTCAAAGAAGGCATGGACGCATTGGTAAAGGAAAGAATGGTATAAACATGGACATATAATTCCATATCTTAGGAGCAAAACTCAAGAAATCATGATAACCAGTGCAACATGGAAGACTACAGCGCAGAGCAAGAAAACAGAGGTCTCTTTGGTTTAGGATATGTTCCGAGCAGGAGAGAAGTAAGAGGCTGATGTGGCATTTAATTTCTTTGGGGTTGTTAACAGGGAGTTTAACAGGAAACATGTTCGCGATGGACAGGACATAGGGTTTAAAATTTTGATTATGTTGGGATAGTTAAACAGTAAAGGTGGCTTCAGAGACCCAGTAAGAAGGAAGTTACAGTAAGCAGACGAGAAAACCTTAATGGTGATCACGAGTCTATTGTACTAATTGTGGGATCGGGAAAGTCAGACAAGAGAAAGAATAAATAATGGGTTAAAGCTAGTAAACAAAAGATTTAACACTGCAAGAGTAAAAAAATTATTTTTTACAAAAAAACACCGAATGCCTGCTTGCCTAAATGTCCTTGAAAGCACTACAGTAACTATGTTTAAGAAAAGAATCGATAAATATTACTTTTAAATATAAACTTTCAAAAATAAGGGGCTGCGAAACTAATTCTTTATCCATATCTTTTCTCCCTTTTAACTCTCCTTGACCTCATATTTTGACTCGTTGTCTTCCTTTTTAACAAATACTTGAGGGGAACTTAGGTGTTTTGCAGGTTTGTAATTCTGTAATTTAACAATATAAAGATGGGGTTTTTGACTTTCTTGTAGAGTAGCCGTAAAACGTGAAATAGTTGATCTCTAGTAAAAATTATTGCGTGTTAATTTCAGTTGATTTAAAGACATCCTAACTTAACGTCACTGCGCTTGATGGCCCTTTTGGCGATATAGTAAAATACTTGAGCGTCACCTTTGCTCGTCATATATCTTTCGAAACTCATATTGCTAACGTCTTAAAATTACCTATCTATACTTTCTCCGTAATCTCAGCCGCATCCATCCTCACTTCTATGCACAATAGCCTTGAAATAGCCAATCATGCTCTGGTCATCTTATACCTATTTATATGTAAAAGAACAACCTCTGACCCCATCCCCCCTCCAATTTATCAGAGACGACATGCTATGGTATCGCGCCATGGACGACGGCACTTCCTGTTTGAACATTCTCGAATTTTCGACTCCTGAGCACGTTGGGAAAATATTTACCATTCCGACAGACTCGTCCCAAGAACCCCCCCATCCCCCGCCCGTTGACTAGGTGTGAAAGAGCCGCTCTGTCTCGCTCTTTGCTGCTACATAATGAATCAACTCCGCCTCCGGATTAAAATGTCTAGAGCTTGTGACTCCTTTCTCCAAACTCCCCCTTCCATTCCAAATTCGGGCATAGAAATACTCGGGATACTCTGTTGTTCCTGGAGTCCAGCCAACAGCTCAAGGCCGTCCTTATCGTCTAGTCCCGTGAGCTTTCGTCCGACAGCAGACTTTCTCTGCCGCGATTCTGCTCTAGTCAATTGGTAGCTTCTCTACTCAGCAAGCCTTTGAATTTGCGCAACAGAATCCCTTCGTTTAATCTAACGTCAGAAAATCTCCAACGATTACCTTTGAGAAAAAGAAAAGGCCTCTTTCAGTGGAATTACGAGAATTCACACTTTCCCAGTCGAACGTCATCTTTGCAGTTGTCTTGCTATCCTCATCAGGCGGTTGGTTCGGATCGTTCCCCACTCGCCTCATCGCAAGAAGGACGTTCCTTGAAGTCATCGACCCGTAAGAATAAAACCCTCTCCATTATTAGTATTATCAAGTTCCCCCTTTTGTTCTGAGCCTAATGACATTAATCAATTAATTCCATTTGAGAATCCCTCATAATAATTATCAAGAGAGTATCTTAATTTAAATAATTCCATTTTTTCTATTATTATTCTTATTTCAATCTTTGTAAATAAAATTATATTTTTGTTATTTCATATTTAACTAACCCTGAACGATACTCTCGGCCTATTCAAGCAAATCTCGCCAATCATTTATGCAGTCTGTTTGATTATATATTAAGGATTTGAAACCCTACGCCTTAAGTGTCACCTCTTAGTCATTCGTTAATCCCTGCGAACAGTCCTTCAACGGTTCGCGTTACAGTAGGTGATTAAATCACCCCACCCCCTGCATAATATTTGAGTAGTGCATGGTTGTACCACGAGAGTATACTTCCACTCTCTTCTTACTGATTCACAGGCTTCTATCCTTCCACCTCTCTAACTGCTCCGAATTTTGCAAACCTTGGTGTTTTTCTTCGCCATAGACGTTCCTCTCGCTCAATTTCCCTATTTCGCGAAGGCCACTGGACCATAATTCAATACAGAAAGTCCCTCAAGGTCTTTCTTCTTACATACTAGTAATTAAATACTTCACCTTCTTCTAACTCCTAGTGACCCCTGTCGCAGATCTTAAAAAGCATGCGCTCTAGATCTGAGTTAGACTCATACTAATTGCTATTCGTAGTCACTGTACTGTAAGGATGATGTACTTTCTCTTTGTTTCTTGAAGATTGTAGAGTTTTGAACTGAACTGCGTGTTGCTTATACACTTCTGCCTCAGTTATTGCCTTCATCGAGCCTTGGAGACCCACGTCTTCTCTCAAGCTTCACTTTAGTTGATAGACCGCTGCTCTATGAAGGTACATGCCATTGGAAAGCACAATACAAAAATCTTTATTGTTAAAGGGTTAAAAACATATTCGTGGAAATAGAGTGTCAGTAGAAATATTTGATTATTATTTTCTAAAGTGCCCAAATAGTATTTTGTGGTCATTAGCTTATAGCACTAATGACAGCAAATGGAAATGTAGGACAAGTTTTTAAATGCAGAGAGTTTGCAAAGCACGTCGAAAATAACGATGAAAAAATGAGGGAATGAGGGGCTGCTAGATAAGATAATAAAAAAATAACATTAAGATTGTCAAAACAGGTGGAATAAACAGAAAACAATGAGATAGGAAGAAGATTAATATTTTTTCGAAAGTGTTTTATAGTAGCAGGTTCGAACAAAAATAATATCGATTTTATTGTATAGAATTTAAAATGAAAATAAGTTATGTCTATGTAAATATTAATCATATACATAGGTAATCTATATTGCTTTTTAAAACTTTTTCCATCTTTCAACAACTTATAAATGCCACGTTTGTAAAATTCTTTAGTTTTAATGCAAAATATTAATCCAACTCATTTTCAACCTCTTCTCTTTTTGTCGACCTAATGACATCCAAATTGACGAATAACCTTCTAAACATGTGATAATCAGAAAGAGCAAGGTCAGCATAATATGAAAAATAGAGTAATATTTCCCAAGCCAGATACTCTAAGAAATTATAGGTATGTGTATTCCGATGATATATTCCCCTTTTATTTAAAGTGCAAAAATTGAAGCTCTTCTCATGTAGCAGGCTGGGTTAAATGATCAAATGAGCTTCTTTAGGATAAAGGAAAATATTCAGCTAGATTATTTATTCCGTTGGAAATTGCCAGAACAGGTCTCGAAAAGGCGAACAATAAGGATAACATTTTGCTTCTTAAATAATGACTGCTAATACTTTCTTAAACCACAAAATACAGCTATATAAATAGTCAATCCATCTACTCCTAATTAGAAAAAATCAACCAAACAGCATTGAGTAGTTTAGTAATGACAGTCTTATATTTAATTTATTCATCTAGCTTTAAAACGAATTTCATGTTTTACATATAAGTGCTGCAAAAATTAACCAATCAGCATCAAATAGATTTTAGAGAACGAATAACGCCCACATCGTTTCGCATATAAACACGGTTGAAATCCATTTTAAGCAGAAGAGTAACGACAGAAGAACTCATAACGACACTACGTTTTTTCAAGTAGAGAGCATTAGGAAAAACAGGATTTACCAAACTCAAATGGGTGAACGCCCCCCGAAACATCTTAGAAGAGCTGGTCAATGTAATGAATGCGTGTCTGAACGTCGGCTATTTCCCAGACGAATGGAAGATCGCCAAAATTATCTTCATTCCAAAAGCCGGGAAACGGCCCGACAGACTAGCAAATTTCAGACCCATCTCCCTGCTGGAAGTGGCTGGCAAGGTCTTCGAGAAGATCCTTGTTGGTCGAATTCAAAATTTTATGGAGGAAAACAACCTCCATAATCAACAAAGCAGTCATAACTGAAAAACTGGGTAGGATTGCTAGCCAAAAAAGCTACCCTGAAATGGTGCTCAGAGATGTGAAGAAGGCGTTTGACAAAGTATGGAGAACTTGGCTTCAATTCAAAATACTAAGACTCGGACTAAACAAGACTGCAAAAATATTTGCGACTACGTGACAGACAAAAAAGCATACTTATAAATATACAATCATACTGGACCAGACTTCGAACTAACTGCAAGCGTACCGCAGGGGGGAGGGCTGCCTACGCCCCCTCTTTTATAATATATATACCCTCAACCTACCCGATTCGGTCAGGGAGGACACCCTGTATGTTGAGTTCGCAAACGACATCTTTCAGATTATGACTGCCCCCTTCAAAACTCCCGACCTCATGGCAGAAATTACCGCCAGAGAAATCGACTACATCCACAGGTTCGAAAGAAGATGGAAGATCGCCACAAACACCCAAAGGTTTAATGTTATTCCATTTTTCCGTAAGAAACTAGCCTATATTGAGACCGATAACGCCCGGATTCCTTACAATAACGACGGGACAGTACTTGGACTAAAGATAGGTAGTAAGGGATACGGTAGTCACGTTTCTGAGGCAGCAGCGCGAGCGCTGGTAGAGCTTTCATAGCTATTTAGGTTCCGAAACCTGAACACAGCTAACAAAAAGAAAATCTACAACGCGCTTATAAGATTAAAGCTACTGTACCCATCAATACCTATCAATGTTAATTCCAAAAACAAACTACGAATCCTCCAGAGTCCAAAACAAAGTGTACTGCTAAAAACAAGCACCGAGAGGAGAGAAAGAAAGAGGCAGAGTGACCTTCACCAAAGCATCCAGTTGACTCCAATCAACATGGAGCTGCAAGGAAGGGCATGAGAAATCTGGGAGAAAATCCCAAGAATCTGACAGACGAAATGAGACAGAGACACATCGACCTTACCCTACATGACGTAAACAGAAGAAGACTGGAGTTTGTCAGTAGCAAAGCACAGACAGAAAGACGAGAAGACCCAATCTACACATAAAACTAATCACTCCAAACAATGAAATACACAATTTTCAACAAGAAGAAGAACACTGAAGACACTTAAGCAAACAACGAGAGAAACACAGAACTTACAACCACAAATTACAAACGCTTGAATGCTACAAAAACCACTACAAATTAGAAGAAACCTAGAGAACTCTCAACCAATAACATTGAAAAAACAAACAACAACACAAACAAAACATGCTATTCAATTGCAATCCAAACAACTAGGAAACAAACAAGAAGCAGATAACAGTACGAACAACAAGAAGAATATTAGAGCAATAACAATGAGAAGAACAACAACCTCTAACAAATGCCTGCGATTCCCTATAAACAGAGATTTTCTCCCCCCCCCCCTCTATCCTCTTCATCAGGGAAATCTATCCATACCTATTTATCTTCCACTATTATATACATATATACATACATGATTGCAGTTGCAATCATATATGTGTGTATGTATTTTCCTTTCACTACTTTCTATATCCAAAGTCCAAGTTTCGAGCAGAGGTATTTGCCAGCAGCTAACAGCGTTTGCAAGAATACCTGGAACCAATCTACAAATAACTATTTCTCACCGGAAAAACAATAAATATGAATATCCGAATAATTGGATGTTAAACTAAATATTACAAAATAAAAAGATCGGTAGTGGAACTAAAAATCCGTAGTAGACAACATGATAAACGAATAAGGCACAATAAAAATATCCGTAGTGGACAAAACTACGTCAAAATAACTAGATGACCAAGAAATAGAGATAGCTCTGACTACAAAAACGCAAAAGTATGAAAACAAAGGCTCTAATGCTTAAATAACATGCGCGGGAGCATCGTACAAGTGCATGGAAAGCCATAGCCAGGCGTACTGGCACATCATTCTCTTACTAAAATAACACCTTTTCTATCTTTTACTTATCTTACAATCACAGCGTTTTTGTATCTTTTATGATCCTTGAATCATTGAATCCTTCGAGCAGAGACTTGGAAAAAAACTTTGATTATTTCACGCTCGACTAGAAGTCACAGCCGGCAAAGGCGGAAAGGTCGAGGACAAGAATCCCAGAAAACATCAACGACCTTTGCATTTTCCCCACGGGGACTATTACAACAATTTTATACGGAGCCACGTATAGCTGACTCCTGTGTGGATAAGCCCCCTCGCAGTCACAGCCCCCCGGAATAGGGGGGCTGGAGTGAAGTGAATTGCCATTCATCAATCTCGCACCAACTATGTCGGTCCACTTTGATAGACATAATTGGAGACGTAGAGGAAAGCAGGTTTGAGGATTAGCCCACTGTGGAACTCTACGGAAGAAAACACCCTGGTACGAGGTGATGCGGAAAGCTTTGGGGAAGAGCACGCTCTCGTCTCTAAGAGTAGTTTCCAGCCAAGACCACAGGGGGACAGGCAACCGTCCCTGTATAAGTTGGAAGCACCATCGATAACAAAACCCCAGACGGGGCGGCACCCCCGGGTGTTGGTAGTTGATTCAATCACCACCCATCATGAAGTCCTCCGTGGGTCCCCTCATCATTCTTCCAGCCCATTCCGCAGTTCATGTTCGTGAAGCTCTCTTGTAAAGGAAAGGGGGCCGGGGTCGCCCTCCATAAAGAACTCTATAAAAAAAATCATAATTTTTTACAAGAAGAAAGAATCACCTGTTACAAGTACTAGGAAATATAAACATCCCCAAGAGAACAAGAGGAAATTCAACCCAGGGCGTCTTTCCCTGAGGGAAGGCCCAACCGTGAGAAGGTGTTCGAAGTGGTATTCGGGAAACTGAAGATCGCTATGCTTCGTCTGCTCGAGATCACCACAAGATATGTGGCGATCTGTGAGAAAGAAAAAGATGTGGAGGGAATAACGAAGGAGGAAGCAGTAGAGACAGTGCGCCAGATAGGTCTCCAACCTGCAATTTCGCCGCAAATACAGACACACAGGAGCGTAGTATGCAGGAGACTAGATCCTTGGATTGGGCAGCAATCCAAAGATAAAAAAAAGCAGGAAATTGCGAGGAACCAACCATGGGGCAAGGTTTAAGAAATCATTAAAAAATCCAACAGAAGAAAGAAGAGCACACCAGGAAACAAAACAGAACGTACGCTCAGGCAGCGAAAGCAGTCCTCAAGGAAACAGAGGCTACGAAAACTTACCTAAGACTAGAAAACAAAAACTCCACCAAAATACTAACATGCATCTTATATACGCATGTTGGAAACCTTACAAACCCAGTAACCTTTGCGAAGGAGCTAAACTAGATGCTTGCAAAATATGGGATGAGCGAGCTGTGGTCCCTGATAATTCACCATCGGGAGACGTACTCCAATTACAAATGATCTCCAAAGAAATAGGAAGTAACAATCAGGAGACAGAGAAGAAAAACGTTAAAGAAGTTAGACGACCGGTTCCAAGGATCAGGCCAAAAAAGAGAGAGAGGCGGCCGCTAAGGCAGCCCAACCAACAAGACAGTGTGTGAAAAGAGAAACAGAGTTCTCCGATACCACAGACACGTCGGACTCAGAGGGCTCCGTATGTGAGGTGAATCCCCCCAAAAAGGGAGAGGAAAAGCAATAAGAAAATCGACGCCGACTGAGTAGTAAATCTGAACATCTACGCCACGGAATAGTTCCCCTTCCCGAAGGACTGGGACACAAATAAAATCTGTGTGGGGATGAAAAAGAAATTCTACCAGTGGGACTGTCGTTGTATGACATTACAATATATCAATACCATATTATATCTATGGGGGAGGGACCAATAACTTAAGCGCGAGCCAACAAGAAACAAAACGCCACGAGTTTCGACGCGCGAAACAATGAGATAAGAGTACAACGAGGTTAGGTAAAATTTGGGCAATGGCAAAGCTCAAGGTTATTTAAAGAGTCTTGTACAAAAATATAATTTTATTTACATAAAAATAAGAGAATTAATTTGCAAAATTACATCAGATAATTAATGGGCAAAATTACATCGGTAAACGAGGGGGGAATTGTAGTTATGCATCAGACTCTAAAGTTAAAATTTAAAGTATTACAGAAAGAGACTATTTAAAAGGAGATGATTAACTCACATGGGTTACTAAAGGGTTAGAGGGGGTGGCTTACGGAGGATTCCGGGTGAGAGGTCAGGGTAAGGCTTCACGGAGGTCTTCTGCACGTGAGGCGAGGGCGCTCAGAGCTTCTGAGCGGGCAGTTAACGTTATGACGGTTCTCCAAAAAGGGGGGGGGGGGACGGTAACGTCATGTCCAGGGAAGAGTATTTCAGCCACCCAAAAACGAGGGGCGAACGAGGAGGGCTTCAACCGGAGTTGATGAGTGAGGTCGGAAAAATCACTCGGTAGCAATCGTTAAATGGATTTACCTCACTGGGGCTAATTCCAACACACAAATAGTTCAGCTGTCACTTTGCTTTGTTGTTATCACCTGACCAGGAACTAGGGGAATCTTCTTAGGTCCGGGCAAGACTCTTTAACTCTGTGTCTGCCACATGGAAGAAGACCCTATATATATCCGAGGCTCTCTCTCGCAGTGTGGGAGAAACAGAGCTACTCTCAAATGGCCTCGAATCTTCCCGCCCAGGTAAAGGTGGTCCGTGGTGGACGCGGTTCGAGGCTACCGCTTTTAGGAGGGAGGAAGAGGCTTACAAATTTTAACCTAACCAACTTCTAGAATCTTCTCCAGCGCAAGTACATCACTTCTGTGCTGGAAAAAAATTCAACCTGGAATTTGCCTACAGGGACTTCGACGCTCAATGCGGCGAGGAAACGTATGAGGAGTCTTTGTTCAACCAAAACATCGCCTTCCACCGAGAAATATTTGTAGAACTGTCCCTAGCAGAATACAAGCAGAAAAGAAACCAGGAACGTAAGTCAACAACCCTTCAACACTCTAGAACATCCACATAGGCCAGAACAGAGAATTGAAAACCAAAAGAACAGGATAAAGATCTTGACACTCAACATGAATGGATGGGGGGTAAAGTCACGGCATACGGTAACATATTCCGTGTGTTTGATCCTGAAATTATATTAATCACGGAGCATAGTATCGATACAACAACAAGCAGTTAAAGATACCAGGCTACAGACTAATCTCGAAAAAACATTCTCAGGAGAGATACGATGGTGCTGCCATTGCCGTCAGAAAGAATCTCTCGTTCAGACACCTTCTAATATGAACGAGTCCTTCGTGGCGGTAGAGCTGCACACTTTAGTAGGCAAGCTCCTATTCGTCGTGGCATACCAACCACCTCGATAAAAGTATCTTTCTCTCACAAGTTTCTACACCCTGTTTGGCCACGACAGAATGGTATTCCTTTGGGGCGACCTCAATGCCCGATACCGAACGGCTGGCTATGGCAACACGAACGAAAGAGACCATATCTTGGAAATAATTATGAGAAGGAAAAACATCCAGCGTATAGGGCCGGATTTTCCGAACTATTTTACCGTAAGCTCAGCAACAAAGCCTGACATAGTCATGACAAGCGATGGCTTCCCTTTCACTTACCGTAGTGAGCCAGGCCCGACAGTTCCCAGCGACCCATAGCGATCTTGACGACAATTCCTCTCGCGCCAATACAGCTCCCAATCCCTGTTCGAAAAAGGTACGCTTTACCAACTCGGAACGCTACAAGGAAATCCTTGCTAGATACGAACCAGCGGACCTAAACGGAGCAAGGCTACAGAGGATCAATGAGGAGCTGAAGACGATTTCAGGTTGTTGATAGTTGATAGCCTGCTCAAGTTCTTCACTCAGGCGTCTTAGCAGCGTGGTTCTTTCCCCATTTGCACCTTCTTCCCTGATTTCCTCGTACACTTCCCTGTGCACTGTCTTGCTTGCGAGGATCAATGAGGAGCTGGAGACGATAACTACCCACATCATCGAAGCAGATCGCGAGAGTGTACCGATGAAGAGGTACAAAACTCTCCCACAACCCAAATGGACCGAAGAAATGAGAGAGATCGCAAGCAATAGAGTGCACAGGGAAGTGTATGAGGAAATCAGGGGAGAAGGTGTAAATGGGGAAAGAACCACGCTGCTAAGACGCTTGAGTGAAGAACTTGAGCAGGCTATCAACTATCAACAAGCTGAAATCTGGGACAGATTGATCAAAAGGTTGACAGTGAAGTGCGACGCGATGTGTTCTGGCAACTTGTGAACAAGTTGAGAAAAGACCCGCATTCTATTCTGGAAGAATATCTTTAAGATAACACCAGAAGAAAATGCGGAATTCGACAAGGAATTCGAGGGCACACTGATTAAAGATCTGAATCAGATTGTGCATCGCACGCTCCCACATGCCTATGTCGATGAAGGGAGAATTTTGGCAGACCATGGCCGACCAACTACACCTGAAGAGGTCAGGGCAGTCACTATAACCTTCAAACAAAAGGCACCAGGCTGGACGGACTACACCAGAAATAATCGGTACATGCCCCTTGGTAGATTATTCATGGAATCAAGAACATCTACAATGCTTCTCTGAATACGGGCTACTTCCCCGACGGTTTAAAGATGGCTAAAATCATCTTTATACCTAAAGGAAGGAAGTCTGATCAACTGGTGGACTACAGGCCAATATCTCTCATGGAGATTATAGGCAAAGTCTACGAAAAGCTTCTGGCCAACAGGTTACAAGACCAACTGACCGATCTAGAAGCCCACAGACTTCAGCAACACGAGTTCCGCAAGAAAAGGGGCACTGACACAGCCTTTGCCCTTCTCACCGAAAAGCTCGCCCGCTTTAAAGCTAAGAAGAAATACGTAGACGTGGTGATGTGAGATGTACAAAAGGCCTTCGATAAGGTTTGGCTAAGAGGCCTATAATACAAGTTCTTAGGCTTCCAGCTGAACCCAATCCTGGAAAGGGTCTTCTGTGACTACATCATGCGCAGAAAAGCACAAATTTCGATCGAGGGCTACAGAGGACCCGAGTTTTAACTTGAGGCGGGTGTTCCACGAGGTGGCTGTCTGAGTCCGCTGCTGTACCTCTTGTAGACACTGGACATATCTGATCCGGTAAGGAAGGAAGTGATGTACCTGCAGTTTGCAGACGACATCACACAAATCGTCCCCAGTTATTACAAACGTGCTGGATATCAAGCAAGGCAGACAGCCCTCGAAATTGATAATATAAATTGATACGAACGAAAGTGGAAGATCGAGACCAACCGCCTAAAGTTCCAGATCCTTCCAATTAACTGCCGAAGACTTGTGGATGTCTTGGTGAATGGCAAAATATACCCATACGGGAATAAAGGAAAAGTTCTAGGTCTGCACTTTAAATCCAAAGGATACAAAGTGCACATTAGTTACAGAATCTCCCTAGCCAAAATTTAGCTCGGACAACTGTATAGGTTTACAAACCTCAGCTACAAAAATCTTAAAAAGCTATACACTGCTCTGGTGCGCTCAACCTTAGTGTACCTGGCAGTGCTCATGCAGGCTGCAAGTTCTACCTCTCTCAGACCAATGCAGAGAGTGCAGAACAAAGCAGCCCTGCTTATAGCTGGAGCACGAAGGATGGACTATATTCAACAGACAGAACTGCACACAAAAGCAGGTATGACCACACTAAATATAGAACTCCAAAGACTAGGGAGAAACACCTGGGACAAGATAGAAGACGAAATACTCCCGAATATGAACCTCCACCTAGATATTCCGAGAGCAGTTAGGGGACGCGCCACCAGGCAAGCCCTATTCCCGAGTGGAATGAACTGCCCCGAGATAACCAAATCGGTATATATACGTAATCGGAATATATACGTAAACAGGTGAAGCACGTACACCTTAGTGCAAAGAAGGAAAAAAGAAGAAGAAGAAACAAACAAACAAAAGAAAAAGAGGCGAAGTGCCTAATGTGAAAACAAAATATACAGATTAGAAAAAACCCTAAACCCCAGCAAAATGAGTAGTAAGCTGTTAAGAAAATAAAAAAAGAAGAATATATATATCGCAGATAAAAAACTTGAAAGGCTTGAATCCAACGATGGAGTAAAAATCAAATCTATTTATCTATTTATATAAGTTAAAAAAAAACAACATAAATAAATAAAAAAAATGGTAGGAAAAATTAAAAACCCAATAAGAAAAAACCTGAGAGAAGCCCTCTACACCAGGACAACACTTAACTTCTTTTTATCTTTATATACCTACCACACATTTCCTACTTCTTACATCAATTTCAGTTTTTGAGCAGATGTTGAAAATTCTTTCTTACGAAGATTTCGAACAGCAATCTACCCAAGCAAACAAAGCGACATTCATCGTTGATTGAAGAAGAAGATGTTGGAAGAAACTACCACTGTCAGACAAAAATTTCGAAAGACTCTCTACAATAACGAATCCTTTACTTTCCTATCCACCCTTTTAAGGGCAAGTCGGGTAGGGAAGCTGAGTCTTCTTAGATACTTTACTAAGTGGGAGCAATATCTGAGCCGCGCGGCTAACTGGGTGCTTAGGCCTAATCTTAGCCAGGAACAGGTTCGAACACGTGTGAGCGGCGGACTCAGCAAGGTAGAGCCAAAACTGTTATAGCTAGGGATAGGTAGGTAGCTAGGTAGGGAAACCGACTTGCCAGCTGTATAAGCCGAGAAATAATCAGATATAACAGCACCTTTGCCTCTCATTAGCTCTCTCTATCACTCATTTTTCTCCCTTTTTTCACTTTCTACAAGAATGCAAAAAAACTAAGAAGAAGCTGGCTTGACAGAAGATGGACTTGACCAAATGAGTCCCTTTGAGCGTCCGTAAGGGTGCGAATAAACCCGATATAATCAACGTTTTTCGAGTAATATATGGAGAACTAGGAATCATCTTAGTGAAACTTCTGGATTACAGCAATTCATACATTGCACTCTGCCAAAACGAGAAAGATGTAGACAAGCTAATATCCGAAAATCCTTCTGTTGAATTGGAGAAGATTGGTTTAGAGGCCAAGGTACCGCCTTAGATTTAAAACCAAAAGCCTGTATATTGCCGGAAAATTGACTCCTGGATAGGAAAGCACAATGCTGAAGAAATTAAGGAGAAAATAGAGGAGTCAACAATGGGCCAAAATCACAGAAATAGTTAAGTTCACTAAAAAAAATACAAACCAGGAATACACACACGTATTCGAAAATAATCTTTCGAGAAAGGAATATGGCCAGAAAAGCCAAAGAAATCGGATTCCAAGTTTTCAATCTAATAAAATCTGAGAAAATCAAAAGCGAGGAATTTATTAGCACATAAACTTGCTTCAATTGCTTCGCCTTAGAAAAGCATCTCACTAAAGAATGCCCTCGTAAAGATGAAAAGTGGTGTTCTGAATGCAGCGCTAAAACCACACGTGGAGAGAATGTACATGACAAGTTGAAAAGTGCATAAATTGTAATGGAAATCATAGAACCATCGCAATGGCCTACCAGCTAAATAGCAAAATTATAGATAAAAAAAAGAGGGAGAAACAAGAAAAAAAGAGGAGAGGCAAAGCCTAACTTTTGCCAAAGTAACAAAGGCAAAGGCGGTAAAAATGAAAAGACCGAAAGTATAGTAAAAATAAAAAAGCCCGAATCGCTAAACATCTTTTAATTAATTTTGTACGCCCACGTTATGAATGTGGCTAAACCGGGTACTTATGCAAAAGAACTAACTTCAATGCTAAAAACAATGGCCTCGATGAGATGTGGTTTCCCGAAAAACCCCTATCAGCGGAAGTCATTAGCATTCAATATAATCCCTCGTCATTCAAGAAAGCACAAGCGCTAGAGAAAATCACTCCAGGAGAGACCAGTACAATCAGCAAGTCAATGCAAAGAGGGAGCTGTATCTAGTGTCAACGAAAATAGGGGAAGCGACGAAAAAAAACATAAGTTCCACCTAAAACTCTTTGCTTTATAATAGAGACCTTTCCCATCGACCAATGAAGAACTTATTCAGGGACGCAAAAAAAAGGTACTATAAGTATGAATACGAAGGCTCATAGACGGAACAAGAGGTCTACAAATTACTAACAAGCGGAAATCTCAAAATACCCCAGTACTTACTGTACACTGGGGCAAAGGATAAATTTAAAAAGAAGAGAAATGAGAGGACAACATCACTAATTGGCAGAGACTTCCAAAGCTGAGAGAAGGTGAAGACTATCCGGGAATACATCGAAATAATGGCGCAGCGTAGGATAATTAAAATCGTCAGTCACAACGTAGCTAGTTGGAAAGAGAAGAGATTTACAGTTAGCAATACCTATCTTAAAATCGATCCAAAATAACTTTAGATACAATAGATACAATTAAAATTTTACCTATAATATGATTACGAAAACCACCGATGAAATAAACTATGATGGAGCAGCTATAGCCATAGGAAAATACATAACCTTTGAGAAACTTAAAGACCTAGATGAGGCTTACTTGGCAGTCAGTATAAGAACAAACACAGGTGACTTAATAATATCCACGGGGTACCAACCCCCTAGAAGCGACTATTTGCCCTTTAACTACTTTCTAATGATATTTGGCAAAAAAGATCAAGCAATTTTTGCGGGCGATTTAAACGCCCGTAGTCGAGCGTTGAGATACACGAGATGGTTCAACAAGAAATGAAAAAATCTCGATATCCTGCTAGAGAGAGGGAGAGTTGAGAAAATAGGAACCGAATTCACAACCTATTATGGGGCGAACAGTGCCACAAAACCAGACATTCTTTTGGCCACACCAGGACTTACACTAAACTACCTAATGGAAACAAGCCTACCTTCAATAAGCGATCATGAGATCATGGTGATGATGATGACCCTATCATTAGACGCCATTCAAATAAAATGATCACGTAGAAAGCAGTACAGATTAGCTAACTGAGCAGAATAATATGAAGACCTAACGAATCACCAACTGATCAACTTAGCCGAAGCAACATTGGATGATATTGACCAAGAGCTTGAAAGACAAATGGAGGCATTGATAGAAGCTGACGAAAGACACCACACAACTAGAGAGTACAGAACACTGCCTCACCCATTGACAACTCAGCAAATCAGGAACCTAGAAAATTAATATACGACACTTAAGGAAGATATAGTGTTAAACGGCCCCCGGAGAGGAGAGAGAGATAGTTTACGGCAAGTTAGAGAAGAATTAAGAAAAGCAATATCAGCCGAAAGAAGCATAAGCCATTGAAAGAAGCCATTGATAGCGATACTATCCCAACAAAATTTTGGAATTAAATAAATATAGCTAGGAGAAAAAAAAAAGAGTCAAGGCACAAGTTTGTATGAACCCATGAAAGAGGAGAAGCTAAAGAACCTCATGAAATAGAGAGTGACTTTCGCACTTATTGGAGAAGCGTTTTTGACATCTCGCTGCAAGAAAATGAAGATTTTGACCGAGATCACGAACTACGGGTAGTAGAAGACTTGGAAGCAAATTGACAAGCGATAATCCCGAATAAGGAAGCATCATTGACAATCCTAGCAGAAGAAGGAGTTGAAAAAGTCCCCCTAGAGGAGTTAAAGAAGACAATAAAGAATACCAAACAGAAAGCCCCCGAAAATCGGAGCTCATCAATGAAAAGCTAATCAGAGTACCAGATCTTTTCTTTGAGAAAATAGTATCGTTATTTAATGCCATAATAAGCGCCGGTTATTTTCCAGAGAGAATGAAAAAGGCTTAAATAATATTCTTACCTAAACCAGGCAAAACTTCCAATAGCGCAAGGAATTTTAGACCAAAACCTTATTGGAAACAATGAATAATATATTAGAAAGATTGATAAACGACAGGCTGACGAAACATCTGGAAGAAAGATTACTGAATCCAACCCATCAACATGGGTTCAGAAAAAATAGAACTACTGAGACAGCGTTAGCAATATTAGTGGAAGCCGTGGCCAGAGCAAAGTAAGACAAACATTATACGGCCCTTATCCTTAAAGATGTTTCAAAAGCTTTTGACAAAGTATGGAGAGTCGGCTTAAAATTCAAGATAAGCAGACTAGGACTACCCTCATAACTAACAAAGTGCTTGTGCGATTACATCACAGATAGATTAGCCCACATATCAATAGAAGGCTTTGATGGACTGTACTTTGAACTCCTACGGGGGTCCTTCAAGTGGGATGTATAAGCCCGACACTCTACAGCGTATACACAATGAATCTTCCCTGCCTAGTTAATGAATACACCAGATAAATACAGTTCGCTGATGATATCAAGATTATAGTGATTAACCTATACAGGCACCCCCAGATGATGGCAACGATAACAGCGCCTGAACTAGCGAACATTAACTAATTTGAGCAGAAATGGTAGATTAGAACAAATGCAGACAAGTTTACTATTATCCTATTAGGAAGAAGCAAAATGGACAAAATTAGAGTGGATGTTGCCTAACAGTTAGAGGCAATTCCTTTAATATCCCACTATACACTCAAAATGTCCTTTTGGGGATAAAGTCTTTCTCTCGGTTATTGATAAATTCAGATTCTTTGACTAAGCCACGAACCGCGGCGTTTAACGTTATGATAAACGATCAACTTCACATTATCAGTAACAGGTCTGCCCTAAAATGGTGCATGAAGGTGTCGGGAAAAACATCACTCACAGCAAGAAAAACGCTAATGCAGATCCGCCGTGGACAGTTCCTGCATGACCTATTTTCCACCCGCGGGAAGATTTCATATCCTTCTCAGTTGGCGTAGGACAGTTGAATGGGTTACGTTAAATTTTTTGCGAGTTTTCGAGAAGTTGTAATAGGATTTGTTGGGACAACCGTTTACAACTCTTAGCAATCAACTTCTTATGCAATACCTTCTTTGATCCGAATTTCAGACTGAAAGCTCCACTTCGGAAACGAGAAATCTACCTTATGGAACTTCTTTAATTTACTGCATCATAACCATAAGTATTCTGATTCGAATTTGCCGCTGGTACTTGCTTTGGTACCTTTATGAAACTCAGATTAAAAAATAGATAATATAAACTTTACTTTGGATGAAAAAAAGTGGGGATACCAAAGAATTCAATGAACAATAGTTTAAGAAATTAAGAAAAAGATATAATTTACACATTCCTAAACTATAAATAGAGACACTACTTTAATAAATACTCTTATAATAATGACGCTTCAGCAGCTATTACTGTAATTTGATGCTTATTACTGAGTTTTACTCGGTTTTGTCCTTCGAATAAGTTTACTTGTAAATAAGAGATTAGGGGGAAGGGGATTGTTTCTTGTTGGCAGATTCAAGTTTGTACCTACCCCACATATAAATGTAAAACTCCGATAATTCCACGAAATATAATAGCCAAAAACCATCATTAAATTCTACTAAAATGAAAATATATTTACTCCGCTCACTCAGAGGCAGCTAAAAGGTCACTCAAAACAGATTGACAAAACGCTCTAAAAGGAAAAATAAGCTAAAAGGTCAACAACTGAATGGAATTACCAAAAGAATGTTGCATAAATTTCTGAAAGTTGCAATATTCAACATTTGATATTTCTGAGTTGCAAACACAAAATCATTTTATGTTCAAGGTTGAATGAGCTAAACTATTTGAAGTTACGGTTGAATGATTGAACAGTGATGCGTATCTGAAACGCAAAATACAAGCCGTTTTGGAAATAAAAAATAGAGGGAATCAGCATCATACATATATTATATTATATTAACGAATATTCTAAATATGGAATTAATGTATTAGATATATTGTATCTTTCGTAGGTATTAACATAAAGCGACGATGATAATGGCTTAGCTTAGAGTAACGGGAAAAAGCACAACACAGAAGAGAAACCGTATCTATAGAATGATCTGTCTCGTGTTTTGCCTGATTATATCTATTTTAACAATTTTATGCTGCTAGTAATTTCCAAATAATGACAGCAAACAAATATTCTCTGCTGTTGAACAGTTAAACATTGATTAAGAGAAACATATTAAAGGGATATTTCCAGCCATTCGTATACCCAAGACTTAGTTCTATTTAATTGCCACCTATTTTTCAGTTTACAATTGCATCTTGTTAGACTAAACTTTACGACAATTGAGGAGATGAAAAATGCACATACTAAATTTCTTTTCCTTGAAACCTAAAGGGTTATAGAAAAATGGAATTAAGACGCATTTGAATAGTTGGGAGTTGGCTAGTGCGAAGTATCATAGGTGTACAATGTTTAGGCTTAGAAAAATCTATATATATATGAGGAGCTTATCTAAAAATAGTTATTTAAACGAAAAATGATAATCGAGGTAAAGAGTTAGAATTGGCCAAATTTCTGCCGTGTCAGAAATTAGTCTTGACCAAATGTTGGCAAATGCTTGTAATCATACGAGAGTAAATGGACGAAAGCAAATGTGATGGGCGGCAACAATGAATGTACGATAAAAAAGTTCTTATTATGAAAATAACAGTTATTCAATTCTTCATCTCTAAAAGATCATCCAAATATTATTCAATCAAGTGACTAAAGTATTCCAGTCACTATGTAGAATATAGTTACCAGTAAAGCGGCTGTCGCCCAGTGAAAAATCGCCAGAGAGAGAGAGAGAGACAGACAGATAGAGAGAGAGAGACAGATAAAGAGATAGAAGAAGAGAAGAGAGAAAAAGAAAGGAGAAAGAATAATGCTGCTGCTCCTGGTGGTGGTAGTGTAGTACTCGTGGTAGTGGTGGTGCAGTACTAATGGTGATAGTAGTGTAGTGAAGGGTGGCGTTAAGGCAAATTATTCATCTGACAACAAAGTTAAATAACTTCAAGGTGGTCTTCTACTTGCCTCGGCTTACCGAAGGTTTTAATGCAAAAATGAACATAGGAAAATAAACACTTTATTCAAATAACAGAATATTACGGTGTAATAACGCGACACGAAGCGTACAAGGCGGGAGACTAGTAGTCTATATATTATCAACGCAAGTACGAGTTAAGGGAGTGACAAGACTAAGTGGATTAAAAACGGCAGCGTGAACACGAGTGAATTCGTTACGATTAAATGTATTAATCTGAATCTCTCTCACTCCCTCCCTTTCTTTTTCATATATGCGCTCCAAATGCAGAGGACGTGGCCTGGCAATGACCGTGAGATGGCCTACCTCCGTTGTAGTGGCATTTTCCAATCCCATCATATTTCTCATACAATATTGAATTTATATTATATATATATATATATATATATTTATATATATATATATATATATATATATATATATATATATATATATATATATATATATATATATATATATGTATATATATATATACCTTCATTATAGGATCTTTTATTAAGAGCGATGGCTAGTTTCGGATTACTAATTCTTTTTTCAATCTTCTCGATTGTCTTATATTCACCTTTTCTTCACTGTTTAACCTGTGGATATGCGTACCGAAGTTTATCGGGGACTGATGCCTGTTATTTTGCCAAAGGTAGACGTAAATTAATGTAATTTAGCACTTTCTCTAATTTACCTGACACGTTTCAATACATCGAGTATTATCTTCAGAGTTACAATGGGGAACTATTACAAAGTACTCAGTTTATATATGTTACAAAATGTGTTAACAAAATTACGAACGAAGCTATGCATCTATAGGCAGGTTGGATCCAGATGATAAAAAGGCTAAGAAGTAGGTAGCCAGAGAGGGGTGGGGGGAATTAAGAAGCTTGCCAGAGAGGATTAGATGCTAGGGGCAGCTCTGAGAACACCTGTCCCTTGTTTTGCTTTTCTTGCACTGGGCAGGATTTTATTGGACTTAGACTGTATGTTTTAATTTGGTTGTTTCTCTTGGATATATATAGCTTCAAGGAAGAGCAGTTGACGCCCCTTGGGAGTATATTCGAAATTTTGGTGTTTTCTTCTATAACTTTTCAGTTGAGGCATGTTGCGTGTACTTCCTGTGTATGTGTTTTAGGTGCACCGCTGTTCAGATGCTATGACATTCTTCTTTAGAGAGTGGTTTTGGTCATGCCGATATACGAGCTAGGTAGGGGCTTACAGTCTCCCCCCCACCTCTCTCTAGCTACCTACTTCTCCACCCTTTTATCACCTGGATCCAGCCTACCTATATGTACGTGTAGAACTTTGTTCGTAATTTTGTTAACACATTTTCTAACATATATAAAGTGAATACTTTGTAATAATTCCCCATTGTAACTCTGAAGATGAGACTCGATTTCTCGTAGCGAATCAGTTAAATTAAAGAAAGTGCTAAATTACATTAATTTACTTCTACCTTTGGCAAAATAACAGGCATCAGTCTCCGATGAACTTCGGTACGCTTATCCACAGGTTAAACAATGAAGAAAAGGCGAATATAAGACAAATCGAGAAGATTGAAAAATGAATTATTTATTCGAAACAAGAGGTCGCTCTTAATAAAACATGCTATAATGAAAATATACTGCCCAAATTTACACGTATATATATATTAGACAGGCATGCTTGGATTTAATAGGACCAATTCCCTTCCGCGTTGTGGAGGTATCTTTTGGGCCTATTGAATCCTGCAATTTTAGTATTAGAAGCATACCTATTGCGTATTCCGATTACTTTAAGCCTACCTACTACGTACTCCGACCACGACTCTGCCACTAATGAAAAATAAAAACCATGTTACTCCACCGTGACAAAACTCGAAAAAAGATTAATTACACTGATCAACAAAGTTATTTTGCATTGATATTAAACACTTAGTATTACCTAGTTTCTTGAGCTGATTTACGATCTGAAGTTCGCTCTTTCCTCAGTGCTCTACTTTTTTGGAAATCAAGGCATTTGAAAATCTCAAAATTTCGTTATCATCACATTGACGTCGTAGTCTATCAGGAAAAATATGTGAGGAATTATTTTCTAAAATTCTTTAATATAGCTGGGTAATAAAAGAAGACAATGCAAAATAGTATAAATCTATTCAAGATCTCGATTTGAAAGACATTTGAAAATAAACAATGGTAATAGTTTAAATAAAAATGATTGGTAGATAAGACAATTATTACTATGAGGAGGCAACCTCAATTGCAGTCTACTAAGGCATGAATTTCTGCTTGTAACTCTTGCGTTTGTGAACTGTCTCAGGGCATGCTCCTTTAATGCTTCAGCAGTAATCTGCCATCATATGTTTGTCACGTCTTCCTTTGAAAACGCACTTCCATATTCTTGAGATCCTGATGGAACCGCTCACCCTGCTCGTCACTTACTTATCCTAGGTTTTCAGGGAATGGAGTTTAACACTCATGTTACATCCAAGATCGCGAAAAGCTGACAGCATATTAGCCACGAAAGTTTATATTTGTTAGACTTTTTATTACCGAGAAAGTTGGCCAACACCTCCACAAATGAAAGCCATACAGTAATTTCCTTGTTGTTCATATTTCTGGCTAATTATTGATCACGTACAAGTGTACGAATCTTTGGTCCATCCAAAACACCTGCTTTGATCTTTTCCAAAGACAAATCAGGAAGGACTGTAGGAGAATAGCATAATGCACCCACGGGCCCACCCTTCCGGGTGGGCCGGTTATCAAACCTTCCCCTTCCGACCCGATATTTGATGGTCTCCCGCCAGAAGAACCCACCGACCATTCCAGCGAACCACCGAATTCCGTCCTGGACTGGTTATCGATAAATGGGAGCCCATATTGGCTTCCGGTGGTTCCCGGAAGTTTCCAAAAGACGAAGTGGAGGAGATAATCAATCTTCTCTCACCCTAAGAACGGCGCTTGATATCAAATCTACGTCCGGAGCCATGTGAACATCTTCCGAGTTTCGAGCATACAAGATGAATTCCTATAAGCCTCGGTAGTAGAGCTTGCACCGCGTCTGGTGGGGCAGAAATTGCTATCTATCTCGGTGTAGTGGTTAATCGTCGAAGCACCAATTCTTCAGAAAGGAGATCAGTCCCAGTTAGCAAGGATCCTTACCCCGATGGTCTGCAAGTCAGTGCGGACCCAGGGTCGTACTCAAATTTTCAGAGTCGAAGCTACAAACGGCCTCACTCCTCTGGTTCCCTAAGTGAGAAAACTACATCTCGGCTTTTCTCCATGACCCTACGCATCGATAGGTCACTTGGCCCCTACCCTCCTCACAAAAGCACCCAAGATTCCTCGGAGTTCACCGCCTTCTTCCAGCAGAATTGTTACGGAATTGTGGGAGCAGGTCGGTCCCTGGAGAACCTACCTCATCGTCTTCACCCCTTATCTCACGACTTTCACTCACCAGCGCTACCCGAACATTCGGTTCCAAGGTAACCCTTCCCTTTCAGATTCCCCAACTTCACCGCGAAGCTTACCAACATTACAAGTGTATATGGATTTACATAGTGAATAGTTATTTACAAGCGAAGTGAGATATCCGAGATTCACTTATTGATTTATCTTTCAAAGCATATTATTTGTAGATATATATATTTTCCTGTTTAGTGTTCATTAAAACTTTATTTTCATATTGTTGTGTATCTAATTTCTTTGGGTCGCTTGCTGTCAAAGTTCCTTCCAATCCCTCCGTAGCGAACCTCTAAGCACTTAGAGTCAATAAAACCATTCAGAGGATGGGCCGAACGAAGTATAAGTAGTACATAGTACGACGCCCCTCCGTATTCGGGATAATAGAATATATATATATATATATATATATATATATATATATAGTGTTGGGGGAAACTCCAACAACCCCTTGGCCTATTCCATGACAAGGACAAAATAAATGTTTTGGAATCATTCACCGTCAGTATTCAGCGACTTGACAAACTGCTTCATCAAAACCAGCTTGATATAGATCGGATGAAAAATTATCTTTTCTCAACTGACAATTAAATCGTTAACAATATTTGTCATACCTGCTTACATCTCACGTAGGGAACCCTCCTTCTGGTTCCAGTGCTTTTCTCGATTTCAGCTGTCCCACATGCAACGATAGCAGGGATACTTTCAAATCCTCTTAGTTGGCCTAGGAGGAAATTAACCATTTTGAGGTTCGCACAAATTGTCATTATGCTCCTCTCGTAAACAAAAAGAGTGTTCCATTGGAACCGCTGCATAGACATTGCCATTATGAAGTAGTATGGCGGGAGGGGGGGCTCTTTATTATATCTTTTATTTATTTATGCTTATTATTCTTGCTCTTCATTTGATTTTCTTGATGCAGGTGTCTCGAATTTTCTTTTTTCTTCTCAATTTCCTTTTTTCTTTAAGTTGACCCTTCAAACATTTGTCTTCCTTTATTCTTGACTTAGATATTCTTGTTGGCTGGGTTAGTTTTTAATCTTCCTTTTTCTTTCTTGATGCTTTTTCATATTTCTTCCATTTATCTTCAGTTGATGATTTCTTGGTCCTTCTTGATGAGTTGGTCCTTCAAGCGTTTCTTTCCGTTTTCCTTGACTTCTGTTTTCTTCTTGAGATTTCTTAATAAAAGGGTTTGGACTTTTCAGTTTCGAACTCGGCACCATTAGATTTAAACGACAACACTCTAGCCTTCACGCCCAAGCTTAGTCCGTTTTGAGATGGTAAATTTATCGTCTATTTATATAATCGAGTTAGAAGAAATTTTTTTCTCTGATACATTTTCGCAACCCTACAGTAGAACACACTTCAAATTTTATACTGGCATCCCTAATTCCTGGAGAAGACCTGAAATATTATGATAATTATCAAAGTTATTCTCCTCTGTAAAAATGGTACAAAAACCTGCTCTTGATTTCGAAAGTATAAAACTTAAGTTGTATGGCTCAGTTGATTATTTTCTTGTAATCTGGAGGCTAACACTTCAACTACATTTTTGGATGGACCCAAATCACGCATCAGGTCATAGAGGTCTAGCTGGCTACACCGTTGACGAGTTAATGATTCTGAGCTTTAATAAAAAGGATCGCCGGATTCTGAAAGTATTTCTTGACTTTCATCAGCAGTCTCTTTCTCTTGGTCTCTACCCGCATCTTTAGATGGAATAAATCCTTTAAAAACTGGGATTGGCAGAACATCAGCTTGCAGATTGGTTCGGATTGCTAAGGGGATACTAGGATTTGAGACTTTGTGTCTGTTTTTCTTGCCAATGCCCTTTGTATTGACCAGATGAAAAAAGCAGTTAGTTTTGTGGTCCCTCGGTTCTCGCCTGGTAATTGGAATTCCGAAAAGTAAACCCTTACGTTTCCCTTTTGGCCAGTCATGCAGCATTTGCTCGCAGGCATGACACACAGTAAGTTGAGCCCATTTTTTTTCTTGGTCGCCAAGAGTAACTGCAAAATATGCTATGCATGCCTCAAAATGATGTTATATTACGGCTTTGACGAATAAGATTGAAGCATCCACAAATATGACAAAAAGCGTCCGGCTTGTTTACACATTGACGTCTCTAGTAGCCAGGCTCAGATCTGAACGAAAAACAAAACAACTTTAATATCCCTCTTGATAACATAAACCTGTAAGTAATTAAGTTGACCACAAACGGCTAGAATTAAAAAAATTAAAATTGCATGGAAACTAGAGCATGTAGAGCTGAACCGTTTTCAGATTTAAATATAGCAGGTCAAAAACAGTAAGAATGAGTAAAATATCATATGTAACTGAGATTTAGAAAAGATTTGTTGACCAATGTTAGGAATAATTTCTTATTTACAATTACCAAAAGTTTTTTTGCTGCACCAATTCCTGTCCCAGAGCAATCACTCTTTCTATTTTTTATTTTTCCTCGCCCTACCCACATACGCTATTTCGATGATCTCTTTATTATTGAGAATGGAAAAGATCAAAGTAATTTAAAAAATGCTCTAATCTAATTATACTAAATAATGTGAAAACAAATTGTATTCAATTTTTAGGGATATACATTACTATGTATATTTTTTTTATAGCGATTTAGTACCCATCAGCAATCATTTACAATTCTTTTGTTTTCCCAGTGAGTCTCTGTTTCTAATGTAGAACCAACACTACGGTTATCTAGAGGAAATTGCTGGGACCAGGACGGGATATTGAAGCGAATCGAGACTCCACCCGATGATTAACCACACCCGTTATGGTTTGACTTCGCTAGAACGGAAACAGTGTTTCTACTTCTCTAAACGGTATATATATATATATATATATATATATATATATATATATATATATATATATATATATAGGTTGAGGATAAATCCCAAAATGAGACATGTAAAATTTCTCATTTAATTAAGTACAACGTTTCGGGTATCTTACCCATCTTCTGGTCTATAAAAGAGATTTAGAACACGTTTAAAATTACAAATATTATAATGCACACATAGATTAAAAATAAATTATTTAGTTAATTAAAATTATGGCAAATTGTTTGAAAGCTATTGAAATTTAGATATGGATGAATTATGGGTACTTTAAATATGCATAAATATAACACTAGTTGATGCATCAACTAGTGTTATATTTATGCATATTTAAAAGAGCCCAATTCTACTAAAATCTCCCGAAAACTCCTCGTGACAGATTTTCCCCAAAAGAGGGCAGCTAATCATGGAGGCAGTTCATTATTGGGATACGAACCTAATTTTATTGTCAAGTTTAATTGACTTTGATATTGCTTCTAAGGAAAAAATATTTTAACGTAATCAAACACTAGACTCAATTTCAAGAATTTTGAGATCATTATGTCAAGCTTTTCAGCAAATATTTCATGACAAATTTCTTAATTGTGTCATAAAACGTGCGTTTTTATATCATGTTTACTTATCCAATAGTTTTTGAGCATTAAGTACCAACTATCATAAACTTGATATAAATTTGATGGTTCTAATCAACGTCCATCTGATTTATCCAAATCCTCTTCTTGGAACACATTTTTGTGCAATAATATTTTTTAAAAATCCATCATATTTACACCTCTTCCCTTCAAGGTAATCGGGTTCCCCCTAATCCAACATAATTCTATTTATCTAAACATAAAACTTAATCTCAGTATACACCGCTCTTCTCATATTTCCAAGGTCCCCTAAATTTCTTTTTTCTCAATTTCGGTTACCGATTTCTCTAATTTTGTTTCAGGGTTTCTGGAATTCCGCTTCTGGAAGGATAAGTAAGATTGCATCTTTATTTTGTCTTCCTGATTCGCTCTGAATTTTCTTGCTCACCCACTCCTGAATTCTCTTCTTTTTTTCCTCATTCTCCTTCGTCCGGCGAATAGTCTATTCGTTTGGGGTAAATTTCCTGCCTTTAATTGGATTCAAGCTTTTCACATGAAAATATGTTTTACAGTATAAATATTGGTGGTAATTTCTGTTTTGGTTTATTTTCTATTGATTCCGTTATGACACACAAAGTGTTTTTTCTCAAATTATATTAAGTGTTTTAAATTAAAAAAATTAAGATTAATTATAGAATTCGGGGTATAAGTACTATTTTTTATCTCCCTTTTTAAATTATAAAAATATAGCACATTGAAGCGAGGCCTGTTTTGAACATTAGCACAATCATTTAAGATTATTCAGGACTCTAAGCACCATTTAATGTGAAACTAGTTCTTGTAGTTTTCCTAATAAAATAAATAAATAATAGGAAAGCGTAAGATTCCAACACAAGCAATATACATACTGAATTTTGGTTAGGAAAGCAATCTTTCACCCCATTGAATCTGCATCGAGCAGGCTATGGGGACGCTCCTCCTCCCCAACAAAAAAATGACTGTATCCAATAAATCATTATAACTGTCTTGGCATTCAGATATATGTCCACGGGAACAGTCGTGGCGCGCGGCGCGTGCCCGATGCAGATTCAATGGGTCGAATGATTGCTATCGTAACCGCATTTCCTATCTGCATCATAGCAACTTATTTTTATAAACCTACTGAGTTCATGCAAATACGTTCCTATTGTTGGCACACTTGGTTGTGTAGCGATATAGGGAATAGTTTCTAAAGACTGAATTATATTTTGTCGATCATAAGACACGTGTTAAATTTGATGATTTAATTTTGGAATTATATTTTATTTTTGCAAATTAAAAACAAATTTTATTTACTAGTAAAATATATTGTTCATAATCCGAATTAATAAATAGGGAATAATCAGGATATTAAGCAAAAAACGGGCCTCGAGGATGCAACTCAACCGAACCTGGCCAGACACAATAATAATATCATTTCGTTAATTAGTAATAACCAGGATTTTAATTATTAACAGATATAGAAAAAATAGATAACTGCAAGATATATAGGAGAAAGTGGTAAAAGTATTTCCTATAAGAAATTTACCAAAATAAAATACACTTAAATCACGAATTTGTCACCATTGCTGGGCACATTTTCGTATCAAAATAGTTCTTAGAAAATGAGAACAAAAAATCAAATATAAGACCGTATTTGCCCTCTGTTTAGAGCACTTGTACAATCAGTGGATTTTATGCCCTACATCAAATCTGCTGATCCCATGGTTTAAGCAAAGAGAATATATTAATAGAGCTAATAAATAAAAACTGTCGATTCGTAAAGATATGAGTCTACTGATCATCGAGTTTACAAATTAATTCACTTTCACATTCAACGGCCCAGCAATCACCTACTGAACCCCCCCCCCCCTCCCACACCTATTTGACTCTGGTAGCAAGTAAATGCATATGAAGTATGACAGCGATAGAGCGTAATAGCCTACTTAATGGAAGAATCTACCAAGAGCCCAACGAAAAGTGCACGACCACTCTCAGATTATACTACGAGCAACCTTTTTTTAAAACACGAAAATTGTGCTCCTCATGTTTCCGTTGCATTTTTTAGAGTACATTGTTTCATTTTGGTCGCCAGCCTTCGAAAGTACATCGAACAGCTAAAATATTTGCCATTTATTGCCACCAAACTGATCCTGAAAATTATGCATTGGGAGTAACCAGTTTGTGCCAAGTCCTTCAGCTCATTAGGATCTAATCTTTCCGTATCCACTTCCAGCCGTCATAGTTTCCCAAGTTGACCATTCTGAGCGTACATAATATACTGATCTGGCCCTACTGTCCCACTCGCAAAGGTAGCACATAAACTTGGTGTATCCAGTTTATAGCACATTAAGTAGGGCTGCTACTTTTAAGTCCACACAAATTAGCCATTGATGCTCCTTCTAACTTTTCCGGTCTAGAATAAAAGCAAAGTTATCATATGTCTCTTAATATGACTAAGTGGGCAGATGAAACTTGAGGTATGATGTTCCCAATTTGCAACAGAACCGCTTTTATGCTATAAAGGGAGGTATCTATGAATAACCTCCACTAATATGGTTCAGAGGTCAGTTCAACAACATTAAATAGGCTTCTGATATCATTATATTAAGTCAAGTTGTTTTCAAAAGTGAAGAATTGTTATAGATCTGCAGAACGCTTCCTACGAGTATACAATGGAATTCGAGCATTTTCATCCAAAAGGTTCCATTGTTGCAGACGGGAGGTCAGTAGTTCACTCTGGTGTTGCTTAGTAAGTGATAGATAGGGAACTAAATCATTGAGTTCTGGCTGGGTGAAGAGGTGTTGATTCTTGCCAGATTGAAGCTGAGCCACATATGGTGTATCTCGAGATTGTAACTCGTCTGAGTAACTCAGTTATCGATTGGTAGTTCAGAGGGTGGCTGTGGTACAAGAATAGCACTTGAATCTTAAACTCGGTGAAATAAAATAAAATCAGTAGGCTACTATGCTTTATCATACAACCTACGTTTGTAGCCTACATGATCACTGATCACAAGGGATCTATATTAGATTATTACACATTTATTCATAGAGAAGCCAATGAACTTGAAATAAAATGCATTTGACTTTCATTAACAACTGGTTTATTTTTATACAATTGAGTGGATACATTTTTACATCTGACAACCTGAACCAACTCACTACAATAAACTGAAGTCGCAGCTATGAGAAAGTTAACATCCTGCGTTAAAAACGTAAATCTGCACATTTCTGAAAAAAATTAACAAAAAAGTTATAACAGTACATGAGCAATAAGATTAGGCTACATCAGATCATACTCTTTTGTGAAACTAGAGTAATCTTATTTTCAAAGAACTGCATTCATGGGACTGCAAAAATTTCTGAACATTACAAGAATAAGGTCCAAACCTTCAGGCTGATAAACCTGACTCCCTGCATTCTTTCACCGAAGTCTACCGGGGTCTGCTGGCTCATGACACTTGGAATCATTTAGCCTTCACGAAGGGATCAATATCAGGTTTCAAATCCTGAGTAGCAACATATTTCCCAATGTCATTCGAGTGTGTGTTCATAAACCTTGAGCGGTGCTTTATTTTACTGAAGTTCATCACAGAAAACGCCTGTTCACAAAGATAGGTAGTGCCAAATATGGATGTTAATTTGGGGTACCTTTGCAAGAGTTAGGGATAAAACGTATCCAAGTCCACCGATGCAAATTTCTACTTCATATCGTAATCCCATTGCAACTCATTTTATCCGATTTGTATGAGTAAGGAAAGTAACTTACATATAGGTACACATCAAAAATGTTCAGGATACCGGCCCGGTGCACTTTGTTTGAAGGAATGGAGCTCGCTTTCAAGTTCTTTGAGCTTCATCTTCTCTTAACTTCATCTCCTATGTTTACTTTGATTTTAACAATCAACGTCAAGATTCTCTTTTTCATCGTCGATGATTCTAAAGATCTGTTCCCATTGTTCTCTGAGAATCACCGCTATTTCATCTTCCTCTGGTTTTATATCTCCGTTTGTGTCCTTTAATTTCATTCTCTAATTCTGGGGTATTCCTATTATATTCTTGATCTTCACCCCAAATTCCTTACATGCTACTTCGCTATCTAGTTCTCTGATAACTTCGTTCTATTTTTCTATTTACTGTTCATAAATTAGCATCTTTAATTCTTCCTATACTTCTCTCGTACGATACTTTTGTTCACGACAGGTTCTCACTATGATGCTCATTTGACATATCTCTTTCAGTTCTCGGTACAAACCTTTCATACGATTGGTTTATATGTACGCAGAAATAGTGTTGTACCATTTTTTTTAAATAAATTCTCTCTTGCTCTATCATCTGGTCTAATAAATAAAAACTGTCGATTCGTAAAGATATGAGTCTACTTATCATCGAGTTTACAAATTAATTCACTTTCACATTCAACGGCCCAGCAATCACCTACTGAACCCCCCCCCCTCCCACACCTATTTGACTCTGGTAGCAAGTAAATGCATATGAAGTATGACAGCGATAGAGCGTAATAGCCTACTTAATGGAAGAATCTACCAAGAGCCCAACGAAAAGTGCACGACCACTCTCAGATTATACTACGAGCAACCTTTTTTTAAAACACGAAAATTGTGCTCCTCATGTTTCCGTTGCATTTTTTAGAGTACATTGTTTCATTTTGGTCGCCAGCCTTCGAAAGTACATCGAACAGCTAAAATATTTGCCATTTATTGCCACCAAACTGATCCTGAAAATTATGCATTGGGAGTAACCAGTTTGTGCCAAGTCCTTCAGCTCATTAGGATCTAATCTTTCCGTATCCACTTCCAGCCGTCATAGTTTCCCAAGTTGACCATTCTGAGCGTACATAATATACTGATCTGGCCCTACTGTCCCACTCGCAAAGGTAGCACATAAACTTGGTGTATCCAGTTTATAGCACATTAAGTAGGGCTGCTACTTTTAAGTCCACACAAATTAGCCATTGATGCTCCTTCTAACTTTTCCGGTCTAGAATAAAAGCAAAGTTATCATATGTCTCTTAATATGACTAAGTGGGCAGATGAAACTTGAGGTATGATGTTCTCAATTTGCAACAGAACCGCTTTTATGCTATAAAGGGAGGTATCTATGAATACCCTCCACTAATATGGTTCAGAGGTCAGTTCAACAACATTAAATAGGCTTCTGATATCATTATATTAAGTCAAGTTGTTTTCAAAAGTGAAGAATTGTTATAGATCTGCAGAACGCTTCCTACGAGTATACAATGGAATTCGAGCATTTTCATCCAAAAGGTTACATTGTTGCAGACGGGAGGTCAGTAGTTCACTCTGGTGTTGCTTAGTAAGTGATAGATAGGGAACTAAATCATTGAGTTCTGGCTGGGTGAAGAGGTGTTGATTCTTGCCAGATTGAAGCTGAGCCACATATGGTGTATCTCGAGATTGTAACTCGTCTGAGTAACTCAGTTATCGATTGGTAGTTCAGAGGGTGGCTGTGGTACAAGAATAGCACTTGAATCTTAAACTCGGTGAAATAAAATAAAATCAGTAGGCTACTATGCTTTATCATACAACCTACGTTTGTAGCCTACATGATCACTGATCACAAGGGATCTATATTAGATTATTACACATTTATTCATAGAGAAGCCAATGAACTTGAAATAAAATGCATTTGACTTTCATTAACAACTGGTTTATTTTTATACAATTGAGTGGATACATTTTTACATCTGACAACCTGAACCAACTCACTACAATAAACTGAAGTCGCAGCTATGAGAAAGTTAACATCCTGCGTTAAAAACGTAAATCTGCACATTTCTGAAAAAAATTAACAAAAAAGTTATAACAGTACATGAGCAATAAGATTAGGCTACATCAGATCATACTCTTTTGTGAAACTAGAGTAATCTTATTTTCAAAGAACTGCATTCATGGGACTGCAAAAATTTCTGAACATTACAAGAATAAGGTCCAAACCTTCAGGCTGATAAACCTGACTCCCTGCTTTCTTTCACCGAAGTCTACCGGAGTCTGCTGGCTCATGACACTTGGAATCATTTAGCCTTCACGAAGGGATCAATATCAGGTTTTAAATCCTGAGTAGCAACATATTTCCCAATGTCATTCGAGTGTGTGTTCATAAACCTTGAGCGGTGCTTTATTTTACTGAAGTTCATCACAGAAAACGCCTGTTCACAAAGATAGGTAGTGCCAAATATGGATGTTAATTTGGGGTACCTTTGCAAGAGTTAGGGATAAAACGTATCCAAGTCCACCGATGCAAATTTCTACTTCATATCTTAATCCCATTGCAACTCAATTATTTTGAGTTGGATGTCATCGGGCTGATCAGAAGCCTTGACTGTAAATGTCGAGCAAAAAAAGGCAAATTCGTTCTCAAGTTCACTGAAGACCTGAAACCTCCGCTCGAACTCATGCAGCAATCCTATTAACTTGTTTTTTGTATTGATCTAAATCAAAATTGAGTCAGGTCACACACATAGCTGTGTGAAATGGTAATTAAGAGAGGTGTCACCCCTAAGTAGCTGACTCTCCCAGTTTTAACTTGATTGCGCGTATGCTGTCGTAATACTGAGTAACAACTTTTGTGCGGCCCTGCAACATTTTTTAAAGATTATTCAGATGCAGTATAATATCCAACATAAAGGCAAGATCTTACACGCATTTTGAACATTCAAGTTCCTCCACACACCCTCCCTTTTTGTCCCTGAGCTATCCATTTTCCTCGGCTCTCGGCTTAACCACCGTACATCAGTGCTGTATGGTAGTCAACCGAATCGTCATTATCATTGAGAATACAGTCAAACTGACGGTAATTCAGACCTCACTCTCTAGTGAATTTTACGGTTTGTACAACCACACTCATAACACGATCCATTTTTAGTGTTTTTGCAACACCACGCTTCCTGATGTAAAATAGAGTGAAATGCACGAAAATCTTGTCATCCATTAAATGGATGTCAAGATTTTGCAGCCTGCACTTTATCTCTGAATTTTATGGCAACGCTCTCCTTTCTCCCGACCATTGTTGGGGCGTCAAGCTGGCAGCACGGGACCAGTCAACTCTGACCTTGTCCAGCGCTCTAACGAGATAGCTTAAGATTTTATTCATTGTTATAGTATCATTCATAGGCACCAACTCAAGAAACATTTCGGTGACGATCAAAGTCTCATCAACACCACGGATAAATATTGACAGTTGAGCAACATCTATAAAAGAAAAAAATACCACTTATAGTTGCTGAATGGAATATCAGAATCTTATTAGATAATGAACCCCAAACCAGACCCCTGATGCAGAGCAGCTATTATAGGCCATGAACTAAACAGATAGAATGTTGACATTGTGACACTGAGCGAAACGAGATTACCAGGCGAAGATACTTTAACAGAGGTTGGTGAGCGATATACAGTCTACTGTAAAGGTTATGATGAATACGAACGGAAAATTTATGCAGTTGGCTTTGCCATACGTAACATTCGGCTAAACACGGAATCGCCAGTAGGTATATACCCAAGACTAAAGACATGGCGTATACCTCTTGCAAAGAACCCTTTCACCTCCCTAATTTGTGCATATGATCCGACACTAGACTCCAATGAAGGAAAAAATGATGCACTCTATGAATCGCTTCCCTTCAGCACTAGTCGCAGTACCCAAAGAAGACAAAATCCTATTGCTTGGGGATTTCAATGCAAGAAAACTGACCCATCTCTGGACACGTGTCATTGGCAAACATGGAATGGGGTAAATGAACAGTAACGGTCTCAGACTGCTAACACTGTTCAAAACCTAATCTTCTAATCACTAATACTTCATTTCAACTTCCGAACAAATATAAAACCACTTGGACTCACCTACGTTCCAAGCATGGGCATATGATTAATTTTATAATAACCAGGCTAAGTAAACAAAAGGACATTTACCTCGCACGAGAAATGAGAGGTGCAGAGTGCTCAATAGATCGCACTATGTTACCCTGCAAGCTAAATCTTATAATATCTTCCCCAGCTCAGCGCACATGCCCCTGTAAAAAGCTAAATACCAACAGCTTGAAAGATCAAGTAGAATGAAATGCTTACAGGAAACTCCTTATATGTAAATTTGATGCAAGGCCACGACCCCCTAACTTTAGCAGCTAGCGATGTCTGGACCACTCTTCATTCTACTCTGAAACAGTGTGCAGAGGAGACTCTGAGTGTTCAATCTAGACACCATAAAGACTAGTTTGACGAAAATGCGGAAGACATTCAAATATTGATGACGCAGAAGAACAATGCCCATGATGCTTGGCTCTTAACCCTAAGTTCCGCACGTCTGAAACTAACTTTTGAAAATCAACTTAAGCTTCGTGATATGGAAAATGAATAATGAACCAGCCAGGCAAAGAACCTGCAATACCTAGCTGAGAATAACAACCAAAATAAGTTTTACAACGGCCAGAAGCCTATCTGTGGGCCTGTGATACGCAATTTAGTCCCTGTCAGATCAAAAGATGGCAATCTTCTAAAACACAAAACAGCCATTCTAAATCGTCTAAGTCAGCACTTCCAAACCCTGTTAAATCATAGAAAACCTATAGAACCTACCTTTTAGATGCAATTCTTTAGGTACCTTGAGCAATGGAAATGGACGAACTGACCACTTTTGAAGAAACCCTTGACGCCCCCAAAATCCTTAAAAATAATAAATCACCTGGCCCAGATGGCCTTCCCTCTGAACTTTACAAAGAAGGTGGATGTTTCTGGCACTCAAAGATACATAAGTTTATGTTGGTCATCTGGAATACCGAAGAACCTCCCGCTGAATTTCTGAAATCTGACATGGTGTTTGTGTAAAAAAAGAAGAAATCTCTCGACTAGTAGTGGCCTCTAAAATTCTTAAAAGAATTATCGTTATTAGATTATGTCGCCATATATCAGAGAGCACCTTGCAAGAAACATAGTGAGGATTTCGTAAGGACAGTGGCAACTGAAAGATGATATTCTGTGCAAGACAACTACAAGAAAAACACAGACCTCTACATAGCTTTTATTGACCTTCAAAAAGCTTTTGATACACTCAATAGGGAATAAAATACCATGGATCGTTTAATAAAAGTTTGGCTTCCCTCCAAAATTCCTTTCAATTCTAAATAAACTAAATGATGGCATGTCATCATCAGTACTTGCCTCAGGAGAAATATCCAAACCTTTCAGCGTTGAAGTTGGTGTCAAGCAAGCATGTGCATAGCCCCAGTGTTATTCAACATTTTTATATCTGATATCACCTTACTGAGTCAAAACGCAATCCCTCAGGAGGAAAAGGTTTCTATCCAGTACTGACGTGATGTTAACCTATTTAATTTAAGAAACCTTTATGCCAGCATGAAAACTGTGTCCAATCATATTCTGGAACTTCCATATGCAGACGACTGTGCGATGATCGCACACACATCAATTGCTCTACAAAGATCCCTTAATGTCATAGCCGGTCTTTAAGAAGCAATGGGTCTGAAAATGAATGTCAATATAACAGATATACATACTAATGCAACGGCAGAATCCAGAACCACGTCTAACTTTCCACATGAACGGTGATGACATTAAACAGATCACATGTTTCAAATATCTGTGCAGCATACTGTTGAATAAGTATAATATAGATTTAGAGGTCTGCGACATAATAAATCAAGCCCCGTACCCTTTGGAAAAATGCGTATAAGAGTCTTCCAAAAACGATATCCTCAGCCTAAAAACGAAGATAGCCGTCTACACCGCTGTATTTATAACTACTCTACTCTACGGTGCTGAAACATGGACTGCTTACAGAAGGCATATAAGAAAATTGGAAGAATTTCATATAAAAAATCTGCAGAAGATTCTCACGCTAACATGGATGGACAAAATTCGCTTGTAGAAATCATTCGACGCGCCAGCACCGCCTCAATTGAGACCATGCTAGCACAAAAACAACTGCGATGGACTGGACATATAATTCAGATAAGTGATGACAGACTACCTCGATAAATCATTTAAAAAAGAACTCCCACTGGGACACCGTCACAAGGTGGCCCAAAGAAACGCTATAAAGATCAAGTAAACGCAACCCTAAAAAGTGAAATATTGAACCCCTGACTGTTGAAGTCAAAGCCTTTGAACGACAAGCATGGAGATAAACGTCTATGGAGGAACTTTCGTACCTTGAACAGTACATCCACAAGGTAAGAGAGGAGACAAGACAACGGCACCCTATCCACTAGTTCAAAAGCCGAATAAGCCAGGAATAGCGTGTGATTTCTGTGGCCGAGTGTGTTCATCGCGCATCGGGCTGAATAGTCGTCTTCGCTGGCACAACCGACGGCCACCATAAATTCCTACCCATAAATTCATATCCATTTTCATAAAGTGAATCTTGAGTCATCTTCGTATTCGAAGGAGAGCCATAAGTGAGGTTTTAGGTATGTGAGGTTGGAAGCGTTAGATTGCGGTGTCTTAAATATGGGTTCGTCCCCGTTTATAAGGGTTGTTTTCTAAGGACGATGCAGTTGTGAGGTTTTCAATTGCCTTGGCGGTGAACCATCCAAGTACTAATCCGACCTGATGCTGCCTAACAGTGACTATCTCGTTACAGGGACACATTAAAACCTGCCGCTGACCTGATGCTGACTCCAATTGTTCGAGGAAAGATACTACTCTCCCTCAGCTTGAGGTTAGGTAGGCTGGTTAAATGCATTGGTGGGGTTTACTAGTAGGAAAGGAGATCCCAAACGGCATAATTTCGCACTCTTTATTTAGGGCGTAGAACTCGGGTTGCTTCGAAGTAAGATGAAATTCGAAATGGGTATGTTGTGTATTCAGGCGAGTCTATTCCTGGTTTTGGGTTGGTATGTTTACTGTCTGCGACTCTACCTGCGACTTTGACTGTGACTGTAATTGTGAATTTTTCCGAGACTCTGACTGAATGAATTATTATAAGACTGTTCTTTTTCGTTCTAACCAAGATGGTATATACGGTCGCGCACACCGTGGGCGTGACCTACCATTAGCTAATGATTTTGTTTGGACGGAAATCCCCTATCTAACCTGTGGTAATTTGTGTGTCCATGAAGATAGAGATTCATTTTATCTTGAATTCCAAAAAGTGTTTCGCGGTTTCCCGCAGAAAAATAATGGCCACTACTATCGTATTTTCGGCTCTGCACCTGCTACCAAGCTTGTTTGAATGGCTGACCTTATTGCGTGACTGGGGAAGCACTTTACTTCGTTTTACTGTGTATGTGTGTGTGTGTACATGTGTACAGGTTTGCTAACTTGTGAACGTCTTGAATTCATTCTTCTCGCCTTTGCTTTTACAAGTAATATATCTCTATTAATATATATATATATATATATATATATATATATATATATATATATATATATATATATATATATATATATATATATATATATATATATATATATATATATATATATATATATATATATATATATATATATATATATATATATATATATATATATATATATATTTATATATATATATATATATATATATATATATATATATATATATATATATATATATCATTATTTACACGGACTACTTTATAGGCTCTTTGTTACAAAAACTATACATTTTTATTTTTATGATATTTTACATTTGATTTTCCCAAAGAGGTATTGTTAGTTAAGAAAACTACTATACATATTTTAGATTATTTGAATGTGCATAGTTGTTAGCGTACCTGTTATGAGCCTTCATAGGATTCACATGATGCGCAATGTGTGAGGCATCATTTTTAAACCCATGCCACCTTGCACAGCTTCTTTGAGGTTGATGTGAAAGTTGGCAGTTAACGTGGATGGAGGAGAAAAGAGAGGGTTTGTGAATGGCATCGTGCCTTCTCTGAATTGCCACAGAATATATACGCCCGCATGGTGCTAGGTTGCAAGCTCTCGTGACCATTAGTTGCCAGCGGTCGCCGGCTACGCCTGGATATCTAGCAAGGTTGGAGTTAGGATTCAACCTAAACTAAAATTAGAATCCCCCTCTCTCGAAATATATCTTGAACCAAGCAAATTTCGAATAGAGATTGGAATAGACCGCTGACCCGTCATATGCTATTTCTCCCAGACGTTAAAGGTTACAACCTGGTCAGGGAAAGACTTACATTTTTGTGGTAGGCTAAAGCTTAGGAAATCTATCTTTCATGAACGAATATCTTTTAAGATAAATCTGACGCATTTTTTGGTCGGGAAGGGCACTTTTCGTCTGAGAATTTATGGGGGGGGGGCATTTCTTATAACTTCCTTATTTATCAATATCGTTCTCGACATTTCTATATTCGAATCTATTTACTTCTTGAGATGAAGATGCCCCTTGAAATATTGTATTTCATTTATCTTGACTCCTTGTATTCTTTTGGCTGAGATTCCTTCTTCTTTAATTTGGCTGGGTTAATTCTTGACCTTCGTGATTCTTTCTTGTTGATCAATCTTCCATTTAACTTGCCTCTATCTTGATGTGATGATTCCTTCCAAATTCTTGATCAAAGTGATGTTTTCTTCTTAATTCTTGATGTCGGGATAAGTTCTTCTTGCTTTTTGCTGACGTAATGATTTCTTGATGAGTTAAGACAAGTTAGCCATTGAAGTCTTTTTCTTTCAGTTTTCCTTGACATCGGTTTGCTCGTGACTCGATTTCTTGAGTTGTCCATAAAGCGTTTTTCGTTTTTCTTTTGGGATCTTCTCCGTAAAAATTGTGGACTTTGAGATCGATCTCGGGTCTTTTGAATCCAGAGGCGAGCACTCTGCCGTCACGCTACGGCGAAGTCCGTTCTGACTTGGTAATTTAATGAGCTATTTATATTCTTGCTTTGGAAGGAATTTTTTCTCTTATACATCTTCGCACCACGACAAATTAACCATGAATCATGCCTCGCCATGGAATTATTGTGGTCTTTTAAGGGTCCTACGGAAGCCGTGCTGCCTTAAGTTTTGGGGCAGAGAGAGGATATTTGAAAGTTCGATAAAACTTTTTTCAAGAAGTGTATAACGACTAGATGGGTAAGATATCTGGGGAAAATTAAAGTGGAATTCACGAGATGAAACTGTATAAGCGTGCTGCAGTCGAGCAGTGCCAGATATCAATTGTAATTATGAAAGGATAGAGAAGGTCTGTGATTTGTTAATGACTGATTCCTTGGTTAGAATGCTTTTAGGGCTGCTTACACAGTCCGGGAAGGCTAAGTCTGGAAATGATGTGAAATATGTAGTATATTAAACCTGCATTTTTGGCAGCATACCGGAAAAGACGCCTGTTGAAATTTGCAAGTCAAGTCGTTGAATAACAGCTGTAAGAGTGAGCCACTAGGGGCGGAAACTCGGTCCATGAGAACACCCTCTTTTGAACCTAAAAAGAACAAGAAATGCTGCAGAAAGTTGGTCCCTATGATCAGATGACCGAACTTAGTCGCTAAAAGCCAAAGGAGAGGCCACTCAGGAAAGATCAAGATGGAAAGAAAACTTTTTGAATATATCGCGATAAGTTGACCTAAAATAGTTTGTAGCGCAGGGGCCATCAGAGGTCAACATATATCCTGAAGCAAAGCCGAAACTATGGAGACGGAAGAAGATTATCCTGTCAAGTTGCTGCGAGTAATGCAACAAGTTACTAGAGTAGGCGAAGCGAAATGCTGGTGCAATCAAAATATCCTTAAACCAGGATTAGTTGCTTATGAATTGAGTTAAGAACTAAAGTTAAGTAAGTACAGGAGTGTTTGGAAGGATTTATCTTCTTTTTTATGGCTTGTATCCATAAAAAGGGATTGACTATCACAAATATGTAGAATATGGCTCTCAAAAACACGATGGGTGATGCGTAGAGGTGATTAGATTATGATTGTAAGTGGTTAAACTTAAATCAAGCATTTTATGCGAGCCAGGCAGAAGTTGTTCGCTTCTAGGAAAGAGTGAGGGACGCAAAAGTGAAGTAGACAAATAAATGGTGATGAATTAGTGCAATAAAAAATTGATTAGATGATGTCCAGTTCCAGCAGAGTTTGGATTACTTTTCGTAATAAATTGATTTCATGTATTCGAGTGAAATTATTTATTGCTTCTTGTAAATTCGCGTGAACATAAATATTATTGTATTTTGGTAGATAAGAACTGACGTCATGTAAGAAAACATGGATGGCTTGAGTAGTAGTTGAGTTCCTGAAAGCCTATTTTTAATTGACGACTTATTCATTCCAAAATATATCACGTAAACTAATTAAGAATTAAGTTTGGATGGTTGAAGCATTGCCTTTCCCTTCTAAACCTACATATAAAGGTGGTGACGTTAGTATGAATAGGGTGTTTTTCAGAAAATATTTTATGAGTTAGAAGTTTAATTGATGATGGCACAGGTTTCCGCAAAAAGTGATTTTGTTTCTATTTTATGAATAAGAATGGTTCAATCGTGCACATTTAATAGCAAAATAATCATAAACTTAAAAAATGCTTACCAGTACGGGGGATAGACTTGTATTATGGATGATGACTTTACTTTGTGGCTGGGACAAAGTACAGCATAATGTACATAGTGAAGAGTTTATATTGGAATAATAGATTTAGGATTTATAGATGATAATGTGTGTTTTTAGTTGAAAGTTTGCAATCATAGCCATAGCTAAGACAAAGTAGCTATAAAATCTGCACCCGAGACAGTGTCGATGTAGCAAACGTTAAGCTGGGTTGGGCAGAAGTTAGCAAAGATTTATATTGGGGATAGTACGGTAATAGACTCGTTTGTAATTGTTGGTTGGTGATTTCTGAGAACTCTTGTAAATATAACATCGAAGAACTAAAGCGATGACTATAGGTCCTATAAATGATCTCTTCCATAGAGAGAGTATTATATGAAAGAATAAATGGGTGAAAAAATGTGGTTTTAAATGAAGCTCATTAATTTTGTTATATGGAATGGAAAGAAATTTATCTACGAAATATATTCTAATACACAAAGAATATTACAAAATTCTTTAGTTTGTGCACAAAAAGGTTCTTTAATATTTTTATATATATATATATATATATATATATATATATGCATAGTGTCAGGTACTTATTGATATACCCTTACTACAATAGGTCATATTATTAAGGAACTCAATCCAAATAAGATAACACTGTACAACAATGAAATAAGCGAAAATAAGAATAAACTTTTATACTCGTAAATTACGATCTTACTTACGTTAACTTCACTTATGGTTCTGTAGGGATTGAATACAAACAGGAATGGCCTGAAACTAACAGCACCAAAAGTTATTAACATATTTTGATATAATTTTAATAGGGTGTTCTTAAGGTATCTTTCAACCTAACCTATATAAATTATAAAAGTACACTCAATATTCTTTTAGTCATATGGGTTTAAATCCGTCGTCACTCGTACGAAACACTTGATAATTTTTTGACTTACTATAAATGCTTCGTATCTTTACTTTTTTATTTAATATTTGTGGCTGTTACTATTTATATTATTTCCTAAATACTACTGTTTTTTCTTCACAGGAGGTAAAGCTAAAATCCCTAGTGAATGAAAAAATTCTCCACACATTATCTGTTATATATGTGAATAAGTTACATTTAAACAATACAAGAGACACTTGTCTAAATATTTGAAGAAATTTTGTGAGGCGTTGTGTCAAGTTTACAAGTTTTATTTCTGCTTGGTGAAAGGCAAAGGACCTGCCTTCATGTTAAGCGTTCCAATGGACTGGAGGGAGCCAATGGATCATTGAACGGATTCCTACTTTTGATTAACAGATATTAAAGGTGGTTATTAAATGTTTACTTTGCTGGTCTTTAATATATTTTTAAGAGATAAAATCAATTAAAAACATCAAAATCCATAATGTGTTATACTCCCACTATTTCTGCAAGTATTCAAAGCCCGCAGTATCCAATTATAGTCAGATTTTATTATATTTCACTTCGGGTCACAACAGAAAAGGTAAGAAATCTATCATGTATCCAGATCTTCATTTTACTATTCGCCCAGTTCGACACTTAAGCGCTATTCTTCTATCATAGCCGCCCTCTTAACTACCAAACGATGAAACATGCAACTCAGACGATTTCGAATCTGAAGATACAACATATATGACTCAGCTTGAATCCGAAAAGAAACCACACCTCTTAACCCAACCGGAAATCAATAGTCTAGTTCGTAATCTAACATTTACCCTGTAACAAAGTGAACTACTGACCTCACGTCTGCAATAATGGAGCCTGTTGTATGAAAATGCTCGAATTATACTATATAAGAAGGGTTCTGCAGACCTACAGCAATTCTTCACACGTGAAAACAAGTTGACTTATTAGAGGCCTATTCAATGCCCTTGAGCTGACCTATGAACCCAGTAATTAAAGGTTATTCATAGTTGCATCCATTTACTGCCTAAAAGTGGTTCCTTTGTACATCGTGAACATCATACCTTCAGTTAAAGTTGCTCACTCATTCATTTCAAGAGAGACATATGAGAACCTTGCCCTTCTTCTAGACCACATAAGTTAGAAGGAGCATCAGTGTCTAATTTGTGCAGACTGTAAAGTAGTAGCCCTAATTAATGAGCTAAAACCGGATACACCAGGTTTATATGCTTGCTTTGCAAGTATGACCGTAGGGCCAGATCTGAAAATTATGTACGCTCAGAATGGTCACCTTGGGAAATTATGACACTTGGATGGCATAATGAAATTCATGAACCACTACTTAAGATGGCAAAAATTAATTTGCCACCACTGCTTATAAACCTAGGCCAAATGAAGCAATTTACCAAAGCAATGCAAAATAAAAATACATGTTCTCAGTACTCCAAAGCGATCTTCCCTAAAATAAGTGATGCCAAGATTAAAATAAGCATATTCCTAGGACTTACGATTGGTCAGCTTATTGCTGATGAGGACTTTAAGGCGACATGCATTCAAAGATTTATGCAAATGACTTCTGATAAAGCACCAAGGAACCCCGCGAGAGCGTATAGTGGAGAGACTAAACAAGTGCTAACATAAGCAAGAACTATAAGCCAGCTTCAAGCAGCCTACCATAGAGCGCTGTGGAGATTCCGCAATGAGCGCCTAAACTCCGTCCATCTTGCCTTGCCGAAGATCCACATTTGAACGAGAACCAGGATTACCTCATAACCCTCGTCCAAGATATGCCAGTCAAACGTGATTAGGTTAAGGAGGAGTATTGAAAGAACCTATTTTGAATAATAGCCCCCAGCTGAATTCAATACCAGAGAAATGCCGAGAATAGGGATAGACTGCAACCGCCTTTGACGAGGCCTCTAGCCAAATTGACGGAGATTTACCCATGACCACAGAGGAACATATAACCGGTTTTGTGTATGGAAGAAGAATTTGCGAGTTAGAAAATTCGCGAAAGCAGGACGTCTAGGGTAGAGGCAGTTGATGCAGCTTTCATCCATCATCAAGTCTGCCATATTTCAGCCATTAGGAGAATTCTTTCCCGGGTCCATCTTTCCATCATCCATTCACCGCACTATCGTCAAGTCAGGTTCATGGGAGTTGGGAATCACAATACGAAGTGGAACATTTTCTTTGTATTTTCCTAAATTAAATACGCACCACCCATCACTTATAAACTTACCGTCACGAGTAAAAGGAAAAAATAATCAACTTATTTTCAGAAAATGAAGACATAAATAAAGAGAAAAATGCAAAATTAAGAAAACACTCCTCCCTCCTCCTTTGGAGATGGAGGACAACAAGAAGAGATACCTTCTACGGGCTCTCTCAGGGCATGCAGTTCCATCCAAGAGTATTTTCTGCTAAGTCCTCTATGCAGATATTAGCCCGGGTAAAACTCATCGAAGTGAGCAACGGGTACATCGCCCTCTTCGCAGAGAACAAGGATGGGGATGCTATTTTAACGAAACTTTCCGCATGTGGCAGCTATTAGAAGCGTTATATGCAGGAAATTCGTAAGCTGGATCAAAGAAACGACAACAGAAGAAATTAAAAAGGAGATAAAAACAAAGCCTTCATAGGCAAAGATTAGAGAGCTAATAAAGTATTAAAATAACACCCATGTGCTCAAAATCACTTTCGAAACAACGAAAATGAGGCAACAGAAAATTACAACCAACTAAAACCGGAGAACATCATGAGCATAGGTAACATCCAAGAACAAAAGGGGAAAACACAGGACAAGAGTACAAGTGGCTCTTAGTCTGAGACGGAAGAAGATGAGCTGATAGACATGATGAAGTCCGATAAGGCCTCCAGAGGCAAATCGAAGACTCGCATCCATCCATGGGAGAAAAGAAAAACAAGGAAGAATAAAGCATAGGAAACCATCCAAGAGGAACGTACAGCGAAAGCAGTCCCTAACCTGCACCCATAACAACAGAAGAGGTAGATAATATCGGAAAAATGCATAAAGAAAACTTAAGAATCTTAAACAGAAACAACAACGATTGAAGACAAAAAAGTGTACAGTACGGAAATATTTTTAGTAACATCGATGCAGATACATCTAAAATGAGTTAACACCAATAAGGAAGTAATGAAAATACAGAAGTATGAAGTGGTAACGGTAAATCATTCCCAGGAATGATATGATAGAGAAGTCATTGCTGTTTAACAGGGAATAAACTTCAACCAACTCAGTAAATTAGAAGAGTTTTTCCTAGCTTGAGAATTGGGGATGAGCCTGGTAAAATCTTCATTGTAAAAGGTTAGCAACCACGGAGGGAGGTGCGACATTTAACAGATTCAGACCTTTACGAATAAATTAAGGTAAAGGTTCCGTACGATACTATTGGGAGAGCGGAACACACGATGTGCCAATTCTGGGTATATTCGTACGAATGGGATAGGCCTTTTCTTGGACAACCTCTTGGAAAGAAACATCGTCCAGAGACAAATTTACGATTTTTCGATGTTTATCTCGAAAAGAACAGGAACCAAGCCAGACATCTGCCTGGCCAATTTCTTCATGTCATATAATTATCACATGGCCCGTGAGATGATTCGCTGTAGTGACAACATAGGCATCAATCTCCACCTCAATGTGAACCCGATTTTAATAACATCACACAGAAGTGAGCAATATAACAGGACAAATAGAGATGATTACAAGTGTTTTCTTAGAAACTATATACCCACAAACTAGATAAAGTAAAGCTCAAGGAAATCGAGAAGGAAATGAAATGGTTAGAGACCAGATGATAGAGCAAGAGAGAATTTATTTAAAAAAAATGGTACAACACTATTTCTGCGTACATATAAACCAATCGTATGAAAGGTTTGTACCGAGAACTGAAAGAGATATGTCAAATGAGCATCATAGTGAGAACCTGTCGTGAACAAAAGTATCGTACGAGAGAAGTATAGGAAGAATTAAAGATGCTAATTTATGAACAGTAAATAGAAAAATAGAACGAAGTTATCAGAGAACTAGATAGCGAAGTAGCATGTAAGGAATTTGGGGTGAAGATCAAGAATATAATAGGAATACCCCAGAATGAGAGAATGAAATTAAAGGACACAAACGGAGATATAAAACCAGAGGAAGATGAAATAGCGGTGATTCTCAGAGAACAATGGGAACAGATCTTCAGAATCATCGACGATGAAAAAGAGAATCTTGACGTTGATTTTTAAAATCAAAGTAAACATAGGAGATGAAGTTAAGAGAAGATGACGCTCAAAGAACTTGAAAGCGAGCTCCATTCCTTCAAACAAAGTGCACCGGGCCGGTATCCTGAACATTTTTGATGTGTACCTATATGTAAGCTACTTTCCTTACTCATACAAATCGGATAAAATGTTTTTAATAACCAAGCCAGGGAAACCCCCAACGAGGAAGGAGAGCTTTCACCCAATATTCCGTTTGGAATTTGAGTGAAACTTCTCGAGATCTTAAATAGAAGATTCGTCGAGAATTTGGAGGAAATTCGTTATGAACAAACACCAATATGGCTGCGGGAAGAATAGAAATATTGAGATGGCAATAAACCTCATCATGAAGAAAATTACACAAGCGAAGAAAAATAGCAATAATATCGACATCGTTTTCAGGGATGCCTCAAAAGTGTTTTAAAGTGTATGAGAAGGGGGGTTGAAGTACAAGATAATCCAACTGGGACTAAACCAAAAACTTGATAAATTCCTCTGTGACTCTGTCAAGGAAAGGTCAGGCTACATCAGTATAGGAAACACGAATAGCCTCACTTTTGCGTCACCTGCAGGATTGCCACAGGGAGGGTATATCAATATGACCTTATCCTCAATTTACATAGTTGACATCCCAGAAGCAAGCAATCTCTTTAGCCTGAATATCTAGTTCGCTGATGTTATAAGCGAACACATCGTTTTTTTGTATCAAAATGGGCTAATGCAGGCTAGTATGACTGCCTAAAAAATAAGAAACATGAATGAATATAAGGCAGAGAGTAACAAGGAGGAGTTTGGAGGAAAGGAAGTACCCTAAGAGACCTTACTGTCCATTCAAAGAGGGTACCTTTGAACTAATAGTGAAATATTCAAAATAGAGCCATAAGATTAAAAAAAAAGCAGATGTGATACTTGGGGATATGCGTTATTTTTAAATGAATGAATGCAATTTACTCGGTATGAAGATTATTTCTATCGGCTCGATGGAGGGACGTCACAGAACAGATCCAGAGAGAAATCTCGGCAGTCAGAACACTCTTAATATTAAGAAACCTTAAGTGAAAAGAATAAAAGAAAAGAATTCTATGCCCATGGCAATTCTCTTCGTACGTCAAAATCCGCACGGAGAGAATTGAAAAGAGTACAGAATATATGCATGTAATTTTCACAGGAATAAAAAAAATAGAAAGAGTGATACAAGCGGATCTGCACAAGGCGGCGAAGATGAAGCCGCCTAACATAATAATAAAAGAAAGAGAAACAACGATTAAGGAAAGGACTACCTCAAACGGTACCGACGAGATAAGAGCACTCAAAGAAGAAAATCAATGAGGTCCAATACAGGCAAGATTCCCACGCAGTTTCACGAAACTTTGAAAATATAGTTGTCGTATTATATGCATGAAAAGATGTAATATAACCGAAGAAATGAACAGATAGAGACAATTAATCTATCGAAATCGAACAATCCCGAATCAATAAAATAAAAAAATCGAAAAGGAAAAATTAACTGAAAGACGACAAGTTCGAAAAAAGAACTTAAATAGTATATTCAACAAAGAAGAATCTGCGAAAAATGAAAGTAAACTATTTAGGTATAAAAAAGTGAGGAGACAAAAATATTAGGTTGAGGAATAAGTTCTTGCGTTTTTTTCATGTTGTGTTGATTTCAGTTTTGTTGACGTGATTTGTGCACATATTAAGAAAAATAATAATTAGTGATAGCAAAATTTGCAAATGTTAGGCTACGTCCCTTAACAGCGTAGACTATTAGGCTTTTGTTTAGGCTACGTCTTGAAGTTGAGTAATAAGTCCTTGCGGTTTATTTAAAAGTTGTCTTAATTTAATTTTTGTTCTGTACGCTCAAAATGGAATGTCAAGTTGAAAGAAAGGCGCATTTTTGACCCTTGTTGTTATTAATTTTCAATCGAGACGGGAACAATACAAACGCAGCCAAAGCTCGTCGCGATGTTTGTGCTGTGCACGGAGAAAATTCTTTATCAGAAAAGACAGCTGAATGGTGGTTTTCACGTTTCGAAAACGGTTATTTCAATTTTAATGACGAAGAACGTTCCGGTTGCCCCATTAAGTTGAATAAAGATCGATTGAACGACCTTCTTTATGGATATCTTCGTCAATCGACGAAAGAATTGGCTGTAGAATTGGCGTGTGATCAGAAAACTGTAGTGAATTACGTTCATTCGATGGGGAAAGTTCAAAAACTCGGTGAATGGGTTCCGCACGCTTTGAGCGAAAGCAACATACTTCAACGCTCCACGATCGCCGCAGGTTTGCTTGCTCGTCACAAGACTACTCGTAGATATAGGGACATATTTCTTCACCGCATCATCACTGGCGACGAAAAGTGGTGTGTTTATGTCAAAATGAACCATTGAAAACTATGGCTTAGCCTCAATAAAAAACTACTTCCGCGATTAAAGCAAGGACTTCATCCACGGAAGATTATGCCGTGTGTGTGGTTGCATTGGGAAGGCATTATTCTTTATGAGCTCCTTGCGAACAACGAGATTATCAATGCACAACTCTATGTCCAACAAATATATCGACTCGCCGAAGCTATTCGTAAAAAAGCAACCTCATCGACATTATGGAGTCCTTCTACAACCCGACAATGCTTGTTCTGACATTGTCAATATGACAAAAGACGCCATTCAAACAATTAATTGGAAAATCCTTCCGCATCCTCCATATTCGCCAGACTTGGCTCCATCGGATTTCCATCTGTTCCGATCAACAATTTGCGCGTTGTTTCGTTAAATACTGATGTGGAGTTAAGAACCTGGTTAGAGGAATTCTTCGAGTCAAAATCTAGAGATTTTTATTGCAGAGGCATCGAAAAACTATTTGAACGTTGGGAAGAAGTCGTATATAACAACGGAGGATACATTATTGCTTAAATTGCCTATTGTTATCAATTAAAAATGAAGTTTTTCTAAAATTGTCAATGGTAATGAATAATTTTGACAAAACCGCAAGAACCTATTCCTCAATCCATTACAAAAAAGGACAAAAAAACATTAACAACAAAAACAAAGAAATAGATACATCCAGTCACAAGAATCCAATAAAAAAAACGATTAAATACGGATAAAGAGACTAAAAACTCATAATTTACTATAAGAAAAACAGAAAGCTTAAAATGATAAAAATTCCAAGGCACAAACGCCAATATATATATATATATATATATATATATATATACATATATATATATATATATATATATATATATATATATATATATATATATATATATATATATATATATAAAGAATAGATACGAATTCATTTCATTTCTTACTTTAAAACCTTTAGAAGGCAGAAAGAAAGATGTAGAAACCGTCCATCGCAAACTCTAACTATACCGTACAAGAAAGAAAATTGGATGTCAATTAGCACATGAGACAATTAAACGTGTTATTATTTTTAGGCAAGAGAAAGGGATATTGTAAGACTAATATCAAGGAGAGCATTTAAGTAACTTTACTTTCTTGTCTCATCTGCCCCTTCACATCTAATTTTTCTCTTTATCTTATCCTTTATATATATTAATATATATAAAATATATATTGTTTCTCAACCTGTATTTTGCCTTGATAAAGAGTGGGAATGGAGGGGAGGAAGTAAATCTGGTTAGGACGTTGGTTATGATTGGGTGAAAATGGTGGTATGGTGCTTATACCTCTGGCACAATGTGAGAAGTATCATATATTATACATATAATACATATAGTGAGATAATATATTCTACTAATTTTGGATTTATTTTAAAAAATTGTCTATCATGTATCAGAGTTAGGCCTTACAAAAAGCGGGTTAAAAATATGTTGGTTCATTTTCGCTTCCCTGATACAAGTTTCAAGTTACAAATATGATGAGGCAGGATTTATATTCTCAAAATTTTGTTTTCTAATTCCTGAATTTTGCGAAACATCTCTTATCCTTGACAGAATCTTGGAATTCTCCTTAATGGAAATGCCGTATCTGATTCACTTTACGTGGCGGTGAAAATTCTTTGAGGATCGTTTAATATCTTATTTAATTCGGTTCCATATTTTTCTGCTCCACACTTTTGAATAGCTTGAAAATTCACTTAATAAATTTCTTTGATATTATTCCTCCCTTTAAAATTTTATTCTATTTTGAAATTATCTCAGTTTGTACGGTTAAACTTCATATCTATGATTTTACACCACGTTCATCAGACCAAAACAATGGCAAATCCATCCGTACCAAATAATGTTAATTCTTTTAATATGAATTTCATTGTAGTTTAATTTCTGAAAGATAATTTATGGCAAAAGTAAGAATTATTTTAAAATATAAAGGATCTTCCTGGTATACGCAAAGTATGAGGAAGGATAGTTTAATCAATCTTTGCGCATTCATTCTTTCTTGATTGAGATTACCACTTTAATCAGATTTCTTTTCTAATTAATGTCGACAAAAGCGGACGTATTGATAAAGAAAAAAAATGAAGCATGGGTTTGGATCATTTATGTCGAAGTATGGCAAAGTGTACGGGAATATGCGCACACAGGCTCTAATGTAGGCCAATCAAGGTCACAACTTCTATTGTTCTAAGAGTGCGATTTCAATAGATAGCTGCAATCCTTTGAACTAGGAATATTCCAAACACAACGAAAAAAATATATTTTAATACACACTAAATAAAAGGCACAGCAATAAATATGGATGTATATAGGTATATGAATAAGACAGAATTAAGTTCCGAATACTAATTAAATAACCAGTGTTATTGAATGGTTATAATTGGAGATTTAGGGTAAAGCAGGGCAAACTTGGAGGAAAATCTTGGTGGCCTTGATTACTCACTGGGTAGCCGAGAGGTGGGCCTCTTTTTCTCAAGAGGTCGCGAAAGAACTTCGAAGGGGGAAGATGACTTCTCCAAACTCGGGTCGAACGAGCTATCTGGCCTCTTGTCCACAAGAGGTCACCGGTCGAAATTCGAAAAGGGGGTGGGGGAAGATGACTTCTCCACATTCGACTTGAGCGAGCTAGCAGGCCTCTTGTCCTCAACAGGTCACCAAGAGAACTTTGGAGGACGGCTTCTCCAATCGTTAATCCGAAGGCGGTTGAGAAAGGCTGATGTTGCCTCACGAGACTCTTTTCCCTGACCCGAAGATACGAGTGTGATGTTCAGTTCTTCTGTGGCTTGCGACCGTCACTCACACTTCTTGGGAGAGAGCTTCGTTGAATCGAACTCCTTTCGGGGAAGTGTCGTCTAACCAAATCTGTCGGTAGTCCTTGGGCGGGTGCATATATAACTGTAGTTTTTAAAAACAGGAAGGGAGAGAGGCCTTCTCGAACCCTCGTTATCAGCCGTAACAAACCGAGCGTCTCCTTGCGGGAAAGCGTAAGAGGCAGAGATCAGCGGTCAGACGGACGACCAGTAACTTACACCATCATTGCTTTTAGCGGCAAACCTAGAAAATAGATGAGTAACCTCTAGACCCAGGAGGTTGGGGGGTGTAGATTGAGACGGCGGGATGGTAGCCTTTAATTTCAGCGTCATGCCTCGGTGTGAATTTTTGCGGTGACCTGGCGGCAAGTCAAAAAAGGGTGAAGTCAGAGGCTGTGGGGGGAGTAACGGCTCGCTTTCCCTTCCGAAGTAATATCGTAAGAGGGGAGGAATTAATATTATTCTAGAGGATCCCTCTACACTATATTTGAGACACTTTCTGTGTGCTCTGATTTTTCAAATTTTATTCTTTGTCAACAATAAACAACATGGGACTTGCAAGTTCTTAAAATTCTACATCGGCCTATTTGTCAGATATTATTTTTTACTAGTAATAAAGATGTTTAGGATTTTATACCGTTACAAACTTCGGACTCTGTAAATGCCGGGATTTACATGGTGCGATGTGAAACGAAAAAACGATAAAAACCGAAGAGAAAAATTTAGCTATATTAAAACATTTTAATCTTAGTTCATTCCCAGAATTATTTTATTTACATAAACGTCTCGACCTTTGTGGATGTTTCTGTAAAGAACTTACTTCCTTTTTTAAATTACACCTGAAGAAAAAGAAGGGCGAGACCAAAGATTCATTAGAGACCATAGGGTTAGAAACAATGTTTATTATTATATTTTAGAATATTAGGCGTTAAAACCGTTATGAATAATCATTCTTTATAATGCTGGTGTAGGTTTCTATTTCCTTAACTATTTTTTCTTTTCCTCTTCTAAGAATACTTTACTATATACTATTTTCTAATAATGGTTCGGTTTGCTAAATAGTCATTATCTCTAATAAACTTTGTCTGTCTGGGGGGTATAGACTTCCTCTTCTTCTTCTTCTCTTTCCTTCCTTCTTGGTAATAGATAATGCGATATCCTCCCATACCTCTTTGGTTATCTAGTTGGTTAAATATATGACTATTTCGTTTTGCCTGAATTGTATGAACTTCCTGCCACTCTTTGAATTATTGTAATGAGGGGCATTATGTATGCCTATCTAGGTAGGTCTCTTTGTCTTCTTATTTTCATTCTTCTTGTATTTGTGATTATGTAGAAAGCTCTGTTTTTAGTGTTAGAACCGCATTGTAGTACCGTATATGAACAAATTTATCTCAGAAATTAGCATTTTGTAGGTTTATAAAATTTTATTATGGGTTCACAGGTTAAACCAAAAATATATCTGACTGAAGGAAATCTGAGGAATGCTCTAAGAAGAGCGCTGGACACCTGTGGTGACATTATATCTCCTTTTAAAGTTCTAAGTTGCAGGTAGGGTCATAAAACCAAATTTTTTTCGATATAAGGTTTGTTGTTACCAAAAACCTGTTGAGTGTCAATTAAATTTATACTTTGCATCGAAGGTTAAATATTCTAACCATGGTGCAGATGGACAAAGCGAAGTGAACATTTACAAATGCAATCATCATCCAGACCATCTTTTCCAGCCCCCTCAGGAAACTAAAGGGCAAAAGCCGCAGTATATACGACAACCGGAGTGTGAACTTTACTTACTGTCACTCCCAAGATAAATAATAAGAAAAGTAAATTTTACTTGAGTCAGGTGCAGGCCTATCCATTATTCCGTTTAATCTTGTGGAATTTTGTGAGATGCGTAATTCGAGTGTAAATATCGCAACTGCTAACGTAGGAAACATTAAATTAGACTGTAAAGTGAAATTAAAGTTATTTATTCCTGTTATGACTCGTTAATTTAGATAGATGTTGGTAGTGTCGGTTACTACGTCGCGATTATAAAAGCCGATTTTCTTGCTCATTTCGATCGTTTTGTGAATTGTGCTCGTGGCATCTGCATTGATAAAATAATCAGATTAGGCTCGTATCCAAAGTGAAGCAATCTAGTACGCCAGTTGTATTATGAATTATATTAATGACGTCTCGCATCTCCGAACAAATTTCATGATAGTGCTACTTAAATACAATTCTATAGAGAACTTAAGGTTTGCAGATGTTAGTTCTCCCACACCTAACTCTGTACGGCATACCATCGAGACTGGTAACGCCCCACCTACTTTCGCCCTCCCACCAACACTTACAATGGAGAAGTTGCAAATTGGCGAAGCAACATTCAAAGCTCTGTTGAATGAAGGTGTGCTGCTTCCGTCAAAGTTACCATGAGCTTCACCCATTCATATAGTGCAAAAGAAGACCCTAAGCTTATATTGAATTGTGGTTGATTTTCGATCTCTGAACGCTATAAGGGAACCGACTGTTATCCTCTGCCAAGAGTACAGAATATAGCTGTCTCAGAACTAAGTTTAATTCGGCCTTACCACCAGAATCAGGTGAATCAAGCTGACATAGAAAAACTGCTGCCTCAACTCAATTTGGATTCTGGGAATTTTTGAGATTACTGTTCGATCTTTAAAATTAAAGCTGCACGTTTCAATGTCATATGGAAAATTGATTTCGTGGTTCGGAAGTCATTTTCGTCTAAAACGACGACATTCCAATCTTCTCAGAAAATATAAATGAACACATTGAACGTCTAGACAAATTCTTCAAGATATTATTGGAGAACAATCCGAGAATTTTTATGGAAAAGTGCGAATTCATGAAGAAAGAAATTGATTTCTTAGGCCACCATTACTCAGCCTCAAGTATATGCCCTCAAGCAAGGAAGCTCTCAGAGATCAGCGAAATGCCCTTATCGACAGACTAAAAGGGACTTCGTTGATATCTGGGCATGTTAGGCTACTACAGAAGGATGATGCCTAATTTTGCAACAATTGCAGCTCCTCTGATTGAACTTGCACGACTTCAACCAAATGCTCGAGAGTTTGTCTGAAATGATACTGCCCGGGAAGCGTTTAATGCTACCAAGGAACCCCTAGCAAACTCAGTCAAGCTGCGTCACTCACTACGTACTCAATTCGCAGTTGGACCTGAGCTCCATCAAATGGTGAATAGGTCTCCCCAGTCAATGGTATTTTTCTCTAACAAGTTGAGCAAATCATAGACGGCATATTCCACTTATGAGAGCGGAATACTGTTTGTATATCTTGTTGTAATCCAAATTAGACACATGATCGAATGCCAACAAGGGACCTTATGTACAGACCATAAATCATTAGCATTTGCCTTCTTCTGACTGTTATGTGCAAAGACGGACAGACAACACTGTAACTGAGCGGTGATTTTAGAATATGTCAATTACCTAGCGTACGTAGGTGGTAAATACAATGTAGTTGCTGATTGCCTATCTCAGAATATTAATTGAGTCCAAATAGACTCGTTTAACCTGTTACTTGGCAACAGCAAAAGGAAAAGATAGAAAAGTGAGATGGTTTCAATGCCTAATAAAATCATTTCCCTTTCCAAAAAATACTCAACATTGGTGTGAAACAAAATCAAAATACCCACGACCGTTTGCTCATTTAGCCTGCAGAATATCCATTTTCAAGCAGCTGCATAATATATGCCATTCTGGCATTAAATCATCACTTTCAATTAGTAAAAACTAGATATGTCTGCTTAATAAGGACAGGGAAATACGTTCCTGGATGGGAATGCATCTCATGTCAAGCAGCTTATGTAAATCGCCACACCAAGGCACCAATCTGTCCCATTAGTATGTCCACTTCAAGATTTAAAACAATACATATCGAGAGATGTTTTTTACCGCCGTGCACACTGCCTGGACAATCCTACCCATATCATACCTGTTACTGCCATCATGCATAGACAGAGCTACGAGCTGGATTGAAGGAGCCCAATTTGAATCATAAATTTTCACGGATTTATCAGCTCTCGTTGGTTTTCATCGCCTGTGGACCACAGCGTATCGACCTCCCACAAACCGAATAGTGGATAGGTCACATATAAATCTAAAGAGCTCTTTAACGAATCCTCGAGAAGGATGGTTAATGGCTCTACCAGTTTTTCTTTTAGGGAACCAATCCCTGCCTAATGATTTGGGGTTTGAGCTGTTTACTCCAATCACAGGGACAACCGTTCTTTGTTCAAAACCCGTATTTTCATCATCCTCTTCAAACTATGACTCCACATCTATCAATGAATCAACCTAAACCATGGCCCAATTCGATTTTAGACAAACCTCTAAGGGACATCTGCACTCGGTACCAAAGTCATTCGTACCCAAGGAATTACTTGATGCCACACATGTGTGGATCCGAGGTTGTCGTGTTCGAATACCCGTACAAGCGCTTTATGCATGTCCTTTCCATATTGTTGAACTTGATGCAAAAGTGTATAAATTAGAATTTCCAAATGGACGTCACGATATGACATCAAACAACAGAGTAAAACGGACAAAATTGCCAAATATATTTAATAACAAAGAAGAAAACAATTCGCAGCCAACAAATAGTCAAACAATGGAAAATAACCCAGTAATTTTAGTTTTTGTGGGACATAATGAAGAATAATTTGCAGAAAGTGGGAACATTAATTAAGGTAACGTGGAATTACTTCCAGATACCCAAAAGAATGGTAGAAAAGCGGGCATTCATACTCGTTCCAGTCGACGCGTAATATTTGCCAAAGATCCTTCCTACCCTTAACTCCAAAATTCATTCGGGTAAAGCAAATTAGTGCATAAAATCATTCTTAACCTTAAATTTAATTTGATTCCGTTTTCTAATCTCTGGTTAGTAAAAGAAAAGTCGTGGGTTGCATATACATGGAAAAAAGTATTAAGAAGTTTAGTTCGCGAGAAGGAACTGTAGATCATACATGCTAATATTCAACTAAATATTTTAATTGAATATATATCTGTATATATAATTAGAAAATATTTAAAATTGCCTTATGAATAAAAATATAATGTTTTAAAAACTCCATTTTCTTAGAGGGAAGTCGAGTAGTGTTAGAACCACATTGTTTAATCCAATATGACTCAAAAATATCTCAAAAATGAGCATTTTATAGTTTTATAACATTTTATAATGGGTTCACAGGTTGAACACAATGAAAAACTTCTGACTGAGGGAAATCTGAAGAGCTCTCTCAGAAGAGCGTTAGTCGTTGTGGTCATTATCTCTCCTTTTAAAGTCCTAAGAAGGAAGGGGATCATATGACCGAAATATTGCCCATAGGTCGGTGGATCGTTAACAGACCTGATTTTTGGAGTTAAGCTGGTGGGATCTGGGCAAGCGGGCAAACATGCAGGCAAATATTCGAAATTACAACGACTAGAAATAATATCCCAGATCGCTTAAATAAATGAGTATAACTCATGCGAGTTTAATAAATTAAAATTAAACCAACAAATACCGTCAAAGTAAAATTTAATGTTATATACTCGTAATTTAAACACGTCAGTTAAAATACTTCAAATATCTCTCATTTTCCCTAATCAAATTAGATTTGTACTAGTAACCAAATAAATTTTTCTCCATTATTATGGGAACTAATCAAATATAAAAATTAAGTATAAACGGAGGTTAAACTATCACATACAAGTATGCGGGCTATTGATATAAACCGAGCGATAGACTGCGTTTAAGGATGAATTATTTAATCAAGAAAAGCCATCTGACCATCATTCATAGTTCGCCTAAATGAAGAATATTGAATACAGCTCTGAAGAAATCTCCGATGACTATTTACCCAGCCTATAATCAAGTAAAATGAGAGCTTTCTACTTTTTCGAGTCCGTGGCTTACAAATACGAGGCACTAAAAGTAGAAGCAAATCTCGGTGACAAATCACCCTTGGAAAATCACACCACTCTCGAAGTGGCTTACCTCAGACATCAATCTACATATATGTTTTCTCCTTGTTGGAATCTCACCAGGTTACTCCTCGATATAGCGCACATCGCCATTGTTGGAGAAATTATTGCGAATTGTATTATAGACTTCCTGGTAAATCTTATTCTTTTTTTTAGGATGATGTTTTCAACAAGTATATGAATTCCCGTCCACATTTTCCGCTGTTTACTGTTTCAGGAATATATTTACTATTTGTAACCTGATTTTGCCATGGATTATCCAAGCATCTTGCCCTCTATGTCGTTCCTGTCTCGCTCTCTTTATACATATAAATCTGACAAGAGCCTACTAGAGATGACACAATCTTAAATTTATCACTGTTAGTTTTAATTTTCCATTTTGCTTCATAGTAATTGATCCTGCCTATCTAGACAATTGTAATACTAGCCTGCATCTATCCGTTCCTGTAATTGGAAACTAATATCTGGGTTAAGTCGTCAACGAATTATAGATTAAGGTGCTCCTGATTTATGTATGGAGAAATTTTGGTATAGGATGCAAAAAAAACAAGTAGGGTGGCAGCATGATTCTTTTGATGCTGGGTAGGGCGGTTTCTTGGTTTAGCTAGGGTTTTGTTGTGCTTATTTCCAAGGCTTTGGTCATTCTGAGTCTTTCTGGTTCTTTTCCGTGGTGAATGTTGACGGTTTTGCTGTTAGGTATGTCTTTTAAGAGGAGCGTTGGATGTTTCTTTGTCTTACCTTTTACGTCTTGAGAAAGTGTAGATAAAAGTAAATTGGAAAATAATCGTTAGGTGAAAGTTGGAAAAAGTAAAAATTTGAAGTCTTTGATAATATGCTGGATGATCAGACATCTTTAAATTTTTTTCTGTAGATATTATATAAGATTTATCTCTGTCAATTATATGAAAAAAACTCACGCCTCTATACTTCAAATAGTCTTTGAGCTTGTTATCAGTCTTTGCAGTTGTTATTTAGCTGGGTATCTTCATTGCCTTTTCTTATCAAATTCTTTTTAGATTAATTATTGTTTGGGTTTGTTTCTTGTGCGTAGTTTTCCACTCTTAAAGGTCCTTATATTAGTTTTGCGGTAGCTTTGAGGTATATCTAATTTTCTCTTCTAGTTCTCTGATAGTACCGTTTCCAGCTTTTCCCAGAGCTTACAAGCTCTATTATGGAGCATAATGATGATGGTCTGAAGGACGAGTTCTTGTTGGGGTTCACTTTGTCTTCTCCTCTCTCTCCTTCTGACGTTTCTTACCAAAGAAACGCCCTTGTACAACACATGTCTAAATTTCTTGATTCTCTTTTTGTTGGGTATAATAGTGTTGATATAATCATGGTGTTGTAGATTTTACCTGTTTTTCTTGTTGAACCCTATGAGCTAAAACAAATTTGTTAGGTTGGTTCAAACTAGGTTCAAGGGTTCGCCGACATATATGAAATAGCTAATTGTTGTAACTTTTAAATTGATCTATTTTCCTTCCTTATGGTAATGGTAGATTTATTGTCTACTATCAGCATTGAGGTCTTGTGTCTATTTTCGGGAATTATTTGATATATTTAGCATTAGTACGGATCTTACATAGGCGTTCATAGTTTTTAATATTTTAAACTTCCGTTGCTGTTATGCGTTTCAGAGTTAGTGAGTACCTCCTGTATGGGCAAGGATGATAACCTCATCAGTAAATTAGATATACTTTTTTGTTTCAAGAAGCGGGTTCGGCATCGCTCTAGTATATATATTGTATAACGTAGGACTCAGACAGCCTCCTGTGGCACTCACTCTTTGAGAGTGTTCGAATTTCAGACTGGGGTAGCAATACAAAGAGCTGTATGCTGTGGGTTCTGTACGGAATCAAACACGGATTTATGTAAAAACCGATGTAAGGTTGAGCATTCTAATTTTGTGTTTGAGGCCAATTGGTCAGATTTTATCAATCGCATCCTGAACTTCGTGTTTTGATTTGACTATTGATTCTGTGACCAGGGCGAATTCGGTGTATCTGCATCTAATTTTTCCAAGAGTTTTGCCATCGTCTTCAGCATCGTGACCAGTTTGAAGTTTTATGGCGAGTTTAGGTGCTTTCTCGGCTTAGGTAGGAAGATTAATTTGTCTTTCTCAAGCGCATTGTTGAAATATCCCACCCTAAGCGTGCGTTAAATTGTCGTACTAATGCGGTTAAAAAGCTGTCCGACGTTTTAACCAAATACTTATGCGTTCTGCATGTTTCATTTTAAGTTTCTGGCTCTGTGTTTTAGCAATCTGCTCTTTAGTTCTATGAGAGAAGAGTCACTCTTTTAATTACTTGTTCTTTGAAGATTATTTCTGAGGATGTGGTGCAGATGGTTATCTCATATAGTTGGTCATTTATCTGTGCCACATTCTTTCCTTCACGTTCCGTAGCAAACCCTTCGTTTCCTTTCGGTGAGAAGGCGAAGACTCTTTTACAGTGATTGTGAAAGATAGCCTCCAACTCTTAAGGTTCTTGCACTAGAATACTATTGCTTTTGATGTAGAACTTGGCCTGGCTTGCCTCTTGCCTTGTTAATTTTATGCCAAGGCATCTTGGGCCTATTGCTAATTCTCTACATTCCACAAAATCCCTCCACCTCGCAATTTGCTTTCCTGTAGCTGCTTAATAGGTGTACAAGGACTCTGTGTCCTTTTTTTCGTCCGTTAGAGTCAATGAATGTTTTTACATTTCTATACTCGTATTACAGAGCCACTATTTCTACAGTAGGGTCAGGATATGGCAGCATTCTGTATAATGTTCTGGAGATTTATTTCATATAAGCTTTGGTTAGTGCTATAGTGATGTATACACTTCTCTCTTTTCTCTGATGTTTCCTCCGTGATATCAGGCTGCCGGAAGCCTGCCAATTCCTCGGCGTAACTATTCCAATCAGCTTGTTTATAGTTCTTGTGGATCGGGCAAGTGAGGTGATCGGGTCTGATAAGAGAGTCACCACAATGATTTCGTGGTCACATGTGGAAAATAACCCTCTTTCAATGATGTAGTTCATATGGAGGCCTGGAGTAGCAAGCCAAATTTCAGACTGTGTTGTCTGTCTATGGTCATAAAAAGTGGGGATCAATGCACTCCCCTATTCTTGTTTCCAGTATTGTTTCCTTGTTATTCACGATGTTATTGAAATTGGCAGTATAATATGAAAAAAACTGTGGGCGTTTAGGTCACTCCAAAACACCACTTGGTGTTTGCAGACGAAAATCTCTTTTAAATTATGGATCGCCAAGTTCGCTCGCGTTGTGGTCTGATATCCATCCATTAGAGTTATTCTCTGTGTGTATTTTCAATCTTGACCGCCATGTATGCCTCATCTAGGTCCTGCAGTGTTCTGAGTCTGATGTTGTTTAACAGCTATTGCTACCCCGTCGTAGTTGATATCTTCCGTGATCTTGGTATACACGTGTAATTATAAATCCTGGTTGGGTAATGTTAAGCTCGTTAAGCATAATTGCGTCCGGGTCTTCAGTGTATTAAAAATTAAATAGCAAGTGCCGTTTCATATGCCAACAAGCCACAATTTGGCATATTATTTTAATTTTCCTGTTGCATTAGCCCACTTTGTGTTTGTGCTCTACTCCTTACTGGTCCTTCTTCCCTCTTAACGGTCTCGCGGTCGCTTGCTCACTTGGTTCTTCTACATCTTTTATTTTTGAACTCCTTCGTAAAGGTGAAACACAATTTCTTTTAGCTATACAATTGGCCTCCGATTAGTATTTAGTATATAATGGGATCTGCATACGGGCAATCAAATTAACGCAAAAAATTCGTTTTCTCTAACGCGTAAATTCTAAGACTTATCTAGTGCTTTTCATCTTGCTGGAACATAGAGAGTTTTTTTGCATTCTGATGTTTTTCAACTTTCATCGTTATTTCCTCGTGCTAAGCAGTGGCTGGGTACTATTTGGTCGGCCTGCATAGGATCATCTTTATTTTTTGTTCTTTGTCAAGCGGTTAATTATCGTGGTCTTGGTATCGGCTTGCTTCAGAATCTCTTCTTAAGATCTTCTAATGTACTTCTTGGAGTAGGTTATCTTCTGGGGTTGCATGATAAAATCAGTCAGATGTTTCTCTTTGTGACATGACGTGATGTAATTAGAAAAAAGAAGAATGATATACTGTGGTGAATCCATTGATTGGGTAGTAAAAAATGAAAATATTGCGGAAAAAATTAAGTAGGAATATGAAGAGATAAATCCGATGTCTCGTTTTTTTTTGTATGTTTAGCTAATGATATTGAAATAGATTGGAGCGGTAAGAGGGAAGCAACGCGTTATTCTTAGTGGAACTAACTTATTTATTGATAGGTGTTGGTCGTGTGTAATCGAGAACTACAAGATAGCTCAACGTCATCGCGGCATGTTGCCTGGCGTGTATTAGGGTGTATGTTTAATTTCTTGCGAGTTTCTTAAACCTTCGTGTTGACTGGATGTGGGTGTATGTATTAAGTGGTAGGAGTTTGTTGGTTTCCTGTATTCTGGACATGAGAGTCTATCGAAGAATGTGACCGGCGAAGATCAGCGTTAAGTTCTGAATAGGCTGTGCTTTCCTCTTTTAAGTGTGACTAACGGATGAGAGTATAATTGCTACATATGTTAAGAGTCGTTGAGCTAGTGTTTTATATAGGTGTATATGTAGTTTATAGCTGACAGGATAAAACCTGCACACCATTTTGTTTAAGTGTCGTGCTCTTGCTGATGTAACGTTTTGTGAAATTCGTAGCATAAGTCATATTAAATGTGGCACTAAGTATATTTGAGTGAGGTTGCATGTAAAGCTTGTGGGTGGCTGGTTGGTTTAAGTCTTGTCTATGTGTGTATAATTATATATTATGCAAGTAGTGGTCTCGCGCAACGTAGAGAGACGTCTTTGTCTTCAGAAGATTCGTGGCTATAGGCAATTTGTCCTCATCTTTTGTTCTTTTGTTAATTGTCACCTTCGATCGGTGCGCGATTCTCTCTAGACCATGGCCGGAGAAGATAATAGTCTCGTGCTAGGCGTAGGATAATGTTAGTGTATAAATATGCATCTTTTCGGTCGTTGTAGGGTGTCATTATTGTATAGTATATATATTATAGGCGGCAGCACACCACTTTGTGGTCTTTCGTCGTTTGTGTAATTGGATGTGCTCTGTTTTATTGCATTTAATGTGTTGGTTAGTTTCTAAAAAGTCCTCCTGCCACACCTTGCGGAATGCCTTATCATCTTTACTGATGGGATTGGTGTTTTTTTCTTATGCTTGTCATGCTATTAAATAATGTGATAAGCGATGGTCAGCACCCGTGAGTAGATTGGCATCTTCTGAAGGCATATTTACAAAGGAAGAACCTCTGACTTTGCTCCAGAAATTCTGGAGACTGGTGCTAACTACGCGCTCGATTATTTTGTCAATGCAATTTAAGAGGATAATAGACCTATAATTGTTCTTCTGCTTGGTTTTGATTGTTTTTTTAAGTAGAATGTTTTGTGATATTTTAATTTTTTGTAGGAAAGGTCTAGCGTAAAGTGAGATGTTTAATAGATATTTCAGTGAAGGGAAAGTTTTCCTGGTTGGTGATGAATTATTGTCGCTGTGAGGTCGGTTAGAGACCGGGACGCGTTTTAGTGTTGTTTTAATGTAATGTTTGTTTCCTGAACGGGGATAAGGGTGGTAGATTTTTCAAGTAATTCCATACCTATCAGGTAGGTTGAATGGCTGTTTTCTTTTTTATCATGTTCTTCTTGAAAGGGCACGATGTCGCGAGGGGGCGGTGATTTACACCGCAATTGAGGAATTTTTTCTCTTCGTTGTTGCATTTTTGCCTTTTGTGGTTGTCTGCACTGTATTTTATTTTCCTGCTGGCATGCTCTCATAGGGTGGTGGCACAAGCAGTAGCACTTAAAGTAGACCTGTATTTCCGTGAACTCTTCTTTGTCGATTTGTTCTGACGTGATCCTAAAGGTGAACGTTAAGTGTCCGGTTTCAGTGGCCATTTTGGCCATTCATGTGTCTCTAAATACCACTTTAAAAACATAAATATAATCGTTAAATTTAATTAAATCTACCAACGAAGACCAGTTATGATTAGTTTCGATTTCCCTTTTATCTCTTCTGTTTTGTGTCTCCATGCGTCTACAGATCACGCTTCTGTGTGTGAATATTTGGGGAGGGACTTTTGGGGCCAGTCCAATGTATTTTAGTACGATTACTGATTAATATGACGTCAGAGCTTCGACGTTTTTTTCGTTTGGGAATATTGCCGCATATCGTCAGATATTGTCTATTAATCTGACTAGCGCTATATTTAGTCCTGTATAAATTGTGGAGACAACTTTCCCTCTGTCCCGTTTTTCCTGGTTAACGTTTTGAGAGTGATTCTTGTAGTTTCTCTGATCTTGGTAGTGGTTTGTTAAGTGAAGGGGGGAGATATCATCGTATGGATACTGTTCGGTTGTGTTGGAGGATTGGGGTGCGGCATCTAATAATTTTTTACTCTCTTAGGTGAAGGAGAGCCATTGTGGCTTCACCTAAATTATATACCTCTAGAAATTTTACCAGAGACCTTGTACGATGAGGAAAGAGGAGGTAAATGTAGTGTAGTAGAATAAAATGATTTTATTTCCTTATCTACATGTTTTGCTTCTGATCCGATACTATGGGATTTGAGAGATTTTTCGATGGTGTTGTGGTGTTTTTTGTTGATGCTAGTTTTGCACTTATACGTCTCTCGGTTTTTTACTTCATATCCTCGTTGGTTTTTATAAATCTTATATACGAAATATTTATTCGTAGTTTTTGAGGTAAATTACAAGTTTTCAGTTTCTCGTATCCTCATTTCCCGGTTATGCGAGTTCACAAGAGAGCAATGGTCAATAAGCAAATAATGCAGTCATGAAGTGAAGGGAGGGGAAGAAGAAAGAAGTAAGGATAGGACAGATTGAAATAAAGTCAATGGCTTGAATGTTGACCAAGTTAGCCTGTGATTCTGCATAACGTGGGACCCGGACCACGGTGCTTTTATGTTTTCCTAGCTTTTAATTGTTATTATTTGCTGTAACTGTCTCTGGTGTTAATTTTTGACCCATGTTTGGATAGCAGTAAAGGAGGAAGATGATTGAAGAGGAAGGAAGCTAGAGGTTTGCCGAGAGATGTAAGTTGCGTGGAGTTCACGCTAATCTCTGTACTATAAACTAATTTTAGAGTTAAGATCGAAATAAGTTAGAGTGAAAGTGTGTCTGTTTGTATATTCCTTAGTTGTTTTGTTATTATGCTATGTGAGTATGAGATAGGTGTTCAAACCGTTGTTAGCGTTATTAGTATTCCTGCTATGTTAATAAATCGAGTTTCTATGAACTTCGTGGCATAATTCTCGTATCTGTATCTCTTGTTTGGGCTCATGTCCTTTGTTATTTATTTGTTCATTATTCTCTTCTTTATTCATGTTGTGTTTCCTTTTTGGTTCATTCGCACTTTTTGGTTAGTTTTGTCATTCTTTTGGGTATCAGGTCGAATCCGGTGAGTTTGTCATTATTCGTGAATTTTTGTCACAATCTGATTTCCTTATTTGGTTTACACGTAAATCTCCTTCTCCTTGCTTTGGTCCGCTTTCTTTTTAGCACTAGGAAACAGTATATGTTCTCTCCATCCTGCTACTTATGCTATTTGATTATTTAGTTCCTCTCCTATTTCTTCTTGTGTTTTTTCTATGTTTTTTTGGCTCTTTTTTCAATTATTTTGTTTAATGGTTTTATTTTAGCTTCCCCTCTAATCGTGGCGTGTTCGTAATTATGAATACTGCCTTATTCTTTATACGTTGCATTCTTATTAGATTGTTTCTTGAAATCGTGTACATGGCAATTGTTGAATATATCAAAGTAGGGCATATTATGGCCTGGTAGATCTCTTTCTTATTTTTCATGTTTAGATTTATTAATTTGTAGTGTAAAGTTAGCATGCTTCGTGCTTTGTTTATTCTTTCGGTCTCGTGTTTCTTGTAACCATTTTTGGTAATAGTTAGGCATAAAATCCTGCCTTCACCGTTATACCTAAATCGCTCTCCATCTAAGTAAACGTCGGATAGATTTTTCAATAAATAGGTAAGAATTTAAATTTATCTTTATTCATTTTAATTTTCCATTTGCGTTCGTACTCATTTAGATTTTTTATTTTTCTTGCCGTTACTCTAGCCTGCATCTGTTGGTTCCACTAAACACAGGGAATTAATTGAGTGAAATCATATGCGGATTGTATGTTTACACAGCCGTCGCGCCTGGGTGGGAGAGTGTTCAAGGTATACACGAAGTAGAGTGAAGGATTTAATCAGCCTCTCTGAGCGAGGCCGACATCAAGCTTGAATCTTTCAACTTGGTAATTCCCCGTGTCTATGTATGCATAACTTTCCATGACGTAGTCGCATGAAATTCTTTCCAGATAGTTGTTCAGTTCCAGATTTAAAATTTTATGTTGTATGCCTCTTTGTCAGAATTTATCGAATGCCTTCGATATGTCCCAGCATACAATGATAATACTGCATTTCTCTCTTTTCACTTTGGTTATTTTTTTCTGTAATCACGCTGAGAGCCATCTCCGTATTCCTGTTCGTTCTGAAGCCGAATTGTTGATTGTTCCAGAGATTGTTTTCTCTAAGATATTCATTTAATCTTGTGTTTAGGATTTATTCAAACACCTTCCCGATGAAGTCGAGAAGGGATATAGTTCAGAAGTTTTCACCCTGCGAAGGCGGTTATCCCGGCTTCGGTATGAATATCATTTCACCTATCTTTAGCTCATCGGGGAAGTATCCCGTGTTCATACAGGCGTTAAATGTGTTCATTATTCGTCGAGTGTATTATGCGGTGCTTCTATATAATTTTTCCTGGCGAGTCTCGATTTCCGTGGGGCCTTTTGCTTAAAATTGGAAATAGTGTTCTTTAATTTCCCGATTGTGATATCGGAGTAAAATCCTTCGTTCGCATACCGTTCCTTTTCTACGTAATGATGTGGAAAAGTCCTCTTAATCCGTTCATTTAGTTCGTGAATTATCTGGTTTTCGTAGTCTATTTAATATTTCTCGTTTTCTTCTTCGCTTAGGTTCAACACACCTTTCCAGTGTTCCCTGAAAAGTCTTTCAATCTCGCTTTCATCTTCGATTAATTTCCCGTCACTTTCCATAACCCTAAAATACTAAACATGTTTCCCTGTTTTGATTCATCTAAACATTGTTGTATCATACTCGATTTTGGAAATTAAAAAGAGTAATTAATCCTAAATATATATTAAAAAAAGGTTATAACAGTTAATTTTAATATACTTAATTGCTTTAACATTATTATATCTTAATTACTTACAAATGAGGTTGATAATATCATAAAAAAATAGATTTATCATAGAAAAATATAAAAAAACAGGCTCGCCGATTTTCCCCTAACTGGTCCTAGCCCTTCCCAGATATGTTGTCTTGACTCCCAGGGGGTTGCTATTACCCAAAGCTTCCATAGGCTGTAGGGAAGAGAGGTAGAAGGAGGCTGTGATAGAACGGTCTGAGGCCGCTTTAATTCAGCCTCTATCACATGTTAACCATGCTCACCCATATGCTTACCCACGTGCATCCTGCCTGCGAGAGGAAGCAGAAGCGTGTTATCTCGCATCATAGCCAATGTTTAATCAAGGAAGCTCACTTCCCCGTTTCGCCTCCATACGTCGATCTCGCCAGATTGAATAAGACTTATGGGCAGATAAGGTATTTTCTCAGGCACCACCGGGACATTCCCCGAAGTTCCCCACTCAATTATCCCCTCCGCCAGGGAGATTGCTTCGGCTATTTATACCGTAGCTTTTCCCAATTGAAGCAGATCCAGATTATCTTCGCGAGGCATCAAGCCGATCCGGTCTCCCTTGTGCACCTAGGAACTCTGCCGAGAAACCCCTTATTGTCCAGAAGAGGACAATATCCATGGAGTGCCAAGGTTTGTGCCCTTCGAGACGCCAAGTCACCAAGGCCCCCCCTGTTGTTCAGAAAGAGAACAACGTTAGAACAGCCATTGTTCTTTGAGCCCGTTTGACAAGAAACGGTTCTCACCCGACCCCCCTTTTGTTGAGAAAGAGAACAACGTTAGAAAAGCCATTGTTCTTCAAGCTCGTTCGTCAAGAAACGTTTCTCGTTCCCAGGAGATCACGTCAGGATAATTTAATTCCCCCCCTTTTTAACGTTCTTCAAGTGAACGCTTGATTTCAACACTAACCTCTATTGTTCATCTAGAACATCTCTGATTTGCTGTCACCAAGATCACTTGTACTTCCGAGCCCCACTTTGCTCTCACTCCTCGAAGACAGTCCTTCCCCCTCGTTAAGGACAACCCCACGAAGAACCCTTTTGCTGAAAATCACAAGTTGGACCAAAGATTCCTTCGCATATTCTTCCTCTGTGCAACAACTTTGTAATTATGTAAGCTGAGCATTACCTTTAATCATTAAACCTTTTGTCAACGCAACCCTGTCCTTTAATGGTTAAGCGAACCATTCCCCCCTTTTTTTGTTTGTTTACCTTTTTAAATCTCTCCAAATCTTAATCCCCAGAATAGTCAGATATTCCCATGACCCTTCTCATTCCTCGTTTATTTAAACATTTTTTTTGTGTGTTGTTGAAAGTTTAATTAATAAAACACTATTTTATTAATGGTAGCCATATTATTTATCCTTGTGCGCCGTTCTACTTCTTAAGCATATTGAAGATAAATAAGCCTCTCCAGGCCCCCCTCCCTTTTTGGTCTAACCTCGGTCAATCAGATCACCACTCACTCTAAAAATGAGAATAATTCCATCAACGAATAGTAATATATGAAGTATCGTCGAGGGCCTATTCTACGACATATATATATATATATATATATATATATATATATATATATATATATATATATATATATATATACTATTTAAATTTGGTGTTAAGTTGGTAAGGGTTAACGCTATATCTTTGCAAACACTGGTCTCAGTCGAGTGAAGCATAGTGTTATTCGTTATAAGAATAGAGTATAGTAGTTCCCTTTTGCTTTGACGATTGCTATCCCCTTTTTAAAACTTAAGAAGCTGGAGTAGCTTAAGGAACTGTTATAATAATTTGTTTGTGTTTTTTTTGTGTTATTTTGGTCTTTGGTTATCTAGGTCGAGAAACCAATCACGAATAGGTCAGTGCCTATATTTAGGTAGACCAATTCTCTAGAAGGTATAATTCTTACCTCAAGGAATTTATTTGGTTGACTATTGCGCCTCCAAGTGCAAATATGACTTAGTTGTAAATCTTCAAAGCGCAAAGAGAATCCTTGGGACTTTCCGGAAGAGAATTGATTAAGTACATTTAAAAAGAGCAACGATCAGAAAGAGAAAAGTTAAGAGAAGAAAGGCAAAGAGAAGGAGAAATCCAACGAGAAGAAAGAGAAAGAGAGATCCAACGAGAAGAAAGAGAGGAACGGAAAAGACAAGCTGAGCTTCACCATGAGCTTGAAATGGCTCCCGTACAGGCTGAAACCTAATCGGTAAGTTCACTTTCCGAAGCACCGCCCAATCTCCCACTTAAACTCCCCAATTTAAGGGATGAAGAGGATTTCGGAGCATTTTTAGCACACTTTGAAAAGATCCTCAAGATCAATAACCTGGAATGGGAGGCTGAAGGTGTATTAAAATTACTTCCCCTTTTAAATCGTAAATTGCACAACATTTTCATATCTTTACCATTTGAATGTACAATTGACTACAGCACCTTAAAAGCTGAGTTATTGGCCGCTCATAATATGACTCCCGATTTCTACGGACAAGAATTTCGTATTAAACCCGAACAGACGTTCCGTCAATTCGGATACATTGTTCAGAGGAATTATAAATTCTGGTTAGAATCCTCAAAGGTTGTTCCTAACTACGAGTCCTTAACAGACTTCGTGTTACGGGATCAATTTTTGGCGTCTCTCCCGACGGAGATCCCCGCGTTTGTAAACAATCGTCGGTGCCAGACCTTTAAAGAGTGTACCGAAGAAGCGGATGTCTATGCCGCAAGCCATAATTTATACCCAAAGGAGAATCGAACTTCTCACCAATCCACCTACCAGGAAAGAAGGAAGGATTCGCGCCCCTTTCCAGGAAAGCCAAGAAAGTTTCCAGGCACGGTAAAACCCCCAAACTTCTTTCCCCCAAACCAACAACGGGACATTATACCTCCCTTTAAGATTTCTCCACCATCACTCTTCCCGAAGCGACCAATCATATGCTTCACCTGCGGTGTAGAAAACCACATGAGCTGGAATTGCCCCCAAAATTCTAGGTTTAAAAGCAGACCAGCCCACCAAGTTCACAAGCTTAATGCCACCCCGGCTTCCCTGGTGGTGCATACCCAAGCATCAACTTCTCCCCCTCCGTCAGGCCACCAGGTTAATTTTATTTTTGATAAAAGTTTCCCGAGAACTTTGAAATTTGAGGAAGGCAGCGTAAACGGCTGCCAGGTATCTACTCTCGTCAGGGACACAGGGTGCGCGTGATTCATCGTGTCCGACGAGCTCCTCCCCCCATTGGACCCTAACCACGAAAAATTTGCGGTGGTACATTACTACCTTGGGCGGGCGAACCGATTCCCCGTCGTTAGATGTTACCTGCAGTGTCAGTATGTTGATGGCTGGGCTGAAGTCATTTTAGCACCCATAGTAAGCTCCAACCCTGTGTTCCATGCCGCCCTTACTTGTGGCCGAGCTAAGATATATTTGTTATGATGTACTCGTTTATCGTTTTAATTTCTGCATTCTTAATATTCATTGCGTTTGTCAATATAAAGTATTTGATAGTTTTGTAGGTGTTTCTTGGTATAGCGATTTCGTTGGATGTTTGTATATGCATCTCTATTTTCTCTAATTCATCGCCGAATTCCTCTTAAGTTGCTTCATTTAGTTTATTAGGTTCGTAGTCATTCTATTCTTGTCTGTATTTTTCCCCAGTCAGCTCTATGTTACCTTTTCCACTGTTTAACGGGTTTTGTATTGGTTGTTGGTTTATGGTTTATAGCGTTGCGATATGGTCGCTGCCGAGAACATCAACAGGTTACATATGGTAGATAAAATTTAAATTGTAGCTTGCAAGGCAGATATCTGAACTAGTTGCCATTGTGTTTACGATGTATGTTGGGAAGTGTGGTCCCAGTCTTCTCAATATTATTCTTTGTATTAGGGTTTGTAAGTCCTTTCCTGTTTGATTCCTTCTTTTGCAGCCGGTATCTGAGCACCTTGCGTTTACATCTCCCACAAACAAGGTTGGTAGTTTATTATTAAATATCCTCACAAAATTATTTATTGGGAGATCCGGGCGTCACGGTGGTTGGTAGCTTGTAGTAATTATTAAAATAATTAGTTCCATTTTAACCTCGATTACAAGGTAAGATTCGGTTAGTCCTTGTATTGTTTGTACTCTAATTCACCTTTAATTGCTATGGCTGCTCCTTCGTGTGGTTTGTTTGTGTGGTTAGTCGCTATTACGTGGTAGTTCCATATATTTAGTTTGTGAGTCTCAAGGTTAATCCAGTGATCTGAAATTAGAATGACGTTGGGATCTATTTTTCTAAAAATATTTCCGTATATGTTTTGTTTATCCTTCCAGCCTTTTGTATTTATCTGTGGAATTCTTAATTTTATATTATTTATCTTCTTAGTATGTTCTTAACGGTTATTCTTTTGGGGAAGAGTAGAGGTATTACGTAAATTAAGTTTTATCTTTTTCTGGTATTTCTGCATTTCATCTGTCCTTGTTGAGGTCTGACTCTTATCTGTTTCACAGTTCGCGTTTGGTATTTCTGGTCTTTGGTCGCATGCCAAGGTACTCCTAGTCCATTTTCTTTTTTTGGCGTGATTTTTTTATAATTCTCGTCGGTGCTGCTTTCAGTTTCTGTTTCCTCACTTTCTGTGTCTTCCTCTTGTTCAGATTCGCTTTGCTTTCTTTGTCTTTCTTCCAATAGTTTCATTTTGTATCTTCTGAAATTTTTATAACAAAAATATAGCTGATGAATCAATATTTTGCAGGAATTTCATTGGTTCCAGACCATTTTCCCTGAGCATAGAGTTCAAGGTGGCGGCTAATGTTCCTGGTTGGGCAATGTTTAAGACGTGTGAGTGTAGAATGAATGTCAGTATTTTTACATTCAGAGTTCCGTCAAGCGTCACTTCACTGGTCGGTCCATTGTTTTTTGTTGACTCGCATACTATGTGGAACACATGTATGTATTCCTTAAAGTTTATTATGTTTTATTTCATCTGGAGAGTGTTCCCCCACCCATGATTCTACTTTACCGAATACGATGCTTCGGTTGGAAATAATCTGGGGTGGTACTTTACCTTCTAAGTCGATTTTTCTTAACTGATGGTTCCTGCCGATGAAAGTAGCAGTTCGACATCGTTGTTTTCAGCACATATGACAACAAATCCATTAGGTATTTCTACGCATTTAATCAGGGCAATTTGTAAATCCTTGAAAGTGCTTTGTGCTACATCATATTGTTTCCGTTTTATCCCGTGCTGAATCAGCTGAAGTCGGAGCCTTTTGGGGGGAAGTCCTGTAGGTCCATGTTTATTGTTTCACTTTTTTATGCCCCCCTTCCCAAGTAGGGGGCAGGTTATCTGGAATATATGGTAGTATATTATTTACCCCACTGCACGAGTGGTAGAAGCCCAACTATCTGTTCCTAATACTATCTCGCCTGCCTGCTCTGGAACACATGCTCCCTGAGGACCATACCTAATTAAGCCTAGCCCTATAAGCGGTCCTGCAGTCAGATTCGGGCTCGTCACCGTTAACCAGGCTCCTTCTCTGGCAACCTATTGGGGTCTACTTCGGGAGTTCACTACACCCTAATACTGACTACTTCTGAGACCTTGCTGGTGGTCAAGTTATACAGTGCTAGATGGGAAAAAGTAGGTGTGTCGTGGTACAACCACTCTATACTATTATCGCGGTTCATATTCTAGAGTTTTATGAAACTGGTGATGAAGGGGAGTCAAATGATGAATATTGGTGAAAAGAACATACTTTTGGCAGAAAAATGGAACTCTGATTGATCTAACCTGCATCAATTTAAAATTGAACCATTGTTAGTTCTGAGTTATTTACTAATTTTACTACTATCTTAGTTACCCATAAAAGATCAAATTTACCGTTTTCGATCATCAATGTATTTATGGAGTATGAAAGATATTTGTCTACAAAATGTAAAAATGTATTAGAGAGACATGAGAAGTACGAGAGCTGTTAAAAATGACCCTTAATTTTGTTTGGTCTATCTAAAAAATTGCAAGTAGCCAGTACTAATTACTCAGTTGAAAGCAATATTCCAGTAGTGTTGCCAGTTCTAGGAACTATTATAACTGGTAACTGCTTATAGAGCATTTACATTTTATTTGAATGCTATTAAATGCTGTGAATCATTTTAGAATAACATATAATTATTTGGTAGAGATTATTTCTTAATCTAAGTGCCATCTTTTCATATGCAGATATACCTGCGATTAGTGTGACAATGGCGAAAATCAAGACAAGAGCCAAATCAAGTTCTCATCTGACTAATTTTTTTGGGACTGGGCAAGAGCTAATGGTGTCTTTGTTAATAATAATAAGAGATATTTTGAGATACGGCATCTACCTGAGGGCGGAAAGTGAAGACGATCGGGGAAAGTATGAAGTGGACCAGCTGGTAAAAGACATGTATCAGGGCTTGATTAATCAGTGGACAAAGCTAATGCTCTCTTCAAACCACCCGTTGTAAATCAAAAGGTCACAATAATATCAAAGCTTAAGGAGGTGTGGAAGGAGGCAGTAAAAGATTCCCTTGGTAAAGAAAAAAATGAAGTAAAGGAGAGGATCATTGCAAAACTAGATAAGTTATTCGATATATTGACATTCACATGTCAAATTTCCAGTTGTGAGAATTAGGAGGTAAGGCTGTGAGACTGAAGGCCACATTAACCTGCTGTAGTAAACAGAAAAAAATACCTACTAGGGAATTGGCATTTATTAAAGGACAAAAGGAGAAGGTTGGAAGTAAAGGTACCTTTCAACTCTTCAAATTGGAGGTCCTGATATTCCAAAGCATAATGGACAATTAAGAGCTTCAAAAAGGAAATCAAAAAAAGGTTAGCAGAAAAAAAGAGAAAAAGTAATGAGGAATGCGATGTTTCAGCAGGAAAAGCAGCAAGAAAATAAATTGAGCTTTTTGGAGCTGAAAGTAACGATCTGGAATTAGAAAATTGTGAAGTTAACAACATTTTGCTTGATGAAGTAACTTTTGAAGCTGTCCACCAGTAAGTAACTTTTGAAGCACTCCACCAGAAATAGAAAGAATTATAATGAAGTTCCAAATATTGCTCTTGCTAGTATAAGGTATGGTTTCGGATTAAGACCAACTACAGCTATATCAATAGCAGCTTTAATAGATGCTGGATTCATTACTAAGGAAGTTACAAATAAAGTAATTGATAATAATAAAGTCAAGAGAGCACATGAAAATCTAATGACAGTTATTGAACATTAGTTTGAGCAACACTTAAGGAAGGATGGGGGAATTTCTTGTGTTCTCTTTGATGGACGAATTGATGTAAGAAACTTTATGATGGAGGCAGAGGAAAGTGAAAATTGTGTCCAGCAAATAAAAAAGTGGAGCATTACACTATCATCAGCGAGCCTAGGAGCAATTACTTCTTCCACTTTGTCCCAGAAAAGGCTACAAAAAAAGAATCTCATGCAGAAAAGATCGCTAAGGCAATGTTTGGATGGCTGGGGGAAGGGGGTTTGGATATATGCTTAATAGCCATTGAAGGAGACTCTACGAATGTAAACACAGGTGGAAATGATGAAGCAACGAGAAAAATGGAGCTCCATTTGGGCAAAAAGAATGTTTGATAGGTCTGTAACCTGCACACTGGGAAACTCCCTCTCCGTCATCTAATTATCAACTTAGTTTGCCCAACACTATCTACCAACAGTGAAGCCATCCTCCAAACCCTCCTATGCTCTGGAGATCAGGCGGAGAGAACTGAAGGGGTGAATAGAATCCAGACCATTAAGGGAGAGGGTACCCAGATACTTAACTGAGAGACTCCTTTGTAACGCTTAGAAGGACACCAAACATAAATTGCTATGCTACCACGATTGGAAAACGCTACAAAATGAATCCCATGTAGGGAAGATGACTAAGGCTATGTTCGGATGGCTGGGGGAAAGGGGTTTGGATAAAAGCATAATGGTCATTTGAGGAGACTGCACGAATGTAAACACAGTAAATGATGGAGTAATGAGAAAAATAGATCTCCATTTGTGCAGAAAACATGTTTGGTTGGTCTGTAACCTGCACACTGGTAAACTACCTCTCCGTCATAGAATTATCAACCTGGATGGCCAAACACTCTCTGATGACAGTGAAGTCATCCTCCAGACCCTCCTATGTTCTGGATATCGGGTGGAGAGAACTGAAGGGGTGAACAGAATCCAGACCATCAAGGGAGAAGAGACACAGATACTCAACTGGGAGACTCCTTTGTAAGGGATAGAAGGACACCAGACATCAATTGTCATGCTAACAGGATTGGAGATCTGATTACTTGGTCAAATGATGTCTCTGAGCAACCTGTCACTTTCTCTTTAAGTACTTCTAAATTGAAAAACCTCATTGACTCTCCTATGTAAGTATCTGACTTGCCGTGTCACACACACAACATTGAGAGGGTTGTCGGAATGGTGACTGAGGCTTATTCCAAGTATTTCTCACATGAAAAGGGATGGAGGAATCAGGGCACAAGAGAGAAGTAGACGTCTGGTGTCCAGGAATTAGTCAAAGCAGGATTTTTTGTGCTCTGGTGAAGTTTAACTTTTGAATATGACCCAAAGTGACCCATGCAGCTATATGTGGTGCTTTGCATACAGATTTTCTCACTCAAAAAACATTTAACTTTGAGGTTACTTTGTGTTCAAGTGTACTTGCATTAAATAAAAATAGGTTACATAAGCTCTTGATGAAAGGGAAAAATTTACTTTTATTTAGATGGAAATTTGTGTAGGTAGGAACAATTGTATAACAAAATAAAGTTCTTTTTCAAAATCTACACAGGAAAATCTATCATTTTAGCACCTCTCATTAAAGAATTTAATGAAAATATATGGTTGCCCAAAAGTATGACCCACCCAACTTTACCATACACTTCTCCTATATTATGTGGGGGAAGGGGGACTTAATCACCTACTGCAACGCGAACTGTTGAAGGACCGTTCGCAGTAATTAACGACCGACCCGGTGACACTTGAGGCGTTAGGTTTTGAAATCATTAATAATCAAACAGAGTTAAATAATGGTTTGCGAACTTAACTTGAATAGGCCGAAAGTAGCGTGCAAGGTTAGTTAAAGATGAACAACAAAAATATAATTTTAATTACAAGATTAAAATAAGAATAATAATAGACAAAAGGGAATTATTTAAATTGAAATAGTCTCTTGATAATTCTTATGAGGAGAGATCCTTAAATGAAATCAATTGATTAATGTCACTAGGCTAGGATCAAAAGGGAAACTTGAAAATACTAAGAATGCAATGGGTTTCAGTGTTACGGGTCGTTCACGTCGAGGAAGGTCCTTTTTGCGATGAGGCGAGTGAAGAACGATCCTATAAGACAGGTAGGGGCACGATCTGAATGAACCAGGTGGGGCACGACCCGAATGAGGCAGGTCGAGTTGGATAGGAACCAACCTTCCGATGAAGATAGCCAAACTTCAAATATGACGATCGACTGGGAATGTCAGAATTCTTGTAAATCCACTGAAAGAGGAATCTTCTTTCCCTCAAAGGTAATCGATGGAGATTCTCTTCGTTTCCATTAAACGAAGAGAGACTGTTGCGCAAATTCAAAGGCTTGCCGTTTACAAAAGCTATCAATTAACTTGAGTAGAATCTTGGCTGAAGAATTTTACTGCCTGACGAACGCTCAAGGGACGAAACGATAAAGACGGCCTTAATGTGCGGGCGGAAGTCCTCGAACTACAGAATAACCCGAGTATTTATATGTCCGATTCTGAGGGGGAAAAGGTAGTTTGGAGAAAGGAGCCACAAGCTCCAGACATCTTAATCTGGAGACGGAGTCGACTCATGATTTAGCAGCAAGGGCGAGACAGAGCAGCTCTTTCACACTTCGTCAACGGTGGTGGGGGAGATTCTTGGCCCAGAAAATGACGTCATCCACGCAGGGATACCATGGCACGTGGTTTCCGATAAATTCAGGGGGGAAAGGGCAGATTTTGTTCCTTTACAAGGGGAATTTTAGATATAAAAAGGTATATTATGAGATAGAAAAATTTGATGAGATCACCGCTTTGGGATGATTCTCTGTGAATCAGAAAGAGGAGGTCTCATCAATCTGTCCGATTCGTGCATATACTGTATTTCTTCTTTCTTCTCTTTGGTATATACTTAAACGTATATAGAAAATGCTCTCTTTGCCAGGTTATATTAAGTCAAAAGATCGATGTCAGATGGACTGAGCCGTTCATGAAGTGAAAATGGTTTTTAGCGGGCTATTTATTTATCCTACTCGTAGCTTGAACGTATTGTCAAGTGAAACTGGCCAATCGGGCGGGTGGAATTTCTAGAACAATTTTAATGTTCGATTTCAACTTGTAGCCTGAGTGTTGAGGGTTGGGATTTCTTCTTTGATTATGATGGCTTCAAATATATTCAGTCTAGATTAATTTCCCTCATTCCTTTTTATTGTGGTATTTTCAACTAATATATCCCTTGTTAAGCTAGTCACATGTATGCTCACCATATTATTTCATGGGGCTCCGGTTTGAAGGTGCATTGTTAAACGGCTCAAACGGGTGGTGGTTGTCATACTAACAAACTTAGAGTTATTATGATGCTTCCAGTCTTCATGCAGGCAGTTAAACTCGTAAACTATGTTGATAGACTTTAATTTCGAGGAGTCTGAGCAGATGTTACTTTTCATTACGAGATTGTTAACTTTTTTTGTTTTATAATATATAAGGAGTTGAATCATGTTCGTTTGACTTTTGACTTTAATGTTATTGTTAACAATATCCTTGATGGTTTTTTGATCTACTTTGTGGCCGATGATATTTGGTTTCTATAAAACAGTTTAATGTTGTTATTTATTCATAAGTATATTTTAAGACGGATTTCTTCTCGAATTGCCGCTTGATTATTTTTAGATGTTCTTCATTTTGGAAGGTGATATAGATGGCGTCGACGTATTGGCAATACGTCTGTGGCTTATTGTCGATATTGTCTAATAAATTCTCTTCGATTTGACCCATATAGTATTTGGCAAATTTCAGAGCCAGGGGCAATCTCATTGACACTCCATCGACTAGTGTGTATACATATCCGTCCGCTGTAGTGAATATGGCTTCTGATGTGCATGCCCCCAGCATGGTTGCTGTTGACTAGCAACCCGTAGAGAAATTTTGAAGTGAAAACCGAACGTTTTACTTTATCTATATGGCCAGAATAAAATTGAATGTAGCAACCAAAGGTGATCGGCTTCCGATAGACAGATAATTTAGAGCCAGACAGAGTCCTGTGAATTATAAGATCTCTTAAAGGGAGGACATTATTTGCTCAAGTTCTAAGGAAAATATAATTGATAGAACCAAAGAATACAGCTCATTGAGTAAACTATGGACATCCCTATAAGTAGGCTACGAATATATAATATCATATATGTATCTAAAACAAACAATGAGGAAATCTAAAATTGTACGGAGAAAGGTAGTTTAAAAATCCATATACAAATTAGAAATGAGAGAAAATAAACAATTTTCCATATCTAACCGAACTTTTGAAGGTAAAATTTGGCATTAAACGAAAAGTTACGATGTTTTTCATGCACACAGAGATCAGGTCAATAAAATGATTAACAAGTAAAGGAATATCTGGAATAATTAATCCATAATAACAATTGCACCATATTTATTTCCCTTAGTAATGTGCATTGAAGCATTATTTTAAATGGCAACTAAGGCACGACCGAAACGCGACGATTAATTATAAGAAGTCAGAATAGCTAAACATTAGTAAACACAAACTTTTGCAATAGAAACAAGTTTACTAGGAATGTTATTAAATTTTTAGAGATTTACAAAACCTTTAGCGATCGACACATTAGATTTTCTGGGCGGAATAGAGAAATTCAAACCAAACCCCAGAGCAGCAATTGTAGTTTCGTCAAGTTCTTGCGTACGAGGTTAAAAACAGTTTGTGGTTGACTGTTTATACTCCAACTATTGTTACAGATGAGGTGTTGTGTAGTATCCAAGCTAGATTCTAATTTTTTTCGAACATTTCCTGAGGGTCTAGAAGATGGAGTCTTGAAAACCGTTCAACCATATGGCAGGGATGTCAGGAGTAAATGCATGACGACATGCGTTGATTTCCTTAAAAATAATAGGGATCTAGTACCCCATGAGTGAACTATGCTTAGAAATAAGAATACGTTGTATATCCCCGAAAGGTTGGCCATTAATAGACTTATAAGAATTGCCAATAAAATACTGAGGCAAATCCTTCTCAACTAAGCACTTCTTAAGACAGGATGTATAACTTTCTGTCCTACGCACGGAGCAAAGCAGCACGCTACCTTTTTACAATGCGTTTCAACACCATTTAAAGTTAATTTAAGTTTTATAAGACAAGGGTGCTGTTGAAGTGGCACGTCGGATCCATAATGGATATAAGAAACTCACAAAGTAGATAATGAGTGGATCAATGATTTAAAAAATTGCACAGGAAAGATAAAAAGTGGGATCCATGTATTTCGAAACTGTATTCAGTTTATTCACAAGAAATACATAGAGAATTATTTTACATGATGCGTATATATAGGAGAAATATAAGTGACGCACCGCCTATGTACATTGAAAATATACAAAACCTAGTAGGTATCAGAATTTGCACACGAAATTAATTTTAAATGAATTCACCGATCTTCGGTTTGACTTAAAACACACGAATCAAACACCAAAAACCAATTAGAAGGGATTTAAAGAAACAAACAGAAAACAAACATTCCTCAGAAGTTTGCCAATTAATTAAACGTGGGTTGTAAAATTTCAACGACAGAATAAAGGTGGCACGAGTGTGCACAGAAGAAAATCAAATCAAGAGCAAAAGATTTATAACACAATCTTTGACATATATATATATATATATATATATATATATATATATATATATATATATATATATATATATATATAGGCTGTACCGAAATTAACGATGTACTTGAATGAAATCAGGCAAATGTTGAGCAACTCAGCATGCCATCGTCAATAGCGTTTGCTCTTGGTCGTAAGCACATTGATCCCCAATCAGGAACCCCAACATCTTGGGATCATCGGCATCTAGAGGCCATGGGAGAGAGATTTAATGGATTTTTGTGTGAGAGAAATTTGAGATATTTCTCTTTGTGAACGCTTTCGCCGTGCCAAATGTTTATTTGAAGGTGCTTCTTTCGGTGCCTATATCTCGAGTTCCAATCTAATTCAGAGCCATTTCTCTCCTCTTCCCTCACTATGACTATCGGCAGAGCCTACCAATGGATTAGGAACACATCTAGCACTGTATGCAAGCATTATATGAATCAATTACCAAAAGACTTGTGTTATATGTTTCAAATACTCATATATCGCATTATCGGTACATTGCATATGTATGCCCTCCTCACCTTTCCTGGAATTTCATTCGCGCTTGTGATTTCTTTTTTTTATTTTTGTGGGTCTCGCATATCGGCTAATGAAATAATATATTAGTAAGATCTTTAGAGCATTTATTTCTTATTTAAAAGTAATTAATTAAATGCTGCCGAAGAAGGGGTATAATGGAAAGCTACAAAAACGAGCTCCTTTTGCTTCTGTACTGTGAAGGCAGCCCCAAAATCAAAAAAACATTGAAAATTTACAATACCATACCAATTTAAAAAGGAAAATATAAAACCAAAATAATTTGCTGATGTAAAATTTATGTACTATTTTTCTGCAAATGAGATTGAAAAGTAGTAATTATACGATAAGAGTTCAAGTAGAGAAGTTGCATCTAATTGCCTTACATATATCCAATAAGTAATCGAGTCTTTCATTCCTTGCCCTTATTATTCAAAGTGTTTGGCAATTTAAACGTACATACGTAGTTTAAAATCTGTCTTAATAATTTCTTTTTATACTTTAATCCTAAGAAATTCCTCCCACTCTAGCATTAATATATCAGGTAAAAATAAGATTTAATTCCACGATAATTTTCGACATATCATAGATTGCTACAATCCATAAACCAAATTGCCAATATAGCTTGGTCCCATAGAGTTTTGACGTAGAATAATATGTATTTCTGGAAAATCAAGAAACTCATGGTAGCAAACACTTTAAAAAAGAATTTATACTGGGATACCATAAATAATGGTGATCGCACTTTATTTTTTGTATCCTTTTCCATCAGATATTTTAATCCCTTGAACAGCAATCGCTTTCCAAAACGAGGAAAAGGCGAAAAGGATTTCATAGTATTTATTTGTTGTATTTTACAGTCTTTTGGAGAAATAACACTCTTTTTGAGGTCCTGTTGGTAATAGTATGTAAGAATAAAGGGCGTTTATTCTGATTTATAATAAAACCTCCAAATTTTATCATATCACAGTCGCAAGTCTACTCCCTGACTTTAAATATAGAGAAAATTGAATACTTGCACTTCTCGCGAGATTATCTTCTCTCTATAAATCTACCCAATTAATCAATGATAATTAAAAGAGGGCTTAATACTTAAGATATATAAAGTTTATTAGCCACAATAAATAGCCTTATGAAATAAGTAAGTGAACATAGTTAAACCCTATGCGATAAACAAACACAAGTAAGTAAAACTGAAAAACAACAAGAAAATTGATTTATTAGCAGGATAAAATCCGTATAAAATTTGTTGACCAATAAATCTTTTTGCTCGGTGACATTACCAAACAAAATAAGTCTCGCTGTTAATATAAATCCCTCAGAGAAAGTTGTTTCAGAAAACATAATATGATGAGTTTTCTTGTTCTTGCATTTAGGTGTATTTTTCTTAAATTTATTTCTCTTGCTCTATATTAATGAAAAATAATTGATTTTCTTTCATTAAGGTAAAATACAAAATGTATAACACTTAAAAAAAAAGAAAAGGAAATATCATAAGTAGTTTCTGCAACTGGAAAGGCAGCAACACTCTTTGTCTTAATAAAACTTTCGAAAATTCATTATTTAAATTTCAGGGCCTAAAGACGGATTGAGATTTTTCTTATATGCGAAAAATGCGTTTTTCGATCTATAGTAATAGGAATCATATTCCACACATGAGAAAATAAATACCACATTTTAGCAACAAAAATGTTCTGTTTCAAAATTGTACAGGGAAAGTCACACAAATCTTGGGGTGAAAAAGTAAAAAGAAAACCCCCAATTGAATTAAAAGAAGAAAATGGAGATATATGCTACGGTAAAAAAAGCAGATTAATTAAAGATATATTTGAGGTTCATTATTTTTTACTTAAAGATTCATCACCAGCATTTCCATCACTGCCTGATATCTTAACTGGAAATTATGCTTTTACAAACTTTATATATATTAAGATATTTAGTTAAAGGTTTATTTATATATAAATCTATACAGTGTTTAAAACAAGTTAATTTGTTATTAAACAGTCTTTCATAAGCTTTGCTGGAAACTGCACAATGAGCAAGAAATAGCCTAGGTAGATTATGTCACTATTCACTTTCTAGCAAGGGCTACGAAAGCATAGGCCACTACAAATTCATTAATGGGACACCCAAATGATATCTAAAGTTTCGAAACTTACCCATCAAATCACTTTCTCGTGAACAGCAACCCACACGTTTACTCTATGATTACAAGTCCGACCTAGACGCTGCCTAATCGCAATAAGTATTGAAGCAAGCTGACTTAAAGTTTTAGCATCAGCCATGCAGATATTTTGCATCATTTAAAGGAAACAGGCAAAGTGAGCAAACTGGACATATGGATTCCAAGGAAACTGAGCGACTTCGAGCGTCCAGCTGCATACACGCCTGCATGACACTCCTGTCCAAGAAAGGTTGTTTAGATTGCCTGTACAAAGTGGTTACGGAGGAAGAGAAATGGTGTCTACACTGAAACATGGCGCACTAAAGAAGCTGGCTAGACAAAGGTACACTTGCACACCATCGGGAAAAGTCCGACCGATATCAAAGGAAACTTTTGGTTTGTGCCTGTTGGTGTGTTAAAAGAGTGATTTACTTGGAAATTTTATAACACAATAAGTCCATTGATTCACGAAAATACAGTAAACAACTGAGTCAGTTGGCAGATGCAATTTGACGGATCTCATTTTTCTTCGGGATAACGCCCGAACACACGTCGCAAATCATACCCGTGAAAAATCCCTGGAGCTCGGGTGAGAAGTTTTCCCTCCCCTCAGTACTCGGTAGACTTGGCGCCAACATAATAACATCTATTCCCGGCACTGAAAACCCATTTGTATGTTAAACGTTAGCAAAAGTTTAACTAAAATTAAATGTATTTGGAAACTTCCTAGAGAGCTAACTTGTTGAACTTTACAAAAAAGGCGACCATGATTTATCCCGTAATTAGAAACAGCTTTTGCAACATTGTTTTGTTGTAAATCATTGTCGAAATAATTTGTGCTGGAACTTTGTTTCCAACCTATTAATTTTACTCACCTTTAATCATCTGAATCCTCATCACTTTACTTCCCTTACTCATTTAAAATCCGTTTTATAATGAAATTATATTACTGATACGAATAGTCACATTAATGACAGTGAAAATTATTTTTAGGAATATGGAAACTAATCTTCAATATGAATAAATATATTCCTGAGTTGAAGATGTGACTAACAGAATCTAATTATTTTCCTCTTTTTTAATATTTTGATCATCTAAATATGGATTATTTAATTTTCCTGAAGTACTCTGCAAATGTAATATCCAAAAAGGCATACGATATCACCTTAGTGAAATTTAGTAAAAAAATAAATTATTGATTAAAAATTAAATATTCAGTCCTCGTGTAATTATTTAAATTATTTAAAAAAGGTTAACGTTTAAGTTGATTTTATTACTATATTCATCCATTCTTTTTACTAAATATTCAGGTGGTAAGAGGTGGAGCACTTTAGTAATGTAAATGTATCTATTATTATAAAATAAAAGTATGAATATCAATTGCGTAAACATGTGTACCAATATTATTAACATATGTTAAGTACTTTGCATAAAACTTCCGAATAAACATTTAAATTATACTGTTGCCCTTAGATTAGAATGGTTTGGGTTTCAGCTACTTTAGACTTTGTCAGTATTTAAAATATGTTAATGATATTAAAGGTTCTCTATATCTTTTTTCATTAAATGTTTGGGTATTAAAAATGTACATATAACGTATCTTCTGGTATGTAAATATTTCCTTCGAAGAGTAAAACTTAAATTAATTCTTCCTCGATCGGCAGGACTTTTGTCCATTTGAAATTTTAGGCCGTCGAACTGAAGCCTAATTTTAATCTTTGTCGTCGTTGCTAGACCTTATAGTTCGAATATGATGGTAATCATTCTTTTAGAGTTACAGAAAGTTAAACCATTGCGGGCTTTTGTTTAAGATGTACTATTAGCTGCCCATCAAGAAACACACGGTCTATCGCAGTTCAAATAACTAATTCTAAAGGTAGGAAAACAAGATATTTAAAGCTGATGAATTACATAAAAATAATTTTGGGATCGAATCGTCGATTTAGGTTTTGCAGGACAGTGGTGACTAAATGAGAGCAGTAAGTGGAATAAATAAAATAGGAGGAAGAAAATAATGAGATGAGAGAGAGGGAAAGAAAGTGCCTGTAGTAATTCGGTAAATATTTGAAAGCAATGAGGTTTGTTAATTCATCTGTAATAAATTATTATTTCCAGAATTACTGATAAAATAAAGAAGGTGTGGTAAGTGAATGTTATTGCTCGCAATTTAAAAAGGCTGAGGACCCCGTTTCCTAAGAGAAATAATAGCCTGTTTATTTTGAGCTGGCGGTAAAATAAATGGAAAAGGACTTGACCAATAGACAGCGTAACACCTTATTTTATTAAATACTGGTGTGATAATAAATGTTTTGGTCTTTTAACAAGTACAGCGATAATGGGTTGGTGAGAAGAAGAAATGATGCTTGTCCTACATATTGCCTCCATCCCTATGAGTTAAAAGAAGACAAATATGAGTAGGAAAGAAATCCAAACAAAAATAAAGAAAAAAATATAAACAGTCAAAGATTTATGGTAAAGAAATATGCTTATTATATGTGATGGAGCTGATTAAATAAAGACCTAACGTAAATTTTGAAAAATTGTATCAACCCACTTAAATAAGTTTATGAGTAAAGCGGCTGTCGCCGTGTGAAAAATTGGCATAAAAATCGAACCGTTTGTTTTCTTGCATTCTTCTTGTGTGTTTGCTCTGTTTCTTTTTTCTCTGTCTCTCTCCGTCTCTCTTTCTCGCTCTGTCTATCTAACTGTCTGTCTGTCTCTTTACCTCTTTCTCTTTCTCTCTTCTTCTCCCACACATGTCTGCATGTTTTCATTCTTTCCATTTTCCTACTTTTCCTGGTTTGTTATTTTTGAAGACCTTGGAATTTTGGGCTAACTAGGTCTTTATGGAAGCATGAATCTCAATACGCTGTTTTTACACAAAATTTCTTTGGTCAAGACAAATGAACGCAGCTTCGTTTAATTTAGGGTGCTTTATCAGCTTCTGCCCCCTAGTTGGATAACGCTGTTCCGCTTACAAAGGGCAAGCGTGTGCATCTTTTCCCTCTTGAGGTAAAAGGGAATCGCTCTCATTTCTCGTTCGCCTCGTCGATGGCCAAGATAATCAAGGTTTTCTGTGTACTTAAGCCACGTATGATATCCTTTGGGAATCTCGCTTAATTCCCTTCGTCTCTTCGATGCTCAAGATTATCAAGGTTCATGTTTGCTTAAGCCGCCTACAATATCCCCTTTGGAGGCCACCGTACGCGAGGTCTTCTCTCGCAAATTGGTGTGGCTTCAATTTAAGGAGATGTCTGCAAATCCTAGGCAGATAGAGACAACCCGAGCTTCTTGCCGCCCAGACCTTAGCATCTGTCTCCCGTGAAGTGATCCCCTTGCCCTTTGATCTCATCAGCAGATCGTCTTTGTGTAATCCGCCCTGATCAGAGGAAGATGACGGAAACCCATTTATACCCCGGAAGATTGTCCTTGGTTGAGATTTCCTGCCGCCCGCAGACGAATCTCGATTTCGTGATTACTTCTCCCTGGAACCGAGGTAATCCCAACCCCCTTCAGAACACAAGACACAGAATATGGGATCTCACGGAAGTTTTTCTTTTTTTTTATAAATTCTACTAAGATTTACCCACAAAAAAAAGAAATGCACACCAAAAAAAAGAAATATGAAACACAACAGCGAGAATTTAATCCCTATCGGATTAAAATTTTCCTTTCTCTTAATCCAGCTCGGGATTTAGTCGAAAGTTACTACCAAAAAAAGGAAACTTATGGAGCTGCGAGCACACAATTACAGTAGTTAATAAAAATAAGTTAATAATTAGTTCCACAATCTTTGAATAACTTTGAGCGAATTAGGAAAACTCGGTAAGAATAAGTAAATGGGGAGAATTGAACTGATCAGTTAATGGCTGCACTGCCATCCGAGATCGGTGCTTTCGTAAAAGATCGACGAGCGTCTACCTTTAAGGAATGCCTGGGAGAGCATCGACACCCTATCGACGAAGACATCCCCACTTCATCGTCCAGAGGTACCCAGGAGGTTTTCCTTGTAAGTCCCACCTCTTCGTTCCCAGTCCAAAGAAGAATTCCCCATTTCGTGTAACGCCATTAGACTTGCTAAATCATTCAATCCAAGTTATTAAATCACTTATATATTTTTCCCAACCAAGTTTCCTTAATTTTTGCCTGTCCTAATATCCTCTTGTCGTACTGATTATTAGTTAGATTTCCATATTTATCTTGGCCCTTGTTCTTATTATTTATATTAGAGTTTATTTTTGTAGAGGTATTTATCTTTCGAATAACTCTTGAGACGAACCCGGCAAACGTATTCCCTTCTAAAGAGCCAACCTATAATATCGCACTCTAAGTAGAAGGTCCTTATTTTTTTCCCCAATTCAATTGTACTCGAGTGCAGCACCGATAAGAGCTGCTTGGCATACAGTAGTGTGTACCTTTAGAGACTTTTTGGTTTCACGCTTTGGTCCCTCGACAGTATTCATTTATTGTTATCTAGTTAACTAACTTATCATTAGTTCTGATCAATGTTGAGATGAAACGAATTTTATTTACACTATAATATCGTACTCTAAGTAGAAGGTCCTTATTTTTTCCCCCAATTCAATTGTACTCGAGCGCAGCACCGATAAGAGCTGCTTGGCATACAGTAGTGTGTACCTTTAGAGACTTTTTGGTAACACGCTTTCGTCCCTCGACAGTATTCGTTTATTGTTATCTAGTTAACTAACTTCTAATTAGTTCTGATCAATGTTGAGATGAAACGAATTTTATTTACACTATACTTTTATTCTTGGTTGGAAACTTTCCCTTCCTGCAGAGCAAGCTCATGAATAATAAAAAAATCGATTTACAATATGAATTTTGGGGACACTTTGGCGAATTCGCCGTTGTGAGCATTACTTTTTAAAATTTTTAGTCTCGTGCGAGTCTAGTTACGCGACTATATCGGTCGGTCGGTACCAGTTTTGCGAATTTTATTTTTGGGGGGGAGGGTAATAACATTGTAACTATTCGGCCAATCCTAACGAAATTTGAAAGCCTCATGTTTTTTACATTCTCTTTCGGATGATATAAATTATAAAGTCATCCCAAGGTGAGACCATCAATTATTTTGTTTTGGCAATAACTATTCGGCCGATTCAAACGAAATTTGAAACCCACATGATGTTTTACATTTTATTTCGAATATTATAATAGCCAAAGTCTTCCCATGGTTAGCCCATGAATGATTTTGTTTTGGCAATAACATCATAACTAATCGACCTATTTTCTATCGAATGATATAATTTTCTAGTTACTTTAAAGGTTAGACAAGATATTATATGCAAATAAACACCTGAGCTATTCTCTTATTATGGCGCATTTTCTTCTCTTCAGTCGGCTGGCTGAACGGCTGGTTACTCGAGTAAGTAGCTCCTCAGCTATATTTCTCAATTCTATTTCTCATACGTGGGAATCGAAGGATGGGATTGCTTTTTAGGTTATATTTATTTGAGTGGTTTGGTGGACTATAATACGAGAAAAGTTTCCCCCCTTCATTTCAAAATTGCTTTATCAATGATAAAGCAATTGATGCGATTGCAATACCTTAAGGTAAAGCAGACCTTTTATCCTGAAAATAAGTGAATTGCCTGGGTAATTTTGAGAGTAGCTCCTTAATAGTATTTTCCAAGATATGTGGAATTTACTAAAAAATTTATATAGATACTTAATATTTTTGAAATGAGCTGAAAATAAAATATAACGAGAGCGTGCAACAATTGTAGGCCGCCTTAGAACATGATGTTATTGGTTTATACATGTTTTTGATATTTTTTAAATCGGGTAATTCTTAGACTTACCACTTCTGCTTTACAAGATTGGCACTGAACCATTTGCACGAGTGAATGTTTCAGTTTTGTCATTGTTCCAATTTCTGTCCTGTTTTAGTTTTCAACAAGCATCCGCTGCATTTATTTATTGCGCTTCTTCTAAGTGTTTGTTAGTTTTCTAAATCCATAGCTTTGTTCTTTCTTCCTCTATAACTTACACTGTCGAAAGACTCCTAAGTACGAGCATACTCGCCTTCTTTAAGCAAATAATTGCTTTTAAGTCTTATTGCCGGGTAAACCGAACCAAAGTCAGTAAATACTTAATTTTATTGTATTCATATTCTGGTCTTCTTTGCAAATATGGACAAAATAACCATTAAAATACGAAATAGAGATTGGAAAGATTGCACCAGTCAAGCACCCTTCGATCCATGCTTCGTAGATCAGGCGTGAAATCTTGCAACGATCTAGTTGTAGCTGTCACTAAAATTGTGGTTGTATTTATATTCATTGTTAGGCATGTATTTAAGTGAATTTAGTTCGTCTTATAAGAGCAAGCAAAGGAAGTCAAATATGCTAGCTTTAAATCCTTAAGAAGATGATTTCCTTGCTAGAAGCTTTAAGCTCCAAGTAGGCGTATTAACACTGCATTGTCATAAACAACGATCTAGTTGTAATTGTCCCTAAAATTGTGGTTACATTTATATTCGTTGTTAGGCATGTAATTAAGTAAATTTAGTTCGTTTATAACATCATAACTAATTATCAGCTAATTCTAACAAAATTTACAACCCTTATATTGGTTTACATTCTCTTTCGAATGATATAATTGCCAAGTTCAGCCAAGATTAGCCCGGGAATTATATTGTTTTGGCAATAACATCATAACTATTCGGCAGATTAAAACAAACTTTATAACCCTTATGTTGTTTTACATTTCCTTTTGAATGATAGAACTGTCAAGGTGCTCTCAAAGTTATTCCGGTAATTATTGAAAGTTTTGAAGGCTATAAGGTCATATATCAGATTAAGTGAGAGCACGCGATACTTTAGTCAGCAGACCTTGTTGACTTGCTTTTGGATATTCAAGAAATTTGGAAGTTCACAAACTGCATACTCCAGGTCAGTTTGTGGGTGTAATAAATTCATTCATTTGCCTATTTGAATACTTTATTATATCAATTCATCTTAAGAAACTCAAGAAGAAGCAAAAGTATTTAAAAGCTCAAGAAGCTAAATTTTCCTAAACCCAAATGGTTTAATGATAACTGAAAATTCAATAGGAAACTAAGTATTTGGAATTTATGTTCTGGACCCTAAATTCCTTTAATATTTCCTTTGATTTGAAATATTAAAAAATTAGAAAGTTCACAAACATGATGTTTCAAGATTAATTTGAGAGCACGATAAAGTCAGTCATCATTCCTTTTCACAACCATAATATGAACTTTGCGTTTTGTTCTTGGATCATTTAGCCCTAAGGAAGTAGTTTTAAGTCATTACATACAACTCTTCTATCATTAGACATTAAATAAGCTATAGAGTGGCCTGAGTTTAATTGAGCACCAATATGTCATTAGTGGCAATAACTTCATAAGTTTGCATGCCATCTTCCATTCTTTATTGTACATCAGAAAATGGTGTTGATTCTGCATTAATCTTTTGGGAAACCACCCCTCTTCGTACCAAATTCCGGAATTCAAATCTTTTAAACAGAATAATGATGAAATTTAGGGACCCAACCAAAGCATTGTGTTTGGAGCATGATGTTGATTGGCAGGTTTCGCAGCTTCTATCAATGCCCCTCTCAGTAGAATTGAAATACCTTTGTATAGCATCTTTTTGAATTGAAGTTGGTATTGCCCGTTATATCTCTTTTCCTGTTTGTGACTTTAATTACATCAATAGACATTGGAATGGTGGTAATGGGTCCCCCTTGACAACCTATTCGTGAGATTTTCTCTTCAACTTGATGCCACAAGTAAGATAATGATGGAATGTTTTGAAGAACACTAGACATACATTGTGCTTTGTCTTGGTGCATCTTATGTTCATTTTATAATTTCATTCTCATCAATCTTAATGTAAGACATTTTAAAGCCACTTTCCTGTTTACATTTGACTCTGAATCTACAACCAGCTTTCCCACATCTCATTTTCAAGGTGATGCAAATGTTGTAATATTATTAAACAGCAGAGTTGATAAGCATCGATCAGTAGGAGCTTGTACATCTACCAAACTCATGGAATTCCTTTTCAATTTCAAATAGTTAATGACCACTTGTAACAAAGATTTAAACCAGCAGTGAGATCCAGTGTTGTAAAACTTAGGAAACTATACTATTGTTATAACAGAGAACTTGTCTTCCTCTTGAGGTGGAGTTATGTTTTAATTTGGCCTGGAATTATTGGAGTTTAAAGGAGTTATGTTTGGAGACGGTATCTTTCTTTTGGATGATACATTTGGTCTGGTAATGTTTGAGTTGGTGAGTAGAGTGCCTGGATTTTCATTCATCTCAGGAAATTCCTCCAAGAGAACAAGACAATTGCCGCAAAGTTATTTTATCGGAAGAGAAGATAAATTTATCAAACTCGATGGCGCAATTACTGTCAATTTTTTAAACATCCTAAAATAATCTTTGCCTTTGGTTTTCCTATAAAGTTTAATTTATCTTGGGTATTCTTTACAAATTGATGAAAGATATTTTATTGATTTCAACGACTATTGTCAGTATGCAATTATTTAAATCCCAGGTGCTCATAGGATCAGCTTTTGACTCTTCTTTAGTGGGATATTAAATAACAACACCATTATAGAGACTGAGACCCTGAACTTTATCACCTGCTATGGTAGAACTGAGTCTGAAAGGGACTTAGGTTCAGCAAAAGAAAAGTTATCACTTTTCTGCCGATTTTTCCGATAAATGAGTATTTTTTTAAATTAAAAGGTCTTCTCAACTCACTTACTTATATGATAATAGAAACCACGAAAATTTAAATAACAGTCAGAAACGTTACCACCTTAATCGAGAATTTACTTTGACATCTTTTTAATCTCTTGCACAGATATTTGCACTAATTCATTTTTTTAATTTGGTGATTACAATTACAATATAGCGACAATCGTATCGCCTCAGCTTTTAAATAATTTGATTAATTTCGTACATATTGACCATATGACAAAATACATCCAATCCTCATTGATAGAAAACTATTTTTTTCATCTAGAAAAATGACCTTAGTACGCAAACTATTAATGAAAAATTAAACAAAAGCCAATAAACTGACTTATATAATTACTCAAGAAATTTATACATCCAGGAATATCATCATCGATACAATTCCGACTATTAACAAATATCCTTGAAGAAAAGCGCAATACCCACCACAAAAATATTTGCTATATTAATCGGTTAGCCACGAAAAGAAATAAAGACACAAATCATCTCTCGCATGGAAATGGTCATTACGTGAAATTTTCTTTACAAATTAGATGGAAACTTTACTGGGGAAGGTTGCATTCTGAAGTTTGATTACTCGCCTTGCCGAATAAAGGTTATTTCTTTGCAGGACCGAGTAAGAATAAATTCTGGTATCGAACTTCTTCATTAGAGAACAGTAATATTCATTGACTTTTGATTTGCTCATCAAAATGGTGTACTGATATGTCATCACCTGGATTATAGGGAAATTTTTCTGAGTTGGGTAGATTCTAGTTAAGGTCAAACCGTTCCCACTCTAAGACGCGTAGAACACCATTTAGTATATTTTTAGTCCTCGGTCGTAGAATCAAGTTGAATTGTTCAACTCTACGTCGGCTGCCACAATGATTTAACAACCTTTATTATGGTTCCTTTGCTAGTATGTCTTTTCACTGAGAGACTCATCAGACAAAGCAATCGGTGTTAAACTGCGTCAATATAAAAACTTTTGATTTCGTATGCAACATTATATGGTACTTTTCAATAAAATAGGGACTGCTATAAGTTATAGTAGATCATTCCAGGTTTGACCATTTATTCTTCATTTTATTTCTTCAGTCCAATGAAATTATCGAGCCTGGGTGCAAGAACACACTTATTATTTTTTTACAGGAAAAACAAAGAATTTAAAGTTTTACCAGACCCAAGAATTATAAGAACCCATAAGAATCATAGGACAGACCCAGATCAACACACAGCGAAGTTAGACTGGTTGGTTATACAAACAGCTCTCAAGTCATGTTATATATTAACAAGGTCATTTTGTATTTTTCCTTCTTGCCTTAAGTCAGGTGGTTCGCACCTTGCGTGGGTGGAGAGCTTCTTGCTGGTTGAAGAAAGGCTAGCACTTGGCGTGGAGTGAGTAAAGTTGAGTGATTAGCACTTGAAGTGCCTCTACATTGCGTTCATATTAAGTAGGTATTGAATGGTGTTAGGTAGCTAGGCGTCCTCATGTTGAGTCGCCAGCGGTCGCTGGCTGCGCCACGATAAAAAGGCTCAAATTTCTTAATAATCCTCCTAGTGCTTACTAGTAGTCTTGTAAGCAATTTGTTTTTAATTAAAAAATACCCATAGCTATCTTTGTAATTATGTATGGAGGTACAATAAGAACATCGGAATTTTGTGTTCCTTGTATATCTTAATTTTCGTGCTTTTGTCTCTTTAAATATACATGGCTCTATTTCAAAGAGAAGGAGCGATTATAGTTAATCTTAAAATCTGTAGAAAATTGTTATCATAATTATTTTCCATATGCCACACTGTTACAAATAAATGTTTACAAGAACGAAACCTGTAAAGTCTAGTAGAGAAAAGAGAACAATGGAAAATTATAAGAAAATGAACAAGGAAAATGGTGGTAATTGACAAATAAATTATAAACTGTAAGAAGAGCAGTAATGCCATTGTTACTCTCTCCATATCTAATCATTGAAAGAGGGGGGGGGAAGAAAAAAAGAAATAATAGTTTCGATACTCATTGCTGAGATGAGGAAATTAGATAGATTAAAAGTTTCTCTGTTAATCAAATAAAAGATAATGTTCTGAGATATCGTATATGTAATAATGGTAACAGTTGCGTTTAGTGTTGTCCTTAAACTTCGTCTCCTCTGATTACCTAAAGTTTAACTCGAAAAGTTTGGCAATTAATTTTAGCAAGTGTCTTACCCTTTAATTTCTCGTTCATTGAGGGCTTTTTACCGAAGTCTTCTAATTACATTAATGTATTGGATATCAAAGTTTCCTAGAGGCAATAGACCTTGGAATTTTATAAGAAAAAATATATAAATATATAAATAATATATAAATAGCCATCCATTAATACTCGTTAAATCTAGAAGCATGAATATAAATCATTCGAAAGACAAGATTCTATGGTTTCATGTAAACAAATTACAATTTTATAATTATGAAAAATATTTTTATAATGTGAAATATAAAGGTAAAATATATTCATTATAGTAGTTGTAAATGATAAAAAGAGTCACTATTTTAATAAATACTATCTAAAACTTGAATATATAAAATCAGGCGTTTCTCACGACTTGACCAAGTTCTGGCAACATTGTATTAGGTATATAACTTTCAATTGAGAGAGGTCCGAGATGTAGTTTTCGAGACTTGTTTCATTAATATTTCCCCCTAAATTTCTTTCGGATTAGGTCATGTGATTGATAAAGCCATGTAGAGCATTAATATCGTTCTACAAGAACATCTGATGGGTTTTTCTACCTATTAAGCTGGATAGTTATCTTATTGCTAGATATCTAATCCTGCTATGCCCTAACTTCTTCGCATGTAACATTAAGTTACTGCCTAACATTTTCCAACATTTCGTTTCATTCTGAGTTCCAGCATTTAAACGTATAAAGTTCACCACTCCCGATGAAAGAACAAACCGCCTATCATAATCCTGGCGCATTGTACTTACCTGTTGGAATAGTGTTCTTTGGATCAGAGACCGTTCCCGTAGGTACATAAATTTTTGTCTCATAAAACCAAATCAACAATAGATCAGGCTAGTCTATGTGGTCTTGAACAAATTTTCTATTGCTACCAAGTGAGTTTTATTCAGAGAAGCGGCCTTGTGTTGTAATCCAGTTGTGACATCTTGTCTATTCATCTTATTACACTAGTCAACTATGATTTTGCTACGTGTGTATTAGCTTGTGATTTATAGTAAATCGAGTATGCTGATTCCGAATCTGTAATCAGAATTGTTCTAACACATACTCTTTAGTTACACATATGGGCAGTGTTGCTTCCTACCGTAGTAAGAGGATGTGTTGTGTGTGCTTAGTTGCTGCGTTACACTCGTGTCTATCACGTTGTCAAACTTAGCTATTATAGTAGTGGTGTTGAAACAGTATTAACATACAGTGATTAATTGCATTTTTCTTTCAGATTTATCTCTTTATTAATTTTTAAATGAAATAAAATTGTACAAAAGTATATAACAGAATATATACAAACTAAGTTAAAAACATGAATCGGGGAGGATCTATAAATAGCCCAGAGACCTTTTGTTATTTCTGTTGAAGATATACTCCAAACAACCAGCGGAAAAAATTAGCTACAAGAGTAAAAACTGCATACAATTATTATTTTGGTTGTGAAGTTGGTGACCAAGACAAGCCCTGGGCACCTTACAAATCTTGTACTGTGTGTTATAGGGGGCTTACACATTGCTTAAATGGCAAACGGAAGGGTATGCTTTTTCGCTGTACCAATGGTGTGGCGTGAGACAACAAATCATATTTTTGAAGCTACTTTTGTATGACAAATATTGTGGGATTCTCAGATAAGAACAAGTTAAGAATTATATATCTAGATTGGGAGTCAGCTATAAAACCAGTCCCCTATAATGTGGGGATGCCAATCACAGTTCCTCCATCAGCTAGTGCAGTTAAAGAAGATAAATGATCGCCTAAAGAGGAGAATAACAATGACGATAAAATGTATGAGGATGCTTCTAAGGAAAAGAAGATCTAGTTGATGAATCAAGAAAGATTGAATAATTTGGTGAGGGATTTGTCATTGTCAAAGGACAACGGAGAACTGTTGGGCTCCAGACTACAGCAATGGAATCTTCTAGAAGACGGTGCAAAAATATCTACTTTCCGTAAACGCCATGATGCCTTAGCTGCCTTCTATAAAGAAGAATATGGTGCTGGTTTCTGTACTGGTGTGAGTGGCCTCATGAATCAGCTAGGAAACAAGCATTTACCTGATGAATGGAGACTATTCATCGATGCAAGCACAGCTAGCCTCAAAGCAGTGTTGCTACACAATGGTAACAAAAAACCTTCAATTCCTGTCGCACTTATTGTTGGGATGATAGAGACATATGACTGAATGAAATTCATTTTGGAAGGTGTTTATTACTCGCATCATAAGTGAAATATCTGTGTCTAAGGAAGAGCCGTAACGACAGGAATCATTATATTGCCAAAATTGGCCCGAAAAGAAGGACACATAGTTAGCTGATACAATGTGAAGGACATGCCTTTGGCACATCCACAGAAGATCTATCTTCCACCACTTCATATCAAACTTGGCTTTATCACGAATTTTGATAAAGCAATGGCGCATGATTCTTATGCATTCCAGTATCTCAAAGAAAAATTAAGTGTAAGGAAACCGATGCTAAACTTTAAGCTGGCATTTTTGTAGGATCGGAGATCAGAGAATTGATACGGGACAGGAGTTCAGAAATAAACTAACTCCACTTGAGTTGGCTGCATGGGATTCATTTATCCATGTAGTGCAGAATTTCCTTGGTAATCATAGGGCTAAAAACTATGAAGAATTAATAGACAACATGCTAAAGGTCTATCAACGAAAGGGATGTCGGATGTCTCTCAAGATGCATTTTTGGCATTCGCATCTAGATTTCATTCCATCTAATATGAATGATATTAGTGACGAACATGGACAAAGGTTCTACCGAGATATCGCAATGATGGAAAGCAGGTATCAAGGCCGCTTCAACGAAAACATGATGGGTGACTACTGTTGGTTCTTACAACGGCAGGATCCTATATCCACGTACAAGCGCAAGAGCAAGAGTCTCAAACATTTTCGAAGAAATTTAGAGTTAGGTGAGTATTACCTCTTTTATATGTAATACATATCTTTTATAGGTCTAAAAAGGGATGTAAATAATGCCAAATAGGGTGGCCCGAATCTAAAACTTTGCCCAAAAATGTATCATTCTTCTCAAACTCGTAATAATTATATCATTAATTTCTACAAGGTCACAAAGTGAGCCATATAGCCTAGTTGCATAACTCAGGAACCTTACGGGCTAGGACAAATCTTAGCACAGATTTGCAACCAGCGCACCAAAATTAGCTAGTTACAACAAAATTTACTCAAGAAGCATAGACAAACTTAAAATTTGTTGTCTAGTGTTATAAATTTTTCCTTCCGATACCGATCACAGCACCCGTCGACGAGATGGTGCGATATTTTGGTCAGAGATACGATGGAAAGTAGCGATGTAGTGATCGTGGAGGTCTTCCATTAATTTGTACTCCAGGTTAGAGTATTGAAAAAGCATTATCCTGTAAAAATATTTATATAGCTTTTACATGAATGTAGTGGTCAAATATCTTAAGCATCCTATCTATTGAGAGTTCCTTATTTTTAATCATGGCTACTAAATGATGCAGGATGAACACCAGATGTTCACATTGATTATACAAAAAGCATACCGAAATATATTTTTGTTGGGATGTAGCAGTTCATTCTAAATCATTTTAGAACATTCTAAACCAAAGTATTATATAAATAAGCCGATTGAATATATGTTCTATTCATGTGTACATACTTATTTCAATCTTTATTTTATTTTTTTGCTAATAAAATGTAGTATAATCATAGGAATTACCTTTTTCTTCAGCGCATCAAAATACATTTGATGTAGGATTGCGGTGCTCGTGTTATATAATAGGTAGGCTTTTGGCACCAAATTGCCGGACTTAATAGAACCAGAGAGAAACTCTACAAAGGGACGCTGGGTGGATTTATCAAATCGTAAATAGCGGAAACAAAATATCTAATGGGAGAATAAGCAGTTGGAAATATATATGTTAATTTGTATATATTATTTTTTATAGAGAATAAGGAAATGAAAATACTTCGCATAGAGTAGAAAGCCGAATTATTGACCGCAAACTACTCGTGACGTGCAGCTTGCTCCTTTAATAGGCCAGTAGAAGAATAAAATTATATTTGGGCTACTTCCTTTTAGAAGGCCTTCTTTACCCCGATTACCTGGAAATCTTCGTTAAGAGCGCCTAGATCATAACCATTGTGGTGAAGTATTAAGGAGTCAGAAACAATTGGAGGAAGGTAGAAAGTAATCTCAGTTGCCAAATATCCTCATCACCCGTCGTGCGCAATAGCAATTAAGACTCTTTAATACACTCGCCATTGTTACTAAATACCAAGCTCTAACTAAGTGGGCAACATTTACCTTCACTTCCCTATTAGATAAAAAAAACATTTTTAATCCCTTTTCATCATCCATAAACTAATCACCATTCACCTCTCATAAATAAGTGACCTATTCTTCCCTCTATAAAGTGATTCCTTGACCTATAGGATTACATAGCATCTTTGAAGGTTATAAATTACTGAATATTAAATAAGATATAAATGTGTACAAATAATTGTTTTACCCCTCTCTCTCTCTCTTTCTCTCTCTCTCTCTCTCTCTCTCTCTCTATATATATATATATATATATATATATATATATATATATATAATATATATATATATATATACACTGGGCCGCAAGTGTTTATAACGCAGTATTTAATACCAATTTAGGAACTTTTATTTAGCCCAGGTAAATTTAATTTACAGGGCATGTGTAACTTTATGTACTTAAAACTAAGTAATAATAAGAAAGGCAAATTAGTGAACAGGAAAAACTTCATAAGAACACTAGTGAAATATTCCACTCCTATTTTTCCTACACTTAACATACAAGTCAGTATTTAAGGTTTATCATTGGTAATTCACCCATGGAAGGTACCTATTTTTTTAACGGGGACAAAATACTTAGGCTTGTTTCTTTATCTGGTTCAAAATTCCTAAAATTTTTTACTCCTTTCGTTATTCTCGCGATAGGATAAGATTCGTTTTAACACAATTACGAATTTTTCATTTTCAAAGACATTACCGTTTTAAATTCTTAAAATCATGCTCTTCGATGTCATTTTAAACTTCCGGAACTTCTAATAACGTAGTTATTCACTTTTGAAAATATAATTTTACTTTGTGAAATTTTAAACTTTCTGCGCCATTTGCCCTATTCCCTTCAAGTTTTGGCCTGACTAGTTAGCGAATAGCAGCTTTATTATATCTGCAGGCGATCTGCGCATGCGGCCTTTGGTGATTAACCAATAGGATTCTTTGATATATTTCTGTATATTTCGCACGATGCGCGAATGTCCGTTTTTTTCAGTTCATATGTTATAATGGAGTGCAGTTGCTGTGCTAGGTCAAAATGCCAACTAATACAAAAAGATTTGATGCCGATTGTCAGGCATTGGAAATAGATAGTGCTCACTGTGTAATCCCGCAAGATATTACCTGCCCTACATGCCGCAATGTGTGTAGATTTAGACAGGCTCAGAATTTATTTTACTGTATAAATTTTTAAAGGATTCGAAAGGGTGTAAAACCTCCATTCACATTTTCCGTTAGTTTGTTTAAGGGCACGTGGCTTCTAATTGTTGCATTCGACCAAGTATCCGCATGAATTTCAAGACCTATGAGATGAGTTTTTTCCCAAATTTATGTCTAATTTTATTAGGTTAGGTTAGGTTAGTTCTGGTTCTGAATCTTTTAAGTGATTTTCAATTTTTTTTGTGTAGTTTAGTGTTTACTTTTCAGATCTGAAACTCGTTTGTGCTGGAAGTCCATACTTTTCTTATTATAGACCTTCGATCGATTATAGGAAAAGTATGCATTTTATGGGGAAAGTGAGTGTCAGATCTAAAAAGTACACATAAAAATGCATGGAAAAAACACATTTTTAAAATTTATTTGAAAATATGTGTTACATCGAATCTTTACCGGGTGATGTAACATACATACATTGTAACATTCGAAAACTTTCTGACTCTCAACCTTCGCTGTTCCACCTATTGTTCTGTGAACCTACAATAAACTTTTTGATTAGCTAAAAACATCGTGTAACTCATGAATCCATAAATTCACTGCTTACGAGTGGCGGGATTATTTACCCTTTCAAAAATCAAGCGTAAAAGCAATGAGGGCGTATCCCGCAGAAAGTTGTAAAGAGCTAAGTATAAAGAAACTGGTGAAGACAGACGAAGTGAAAATGTATGAAAAACATATAGCTGCATATCTTGCTGAAGTCATTGAGGCAAGGAGATAAATGCGGGCGTGGAGACATGGTGGGCATGGAGGGCAGACAATCCTCCAGATATCAGTCACAGCAATTTTTCATATGCTACTATTAATATCCGCCTGCGGGATATGACTTTTTAGCGCCCATTTGGAGATTGTGTATATGGGCATAAGTAGCCGCAATTACCTTACAGGTAAATGTTGGCTAGAGTAAAACAAAGAGAAAAAAATAAACAAAACTAAATGCAAAAACAAATAAAAATAAAACAATAAGTAAATAAGCAAGAAGGAGAAGGAGGAAGCATGCCCGACGTTGGAGGAAGAAACGACTCCCCCAAATGCCACTTATGAGCGGCATAAAACAGTTTATCGGTATTAATACTTATCTAAGAAATTTCAATGATTAATATTGTTATAAAGTATAATAGTTATGATGTGGGAGGCAAAAAAGTAATTCTAATGTATTTCAGAATATTTAGACAAGAAACTAAATAAGCATTTCTCATTTCATCTGTTAAAAAATCTAAACTTCTTCTGAAATTTAACTTAATCATTTTATTAATTGAGGTGGAACTTGAATGAATTCACTTTCTGCTATCAAATGGAGTAAATAGCCTATATCTTAATTATTCTAAATAGCCAGGTTCCTTATATCAATACGCTGAAGCTCGATGAAATTTCAAGGGAATGAGGGGGAGTTGTTGCCTCTCACATTATTGGAGTTTAAACCATGGCAAAACCGAAAATCCATCTTTTAGATATTTTATATAAATGTACATACCTTGGTTAAATAGATTAAACTTTAGCTCTAAATAAATAAAATTATGTGTGAGAAATTCTTTGTTTATGCAACAAAAATGCAACATAAAATAAATACAAAATGACAGTGACATCAGTGGATCAGAACGAACAAAGCGTTAATTTCCAAATTGATCACACTGTTCTACGCTGTTTTCAAAGTCTAATACATAATAGGTCATTTTACGCCATTTTTTCGCACTGAATTCGAAAATCCTGCTCATTTTATCTAATCAGATCAAGTTTTTGAGATATAAGCGATGCCAGAAATTCCTATATTTCAAAATATTTGTATGGGAATGTACACTAAATGGTAAATTTGGAACAGATTTATTTATACAGAGAATGTTGCCAGAATTTTCTAATTTATACCAAGAAGATTTCAACATACAAAAAAGATACTCATGAATCAATAGTCTATTCAGGGAATGCTAATTTTTCCAAAATAACAACAAATCACTTTTCAGGCCCCAGCAGTAGTCAGCTAGAAAGTTGACATTAAAACGGTCTTGGCAGTGTTCATCTATAACACCGATATCTTTGGGAAAGAGCTGTACCTGTTCTTCACCAAATTCTCCACAATTCTCGAAAAAATTGCCAATGTGGCATCGAAGGAAGTGCATTTTCCCTGACATTAAGGCACCAAGTTTTCGGAAATTCTCCATCCACTTATCAGCCCCCTTCTCATACTGAGGACTCCTGTGTTTGCCAAGGAAATTTGCAATGACTCACTTAAGGGACAACCAGGCAGAGAGTTCGGCAGGATTCAGTGTTTCATTAAAATTGGGGTCCTCTTTGAGCTCCCTTATTTGACGGTGTTCAGATACACCTGCGTTCAGTTTGTTGATGCTGAGCGGTGGAAACTTCTGACTGAGAAAAGAAAATCCTCTAGCTTCCCTGCCCATTGCGGGGGTAGAAGTAATATCTTGTGCGGTTCAACCAGAGGGTGGGACAGAACGTTGTGTGAACCCAGTTTTAATCCATAGCTTGACGCCATTCTTGTCTGAGATAATGCTGGTCGTCAATCCGACTATCCTACAAACACAAAAGCATGGATATTTTGTGTGCCCAACCTAAAGGCCTAGAATGAGTCCAACAACTTTAAGATATCCACAGATCAGCCATTTTTGTTCCTGGGAGTTGAGAGAAGATAACAGACGGTCCATGCTGTTTTGAGGTTTCTTTCACTGCAGCTGTGTCCAATAGGGATTGAGGAAAACTTATTGCCGTTACTAAGAAGAACTGCATTGAGACTTCTGTTAGATTACTCAATGAACGGGTCTCCATTCGATAGCATCATACTTCAGGCCCATTTAGTTGAGCCGGTCAGCAATATTGTTACAGTAGACCAGTAATGAGGCTTCTTAAAACGCGAAAAGATACCTAAATTATTTCTCGTAGACCCTGGTGCCAGCATATATTTCTCTCGAAGACGAGAACCCAATAGCTGAGCAGATTATATGAAAAGGTTCAGGTCGCATGTCAGGTCATTGAGTAAATGGCACCAGTTTGTCGCTCTTTCTGGCTTGTATTAATCAGATTCTGCTGTATCTGTAGTGACACTAGCCTAAGAAGCAGAGCTAAAACCTATGGTAAAATCAAGCTCAGTAACAGGAAAAATAGGGCTATGTGAGACTGGTTTTATAGAGAAAGAACATTGGGGTATTCAACATGGTGCTTGCTGTTGCGATGGATGCTTTGCAAATTTGTCATACTGAACCAGCAGTCGGTGACTTGGGATCCTAAATGGTATACTCTTCCGTTTCTTATTATTCGGATCTCGTAAATTTTCCCCACATGATTTTTAGCAAATTTGGAGAGCAAATGGCATCCTAGTCCCCAAGTTTCAGTCTAAACTAAGCATGATATGCCTTTTTCAGAAAATCCTTGATTTTTATTTGATGGTCTGGAAGAGCCGCATATTCGCAGATGTAACAAAACCTATTTGGATGATGCTAACACGTACAATCAATTGTAATGAAAATATAGACCTGAAACGATCAATATAATAGGGTATGTATGATTACTTATCAATAGATGTAACAATACAAAAGGAATAGACGGTTGGATGATATCGCAATTTGGGTATATACAATCTAATATAAATCAAACACAGACCTGGCCAAAGAAAACTAATTAGTGCATATTATTAAATTTAGCATATAAGAATGATAAATAAATCAACTGTTGGAAAGCCCATGGCATTTGATAAAAGGTTTTAAACCGCAGTTCAGTGATATACAAAATTAGAGATTTCTCTACAAACATACCAGAAGTTGGGAAAAGGCAACATTTACGTTAAATCAAGCAGAGATTCTAGAGTAGTGTGAAAAATCCACGTAAAGATTCAAAAGATGGAAGTAAGCAAGATTTGAAACGTCACTTCACCTTAAACTACTTAAACCAAACAACATATAAGAACCAAAGTAGCTACATACCCCTTTTCGATACACATTTGACATGAATAATTACGATACACAAGTGAGATAAACTGTACCGATACACAAGTGAGATGAACTGTACCGATACACAACTGATATGAAGAGTAAGAATACGCAAATAACATAAGCAGCTACAATATTTAGTGGATATTTCAGTAAAGCAATTTTTTGTCATCGTTTCAAAGGGCAAGAAATTGCCGGGTATTAAAGAAGTCCCGTTACACTCGTTATGACAATCTCAAAAAATGACGCAGTGATATTTTCGATGGAGTTAGACAAGTTTTTATTATTTTAAAATGTAAATAGGTGTTTAAATTGTAATGTTAATCAATGTAGAAGCCCTTAGAGGCAAACACGCGCTTCAGGTGAGACCTGAAGGCCACATGTAAGTTGCGGACGAAGTTTATCCTCTTGCTAGCCCACAGACAGTAGAAAGGAAGCTTCAACTCGTCGATGATGATGTTACTAACATTGTAGGCCTTGCCCTTGCATGCACCCACACACTGTAGTCAAGGGGTATTACGCTTTGACACCGGCGGAAGCCCAAATCCCCAGAGCAGAAGTTCCTGTTCGACCCAACAAATCTTCCACGGTCTTGGCTGTGTGAACCTGGGCACCGTCTTGCTGAAAGACGAAGTCCGTCTTATTCGTGATCGTTCTCGACCAAGGCAGAATTTTCATTCCCAAGATGTACCTGAAATCAGCCACGAACCACACCGGCGGGATCTTCTCGTGATTCGAAGCCACGGCCCCGTGCATCATCGCGGAGACCAGCAGCTTGGTCGTAGGAACAAACCAACCTTGAGGTCTTGACCGAAGCTTACACCGCAAGTGTTCTGATTGTTCTTAACTGGATCGAGATTTAACGGTTTGATAAAAAAAATATAATTTGATTGTCATAACGCTTAAGTCGTTGAGAAGGTAACGATATCATTCCCGACGTTGTTCTCACATATGTTCGGTGAGCACAGGACTTTCTACGCAACTCAACCTCTTCTCGCTATCCTCCTTGATGGCTCTAGACACTGTGGCTACTAAGATTTTCTTTATCTTCACAGCCAAACTGTTGACAACTTGATCTCTGCCTGAGCGTAGTCTATCTTTGAGTTATCACCCTTTCATGAGTCTCTCCGCGACTCTATGGACGGTTATCCGGCTGACCTGGAGCCGGCTGACCTGGTGTGGCACGCGTGCAAGAAAGCAGAGATGTCAATTATTTTAACCCCCATCCTGACACAACTGGATACAATAGAAAAGAAGTTTTAATGAGATATGCTGTTAAAAGAGAACTTTAAGTATGTTTGACGGAACCTTCCCTATTAAACACGTAAACCTCTCCAAATATCAAAATAACAAAGTGTAAGAAAACCTATGCAATCTCGGTTTGCTAATTTGCCCCAAAACAGATATGGTATCACTATGTCTTAAGTCACTAACCATTGCTTTTCTCATTACTCTTTGGATGTTGTAGCTGTCAATATTTGAGTCATCGTCATGAGCAAAGGAATTTCTGCACAATCAAAGATCAATGTATATATGTTTAGTTGTTAGCCAGGAACTTTTACCATACTATTTCGATATTTGTATTTGGTGTATTGAAAAATGGTTTTGTTAGTCGGTTTAAGTTGATTACGCGTGTTCTTTTGCTATCCATTCTTCAATGAATCGAGAAATGGTTGCTTGCCACTAACATACGGCTAGGTTGGTACTCGCATGATTTCCTGGCTCAGACAAATAAAAGTTTGCCGTAATCTGTAACTCACGGCTATTTTCTTACAGCAGAGATGCCACCGAGGTTCATAGATTCCTGAAATGTTTACACGATTTGAACTATAAGCTAGGCAGGCAAATCTAGCTATAGTTGTTTACAGTTACTCTTACAGTTGACCATCGATACATAGCGTAGCAAATGCAACTTCCATTTTATCATTGCCTTTCAGATAGCAATGGAATAAATTTCCTTACTAATTATAGCACACCGCCCAGTATTATCTACAATTTGAGAAATCGTGGAAGGCTAGCAATACTTGGAATTTCTCCTCACGCAAGGTATTGCAGATTGGATTGATCTTATACAATCCGGAATCCAGTGAGGTAGATGTGGGTCTTGGAATCAAATGTTATTTGAATATTAAGGGAATTACGATATCTATATCATCTGAGAATATCGTCAGCTCAACATCTTCTTTATGTTAGTCTGATGCAGCTATTGCTTGCTTGATTATCAGGATGTGGATCTCCTCAGGGTTCTTTGCCTCATAGTATAGACTCAGGTTGCTTGCCGTCACGCCAAATGCCAAGAGAAAACTCGTTGTTTGAATTTCGGTGTAATTTAGTTTTCTTTCAGAATTACTGGGCAAATCAGGTTTAATTTGACCATGGAGCATAAATCGTCAGTTCGTGATAAGTTTGATGGTAGTATCATCATTGATCTGATGTTCTTCAATAAAGACGTTTTCGGAATCTGTTTCTTCTCATGATTAAATCATGTTTGTATTTTACAACATTAAGTATGACAGGTTCTAATCTTTTGCTGAGACTCAATACCCTATTATTGAAGCATTCCTTGTCGCCATCAGAACTGTTCTTTGGTCATTTTATCCAAAAAAAGCATTTTATCTTCGACGGCGAGTTTCTTGCTAGTGCATGTACCGCCATTATTTGCAAGATCAATGTACCCACGTGCTATGTGTACGGTATCAATCTCATTTTTTAAATAAGACTCTTTCTTATTAGCAAACTCTTTCAGGTATAGATAAGATTGGACTTGTCGTTAAAAAAGTTAGCTATGCTGTGACATAAATCGGGCCCTAGGTGTTACAATAGGTTCATAGTTACCAATTGCTTCATTTTCGTTACCATCACTGCTGGAAAATGAGAGTACCAACAGTCAATTATACAAATCTTTAAATAGTTTAAAATTGATTGTCTTATCTTTAATCATGATTGCTAGTATTAGACATATAGCTGAACATACATTATTTTATCCTTTTTAATTAATTAGCATAGGCTGATATCACCTTTTATCCGTTCAGCAACAATCATTTCATTTAGCCTATGTGTGGTTCATATATATTTAAAATGTGCTCCTAATTCTTATGCAATATTTACATAGGTGAATATATTGAAGAGTTAGTTGTTTTACTTCAAATGAGTTTAAAAGATTAAGTAGAACAGCTTTGATTCGTGCAAGTGAATGGCAGATGCGCTTGGCGAAACTTGAGTAAAGCTACTTGCCTTACTTTCATTTTGATCAAAATGTCCTTTAAACTCATAGGACACAGGTATCAGATCTGTTGCAGCCAAAAGGAATCTCTGACTAGCATTTGTATTATTTAATATGCCATTCAGACATGACGGGAACTTCAACAATCTATTCAAATGCTTAACAGCATGGTCTGCTCCAATCTATACAAATATGCTAGTATTCATGGTGACTGATATAATTTCGGCTACGCGTTACCCCTAGAACTCTGGATGCCATACATGTTAAATATGTAACCTGAACCGAGCCACTTGTACTCGTTATTCTCCTTAGTCAAAGTTATCTTGCTGAGTTTCTCTCGGCTTCCTTTTGAGAGTTAAATTTGGTATCACGAGAATCTGCAGCAAAATGCAGAATCACATATACTTTTTGAAGGTAATTAGTCAATCATGGTCTTAAAAAACGTATACTTGAAGCAGTTGATCTCTCAGACTCAGTCTTTCTACCAAATTTTCATGCGCTACTAAATTCTACTTTTAGGGAGGCAGTTGCTGGCTTTATTCAGCGATTGAGTTTTCAGGTCTTGGAAATGTTCTCCACAAGCAGTTTTGACATTCACTAGTCAAGTAACGGAGGCTTTCTTAAGAAGCGGTCAGTTTTTCAAGAATTTTGCTCTTTTCAATTTAGAAAGTGCCACATACGAGTATGTGTCGAGTCATTTTTCCTAATGACAATCTCTTTCAATTTGAGAGTAAGAGCAAAGCTCTAGCCTGTATCAGTGATGAGAGCATTAAAAGAAGAGAGTAATATAGAGCAAGCATAGTTGTTTTTGTATAATTTTTCTTCCACGTTTGTGTTTGTGGAGAACTGAATGTAAGACGCACCCCAGCCTTGTCATCTGCTGGAGTGGTTGTCAACAAACTTCTTATTGAAAGTTTATTGTATGTTATAAAGTTCTTTTAGTGCAGAGTAACAGTAAAGTTTTTTGCTTCTATGATCTATGCAAGAGTGCTATAATCTTTTCACCACCATTTAAATTCTTCAACACTAGTACAATGATTCCATAGATTGTGTGTGTCTTTGGCATTAGTAATATCTTCTTAATCTTATTATTGTAAAAACTAAATGCCAGTAGCCGTCCTGGTTTGAGGTTTCGTGGAACCTACAGTCCATAAAACCATGCAGTGTTTCAAACTACAGGATTTAAAAGCAATAGCCTTTATTCCTGTAGTCATGGAGGACAAGTCTAGCCATACAGATCCTATATGGATTTCCCTTTTGACGCTGCTTATGAAAAACAGCGGATTCATTCCCTAGATGTACTTTGCTTTTATTCTATACATGAGGCTGTATGTGATGGTTTGGATTACATTTAAAACTGATTTGTACATACCTGATATCCATGATTCTGATTGCATTGCTTGCAAAGAGGCAACCATTATCCAAAGCAATATTGCCCTAAAATTTCTGAAAATCTATTGTTCAATGTTGAAAAATTTTAGGCATTACTCCTGATGATACTTGTTTGAGAATTTCTGGATACTCTTAAGAACCATCAGAACTACTTTGTATAAGGTATCCATATGATAACATGATAACTTTACTTGTAGTGCTAGAGTTGACTATATATTCCTTGTATGTCTCCTGTAAATAGATAGTAGACGACTTCCGCCAATTCTTCGTGAGTACTGACTATAAATTTGAAAGCTTTACCAATTAGAAGTTTGCCATATGTTATTTTAATTTCCTTCATAAATAATTGAATGTATCGCTTGGTAAGAAGCTGTACAAGTTGATCAATATAATCAAACTTGCAAGTTGCGTCATTGAAGCTCTTTCCTACCCTGATTTTCCATCGGGATTTCGGAGGAAATTGAAGATCTTTTTCATTCAGCAAGATATGTGGTACGTAGCGTATAGTAAATGAGTGTCACTTAATGTTATAGCAGTGTTCAATCAAGGCATAAACAACGTAAATAGATTTACTATCGTTCTTATGACTAAAAATCACAAAGCCTTGTTATAAACTTTTGTGAAAGACGGAGTTGATACTTTAGAGTAGTTCATGACACCACCCATATACCGGAACTTATGCTCTTGTGACCTGACCCTTTTTATATTAGGTCTTGATGATATAGCCTGATTAAAATAAACCATTGCCTAAGAAACGTTTGCTTGTTTCTTAAGTTAGAATATCATTTTGTGTATAAAAGTGAATTCTTCATTATTAACAGTTCAGCTGACGTTACATCAATTTATTTATGAATCTGTTCCTAATCACCTTCTTGTTAAGTTGATCCCCCGCTTTATTCTCTCGATCAAAAAGTGGAATTACTCGAATTTGGGTTGTAACATCAAGGCTTCTTTCTTTGGAGAATTGCCTCGGAACAAAACCCATTTTTACATTTCAGAGTACTGTAAGCTTGATTAATGAGGTATCACTCATTTGCAATGATGGGAGCTAATTCAGCAGGAAATGGCTGGAGGAGAGAATCTTACTGGCATTGCCCCAAACTATCGTTACTACGCCAACCAACATTTAAAATGCATTTTATTATCTTATAAAATCCATTGTTAAATATTTAAACGTAATCCATCAATATTCAGTTAGACATATAGTATTGGTTAAGAAATCTTTAATTTAGATTTAAAAACGTGATCTTTACCACAAAACATGCATCCATGGCAACGACAATTTTTATTAAATATCTAGACTGCATTTTTTCTTTAAAGAGCTGCTAAACTTTTCAAATATCTATAGGTTTGCTAGTCTCATAAATATCCGGGCAAAATTAAATAAGGAACCTTACGAAAAAGGAAAGGAAAAGGGAAGAGGATTTATATAGCTTTCGTTTTCATTATCAAGGAACTTTATAGGACATCCATCCCGTTTTGTGAGATAAGAATTGCTATAATACAGTCATGGCAAGAAGTTTTGTGACTAATATATTTTTTTATTTTTTTTATTCGTTTTAAAATATACGTTGTAGGATTATCTATTCTAATATTTAAATTATTGCAGGTTTATTAACAGTCAGCATATGACTGCATATGAACGCAGCATATAAACGCAAAATATGAAAAACGTGCTTCAACACGACCTTATCCAAGCAGTTTAGAATCAATTTGGGATGATACCTGCAATTTTCAGCAGGATCTAGCACCTTATCACAAGGCAAAACCAATTTAGCCCAAGAATTCGCTAGATTTTAACCTAATAGAGAATTTGCGGGCGATGATAGAACGTGTGGTGGATAAATAAAACCATCCTATTATTGATCGGTTACGAGTGCTTAGGGAACAAAGGTTAACTAATATCAGCCACAGTATCATCATACATATTGTTTCCAGCATGCCAAAACGATCTAAAGCATTCCTCCATGACAAGGAACATCATTATGGATATGACTCCGCAAATCAATTAGATGTATATATTAATAAAATGTGTTTGGGCTCTTTTTTTCTATATTTCCCAGGAAAAATAATTAAAATATATTTAATAGCTTTCACAATAGAGTATCTGACTATATTAAATTATTCCAAATATTTGTCCTTGAAACAGTAGTAAAATATTTAAAGGTCTCCCAAGAAACATAAAGATTTATGTGAGAGACATTCGCATAAATCCTCTGAAATCCCACGCTACAGAAATATAAAGCCTGTATATGCCCTAAATTCGAGGAAAAGCCATTCCGTCGCCTGCCATACCATAAGGAATCAGTTATGAAAATTCTTGATGTTGAAAGGTGATAAATTTAGACTTTTTATTTGTAGTTTACTATTAAATTATTTGTTGTTAGTTTACTTATACCCTTAGTTAGGTTAGGTAGGTTGATTTGCTTCTGAATAACAATTTTGTTAGGATTCATTAGATTTTTTGTATGATATATTTTGAAGGAATAGAGTCTAATATGACCTGAAGATCCACCTTGAGTCCTTATAAGGGCCACGAGGCCTTACCTTGGAACATAAAGCGTGAGAGGTAAAGAAGGAATCGGGTGAACATGGCTTCATCAAACAGGCTGTGTTTATCCTGCGCCCGAGGCGATTTAAGCTCGCCTCTCCTACTCAGGACACAAGAGAGCCCAAAGGGCTATTCTACCAGCTTCTCATCTCGGAATCCCCTCCTGCCCTTCCCTGCTCTCCCCAGCCGAAGCCGGCGTCTTTAGATTCCAGGAGAGAACGCTGTGGCCCCAGACAATTTCGCCGCCCGCAGACGACCTATATAACCGGTTTTCATGCTGGATCGGTAGTACCGAACACCCTAGCACGAAGACACATTACGTTCTCGAGTAGGATCCTCCGTAGATCATTCGGGTTCTTAAGGCTAGAACCTCTCTGCCGTGGACATCGCCCCAGTCAATTGGCAATTCCTTACAACGGCCATTTTCCTTGAATTCGCGCCAGTGCTCCCTCATCGAGAACTCTAAGTTAAAACCAGTCCTCTTTGATTAGCATCCTGAGGTAGACACAGTAACTGCCCCCCCCCCCCATTAATAACCTTGAAGTAAAACATATTTCCTTGTTGCATCCCCGCTTCCTTGAGTTACCTCCCTTTCGACGCATATCCCGTGCAAACGTCGATGCTACGGACCTCGTTATAATCTGGTATCCACAGAACCAATTGTATTATTTACATTGCGGCTTAGCGTATCCCCTTTTAAGACTTTGATCCGAGTCAGATACGAACCGCTTTAATCCTGTGGATTTGCCCCTTTGCTGACACCGAATGTTTCCGTTATATATTTGTCAAGTATCTCACTCATTCCTCTTTTGTATACACATTTAATATTTATTTTCTTATTAAACTTTATTTTTGTAGCATCCTTTTAATACCCATCAACTACTATCGGCCATATTTAACTTTTAAGCAAATCTACACTCACTTATTTTTTATCGTTATAACCCACAAACACGGGGGACGAATTTCTCCCCCATTCTCATATTAGCCCCTCTCCAACTCTCTAACTAGTTGGACCAAGCAATTAACGTGTTATTGTTTTCTCATATATGTATATATCTGTATAATTGCTATACCACGACATTTATTCTTTCTCTATTCTTTGAGAAACAGGTAACTCATATTGTACATTATTTCACACATTTTGGAAGAAAATGGTCGCAAGGAAATGGATAGGAAGCTTAGAATAATGATGTAATGGAGATTTTTAGAAATGACTACTTAATTATCGGACTGTATCAAATATCCCAAAGTCAAAATACGCTCGAAAACACGTGAAGGATTTTTTTGAATACTAAATGCATGGATCAAGTTTTATTCAGACATTTTAAAATCATACCACTTCTCATCCAAACAACGTGTTGTGGCCACTACTGGCATCAGTTTCACTAAATTGTATGCTGATAGGACTTTTTGTCCTTTTTGATATTAATTAATTAAATTAACGTTATTTAATGAATATTCGAAATAATATTTCAACCCCAAATGAGAATACTTGGATATTCATTGCATTGAATTTATTCGATTTACTTTGGCCACTGTGAACACAATGATGATATGTGAATTGATGTTATAATTAGTGATAAACGCGGAAAAATATTATTCTCTATGATTTATTAGAAATTATACGAGAAACACGTGAGAAACGTGTTGGCAATGGAGGAGTAACTTCTAACATTTGCTCGTCGGCGGAAATAAAGTATACTTTAACGGCGAAATTTGAAGATGATATGCAGAAAAGAGCTGTTACTATGCAATGTAGCGAAAGAGGGAAGCTTCTTAGAGTAAGCTAGGCGTTACTTTGAGCCCTCTCGAAGCTTATATTGAGGGAATTGAGGGAATTATTATTATTAAATGACTTCAACAAATGTATAACATTGCCATTTAATAATAAATTAAATAGTTTAGAGAACATATATGAAAAAGCGGGTATTAATCTAGCCTTTAAATATAATAATTACTTAAACCAATTGATGATTGCCAAAAAACCCAAAGAACATCATAACATAGGAGTATATGCAATACCATGCAACGATTGCCATTAAGTTTCTATAGGGGAAACGGGGAGAAATCTAGACAAGAGATTGTATGAACACAAAAGAGATATTAGAGTGGACAGCCAAAGCAGTGGAATATTTTGCCATGTGAGAGACTTGAATCAAACGATCGATTTCAATGCAAGTAAAATGGTATGTAAATCGGCTAACTATGTTAAGAGAATAATCGTAGAATCGAGCTTGATATCGTCAGTCCCTAATATGAAAATCTATTTAAGGGGCAATTTTCTTTTAATCCTGTAATAAGAAAGCAAATAAACAAAATAGTAAAATGTCAGCCCTTCAATATGTTTAAGCCTAACCCCCCCCCAGACTAGCAACAAGTAGGGGATTAGGGGAAAAAAGAGGGGATCTTTCACGACCAAATCTTGTGTTATGCTTGTATGCACTTTTCTTATATTTTCTATCCAGTGTCAGTTAAAAAAGGGTGTAAGATACACCGAAACTGTTCTGAATTAAATTGTCTTCGGAGAATGTGGTTTAATTCCTCATTTTTTCTGGCGATATTGCATTAATTTTCATCATATTTATATATATATATATATATATATATATATATATATATATATATATATATATATGAGAAATTAAACCACATTCTCCGAAGACAATTTAATTCAGAACAGTTTCGGTGTATCTCACACCCTTTTTCAACTGACACTGGATAGAAAATATAAGAGAAATGCATAAAAGCATAACACAGGATCCCCTCTTTTTTCCCCCAATCCCCTACTTGTGGCTAATCTAGGGGGGGGGGGGGGGGGTAGGCCTAAATATATTGAAGGGCTGACATTTTACTATTTTATTTATTTGTGATCTTATTACAGGATTAAAAGAAAAACGACCCTCACATAGATTTAAATTAGGAACTGACGATATCAAGCTCGATTCTACGATTCTTCTCTTAACATAGTTAGCCGATTTTAATAACATTTTACTTCCATTGAAATCGATCGTATGATTCTTGTCTCTAACATGGCAAAATATTCCACTGCTTTCGCTGCCCACTTTAATATCTCTTTTGTGTTCGTACAATCTCTTGTCTAGATTTCTCCCCGTTTCCCCTATATAAACTATATTGCAATCGTTGCATGGTACTACATATACTCCTATGTTATGATGTTCTTTGGGTTTCCTGGCCATCATCCATTGGTTTAGGGAATTATTATATTTAAAAGCTAGATATATTTTGTGGAAAACTCACAAAGTATGGCGTGAGTAAACACTAAATGATAGAAAGCCCAGAGGGGAAAATAATATGAGGATTCCAAGTAATTTCTAACTTTATTTCAAGTTCTTTATCAAGGAATCCTTGATACAGAACTCGAAATAAAGTTCGAAACTACTTGGAATCCTCGTATTATTTTTTCCTGTGGGCTTTGTTGCATATATATATAATCCTATCAGTTGAATGACTTTTTGTTATATTTGATGCAGCCAATTTAAAATACAGAATAGCAAAGATTCCATTCAAAATGTGGATTCAAAAAATTCGGTGGAAAAAATCTCTAGAGGTTAGTAAAGATCTAAATGTATTAAAAGGAATGAAACAGTCGTGTAATTAACATGAAAACGTCTCCTTTTCCAGTAAAAGATGGTCAGATGCACCATACCTCAGCTTCTTTTCAATTTTTTTCTTTTTATCAAACTTTTAAACCTTTATATAGATATATTACAAAAGTCGGCTAACATCTCTTTCTACATAGCTACCAAGTATGGAATGATTTCGTAACTCACCTCATCTCAAAGAATCTCTTGATAGGCTTTTAAATTTACAATAGTGTCATTCCCAATTGTTGCCAACTATAAAGCCCTTTCAAAACTAATAGAGATTAGCCACTAATAACTGGCACGTTTAATACAAAAAACTTGGAAAAGTTTACCATTGTTGGCAGTTGTTTTGGAAAATCTGTCCGTGAGCTGGTTCAATCATTGGTTACTTCTTTTTGCTCATCCGAATCTGCTATCCTAAAGATGTTTTTATTTATAATTCTTTATCGTCGAAAGTCGAAAAGATTAAGCTGGAAAGGTTAATCAGCTTCGGAATGATTTTGGAAAATCTGTAGATTAAAAGTCGAAAGAAAGACATGAAAAGGATAATTGCACTGGGAGTGATTTTGGGTTAGGTGTCTCTCAAATCATTCACTCGCTGGTTTCTTCTCTCTTGCTTACTCAGGAGCAATCATCCTTAAATTTGCTTTTTGCTCGAAATATTGTGGCCATCTGGATAAAGTTTTTTTGAGTTCCTGGAAATTCCTTCCTTCGTTCTCTACCCATTCTTTTCAACTATTTAAGTTTCTTACAATACTTGTTCCGCAACAATTCTAATATTATTTATGATTTAATTTCCATATAAAATGACATTGGAGAATTTAGTCTCACATTAATCTGAATTTGAGCATTTTGTTACAAAGCTTAGAAGTCGTAATTTAATTAAAAGTAGGATTACTCTAGTTCTAAATAAAAATAGTGCATAAGTCAACTCATATTCCATTTACGAACTTTAATGGCGTGAAACAATCAATGCCGTAAAAATCTTCTGTTTTTCTTTGGAAGATTTAATCAAATTTAAAATTCAGATCTACTGTAAATTTAATTTAGTAGGAACTAACTGAATTAAACCAATTTAAATTATTAGTTTTTCGATTAATCATAAATGCACTTTACATATCTCTACCAATTCCGTCGGCGCCCCCAATAAAGATCTCATTGAGACTTTTAGTAACTAACGTCTGAAACCTCCTATCAAATCCATTCCTATGCATTGTTCAGATTTTGATGACTTTTCTCCCGTTTCCCCGCGCCTTCTATCGTTAACATCGAACTGTTAAAATTTTAATTTTCCAGGAAAGAGTTTGTAAATTTCAAATATTATATTCTTATTGCTCTCCTAACGAATGATCTAAATCCCCAAACTCAACCAGCGAATTCTTCAGAGGACCCATTTTTGACAGACATTTGTTATGCAGATTGCTTTGCTTTTGATCCAGAGTATAACCTTTGCCAAATAAAGATGTATAATTCTGTACACGGCTCATTAACAATCAAAATTAGCGATCAAGTAAGGGAAAAGGAATGTCGTTTGGAATTATGGCAAAATCTGTTAAAAGTTTTCAAACCTCATATAAACTCAATGTAAATTATCTAGTTAAGGTTTTTATTGAAAACATTAGATTGTTAGTGAGTTCCGACTAGTTTGTCTTCCTTTCATACTTTATTTAGGAAAAGTAAAGGCACACAGCTTGCGTCCTCAAGGGGTCTTCGCTATCGATTACAAGAGCGCTTGGACACAGGTTTGAGTGAATCCAACTTAATAGTTCACTTTCATTTAGAGGTAAAACGATTTTCCGTATTTTCTCTGTTTCGAAAAATCCTATTTTCTTTCTTTAGCTTTTAATGGTTCACGTGACATATATATATATATATATATATATATATATATATATATATATATATATATATATATATATATATATATATATATACATATATATATATATATATATATATATATATATATGGCGTGTGGTCTCTATTCAACAATTAGCTTCAAAGAATCAGAACCACTTGGTCTGAAGCCCAGTGGTCTTAGAATGATCTTTAATTAAGATCAAAGCAATTGCAGGCTGACTCAGCATGCTTTTTATTGTTGTTAACACTTATGACAAAACATTTTCTCGAAGAATAAATGAATCCATTGATCTTATTCTTTTTTTTACTGTTTTATTGATTTATTTTGTTCACTCTCTCACGTTCATGATAGATATTAATTATATATATATATATATATATATATATATATATATATATATGTGAGAATGGATGGGGAGAAAGAAAAGTCCAGACACTACACAGAGCGCTTTATTGACGTGTAGACTCTGTGTAGTGTCTGGACTTTTCTTTCTCCCCATCCATTCTCACCTATACGTCGAGTCTTTCATGCCATATATATATATATATATATATATATATATATATATATATATATATATATATATATATATATATATATATATATATATATATATATACATATATATACAAGATATTTTAATTCTATGAACTAAGCCTAATCTTATTCAGCAAAGCGAAAAAACTTCTTGGTACACAATATTCTAATTTTTTTCTTGTGGAGTATATACATAGAAACAGATTACTTTGGTATCTAACTCTAGAGCAATCAACATATATTGACCATAAGGAAACAGGTACTTCTATTTCTAACTTTACCACTAATAGTGTCTCACCTTAAAATTCTTTAAATTTCCATTGCAAAACTTACACGGATTTTGAAATGTAGTTTTCTTAATTTAAATGACAATTCTGACCATTAAGGATTTACTGATATTCTCTGAATCAAGACATCCTCTCCTTTTCTACTTCCAGTAGGAATGGTTGCCTCTATGATATAAAGCATCAAATTATTTACCACCAGACGAGTGAAATTAGAGAGAGCATTAAGATCGAAATTGCTCAAATACATTATTTCGATTCACTAACTTCAGTTCAAGTTGCTGAGGAGATATGTCATGTGGTTCTAGTGAGTAAAGTAAATCTGTGGAGAATCCAGTATTTGTGTATGATTCGAAAATGTATCAATCGATTGTAAATTTGTTGACTTGCTGAAAGGGTAAAATGATGTTTATTGATTCTGCGACAGTGTTTTTGCTTAAAGCCAATATAGCTCTTTGACTAAGTCAGTTTTAGTTTTGATAATTTTGCTGAAGATTGGGTAATAATTTTGCCGTGAGGTTGTCAATAGTATTAATTAATAACTATGGAGATAGGAGATATTTCTATTCCACTTTTAGCATCAAGAGGTACTCTGCTATTTGTCAGTATCAGAATATTTTGGGCAAACTGTGCTGAGAGTTCATAACCAAAGAGCTCTGCTCTTATATTTGTGTTTAGAGACAGTTTTTTAACATTTCTACACAAAGTAGATGATTTTACACAAGCCCATACCTCATCTATCCTGGTTAATTTATGTATCACTCGAAGTGTTTTCTTGAAATCAGCTTAGTTCTTAAGAGTGACGACTCCCATAGAAGCCCCAGAATCCCTGATGTCTCGCATTGTCCTGCCTAGTGGGTCTAAAGCTCACTTATGAGCTACTAAATGAGGTAGCCGGCGTTGCCTGGGTTAAAAAATTCAGAAGGAAGGTATAAATTGAAATTCTTATATTTATTAAAAATTATTCTTTAACAAATGCTACATCATAACACTACTTGGTAGACAATATTCTTCGTCTTTCGTTGCGATGCAATTACAAACAGGTTGATTTGGGTTCCCACATCTCAATAATGATGTAGGCTAGAAATTAATCTGTTTCTTGAGAGCTTAAATCAGCTCACGTTCCCTCGATCGAACAGAAGGTGTCAAGTTTGGAAAAGGCCCGTAGCTTCAATTCAGGGGGAACTTAGAGATTAGGGACCACTTCCATTATCTTCCTCGGGAAATTTACATAAGAATATTTTGAAGGATTTTATGTGTATTGTTTCTACCTTTCCTATGCCTCTGGGTTCAAGAGTTTTCCCCTTACCTCTTTTCGTAGAATTACTTCCAGGTGAAAATTACCTAGTGGCCAGCCAAGAACACGCCAAGATAGAGGAGATACAGCCTCAGGTGCTACCCTCAATTTAGGGTCAGCCAGATCATCATAACTACTTTAGAGAAGTAGAAATACACGAAAACATTTACCTGACGTTCTAACCTGAGGTTTCTTAATTTGATGTAAAATGGAGGTCCGCAAGCCACACCCAGAAATGTTTATGTTAGACCATAGATGCTACCGGATGTTTCTCTGCACTAATGGTATAATATTCAATGGTACTGAAACGAGACCCAGTGGGAGAAAACAGAGAATCTGAACGCGCTCCTGTGCAAGACCCTCATTAAGCAGCAAAGGGGTAGGAAGAAGCTGGTTTACTCTCCCTCTTCCTTTTCCTTAGAGAATTGGAAAATGTCAAAGAGAATCCAGCTAGGAAATCTAGTTTCTAGATCAACAGGTAGTATCCAATTCATGTATTTAGTCATTATTTGCTAACCTATACCGAGGACATGGAGAAGACAACACATTCTCTCGTTTTTTTTAATCAAATGACGATGTCTAAACAAATTAAATCACTTAAATTTCTTATTTTACTAAAATGTTTTTTTATTAAAATAATAACTATTTCTGGGAAAGTATCGACCAAATGAACACCTAAAAATTGTAGAAAATACAATTGTGTTAAAATGAGTTGATCCCATATCAAGATGATAAACTAGAGAAATTAATTCTAACTAAATAATAAGATATAAGAATATAGGATATTAAGATTTTAGTTTAATGCATAGTTGAATATATTTCCTACATTTCGGTTTTATGCATTTTTGTATTTTCTGCTCCTAGCCAATCAAGCAGGAGAGAAATGTTACCAAAGGATATCCAACATTTAATTTATTGTATGGACAAATAAGCTAAATTACTTGGCTAAACCTAATATTTTTTGATATCTTAAAATATATTGGGGAAATGTGCGAAAAGAAAATCGATTGACAAATATTATCTTACATAGTTGTTTAGCGTTTGAAATAAATTTTAACCAACTAGGAGGCAACGGTCACCCTCTCCTGTAGAACCTAAGTCCCACGATTATGAACAAGCAGACTAAAAGATTCAATCGAATTTAGTTGAAGAAAGCAGGGATAAGTGACATGTGAAGGGAAATAAGGAAGGATTAAAGGATATGGATAAGGAATTAGTTTAGCAAATCTTGTTCTTTAAAATTAAATTTCCATTTATTACACTGGCTAACACTAACTTTATTGTGCAAGTTCTTTTAGCTAACATAAGAAAATTTTGCTGTGCTGAATAGAAAAATCAGATTGATTTTGCTCAGTCACGTTAACCTTTAGATTAATCTCCACATGATACATTTTACGTTTTTACCTTTGATATATACGGATGATGAAAAAATATTATTTCTTAAATTGAAATGAATCCTGCAGAGTTTACATGCATAAATTTTATACTAATTAGTATTTTACTTTTACATGTAAATGATATGGATTCGACCAGAATATCTTGCAAAACTAAGCCCCATGTATTCTGCTATATCTGCGGCTAAAACAACGTTGTTACTAACAGGAATCCAGTACCAAAATTCATAAAGCAGGCTTATCATGCTGACGTAGAAAAAGCTTCCGACGATATATTATATATCTATTCTATGTGTGGATTATTCTATATTCGAGTGCGGGGTTAATCAGATGGCCGAGAATGACTCTATGTCAATAAATAGGCCTGGAAACGGCTTATTGATCTTCAAAATACTTAAGAAGTGGAACGGAGCCCAAGGATAAATAATATTGCAAGCATTAATAAAATAGAATTTTATTAATTAATCTAACAAAACAACACATGGAAAATATTTACATGACTGGGGAAAAATTGGCGATATACATGAAATAAAAAAGGTCATGGGATAAATTTGACTAAGCGGAGGATTAAGATTTGGAGGGATTTAAAATGACAAAACAAACAAGAAGGGAAAGGGGCGGCTAGATCCATGTTAAAGCACAGAGTTACGTTAGCACAAAGTTAAATAGTTAAATGCAATTTGTAGCTTACGTATTTATAAGGTCGTCGTGCAGAGGAAGGCGATTTGAAGGAATGGCTTCGGTCCGACTGGCGCTTTATTTCCCAGGAGGAGGGGTTTTTAGTGGGGTTGTCCTCAACGAGGGGGGAAGGACTGACTTCGAGGAGTGAGAGCGAGTTGGGGCTCGGAAGAACGAGCAATCCTTGAGACAGGATACGGAGATGTTCTGGATGAACAATTGATGTTATTAGTGTAACCAAGCGTTCTCTTGAAGAACGTTAAAAAGGGGAAATTAAATTACCACTGACATGATATCAAGGGAGCGGGAACCGTTACTTGTCGAACGGGCTCGAAGAACAATGACTGTTCTAAAGTTGTTCTCTTCTGAACAATTGAACAACAGGCGGGCCCTGTTTACTTGGCGTCTCGAGTAGCATGAACCTTGCCACTTAAGGATATTATCCTCTTCTGGACAATTAGCGGGTTCTTGAGGTAGAGTTCCTAGGTGCACAAGGGAGATCGGATTGGCGTGATGCCTCGCGAAGATAATCGGGATCTGCTTCAAACGCGAAATTCTCTTGCATAGATAGCAGGAGCCAGCCCATCGGGCTAGGGGACAATGGGGGACTTCCATGGAATGTCCCAGTAGCGCGTGGACTAAACTAATCTTCCCATGAGCCTTATTCAATCTGGCTAGATCGACACTTGGAGGCAAACGGGGAATTAAACCTCCTTGATTAAACTTTAAGCGGGTAGAGATAATACTCGGAATGGTGGGCGATAAGAACGTCATTCTTCTCTCTTTCGCAAGAAGCACATGGGAAGCATGAGTTTCAATATGTGATAGAAGCGAGGCGCCGCCACCTTAGGCAATTCTATTTCACATGCTTATTTTGATAAAAAACTTGGTAATCAAGCTAAAGATGGGCGTCGCACATTGTATGCAAGATATGCCCCCTATATCTCATTTATTGGACCCATGGCAAGAAAGGATGTCTGAAGTTTGGAATTCCCATGGTTTGGAAGCAGCCCAGAAACCTTGGTACTGACTGCTATTTCTGTGCTATTGAATTTACTGGGCTAAAAAGAAAGAACAGGAGCAGCCTCAAGTATCTTGATCTTCAATCAACTTGTTGGCCTGTAGCTCATCGTGATGAAATTCCAGTACTTATCTTTGGAGAGGATGATGCTACTCCTCCTTTCCCTCCAAAGGAAATAAATCATGTACTTCGCGATTCCAGCTTGTCAAACTCCTCTGCTGAACCGTTGGCATCCAGATTGAAGGAAAATACTTCTCTCTGAAATTGCTCACATTCCCTTTTACCGCAAAAGACATCCAAAGTACCTCCGTTTTTCTTTAAAATAAGGTCTTCGTGTTGAGGACAGATATTGCGCAGATTCTGTACAAGCTAGAAATGCCACGGTAAAAAATGGAGATTTGAGACTGGTCATTGACAGCAGCAAAAAGCGATTGCTAAAATATCTTCTGTTGTACAAGTGTAACCTGTTTGCCTCTTTACTCCTCGCTTAATCGATTACACTTGAAAACTAGCATCTTTGATATAACTCAGCTCGGTCAGCTCCACTGTGAACCTGAGTGTAAATCTCAATGAACGAAGTAGATCTTGAAGCCCGTCAGGCTTTTGTTCTAGGCGTAAAGAAATTTCTTGGTAAAAAGAATTAAGGCAAGGAACTACACAGAACATGTCACCAATTTTCTTACTGCTTTCAAAAACCTCGTATGCAACATAAACATCAAAATCCATTACCTAATCTCACATGTGGATCGGTTTCATAAGAATCCAGAATTAATGATCGATGAGCAGGGCAAATTATTCCTTCATGACATGAAAGAGATGGAGATTTGGTATCAAGGACGCTGGGATGCCTTATTATGGATGCTTAAAGTTTGACTCTGAAGAGAGAATTTCCTACCGTTAAGCATTCTAGGGGTTTAAAGTAACCGAATTTATGCCCTGAATTGTCAACCATGATGACAAAAATATCCATTTTACATGTTCTTACCATTAGCATTTTCTACTGTGAAATGGATACTAAGAATTTTTGTAATATTTAATTTCGAAATTGTGCTAGAAAATGATGTATTATCTTAAAAACCTTTCCGATGAGAAATATTAACAAAAAACATCCGAAAATATCTTACAAATGAAATAAATTCAGCATTGCCAAATTTTTAAAATCAGTTGTAAAAACTTAAATGACGTACATATATTTTTTACAACCCATTGTTTTTGGTCAATATTTTACAAATATTTTAAAATATTTATTGCTTTTAATGAAATTCCCATGGCAGTTATTCTACGTTTGTGATATTTTATAAGAAATATCAATTTTTTGCTATCGCAGTGTTTTGTTTATTTAGTTATAATCGTTATTTCTAGTACTTGCTCTGTTATCTATTTCAAATAATAAATTGTATTTAATGATAATAAACCATTTAATTTTATTGAAATCTCTGATATATTAGCAGCATTGATATCGACCTTGCAGTGATATTAAATTGAAGTAACTCAATCTGTTGTCAAATGATCTATTTTGAGTTTCAGACTTAGTTTTGTTGTTCGGCGCTTAGCGTGATTTTATATTATTTCTTTCACTTGTATAGTGACCAGAACTTGAAATGTAAATGGATACAGAGCTTAAATATTGTTTTGAAAATTGCATATAACACGAGATTAATACCTCTGAAACTTTTTACATGTTACATGTGTTTAGAATTTGATTACCCATATAGTAATCTTTTTGGATCTTACTTTACCCCTATACACTAATTTACCATTGTAAAAGGAGTCGACAGATGTGCGGATAAAAGAAAAAAACACCTGTGCAAGTTGAATTGAAACCGCCATTTTTCGGACCACTCGGCAATTCTATAGAAAACTTTTCCTTTAGATTTATGATATATTAAAGTAACTTCAACATAAGTTAAAAATAAGGATAAGGGATGCTTAATATAAAATTAATTTTTTTATGAAATGTTGGGCAAAGCCTAAAGAGAAATTGAATATCAAATCGACGTACTCTTGCGTACAGACGCTGCTCATCTCGAAATGTAATGACTTTCTAAATAGCTAAAAAACTGATTTTTTTAGGTCTGATTGAGTTTATTTTATTTATTTTTACTCGATGAAGGAAGTTGGGTACAGTAAGTTTACAAATAAATCAATGCATTATAACTTTACTACTTAAGAAGTTGAATTTTGACGCTAAAAATCAGAGGTACATAGAAAAAATGAAGACCCTTCAAAGTTACAGACAGATAAATGTAAATTATATTCTCTCTTTGATAAAACTCGCGCCACGGCAATGCATATTTATTAAAAGAATTACAACACTTTTATTTTGCCTTATTATCACAACTACTCGTATGTTCCATTATTGATTCTTCAAACTGGTTTATTTTTTTAATTTGAACCAAGAACTTTGACTTGTATCAACAGGTCAAAAAAGGACAATTTCCAGGCTTCTTACCCGAAATCATGAATTATAACTAAACCATTGAAACATGATTGAGATATTGCTTTATTTTAACGATGCTTGTAACTTTTACGTCTTTTTATCTGGGGTTGTTTTTCCTTTTTATTTTTCTTCTCAGATTGTTTAATTTTCATAACTATGCATTTCAACGAATGTTTTCCAATACGAGAGAGAAATTGGTGGGTGCGTTCTACTTTCAGACATGTTTGCTCCACCTAACTTTTCCAATAATTTGAGATTCCTTCAGACCATTTTTTTTCCTATATCTTTAATAACATATGTGTTGTAGGTAAACAATGTTTATTCAGGTTATTTAAGAGAGTTATAAATTATATATTCCTTAGAAGTTTCAGCCAAATATTATATGAACTATTTGCGTATTTTCGTGCTTGCCCTTTATATTGGACATTAGGATATATAGTTAGTTTTAGTTTTAAATATTTGTAATTTCTTAGAACAATTTCTCAGGAAACTTTTCTTGGTTCTTTACAAAATATATTTTTATCTGAAGAAATTTAACCTTGTCTTTCGCTTATTATTTCTCACCAGAAGTCGAAAAGATAGTTGGAGATTTTGAAGCAAAACAAGTGAAGATCTGGGAGAGAGAGAGAGAGAAAGAAAGTAAGAGACAGCACCAGTTTCTCTTAGGGGTCTCAAATTTGGGAGGTATTACTCTTACAAGTTTTAGTTGTTGCGAGGAATTACCCCTGTGACAACATCCACTCACTCGCTTATGGTGTGAAACATATATTTGGTAGACTTATTCAATAAATCATTAAGAATAATTGAGTTTATTTTAAATATTTAGAGTTAGTTATTTTAAAAGTATTGATGTTTTATTATACTATGAAGTTAGAATTTTTAGTTTAAATTATATGGAAACAGAAAAGAGTGAATTTGAGGGTGCAAAGCTTTTTAAGTGGAAACTCTCAAGGATTACTTTTGTTTTAGGGTATTTTATGTTTTCTTCAATGAAACGCTTTAAAACTCGTTATCGAGCTAGAAACGGTAAAGTTAAACTTTGTTTCAAAACCATAAATAAATACTCTTCCTTAATGCAGTAGAATTAATGTTCTATATAGAGGTAAAATTTTGACTCTAGATCAGTGTTTCCCAAACCCATGGTCGCTTCTCAACTAAGGATCGCAAGGGTCACATGGTGTCCACAAAAATTCGAAATAAATAACTAAAAGTGAGAAAAATATTAGAAGTAAAAATTGTTTAACATAATTATTATCATCATAATTCTCGAATATAAATCGCCATTCAGACTGGGACAGTAAAATAGTTGTGAATAATAAAGAACGATTAATAAATGTAGAGCAAAACATATACGAATATGATCAGGTTCAATGATTGTACTGTACGCCAAGACGGCTGGAGCTTGACATAATATGCTTCTTCAGAATCTTCAGTTCAGAGGTATCTGTGTTGGTAGAGACACGTAAGTATTATTTTCATGTTACTTTTTTATCTACTATCATTTTCTAACTAATTTACGAGTAGAATATATAATAGTCTAATATTAAGGAAACAGCATAAGTTTCGGAATTTTGACTGATAAGACAAACCTGCTAAATATAAGTTTATTGTAATGACGTGTGATAAGATTGGAAATTTATACTTGTATGATTCACGTCGCACGTAAAGAACTTTGGATGTGTGGCTGAAGGTACATGTGACTTTATAAATAAGTAATTTAGAACAGTGTATTGTGCATATATATATTTATATATATATATATATATATATATATATATATATATGTGTACAAATGATTGCACACAATCATATATTCTTACTCTTAGGAGTCTCCTAAATTATGTAAGTGCAATAAATATACCATGTGAATGCGAATGAATAAATTATAGTGAATTAATGCAAAGTAAAGCACACAGATAACCCAACGATCTAGCAAGTTGGCTAGAAAGGGCTTTTGCAACCATATCTGCGGTTGCAAGCGAAATGGCCGAATTTGCGTCACTTACTGGAGAGTGGTGTGATTATGGGTGGGAGAGTTGCGCGTCACACAAGCTAAGCGTCCCGTTGACTCGATTTGGTGCTTCAATAAGATGAATGTGGCTGCTTGATGAAAGGTTTGATGGAGTCCATGGTTGTACTTCGTTCCGTTTTAAAGAATTTGATGGTAACTCCAGGTGAGATGTCAATCCGTCGCTGACAATGATTTTTGAAGTCACTCCGAGCGATGGTGACGATTTTTGCTCTCATTACAGGATATCACAACTTGTAGCGAGAGAGGTCAATTCTCTCTTGATGATGTGGACCAAATAAGTTCTTATTTGTATTTTTATAAACAACTTGATGAAATTATAACTTTATTTTTGAAGTAAAGGTTTTTATACGATGAAAGACTGAAGTTAGTGGGACTAGATCCCCTTTTCAGTGGAAGGAATAAAGTAAAACAAAATGATATGATAGAACACCATAGTAATGTGGATCTGATCCCATAAGGAATAATGTCTCTTGTTTTATAGGTGGATAGAATAGAGAGAGAGAGAAAGACAGTGATATAGAGAGATCGTGCATCAAAGCGACCTGACATAGCGCGGAGAGAAAAGATAACAGAATCGGAAGGCAGAATAATTGATGGTACAAGCCATAGCCAATAAATAATGGCTGCAGAGGGAATAAATGAACAAAGAATGCTCACATAGTCTAGGAGACGCCTAAATGTAAGAGTACATGATTGTGCGCAACATGGATCTCTCTATATATACTTATTTCATGTATGAATTACACAAGGAACGATGGCCCAGCGAAAAAAACATTTGGCGTATTAATCTGAATTACTGAAATACGTCTTCACACATCAATAGCAATGTCTGCCCTCCGTGGTTTCAGTGTCTGTATTTCTAGCCAATAAATAAATAAAGGAAAACAAACTGAAATTTGAAATGTGTGATGTTAATTCAAATTTTTCAGGAAAACTAGTAATTTACTGGAAAGATAAGAAAAAAGAGGTAAATCTAATTCAGATTGATGCTCCTCCAGGCTCTATTCTTTCTTTTGAGTAAGCTTTCTGGGCATATTTTGAAGTGGCAAGGTATATTGCACGATCTAAAATGTCTCACAGCTTTCCCGAAGAGCTGATGAAACCAGCATTAGTCGCTATGATGAAAACTAGTTGTGTAGAAGATCTAGCTAAGAAATTCTAGTCTGTATTCCTTTTTAACAACAGCTTCAAACGTTGAATTGCTCTCATTTCATTAACATCTTGGCTAAATCAATTGTGGCACTGAAAAAGGCAGGAAAACGCTGGCGAATATTAACTCATGTATTCTGTTGTGAGGTACAGAGGAAAAGCAGAATTCTGGAAGAACTTCAGTTATATACTGCCTGTCAACAACCACCAAATGATATAATATCTTTATTATAGTGGACAGTTTTTACTGCAAGCAGGCATGCGAGTAGATGGTTGAATAGTTTGGAAGTGTGTACTGGAGGATCGCCATCGATGATAATAGGTCGAGTAGGTTTTGTCACGCGGTTAAAGGAACATTTCCTGATATCATAAATTTTCACTGTTTCGTACATCTGAAAAACCTGGCCTCTTAATGTCTCCAGCAGAAACTCCATGTTTTGCTGATTGATTTTATTTAAAATGTGAATTTATAAAGGTGACATCTGTGAACTCGCGCATTTTTAGAAACATGTGTAAAGAGATTAGATCACATCACTAGGAATGACTTTTACAATCTGATGCTAGTTGACTATCTAGAAGCCGCATCCTTGAATAAATTGAACTCAGAGATGTAAGGCCGAAATCAAACTATACATAATTTAAAAAATTACATCATTCAAGAAGAAACTTGCAATTTAGCAAGAAAAACTTTCCATCTGAAAAATAGCTGCTTTTCTAGATCTGAATGTTATGCTAAAAAGATTGAACGATTAATAATAAAGCAAGGAACCGTCTGGTTCGCAACATGATCTGCGCTGTTCACTATCCATTAACATCAAGCCAAATCTGTAGACTCAATGGAGTCTACTTGAAGAGCCAGAAGAAGTTGCAAGCCAAAGTTTATTTTCTTTCTTGTTTTTTGTTTCAATAAATTATATTAATATGAAAATGTTCCTTTATTATCCTTCAATTAACATAAAAATATTTTAAATATATTGTTTATTAAAAACATTGAATGTTCATGAATAGTCAGAATGGTTCATTCATGAAATAGTATTATACTTAGCAGTCTAAAGTTTGTTTATCTTTGCTTGACTATGGAGCTGTTCTTCAATTATCTTTAATCAACTTTATATTATATTTACTAATTTGTAAGCTATGCTAAAATTCAGTAAACTTTATTCAATTGGATAAAAATAAAGTAATAATGAAAGAATATTTCATCTCTGAAGTTCGCCAGGCCAAAATCAAATTTTTTCAGGTTCACACCAAAATTGTTTGTGAAACACAGCTCTTGATTTAAAAGAGAAATTCCGTGCAATTTATCTAAACATTCGATTCACGTTTTTTTTTGGCTTCCACACATTCCTTGGAAACATTGAATTTTATTGAAATTACGAAAACAAGGTAGTTTCCATTTTTACGGATTTCAGAGTTGGCCATTCATATAATAATTTAATTTTAGATTTGTGCATCCTAAGTGTTTGGCATTGCATTTAAGTGAGTTCAAATTCATTTGCCATCCGTCTCTTCGACAATTTTGTTTAGTTCTCACTGCATTTCTTCAACATCGCTTCAAGATTAAGCATTATTTCCCTTTCTGTTGACGAGGGTGAATTTATAAATTTTACCTATTATCACAATTTCGAGGTCGTTTATATATTATGAAAAATAAAGAGCCAAGATCTGAACAATGAGGAGCCATACTGGTTCCTGGGACCTAGTTTTAGTTTATTCCTTTATGAGTACGCACATGAGCGATTCGAGAGCCAATGTTTTATCTTTTTATGATTCGTCCTTCTATTCCGTGCAGATTAAGTTTAAGTAAGAGCCTTTTGTGTGGCACTCAATCAAACGCTTTTTGAAATTCGAGGTAAATTATGTCAAATAGTCTGTTATTATCCTAAGTAGAAATCATTTATTGAAAGAATTCAGAGAGATTAGTGAGAAAGGAGTTTCCGTTTCTAAAACCGTACTGTTCTTTTTTAAATTAGGTTATTAGCCTCAATATGGGTTACCATCCCGTCTCTGATATGTGACTCTAAGACTTCTCCCTTTTTTAAAGATTTGACTATGTATTGTATCTATCGTTGATCATTTTACCGCATAGAGGTTAAATTTTCGCACGTAAACTAAAGAGCTCTCCTCGATTTTCTGCGATATCTATGCACTCATTTAAATTTTCAGAATATATCGTTATCAATACTCGCTGTAATTCTGAATATATGCTGTATTTTGACTTCTCTATTTATGACTGTTCTATCCCAAACATATATGTATGATTACAAAACATATCACAGTTGGCTATTCAGGACCATGAAACAAGTTGGTATTCTGACATTTAAGGTTACGCTTACCTTTATTTCAAATCTAATCGACATATTATCACTATTTTACACTGGCTCACCAACCTGGACGTTTTACGCTAATTTTAAAGACGCACGCGACTTTACATCTCACTATGTCGGTCGATGGGTCCCCATTTGGCTTTTATTTGGTGGAGGAGTAATAACACTTTAAATATTCTATCAATTCTAACAAATTTGAAAGACCTATGTTGTCTTACATTCTCTCAAATAATATAGTTGCCAAAGTCATCCGAAGGTTTACCTGGGAATTATTTGGTTTTGGCCATAACATCATAAATTGAAAAAATTTTAATGATATAATTGCCAAAGGCCTCCCAAGAGTAGCCTTGGATTTATTTCGTAATAACTTCATAGCTTTTTGGCCCATTCTAACGAAATTTGAAACCCTTATGTGATATAATTGCAAAGGTCCTCCAAATGTTAGCCCGGGAATTATATTGTTTTGGCAATAACATCCTGACTATTGGGCCGATTTTAATTAATTTGAAACTCTTATGTTGTTTAACATTCTCTTCCTAATGATAAAGTTGCCCAACTCTTTCCAACGTTAGCCTGTGAATTATTTGACAATAACATCCTGACTATTCAGTTGATTCCAACGAATTTAAAACCAATATCTTGTTTTACATTTTTGCTCGAATGATATAGTTGACAGGGTCCTCGCAAGGTTAGTCCGGGAATTATTAAAAGTTTTGAAGTTCGTAAGGTTATAAAACAGACAAAGTGAGAGCACGCAACTTTTGGTCAGCAGACCTTATTTTTTATCTAAGTTTGATTTCCTATACAGCGGAAAAGTTAGTGTTATAATCCTGTTATAAGCGATATTTACGTAGGGTTGTCAAACATGGTTTTGCGCTAAATTTTCATTTGTTTTTAAAACCGAAGCGAGTATACAATGACACCTCGTGACCTCTTCAACCGTTTGAAAAAAAAGTTATTTGGATGAAATACACTAGTCTCACCCCTTTCCCCCGAGTCCGATGGGTTTGCTATAAATCAACGCTTGAAAATTAAAATCACCGTATATGAGTGTATTTCATAAACGTTTATGATGTTAATCTTAGCTAAACCTGTCTCGAATTCAACTAGTAAAATCTCTGTTTCCCTATACTCATTTTTAATGTACATCATACTTCGTTACAAATCTCCCTTCGCATAAAATGGAGCCATACTACCTCTTGCCTTCTCCCTATCTCTGTTGTATTTTTATAGCCATATATATTAGATTCTAATATAAAATCACTTTTACAGGTGTTTGGCCACGATTCACCAATTGGTCTAACGGAATAAATTTTTGAAATTTGTTTCTTAGGCGTGGTCAGTTTGTGCCGTCAATTGAATTTATCCATTAGCTCACCGCAATCATATTCTGAGCCGAAATATCGTTTCCCAGACTATAATTTAAGCGTACTTTTAGCCTCGTCGGATTTGGTCCACCATTAACCGTAGTTAAACCGCCGAGCCGTGAGGTGAGAGCTAATTTTTTTCTTGCCATAGAGATCACGAAAACATTTATCCATTAATCTCTCTAAGTAAGCGTCTCCAACCTGATTTAAGTGTTTGCCATCTTTATGAAATAGGTTTTGTTGATCTTGAAAATCCTTTTAGGAAGTCATCTTATTTGACCCGCATTAACAGAAACGAAAGATCCAGGTATTCATTTCTATAAATTGACTTTGTCTCAAATCATTTCCACCAAAGAAGGGTAGGAGTGCGTAGTCCTTACTTTCCCAAGAAATTCGGAGATTTGTCGTGTTGCTTTTTCGATTGTGGCGCCACACAGGCAGATATTAATAAATTTACACGGTGTAGTGACTTTAAATTCATTATCCTAATTTTTTAATAAAGAGTCCGAGATTGGAATGTTTTTTTTCCTCATCTATTGGAGTAAAGAAACGAAAGGGTTTGAGCAAAGAACATCGTAATTGTTCTGTGTTCCTCATTTGACATGCTTCATTTTTAAAAGGTCTGAATTGCGGATATATAGCGAAGATGTTCCAGGATACCCCTTTGTTTTCTAATTACCTCGTATATAGTATTTACATACCTCTTGACGGCCTTTTTCCTCGACCATCCCCAGCCATCACTGCAGAAAGCTTTCGCGTAATTGGTTTAGCACCTCCCCTATCTCTTGCTTTGAGATGACAAGCTCACTTATTATGACGCCTATTTTAGCTCTGATTTCAGCTATCTCATTCTTCTTACTTCGAAAGCGAGATTTAAAAAGAAAATGCATCATATTCGATGTATTATTTATCAGGAAACGTGGGACAGAAATTTTCTTGTAAAATGAAGCTCCACATTTATAGGTTTAATTTGATGACTGGCATGGTAATTTACAAGAATAAAGATGTAAGAGAGGAAAATGTCCTTTTGTCGAAGGTGGAAACCAATTTATTACTCAGATTGTAATATTAATTTTTATAGACTGACAACAATGCCAAATAATCGCAGAACGGTTGGTAGTTAGTTGATTTTTTCAATTATGGAAAACAAGTTGGTGAACCGAAAAATACCTATGAGATGAGAGTAGGGAAGGATAAGTTTTGCAAACGCAGAATTTGGTATTACTACACAAATAATAGATTATATTTATCTAACTTTAGGTGGTTTGTTAATTTGTTCAACACAATACGTTTAAACGCATAGCACCTCAAAAGTTCAATTATACTTTTTCCATCTAAGAAAAAGACACCTCAGGAGCAAGGCAAATCCCTCTTAGTAAAAAAGTGGTGAGGCTTATTAATTTTTACAGCAAGCACAATTGGTTACCTTTTTACCTGCTTCGCGGAACAAAATCAAATCTCTGTGATCAAAAAGCAACTTTCAGTGTATGAATATTATTCGATCGAGGATGTTGTATCTTCATTACAGTGATATAATTAAGAATGGTAGTAAACTTCCAAATAGCTCGTCAAAGAGGTTAACTGGCATCGCTTTCAATTCTAAGCTTACTCTCTTTGCCTCATTTGCGCTAAGCTGTGTCATTAATTTTCGAAGAATTTTTTGGGTGTGAAAGTGCGGCCAAGTATATTCACGGATGATGTTATTTTCACTTTATTAATTGGTTTTATCAGAATAAATCTTTGACATCGTCTTTTAATAAGATCGTGGGAATATTTCTTGGAAATTTCATCTATTCTCAATAACCTACTGAACCGCCTCCCTCCTATCGAGCTAATAGGGTGGTTAAATGGTGACTCCATTCACGAGTAGCGACGTAGACATTATCGAAGTAAAAGGATACATTCGGAAGTCCATCTAACAACCTTCTCATGAGACGGTTATAGTTGCTACAAGCAGTGACGAGGCCAAAAGGAAATCGCTTGAAAGGCATAAGGCATTTCTCCGTTGCAAAGGCGGTATATGCTTTTACTTCGGGCCGGAGGAGGATTTGATAATACGCCTTGCACAAATCAAGTTCTGAGATGGACTTGGCGTTTTCAAAAAGGTGGAGGTTTTGGTCTACCAACGGGATGGGCTCGGCGTCGAACACAGTTACTGAATTAAACTTCCGAAAGTCGATGCACATCCGATAAGAGCCATCAGGTTTCTTGACCATGACGATTGGTGAACAATAACTAGAGGTGGAAGGTTCTATTATGTCTGAACTAATTAAATTATCAACTTCGGCGTTAAAGGCTTGGCGTTAATGAATCGGCATGGGATAGGGTTGTGAACGGACGGGTTCTAAGGTTGTTAATTTCATTCTCATGCTCGAAACTAGTAGCGCATCCAGGCTTCTCTGAAATAACGTCGTCGAACTGACATAATAGTTCTTGTAGATGACACTTTTGATGTGGTGTCAGCTGCGCGTCGATATCCAGGTCAGAGGGTTCAAAAGACTCGCCTTTTAGGGAAGGAAGAGGGTAATTGGCATCAGGTTGGATGCACACTGTCTGTATTACATTGAGGGACTCCGTGGGGTAATCCTCTTCAAGCGCCGATGTTTCTTTCAGTGCTACGAACCTATCTCCATGGGCGCGTAGGTGGTATTTTTTCAATAAGTTGACGTAATAGAGCTTATCACCTGCTGGGGTACCATTGAGGTAATCTACCGGTCCTTGTACCTCGCGGACCGAGTACGGACTTTTCCATTGTCTCAGTAATTTTTACTGGCTGTGGGAAGGAGCAGGAGCACTTCATCACTGGGCCTAAATTTACGATCTTCGGACCCGACATCAAAATAGGTTTTGTATTTCTCCAAATTGACATCGGTATTTTCATAGGCGATGTTTTCGCATTTCTCGAGCCTCTGGCGTAGGTGCAAGACATAGGCATAAGATGATTGGAGTTCTTGATCCAGTTGGGGCTTGATTAACAACTCCTTTAAAATACTGAGTGGCCCGCGTACATTACGTCCATAAAGGAGCTCGAACGGGGCCAAGCCTAATGTACAGTGGAAAATTTCCCGATAGGCGAATAGGGCGACTGGGAGATTTCGGTGCCATTCGCGGGGCTGCTCGGCACAGATCTTCTTAATAATGGAATTTAAATTTCCATTTAATTTCTCGCACATCCCGTTTGTCTGTGTCCGGAAGTGGGTGATAAAAAGGGGCTTTCCTAAGAGCAGCTTCCCTATGTACTCCATCAACTCAGAGGTGAATTGTCGGCCTCTATCGGAGAGTATTTCCTTGGGGACGCCTACCCTTAAAAAGATGGAAATGAGGGCCTTGGCGCAAGAAATACTGTCGATTCGGCGAAGGGGGACAGCCTCGGGAAAACGGGTAGCAAAGGGTACTAAGGTAAAAATGTAGCTGTGCCCTTCGCTCGAAGGGGGGTGGATAGGGCCAACCAGGTCGATGGCTACTCTGGAGAAGGGTTCAGTAATGACTGATCCCCTTTGTAAGGGAGCAGGTTTGACCCACCCCTTAGCGGACGTGTTCTGACACACATCGCACGATTGACAATGCTTTAACATGTCAGCTGCAGCACCCGGCCAATAAAAATAATTAAAAATGCGCTGGCCCGTTTTAATGTGACTGAAATGACCGGAAAAAAGGCTGTCATGAGCCACATTGAGCACTATAGGGACATGGGATGGTGGAAGGCATAGGACAGTAGTAACAGCGTTATTACTCTCCTCGGCGGATCGGTAAAGTAAGCGACCTTGCTCCAGGTACCTGATGACTTTGGGTCCACGGACAGTCTCCGTTTCCTGGTTTAGAGCCTTATCCCATAAAGGGTGTTAGTGCTTCACACTCCTTTTGTGCCGTCCTGAAGTCCTGGTTAAGGATCTCCGAGAATTCAGACGGTATCGGGGTTCTGAGTGGGCCGGACTCCTAGGCTTCCTTCTTAGCTCGACCTCGAGTAAGGGCGGCCTGGGACAAAGGGTCAGAGCTTACTTGAGGGCTCTGCCCTATAAGTAAGGAACTGAATTTTATGGGTGCTGAAATGAATTCAGCCCAGCCATCATAATATTGACACTGCAGGTAACGTCTAACGATGGGGAATCGGTTCGCCCGCCCAAGGTAGTCATGTACCACCGCAAATTTTTCGTGGTTAGGGTCCACTGGGGGGAGGAGCTCGTCAGACACGACGAAACACGTGCATCCTGTGTCCCTGACGAGAGTAGATACTCGGCAGCCGTTCACGCTGCTGTTCCTCAAATTTCAAAGTTCCCGGGGAACTTTTGTCAAAAATAAAATTTACCCGGTGGCCTGACGGAGGGGAAGTAGTTGCTGCTTGGGTCTGCACCACTGGGGAAGCCGGGATGGCATTAATCTAGGGAACTTGGTGGGCTTGTACGCTTTTAAACATAGAATTTTGGGGTCAATTCCAGCTCACGTGGTTTTCTACACCACAGGTGAAGCATATGATTGGTCGCTTGGGGAAGAGTGATCGAGGAGAAATCTTAACGGGAGGTTTTGAGTCCCGTTGTTGGTTTTGGGGAAAGAAGTTTGGGGGTTTTACGGGGCCCGGAAACTTCATCAGTTTTCCTGGGAAGGGTCGCGAATCCTTCCTTCTTTCCTGGTTGGGGGGTTAGTGAGAAGTTCGATTCTTCTTTGGGTATAAATTATGCTTGCGGCATAGACATCCAAATTCTTCGGTACACTCTTTAAAGGGCGGGCACCGACGATCCTTGACGAACGCGCGGATCTCCGTCAGGAGAGACGCCAAAAATTGATCCCGCAACACGAAGTCTGTTTCGGACTCGTAGTTAGGTCAACCTTTGAGGATTCTAACCAAAATTTAAAATTTCTCTGAAGAATGTATCCGAATTGACAGAACTTCTGTCTGGGTTTAATACGACCTCCTCAAAATTCTTGGTGGTAGAAATCGAGAGTCATATTATGAGCGGCCAATAACTCAGCTTTTAAGGTGCTGTAGTTAATTGTTCCTTTAGATGGTAAAGATATGAAAATTTCAAGCAATTTACAATTGACAAGGGAAGTAATCTGACTACACCTTCAGCCTCCGGATCCAAGTTATTGATCTCGAGGATCTTTTCGAAGTGGGCTAAAAATGCTCCGAAATCCTCTCTATCCTTGAAATTGGGAAGCTTAAGTGGGAGATTGGGCTGGGTTTCTGAACGGGAACTGGCTGATTGTATTTCGGCTTCCACACAAGCTAATTCAATCTGATGGTGAAGCTCAGCTTGTCTTTTCCGTTTCTTTCTTTCTTCTCGTTGGATTTCTCTTTCTCTTTCTTTTTCTTTTCTTTCTATTTCTTCTCTTAACTTTTCTCTTTCCTTTCTTTGCTCCTCTTGAACGTACTCAATTAATTCTTTTCTGGAAAGTCCCAAGGATTCTCCTTGCGCTTTAAAGATTTTGAACTGAGTCATCTTTGCACTTGGGGCCGTAATAGTCAACCAACTAAAATTCCTTGATATAAGAATTATGCCTTCTAGAGAGTTAGCCTACCTAAATATGGGCACTGGCCTATTCGTAATTGGTTTCTAGATCTAGGTAACCAATGACTAAAATCACACAAAAAAAAACACAAACAAATTTTTATAACAGTTCCTTGAGCTACTCCAGCTTCTTAAGTTTCAAAAAAAGGGATAGCAATCGTTAAAACAAAAGATAACTACTATACTTTATTCTTATAACGAATCACACTATGCTTTACTCGACTGAGACCAGTGTTTGCAAAGTTAAAGCGGTAAACCTTGCACACTTGATACCAAATTTAAATAGTATATATATATGTCGTAGAATGGACTCTCGATGATATACCATATATGACTATTTGTTGAGGGAACTATTCATTTATATTTAGAGTGCGTGTTGTCTGGGTTGACCGATATTATTTATCTTCAGTATGCTTAAGAAGTGGAACTGAGCTCAAGGATAATAATATGGCTATCATTAATAAAATAGAGATTTATTATTAAAAACTATCAACAACACACAAAACGGAAAATATTGACATAAACAGAGAATGGAAAGGGTCGTGGGAAATCTAGCTAGTCCGAGGATTAAGATTTGCAAGTGATTTAAAAAGGTAAAACAAATAAAAATTAAAGGGATGGGATGGTTCGCTAAACCATTTAAAGCACAGGATAGGGTTAACAAAAAGGTTAAATACTCAAAGGTAATGTTCAGCTTACGTAATTACACGTGTTGTGCAGAGGAAGGCGACGCGTAGGAATCTACAGTCCGCTGGCGAGTTCCAGCCGAAGGGGTGGGGGGAATTAAATCATCCTGACGTGGCGTCTTGAGAATGAGAACCGTTTCTTGGCAAACAGGCTTGAAGAACAATGGCTTTTCTACGTTGTTCCCTTCTGAACAACAGGGGGCGTGAGAACCGTCTCCTGTCTACGGGCTCAAAGAACAATAGCTGTTCTAATGTTGTTTTCTTTCTGAACAACAGGGGGGAAGGGTGACAACCGTTTCTTGTCAACTGGCTCAAAAAACAATGGCTGTTCTAACGTTTTTCACTTTCTGAACAAGAGGCGGGGGGAGGGTGAAAACCGTCTCTTGTCAACGGGCTCAAAGAAAAATGGCTGTTCTAACGTTGTTCTCTTTCTGAACAACAGGGGAAGTCTTGTGGACTTGCCGTCTTGAAGGCTTGAACCTTTGCACTCAAGGGATATTGTCCTCTTCTGGACAATGATGGTGGATCTTGAGGTAGAGGGCCCTTGGTGCTCAAGGTGAGAGTGGATCGTAGTGATGTCTCGCGAAGAAAATCTGGATCTCGAATCTGCTCTTAGTGGTTAATTTTTCATATAAATTGTCGAGACATGCCCTTGGCGTAGTGGACAATGAAGTGGGGGCTTCGAGTGAATGCATAGCCGCGCCTGAGAAAAATACCTTATCTTCCCATAAGCCTAACTTAATCTGGCGTGATCGGCGCATAGGGCGAACGGAGGGGAGGCTGATAAATCTCCTTGGTTCAATATTGACTCAGGTGGCGGCGATAATGCGCCCGGCTTCAAGGCGAAGATGCACGTGGGTAGCATCGTGTTTCTAAACAACATGTGATAACGGTTGAAATTAAGCGGCCTCAAACCGTTCTAGCACATACCTCTATTGGGGTGACTATTATTTTTTGAGATTTGCGGTCCAAAGAAGGGTAGCGACCAGAATTTTCAAATTTAGTAGAAGTAGCTTTATCTGTAGTTGGATTGAGAAAATATCAAGACCTTTCTTTATGCGTTTTTCCGTAAAAAGGATTGGGAGCCGTTATCTTTGAAAAACTTCGTAAGAAATGGAAACTATTTATGTAATAGCTTGTAATTGGAACATATTTACATGCTCTATGTATCAGTGTCAATAGAAATAGTTTAGAAAGAGCGTGGAATATAGCTAAAGAAACTTGATGTTAGGTCAGTAAAGGTAGATTTGTGAAAGTTACTTGCAGAAAATCCAGTACGGGTGCCAGGTAACTTGATGTCTAAATAAGGCAGGTAGCCATTAGTTTTTATGTACATTGTGAATTTTATTTTCGGGTGCTGTTTTTTAAGTGATTCGGGAAATTTAGAGGTATGTTGTTTTCCACAGAGCAGAATTATGCAGTCGTCAATGAACCGCCTATAAAAGACCGGAGAGAGTTTTGGGGAGGAGGCTGGAAGCCAAGAAGATTCACAAAAACAAAAGAAGATATCAGGGCTAACGAAGTCCAATTCTTAACTATTCAAGTCAAAGGTAAAATTCTTTATTAAAAAGCCAGGCAATGGCTTCGCCAATCCCACCTACGGGGAGAGCTTTGGCTGCGTTGCTAAGATTAAAATTTGAAATATAAAAAAAGCAGCCATGGTTAAATTTTTCAAAAATTTTTGAACTTCGCCAATTATAAAATTTTTAAAAAGTACCTCCAAACTAAATTTCATCCCTTTCAAAAAATCACGTTGCTATAATATAGTTATAGAAGAAGATATATAAAAATAAATTTTCTGAACTTTACCATTCTCTTTTTGTTTTAAAAAGTCAAATTTCGATACTTATATTTATTTCTGAACTTCACCTTTATGTTTTGACATATTATAAAAGAATTATGAGAAATAACTTTGATAAAAAAACATAAGTCATGGTCATAAACAAACTAAGATGCAATTATTATTCAAATACTCAAAGAAGTCACCTTCTTAAATTATAGAGTTAGTGATGATGATGATGATGATAAAGTGAAAAGAAGGAATTACAAACGAAATTCTGCTTGGTCAAATTTTACTAAACCTTGAGAGAAAGCAAAATTCTATGTAAAATGATCTCAATTGTTTCTTGTAATGGGATATTTATAAATTGATTTGTAATTTACAAACTTGCTATTGTATACTTAGGAAGATTTGCTTCAGTAAATCATACGAATTACGGAGAATGTATTTATTTGTTGTTAGGTGAAAGAGAAGAGGGAATAAATATTTGGCTAAGGCATAGGATGGTGTGTTTATAATAGAGTAGATGTCTCGCTTTGTATTAGATGTTTTATGTACTCTAGGTAGGACATTGAAAGTATTTGGGCTGGGGCCTGAACCAAAGGGACGAGAATATGTTTTTGGTTTCATAAGGTTGAATTTATTAAACTTGGATTGTATACGGTTAATTTTGACCTCTGTTTTATATCCTATATGTTGATAGAAAGATTTGACTTTACCAAATTTTGTACCATCGGAAATGATAATATGCATTTTTTAGATGTCGAGTTCTTTGTACAAAATAACTACACTGTTACTTTTTTCTAGGTGGCAAATTACTAAAGTCTTGTGCTTGGCTAACTTTTTTAGTCCTTTTATGTCAATTCTTGGCGCTTTTTTGTTTAGGGGACACAAGGCAAAAATGGCTGGTGACGTCACCAGCCAGAAAGGTCGACTGACCACTGTAACTCCATAATAATATTCTGCGAAGCTGCTTCGCTTGGACTTGGTTCACTAGATTTATAAAGACAAGAAATTTCTATCCTTTAAAATAATCAATTTTAGTTGCTACTTTACTTTTCATTTTTACTATATCAGGTTCGATCGATCCATTACATTTATTTTTTAATTTAAGGTTAGGTTAAGTTATATAACCAAAGAGGTACCAAAATCGGGGGTTTAGTCATTATAAGAAAAACACATTTTTAAGAGCAATTCATTCACATTCGTGGATCACAAGGCCTTCTCACAGACAGCCACCTTGGTGACGTTACCAGTAAGTTTTGGTTCGTGTTCCCTAAACCTAAAAGCGACCCGTTTTATTAATAACTGTTAAAAAAATTAAAAACCTTGAAATTATAAAGATACTTGAATGCAAACTACTCGATGGCGCTATTTATTTGCTAAAAGTTACTTAAATTGTTTTTGCTAGCAATAAACTTTAGGGAAGCTGTAAGTTTAGCAAAGGCGAAAAAATATTTATGCAAGGTGAGTTTATAAATGGGAAGAGTAAATTCAAGGGCAAATCATAAGAGTGCAATGAGACGAGGAGAAAGCGATTTCGAAGAGAAGTTAAATATTACACGAGAATGATTGCAAGTGTTAAAACTATTATGAATTTCTAAATGGGCTAATTTACACTTGTGAAAGTTAAAGACATTGGTGATGCCACGCAAGACATTCATTCTCCTTTACATTTCCTTTTACGAAAATGAATTCCATGTTAGTTAACTCAACTTTCCATCGATTTAAATTCATAGAAAAGCAGTGGAGAGTTTAAATAAATTAGTTTTTTTTAAATTAAGCTCTTCATTCAAAGAGTTGCCCTTTTACTTATAAAATTGCTTTGATTATAGGTTCTTCTTGTACCTTGTAAAGTGGAGAAATTTTGGCAAGATCTCTTAAGTTTTGCAATGTTCTAAGAAGGAAATATGCAACGTACATTTCTCAGACTCCAAATAATGAACATATTACTTTTAGAGCTCTACATTCTTAATATTTGATGATGTTTGAGCAAGTCTTATTCACATTATTCAAGTTGTTTGATCAAAATAACAATATTAGATGCTTCATTTGACAAAGAAGGTGGTGATAAAGTGGCGAGAATATTCACTTCTCTACTTGGGTGTGAGTGACATAGACTAACATTTGTTTCTATGCCGCCTGCATCGCAAACATGGGCGTGATAAGGGTTATTTTCAATCAACTAACATCTCACGATAGAAGGATAAAAGAATAACACCTGCTATGTAGCGAAAAAGAAAAGGTCCAAAGGCATATAGATATTACAGTTTAGTGTGCCCACTGATTGTTCCTCATTACTAGTTGAATAACCACATATGAGAATTAGTATTTTCAACATTTGAGAGTAACAAACGAGTATATTGTAATCTCTCCTTGTTTAAGGTTGATTTTAAGTTTACTAGTATAAAAACTTGGTATTTAGCATAGTAAGTTACAATATGATCAATTAGGGGTAGAGTTAGGTAACCAAATGAGTAGATCTATTCAACGTCTGAGAGTACTCAATGACTAGATGTCTTTTCTGGCCCTTAAACTTGATCACAACAATTGCACTCGCCAAGATGAGATGCTAGATTCCATTATTCCTTCAAGAAGCATTATTTTTATTTTTAGAGTTACACAATAAGCCATAATATTCATTAGATTTTCTTTACTATACATCTATGAGATGTTATGGATTGGATAATAATTGGGACATGGGATAAAAGAGCGGGAAATCTTAATATATTCAGGGATGACATTCCATTCCCAAACATGGTCTTTATTCTTTTGTATCTTTCCATATAATTATGTGGTAAAATTATTTTTGCCCAACTATTTCAGAACCATAACTGAAGATACTTCCAATATCGATAAGAGCGCTAACTTTTATTCTCTTAATAGTTTCTCTATATGTAGCCCTTGATACTCGTATACAGATTGCTAGCGAGAATTTAGTCTTGAAAGGCAGCTGACTTCTACAGTAACTCAGCCATTTACTAAGTACATTGGCATAAGGGTCAATTTTTTTAAACTATGATAAACTGCATTGCGATTAGGACAGTCTTCAAAGGTGAGAATTCTCCACACAAACGGTATGATTTTTATACATTTAAAGGGTCTTGATAACAGAGACTAATAACTACAATACGCAAAAACCTGCTGGAAAACAAAAATTAATTTATTAAACTACTCTCAAAGTCATAGAAGAGGACTTATCAAAGCATGAATTAATTTAGCCAAAGACTCTCCGATTCTTAGACGATGACTTATCAAAGCATAAGATAATTTAATAAACCACTATCTTAGTCATAAACGATGACTTACCATAGCATAAATTAATTTAGCCAAAGACTCTCCGATTCATAGACTATGACTTACCAAAGCATAAATTAATTTATCAAACGACTCTCCGAATCATATACAATAGCTAACCAAAGAATAAATTAATCTAGCCAACAACTCCCCAAGTCAGAAAAGATGACTTACCAAAGCATAAATTAATTCATCCAACGACTGTCCAATTTATAGATTATGACTTCAAAAATCCTAAATTAGTATGGCCAACCACTCTCCGATTCATAAACGATGACTTAACAAAGCATAAAATAGTTTATCAACGACTCTGCGATTCATAGCCCATGACTCACCAAACAGTAAATTAATTTAGATAACGATTCTCCAATTCATATAGGATGACGTATCAATGCATAAAATAATTTCTCCAACGACTCTTCGATTCATAGCAGATGACCTACCAGAGCCTAATTAATTTTTCCAACGAGACTCCTAGTCAATGAATAAATTAACAAACCACTATCCGATTCATAAACTATGACTTACCAGAACATAAATTAATTTATGCAACAACTATCTAATTTATAGACAATGACACTTAGAAAGCATAAAGTAATTTAGCCTAGGACTATCTGAGTCATAGGAGATGAATTACAAAAGGAGAAAATAATTGATCAAACAACTCTCCTAGTCATATACGATGACTTACCAAAGCATAACTTAATGTATTCCACAAGTCACCGGGTTATAGGAGATGAATTACCAAAGCCTAAATTAATTGAACAAAAGACTCACTGAATCATAGACGATGACTTAACAAAGGTTCAAATAATCGATCAAACGACTCTACTAGTCCTATACGATGACTTATCAAAGCATAAATTAATTCATCCAACCACTCTTCTATTCATAGCAGATGACCTACCAAAGCATAAATTAACAAACCACTATCCGATTCATAAACCATGACTTAACAAAGCAGTCAATTAAAATTATCCATTAGCTCACGGCAATCATATTCTGAGCCAAAATATCGTTTCCCAGACTATAATTTAAGCGCACTTTTAGCATCGTGCTATTTGGTTAACCATTATCCGCTAGTTGAACTGCCGAGCCGTGAGGTGAGAGCTAATCCTTTTCTTGCATTAGAGATCACGAAAACATTTATCCATTAATCTCTCTAAGTGAGCGCCTCCAACCTGATTTGAGTGTTTGCCATCTTTATGAAATAGGTTTTGTTGTTCTTGAAAATCCTTCTAGAAGTTATCTTATTTAACCTGCATTAACAGAAACAAAAAAGCAGGTATTTATTTCGAAAAATTGACTTTGTCTTTATTCATACACTCACATTCATTCAGCTCAATAACCCAGTTACCTAATAATTTTGCAGGGATGATTAGATCCCTAGTTCGAAAAACAATTTCCTTTGCAGTTGTAACAATCTGTTGAAAATTATTTCCACCAAAGAGGGTTAGGAGTGTGTAGTCCTCACTTTCACAAGCAATTCGGAGATTTGTCGTGTTGCTCTTTCGATTGTTGAACCACACAGGCAGATATTAATAAATTCACACGGTGTAGTGCCTTCAAATTCATTATCCTGATTTTTCAATAAAGAGTCCGAGATTAGAATGTTTCTTTTCCTCATCTAAAGGGTTTGAGCAAAGAACATCGTAATTGTTCTGTGTTCCTCATTTGACATGCTTCATTTTTAACAGGTTTGAATTGCAGATTATAGAGCGAAGATGTTTCAGGATACCCCTTTTTTTCTAATTACCTCGTATATAGTATTAACATACCTCTTGACGGCCTTTTTACTCGACCATCCCCAGCCAGCATGGCAGAAAGCTTTCCCGTCATTGGTTTCGCACTTCCCCTATCCCTTGCTTTGAGATGTCAAGCTCACTTATTATGTAGTCTATTTTAGCTATGATTTCAGTTATCTTATACTTCTTAAATCGAAAGCGAGATTTGAAAAGAAAACGCATCATATTCGATGTATTATTTATCAGGAAACGTGGGACAGAAATTTTCTCGTGAAATTAAACTCCACATTTATAGGTTGAATTTGATGACTGGCATATTAATTTACAAGAATAAAGAGGTAAGAGAGGTAAGAAGTCCTTTTGTCGAAGGTGGAAAACAATTTATTACTCAGATTGTAATATTAATTTTTATAGACTGACTATAATGCCAAATAATCGCAGAACGGTTGGTAGATAGTTGATTTTTCCAATTATGGGAAACATGTTGGTGAACTGAAAATAACCTTTGAGATGGGAGTAGGGAAAGATAAGTTTGACAAACGAAGAATTTGGTATTACCCCACAAATAATAGATTATATTTATCTAACTCTAGGCGGTTTGTTAATTTGTTCAATTGATCAAACGACTCTCCTAGTCATATACGATGACGTATCAAAGCATAAAATAATTTATCCAACGACTCTACGATTCATAGCAGATGACCTACCAAAGCATAAATTAATTTTTCCAACGAATTGAATTACCAATGCATAAATTAACAAACCACTATCCGATTCATAATCTATGACTTACCAAAACATAAATTATTTTATGCAACAATTATCCATTTTATAGACGATGACATTATAAAGCATAAAGTAATTTAGCCTACGACTATTTGAGTTATAGGAGATGAATTATCAACACAGAAAATAATTGATAAAATGACTCTCTTAGTCATGACTTACCAAAGCATAACTTAATGTATACCACAAATCACCGGGTTATAGGGGATGAATTACCAAAGCCTGAATTAATTGAACAGAAGACTCACTGAATCATAGACGATCACTTATCAAAGGATCAAATAATCGATCAAACGACTCTCCTAGTCATATACGATGACTTATCAAAGCATAAATTAATTTATTCACCCACCTTCCGATTCATAACAGATGACCTACCAAAGCCTACATTAATTTTTCCAACGAGTCTCTGAGTCATAGAAGATTAAGTACGAAAGCATAAATTAACAAACCAGTATCCGATTCATAAACCATGACTTACCAAAGCATAAATTGATTAACTCAACCACAGTTCGATTTATAGACGATGAGTTACCAAGTTATGAATTAATTTAGGCAAAGACTCTCCGATTGATAGAAGATGAGTTACAGAATCATAAATTTTTTAGCAAACAAATCTCCGCTAAATAGAAAATGACTTATCATACCCTAAATTAATTCATCCACGACTCTCCGAGTCATAGACGACGAATTACCAAACAAAAAATAGTTGATCCAACGAAACTCGGATTCAAAAAACGATGACTTAACAAAACATAAATTAGTTTACCCAACGACTCAGGGATTCCTAGAGGATGAGTTATCAAACCATAAAATAATTTATCCAACGTCTCTCTGATTCATGGCCGATGATTTACGAAACCTTAAATTAATTTATCCAACAATTCTCCGATTCATAAATAATGACTAATCAAAGCATAAATTAATTTATTCAACGACTCTCTGAGTCATAGATGTTGACTTAACAAAGCACAACTTATTTTAATGAACGAGTATCCGAGTCATAGAAGATGACTTACCAAAGCATAAATTAATAAACGATGACTTACCAAAGCAAAAATTAATTTAACCAACGACTTTCCGATTCATAGAAGATGACTTACCAAAGCATGAATTGATTTATCCAATATCTCTCCAAGTCTTAGACGATGACTTACCAAAGCATTAATTTAGTAATCCAACAACTCTCCGAGTCTCAAAAAAGTACGTACCAAAGCATAAATTGAATTAACAAATGACTCTCCAAGACATAGATGATGACTTACCCAAGAGTAAACTAGTTTAGCCAACAACTCTCCGATTCGTAGACGATGACTTACCACAGCACAAGTTAATTTATCAAACGGCTCTTGAAGTCATATAGAATATTTTAACAAAGAATAAATTAATTTATCCAACGAATCTCCAAGTCATATAAGATGACGAACCTAAGCCTAAACTAATTCATCAAAGGACTCTCCGAGTCATAGCATATAAATTAGCAAAGCATAAATTATTTTTTCAAACTACTCTCCGAGTCATAAACGATGACTTACAAAGCATAAATTAATTTCTCCAAAGACTATCGGATTTATAGACGATTCCGTTATAAAGCAAAAATTAATTCAACCAAGGACTATCTGAGTTATAGGAGATGAATTACCAAAAGCAGAAAATAATTTATCAAACGACTCTCCTAGTCATATACGATGACATACCAAAACCTAAAATAATTTATCGTACAACTCTACGTGTAATAGCCGATGACTTACCAGAGCATAAATTAATTTACCTAACCACCCCCTGATTCATATATGATGACTTAACATAGCCTAAATTAATTCATATGACAAATCTCTGATTCATAGAAGATGACTTACCAAAGCATAAAATAATTTAGCCAACGCCTATCTGATTCATAGACGATGACTTAGCAAAGAATAAAATAATTTATTCAACGACTATTCGATTCATACAAGGTGACTCATTAAAGCATAAATTAATTTAGCCAACGACTCTCGGATTCATAGCCGATTCCTTACCAAAGCATAAATTTTTTACTCAACGACTCTCCGCTTCATAAAAGATGTCTTACCATAACCAAAATTAATTTATCTAACGACTCTCCGATTCATAGTCGATGACTCATCAAAGAATGAAATAGTTAATCAAACGAGTCTCTGAGTCAGCGACCATGACTTACCAAAGCATAAATTAATTGAACCAACGATTATCCGATTCATAGTCGATGAATTAACAAAGCATAAATTAATTTATTCAACAAATCAACGATTCATAGAGTAAGGCTTATCAAAGCATGAATTAATTTAGCTAACGATTCTCCTAGTCATAGAATATGGCTTATTAAGCCTAAGTTAATTTATTCAACAACTATTCGACTCATAGAAGATGACTTACTAAACATAAATCAATTCATCCAACGACTCTCTAATTCATAGACGCTTACTTCGCAAAGGATAACTTAATTTATGCAACGACTCACCAAGTTATAGGAGATGAATTAACAAACCCTAAATAAATATAACAAACGAATCTCCGAATCATAAATGATGACTTAATAAAGCATAAAATAATTGATCAAACGACTCTTCTAGTCATATATAATGAATTATCAAAGAATAAATTAATTTATCCAAAAACTTTCCGAGTCATAAACGATAACTTACCAAAGCGTAATTTAATTTAGCCAACGAAGCTCCACTTCATATACGACTACTTAACATACCCTCAATAAATTTAGCCAACCACTCACCGAGTCATATACGATGACTTACAAAAACATAAAATAATTTAGCCAACGACTCTTCGATTCCTAGAAGATGACTTACCAAAGCATAATATAATATATCCAATGACTATCCGATAAATAGCCAAAGACTTATCAAAGCTAAATTAATTTAGCCAACGGCTCTAGGATACATAGAAGATGACTTACCACAGCATAAATACATTTATCCAATGACTATTCAATTCATAGAAAATTACTTATTAAAGCAAAAATTAATTTATCCAACGACTCTCCGAGTTATAGGAGATGAATTACGAAAGCCTAACTTAATTTAGCAAACGACTATCTGATTTATAGAATATGAACTAGCAAAGCGTAAATTATTTTAAGAAACTACTCTTCGAGTCATAAAAGCTGACTTACCAAAGCATAAATTAATTTATTCAACAAAAATCCACTTCATAGACAAGGAGATTCCAAAGCATAAATTAATTCATCCAAGGACTAACCGAGTTATAGGAGATGAATTACGAAAGCGTGACTTAATTGTAACGAACGACTATCTGATTTATAGAATATAAATTAGCAAAGCGTAAATTATTTTAAGAAACTACTCTCCAAGTCATAAAAGCTGACCTACCATAGCATAAATTAATTTATTGAACAAAAATCCAATTCATAAACGAGGACAACCAAAGCATAAATTTATTCATACAAGGACTTACTAAGTTATAGAAGATGAATTGCCAAAGCCAAAATTAATTTAACAAACACATGTCCGAACCATAGCCGATAACTTAACAAATCCTAAAATAATCGATCAAACGACTCTCATAGTCATATACGATGAATTATCAAATAATAAATTAACTCATCCTACAATTCTGCGATTCTAGACGATGACTTTTCAAAGCGTACAACTATTCTCCTATTCATAGAAGATAACTTAACAAACGACTGTCCGAATCATAGACGATGACTTCACAAAGCATAAAATATTTGATCAAACGACTCTCATAGTCATCTACGATGACTTAACAAAGCATAAATTAATTCATCCTATCACTCTTCCAGGTAATAGACTATGACTTTCCAGAACTTGAATGAATTTAGCAAACGACTTTCCGATTCAAAAACGATTACCTACCATACCCTAAATAAATTTATCCAACGACTCTCTGAGTCGTATACGATGACTTAACAAAGCTTAAATTAATTTAGCCAACGAATCTATGATTCATAGAGCATGAATTACCAAAGCATAACATAATTCATCCAACAACTATCCGATTCATAGAAAATGAATTATCAAAGCTAAATTAATTTAGTCAACGACTCTAGGATTCACAGACGATGACTTATCAAAGCATCAATACATTTATCAAACAACTATCCAATTCATAGATAATTACTTATCAAAGCATAAATTAATTTACCAACGACACTCAGAGTTTTAGGAGATGAATTACAAAGCATAAATTAATTTAGCCAACGACTCTCCAATTCTTAGATGATGACTTACCTTAGCCTAAATTAATTCATACAACTATTCTTCTATTCATAGAAGATAACTTAACAAAGCCTAATAATATAAGTAACAACTCTCCGATTATTAGAACATAGCTTACAAAAGTAGAAAATAAATTAGCAAACGATTATCCGATTTATAAACGATGACTTACCAAAGCAATAAATTAATTTAGCCAACGCTTCTCCGTTTCATAGACGATGACTTACCATAGCATATATTTTTTTATCCAACGACCCTCCGTTTCATAGAAGATGACTAACCATAACCTCAATTAATTTATCCAGTGACTCTCCTAGCGATAGCCGATAACTTACCAAAGCATATATCAATTTATCAAACGACTCTCCGAGTCATATACGATAACGTACCAAAGCATAAAATAATTTAGCCAACTTCACTCCGATTTATATACGATGACTTATCAAAGCATAAATTAATTTAGCCAACGACTCTGGGATTTTTAGACGATGAGTTATCAAACCATAAAATAATTTATCTAACGTCCTTGGATTTATAGAAGATGAGTAACCAAAGCATGAATTAATTTAATGAACGACTCACTAAGTAATAGATTTTGACGTAACAGAGCATAAATTAATTTAATGAACGACTATCCGATCATAGAAGATGACTTACCAAAGCATAAATTAATAAACAAATGACTCCCTGAGTCATAGACGATGACTTACCGAAGCATAACTTAATTTAGCCAAAGACTCTGCGATTCATAAAAGATGAGTTACCAAGGCAGAAAATAATTTTAACAAACGATATCTTAATCATAAACGATGACATATAAATGACATTGAAAATGACTTCCTAGAGTATAAATTGATTCCCCCATAACTTTCCGTGTCATAAAAGAAGACTTAGAAAAACATTAATTATTTTATCAAACGACTGTCCAAGTGATATATATATATATATATATATATATATATATATATATATATAAGGTACAAGAAAGAGAAATTGGACGCGAATGAGCAATGAGACAAGAAACAGGAGTTTTTTAGAGGTAAGAGAAAGGGAAATTGGAAGAAAACTAGAATCAAAGAGAGCAGAGGGCGGCACAATGAAAACAATCCTCTAGTGAGAAAACAGAGATAACGCCAGGAGAAAAAAGTTTGAAATTCCTGGCCGGGACTTGAACCTGGGTCTGCTGATTGCCGGTCAGATGCTCTACCGCTGAGCTACCAGGCACAGTGACTCTACTTCGCCCAAAGCGTTACCCCATATTATATATATATATATATATATATATATATATATATATATATATATATATATATATATATATAATCGCTTCACAAATCATAAATTAATTTAAAAAACTACTCTCCGAGACATAAACGTTTACTTACTAAAGCATGAATTAATTTATTTAACGACTATCCGATTCATAGAAGATGACATTCCAAAGCATCAATTAATTTATCCAAGGACTCTCTGAGTTATAGGAGATGAATTACTAAAGTCGTTAATAATTGATCAATCGATTTTCCTAGTCAAAAACGATGACTTACCCAAACATAACTTAATTTATTCCACGACTCACCGAGTTATAGGAGATGAATTACCAATGCATAAATTAATTTAACAAAAGACTCACCGAATCTCAAACGATTACTGAACAAAACACTAAATAATTGATTAAACGACTCTCTTAGTCATATAGAAAGCCTTTTTAAGCATAAATTAATTCATCGAGACACTCTCTAATTCATAGCAGATGACCTACCAAAGCATAAATGAATTTATTTAACCACTCAACGAGTTATAGTATAATAATTTATGTTTAATTTTATTGTCATTTTTATTAATTTATATATTTCAATGATCATTAATTTAAAGATAAGATATTCAGTAATTTTCTTGAGAATGATGATTTTGCTTGGCTAAACTTTGAGGTTAACCAGGTGATGCATTTTTCACTAAAATTTAATATCGCGTCACTTATGACAAAGGCTCCGGCGCAGGAGTAGAAGCGTCGGCTCTCTCAGTTCTCTCAAAAGGGTCAACTTCCACGTACTTATAACTAAAGGCATTCTGGACGTCTTTTTCAATAAATTCATTGTTACAAGAGAAAGTTAATGATAGTTTACCCAAAATACTAACAAGAGGAATAAGCTACTCCAGATGGCAACGATATTCTCTGGAACGAAATATGATAAATCCCTAGATACAGTATTAGTCCTTTTCCCAAGGTAAGCCAATCATTTATCATTCTCTTTGCTCATTTTGTGTTTAACTCATTAAAAGTTCTTATATTAAAACTTCCAGAGAATATCGAATTATTGATTCATTTCCATTTGGTTATCAAACATATCTTATAATATTTTCTCCCTCGCCCTTCCACTTTTTAATGAAACCCAGTGTTTTTCGATTGTTAAGATACCCAAGTGCTAATTTCTTTTTATATATTTAGTAGTTTTCCTTGTATAATTCGAGTTAAAGTAAAATTTATTTTGTTATATTGCACTTTGTTCTAAATCTAGTACGATATCGTATTAAAATATGTAAAAAATCTAAAGCCTATTGTTTATACTTATAAGTGATCTATTTTATTTGTTCTTGACATGGATGTTACAAATTAGGAATAATTTACTGTTGAAATCGCAATTATTATTTGAATTTAACCTAGTTAATATAACCTAGTAGAAAGTTTAATGGGTAATACTTTATTTCTATATTTTGTTGTGGTTATTACAAATTCTATAGATCCAGCTATAGTGCATAATTTGTTTGTATTTTCATTGTTTAAAAAGTTAGTTAGGACCTTTGTTTTCTCCTTTGCATCGACTCATTATAATTAATTAAGATTACTCTGTGCAGAATAGTGTGCTTAATTTATTTGTGGTATTTTTTAGTTACTTTATAGTAAATTGCCTTGATTTCTTCACCATGCCATCTAAACCAGATTTAGAAACTCAACTCAATGCATTAGTTAAGAAAAGAGCTGGATTTAAAGGTAGGATAACAGCTGCTTTAAAGAATTTAGAGACTATATATATAGATGAACTTTCTCAAGATATCTTTGTTAGTAGAAAGGACGATATGTTGAAATTTTTGATTAAAGTTGATGAAGTGAATGATTTAATTATTGACTTGTTTGACGAAGGTTAATTGCCAGAAGATGATGAAAATAGAGTTAAGGAAATAGACAGTCAAGTTGCCTATAGGGTAGGTATGACAGATAAGTTAGCTAAAATTTCCACAGCTTTAACAAGGGGTGAAAACCCTATTAAATCAGTCAATGTACACAAATATTCACAAGTTTAAATGCCTGAATTTAAATGTAAAACATTTAGTGGTAAATCATGTGATAAATTTGATTTCAAGAACTTTTTTACAATAGTTTCAAGATTGTATAGATGCTCGCAAATCTTTATCAGATGCTGGGAAACTCATTTATCTAAGAAGCTTTTTTTCTGATTATGCCTTCAACACCATTTCTCATTTATCAATAACAGATGATAACTATGAAATAGCACTTAAAATGCTTAAGGAGGAGTTTTTGGATATTGAGTATATTGTAGATGAAATCTTCAAACAATTAATTTGTAGATATCCTAGGTTTGATAATACATTAGCTAATGTTAAAATGTATATAAGTGAAAGTAGAGCTCTATTATATGATCATAAAACTTATAATATAGATCTTTTGGAGGAAGATTAGTCGGGTTTTAAACTTATCTGTCATATATTATTCTCCAAGTTACCTAACTCCATAAAAAGAGAATTAGTGCACAAAGTAAATTCTAATTACCCTACAGTGGTGAATCTTTTTGATCATTATAACGACATAATCAAAACTCTACTTAGGACTTTTTCTTCTAGTAGCTATAAAATTGCTGCTGAAAGTAAAGATTTTCGTCTAATTCCAAGAATAATTTGAATTGGAAACCAAACAAGCCCTCCTTTAACTTTAACTCTAGGCAAAACAAGCCACCCTTTGACTTCAAATCAATGGAGAGTCACCCTAAGTCAGTTACTCTAGGAAATTTTAAAACCTCAGTAACCTTTGCCAATGAAACAGATAAATTTGGTAAATTTTGTGCAGTTCAGGGACATTCTATGTTTCTTTGCTCCAAGCATGAGACTTTAGATTCTAGAAATGTCCAGAAAAATATAATAAACTTAGTTTTCCATGTTATTACTGTAAATATTATAGTCACGTATCAGCACTTTGTCACAAACCCCAAAATGATACATCTCTGCATTCAAATCTTTGCATCAACATGAGTGCTTCTACATATCAACCATATTTGTTGCCTATAATTAAATTAAGATTTAAAAGGGAAGGAAATTCTTACAAATTTAAATGTTTATTAGATGATGGCAGTCAGAGATCTTATTTAAGTCAGGAGGTAATGGATGTTCTTAAATGTGATACCTTTGATTGGGCAAATTTGAATTATGATGTAAAAACATATCTCGGAACAAATAAGAGAAAGTTCAAAGAATGTGTTATGAACGTTTGTATTTCTAGCTATAAAGATTTTCCATTGCCTATCTTAATTAATATTGAATTTGATATCCATCTACATGTATCAGATTTCCCCATAGCTGTTAACAGCATAATATCTGAAGGTTTTAAAATGGCAGATCAATCTCTAGCAGAACATGGTGAAAATATCACATTACAAGGACTTCTTGGAGTTGATGTGATTCAATTTGTTCCTAAAATGGAAAAAAATAAAATGTATAAATGGAACAGCATGGCTTATGTCTACAGGTATTGTGCCCTTTAGAAACATAATGCATTTTTTAATCCATCTCAAGTAACTAGCCGTGCAACTTTGGATAAATCTTTAGTAACAAATACTTCAATTAATTTCATGGATGCTGTTGGGCTTTATGGGGTTGAGGAGCCCTCTACTTATGTAAATTTTTGTCTTGAAACCCAGGAAAACAAATTTCAATCCATTTGATACTGCATTTACAGAAAGGTCTGTAGAACAAGGATTAAAAAACATGTTTAGAGTCAGTTGGATGCACTGAATTGAGTGAAGATCAAAGTTAATACGACGCTAAGAAAATTGAAGATTTTAAATCCAAGATTAAGTTCAAGGAAAATAAATATTTTGTAGCCCTGCCTAGGCATGATAATATCATAAAAGAAGTTCCATCAAATGAAGGAATTGCTATCACAATCCTCAACAAAGTAGTTGATAAACTTAAAAAGAATGGCCAATTGGAGGTCTATCAAGAGGTCTTTAAAAGACAATTAGAGGATGGAATCATTGAAAAGGTTGATATTTCACCAGAAATGTTTCACAAACATATATGGATTCCTCATAGACCAGTCATAAAATCTGAACCCAATGTTACTACGAAAATCCCTCTGGTTTTCAATTGTTCTCTTAAAGTTAACAACAAGCCATGTTTAAATGAAGCAGCATATGCTGGAATAAATTTAATAAATAACCGCTCACCCAACTAATGTTATAATTTAGATCTAATAGGTACACTATGCTCAGTGATATAAAAAAAGCATTTTTGCAAATTCAATTGGCAAATGAAGAAGATAAAAATCGTTTTTCATTCTTCATGATGGAAGATGGCAAATTAGTTACATACAGATATAGAACTATTATTTTGGGGTTAAATGACAGCCCATTCATTTTAAATTATGTAATTAAACATCATGTTAACCAATATCCCAAGGATTATTGCACAAGTATCTTAAACTCAAATTTTTATCTAGATAGCTTGATACTCACTGAAATTTCTGAAGAAGAACTACTTGATCTCTATAAGGAACCTGATGCGAGGATGAAGGAAGGTGGATTCCAGTTGCGTTCTTGGAACTCTAATTGCAAAGGGCTAAGAGATGCATTTACTAGAGACAACTGCATGGTCCAACATTATAATGATTGTGAGAAAGTGCTTGGTTTTAAGTACTTAATAAATGAAGATGCTCTTCAGTTAGCAATTATTGATGTCAATCAAGCTGCAAACACCAAACGTAATATTTTATCTCAAATATCAAAGTTATTTGATCCACTTGGATTGATTTTGCCTATAACAACTCGGGGTAAAATTCTAATGCAAAAACTTTGGGCAGAGAAACTTTCATGGCATCAAGCCATTCCAGAACAATATAAAAAACTGTAGCAAGAACTTCAGGCTGATTTTAAGCAAATCTTTCAGTTAACTTTTCCTAGAACTTGCACCTCCCCTAAAGATAACATTAATAATTTATTCATATTTTGATGATGCTTCAAAGCTATGTTATGCTTTCACTGTATACAATGTAAGCAATGGAAACTCACAACTTCTGTATGCAAATACTAAAGGGGATCCATTAAAACCAAGAACTCTGCATACTTTGGAACTAATGGCGGTTTACTTGGCCTTAAAATGTCTTCCTACAATCTTTGATTCTATCCCTAACATAAAGTTTAAAGATATATATATATCAGTTGATTCACAGATAGTACTATCTTGGTTACTAACGGAAAATGTGAAAACAAAAAGTGTATTTACTATGAACAGAATCAAAGATATTGAGTTTTCAAGAAAGTTATCATAGAAAATTATCAAGTTAATATGAACTTTAAATTTGTTAATTCAGAAAATAATCCTGCAGATTTGCTCACCAGAGGATTAACTGTCAAATAATTTGAAATTAAGCAAGAATTATGGTTCAAAGGACCGTCATGGCTCTCTACTGTTCCCATTTAAGTGCCCAGTCAATTCCTTAGGTTGTTTATCAGAAGAGAGGAAACAACTCTTTAAGGTTTATCATACTACTAATATATTAAAAGTCAACGATAATATAGAAAACCCTATTTTGGATATCAATAGGTTTTCTTCTCTAAATAAACTCTTCGGTGTAACTAAATATATTTTCCATTTTATTAACTTGAGCCCAAAAATTATTTCTGAACCTATGGAAAGAGGAAAGATCTATTGGATTAAATATATGCAGAAATCTAAATTTCAACAGGAATTGGAATATTTGGAAAATGTCAATCAAAACAAGAAGAAAGTGCCTGAACTAGTCAATAGACTTGATTTATTCTTAGATGAAAGGGGGTTATAAGATCCAAAGGTAGAATTGGGTAAACAGCTATGTATGATTACAACATTGTAAATCCTATTTTGCTGGCCAAGGATCACCATCTCACAAAATTAATTGTAGAATCTTACAATCGCAGATGTAAACATCTTGGAATACAATAAACGTTGAATGATGTTTGAATGGGAGGATTTTGGATTCCACGTATGAGACAGATTTTCCAAAAAATACTGCGTCAATGCATGATTTGTCATAAATTCAATTTACTATCTTTCAAATATACTAAGATAACTAATCTTCCCAAGCATAGAGTAAATTTTGTTAAACCCTTTAATCATACAGGGATAGATTATACTGGTCATCTTTGGGTAAATGATTTAACTCGCAAGAACATCAAAATGTATTTATTAGTCTTTACGTGTTTAAATGTTAGAGCTGTTCACATTGAATTAGTCCCAGATATGTCTATACGAGGCTTCATCCTATCATTCTTTAGGTTTGTTAATTTGTATGGTGTCCCATCTACTCTCTATAGTGATAATGCTAGGTCATTCGTATCTGGTGGAAATATATTAGAAAAGGCAATGGGCACAGATGAATTTAATAATAAATTTAGACAATAACAAACATATTAGGATACCAGTTTACTCAGCTTGGGTTGGTTCCACCTGGGAAAGTCTTATCCGTACTATTAAGACTTGTTTATATAAAAGCATAGGAAGAGCAAGACTTTCTTATTTTGAGCTTCTGACTGTGATTGCAGATATTCAATCTGCTATTAACTCCAGAACATTGACATATAGGTCATCTGATAGTGACTCAGAAATCATTACCCCTAATTTCTTTTTGAAAATAAATACAAATACTTTCATAGTATTAAGAGATTCTAATGATAAAAGTATATGGGATGAAGATCCTCCGACCAGAGAGGGACTACTTGAGTCTCTTGAACTTCGCAATAAAGTATTTTATATTTTAAAGATTTATGGTATGAAAATTATCTATTAAGCCTTAGAGAGCATTATAGAAAACTTCATGAAAATAATTTTGAGCTTCTGACTGTGATTGCAGATATTCAATCTGCTATTAACTCCAGACCATTGACATATAGGTCATCTGATAATGACTTAGAAATCATTACCCCTAATTCCTTTTTGAAAATAAATACAAATCCTTTCATATTATTTAGAGACTCTAATGATAATAGTATATGTGATGAAGATCCCCGGACCAGAGAGGGACTACTTGAGTCTCTTGAACTTCGCAATAAATTTTTTTTATATTTTAAAGATTTATGGTATGAAAATTACCTATTAAGCCTTACAGAGCATTATAGAGAACTTCATGAAAATAATTGATTTAATAGAATAAAATCTGGTGATCTAGTTTTAATAAAACTGCCTAATAAACCACGCTATACTGGTTATTGGGTAGAATAATAGAACTAGTTGTTATATGTGACAATAAAATTTGAAGTGTTAAAATCAAAAGAGGAGATGGACAAATTGTTCATCATTCTATCAATCATGTAAATCCCCTGGAATTATCACTGACACATGCTCACAATGACTCGTCAGGTGTCGCTGATCAATTCTGTGAGAAATTTGTTACTGGAGATGATGTAGTAGTTGATCGTTAAACAAGTATGGATGATGTTCCTTCCGGTTATTCCGCAACAGATTCTTTAAATATTTCAAATCAAAGTCTATATAATCAAAGTTTAGTAAATGATTTCGTTAATGGAACAATTAATATTAAGGATAACAACTCAAGAAATGTTAATGATACTCCTCTAGTTAATGCACTAGGTACTCGATCTAAACGGTTAGCTGCTAAAGCATGCGTTAACAGAATGCAAGAATGGTGCGAAACCTTAAGAGAGTAGCTATAATAGAGTGTTCTTTAAATTCTTTTTTTTTCAACTTTACCTTCCTTTAACATATGTTCATTTCTTCAATGGTTCTTTGCACTTCTGTTGAGAGGGAAAATATAATAATTTATGTTTGATTTCATTGTCATTTTCATTAATTTATATATTTCAATGATCATTAATTTAAAGATAAAATATTCAGCAATTTTCTTAAGAATGATGATTTTGCTTGGCTAAACTTCGAGGTTAACCAGGTGATACATTTTTCACTGAAATTTAATATTGCGTGCATCATGACAAATGCTCCAGCGCCCCCCAAAAAGCTTCGGCCCTCTCCGTTCTCTCAAAAAAGGTCAACTTCATCGGATTGTTATAAAAGGCCTTCTGGACGTCTTTTTCAGTAAATTAATTGTTACAAGAAAAAGTTCATGATAGCTTACCCAAAATACTAACAAGAGGAATAAGCTACTCCAAACGGCAACAATATTCTCTGGAACGAAATATGATAAATCGCTGGATACAGTATTAGGCTTTTTGCTAAGGTAAGCCAATCATTTATCATTCTCTTTGCTCATGTTATGTTTAACTCATTAAAAGTTTTTATAATAGAGGAAGACTTATGAAAGCATAAATTAATTTATCCAAATACTCTCCGAGTCATAGGAGATGACTTACCAAAGCATATATTAATTTAAAAACGACTCTCCCATTCATAGAGGAAGACTTACTAAGCATAAATTGCTTTATTCAACGACTCTCCGACTCATAGAAGATGACTTACCAAACCATAAATTAATATAGCCAACGACTCTCCAATTCATAGACGATGACTTACCAAACCATAAATTAATTTAAACAAAGACCCACCCATTTATAGGAGATGAATTACCTAAGCCCAATTTAATTTACCAAACGACTCTCCCAGTCATAGACTTTGACTTAACAAAGCATAAAATAATTGATCAAACGACTCTCCGATTCATAGAAGATGACTAACCAAGACATAAATTAATTTAACAAATGATTATCCGAGTAATAGACGATGACTTACAAAAGCATAAATTAATTTAGCCAACGAGTCTCCGATTCATAGAAGATTACTTATCATAGCCTAAATTAATTTATACAACGACTCTCCGAGTCATATTCGATGATTTACCAAACCATAAGATAAGCAATCCAACGACTCTCAGATTCATGGACGATGACTTACCAAAGCATTAAATAAATTATCCAACATCAACCTGATTCATAGACGATGACTTAGCAAAGATAAATTGATTTAGCCAACGAATCGAGGATTCATAGACGATGACTTACTAAACCATTAATAGGTTTATCCAAAGACTCTCCGAGTCATAGAAGATTACTTAATATAGCATAAATGAATTTATCATACGACTCTCCGAGTCATAGAAACTAAATTACCACAGCTTAAATAAATTTAAAAAACGACACTCAGAGTCATAGACGATGACTTACCAAAGCGTAACTTAATTTAGACGACGAATCTCCGATTAATAGACGATGACTTACCAAAGCATAAATTAATTTAGCCAACGACTCTCCAATTTATAGACACTGACTTATCAAAGCTAAATTAATTTAGCCAACGACTCTAGAATTTATAGAAGATGACTTACCAAAGCTTAAAATAATTTATGCAAGGACTCTTCGATTCATAGACAAACACTTACCAAAGCATAAATTAAATTATCCAACAACTACCCGATTCATAGACCATTACTTATTAAAGCCAAATTAATTTAGCTAACGACTCTAGGATTCATAGAAGATGACTTACCAAAGATAAAATAGATTTACACAAAGACTTTTCGATTCATAGAGGATGACTTAAAATAGCATAAGTGAATTTATCCATCGACTCTCCGAGTCATAGAAAATAAATTACCAAAGCTTAACTAAATTTAACAAACAACACTCCGAGTCATAGACGATCACTTACCAAAGCATAAACTAACTTAGTCAACGACTCTTGAATTCCTAAAGGGATAGCTTACCAAAGCCTAAAATAATTTACCCCACAACTCTCCGATCCATAGAAGATGGCTTACCAAAGCATAAAATAATTTAGCCAACAACTCTCTGATTCTTAGAGGATGACTTACCAAAGCATAAAATTAATTTATCTAACTACTTCCGACTCATATACTTGACTTACTAATGCATAAATTAATTTAGCCAACGACTCTCCCATTCATAGATGATGACTTACCAAAGCCTCAATTAATTTATCCAACAACTCTCCGATTTATACACGATAACTTACCAAAGCATAAATTAATTTTTTTTAACGTCTCTTCGAGCTATAGGAGATGAATTACCAAAGCCTAAGTTAATTTAACAAACGACTCTCCAAGACCTAGAGGATGACTTACCAAAGCATAAATTCTTTTATACAAAGACGCTCCGAGTTATAGGAGATGAATTACCAAAGCCTAAATTAATTTAACAAACGACTCTCCAAGATATATACGATGACTTAACAAAGCATGAGATAATTGATCAAACGACTCTCCGACTCATAGAAGATGACTTACCCAAGCACAAATTAATTCATCCAACGACTCAATTTTTCTGACTCATGATCTAATGACAATTTGACTTAACGCCCTTTAAATCTTTCCTAAGTTCCAGGTCTAACCTTTCCGGGACCTTGGTAATTATATGATTTGAACGAGATTGTAAAACAACATAAGTGTTTCAAATTTCATTAGAATTTGCCGATTAGTTACGATGTTTTTCCCCAAATTCATTGAAAAGTAAAATTTTAATCATTCGACCGACCTACCGACCTACAGAGCGACATAGTAACTTATTGAGTCGCGTACACTAAATTGTCGAATGTCTGTAACCAGTTTTATGTTTCCTTGGCAACTGAAACACTCTTAGTTTCATTTTTAAACAAGCCCTTACTTTATAAAATCTTTCAACAATTTGGCCTTGATTTCTGCCTGATATGTTGCAAATAAAGTGTTTGTTTAAATGTTTTCACAATCCACAGTTTCAATAGTGCTTCATTATTTTTTTTCTTACAAATTTTAAATAATTATTTACTGTTATTTTCCAGTTGCCGAAGATTTAATGAACATAAAGGAATCTGGATCTTACTTTATATTTAATTAATTGTTTTCCATCTCATTATTGACCCAATGTTGCCTCCTTTAAATGAGCCTGGATTAGTTTTATAATTAATTATCTACAAAATATAATATAAAACGTCTATCCCGTTAAACTCGTCTCTAGATTTTAGTACCAGTCAATTTATGAGGTTAATTTAAATGCATATTGAAAAGGATCAGATATGCCCTTTGATGCCAGGTGTTGCTATTTTCCTTCCCATAAGACAAGGAAATTTTCCTTGCATATCATTTCAAAAGTGACTCATTTAGATTTTCCTAATTGCACGAAGGACAATTGAAATGCACTAACATTTGTTACTAAATATTACAGATAATCAGTCAAATTTGCTTTATTCTTATATTCTCATTTGCCGAAGGTAAAATACTCTTATTTTAGACCATTATGTTAATTGTTTATATTTTTCAGTTTTTTTAACCTGTATTTTTAATTTAATACAAGAAACCTTAAACATAATTTTGGAAATTACAGCTGAAGAGAAATATTCTCTTTTAAATTATTAGAATAAAGAATTTCCTTCTTTTTACTAATTAATTTGTAATTCAACCAGAGAGATTTCTTTTTATTTTAATTTTCCTTAATTTTACTTCAGGAACAATGTATGTCGTAGAATGGACTCTCGACGATATACCATATATAACTATTCGTTGAGGGAACTTCTTTAATTATCTTTAGAGTGCGTTAATGTCTGGCGGGCCGATATTATGTATCTTCGATATGCTTAAGAAGTGGAACTGAGCTCAAGGATAATAATATTGCTATCATTAATAAAATAGAGTGTTATTAATAATAACTGTAAACAATACACAAAACGGAAAATATTGAAATAAACAAAGAATGGAAAGGGTCGTGGGGGCTCGGGCTAATCCGAGGATTAAAGGATTAAAAAAGGTAAAAAAAATATAGATTGAAGAGATGGGATGGTTCGCTAAACCATTTAAAGCACAGGATAGAATTGACAAAAGGGTTAAATACTCAAAGGTAACGTTCGGCTTACGTAATTTTATACTAATGGTGCAAAGTAGGTCGACGTGAAGGAATTTTCGGTCCGCTGGTGAGTTCCAGCCGAAGGGAGGGGGATAAAATGATCCTGACGTGGCGTCTTGGGAATGGGAACCATTTCTCGACGAACGGCTTGAAGAACAATGGCTGTTCTACGTTATTCTCTTCTGAACAACTGAGGGGGGGGGGGTGAGAACCGTCTCTTGTCTAAGGGCTCAAGAACAATGGCTGTTCTAATGTTGTTCTCTTCTGAACAACAAGGTGGAAGGGTGAGGACCGTTTCTTGGCGAACGGGCTCAAACGAACAATGGCTGTTCTACGTTGTTCTCTTCTGAACAACAGGGGAAGGGTAAGAACCGTTTTTTGTCAACGGGCTCGAACGAACAATGGCTGTTCTACGTTGTTCTCTTTCTGAACAACAAGGGGAAAGCCTTGTGGACTTGGCGTCACGAAAAACTCGAACCTTGGCACTCAAGGGATATTGTCCTTCTTCTGGACAAGTGATGGTGAATCTCGAGGTCGAGTTCCCTTGGCGCACAAAGTGAGAGAGGGTCGTGGTGATGTTTCGCGACAAAAATCTGGATCTCCAATCTGCTCTTAGTGGTAAAGTTTCCATCTAAATAGTCGAGACACTCCCTTGACGTGGGGGACAATGGAGTGGGAGCTTCGAGGGAATGCACAGCCGAGCCTGGGAACACTGCCTTATCTGCCCATAAGCCTAACTCAATCTGGCGAGGTCGGCGTATGGGGGCGAACGGAGGGAAGATAAACCTCCTTGTTTAAACATTGACTCAGGTTGCTGCGATTCAGCGTCAAGCTTTAAAGCGAAGATGCACGTGGGAAGCATCGTGGTTTTAAATAACATGTGATAGGGTTTGAAATTAACGCGGCCTCAACTCGTTCTATCACAATGTATCATTGACTTTTCGAGTTTTTTTTCTGAATCTATCATATTGGCGTAAAAAGGAAAATACGAAAAATAGATTCCTGAACGTCATGTGGGGATACACAGACTTTCGGTTTACTCAGACGTCTTGCACCAAAGTGCAATGGCCATTCCCGGGTGAATAAAAGAAACTCCCGTGCTTTGCTTCTAATAACCTCTTTAGTTAGTGAAAGAGCGAAAGACTTCCTTTCATTGCCGCGCAAGATAAAAGCGTCCATAATCTAATTTTCTTTTGTGTCGAGAGCAAATTTAATCGGGAAGAAACTCCTCTCTAAATAAGAGTCACATCAAACTCGCTAATTTGGAGAGGAATAAAACAGCTTGTCGCGCGACAGATTTATTCAGTCAGAAAAATTTGAAATTCAGAGCATTCATCCTTTAAGCATTGGGGAGAGTAGCATTCTTCTGAAAACTCTCACCTCCCTCCGGTATCTATGGTACTTGTCTTCTGCATTTTAAAGAATAGGTACCCGCTCTTTCATTTCAGTCAATATTTGATTTTCAAATGACTTCATATCGAAGTCTACTTTCCCTCATCGCTTTGTTATTTTTTCCCTTCCTATAAATTCAGCAAACTTAAAGACCATATAATCCACTTTTTATGTTCACAAGTTTTAACATACGCTGAAAAGCATGAACATGTATAGAGATCTATTAAAAGAGAATTAATAACAATTAATAATATTTACTGAAATGAATACCATCTTTATCTTACTATATTTTCCCATATTGTTAATATCGTTAAATTAATTATTTAATGTAATGAATCACGAAATAATTTTATTTTTAACCTTTAAGAATAAATGAGTATGAATTAAACGTTCTCAGAATTCACTCCAACTGGAATGAATATAAGAGAGCAAAGTGATTCTACTGGCAGAGAATTTAGTGCCAGTAGTGCCTCTAGAATTTAGTTTTTATTTTATGTCTACACATTGTTCAAACTTTAGTATTAAATCAGCATGATGTTGATTTTATAACTAAATATTTGTACAATCAACAGATATTAAATTATTCCCAATTCATCTATTAAGCTCTTATTTTTTTAAGTGAATTTCCCCCACCTACTGTAACTGACATATTCACAGCTTTATTTTAAATTACTTAAAAAATTATTAAAAATGCAATATTCCTTTTCCATGGTGGTAAATCCAATGATTAAACTGTCTAGAAAAAAGGTTAATTGATATATAAGTATATAAAAAATTCCTTTGGGAAAATAATGCGTCTCTTAGCTTTATTTTGCCTAATAGTGATTTATCTCTAAGTTTTTTGTTTAGACACTGAGTGAAAACGCGCTACTTATAGGATTTTTCTAGATTCTAGGAAAAAAATGTGATTTTCCAATTTTGAATAAAATTGAACCTCTATTCGATCCGAGAACGAAGTACATATTTTCACAATCATTACATATGACCCAGAATGTATTACCGTCAATAGTAAATAAATTGGATGAGTTACTAACCTGTGATTTTCCTACTTATTTGTTTTATTCAATATCCTAGATCTGATGCCAGATAATCATATTTAACTAGTTTGTTTGAGTTCTTTTAAATAGGAATTATCTTAATTAACAAATCATATTTTTGCATTGGTTATAATGTAAAATATTGGATTAAAAAAGTTGCAATAAAAACATTTATTAACAGGAGCTCAGTAACCTACTCTCCGACATCTCGTCTACTGGTTCCCTTCTTATTCTCGGGGACTTCAATCTTCCTAGCCACAATGAGACTATTTGTACATTCATTGATATTATCGACCTTTTACTCCCTTACGCAACATGTGCCATCCCCAACACATATACATGGTAGTATCCTGGACTTACGCATCTCGACCACCCATCCATTAAATCTACCAGTAACTGACCTTTCTAATACGATTTACGCCCATTTCTTGGTCAATTTTAAATTCTATAATACCTACCATCTACCTCCTCGTTTGTCACGAGATCCTACTCCATGGAAATCCTTCATTTAAGGAGGTCCTACGTGCTCATGAACGAGCCCTCCGTAAAGCACGCTTCCTTTGGCAGGACAAGACCTCCTTCTCACTTGCCTATCGCCTTACTACTTCGACGTATTCTGCCAAAGTAAAATCAGCTCGCGATGTTCATTCACGCAAATCTTTGTCTGAGAGCAAGAATGACCCTCGGAGTATCTTTTGTCTCCTCTCTAGTCTATTCTTGCCTAGCCACATTCCACCCTTCCCTCTTCTTCCCCTCTACGCTTTCTAAATCTTCCTCTGATAAAGTTATTAACCTTCGCGCCGTACTACACCAGTCGTCTGAACAAGCCCATGCTGTTCTCTCTGACTATTCTCCATTGCCGCTTAACGTCCTTACTCGGGCGTCCTCTGAGGAAGAAACTGCCCTGATCTCACGTTCTAACAAATCTGGATCCCGTAAGGATGTCTTTCCACCCAAACTCCTTCACCAAATTTTCCCTGTTGTCCTCCCACTAATTCTTCATCTGTTTAACAATTCTCTTGCCACAGGTTAGGTTCCCTCTTCCTTCAAGCATGCCTCAATTCCTTCTATCTTTAAAAAACAACACCTTAACCCCTTTGAACCATCTAGCTATCGCCCTATCTCACAGCTTTCATTCCTCTCTAAGATCCTCTAGAAAGGGGTTTTCTCTCGCCTTAATAACGATGAAATGTACCAATCGGGTTCAAGCGAGGAACTCTGCTGAAACCGCTCTTCTTAATGTTTTAGATGGTTTAGTAGAGCAGCCGATAAGGGTTGTACGTCTATTCTAGAACTCTTCTCTACTTTCAACACCATTGACCACACTTTCCTAGGTCTCTCAGGTACTGCACTTGATTGGATCAGTTCATATCTCAACTCCCGCCTTCAGTCGGTCGCGATCGATTACCTCTCCTCCGAGCCCGCGCCCATTTATTTTGGGATGCTTCAGGGCTTAGTCATTGATCCTCTTCTCTTTCGCATCTACTTACTTCCTTTTGGGTTCTTTCTTAGCGATTTATGCGTCTTTTCACCTCTATTCTGATGACACTCAGATATACCTTTGCTCATCCCCTGTTTTCTTATCTCAATCCATTATCAAGCTCATTTTAGCCTACACCTCCATAAACGAATGGCTGTCTACCAACTTTTTCAAACTTAAACAATATAAAACTGAAGTTCTCCTTGTTGGTACCGGTTCGATGGTGGAAATATCTAAAGCTCTCTTCCCCTCACCTAACCTTGGGGAAACCAATGACCCCTTCTCTGACACCGTCAGTAATCTTTGTGTTATTTTCAACGAGAAGCTCTCGTTTAAACCGCACATCCATCGTATCTGTAAGTCTTCCCTCGTTTTCCTCCGCAATTTTTCACGTGTTCTATATCATTTTGATCGACCTAGCCTTAAGACTGATATTCATGCCTTCGTCACCTAACGCTTAGACTATTGCAATACTCTGCTAATAAATCTCCCTTTTTCGTGACTTCACCCATACAACTAGTTCAGAACTATGCTGCCCGGCTTGTCATTCGCCACCCCCAGTTCTCTCCTTCGATGGCTATGTTACAGGAGTTAAACTAATTCCCTATTTACTTCTGTATCCTGTATATAATTATTCTCATCACCTACAAAGCTCTAAAGCTCGAGGCTCCACCTTATCTCTTGTCTGCCCTCTGCCGTTGTCAAACTCATCATGAACTTCGGTGTAACCTTGCTCCCATCCTGAATACTTCTCTTTCTGTCCTCTACTCAATGGGTGACCGTTCCTTCTCAGTTTCTGCTTCTAGACTCTGGAATGCTCTTGCTGCCGATGCCGAAGTCCGATCGTCTCCCTCCCTTGCTACATTTAAACGTCTCCTCAAGACTCATCTCTTCGGAATTGCCTTCTCTCCCCTGTAAACTTTCTCTACACTCGCTACACAAGATGCTCTCTGGGAGGGCTAACAACTCTGAAGGGCGCATTATAAATACCTATTATTATTATATTATTAACTAACTTTAGGAAACCATATATCAGGTTAAAAAATCAAGAAATTATTATGTTTAGCTAGCTTATCGCTAGAATGGCGTGTCCAATCAGACAAATTTATTCTAATATATTATACAAATTTTAAAGTATTCGTTGCTTTGTAGAAATTTGCTAGGAGCGAGAGAAGTGTTTATTTATTTAGGTAACTTTCATTAAAACTATAAGCATCATGTTAATGTTGTTGACAAGATGACCTGTAGCTGAAAATAGGAAAATATAATAAATTAAATTTTCCAACATAAAAATTATAAGGACCAAGAGGAAACTGATTTAGTTTTTAAAAATTAGTAATGGCTTAGATCATATAAGTTCACAAAATTCTATACTGGGAATAAACAATGAAATCACCATATGATTTCCAAAATTATAAAACAAGTGGGCAAGAAATTTTTTGTCCTAGAAAGGCATTTAGTATCGCAATGTTCTTCGAACCAAGGCTGATAATAACATATCTAGAAAGAGGTTAAAATCTTAGCCATGTGATCTGGTGAATTGCTAAAGATAAGACTGATTGACCAGTTTGTGACATTTTACATTTTAATTTAGACATTGTTTATATATTTATAGTAAATACAGATTAAGGATGATTTATCTAGGCGGAGCTTGCTTTAGCTGAAAAAAGATGATCGCAAATATATAGATATATTTTCTAATAAGGCTTATAAAGTTTAGTTGTTTCTTATCTCGAAAGGTGCACGTGAAGGGTGTGAGTTTGACACGAGACCACATGAAATAGATGCGAAAAAAGGATTTATATATATATATATATATATATATATATATATATATATATATATATATATATATATATATATATATATATATATATATATATATATATATATAATCATCTTTAGGGTGGTTGCGCCCACTGCCCACTGCTAGGGAAAACCCTTTCTCATTCAGAATGAGCATTTTTAGGGCCAAAAGCTACCATGCTGGCCCATTGCAGGTTGGTAACTAGGGGCCGTCACCAAAACTAGTCGACATTGAATTTTTTTTCGAGTCTGGAATCGAACTTGGAACCTCTGGGTTTTAAACTTTGCACGCTAACCACTACGCTATCCAGTTAAATTAACCAAATAAATATAAAATTCAAATAAATATGCAGGATTTATAGAGTTATTTTAATAAATGAAGATCGACATGAACGTATCAAATAGTTTAGAGCATGATAAGTTTTTTCTATGTGAAAATTTCCGAGTGATATTTCCTCATTTACAATTAGCTTTTCGATTGGGGGGTGGGGGGCGAATCTATATAGATGTGTGTTTGTGTAACTCAATGAGAATTGGTAGAGAACGTCTTACAACACCTAGATAAGACAGTTATATCATTCAGGCTTCATTACAGAGTAAGTAATTTCTCGATAGTTTAAAAAAGCTTCATTTCAGAAATTAGAGACTATTAAAACTATTAAAACGTGCAAGCAAAAAATCTCTTGTCGTCCAATTGATTATTATTCACAATTGCCTTTCCCAAAGAATTATAACTCGATCAATATATGTGGTGAATGGCTGGGTGGCTTTTAAATTCACAATAAAGGTTGGAGCAAATTATCGCCACAAGGATGTTCATGGTGTAGCTTAGATTTGGCACCTTCTAAAACTAATACTAAGAGGAAGAAAAAACCCGCGAACAAAATGATAGCAATTGTATCTTTTCGGCTATAATGTATTCAAGAGTTTAATTATATATGTATATATTTCCTTGAAATTACTTGCTTACATATTTCTGTTTAAAATTAAACAGAATATTCTAAGAAATTTGCCTCCAATAGTGTCCAAGTTTCCTTTCATACAAGAGTGGATAGTAATTTATGCGTAGAGCAAAGTTTAAGTGAAGAATCATGCATAAAATCTAGAAAATGATGAAAATATATTCAGCAATAACTAAAAGATAACAAAATAGTCACAAAGACCATGGAACAAAATATAAGAGAATATACATACGAACTTTTTAATAATTTAAGAACAGTTTCGGCTGCAGGACTTCACCAATTTGTCATAATTTTCTGCGTGATTTTATTTCATTCTTTTTCCCAAACTTCTTCCTACTCCTAGTTTTCTCAGTGAGTATCTTTCATTGTTTTTTATTGTCTTTAAATTAGATCATTGTGTCTTTATTTTCAGGATCCAAGAACTGTATCACCGTCTTTGTTTTGTGGCATAGAAGATTTATTGCAGGAAAACAAGCTCGCATACTCCCGATGTTTGAAGAAAACAGATGCTGCTATACCTGAGTTTACTTTTCCGGGTAGACAGACGAATTGACAGTATTTTTTTCTGTGATATTCAAGTTTTTATCTGTACGAAAATTTAAATGTTCCACAAAAATAAGATAGAGTGCCATATATTAATGAAGGTGAATAATTGTGGTTAGACACCTTAATTTACTGACCAAGCAAAGAGATGTCTACCCTAAATCTATTAAGAGCAGCGTTACGGTAGTCGAAATTGAAGAGTGTAATCACAACAATGAAATAATATATGTAAAAATACTTTCACAATATGAATATTCCGTCCAAATAACTACCAAACATTTGCCTAAAAGGCAATCAGTAATAGTCTTAAAGGAATATGACAGAAAAAATGTCGAGAGAAAGCACTGTCTTTATAGCGAGAGCAATAAATTGCAGTGAACCACACGAGTTGCATATAAAGCGAACAATATGAAAGCTATAGAAAACTTTCTCCGTCATAATCTAGACATCGATAAAACAAATTCGGTTGGCTAACCAAACAAAGGAAAGGAAGATAATGAATTATGATGATAAAGAAGAAAGACCAGTAGTCTACAACACGAGGGAAAGTTCCTCCAATAACCTACGTCATCTTGTGATAAGATGCTAAATGGTTATTGCATTGATGTCTTCCTATCGATAAAATCACTTATTAGTGCCTTTGAATGACTAAATAGCTAATTGAGGCTTCTGCTACTACTTGGCGCTGCCTAACACCAAAGTTGATGGTAGATTCGCAATAGAGAGAGCTTCCCTGAGGCGTGGCCTTAATCTCTCGTGTATAAATATTTGCCTCGTGTATTAATATTGTCCATAGTTGGCTCGACGAGCCAAACTCTCCATTCAAGATTGGAATGGCATGCCGTAATGTCTGGCTGAACGGGTTTTTCCGTGGCGAAACTTGACTGCTCACTTTTTAGACTTACCTCACAATTCTGCAATTTACAGGTAAAGGTAGATATCTTTTATAGCCTCTTCTGCTAATACCCTCTCCCTTTACCAACCCTTGACTCTTTATATATTTTAGAAACCAAATCCACACTTAATGTGCAAACTCTTTCCTTAACATTGCATATTGTACGTTAGACATTTCCCTTTACTTTACCACTTTCGTATTCATTGAAATTCCTGTTAACATTACTAATGCATTTCCATTAACTATAGTTACACTACTATAAATTTTAGAAATCTTTCACATTAGACAATTTCTGTTATGTTACCACTCCCATGTTAATTAGAATTACTTTGTCCGTCATTGCTAATGTATTCATATTAACTAGAATTTCAGTACCCAGAAGATGGTGTAGGTGCTCGAAACGTTGGTTTAAAATTAAATGAAGAAATAAAATCCATTTCCTTTCTGCTGCCCTGGTTCTCTTACATATATTAGGGTTATGACCTTTTGAATATTTTTAGCGAAAATTATTTCCTGTAGCACGAATAAATGAATTTTGGCTTATTAATGACAAAAATTACATTTATTCCATTAAAATATTAAAAAAGGTCACGCACAAACCACTTTGAAATGTAATATGGGCCATTTTAGCATTTTATATGTGTTAAAAATATTTATATTAAATATCTAAGTCATCAACCAGACTTGCGCACTAATTTATGTACCATAGAATTATATAGAATTTTCCAGAAAATCATCACGTCATCGCTTAGGTGATTTGTGTAGAGTTCCAGAATTTTCTTCAGCCATTTCGCGTGCGGTATATAAGCGAGATGTTTAAAGCGGTTAGTTACTAGTTCAGTTTTAACGGCGTTGATATTATCACTGCCTTATTATAATTGTTGTGCATTCTCCAACGTTTATTGTAAAGAGATCCTGGTATTATTTGGTAAGCTAAAATTTAACATTCTCACTAATTATATAATATAATAGCATATGATATTTTATTAGTGTCTGCCTTTTCTCTTATTTTTTATAATTGTTATTTGATTATTTTTTAATAAAATATATAAAAGCTCAATAACAGTTTCTATAATTTGCTACCTATTTAATATTTAGGTTTATTTTATATTTTAGTTACTGAGTAAAAAACATGTCGTTGAAGAAGAGCTTTTTGAACACGAAGGAAAACAAGAAAACCTGGACAAATAACCTAGTCCAGTTTCAAGCACCATCAAAAAGAGGCAACGTCGCAGCTTATGAAGCACCCTTAAGTGAACGCAGTCGCATGCACCTGAAAATCCACGTCGTTGGACGCTTCAAATTTCTTGAATCCACCGCTAAAGAACGGAGGGAGAGGATTGGCCTAATTGTTGTGGAGCTAAAAGCCCTATGAAGCAAAACATTGAACTTCCCACATGTATCTGATCAAGCCATTCGTACAAAACTAGAAAACCTTCTGAAAGACTATGAGTACTGCAGAAAGAAACAAATTTTTAATTTATGGAATGAACTGTTTGACGTGACTGAGGTGATAGGCAACTGGTTGTGCAAAGAAGATGAGAACCTCTATAAACATCAAAGTTTGACCAAAGGCCAGGTTGGTTATTACACAGATAAACCTGCTATTGCCAAGACCATTCACCGATCTAAGCAAAAGAAGGCAATGGAAGCGACTATGTCTCCAATTTTTAGCTCAGTAACACCTGATTGTTCCGAAACTAGCACAGACTCATCCATTAACAGCTAAGACAGTTCTTGGGAGGATGAGAATGCAGCATCAACGAGGAAAAGGAAGCATAACCGAACATGCTTAGCAAGACTGCTTGATACAAGCTCAAAGCTGTCGTCCCACAGAGCATCAAAGGTATGTCTCCAGCTTTCTGGTGAGGGCATTGAAATCCCAATCCCATGTCAGTCAGCAATCTACAAGGCTATCTACACGAGAGCTGCTCAGGTGAAGAAGCACTTGGAAAGCACGCTTCCTCTGGAAAAGTGGAGCTGACACTTTGACGGCAAACGCATTGAGGACTTTGAATATCAGGTCGTGGTCCTCAAAAATGAAGCGAAAGAAATAAAGTTTGCTGCTCTCAAATTAAAGGATGGGAAAGCTGTAACAATTGCAAACGGGCTCCATGGTGTGTTAGAGGAGTTCAACCTGTGGGTATCAATTGTTATGCTTGAGGCCGACAGAACAATCGTGAATAACGGCAAAAAGACAGACGTTGTTGTTCGACTGCAACAAATGTTCGAAGATAAAGGTCATCCCAAACTCAAGTTTATCAGTTGCCAGCACCATGTCCTGGATCGGATTCTTCGCGTTGTCATGGACGATGAGCTCAATGGGGCGACTAAATCACCAAACATAGACTACTTCTTTGTGCAAGATTTGATGAGCAATTATGATAAATTGAAAGCAGCCTTCAGTAATGGTAAAACTGAGATTAAGGAAAGAGGCGGCTGGAGAGACGACATGAAGTTTCTCTATCACCTCACGCGTGGCTTCCGTCATTAATGAGGTCGCTTTTGTAAAGTTCAATAGATCCCAAACATCAGCAATGCATGTTGGAACTCTCGTGCCATTTTAGCCCTTCTTGCGTTCATTCTGATGCCTGACAGCCAGAGCAGGCTGCGTAAAATCTGTTCATTCATTTCTTACTCATGGGCTAACCATTGGTTCAGCACACACTTGTTCCGCGCTCAAGATTTTTATGAACGTTTTGCAGCCCTGAATAAATAGCCAAAAGGTCTCAAATGCTAGAAAACCCACTGGAAAACAGATGAATCTACAATCAATATTGCCCGAAGCAACCAGTGCTGTGAGCGTGAGGTCAAAGTTATTCAAGACTTGCACGGGTCTTGCTGCAACAAGGACAACCTATCACTGAGATTTATCCTGTCCAATGACATTATTGTAACTAATTTACCTTCTTGTGTGTTTGATGACCCTATAGAATGTTATTTATGAGTCTATGTGTGTCGGAGTTTAGTGAGTGGGTAATCCCAATCTCACTTCCTGGACAGATTTTTTATTACCGCACCGAGGTGAAGCGAAGTTGAAGTGTATCCAATACACTAACCTTAGCCACTTCTGGTGGATAAGAATAACCCCAGTGCATACTTTTTGATCAAAACTAAGATGATGATCCCCTGAATGTGTCTCCACTCAGTAAAAGGCAATCATGGATGGATCGGTGTAATATTGAGATTTAAGCCGAGTGGATTGCTTAATAATTGCCAAAGGATCGTCCAAAATAGTTAAACACACCGATACAAAAATAAGCTTCAATGTACAGGAATTTGAAATAATCAACAGCTTATATCAATATAAATAGAATTAATCTTGCACTGAATAAGTAAGTCTGCAGAAATGTCGTGGGAATTACTTGAAAATTACTCACTAGGATGCTTGCGTCTTAATCACACCCGACAGCATGAATGGGATAGTATTATTGAATTAAACACAGAATTAAATCAGCACTTCTAATACTCGAGGTTATGGGCTCAACATGGGAAGTCTAGTTCACAAAAAACTGGTGAAGTTAGGGGAGGGGATAATTTAAATAACGACACCTTTGAGTTTGTACGTATTTTTGTGAGAATGACGTTGAAGTTCTTCTTCTGGTGACAAAGATCACACTTAGTCCGGCCGTCCGAGGTTACCGAATGAAAAGGTAATCCTAGACTGGATCAAGAAGGTAAGCCAAACGTGGCTCAAACGGACTTCTTCTTCCTCAAAGTGACTGTCTGATTATTCGGCGCCTGGAGTGGGTAGCCGAAACCGATTACCTAGCTACGTCTAGGGTAATCCACAGAGGGAGGTCCTGTGTAACCTCTGACTCAGAAGTGGCGGGCTGCGAGAAGTTTGGCACCTACATTTACCGTGACGGCAACAACCAATTCACCGAGAAGTTCCTTTCTTGCAGTGGGCGAACGGTTTCCTTTGTGGATCGGGCTCCTCACACTCGACATAGGTCCAAGATCTTCTCCCCGAATCCAGGGAGAAGTTTCCTTTTATTTCCCTCGCGGGCAGAAATCGAGAGAGAGCACCGAATTATCGTAAAATCCGCATCGTCGCGCTAAAGAACTTTTTCATCTGTGCGCAGAGAGTATGTCTTTCGCACCTTTGAGCCATCTCGGAGTTTACGATGGCGCGAAAAAGGGCGACAGAGAATTCGAGGCGAAGGGACATTTAGAAATACGGGAGGTGCACGCAGTTTGTGTCGGAGTGTTTCTGCGCACACTTATGTACGCGGTATTTAGACTTCTACAATGTAACTCATAAGCTTGTGTTTATTTTCTATATGCTGCCAGTGACTTCAAAAACTGGACAAAAAAGCTAACAAATAAAATTTTTTAAATTATTTTGTGCGTGAGTTTTTTCAGCAAATCAGCTTGAAAGTAAGATTTTATATAATCTTTAATTAAAGCTAATCAAATTATGACACAAAGATATGGGGTTGTAAAAAAATTATCACCCTAATATATATGGGGAGCTCGGCTAAAATAAGTTTACTAAAGTTAATACATAATAAGAAAACATGAAAATGCCAACAAGATATTAAATTATTTTAAATGTGACCAATTGTAAAATATTAATAAAATGTACTATAACTTAAAATTTAAATATGACATGGAAATAGTTAAATTTGCTTTAAAACTGACTCAAAAGTGTATTAATAAATCTAAAGTTTATTTCAGAAATCAATTTAAAACTATAAGAAAATTGACCTGGCAATAGTTAAAGATAATAAATTTAAACTTTGTTTTTAATTTTGTAAACCCAATACATAATAGCTAAAAACATTTAATATAAAAACGGTTAATTTTCGTATTTACTAAAGTCGATCTATCCTACTGAGTGAATGGTGGGTTTATCAAAGGGCTAGTCTTTATAGGTCATAGTGACGCTTGGGAGAGAGGAACATCAGCTAACCAGGCAGTAGTTAAAAAAATCAAATAACCTAACAAACTGTAGTTAAAATTACTTAACTAATAAAGATATTGCGCTTAAATCTTCATTGAGAGTAGTTTTGTAGTGTTTGATATATAAGGATCCGAGGGTTCTTAGGCAATGTTGGTTGTTGTAAAAGGGTGCTACTTGAAAATTATCAATAGAAATGTCAGTTTTACAGCTTATGGTGTATTCCCTAATAGATGAATCTTCCTTTTTATTTAAGATTTTGCTTGTGCGCCAACTAATCTCCATATGATCTGAGAACCTAGCTCCAAGATACCTGACAGTGCTGCCAATGTAAGAGGCTACAGTACAACTGAGACATTTAAATAAATAAGCATTATCACTGCGGAACTCTAAAGAGATATGATCTTTTCTGCCAAAAAAAGTTCCTATCGATACCTTGTTTATAAAAGTATTTTGGGGTTGATTTGGGGAAAATAACTTTAAAAAATGAATAGAATTTTTCTTTATTACCACGTGATTAATATGTATAGGCTCATAATAATGTATTCTCTCTCTTGTAGTTTTGTAGGCTGGGTTAATTGATCGACCGTTTCTTTATGGGATGAAGGAAAAATATATATAATTATATATGGATTCTTTATTCCTGGGTATATGGCTGGAAAAAGCTTCAAAATGGCGAGCAGTAAATATAACTTACTTCTTGAATAATAATAATTTTTCTGACTCTTCGGACTATTTTTTACACAAAAATACACCTATTTAAATAGTTATTTCATCTACACATAACCCTATAACAATTCCACTAATCAGGATTGATATACATTGAATAGTCATTCTTACGTTAATTTTTGAAATAACAGCTTCGGCGTAGACCCATTGACCAATCAGCTTTTAGACATAAGCACTGTAATGATTGTCCAATCAGTGCCATGATAGATTTAAAATGTTATTCACACTCCAACCCTTGAGGCGCCTGACCTCAAGATTGGAGATTAAACAGAAGAGATACCACTATGTAAATGTACTCGGGCTAACGATCACCCGAAGTGTCTATTGTAAACACATTGCGAATAGAATCGACCAGGGGAAAACACATCTAGTAAAACTATTCCAACTCAGAAACCTAAAGAGAAAACCTGAAGAAAATATACGACGCCATTTCAAAGCCACTTGCTCTATTTAGCTATCCCAATGAAGCGTCTCTCGAAAACAAGCGCGATGAAGCTTCAAAAAGTGAAAAATTTATCGGTATACATAATCACCAACACAGGAAGGAGAGAGTGCAAAAGAATAAGAGATCTTCATAACGAGATAGATCTCCCAACTACGAACGTCTCCTTACACAGAAGATCAGTTAAGATGTGAGACAAACTGGATCATATAATGAACGAAGAAGAGAAAAGAGCGGTTTGATATTCAACATAACCACAGAGTAAGCAACCGCGGCAACTTTAGAAGCAGTGGATACGATTCGAGGAAGGAACCGCCCCCAAGATACACTGCAAGGTGAGACTGCAGACTCAAATCAGAAAACATACCAATGAATTTTGCAACAAAAAGCAAATCAACAAATGCCAAATACCGAAGCACTACAAAAGCGCGAGAGCCACATTAAGAATGCAGAAGAATAATAAGGAAAAATAAAATAAAACGAACCAAAGAGATGGATGCTCACTGAGCAACTAACTCTAACTCTTACTCATTCCTCTTCACCACTTTATACTAACTACCCTATCCACTATACCTCGACTATACACTTTTAATTAGGCTTATTGATACCCCCAACGGCTACGCAACTGTGTGTTGTAAGGACAAAGATATCGGGAAACTGGTATCGGAGGAAGCCAATGAGCCCCTACGTACGCTTGGCCTCGAAGCTGTTATCTCCAAGGAAATCCTCGCACGCCATACCATCATACTTAGGAGCGTCGACCCGTTCTTCATGGACACACTCTTGCGAGGGCATTAAGGTCGAGCTGACTAAACAGCAGAATTGTGCAAATATCGTCAAAGTTAAAAAATTCGGGAAGAACATAGTCAAAGTAATCTTTGCAGAGGGTCATGAAGGATGTACTACTGTGATTCTTCCCTCGTATAGCGCCAGAACAGGTTAAAGTGGAGGAGTTTATCCAACTCGAGTTCTGACAATGCTGCCTTGCCGTGGGACAACATCACCCTAAAGAATGTATGGCGGCTGATGTCACTTGCTCCATCTGTTCCAGACTCGGTCACGGATGGAAAGAGTGCACTTCCGAGAAACAAAGATGCGCTAACTGTGGAGGGGACCACAAGGCCGTGACCATGAGATGTTCCAACCGCAAGGAAGCTATTCGGGCAGAACGTAGGGTGATAAAGCAGGTAAAGGAGGTAAAATCCAAGACCTACGTCAAGGCAGTGGCAACAAACAAGACCAATGTCACAGTAAACTCTGCCCCAAAACTGGTAATGCCAGGTAAGTTCAAAGAGATTATGACCATAATCATCTTTGCTCACTTGGCAAATCTAGCTAACTCCGGCTCCTTTGCAAAGGAGTTAATTCGCCTCTTGCAAAAAATAGTTTTCATAAAAAGCTATGGTTCCTGCCCAACCCTGCATCGCAGGAAATGTTAAAGATTTAATTCATCGACGAGCACCAGCAAAAGAATACTTAAAAAGAAAAAGTTGTGAATTGGCACCAAAAAACCTCAAGGGAGGAGCAACAGCGGAATTAGACTTGGGAAATGATGGAAACTCGATAAAGATCACGAAGAAGAAAAAACAAAAAAGGAAAAAGAAAACAGAAATGGAACAAGAAGCAAACAAAGAAGAGAAAACAACCCAATCACAAGAAAGCTCAGACAAAGATGAAATCTTAAAGTATCCGTGAGTTTCCCTCACGGAGAAAATGGATATAATTTTGCAGGGCTGCTTCTTCGATGCCAAGGACGTGCACCATAAAGTCCATGGTCTACCATAATTCCGACCCCCTAATGCACACCATGAAAAACTGCTTGATGGAATCAACAAAGGCAAGTAAAAATGGACTTACAGCGGACCATGGCCCCCGAAGGAAATAGGTGGACTATTGATGGAACGCGCTATTTACATCCCCGAATGGTGCGTACACACCATCTATTTGTTTGTCTTTAAGGAAATGGAAAATAGCCACAAGACTTCGGAGTATTATTTAACTGCAAATAAATCAGCATATGTTAGCAATAAATGAATAAATATATAAGTGAACCAATAAAAGTGGTTAAAACAAGTTATCATAAGTGCGAATAATTGAACAAATTAAAGTGTCTAGAATAAGCAATCTAAAGTGCGAAAAGTGAATGAATCAAGTAAATAATAATTAAAATAGTTTAACAGTGTAAAATATAGAATAATAAATTAATGAATAAGCTAAAAGCTACTAGATTAAAACAAAACATTAAAAATAATCTATAACGCGAAAACTAAACATAAGCCAGTTAACAAATAATTACCATAATAAAAAAGTCAACTATTAGAATAAAAATATCAGTACAGTTAATTAACAGATAAAATAATAATTCAACTCTTAGTGTATAATAATAATAGCATAAAGTGCTGGTGGTGAACTAAAGCCAACACACTTCGGGTTATATATAGTCTCATATTTGCGGAGAACTGTCCTGCAATTAGCTAGGATATGCGAGAGGTCATTAATAATCAACGAGATCACTGGTTCGCTTGACTGCTTCACTTTAAAAACTAGGCTAGTCTGGTTATCAATTAGGACACCAGGAGCACAGTCTACTAAGAGTTTAAAATGAGCAAGAAAATCGGCTTTTGATAATGGCGACGTAATATCTGCAACTTCGAACGTCCAACTAAATGAACGTCGCAGGGTAGGGATACCTATTTCCTGTTGGACTGCTCTATGCACTCTTGTCTCCCCTCCATTAGCCGTCACTATGTTAACACACGATTTGCGCATCATACATAATTGCACTATATTAAATGGAAGGCTGCTTGAACATCCAATTTGCCAATGACGTCGCATAAATCATAGTTTGCCCCTAAAGAAACGGCCCAATGCAAGCTAGGATGACTGCAGAAGAGATAAGATGCATTAATAGATAAAAAAAAATGGAAAATTAAAACCAGCAGGAATAAATTTAAAATGGTACCCGTGTGCAGGAAGAGCATCTCAGATGTATATGTAGAAGGACAGCGCTAAACATAGGATAAATAATGTAAGGAGCTCGGACTAACCATAACGAAATTAGGTTATAAAAAGCTCGTAACTGAAAGGATAAATCGAGGGAAGAGCGGCCTGGCATTACTGTACAAGTTAGTTAACCTAAGCATGAAAAACGAGAGAAATATTTATCAAACCATAGTATAGTCCACGATTAGTTATCCAACCATCGCGCTGTACATGATCTCGATAAGTAACCTATTAAGCCTCTAAAAAGTCCCAAACAAAGCTATCTACTTAATAAAAAACACCATGAGAGGGAAAAGAAGAAGACTACGAGACGTGCATAGGGAAGCTAGGATAAGGGCACTTAACAGAATAATTGCAAAAAGAGCAAGGTGTTGAAAACGACACCATTTATCTTTTGATAATAAAAAATTAGAATATCATATTATTTCTCCTTATTTTTATTTTAGTGAACATTACATAATGTGATACAATTAGATGTGGGTGGAGCATTTCTAAAATTTCGTAGTGTGGTTAAATAAGTTGTGGGCGGGGCATTCTTATTTTTCTAAAAAATTCCATGAAAATCTCCATTCAAATCTTTAGTGTTTTTGTATTTATAAATTATCGTTAGTTACTTGTTCAGGACCGTACAAATCTGTGCTGCGGTACAACCTGATAGCCTAAAATTTTCGTCATAAGATATTTTTATATATCTACCTAGATTATGTCTTCAGGTGCAGATAAATGTATTCCAATTGCTAAAGCAATGGGCATCCTGTGTGATTCTGGTGAAGATATAAGTAGTGAAAATAAAGATGAAGAAAATTCAACTAATTATAATAACAGTCAATTTGAATCAATTGAATCTTCAGACTCTTGCTCAGAAGACGACCAAGAGGCATCAGCTCTTCAAACCCTTACATTGGATACAAGGGAAGATATTGTAACACGATATGGAGTAACATGGAGAGCTCTCACGAAAGCAAGGCCAAGCAGATCAAGAAACGCATCAGTATTAAAAGCTAATCCAGGTGTCACACGAGGCTTGATAATGATGTTTCAAAATCACCATACATGGCATGGAAAATTATTTATTTATGAGACAGTGCTAGGAAAAATTCTTAAATGTACTATTGCAGAAGCAAAAGAGTGTAATCTTGATAACTCTCTCACTTCGGAAAATTGGGAGCATTCTTGCATTCGAATATGCTCGAGGAAAATGCTCGGTAAGGGCCACAGCGCAGATTTTCTCTGGAGAAAACTTTATGGTCCTGATATTTTTCGAGAAACGATGTCTCGAAAACATTATAAAGAGATCAGAAAACATCTGCGCTTTGATCTAAAAGGTACGAGATCAGAACGTATAAGTATGTAATGATAAATTTACCCATATAAGACACATTTTTGAGGCATTTGCTCAAAATTGCAGAAGATAGTGTACTCCAGAGTTTAGCCTAACAATAGATGAACATTTTTTGCCGATGAAAAATCGTTGTCCTTTTATTGTATACATACCAAACAAGCCAGATAAATTTGGCATCAAATTTTGGATCCTAGCTGAAGTGAATTCAAAATATGTTGCCAATATAATACCGTATCTCGGTGCACAAGAAAAAGAATCAAGAAATAACCTACCTCTTGGGGAAAGTATTGTGCTGAATATCACATCCAAAATAAAAATAAATGGCTATAATGTAACAACAGACAACTTCTTCACAACATTTGAACTTGCAAGAAAATTTCAAGATCAAAGAAATTCCATAGTTGGTACAGTTCGTTCAGACAGCAAGCATCTGTCCAAGGAAATGACTGCCTATGAAAAGGAACGACGTAACAATAGCAAATTTTTCTTTTAAGAAGAAAGTGGATGCATGTTTGTGAATTATGAGTGCAAAGATAATAAGTCTGTATGTTTGCTTTCCACAATGCATTCAGCTCCAACAGTTTTAGAAGATGCTAAAAAGAAGCTAGATTTGATAAAGTTTTATAAAAAGAATAAAGTACACATTATCCAACAAGGCACTGGCCTGTTAGAGTTTGGTCAAATATTTTAGACATGGCAGCTCTCAATAGCTGGATCGTTTATAAGAAAAGAACTGGCAGTAAAATAAGTCGGAATAAATATATTCTTGAACTCGTCGAGAATCTCCGTTCTGCATATATTTTGAAAAGAAAGAAGTCCTCGTCATATGTTGAAAATGAAGCTGACGATCACACCACACCCCCCAAAAAGAGAGGAAAGTACTCCAGTCAAAAGTGTAACAAAGCCACTATTACTACATGTAAAATGTGCGAAAAACCGACCTGCGGGAAGTGTTCAGAAAAAGAAACATGAATAATCAGCGCTACATGTAAAAAGTGCAATCTGAAATAAATAGTATTTTCTCATTTTAAAAATAAATTTTCATTAATATTTCTGACTTTTAATTTTAATAAAATAATAATATTAAGTATTGAGGGGGGATTGAGCAGATATTAGCTTTTAGATATTCTTTATTCACCAATTTGCAATAGTGATATATAATATACAATGGCTCCCCCAAACAATATTCCTGGCTACGCCATTGATATTATTATAGGACTAAGAGCCCATAATATATCTCTTTTAGATCAGATATTTATCACTAAATTTGGAAAATATACTTTGAAAAAAAAATTATTGGTTCTGACGAAATTGACACCTTGGCCGTGTTATATATACACAATATTTTGGCCGTTCTAGTGTAAAACAACCAAATTGCCCAGGGAGAAGGATAGATATCACACAGATTATTCCCAAGTTTTCCAAGTAAAGAAGAGGGAAGAGAAGAAGACGAAGAAAAAATTAACACTAAGAGAAAGAGATTAATACTAGACGACGACTAAGAAGAATTAATTCAACGAAGCAAACCAGAGAATAGTATATAGTCAATTATAACTAGGATAGGAATAGAAAAAAAATAGATAGAGAGATAGAAACCTATACCAGTTTTTAGTAAGAATATTTACTAATAACGGTTTGAACGCCTAAATAAATACCAATACTACTTTCTAACTTTATCACGCTAGGTATACTACCTGAAATGGACAGAGATAAGCCTGACCTCCAGGCAATGAGCATCTCTTGGCCAACCTTTTACTTCCTTCAGCCTTCTGCATCTATTCGTTATTTACTATCATATTCGCACACAGGACTCACAGCGATAAGTGGGACAGAGGTCACAATAAACTTTTATTGTTATAGTTAGAGACAAGCGACACATCGTGTTTCAGATTCCACGTTAAACTGTAGGTCCCAATGACTAACTAAGTCCACTTTTGTCTCCTATTACTTTCTTCGCTCTCCTATCCTAAAACCTTCTTCTTCCTCTCCCTCTCACTCCTAACCGCCGTACTCACAATGCCTGGAGCCTACTTTGGCTCAAGACACTGTGACCATAGCGGTCTATAAAAGAGTACCAGGCCTCCGCCCCTTCCTCCTTTGCCGCTCCATGTACGCCAAGAGGGGCGGGGGAGGGTCGGAAGAGCAGTTCTTTGTCTCCCACCTCTCTTTTAATTTCCTTTCTTTCCGGATATTTAGACTTGGAAGAAATCTACAAGAAAATTAGCCTCACCGAAAAGTTCACATCCGGCAAAGGAGGAAAAGGCGAATGGAGTTACTCCAAGAAAACGCCATCGTTTTTTACCTTTTCCTCACGGGAACATAAAGAAAAGATCTATTTTATACGGAGCCACGTATAGCCGACCCATGATATCGTAATGCATACTGGGGAGTTTAACTTCCTATTTACGAAAGAGAAATACTACAAAGCAAGAAGTTTATCTTTCTATTTACGAAAGAAAGATACTGAAAGCGGGAAGTTTATCTTCGTCTTTATAAGTTTCAAGGTGTGAACCGTTTAAAATTTTCAAACAAATGTTTACTAGTTTTGACCCACACATATGTTCGTCAATGTCGTCAATCGTAGCACTTTCAATTTGGCCTATCTGTGTGTGCTCTAGAGATATTCCTTGTATGTAGCTCAGTTTGATTTAACTAAGCATCTAAGTCAAGGAATTTTTATTCAGATTTAAGATCTTTATATCGTCGTTATCATGTTGGCGTGACCGGTCCAGATATGTGTGCCTGGAATCGTCACTTGATTTACGGAGTTGATATTGCTTATTAATGTGTGTGATGGATAGAAAAATCGGCGCCTTCTCTCTTTACTAGATCGCTAACGATGAGCCTTAGCGAATCCTAGGCAACGTTGTACGTCGTCGTATATCTGGTTTCCCTACAGCGGATATTTACATCTTTCTATTAAAATGGTTGATGCTTCTCTTCTAAACATTCGTATGAAGTTGGGGATAAGTAAGTATGGACACTGTGATAGAATTGTCTAAGGCGTCCGCGCCTCCCTTTGATCACATATTTCAAACTCACGCTTCCCACGTGCCTCCTGCCCGAGAGAGTAGAACGACGTTCTTATCGTTCACCATTCCCGAGTATTATTTTGGCCCGCTTCAAGTTTAATCAATGAGATTCAATCGCCCGTTTGCCTCCAGGCGTCGATCTGGCCAGATTGATTTAGGCTTATGGGAAGATAAGATTTTTCCAAGCGCTACCGGAACATTCCATAGAAGTCCCCCATTGTCTCCTACCCCGAGGGGCTGGCTCCGGCTATTTATGCGATAGAATTTCACGTTTGAAGTAGATCCCGATTATCTTCGCGAGGCATCACACCGATCCGGTGTTCCTTGTGCACCTAGGAACTCTACTCCGAGAACCCCCTTATTGTCCAGAAGAGGACAATATCCTTGCGTGCCAAAGTCCGTGCTCCTCGAGACGCCAAGTCAGCAGGGCCCCCTTGTTGTTCAGAAAAGAACATTTTTAGAACAGTCATTGTTCTTCGAGCCCGTTCGACAAGAAATGGTTCTCGATCCCCTGATATCACGTGAGTGGTAATTTACAAGTGTTCAGAAGCGAATAATTTAGAAGAGTCATTGTTCTTCGAGCAGATTCGACAAGAAACGGTTCTCGTTTCCTTGATATGACGTCAATGGTAATTTAATTACTCCCTTGCAACGTTCTTCAAGAGAACGCTTGGTTACCCCAATAACCTCAATTGTTCATCCAAAACATCTTCTGTATCCTGTGTCCAGGATCGTTCTTACTTCCGAGCCCCACTTCGCTCTCACTCCTCGAAGTTAGTCCTTGCCCCCCTTCGTTAAGTACAACCCCCTAAAACCCCCTCCTTCTAGGAAAGAAATTGCCAGTCGGACCGAAGCCATTCCTTCAAATCGCCTTCCTCTGCACGACCTTATAAATACGTAAGCTACAAATTGCATTTAACTATTTAACTTTGTGCCAACGTAACTCCGTGCTTTAACATGGATTTAGCCGCCCCTTTCCCTTCTTGTTTGTTTTGTCATTTAAATCGCTCCAAATTTTAATCCTCCGCTTAGTCAAATTTATTCCATGACCTTTTTCATTTTATGTGTATCTCCCATTTTAATCCCCGGTCATGTAAATATTTTCCATGTGTTGTTTTGTTAGATTAATTAATAAAATTCTATTTTATTAATGTTTGCAATATTATTTATTCTTGGGCTTCGTTGCACTTCTTAAGTACATTGAAGATAAATAGGCCCTCTCCAGGCCTATTTATTAACGTAGAGTCATTCTCAGCCATCTGATTAAACTCTGCACTCGAATATAGAATAATCTCCACAAAGAATAGATATATAGTACATTGTCGGGAGCCTATTCTACGACAAACACCTTGATGGTTGGTATCCAAATACCACCAAAATATTATCCTAGGTCATTTTAATCTCGATAGCTAATTATAATTTATCTTGGTTTGCATTTCCTTGAATCTAATTCATTCTCTGATCGCAATGGCCTCTCCTTCATACTTTTCCCTTGATTGGTTTAGCATTAGAACCACATAGTTGTAGAGTTTTATATGCTCTTTATCGCCATCTAGACTATGTTTAGTTACATTTCACTTTTAGAGCTCCATCCGTTGACGTTGAGGGAGAAGATTTTCAGGTTTATGTTATATCTGAAGTTTGTATCTATATTTAATTCCTATTTGGTTGTTTGCTCTTTACTCCTTTTTATCTGGCTGGAGACCTCACCCTTCCCGACCTTTTCTTCTTAAATTTATCTTGGCTTAAGTTTAAGCATGACCAGGGACAAATCTACACTATAACCCACCTAATTGCCTGGAGTAATTCTTCTTCATTAATATTGGCATCAAACTCCCACTTCTATTTTCCTTTGTCACTATCCCTCTCCTTCAATAATGTAATCGTTGTTGGACAGTTTCAATCTTCGTACTGACGGTGATCCATATAGTTCTTGTATTGTATAACTTGGTGCGATTGAAGTTACAGCTTAAGATGCGGAGTGAGACTTTGCCATGGCTTCAGACATTCTCTTGATTTCAGCATGAAATAGTTCGCCAGATGGTCTATTGTCTGGAAACAACATCGGCTTGAGGCCGTTTAGGACCAGCATTTTGTTAATTTCGGTTTCGTAGGGGCCATGCTTCATAAAGTTGGTTAAATGGGCATGGAGAATGCACATTATGAGATTTGGTCTCATGTTCTGGTCAATCTGGAGCATAATCTCTACTTGCTCGGTTCTATTCACCACCTGTGCACACTTAGTATTAGTTCTTTAATTTCTTTTCTCAATCATTATCTTTTTCTTATTGATAATAATGTCTTTTTTATGTGGCAAGCCATTGATAGTTAGGGTGTAAGTTACCTCAGATGAGACAATTTTTGGGGAGTTCGTGCATTCCCTCCACCAATGGCCGAGTTCTGCACACTTTGATAGACATTTTCCTCGAGTTTACATGCTTCTCCATAGCATAGCATGAGAAACAAATTTGTAGTAGGACGAATACCTCATGCTCTATACAGCTGGCAGATAATTTCTTGTTAAACATTAACAGCTAGTTTTCAGATGCCTTCGCGGCAATTTATGTTGGCAGGAAGGTCACCTTAAACACATGCGTATATGCCTGACCGTCGTGATTTTTATATTTATAGGTCTCATTAATTTTGGCGCATTCCTGTTTCACTTCAATTTCCTTTTTAATTTCCTATGTTGTGTGCATTCCAACTTAGGGGTCGAGTAACTGATATATGATCGATATTTTCGCTGCTTCACATTTTTCTAAAGATTTTTCGGTTAGCAGATCATCCATGTTTTTATTAGTGTCACAGAAGGCCAAGTAACCATATAACAGTTCTTTGAGTCTGCAGAGCGCGATGCCAAATTAGATCAGACGATTTCAAAGACCTTTACGCGCGCAGGATTTTAGCAACGCTCCTTGATCCGGAGCGGGACACGCTTCTTGCTGTTGGGGTCGTCTATGACAGCCACAACCGCAGTTACTCTTTTTCTTAATTCCTAGCAGGCCCTTATCGCTGGGGCAGGTAGCTATATCTTCCCTGCCAATATAAGATGTCTACCAGGGGCCCATTACTACCCTCACCACTCCGCCACAGAACGGGCCCCGCTTCCTCGTGACCAATGTAGGGCTTCCTTCCAATGTACGGACACGTCAGAGACAGGTGGCTTCTAAAGAACTTATAGTGGCAAAAAGTTTATCTGAAACAGGGATGTGGTGCTGTGGGAGCATGAGAAGTTGTCTATACGAGTTTTTCGTCTTCGGTTTCTTCCGTGGGTTCACGCGCGCACGCGGATAATGGTCCGTGAGGATACTCTAACCCATGGTAGCTAGACGCAAGCGTAGCTGTAGAATTTCGAGTTTTCTCTTCACCTACGATTCCCCGTATCGAAATCATTGTTTCCTCTTTTACCAATGCAGGTCAAGTTTTTCCAGCAAAGGCAGTCTGCTGATCATATGTCTTAGCTCGTGTTACGTCTTGAAAAAGTTTGAAGTTAAGAATATATAGTAAGATCAGAGTGAACAGAAAGAAAGGGAATGAGTAAGAGTTAGAGTTAGTTGCTGTGTGAACAGCCATCTCCTTGGTTCTTTTTACCAATAAATCTTCTTCTTTGGTTGGAAGCTCTTTCTGATATTTTAATGCGTTCACATAGCAATCTCAGGTTTAGGTGTATATGGGATCCGGTTACCCTGTGTCAGGTTTCTCGCTCCCGGAGCCACATCTATTGTCGGTTTTATTCTCTTGCGGGATTTCTAAGGACCTTCTGTCTTTCTCGTTTAATATGATGCTCAACTTATCCCACACTTTGTAAACTTAGTTTTTGTGTTCTCTTCTCCTTGTATTGATAATCATATACACTGCATAGTTTTGCACTCTAGAGTTTTATCTAGTTTTATTGTGGGGTCAATTTAGCGGGAGTGCCGGATATAGTAGCGTGGCCCTATAGAGAGAATTATAAATTTTAATCTTGTTTTTTTACTTAAGCCTCTGAGCTGGAACAACTTGGTGAGATGCGCCTTGGCTATGTTGGTTCTATCCTTTACGTGCTTGTAGTAACCGTATCAGGTGATTTTAAGATCGAGCACGCTACCTTTATGTTGCTATCGATACCTTTCTTCCGCTACCTGTAATCCGAAGGACTTCTTTCTTTCTATGGGTATGATAGACAACTTGTCCGTGTTTGTTCGGATCTTCCATTTTTGATCAAAATGGTTGGTATTGGGTATTTATGTTGCGGTGACCCTCACATTTGTTGGGCGTGCCTATATGAGCTATTCACGATTATGCCGATATCATCTGCAAATTAAATATACCTCGTAAAGTTTATACAGGGCTGGGTAAGTCTATCGTGTATATAATGTACAGGGTGGAACTTATGCAGCCCCCTTGCGGGACCCCCACTGGGCCGATCCTAATGACCTCATCAAAATCTTTTCGGACAACCATAAGTATAGGGTTTGTGTAGTTTTTCTTATATTCTGCTTTTGCTATAATATCGATGAGGACAGCGAACGCTGTTCTGGTGTTTCGCGCTTTTGAAAACTATACTGGTGTTATGGATTAAGGGCTTCTACTCTTCTAGATTTCTCATAAGCTGGTTTTTGATTGCCCTTTTCAGCAGCTTCACTAATGTCTCTAGCAAGGTTAGGGGCCTGAAATTATCTGGGTGATCAGAAGGCTTGCGGAGCTTTGGCAGGAATATAATTTTCCCTTTTTTCAACGAGTCTGGGAAGTATCCCTCACTAATAGTAAGGGCCCCCATTCTCTGGGAGCCCTCTGTTTTGTGTTAAAGAGAATCCTTTTAAGCTCTTGGGAGATCACTGGTTCCAAACTTTGCTCTTCTAGTATCAAAGGAGATGTACAAATGTTGGAGACAAACTAGAGGCGATGTTTTTTGGAGTTTGCTAATGACCCTTAGCTCGTGATTCATGTCAAAATCTTCATCATCTTTCTGATAGATGTCGAATACAACCTTACAGTTATCACGGAATTTTGCTTTGATCTCCTTCGGTTCTTTTGCCTCTATCCCGTTTCGTTTTAATTTGCTTTCCCACTGCGCTTCTTCTTATTCTTTTCTATTGTTACTATGTTCCATAAATGTTAAGGAATAATCAGGTTGCCAATAATAAAGATTTTGTAAGCTCCATGGTGTGTATCTGGGCCTTCAATCCCGTATTTAATGAAGCCTTTTTTTTTAATCCTCTGTATTATTTCATTATTGGTCTTCGGGAAGGGTCTCTCCTCAAGGCGAAAAAACTTTACGCTGAACTCGTGTCTCCCTTCACTTTTGTCTTCAAGACTCTCAGTGGTGGTGCCCTCGTAAGTGATCTCTTGAGTTTCCGCTTGGGCTAGTGGTGCAGCATCTTTGTTACTCTTATTCTCTAGGGTAGCCTCTATTTCCATGGAGTCTTCTGTGCTCTGGATCCTTTTCTCATTGAGCCTCTGATCATCTGAATCCGATGGGTTGGGAGATGTTGCATCGGACGGGCTTGTGGTTTTTTGTCGGGTGTTTGCTTTTCGGATGATGATGGCCTATAACTTCCGTTGAAAATGCCAGCCGATGGAGTGTTTCTCGGGGATCCACATCTGTTGTGAGTTGTATTCCCGCCACGTATGCGTTTTACTGCAAAATTCAGAGCACCATTAAGCATATTTCCTTGTGCAATCTTGAGTGCCGTTTATCTAAGGCGAAGCAGTTTAAGCACGTTTGAGCACCTATGAAATCTTCCCTTTTTACCTGGTCAGGGTTGATTTTTAAATAAAAAGACAAAAGGCCGATTTTTTTTAATTTCATCGCCATACTAGTCTCCATAAAGATCACATTAAATACGTGAGTATATTGGGTGTTATTACTTCGGTTGTTAAATTTAATAATTTCTCTCACCTTGATACAACTTTGAGCCCTCTGAATCTCCTCCTTGATCTCTTCAGTATTGTGTTCTCCGATCCAATGGTTACTTTGGCGGCAGTAGACTGTTTGTGGCGCCTTGATTTGTCGTGGTATTTTCACCGCTAAGTCGATTCCTTCTAATTCAGTGGTTTTCTTTTCCGATAAAGTTTTGTCGATGTCTTTATCGTTTTAGCATAGCGCTACTACGAGTTTAAATAGTCGAGGAGTCGCACTAGTACCACCTCAAGTTTGCCCAATATGCTTCTTAATATATTTTTCCTATAGGGTTTTTGCGCGCCCTTCCGAAACCGCAAAGGGACCCGTTTTGTGGAGTCTATCTTCTTGTAAGCCAATCTTGTTCTTTCTAGTTTTCCTCATCGAAGAAAATGCGAAAAAGAAAAGAGAAAGAGGTTAAAAGTAGATAATGAGTGCCTCTAGGTCCAGTTATCTAACTGTCTTTTTTTCTGATGAACAGCCGGTAGCCCTGCTTACATGCTCATCACCTAGCCCTAGCAGCTTTTTTTCCCATTACCTAGGATCCGCCACTCACAGGGGTCTAACCCGTCCTGGGCTAAGCTTTAGCATGAACTGAGTTAACCGCTCGGTTCAGATAAGGCTCCTGTTTCCTAGCCAACTCGCCTTTAATACAGCAGAAAGGTAGGTATGCTTTGTCCTTGTAATAAGTCCAGTCAAAGTCCTGTCACAAATTCAATGTCTCTTTGGAATCTTCTTCTTCAGATAAAACGATGAAACTTGCTTTCAAATTCTTCTCCAGTAGAGACAATTTCAATATCTGATTGATTGAATGATAATAAAAGAGGAGAAAAAATGGTGTAAGATAGTAGGACAGGTTATATTGAGAAAAAGTGTTATAGTAGAAGAGAATATGTGCCAGCTTATCTGGCATAGTCTTCTCGTCGTCTTCTTTATTTCTTAGCGTTTTTGATGTGAAAATTATGCATTCAAGCCTTTGTATTTGTTTGACCTGATGTTTGGTATTTAAAGCTTACTCATAGTTTGAGTATGTTCTACATGTTATTTTAGTTTTACTGTTGTCCACTTCGGATCTTTTGATTAATTTCATTTATAATTTGTTGATTTAATGTTATTTTCTGGGGTTATTTTTCCACTACGGATCTTTTTTATATAAAAAATGTAAAAATAATAGTTTATATTGTCCTGTTAGAAAAATTTTGGAAGTTTTTCTGGTATTTTTATCTAAATTATGGTACCACATCCTCCTCTACGCATGCGGCTGCTGTTGAATTTGCTTTTATAGGGTCGAGGTCGGTTGTCAATATTGGGTTGTCGTAGTTCTTGGTTTGTTTTCTCTGGTAGATTTTCTTGGATCTTTCTCCAAATCGGTTTAGCCCTATTTTGTAGGATTACGTTTAAGGGTTCCATTACTGCGAGAGCGTGAATTCTGATCGCGGGGATGCGGTCCAGTCTAGATGCATTGAATGTAAAACGGAGTGCCTAATTCTGTACCGCCTACGCTTTCTTCAACTAAGTATTGGTCTCTAGGTGCAACGGAATAGCGGAATATAGCAGAATTTGGCTCACCAGGGCCAATTACAGTTTCCTTTTGTTCCGTGAGTAGAGCCCCTTAAATCTATAGAGTTGACGTAATTGTTGCTTGGCTTGTGCGACCTTTAGATTGATATGTGTGCCGTATCCTGTTGATGGTATATTTAATCCAAGGACTCGGGTTTCGCAGGTGTATGGATAGAATTCATCTCTCCCTTAGAACGTCAGCCGTTTTGTTTCGTCCAATGGGGAAGACTCTAAACTTTTCCACATTGCTGCGGATCTTGTTACGAGCCTCGTAGGCATTGAGGTTGTTTATTTCTCCTGCTGTTCTATTCGCATGTCGATAGGATTGAGATAATCGCTGGTGATCAATTGTGAAATATCGTCGGCCAGCTGGATGTAGTCAGCGTAATCATAAGTTGGAAAGGGAAGGTCGCTTGTACAGATCGTATACAGGTTCGGACTTAGAAAGCCTCCTTGGGGCACCCCGGTCCGCATGGGAAATGGCTGACCTTCGATGCTGTTAATTTTTATAGTTGCTTCTCTGTCCTCAAGGTAGTCACAAAGAAGTCTGGTGATGTTTTTGCCCATCCGTAGGTCCTCAAATTTTTTATTTAGACCAGGAAGGTCCATACCTTATCAAAGGCAGATGAAAGATTCCTGAGCACTAAATCTACCCTTTTGTTCTCGGCCTTTGCAACGGCAATGTTCTCAGTCAAAAGGGCAAGAAATTTTTCAGTTCCTAGCTGTCTCAGAAATCCATGTTGTTGTTCATTGTAATAACCATTTGCTTTAAGAAAGACCCTGAGCCTATCATTAACCAATTTCTCAAAAAGCTTCCCTATGAACTCCATGAGTGATATGGGCCTGTAACTTTTCACTTTCCCTTTGGGTTTTCCCGGCTTTAAGAGAAAGATCATCCTTGCACTTTTGAGTTGATCGCGGAAATAACCAGTGTTAAGGCAGGCGTTAAACAGGCTTAAATTCGCCGTATTGATGTTTTAGGAGCATTTGTCAAGTAAGCCTTGATAATGCCTGAAATTCCTTGGGCATTTTGCCTGGAGCTTTCGAGAGCAGCCTCAAACTCATCATGGATAAATGATCTACCCTCCTCCTCTGTTTGTCTGGTAATATCGACTTAAGGGAAGGGAGTTAAGACTGGCCCTCTTGCCTCCAGGTCTGCCAAGATCTCCTCCTTATACTCCATATCGAAGTCCTGGTTCTCCTGATCTGTGATGGTAAACTTTCTTCTCCAATGTTCCCTGAATTGGTCCTCTATTTCTTGGTCTTCTGAGATTTTTCTCCCCTCCACTAGGATGTTGATGTTAGTTTGGGCGGGGAGTTTGCCAGTTAATCTCTTTATTTGGCTCCGAAGCTTCCTGAAATCAACTTCTGCCTCTATATCTTTTATTATTCCATCCCTGATCCTTTTCGACTTCTCCACTATCAGGAGTTTAAGCTCCAAACAGAGGTTCCGGAGCTCCCGGTGGCGGTCCCCTGTATTCTGAAGTCGACTTATCTCCGTGACCAGTTCGTCTAGCCTGATCTTCTTTTCTATTATATTCTCTTTTCATCGTGGTGCTGGGAGAGTCTTGTATTCGACCCTAGGAATGGCTACCCTGTCCGCCTCCTCAAGTCTCGTCATAATGTCCTCTAGGTGACTGTCGAGGCCTTCTAATGTGGACCCGTCCAGTTAATTCAGTCGGTATTGCTGCAGTAATCTTCTATACTCTTCTCAGTTCGCTTAAGCATGCACCTTCGGGATGGGGTCTTTACCTGTATAAGAGTGGAGATGATGGCGAGGCATATATTTTTATGTTTATGTCTATGGTCTTTTTTTTAGGTGCCGTCTTTCTCTCCTCTTTGACGGGCTTGGGTTTATTGGATCGCTTCTTGCTGGGCACTCGCCTTTTGGGCCGGCAGATCGGTTTCCATTGTCTCGGGTGTTGCAGGATTTTCTCGCTTATTCAATCGGGAGTGACTGGATTTCGATCGGCTCCTTAATGTAGCACTGAGCTTGCTTCCCGTCTGAGTTTGATAGAGTACAGTCGCGGCGGTGTTGTCGGGGAACCACATTGGTTTTATCTCGTTAGGGGTAAGTATCCTGTTAAGTTCGGTAGCGTAGGTTCCCAGTTTGGCTATGTTAACAAAATGGGCGTGAATCACGCACATAACCAGGTCCAAATTCATTGATGGGTCTAGCTGTATTAAAGTTTTGCCCTAGTCCTAGTTTTGCGTCGCCTGGGCGTAGGTGGTGTTCATCTTACTGGTTTTTTCTTCCAGTAGGTTCTTTTTCTCAGGAACTTATCTTCTTCATGATGCAATACGGGGATTCTGTACGGTGAGGACCTCCACGATTTAGGCACTTCTTTGTTCCCACATTTGTACCCTCTTTCCATGTGTGTCTGGTTCCGGCGCACTCTGAATACACCTCGCCCTAGAATGTGCATTCTTTAGTAATGTGCTGCTCTAGAGCTTAGCACGAGAAGCAGACTTGTACAAAAACAAAAGTTTCTCTCTCAATGCACGAGGCTGACATCTTGGTACAGAACATAATTGATCTTTCCTCTGACGCTTTGGTGGCCATCTCCGTTGTTTGAAAGGTCGCTTTGAAGAGGTAGGTGTACCCTCTTCCCTTAATATTTTTAAATTTATATATCTCCTCAACCTTTGCCCAATTTTGTTTTTCCTCGGTTTCGACCTTAATCGCTTCTGCACTATGCGTCCCGACCCATGGATCAAGGCGACAGCAGATGATTGACCTTTGGGCAGACACATGTGGTGGGACCTTGGGTGACAAGCCGATTTCTTTGAGTTGAGAGCGGTAGCTTATTCCTAGGAGTTGGTCGACGTCAAGGTTGTTGTCGCATATAACCAGGTATCCATAGGATAGGGCTTCCAATCGGCATAGTGCAACCCCAATGTTGGCAAAAATAGGCGGGAACACTTTCTCCCTCAATGGCCTGGGGTGGCGCTCTATTACCCAGAGAGCGATCCTTTTCTCACCTCTAAGGTCGTCCATGACCGCCCGCTAGGGGTGTTTCTCTTCCTCGGGGCCTACCAATCTCCTATTCAAGTCGTTCTCCTGTTGTTATCATCTCGTTGCACCTTGCTCTGCCCTACCTATACTAATGTGTCTAAGCAGGGCCCACCTTCCGGTCCTGTCCACTCCGCCCCCTACTGGGGCCCCATTCTTCGCGCTCCCTGTAAGGCTTTCTTCCGGAGTTCGGCCACGACAGAAACCGGTGGTCACTACAGGCCTTGACTAGCAGATAAGTTATTAGGAACGAGGTGTGCTGCTGAGGTATGGATAGAAGCAATCTTCAAGGCAAGAAACGTCGTTCTCCGATGGGTGTTGCCGCGCACGCGCGCGTGTACGCCTGCGACACTACTATTGGTAGCAGTAAGGTCAGCTGTCTTGACGCGTAGAGGATTTCTTCGCCTACATGAAAATCTTGTAGTTGAAGCTTTGTAGAATAGGACTTCGTAAGAATTCTAGGTGTGTCTGGTTAAAACAAATATTCTTATGTCAAGATAAAATAATTTTTACTATTTTAATCTAAACATTATTCTAGCTTAACCATTTTTATTCCCTTTGATTGGTCCTAAAACACCTGCTTATGTTAAGATAATAATGGATATATAAAACCCATTTTTTAAATATTTTCCAATAGGGATTTCTTTAGGAGCGAAAAACTCTTACACGAATTTAATCCGGCACCAATATATAGGTAGAAGAAGAATTACTAGAGAATTGAAAATAAAGCAAAGAAGTCACCAACAACTGAGAAATACTCGAATAGGACAAAATAAGTTATTAAATGAAAAATAAAAGCGTGAGAGCCCCTACACATTTAAACAAATAATAAGAAGATTATAAAACGTGAAGATAAGAACCCAAGTGATGGTTGGTGACCTACACTAACTCTTACTCTTTCACTTTAACCACTTTATCCTAATGATTACTGTCCGCTCTACCCTCATTATTCTCTTTTATCTTCCAACTTTTTCAAGACGCAAGATGAAAATTTGTTCATTTGCAAAGGTTATAAAGGTGCACCACAAGATTTGTTAAAATCGACAGCGAGGGGCTGCTTGGTTAAGTTTGCGGTGCAAAAGAAAGGTCATTGAATCCACCCTTATAGATGAAATCCCCAACTTTAACCTTTCGGATAGGCAACTCAAATGCAGCCCCTACGCCAAATATCTAATCTTAAAATATATCCTTAATGAACTTTAATTCACACCCCCTGATTAGGAACTCCAATTCGATTTCTGTAAACTATATATATATTGTACTTTTGTTGGGAATGCATGTATTCTTAGTGTTCGACTGAGCCTCGCATGACAAACTCCATGCAGTGGTTTTATTAACATATTATATATATATATATATATATATATATATATATATATATATATATATATATATATATAGAGAGAGAGAGAGAGAGAGAGAGAGAGAGAGAGAGATAGATATATATATATATATATATATATATATATATATATATATATATTAGAAAATTAGAAAATGATTAAATAGGAGTTAGTCATACAGCATAGAAACAGAAAATAAACGGAGTAACTCTTTCTTCGGAAAAATGGGGGAGATTCAATTGCCTCACAAATCCTTGCTAGGGGTCATGATAGAACGAAGCACATTAAAGCAGCGAGCAACGCTTTGATCTCAGTTAAAGCAACTCCTGAGAATACTCCGTTACCAATTTATATAATTTTTCGCTCCCGCTACCCTAAAGAGACAGTGCGTTAATTCAGACAACTTGAAACTACTTCCAATATGGTAGATAAAGCTATATAGGTACTTGTACAATCTTGCAACGCCCAATTTCTCCGAAAATATTTGATACAAAAGAGTAATTACTCGTGTAAAGAAGTTTCTTCACACCTCCAACCATTCGTTTCGCTTGGGCGTATCAATTTGAAAGTCAAAATCTTTAGTTAGGGTCTGCCTGGCTCTAAACATGCTCTTCGTACAGGGTGATCCGAGAGTCGTGTCACCCCTGTAAATATCGTGTTAATTTTCTATTTTAAATATTATTTTATATTTCAGATGACCCAAAGTATTGTCACCTTATTACTTTTTGTTAAGGAGGGCTAAGACTTTTGGAACACCCTGTAGAATCCAGAGGAATCTATTGATAACTTTTCACGTAAATTCCCTCGAGTGATGATAAAAATCATATCTCTGACCTAACTTTCAAACTTCCATTATTTAAATGGAATTACCCTTAATATATTATGAATTTCGTATCATTTCTCAATGTTACGGACAATTTAGAATGTTTTTCGTCACTTAAAAATACGTGTAAGAAGATAAATACGTGTAAGAAGATAATAAATATTTGTCTAATAAGTACTTTTAGAAGTTTAATAGCCGGAAAGTTTTCTTTCCTCTATTTTCTTACAATGATTTAAAGATTTCATATAAACTAAAAAGTGCGGATTCTAGAAACTTTTTCTAACCTGGCAAAACTCAATGTGTGGTTATTATGAATAAATCTGATTAGTACTCACGAATTCGTGCAGTTCTTTTGGATAGATACAAGTGCATGCCTCTTGCAACAGATACTTATAATATATATTTAAACGAAAGATAGGGTGAATAGGTCGCTAAAATCCTGCAACATTATTATAGAATTTTTGATAGTTTGTATGTCTCAGGGTCTAAACGGAAGTCTTACGTTATATAGTGTCTCCAAGATATATAACTTAAATATCCCGTAACGTATCATCTTATCTGCGATTAATAGGTATATACTAGCTAAATTTCTGGTCCTTATCTTTGAACCCCTGACTCGTAATGATTATAGGCTTAAGGGTTTTTCAAATTTGTTGCTTTCATTAGCAGTTTACCCGCTAATAATCATTTCATGGTTCTTATTATTGTTAATTCCTTTTTTAAGAATGTAGCTCCTTCAGAAACATGTCACTTAATTTGTGATCAAACTTTAGTATAAACACGATAAATCATGCTTTTAAAAATCTGTTTTATGTTTAAAACTAGCAGCAAAAGATACGAAATTTTATTAAACAATATACTTTTTAAACAAATTCAGGTATTAGCAATAGGATCTTCATTAGAACCTATCTTTGCTAACTCATTCCTGCGCCTTCACGAATCAATTTGGATTTATAATTACCCATTTCCCTACAACTCGTTTGCCTTTTCACGATATGTGATAATTGCTTTCTTCTTTATATGGGATGATTTGCCCAACAGACCTATTTATAGACTAACTAAATGTCCAACACCTAAATATATGTTTTTCACACTAATCAAAGAAGAATTGAAGAAGAATCACCGAAGAGAAATTAATATAGAACTCCTTGAATTAATATTATTTATCTTGAAAATATTCCGCAAAAATCAGTTCATTTACTTAATAGGGGGACCATACATCATGCATGATTGATAGCATGAGTATTATTTGTAGGAACTTGCTTCTCAGCAACCATTGCACCCATATCACAAAAAGCTGACCTTCAATATCTGGATCAAATTCTGAACTAACCCCGAAAAGATTCATCTACATTCGCTCCATTATCTCTTGATCGTCAGTTATGGTACCTCAACGAATAACTGCTGTCTCTTGCAGCAGCTCATTTTAAAAATTGTCCTTTTATATCATTACCTCAAAAAGGTCAATCGAATGAAATACAAATGATTCCAACAATAAAGCAAAAATATTATACTGATAAAATTGAAGTGATTAATGTCAATGTAGAAAAAGGAGGTGCTTTAATCTACCAAGTCATCAACCATATTTCCAAATAGAAAAAGAACTAATTTGCAATTAGAAATTAATTGGAGCCTCTGAATAAGTATTAAGTCTATATGTGTATTTCTCGTTATAAGTCATTTGGTTACCAAGGGTGAATTGTCACCGAGATTTTGGTACCTCTACTAGGGAACCAGAAAGGTTTCTGGTTTGGCTTTTTGGGGATTGCTTTAAGTGATAGGTACTGATATCAGGTAGTAGATTTCTCTTCTTACTCGAATGAAGGCTGTATTCTTTATTACCGGTTGGATACTGGTGATGAAGGATTCTTTAATGATATAGAAAATTTTAGCGCTGGATTCCGGATTCTGGATTCGGCTGGAAGTTTGAAAGTCTTCAGATGTTGGTATCTTCATCTGATATACTAATTCCACTCTTATATCAATGGTTGCACATCCTTCGGCAAAAATGAATTACAAATGAAATTAATTGTTTGACACTCATTATTAGTTTCAAATAACATTAAATTTGTAAATTCTAGTTAAATTAATTTTTCCACAATGTTTTACCTTTTTAAAGAATTTTATAATTCTTATTCATTTATACACAAGTATTTAATAAAGTAGTTTTCTTTATATTACTTTCATAAAATCTGCTCATAATTAGAGAATTTAATTTATCTGATCACAGCTTTTTGCACTCTAGTTTATCGTCGAGGGATTGTTTTAATCAGTAATATACTAATTTTAGTAGCAATAAAACAATACGATTATATTAATATTTTTAAATGATACAAAAATATTTGGGGGATAAGTTTGGATATTTAAGCAATTAAATTGTTAAATCTGGGAAATATCCCTTCAAGTTACTAAAGGCCAACACACCACTCAATAAGTCTTCAAGGCAGAAAGAGCTCTTTAATAAATCCTCCATTCATTTGATTTAAGTTAAATTTATATAGTCTAGTAAGTTTTAGAATTATTTAACTTAAAATCTTTTATTCCTGTCTTTTTCTTCTTAAAAATGCGTACTAAGTTTCCTCGCGTTAATCAAAATAATACTTGTGGACAAAACAATGAACTTCTTAGGAAAATTATATGAAGTTGTAAAAATAAAACAGGTTGTTTATTTTTTTACTTTTGCGGACATATCAATTATAATGTTGAATCTATTTATTTGTATTTAATTTACTAAATACTTTTTACGCCGAACGTTTAAATTTGGTGGTCTTAGCTCAGAGTTCATCAGTTCTAAGACCTAACATGAACTCTCCTCATTTCCTCAATGGTTCTACCAGTATCTATAGATGCTCATTATTGCTTCTTTAGTTTTGCATGTTGACCAAAGTTATTTTTATCTTTTACATAGAACGCAACAGAATAGGAAAAAACCCGTCATTTAAATACTGTCATTCGAACACTTCCAAAAGAGAGGTAATACGTCTTAGAGAACAATTGCTCTTTTTAGATCACTATTGTCCATTAATACTCCCATTACGCAAATGTTATTTTGGTTTGACGTGAGACCATTTCAATATCTAATAAAAGATCAAAATGCACATTTTAGAATAATTTTAGTCTCATATCCCATTACAACCTAAATTCAGATCAAAATGTTATTTTGGTTTAACGCAAACCCAATATAATATTTCATAAAACAAATCAAACCGCTTATTTTGAGATTTCTTTGAGTCCTTTATTCCATATTACAATGTAAAACCATATATACTCCTTTTCACGTATGCAGAGCTAATACCAAGGTAATATAAATATTTAGAAATAATTGTATGAGGATCTTTTGCAAGTGTATCTCGTCGGCCGGAACGCCTATAAACATCCGCGTTTCTATCATTCTTTTGGTTATTTGGGACGGATTCCATGTTAGTCTTGTTATTGCTATCAAATTCTGGTAATTGTCCTTTATTTTGCTCCGAATTATCGAAAATATTTCATCTATTGACACTTGTTTGACTAATTTTAGGTTGCAAATTACTTTTCTCTCTCTTATTAAATAGTTCTGTGAATTTTGGTTGTTTCTGTTTGTCTATCGATATCGTATCTTGATTTCGATCAGGAAATTATAATTGGTATACTTTGTCGAGGCGTCCGACTACACGGAATGAGTCTGCATAAGGTGCTTCATAATTGTGTCTGAACTCGATCAACTCGGACGCCACACATGCATAGCATCTCGTAAGTCCTTGGCTACAAAGGATTTAGGTACTGAGCTTATATTCTCTTCAGAGATTCGTGTATTTTAAATTTGTGACATAGATTTAGATAATTTATTAATGAATTTGTAATCAGCCTCGTAGAAGATGATGCAACTAAGGGTTTGTGACAAAGAAGAGTTGATCCTGTGACGGCAGTATATGGTTATATAACCAAATATTTAGTCAGAAATCGGATGTTCAGAAGAACATTTGGTAGAGTTATTAGCCACCCTTGCCTACGAAACCTATAAGAGGTCTTTAGAGTCCTGTGAGATATATTTAATATTCCATTTGTGGTCGGTCGGCAGTTGGTCGTTTGGAATAACAAAATTCATATTCACCTGCTCTTCTTTTTCGTAATCAAAGATATTAAAATGCTAAAGCAGCCGTTGCAGCAATGATATCTAGAATCGGTAAAGCATCACTCCAACCGGTATCTCTGACTAGGTATGATAACAGGTAAATATTATGAAATCGGTAGGATTTTCTAGATAGTTTGCAAGGCCATAGCAGAAAAACAATATCAAGGTCTACTATTTCGAATCCAGACGTGAGAATAGTAATGGGTAAGATCGGTGAGTTAGCGTAACGATTATCCTTAGCTTTTTGGCATCGGAGGCAATCTCGTGTCAGGAAAGGAGTGTTACTATCCAAATTAGGCGAAGAATACCTTCTTTTGACCAACTGAAGTGAATCTTTAATTGAAGGATGAGATAAACTATGTAGTTGTTTGAAAATTGATTCCCAACGGGCTATATTAATGAACTGTCGTGGATATATAAGTTATTCCTTTACGCTAGGGTTGAGTATTCCAGGAAAAGGGAAAAATTTTAATTAGGATTGCACTTGGTCATCATGCTCCTATGCTGTTGCCAAAGAACAAAGGTCAAACTTGTTTATTTAGGCTGAGTTACATTTCGAGATAGGTAGTAAACATTTTCATTATCTTCACCACAGAATTATACTATTTCTTAAATATGCTACAATTTAGCCGTCCAATTAGGTTCTTGGCTCTATTTTTGCACATAGCTGCTAGAAAAAGGCAGATACCGATGATTTATTGTTCTTTAATAAATTCATATGGTGACGTTCGATCATTTGTCTGAAATGGTTCACAGCAAAAAACGCAGCCAAGAGGCTCCTATTCTAATTGTAGTATGATTGTTATTTTGCTCAACTTGCAAGAGAACAAGACCAAAGACTGTGGAGACCCTTCACCATTTGATGAAGAGGAGCTCCCACTGCAAATTGACAGATGTTTGTTACTATTTTGTATAGCGAATCATTAGTTAACTGATGATGTAGCTGGATTTTGTTTGCAAAGTTTCTTTGGTAGCATTAAACTCTTCCTTTGCAACATAAATCCGCGCGAGCTCTCGAGCTTTCGATTGAAGTTGTGACAGTTCAGTCAGAGGAGCTTTGTTTAAGGAAAATTAGGCATCCTCCTCCTATAATAACCTAAAATAACTAGAAATCGATGTGTTTCGTTGCCATCTGTCTTAAGAGCATTTCGTTGATTTCTGTGAGCTTCCTCGCTGGAGATCATATTCCTGCAGTTGAGACATGGTGCGAAGAAATCAACTTCTTTGATCGTGAACTCGTTTTTACTATTCAAATTCTCTGATGTTTTTAGAGTCAGTACTTGATAGACTTTATCTAGATGTGTTTGTCTGAAATTGTATGTTATACGAGATTAGAATGTCAATAATTTAGACAAAAAGGAAGTGCAAGCCACGAAATAAGTTGTTTATATGGCGTTGAAATCTATATTTTGCGAGAAAACAACTTTACCATGAGGAGGATTAACCATGCCCTGAATTCTTGGTAGAGGATAACCGGCCAGTTTTGTTGTTGTATTTAGAGAACGAAATTCACTACAACTTTATACTCATCTGCACTTTTCTTTTGCATCATATGAAATAATGAAGCCCATGTTACTATAATGGATGCACTACACTTTCTTTAATAGAGATTACAATGAAATTAAATTTGTACAATTTACTTATATTGATTTTTCCTCAATGTTTTACATTATTATAGAATCTTATGATTGATCTTTAATTATACACAAGTATTTAATAAGGTAGCTTTCAAAGGTACTTCATTAATGAAATCTGTAAATAGTTAGGGAGTTCCATTTTTTTTACACAGCTTTTTCTAATCTAGTTTATCGCATATGGATTGTTTTTAACTAAAATTATAGTAATGTTAGAAGGAATAAAGCAATGCTATTATAATAATCATTTTTATAAGACCAACAATATTTTGGTGGGATAAGTTTTAATATTTAAATTATTAAAATGGCGAAAACTAGAAAACATACCAAGTTGCCAAATGCCTCCAACTCTCTCATTTAGTCCTCAAGGGCGAAAGTTTTCTATAACAAATCCTCCATTGATTTGATTTAAATTAAATATATAGATGCCATTACATTGTAATTATTGCCTACATTCGTATACACAGATATTTATAATTATTTAAAGTAAAATATTATATTGCTCCATTTTTTCATTAAAAGAACGATACTAATGTTTCTTGAATTAACGTCAGAAATTACATATGGATAGAAAAAAGAATTGCATATAAAAATGACAAAAATTTGGAAAAATATGACCCTTTTCTATAAGGGGTCTGTCAGTATCCTTTGGCGCTCGGTATTGTTTTTGATTTTTTTCATGTTTCTAATCTTAGTTGCATCGTTTGCATAGATTGGACCAAAATAGGACATATAAAAACCTGTTCATTTCAATGCTGTCCATTCAGATAATTCCAAAAGAGATGTAATGGAATAGCAGGAACAAGTTCTCGTTTTACACAACTATTGTTCATTCGAACTCCCTTAAGGTTAAATGTTAATTCGTTGGACGAGTCTCATTATAGGTTTTTTATTTTAACATCTAAATGCCTATTTGTAACGATTATTTGAGTCTCATATACCCTATTAGAATATGAAGATCTTGATTCGAATGATACTTTGGTTCGACGGGAAACCATTATAATATTTCTTAAAAAAAATCAAAGTGCTCATTTTTAAGTTTCTCGGAGTATTTTACTAGATATTACCATGTGAACACGATATATCTATGTCTGCGAAATAAGTCACTGGGGCATCCAAATAACCCCACCGCCCGCGCACCAAAAGCTGTTATCTTGGGGGTGTTATGGATTACTGCACATAAAATATAGGCATAAATTTCAATGTCTAGTAAATGCACACACATACACAAACATATATATATATATATATATATATATATATATATTAGTTTTTATGAAAATAGCGGCACTTTTTCTACATATGGAAAGACCGTCTCCCATTCGTAAGAACAGAAGGCATTAAAAAAACTAGTGTACGCCTTACAATTTCAAAATCAACGCCATTAATATGGTATGTGAGTGGAGAGACAAATTTTCAAGAAAATTTAACGTGTTAAAATAGCCAAAATAAGAAGACAGAGGCAAAAACTCGATCTGTTCTATTGATAATAGAATCGTTTTTCATTTTAGCGAACAACGTATCATTTGGTAAGATTAGTGTTAATAAATCCATTACTTGTTTTCAATATTACTAAATCAGCATTAGATAGAAAATTCCCTAGTTAAGGTTGTCTCTATTAATTTCTCAGTATTAGACTTTAAACAAAAAATTCTATTTGGTCGAGTTTCGAATCTCTTACGGCAATATGATATTATTAAGAACAGGGAGGGTAGAATTCCCTAGTAGATGTTTGGCTTCAGAATTGAATCTAAGTATTAAGATTATCCATGTTTTGTGATAAATTCTAGCAGGTTGAATGGATATGCATTTGGGAAATATGGCAAATAAGAGGAAATATTTCAGATTTTTTAAAGCGAATTTTCCTACGTTCAAAATTTTTTAATATTGTCCAGTTTCTGTACTTTATTCCGTAGGACATGTTTTTGCCTCTCGTTTCTTGCTCTTTCAGTAACGTAAAGGAATTACAATACACCATGATTTCTATATACATTTAACTGAGATAGGTATTGTGGTTTCGAGCAACATTTTTTATATTATCGTTAAATTTCTACTATTGCGGAGCTTTTTCATAGACTTAGGACATCATAAGGGCGATTAAATCTTATAAAGTCTCATGTGTTAATATATATATATATATATATAGCCAAATGGAAGGACTGGTTTACGAGGAAAGCTTGTTAATGTTAACGAATTATAGGCTCGTAGTCACTTCAAATTGTTTGAAAAGTAACAAAAGTACCTAAGCCTATGGCGAAAGCTAATCAAAAGTATAAAAACAAAGATAATATAAAAAAATCAAGTTTTCTTGGCACCACAAGAATTATCGAAGTTACATCTATATTTATGGAAAAACCAACCTAATATACTTAATTGAACACAAAATATCCGGATATTAAATGTGATTTTGATAATACAACTTCTCAAATTTAGTAGCATTGGTTTTAGCTGGTTCCTTTAAGCCAGCGTCTCGTTGCGGAGAGAAGATGAACACAACACAAGATTTGCATGACCTATAGACCTGCTTGGTTTGCCGCAGTTAAAAACTTAGAAATTATCCTTAATCAAATAATGCAATTACACCTATATATACTAATATTATATTAATATTAAAGTGCAATGGAAATTTATTAATATTCTTATAATAATTGAATTGCCTTAAAATTGGCACTATTAATTTATTAATACTAAAAATAATATTACTGCTAAATTGTTACTGAAATCAAATGATATCAGTAGAATTGAATAGGATCACTAAATCAGTACAAAATTTGGTGTTTATATCAATATGAAAATTATTATATATATTAAACGCAATCTTCCTGCCTTCATACAACCATTGAATGCACCAGACATTTTCATTTTCACGATATGATCAAGTTTGCATTTGGTCCCAGAAAATGGCTTCACTTGTAAAGGCTGATTATATATCCATCTTCTTTTTGTTGAGATTGTTATTAATATTATTATTCATAAACAATGAAAATTTTACTTTGATTTTTGCAATTAAAAGAGAAAATTCCAACAAAATAAAGAGGATATTACTTATTTTGCACTTTACTGAGAGGGCGAGATAAAATTTAATATGGATATATTTTGTGCCGTAACAAAAATGAATCCATTATGCAAGCTTCACTTGTGCAAACATAAGTAAAAGATTTATATCTATGAGTTTGTGAGCTTCTATCTAGAGATTTTTCTCCCAGTGTTGAGAAATCTAGAGAAGTGCATTTGCAACCAATTTGCGTTTTTCTTAGAGCGTACTTTACAAAGTACATAATTATTTGAGTATCTATCTGTTTATATACACTTTATAGCCTTGTTTTTACTATGCAAGTGAGTGATCATTATCTCGTGTTTTCATTTTCTTCAACGAATAACGTGGTCATAATCCGTTTCTCTCAGGATCTGTTGTTTTTTGGAGAAAGAGGGAGAACGATGAATGTGATTTTAGCATTTTTTCCTTCAGTAACATAATTCATATAGCTATGGTTATATTTCTAGATCAAACAGAGTCGCCTAAAATGTACTAGAAACCAACCATTTTGGCACTACTGTCTTAAGATCCAAAATGGAGACTTATTATGGCAGCTAAAAAGAGTTGAAAGGAAAATAAGAGCTTCAAAAACTAATAGAAAATCCTTTCAATTCCTTAAAAATACACTCTTATCCTGAGCCTTCTGAAGCATGAGATAAGAATAGTAGCCATATGCTACACCTTTTCCTTATAGATTTATTTCCTCTGCTCTGTAAGGAACTACACACCTAGGTACAATATTCCAGATGAGATGGTACATGAGAATTATATGACCTACGATTAATTCCCATCTTTCCTTTTATATTATACGTTGTCTTTAGAGACTGCTTATGTAGCTTAGCATCTATAGAGTTAATAACCCTGAAATGGCTGTGTTTATTAACATTCTTTGACCGGAAGCTAGCATTCAGATCATAACAAAAGATATTTTCCCTTTTCCCATATGCATTAACTAACACAAGCCTTGAAAAATTTAATCTGCCATCAATCTTCGAAACAATCGAGCTTTTCTAAATTCTTCAGGTATGACCGGTGTACGCCGTTATGTGCATACATGCCTTCTGGCCGACCGAAATTAAGGTTCCACCTGGGAAGGGGTCCTAGAGTGCTTTACATACACAGATGCTAGGCCAAGGAATATTTAAACACGGCTACAAAATATACTTTAATAGGACTAAAGATTACATATACATGTAGGGCAAGTTAAATGGTAAGGCAATTACATATTGACGGTTCACTGCTAAGATAATTAACGCTATCAATTAAGTTTGAACTGAGAGATAATTGATTAAGGAATAATTTTAAAATTATGCAAGATCTAGAGCAAAGGGGATCCTTGTGGTTCGACGCGGTAAAGGTGGGAGGAGCGTGATAAAGCGGGGGTTAAATCCCTTTTACCTTGATATGCGGCGAGTAGAACCAGGTAGGTAAGTTTGATCTTGAACTGATAGGCCTCTCGAGGGACGCTCAATTTAACTTCGTGGAACTGAAGTTGCGGGGCCTTTTATCCTTAAGAGGCAAACGGATGGTGCTTCCGAGATGGCTCTTCCGATCTCTAAAGTCCGAAGTCATGGGCAGAAGAGTTGAAGCGCGCCTAACTCTTCTATGAACAACATTTAGTGACGACTAGCTCTTCCCCGGATCTTCGACAATCACTCAATTGTTCTCTTGGCGAGAATTTAGTCGATTTTCTCTCGACTAACGAAGACGTTATACTTAACGTACTGGACAGCGGCTTCAGACACAATCTGCATATAATTTCTGAACTGTCGAATATATACACCGAAATTATCTAGACGGGGAGAGATTCATTGCCAACAGACTTCCTTAATCGTCTTGAGTTATGATATGGTTCTATAGCGCGAAGTTGCGATACCTAATTAATCTTCTTTCCATTGTTTTAATTTTCGCAGTATATAGGGCAGAGGAATTTACACCGGTCAACGGCGAACTGGGGAAGTTCAGGTATAAAGTTCAGAGTGAACGATGGCCAAGCGCAAACAACAATTCGCGTATAAACTTGATTTTCTGAAAAACGGCTTAACACATGTGAGATAGATAACGGAATGTCCGTTATCAGTGTGTTCAGTGCCTGCAAGTCCTTGCCAATGAAACAATAAGAGAAAATGAACTGAAATGTTACTTATGTTCAGTTCCCCAAACTTGACTTAAAACCTACTGGAAGGATAAGGAAGAACAAGTAAAACAAAGTTGGATTGAAATGCTTTTCCTGTATAAAAAGCTTCCATGGAATTATTTGAAGTGGTATGGAAAACTACATCATCGAAAAAATCCAGAAAAATTTGAGAGAAGCTGGTGAAACCATTAGCAGACACTATGGAAAAAAACTACCTATGGATCATATGTAACTAAGAAACAAAAGGTCTGTACCACTTTCTAACAACAACATCAAACGTCTAATTGAGCTCATGTCAATATATATTTTGGATCAATTATTTGGAGCACTGAAAAAGGCTGGCAAATTTTCATTGCCAGCTAACTTCAACTAATAATTTTTGTGAAGTACAACTAAGCTGACAGAATTCTGGAAAATTTGTGTTCTGTAATATCATGTGAATAACCACCCCTGGAAATGATATCTTTGACATGTTGGACAGTTTTTTCAAAAAACTTATCATAGTCTGGTTGAGTTGTTTGGATCCGTGTAATTATGGATCGACATTAATGATAGGAAGTCGAGTAAGTTTGGTCAGTTAGATCAAATGAGGAAATCCTGATGTCATATTAGATCCCTGTTTTTTACATCGGGAAAATTAACCTCTCAACGTATCTAGGCAGAACTCCAAGTTGTACTGAATGTATAAGTTTTGAATTTTATAAAAGTGAGAGTTTTTAACTCGCACAGTTTCCATAAAATGTGTTAGAATATTGGATCACATCACCATGACCTACCTTTACACTCTGATATCCTCTGGCTGTTTCGGGTTATTGAACTTAAAATTGAAAAAAAAGTTTTTCTCCAAGAGAAGAAGCACAAGCTGGCCGACTTTTTCAAAGATACTGCTTGCTTGGAAAAGCTAGATTATTTAGAAAAATTACATCATTTACGAAGAAACTTTCACATGGAGATAAATATTAGCCACCGGAAAAAAATGCTTTTCTAGAACAGAGTCCATTGCAGGAAGATTCATCTAGAAATAGAGCTTGCTGACATTAAAATATTTTTCCAAGATCATTTGCTGAATCTTCAGGATGAAATGGACAAATATTTGCCAGAAAACGTACATGTATGCTAACACACCAGGGTCAGGAATGTGTTCGGTGCGAACGTCATTGATGTTGTAGAAGATATCTCATGTTTTTAAGAAGACCTTTTAGATCTCCAGGAAATCAGGTGCAGAACCAACGTTTTGAAAGTCTCTCATACTCTGAATTCTGGGTTCAACTAAAGGAAAAGCTTATTTTTATTTATAGTGCTGAAAAAGCTTTTATTCCATTTCCTACTACATACCTCAGCGAACTAGGATTTTCAGCTTTTGTGACGACCATCAAGACTAAAGCAAGGAACAGTCTTGATTCCAAACATAATCTACGCTGCGCTCTCATCCATCGACATCAAGCCAAATCAGGAGGAAATTGTTCATAATATGAAAGAACATCACACTAGTCATTAATATACTTTTTTCAACTTTTTAATGAAGTTTAATTAAAAGGACAGAGGTTGCCAGCCAAAATTTACTTTTTTTGCTTGCTTTTTTGTTTCAATTAATTACATTAATATGAAAATGTGCCTCAATATATTTCAATCAACATTGAAATATAAAAATATATTATTTATTGTATAAAGGTATCAATATTGAATAAATTATTATATTTATCAGCAGCCAATAGTAGTTGATTAGTCAAAAGGGCTAATTCATAAAAGATTATTATATATAATTGGTATTTCCAAATTTTGCTTGTCATTGCTTGTGGATGAATTTTGCACTCTAATTATCTTTAATCAATGTTATATTATTTGTATTAATTAGTAACTTATATTAAAATCAGTAAAGTTTAGTTTATTCAACTGGATAAACTAAAGTATTGCTGACATAATATTTTATTCCTGAGGCTCACCAGGCCAAAATCAATTTAAGTTGAGGAACACGACAAAAAAAAATTAGGGAAATGCTGCTCTAAACAATACAGTGGCTATCACTAACATAATTACTTCATGGCTGTTCTTATTTCCGCCCACTTCTCCTATCACGGCACTATGGATATGATCTTGTCGCACCAAATGCTATCTGAAAATTCCTATCCCTGTATTGTTAAAAAGGCAAGCTCTGCTCTTGGCATATCCAGGGCTATGAGCAGGGTCGTTTCACTGCCTATTCAGATCCCTTTTGCCAACTCCACTCGCCCTTTGCACTCTCCTGGTAAAAAAAGCAGCATAAAGGGGTCACACCCAGCCTCAATTAAAGCTATATCTCTCCTCTCTCTCTCTGCATGACCATTTTCAGTAAGGCGAAACTATCACGCGCTTCCACCTCATTATTAGACAAAAGAGGTAAACACTTCGAATTAACTCTTATTTTCTAGGCTGATGCATCCAGATAAATCACCCGGTTGATGCTTGGAGTGGACGCGCTGGTATACATTTGAGGAAATGACTGATTTTTCAGTTCCAGTCGAGTATTTTAGGTTGGTTGATTAGCCCATTATGTTATCCTATAACATAAGCTTCAACTTCTGTCCTCTTTAGGCTGTCCGCTCCCTTAGTGGACATCTAAGTGTGATATGGCCCTCAGACAAGAGCAATAAGACTACATGTACTAAAACGGTTTTAGTTCAATTTCACCATCGGCGAAATTCGTTGAGCTAAAGTTAAGTTCCATTATATCTCAATGCACTCCTGCTGTTCTTTTAGGAAATCATATGTGTCTTAATTTAACGGGAATCACATAGTGGAAGTGAGTAAAATGGATTAGAGACAAGTTTTCGTCGGACCACAGTCCCTTTCTCGAGGAGAACAAGACCACAACTTTAGAGATCGCGTTCGTTGCAGAATCTTTTGCGATTGTTTTCTTCACATTTTCAGTCCGCGATACTCATCAGTAAGCCTTCAGTCTACATTATGATGTCACTGAAATCTACCGACTGGACTTCAACTACAGAAGAGAAGAAGCATTCAACGATAAGTTTACATTAGTGAGCTGCATTCCGCTCTCGTTACGTGCGCAGCCACCAATAAAGGATGAGAAGATGTCCCATATAGCATGCTTCGACACTTAACTGGGTGAATCAAAGACTTTTTCTTCAACACGATATGGACAGAGGGTATCCTCCTAGACTCCTAGATAATGGGTAATGTGCTCGATTCTGGTAAACCGAGAAGCGATCACTCTATCTGGCGAATTTACGCCAAATTTCTTTAACCCGTTTCATATAAAAGTTCATGCAGGAATTGATAAATGTTAGATTAGATTATTTCATGCAGTAGAAATAAGTTCCACTCTGCGCCGGATGGTGTGCTCCGACTGGAAAATATTAGCTGCGAAACCTTCTTTCGTAGACGCATTACGCCGTGGTAATTTTTTATATGGAGAAAGCCTTTGATAACGCATTGAAATATGCTATCATGGAAACCCACCACACAATATATCATCGATTCCGCGTAAGAGTTGGGTGCAATCTTAGGTTAAATAGAGATGAAAGAGGGAGTAACGTAGGCAAGTATCCTCATTGTCTTGAGCTTAATGGTATCAACCTAGTGCCTCAGAAGATTATCTTTGTACGCTCTTCGTGGACTACCCTTTAATCTCTTTGGATAGGGGCAGATGACAAATTTAGGCAACTATGTCTAAGCCTAGAGGTGATGGCGTTCGTTGCTCAAGAGTAAGGCAGTCGAATTTGTTACCACTCATTACTTAACCCTAAATGCAATTTTACTTAAATCTTGTTCGTCTAAATGTGGTGAAAATGCACCATTTCCTGTTGTCTGTTTTTGACAGTCACATAAAATGTGAGGCTCCTATTTGCACCCCCGCGGTATCTTGTAGCTTCATCATTATCATTATTTATTTCGTGACATTCAGCGTTTAGGTTACTGGTAGAGTTACTGTTTTTTATCATTCCTTTGTTCGTTGAAATCCTTAGTAGGGATATGAGTATTATGCATCCCAGCATGGCCTGTATTTTGGGAGATATATGTGATTCATCAGTGTCCATCATGAGGTAGGTGAGTTCCACACGTCCCCCAATGTGAGCTTACCCCTTGATGCCGGAGAGATGCCACTTGCACTGCGCCGGGAACAGTGGCTTATGCACTGGGACGGTACTTATCGTGTCGAGAGACTCCAGTCCGATCCTAAGCACTTCTAGTCTCCGGCTAAAATACTCCTTCGAGAAATGGTTGCTGCTATAGCCTAGGTGGCGCCTCTGTATCATTTGCGGTCTACGCGTTGTCAAAGTCGAACAAGTCTGGCGGTTATTGCGATTATCTTCTGTTGAGTGGCTGAACACATACGATAATGGGCAATGTGTGGAGCGATGAAGGCCTTAAAGACTCCACGATGGCTCTAAGACCAGTTCAGCTTTTCGTTCTTTCTCACACTAAGTAAATGTCAGGAATTAACTCAGCCCTACTGGATGCTTAGGAAAAAATACGAGAGACTGCACCAACGGAAATGTATAGCTTCATGCTATCGCGCAACGAGGCTTCACATGGTGTATGTACTCCCCCTCTAAATGTCTCGGTGGCTTCAGCTCACTTTCTATCGTCTAAGAATGGGTACACTCGTGGCATGCATTGCATTTGTTGGAGTGTTCCCCTAAACCTTCCTACGACGAATGCATTGTCTACAGTGTTGGGTAGATTCTTGTTGAATATTCCAGTCTGAGGGATATTCATGCACGTTACCTGTCGATAAAGCGTAATGAAAGGATCGTTAGCGCTTGTACATTGTGCTCGGGACATTTGTGTACACAGATTGGGGACTCATGGAGTTCCTTAAAGAGGTTGGTCACCTTAACTTTACCTAACTTTCTTTAGTATTGGTTCCATGCTCCAATGCCGGTCTTAGTCCCTTCTCCTCCAACCTTTTTTGGTATTTTTTGGCATTAATGCTTTCTTGTTATGTTTGTAATGTAGCATAACAATAGTCGAACTTAATTACGGTGGCAATAGCCGGATGTGCGCTATTAAAAATATTCATGAAATATTTGACCAGATTTGATTCAAACTCTTCCATGAAGAAACAAGAGGCTAACTAGGCAGAATCCATACCATTTTCTGCGTTAAGCGCCGACGCATAAGAAAGCGATATTAGAAACATAAGCGTTAATTAATTTTCTTAGTTTGCATATAACTAAAGACTTAGGCTAATGTTTTTTTCGATTGTAGCACAATGGAAGAATGGAGTGTCATTCTCGGAAACGAAGCTTGTCGATGTGACCAAAATACTAAAATGTTAAATACAATCAAATTGATTATATTTATATCACGCCATTTTACCTAACATTTGCCAAAGAAAATTAAAGCGTTTTTAAATATGTCTACCATAACCTATAGTTATGTGTCAAAATTAAACAAATTTAGATTAAAAAAGAGAAAGTTATCACAGCATGTAAGTAAGTTACTGGAATAATCGTTTTCCAAAATAATCGGAACGATTAGATTTCTTGTAGATAGGAGGGCATTTGTGGAAGAGAAACTAAATTGATTTCAATCTTGTGCATGTTAGGTCATTTTCTTTTGTTGGGTAAAATACCTAGGAAATATATCACGCCACTTTGGATGAGATCTGCTCGCAAAGCTGTGCCTCCAAGATAGTCTTTAATCAGAAACATTACAAAGACAGTCAAGTGCTCCAAATATGTATTCCATAATATTCTGTCAATCTATGACAAAACAGGTTTCTGTAAGGCTGGCATATCCGTTAGTAGGCCAAGGAAGACCTAATAAACGAAGGACCGACCATTACCCATACTTTATAGAAGAACCGTTTCAGGACGGCTGCAGCAGTTTTTCGAGGGACTATTTAGAGTTTTGCTACCAATATTTCCAGGCTGACTGTCACGTCAACGAAGGAGAACCATCTTCATACTCCAACGCCTACAGTCAAGGTTTTGTTCAGGTTCAGGACGAAAACTTCCACTTGCATTACGCACCGAGCAGGTTATATAGAAGTATATAATCCTTGCCCAACCCAGTAACGTATTTAATTTCAGTTTGTTCGCATCCAATAATAGGAGGCTCGATCATTGCAGAGCAAGCGAAATATTATCTCTAAATTGCAATAAAATGAAAAAGAAGTTCAGGAAAGCAATTTTAGTATATGGGCAATATTTCAATAGAATGCAATGGGCCACTTGTGCGCTTACGGGACATACGGGACACTATGTAGTCTCATCCGAAAGGACAATATAAAGAGCCGCCTCAATTGTAAACACCACAGGCAATCCCATGTAATTAGGAGTAATTTGTTTCCTTTCTTTAAACTTCCAAAACCCTACCCTATCTTCAATTTATTCCATACCTCATACCCTATACACCTTTATTATGGATCTCTAAATTGTCACTCACTATCTTTATGGGATGCTTATTTCAATGGTTGTTTTTTCATTTCTAAAAAATAAGCAGATCAGAGAAAAAGAATTATATGTCAATACTGAAATTTGAATTATGTAGGGCAAACACTATAAGATTAAATATCCTTACATATAGTTCTTATGTTAACTCTGTCATATTTCCATTAGTGAATAACATAAGTAATCCCATCTATTTTAATTTTATTCTATACTGTAAGATGTTGATAGCACAGATTTTTAGTCGCAGGTGACTCTACATCTAATTATGTCGGTCCGTCGCGGTTTTGCTTCTTTTTTTTTGCTAATCACACTGTAAATATTTGGCCGATTCTAAAGAAATATGAAACTCTAAGATATTTAAATTCTTTTTCGAAGGATATAATTGCCACGGAGCTCCCATAGTTAGCCTGGGAGTTATATTGTTTTGACAATAACATCACAACTCTTTGGCTGATTCTAACAACATTTGAAAGCCTTATGTTGTTTGCATTTTCTTTCAAATGATATAATTGCCAAAGTCCTCTCAAGCTTAACCGGGGAATTATTTGTCAATAACCTCATAATTATTCCACCGATTCTAACGAAATTTAAACGCCTTATGTTGTTTTACATTCTCTTCCCAAACATATTATTGTCAAGGTTCTCCTTATCGTAGCCCGGGAATTATTTTGTTCTAGCAATAACATCTTAACTATTCGACCGATTATAACTAAATTAAAAACCTTTATAATGTTTTACATTTTCTTGTGAATGATTTACGAGGGGCATCAATAAGTTTTGCAATTCGGATATAAAGAAACGAGATATGAGGAAAAGTTTTTTATTATTTTTCAATATGACTACCCTCGACTTCAATGCACTTGCGCCACTTGTCCCTGAGGCTTCGAATTCCCGACAACCAGAAATCTCCAGAGTGCTGTTCAATCCACTCCTGGACGGCGAGCTGGATGTCTTCATCGTCCCCAAACCAGTGTCCACGCAGTGCAACCTTGGGCTGGCTGAATAAAAAGTAGTCGCTAGGGGCCAGATCTGGACTGTAGGGGCGATGGTTAAGCTCCTCAAATCCGCACTTGCGCAGAGCAGCTTGTGCAACTCTGGCCTTGTAGACTCTGACGATGTTGAAGTCGATATGGGGCGTGAGGTTTCGTGAGGTTTCTAGGGACCCGACGGCCAGAGACCTTCATCATGGCCAAATTGTTGTGGATGATGTTGATAACACGTTCATGTGATATTCCAAGTACACGCTCGATTTCTTCGACCTTTACCAGTCGATTTTCGAGGATCATCCTCTCCACATGGGCCACATTGTCTCGTTGGTCACGTCTGACGGGCTTTCCGGACGAGGCTCATCTTCAAGGGACTTACAACAATGGCGGAACTCCCTATTTCAGCGAATAGTGGTTGCATAGGAAGGGGCGGTGTCGGTGTACACTACAACTATGCGTTCATGGATATCTTTTGCATTCTTGCCTTTCCTGGTCAAAAATTTGATCACTGCGCGGTGATCAGCCTTCTCCATTGTTGAATATTTGTGTCTGACGATCTGCGATCAGCTATTGCTTCTTAAATAGACGAAGTAGGAGCGTGTGGCTGCATGCCCTGACTTGTTATAACTTGTCCTAACACCCCCATACAAACATCCATCCCCCTTCCTCTGTTTTGCCCTACCGATTCGCAAAACTTATTGACCGCCCTTCATACTTGCCAAAGTAATCCTAAGGATAGCCGGGGCATTATTGGGCTATAAAATCATAATTATTCGGCCAATTCCAACGAAATTCAAAACCCTTAGTTGATTTACAATCTCTTTCATATGATATAATTGCAAAAGTCTTCCGAAGTTTATCACGGGAATTATTTTGTTTTGGCCATAACATCATAATTATTTAGCTGATTCTAACAAAATTTGACAGCCTTATGTTATTTTACATTATCTTTCGAAGTTATGATTGCCAAGCTCATTCCAGGGCTAGTCCAGGAATAATTGAAAGTTGTGTAGGTTATAAAATCAACAAATAGAATAAGTGAGAGAACGCGACCTTTGTTCAGCAGACCTTGTTTTCCCAGAAGCCTTCTAGAAAAATTGTGATGAACCATTTTTATATTACAAATGCATTGACCTAAGTTAAGAGTGTTTTTATAACAAAATAAGATATGGCTTCGCTGCGCTTTCTATCTGCCCTTTGGCCGGTTTGCACCCGGGCTCTTTGGCCTTTTAACCCCCCTTCAGAAGTGTTTTAATAATTTGATCTCCTTAAAGAGAAAGAAAATATATATATATATATTTATATATATATATATATATATATATATATATATATATATATATATATATATATATATATATATATATATATATATATATATATATATATATATTCCCTTGTTTTTAAAGTTTAAGAAATTTGGATTTTTGTAATTCCTAGTAAATAACCGGGTTTTTTTAATATTTAAACACACAGTTTTGTAGAAATTAAAATTATTGTCTTTCAAACCGTGTTTTTTAAGCCCATTTCATAAGGGTTTTAACTATTCATTTAAACACCCACTTGATCTGCTAAAAATAAATAAAAAACATAAAAACACTCAATATCAAATAATAATAATTAAATAATAAGAAGAACAATAACAGCAAGAATAATATTAAAGGACATCCAAACCATGAGAAACTTCTTTTAAAAATTCCTTTTCTAAAAATATACAGTGACTACATCTTTTTTTCCTTTGAATATATTTGTCTCAGTAAAACACATTTGACACAAGAACTAAGTATGCTGCGTCTTTTAGTAAATTATGAAAATCATAAGTTTAAACTCTATGAAAGAATTTTTATTCATCATTCAGCATTATTCTAAAAGGCGTCGTAACTTTTTAGAAATGATAGCCTTCAAATTTGGATAAACCCTCCGCCGGGGTGCTAAAATGGGTTTGTGGTCGGAATGTTTGTCTAGTTTATTTCAGATTGGAGTTTTCTATTTGACAGTGATTTGAATTTTCCTAATTGTTATATCAATTATTTATTCATTAAACCTTCAGCTCCTGACTTGTTAGGATTTGAGTTAGTTACATTAAAGATAATGTACGTTTCCTCCATTTATACTATGTTACACATTTTTTTTTTTCCTAGGTAGTAAATATTATTTCCTAATTGTTTCTGTTAAAAAGTATATAAAATGGCTTTTATTTATTTCATACTTTGCTTTTTTGTACCTATTTCCAATATGAAAACAGGCAAATTTGCATATTTTTTTAACTTAAGGTTAAGAAATAAACCAAATATGAATCAAAGTAAACGTTTATTTATCTGAATTTATACAAAAGTGATCACAAAACTTTAGATATGAGTAGTTTTTTCAAGATTTGATTTTGTAGGTTACATCACTTTTCCGTAATACGACCCAAATATAGTCTCTCGGTGGAATTATTTGAATGTAGCTCTTTAGCTGATTGTAAAAGAGTTACAATCGAATTTTCAGTGACTGTTATTATTAAATGAACGTAATCAAATTTCACTCGTCGTCCTAAACGAAATTCATCTTTGGGTGTAACTTTTCTCCTACGGCATATTCTGCAACATTCTTTGACACTGGCTCACAATAATAATTTCTTCTCCATAAACTAGACACATGGTTTCTTCTCTTAACTTAAGCATTAGGACTCTTCTAAACTTCAAAGATTAAGCTTACAAATGTGTTGTTCTGGCAGTTCTAAAATATTCATCATTTACCAATAAGGAACATTAAATTAACTATAATAATACAAAAGTAATAGCTTGGCAAATGACGACAATGAAAATGTAATGATAGGTAGATAGATTGCGAGTTTAGTAGTCTAGGCTATGAAGAAACAAACCTGCTCTCGATTATTTCTCTCTTGAAATTATAAAATATGAAAATATTCTTGATCAAGAGTTATTGCAAAATGGTTCATAAGACCCATTTCTCTGTGAAATGCAGAGGACATCACCTTTTCTTGATCCAACAGTGGCTTACAGTTCAAGATGTTCAACACAACGGACAAAACGGTTAATTTTAATCTATAATAAATTAAGGGGAAGATTTTCTTTCATTCGCCGACATGTTATACGAATTTTACACCTAAAATGAGCTAGAGTATAATTTCAGATCTGTGAAATTTTAAATATTATAGAATTTTTATTACATTTACCAAATATCTTTTCAAATAAATATATCAGTATGCATATGCAAAAATAGCACCTACAATATCAAATAGGTATTATGTACAAATAAGACAAGACTACGCCCTTAGAAAATCTTAGATAAATTGAGGACTCGATGATGTACAACACAAGAAAACTACGAGTTCAAGGAGAGTATGACCGAATTTCATGCAAATATTAGAAGAGCAGCATGATATTTGATGGCGAGGAAAAGAAAAAGAGAACGATGAAAATGGACATAGAAAAGGACAAGTCGAATTTGAAGAAAGAGCAAAATTTTGCACTACACAAACTTCAGTCAAAAGAGACAAAACAAAATATCTCCATAGATGGGCCCAATTACGACAAAAGATGAAATCGATTACATAATCTTGTAAAGGTGAAAATTTATTAAAGAACTGTGGGTCACCATGTCCTTAAACGAAGTTAGTGACCACACTTAATCATAGACATAGATGAAACTTGCTATAAACAAAAAAAAACCAATAAAACGTCTTTTCTATTGTGTAGAGGAGTGTCAAAGGGGAAATGAAAAGGATCAAGATTGCTGCTCTCCTGCGTCTGAGAGTCTCAAACTTTCCTCTGCCTGCAATAGTAAGGTAAAAATGAATGTGTTATAGAATAAAAAATGTAAACAGTACCAAAAATATTAAATGTATAAGAAATTATTAATATTAAAAGTAAAGGAATATATTAAGAAGTTCATAATAATCAGTATAAAAACGTTAAACGGGTGAATAACAGGTTCTGCAACATGCATAATATGAGAGAGTAATGAACTACCATTTCATACCGCTGAAAAAGAAGATATCGTCGATACCAAGCGTGATCTCGAGATACTACATCAACTTAGTAGTTTTCAACTATATTAAGAGAATATAGCATAAAAATTGGATCTTATTAATATGAGACATCTCTAGGTCTTTTCGATTCAAATATAACCTAACTAATCTTACGCTAGCATAACCTAACCTAAACTAACCTAGCCTGGTCTAGCTTAGGTTTGTAAGTTTGGGTCAAGTTAGGTTTAGTTACGTTTTATTATAATAGGGTCGGAAAAGCATAGGCATTCATCATTGTCATAGAATGCCCCCCCTTTTTGCTTTAAGAGTGATAAGAGTGCTAATATATTGATATCTTAACATCTTACAGAATAGAGCCGTTAGAAACACATAAAGATATAGAGAAACGCACAATAATCGCCAAATAAACTTATATTTTAACTTTAACCATTGAATACACAACCTTTAAACATTAACCACAGCAATACTCTAATAATTATCATAAACAAGAATTAATTAAATTAGTTTGACCCTCAAAAATTGGTTAATTTCTATACACACAACAATAAGATAAGATTTAGGCTTACGGACTCTACTGGAATTTAAATGCCTCAGAAATGTTATTGACTCACGACACGTGCCATCTGGCCAGATGTAGATGGGCGAGATCACGGATGCCCTTTTGGCGAGGGTAGCAGCTGGGGGGTCCACACGGTATTTCGGGGGGAAGGGGGTTCTTCACGGACGAAAACAATTACGGTGCTTTATGTGGCACCAAGGGAGTCGTGGTCTCTCTGGCGAGAGGGAGTCGAACTTGGTTCTTAAACCAAGTTAACTTGGAGTGCGGTGTGACCACCGAGTAACGAGCTCGAGGGGGAGCTTTTCTCTTTCGTTACTTAATTCCTTATGGACGAAGATTAAACTTGGGGAGGGTCCTCTTCAAAGGCGAGGATCGATGAGAAGGGGTTTCTCTGACAAGAATAAGTTATTTAAAGTTCGGTTTTGTAACCAGGAAGTAGCTCGAGGATGAGTTTCTTCTTAGTTCCAGTCTTCTTCAAGCGCGAGTATAACGGAGGGGGATTTCTCTGACGAGAATAAGTTAAAATTGGTTCCTCAACCAAGGTAACTTATGAGTTCGGTGTGGCCACCGAGTTAAAAGCTTGAGGGGGAACCTTTTCCTTTTTTCTTCAATTCCTCAAAAACGAGGAATAAACTGGTGTTTAAGGTGCACTAGGATATGAGGAGTTTCTCTGGCGAGAGTAGGTTGAACTTGGTTCCTCAACCAAGTTAACTTATAAGTTCGGTTTGGCCACCGAGTAACTGACTCGAGGGGGAGCCTTTTCCTTCTTCTTCTCTTAATTCCTCAAGAACGAGGAATACCCCTGGTGTTTAAGGTGCACCAGGGTTTGAGGAGTCTCTCTGGCGAGAGTAAGTTGAACTTGGTTCCTCAACCAAGTTAACTTATGAGTTCGATGTGGCAACCGAGTAACTGGCTCAAGGAGGAGCATTTTCCTTCTTCTTTTCTTAATTCCTCAAAGACCAGGAATACCCCTGGTGTTTAAGGTGCACTAGGATATGAGGAGTCTCTCTGGCAAGAATAAGTTGTACTTAACAAAGTTACCTCAGCGTTCGGTTTGATAACCAGGGACAAGCTCGAGGATGAGCTTTTTCTTAGCCCCTTAAGATAGGTAGCCCTGCCTCTCTTGCAGGGTACTTCTTGGTCTAGCGAGCCAAGTACACTACCAATCCAGTCTAGGTAGCTCGGTTTTAATCGAGGACTTCGTCAGCTGGAGTCTGACGTATACTACCACACTTTCTTCAGTATTCCTCATTCATACCTTGTCACCCCACTGGGGGAGTTTGTAAAGGGGGCAGGGGCTTGAAGACGGCCCCAGGAGAGTTCTTATGCCCAACGGTTTTTCCCACAAAGTCTTACATCGGCTTCTCGTTAGCCTTCGAGCTTGGGAGAAACACGTCTCCAATTTCTTATTTGACGTGAAATTGAATCTCACTCTCCTGGGGAAGATCTTGCATTTTGACCTTTAGGGTCTTTCATGGCGCCGAGCGGCGCGACGCTGCGGTTACGCACTTGATTGCCGATGCCTGGGGCGGATGTCTTTGCGGTAACTGCCTTGTGACTCCACCACGAGTGGGTGGGGGGGGGAGTGACGATTCCCTTACAATCATCTTTACAAGATCCCTAAAAGTAACCATTATGGCTGTGGGATTTGGTATAAATAGACGTAATGGAAAGTATCATGAATCAGGAGCTGTATCTATAAGAGAATGAATATACTTCGTCTTAATTATATAGATTTCATTGATATATTGCTTTATTTATTATCGAAGTTGAGGTGCAAGATAGACAGAAATTAAGATCGTAGCCTTTTCCACATCTTCTGTGATGCTTGATTGAAATTAGTTAAATGTACCGTAGGCACGTCTGCATCAGAGAAAAAAAAGTTGTGTATGTTTAAAAAAATTATTGCGTTTCTCACATTTACGAGGAAAAAAACAATCGCTAGATAGAAATTATCGATTCAACTCGGTGGTGGCTAACAATTTTCTTTACTCTTCTCATTTATTAGGCTATTTTTGTTTCAGTTAATACTTTTACCATGAAGAAAGTTAACGTACTATCAAAGGAACCGTACAAAAAATAATATTCCTAAGATCTTCCTCGACCATTTTACAGAGAGTAAAACTAACACTAATTGGGCACTTAGAAGACGAGTTACATAATATGTTCAAGGAGAATGACAAAAATTGCGATGATAAACGCGTTACTTACCAGCAGATTTTACAAAGCTTAAACGATTCAATGGAGAGTCTAGGGTTCAGGATCAATAAAGTCATGAGCAGAAATGGAAGACTAATGAACCATTATTACCTACCACTGGAGAACAAGCTATCGCTGATCCTAAGCGTAATATGAGAGATGATACAACCATTGACACATCGACACAATAATTTCAAAGAGGTAAAGCATTCACAGAACATTTATGCTGTTACCTTTCTGAAATTATCTAATGTCGCTGATGTTATCATTTATCTCCTGCCTAGAAAAACTGAAACAGAGCTGAACTACTTGGGATAGCTAGTATATAAACTTGATAAAATAAATATATCCCAATCTTATATTGGTAATTTTTACCAATTCCGATTGTTATAGGTGGAATTAAATATAAAAAATTACCCATAAAATAAGTTAGATATAGGGGGTCATAAAGTTTTAAATTAAAAATATTTAACGGTACCGTTGAAATAAGTGAGTTATTAAGTGAGTTTGTTCGAATGTGGAGAAGTTCTGGAAGTCGCTCTATTATAACCCCTCTTTTTAAGAATGGCAGAGTAAATACTAGGTAAATTAAACGAAGTGATAGCAAGCAATTTTTAATGAGTGAAGACCCTAAATTTTCCTATAAAACTGCTTTACTAAAATGAAATTTCCACCCTTAGAATCAGTGCACGCAAAGTAGATCATGTTTAGACGGTTGATTAAAATGACATTTCTAAGTATGTATGTATATATGTGCATGTAAACAATGGGGCCCTTTTACTATTGTTTGTCATTGACGTTTATTTCAGGTAAAGTTTAGTTAACTCAATACCGAATAAAAGAAACCATTGCAGCAGCCTATAAAAAATATTTGGGGTTCCAATCGTGCACCCGCTTTTGTAATGCACCATCGCACCAATCGAGGAACCGAGTTTGTAATTAAAATTTATAGCTTTTCTAAAAAATGTAACGTCCGTATTTAGAATGCAAACTCATATCCTGAAAGAGTGCTGAACAATCGGAGCCAAATTTTCCAGATTGTTTACTCATTCTAACACATACCTCTATATTATTTAGATAAACTCGTGGCACACCCATATAAACGTACAACGAAAGGATTTTAAATCCTTTCGTCGAAATTATTATGGATCTTTCCAAAATTTAACTTTTTCTACCAAAATGTGTTTATATTAACCAACACCAAGCAAGTATTTAACTTTTATTTTCAAGAGCCTTAAATTACTTTGTAAGTATAATTGGTTACACGGAAGAAAAAACTCTTAATTGGAACATTTCAATGAAGTCACAACCAGTGAATTATGTGTGTCAGTTGGTATCTTGTCTTTAGAGTACAAATGGGATGTTTTCTCTTATTTATTGACTGGCCTTTTTTGATTAATCTGTTTATATTAACATGTGATTGTTAACAATAGTGTTTTTGTGTGTTTTAGATAGTTTATTAGTATTTAAAAAGTTTGATTTTCTGTGTTTTATGTAGTTTTTTAGCTAAAAATGAATTAAACCAAAATATGTAAATAGAATGATGTAAGTTCTCAAAAAATAGAAGAAATAAACGTTTTACTCAAAGAAACTAAATTTAAACAGAAAGCAATAGCAAAATCAAACTATTTCAACTCAAACAGTTAGTAGAATTAAGAAAAAAAGGATAACGGTCACAAAGGGTTGTAAAATATGATCGAAAACAAAAAACAACTCCAAGAAAAGATAGAAAATTAATACAACAGGCTCTTAAGACAGAAGAACATTTTGCATTGATATTTCTATTGATCTGGCAGCAAAGTGTTTTAGCATTGCCCAAAGAACAGTAAAACACTGGCTTTTGGAAGCTGGATTGAAATCATATCACCCACGAAAGAACTCTCGACTTACGGAAACAATGATGAAGGCACGCTATTTCTGACCAAAGTATCACCTTGAGTGAAATTCACAACAATGGAAAAAGGAAATAATGACACATCTACCTAACCAGTTACCTGTAATTCATAAGAACATTAATACCGACTAACTTAAACAGTGCCGCATTTGTGTAATATTCCAATTTTTTCAAACCATGATGTTTATTTGATGATTCCTTACTCATTGGCTTTTCCTATACTTTTATGGCTGTTGAACAACTTATGTTGTATTTTCTACAATTGCAGGTATTTTCTCTGACGAATCAACCAGATGACAGAGTGCAAAGCGTAAGAAGGTGGCTCGGAGAAGAATCAATGGCTGAATGACAGAGGAAAACAGTAAAGTTTCCAAAGAAAATCCTGGTGTGGGGAGCCATTTCGGTGCATGGAACAAGTCGTTTACACATTGTTGAGAAAACCACGAAACAATAAAGTATATAGTAGTTCTTAAAGGTAGTTCTTAGTAGTTCTTAAATAATAGAATTGTATGGCGACACACCTTGGATATTCCAACAAGACTCGCTACCATGTCATACAGCAAAACTACTGAAGGAATGGTGTTGCTAAAATGGAGCTCAACTCCTTCCGTGTCCTGAAAATTCCCCGGAAATGTATCAATTGAAAGTTTATGGTGTGTGTTAAAAGATGAAATAAACACCTAGCACATTACGACCAAACAGCATCTAAGCGAATCCAGAAAATGTGCCAAAAAAAAAATCCATAATAATACCGCCAAGACTGTATAAATAGCATGATAAAAAAAATAAAAGACCGAGAGTTTTGAGCATTTGAACTTTTATTTTGGGGATTAAAGTAGACTCAAAAAACTGTTAGAGATCTCTATCTGCAAGGTCAAATAACCACTTATTGTTTACATGGTCTGCCAAGCAAAAGTCGCTTATTTTCACTTATTCTGATTTATGACCTTACGACCTAGTAAACTTTCAATTATTCCCTGACTAACCTTGGAATGACTTTGGCAACTATATCATTAAAAAAAAATGTTAAACAACATAAAGGTTTTAAATTTGTTAGAATAGGCCAAATAGTTATGATGTAATTGCCCCCTACCAAAATAATTCCCGGGCTAACTTTGTGAGGACATTGACAATTATATCATCGAGAGAGAATGTAAATCAACATAAGAGTTTCGAATTTCGTAGGAATCCGCCGAATAGTTATAAAGATTATTGCTAAAACATTCTCGGTCTAGCCTTGGGAGGACCTTGGCGATTATATCATTCGAAAAAGAATGCAAAACAACATGAGGTTTTCAAATTTCGTTAGAATTGGCCTAATAATTATGCTGTTATCATCATCATCATCATCCTCACTAACTCTATAATTTAAGAAAGGGATATTTTGAGTATTTAAATAATAATTTCATCTTAGTTTGGTTATGACTTATGTTTTTTTATCAAAGTTTTTCTAATAATTCTTTTATAATATCAAAAAACAAAATGGTGAAGTTCATAAATAAATATAAGTATTGAAATTTTATGAATTTCTTTAAAACCCCAAAAATTACAAATGGTGAAGTTGAAAAAAAAATTTTTTATATATCTTCTTCTATACCTATATTTTAGCAACGTGATATTTTGAAAGGGGTGAAATTTGATTCAGAGTTCCTTTTTAAAATTACTATAATTGGTGAAGTTCAGAAAATTTCTAAAAATTTAACCATGGCTGTTTTTTTAGGTTTTAAATTTTAATTTTAGTAGCGAAGCGCAAGCTCCATCAGTAGGGAAGAGTGGTGGAGCCATTGCCTGTTTGCCAAATAATTCCCTGGCTAACATTTGGAGGACTTTGGCAATTATATCATTGAAAGAGAATGCCAAACAACATAAGGCTTTTAAATTTCGTCAGAATCGGACGAATAGTTACAATGTTATTAACAAAACTAAAAATGGCAGAACGGGGACTGACAGACCAACTAACCGATTGACATAGTGAAATATAGAGTCGCCCACGACTAGACTCGCTGGCGCCTAATAATCGTATAATATATTCCTGGACCCGTCTAAATCAAAGAAGGCTGCAAAGCATTTGTTGGGTGTTACGGTGTGAGTTAGCTAAGAATAGCGACTAGGTTCAAGTTCAGGCAAACTAACTAAACAATTTTCAAGATGCTGCGAACTAGAAATGGAAGCTAAGATTCAGGTAAAACAGAATATAAAACATCTTAACTACTTAATAGAGAGTTGGTACTAGTTTCAAGTCATTATAGGCCATATATGTATGGTTAATTTCCTAAATTATTAAAAAAATAATAGTTATTATTCTTAAAAGATTATAGCACAACATTTGTGTGCTATATTTATTGTATTATAATTAACTTTACTGTCATCAAGAGCGCCAATTTCAGTCTGACGAAATTGTTCTTGCCCTTGGCCACCAGATTTAGAACACTTAGGTCCATAAATCAACCTTGCGATATTTGTCATAATTCCTTGGTAGACAGGCCAAACACAATACAACGGTTGCACACGAAAATAATCCAGATTTGAACTAATTGATAGTTAATCCGCCAACTATACCCAGACATAGGAAGACAAACAGTCATAGAGGGTAACATAGAGAAATAGATCGCAAATGTAAAGTATAAATAATCGTGCTGGCGATACCTGTATTTCAATTACCTCTATATAGATAGTCTCCAGTAGGTTATACAGATAGATATGTGTAAAGCAAAAACGTACAGCTGTGCAAAAAACGCTTAAACGTATGTTCTACTAACCTAAAAACATACCCCTCGTAAATAAAATCAAGGACCAACGAGTGCATTCCTTGCATCGTTTATTCTACTCACGGGTAGAATCAGCAATTTTCCCCCAAATTACCAGTTCAATTTTATATTAATCACTGATGTAATTAAGAGGTGAGGGAATACTGCCGACTTCTCTACTTTCTGTGTACAGTATATTAGTACGTAAGTGTTCGCTTATTATTATTATTAAATACACATATAGGTGCATGCGTCTTTGTTCATATATAAATGAGCATGAGTGCTTATGTTTGTACGTGTATATATGTTTCGATAATTTGATACGTGGGGGCAATTGGGCCGCTTTGACTGCAATTATTGATATTCATTCCTTGATTAATTTGTATTTTTCTATAAAGGGCATGTGTTGGGGCACTTAGCGCACATTATATGTTAGTACGCTCGTGTTTGCGTGCGCGTGAATGCAAACAATTTATATCTGTAACATAGAAAGCCTCTCCATATGACTAAACCCTAAAGAGATACCTATATTTCATTAACTAGTTTCCTTATAACCACCTTTTGGCAACTTTTTATATCAATCATTTAGTCTGGTTTCTCTTTCTAAGAAACCATTACTTCTTCTCATTTAACTTCACATCTTCTGAGAAGGCTTTTTCCGTGGCAGCTTTTAGAAACTCCAATGTTTCTTTTATGTTAATGATGTTGCACGTATCATAAATTGTCTTCTATGTTCGTGCTTTAAATTCCGTAGTGCTTGAAGTAGAATTATGCGTTGAGGTTTTTGGAAATGGTTTGTCCGTTTTTGATTATTTGTTGGTGAGCTTTTTTATTATAAAGATTCTTTTAATTCTCTATTTACAATTCAAGTATAATTTACTTTTGAATCATTTTCTTCTCGCTGGTGAACCAATTGGCTGTCTCCTTTTTTATTTGGAGGTAAAATTTGCGCCGTGCGTCAATGTTTTCAATATTTGATCTCAATAAATTGAATCTTACCAGGTTATCATCGTCTGATGGTAGAGAAATTAGTGAAGGGTAGAAAGGTACTATTGATAAAGGAACTACAATCATTACTTAGATTATAGAAGAAGGATACATATTTTCGGTGATTTAATTTCAGGGAAATAAAATAAATATTAAAACACTCTGTTAACGTCTACTGTTGTTTAACCAAAATAAGTCTAGTTTACTATTTAGAAACAGCGATTCCTTGTTTTCTATAATTATAATCTCTTTCTCTATTTATCTATATTGATTTATCTCTCTGTTTTATCTATAGACAAAAAACTCGAAGTGTGTTGGCATAATATATCTACATGTTAGATCTCTCGGAATGCGCGCATTTCCACTCCCAAGCAATATTCTTAGTCGCATCTTTAGATTGATCTAGTTATATACTTTACCCAGAATTTTATCTTTATCTCTAAATCTTTCTCAAAAAAACTTCCTCACACACTGTTTGGCGTAAATTTCATTCTTTAAAGTTTCTTTTTTAATACTACTAGTAATAAGACCAACGTCTGGTATGAATATTTAAAGCAGGACATATTACTTAGTAGATGTTAAGATGCACTTTCGACGATGTACCGCAACTTGAAGAAAAAGTTAAAGGTGCTTGGAGAATTTTAGGGAAGCCAAAAGGGTGGAACTTGATTAAGAAAGGCAAAACAAAATGTGTTTTGATCGAAGGAAATCGGAATTATGCCATAAAAACCCGTCTACTTATGGTATGAATATTTAAAGCAGGACATATTACTTACTAGATGTTAAGACGCGCTCTCTAAAATGTACCGCAATTTGAAGAAAAAGTTAAAGGTGCTTTAAAGAATTTTAGGGAAGCTAAAAGGATGAAACTCGACTGAGAAAGGCAAAGCAAAGTATATTTTGATGCAAGGAAATTGGTTCGCAGGTATCATCAAAAATGCGTCCCTGATATCAGTGTCTCAGCGTTCTAGTCACCAATACTAGCCTATTGTCTTTAATCTAATTCCTCCATATTAATATTTTCTTAATCGATTGCCTCCTACATTATTAGCAACGAAACATACGTGATTTCATGCTTCCACCAGTTTTATCAACAAAATTTGCCTATTTGAAAGCTCCATCATTCTCGTATATTTTAGTGATTCAAGAATATATTAACTCTGTATTCCTACGAGACGTCGAACAACACTCCTTAAAAACAATGAGCTTACATTAATTAACTTTTCACCTCGAGTAGCATTGAGCTAAAATCTCCTTTATAGAAACACTATGAACGATAATTAACTTCTCTTTATATACGAGTTGTGATCCCTGAAAGGACCATTAAATACAAAAAGATGAAGAGAAGGAGTAGGATAATGTTTAGAAGTCAGTCATCATTCTACACCTTGAATCTCCTTTGTTCTGATAGCTAGGAAGTAATGATTGTGAATTCGTAAGGTTAGGAGACAACCTAACGAAAGATTGTAACAGAAATTATTAAGTAGAGTGTAATTTTATTTTCAGATATAGGTAAGTATAAAATATCATTGTTTTTACTGGACTTATAAGATAATTGTTAAGAAGGTATCGCACGTTGCTGACAAAACATTTTCGAATGTTATGAGTTGAATTCTTCAGATGCGTTAGAAAAATCTTTGATTAGTTTGAAAAATAAAACTTACAACCCTGGAAGTAAAAGAAAGCTCAAATGGATACAAGTTGCGCTCTATTGTATCAAGTTTTATTACATCCTGCCCCTCCTTGGAGCAGGTACCTATGGAATTCTGTTCGGGAGAAGAGAGGAAAGAAGGCATGATGCAGTAATGAACGATTATTGACACTGTCGAGGTATGCCTGTGAAGATCCGCTCGGAGCAAGGGCGCATATACAAGCACGGGCAGATAGCTGACCCGAGGCCTTCTGCGATATGCCTTGGAACAATTAAAGGAGTGGGACACCGCCTCTTTGGTTTTTAGAGTACGTTTATGATTGACCGGGATTTATCTAATGGCTTGCCAAGTTGCTGTTCAAATGATATATAAAGATCGAGACTACAAAATATAATTTTAATATATATATAATAAACGGGGCAATATCTATATATAAATATATATAGGGGAACAAATTGCTTAATAAGGATAGTTAATTTGACCATGACAGTTTACAATATTACAGAGCTAAGCGGGGAGTGAAAAATTATCGCTAATTCGACCGATGGATATCATTTAAGTATGAAAGGAAAGTCACTTCAAAAGGGGATGCAGGTGATGATTGACGGAGGAGTAATCATGGGATTACAACGTGAGATCGCTTGACCTTGAAGCTTAGAAGTGTTCAGAGAGGGAAGACCAACGGCACAGGTCTTCCAGGAGATACTTCTGATCTTCCTGAGGAGGAGGACTTGTAGATGGGGATTTTGAATAATTCTTGTTAAAGAACTAGATTTTCTCTGTCCCAGAGAGATGGAATTTCAAACACAAGATGGTTCTGCGGCTCAGCAGGGAGTCCCAGACACAAGGAACGGGAGTCATTAAAGCGATTATGATATGAGGGGGCCGCACAGTTTTCCGGGAAGAACGTGGCTCGATATGCTTTCCTGTGAAGAGGAGCCAAAGCTTCACGAAGGGCGATCTGCTGGTGAGATCTTGACGACGAGATACGACTCGAACAGGGGTTGCGAGACTTCATGGTGGAACAGACAAAACGGTCTTAACGAAGGGACTGGAAGACTATCAATCTCATCGATGAGTGGCGGCTGCAGGGTTAATTAGCTTAGTGGCTGGTCCGTTAGATAGCCCCAGGGCAAGGCCATCCCTAAAGGATGCTCGATGTCATTCTATGCAAATTATTTCGAAGTTTTCCTTACGATATGGGATTGAGTCTATACGGCCGCGCTCGCTGGGGAAATACATGCCTCTGAAGCATGGGGCGAGAATTCGGTGTTATCACGGGGGAGGGAAAGCGAGGTTCATCATTTATAAGCAAATACAGCCAAGTTGCGCGTCTCAGTGCGGGACTGCACCCTTCCCACGCTACGGAGCACGTGGTTTGGATTGAAGGGGATGAAAGGGGTATTCTGGGGGATTCCTCTCAAGCTGGTTCTTCGAGATTAAGCCCTTTACATAAAGAATTGAAAGTTCTTCTTTATAAATTACAAAAAAATGTTTCTTTCCTCTCAAAAATATTGCCAACTTATGCTCTATTTATTTATATGAAGAAATCAGAAAGCACAAAGAAGCTTCAGTTCGAAATTTTGATTATTGAATTTCAGAATGAAAATTTTAATGTTAGCACAGTTTTAAAGTTATAAAGGTTGCATTCCCAGAATAAACAAAGGAGATCCTATTTGCTTCTCTAAGAAATGAGATGGCGTCCAAACATCCCAAACCATACTAACTCGCTAGCTCAACGAAGTAGAACCTGTAAACAAAGCCTAATAAAAAGATAATTTTTATATTACAGAAATAAACTTGAAAACTCTTTCCATGGGAACTTTGGGCCTCTTCCAACGAAATACTTAATAACAATGAACCTTATTCTTCTCTTTTATCAAAGTTTTCTTCATTATTTTCTTTATAATAGAAGAATAACGTGAAATCTAGTGCCATCTCGAAAAGCACTTCTTTCCTATCATTAGTGTTTTCAGGCAGCGACTTCACGCTAATTTAGAGAAGATAAAGTAGATTTAATATTCAAAACTCATTTTAATTTTAGGTTATCTAGTAAGAAATTTTAAATAGATTTTTTAGACCCGAAGAAAAATGAAAATGGCAACCTATAGTCTGATGGAATATGTTATAATAATTGAACTGAACTAAATTTAACTAAAAGCATACAATATTTATCAATCACAAAAGAGTTCGGTTCTTTCATTACTAAATCGCACGTTTAAGCCAGTGTAGTAATTTAATTAGCTATTTTAAAAAAATAAAAAATAACAATTTCTTAATTATATCAGATTCATACTTAAAATGTTAGTTATATATCACAAGTAATTAATCAGACTCAATATCTTTTCTATTTTATATGATTTCATTTGTTTTTTAATAAAAATTGTCCCGGATAAAATGTATATATTGTGAATAGATTGAATGAAAGACTTAGATTGAATCGTTATACATGCTCGAAAAACCTAGTAAAGCAAGTCAACAATAAAAGGTGCAAGGCCAAGCATCAGCAAGGAGAACAAACCTCATTTCTTCAAAGCAAACCGAACAACAAATTTTTAAGAAATAATGAAGATATGCGTCCGCTAAACTGAGCTTGGATTTCGTTGGCTTTCATTAGATCTGTTGCCATCCTAAAAGGGCAAGCATCCTTAGATTTTAAGCTTAAATTCATACTTTTACTTTCACACATTTCAAACGCTAAAAGCAAAATATTTAGAACACCTTTCTGCGCTCAGAACTCCTAAACTATATCGTAGTTAACCTAGGATGGAAGCTACTTTACGAAGAACGAATAGGGAGGGTGGGGTCTTAGAACAACGGGCCGGGAATTTATTCAAGTAGCCAAAGTGTTAAGATCAATAAATAGATAGGGTGGTCGAGAAGTCCTACTCTCAATCAGTAGGTATTTAAGGAGCTATAGGCCATTTAGAAGAATAGAAGCTCTACCTACCCTTCTTTTTCATATTTTTCCGAGTAGTAATCTAGCAAAAAACAAATAGGAAAGAACACAAAAGAAGAGAAAAAACGCTTGGGGTGATCGATAAGAGAATCACGGGGATACCACCAGCGAGTAGGAATGAAGATATGCTCGAATGCTTCTGACTACCTTTAAGGAAAATCGAGCAAGAGTTCGAAGACAGGAGAAATAAAACTATGCCTAGATGTTTAAAACAGATAAGTCGTAATCTGTAACACGGGATATGACGTGGAAAAGCTAGTCTCTATTGAAGGAGTGGAAACACTTAAAAACAAGGAAAAACACCGTAAATTACCTCTAATAGAAACGTCGTATTGCATAAATGTCGAAAGGCCGAAGTACTTTAAGAATATACCTGGTAACCTCCACTTATGCGCTAAATTTTTGCTAATAACTGTTTTTGGGGAACCCAGATAGAACTTGTCATAGAATAGAACTTTCGCAGTCGTTGTTTCCCTAGACATTTCCTCCGCAAGATAGACTATTAGTGGGCCATTAGCAGAGAAACAATTGAAAAACAATCTATTGTAGTTGAATTCTTTTTCTTGCTCGGGAGAAATTAGAGTAAATTTGTTTCTATCCTAGTATGATAAAAGACACAGACAACTCTTACAGCAAAACTTAGATCTACGCCCGTTTGTTAATGATTTGCTCGTAACACTTGGTAAATAATTTCAAGCTATTACTATACAGCTTGCATAGATTTGACGGAGATGAGTCAGGGTATTTCATAGTAACCTTATTCCATTTACTATATTTATGAGATAAATATTTTTCCTTAAGGGTAAATGTAGAGATTTCTTTTTATCCTGGGATATTTAATGTATTTTTCACCTCCTAATTGTCCATATATGGTAAGATTGAATCTCTTCTTCCAAGGCTTCTGGAAGAGATTCAACTGCCAAGTTTCTGATTCATTTTTAATCGAGATATTTATATGATCTCAAACGGGAGAGCACATTTTGCTCATCGATATATTTATGATGAAAATAATCAGCAGCACTTATAACTAAATCAACAGCTTTGTGGCCATTTTTCATGCCTCGTACGAGGCCATAAAATCGAAGTTGGATTTAGAATTATATTTTGGCTACATAATTTAATAATTCAACATTTATGTGTTTGAATGCTTCACATTTTATCAATGTACGTGCGATTTTACAATTCATAAGCCTTTTTCTAATTATCACTCTAAATGGTAAACCCATCAATTAGGTCCAATGTCTCTCCGCTGAGTTGTGCCATAAGATGGCAAATTATTGAGAGTGGGATATATCAATACATGATTGATATTATGATAAAAATCCTGAGAATTTGTCACTGGAGAATATATCGGGAAAACATTGGTAGGTTAATTTTTCGTAGCTTCATTTCGCTCGGTTAGCAAGAAACCTTCAATTGTTTAGCTTTGTTTATCCTAAGTCTTGGCGCAATTTGTGGAGAACAGTATGGTAAAATTGCATAGACACAAACTTATAAAGAAAAAGGTGTGGAAGAGACTACTATGAACTTAAAATCATGTATATATTTAAAACCCTTAATTACTTTTGTGTAAATTTCAGAAAAAGTACGTAGCACTAGATTTATTCAATTAATCCAAGCATATAAATTTATAGTGATATTTACATCGCGAAATCTAATCCGAACGCAAAAGCTTTTAAATTGGGAGATATGACCTATGCAAAACCCAAAATTGAACAAATTGAATTGCTAACGTATAAACAACTGACTCGAGCAAAAGAATACAATATAATGGAAAGCCTGCCAAAGTTTCCTTTCTACTTTCATAGTATGAGAGAAACCACGATTGTTTCGTCCTGAGCAACCCCAGCATATTTATCCAAAGTGTCGCATTAATTTGCGACACACCTACCACGTGCAGCTTTATCCGGATTTTCATTAAGGTCATCTCCAAACCAAAATGCTAACCAAACTCCTTCATACGTGTCGTCTACTTTGGCGATCCCCTGATCTTCACTAATTGAATATGAGACAATAAGTAATTTTTAAACAAGAGCTTATTTGCATCGAAAGCATACTCTTCACACCTTGCTTCAATTTCATGATATCATTATAACTTCCAATAACATTACTATCATAAGTGATTTTTTTTAGAATTTTTATATAACAATACTTCACTTTCAACCTTAGCAAGCTTGCATTTATATATTCTCACATTTTGCTCATTTAGAAACTTTACCAATAATAAAGCCAATCACAGATGATTCGTATGGGGAAACAATATGAGGAAAGTGATCTGAAAACTGGTTACAAACTTCTTGGATTGACAGAATTAAAAGGTGCAGAGATATACCTAACATCAATCCTTGCAATCTTCTGCACTAGACACACAATACACTAAGACATAATATAAAGGTTTTTAAGGAAGCTTATGGGTACATACCTAACAACATTGGCCGTTATAAAAAGTAGATTAAAGGATATTAATAGAAAATTCACTGTAGAAATACTTTCCACATCTAAATTACCCACTTTAGTACATTTGTTCAAATACGCTCGAAGAATGTACTTTAATTTTAGTCCGGCTCTTTAAACAGGGATCACCTCTATTGGGAATCTCTAAGGAAAGTAAATTCTTCATAAAAATCAAGAGGATGCTTAAAGAATCTGCTTGTGATTCTTTTGCCAAACCAAAACGCGTCAAAGATAAATAGTAATTTTTATCGGGCTCATATAACATACATTCTCATCCAGGGAGACTAATTTACATCAATTTAATGTTGTTCCTCTATCACGATTTCACCATTGATATCCAAAAAAAGAAAAACTAAGTACTCGTAGCTCCTCATATTTTCCTGGAAATTGTTACTATAAGGCACCTTCATTACGATTGACTTAGAACCTGTACACATGACTTCGTGAGAGAAAGGCAGGTATGATCCAGGTTTCCTCGTCATACAAGGCTTATGCAAAGTCCTACAGTAACACAAACACACCTAAACGCAACAAGGCAGCAAAGAAAAATTCTTGCACCTGCTTAAAAGGATTTATACATAGAGAGACCACAAAGGGTGCACAAATATCGGCTGCACCAACATGGAATACGAGGAAGTGCACATTGAGCTGCAACACATTCAATTGAATTCAGAAAACAACAGATTATTTCACCGTCACAAATATCTGGAGATTCTTTATTTATAAATAGTTTTCCTACGGTAACTCTCTCATCACTGAATCAAGGAATGGTGGTTGAAATGATAATTATTTAACAGTGGAATAATCCATGCACAATTGTTATAATTTTATTTCTTGTCATTGAAGTAAATTGTTCTGATCGAAAGGTCTCCGATGGCTACATTTTTCAAATAATGACTTGACAATGTGAATACGCAATTAATATGAGTGAGTCTATTTACAATTTATTTATGTAATGTGCGTCATAGGAATTTTCTAAAGTCTAGTGTTCCTTTAAATATTAAGTTTGCGATACTTTGTGTAACCAAGGTCTTGATTATGGACCATTTGGGGAAAAACCAATAGCTTGGATTTTAATTTATCTCGGACTCACACACTCACACATACGCATAGTTAACAATCCCCTTATCATTAATTTCACTTTACATCTTAATTCTCTCCGTTCTGTCGCATTTTACCCTCTGCCCCATGACAGCGTCTTAGGTACCTGGCCCCCGAAACCAATTTTAGAAGACGGAAGAGGATAGTTTTGATTTCCGTTGGGGCTGGGCCAAGGCCAAGTCTCGAAATTGACGAAATGAGCACAGGATGTAACTTAACTTCTGAAATCACAATCATTTAATTAACAATCAATGTTAATTGTAGCTGTTTAAAAAAAGTAATCTCACGTTTCTTTACTCCAGCAGATTTGGTATTGACTACATCTAAGTCCGTGTTTTATTTGCACTGGCTGTTTTAGACTGACATTTGATTAGGGGAGGTACGAGGGGCGGTCAATAAGTTTTGCAATTCGGATATAAGGAAACGAAATATGAGGAAAAGTGTTTTATTATTTTTCAAAAAAACTACTCTCAACTTCAATGCACTTGCGCCCCTTTTCCCTGAGGCTTCGAATTGCCGACAACCACAAATCTTCCGACTGCTGTTTAATCCACTCCTGGACGGCGAGCTGGAAATCTTCATCGTTCCAAAACCGGCGTCCACGCAGTGCAGCCTTGAGCTGTCTGAATAAAAAGTAGTCACTAGGGGCCGGATCTGGACTGTAGGGGGATGGTTGAGCTCCTCGAATCTACACTCGCGCAGGGCAGCTTATGCAACTGTAGCCTTGTGGACTTTGACGACGTTTAAGTCGATCATGGGGCGTGAGGTTTCTAGGGACCCAACGGAAAGAAACCGTGGTCTTGGCCAAACCAAATTGTCGTGAATGATGTTGATGACACTTTCAAGTGATATTCCAAGTTCTTGTTCGATTTCTTCAACCTGCTCCCGTCGATTTTCGAGGATCATCCTCCCCACACGGGCCACATTGTCCTCGTTGCTCACGTCTGACGGTAGTCCTGGACGGGGGTCATCTTCAAAGGACTCACGACCATGGCGGAACTTCCTATTCCAGCGAGCAATGGTTGGATAGGAAGGGGCGGTGTCGGTGTACACTGCAACCATGCGTTCATGGATCTCTTTTGCATTCTTGCCTTCCTTGGTCAAAGATTTGATCACTGCACGGTGCTCAACCTTCTCCTTTGTTGGAAAATTTGTGACTGACGATCTGCGATCAGCTACTGTTTCTTAAATAGACAAGGCAGGAGCGTGCGGCTGCCGGTCTTGACTTGTCATAACTTTTCCTAACACCCCCATAAACAGCCATCCCCCTTCAAAGGTGGGGCTCATCACTCTCTGTCATGTTGTGCCTACCGTATGAAAAGAAGCAAAATAGTATATTCTCCTGCTTCCTTAAAATGAGGCACCTACGTCCATCAATCGAACTTTGCTGCCGTAAGCCGCCAATGAGCACCCTGCTGAAGTCTCAAATCTTTTAGCAGATACTAATATGACCCCTGCTCCTTATTCTCATAGCAATAAAATTTGCACACCGCAACTTCTCCATTCATCAGTCGACAAATCCATGCGAAATGACAACGTTTTAGCTCAAAGAGGCAGTGGAGATGCAGGGCTAGAACATCTGCCTCTTTGCCACTAGATCAAGAAACAGGACTTAACTTCCTCGTTGACAGTGGCTCTACACTCTCAATACTATTGGCTTTGCCTCAGTACAGCCGTTGACCTACGATGGTCTTTTCGATACAACTCTCTCAGTTCAGCCTAACCCGGTATTTTCAAAGAAACTTCCTTTGATTTCTAATTTTCAAGGACGGCCTCTCCATTAGATTCTCTCAGTTGTTAAAGTTGGTTACTCCATCTTAGAGGTTGACTTACTAGATAATTCTAGCTTGTCATAGACTTAAATGGGCATGCTCTTGTAGAATGTGTGCTCGAAAGCGTTATTCACAGCAAGGAATTTACTTGCTAATTAGCCCAAGCTCTTTTTCAGCCGTTTCTTCTAAAATACATGATAAGGACTGAGCACTATTCGTATCATTCACAGACTTAACGTCATTCAGGTTGTTTTGACAGCCAAGTAAGCATCCTACTTAAGATTCAGTCACTCAGCAATCATAGACAACCTCCCTTCAGGTTTAAATGACGATTTTTCTCTGGCACTTTTTGACTAGAGCACGCTCATACATCCTTCTCTAGAAGGCATTCACTTCAATTTCTCCCAGGTGTTTTGAAACGTTTGACTATACCCTGCTAGCCCAAGACCAAATTAACCATCCCTTTCATTTCAAGCTTCTTGAAAAAAGACAACACAAACTTTTAATTCTCCTTTCTGTCTTCCAAACAGTGATTACAGCATCAAACCGGCAAGGGTCCTACCGGATCTGAAAAAGACCCCAAAGTCAATTCTTGCTAGTGTAGTTTCCAATCAATTGCATCCAGGAGTAGCAGTAGATTACTCAGAAGGTGCCTGCCGCAATATATATATATATATATATATATATATATATATATATATATATATATATATATAGTAGTATAGAAATTAGGTCGGAAATTACGAAAATTTTGGATTATTTCATAATATCTTAATATTTTGGAACACTAATGAATATTTTTTTTTGTTTTCCGTGCAGAATAGTGTACTGGTAACATATGGTAACTGTTTTGTTGTGCCCTAGCTACACTATGCCTGACAGTGCTACACCAGATCTTGTCGTGGATGATTATTGCTGGGAGCGTGCTCCATGGTGTACTTGGTTTTGATGGAATATTCACCTTCCAATAATTATTAGACAATAAATTTAATATGGATATCACATCCAAGAAGCGTGCAAGTATTATAGTTTTTAGAAAACCTGCAGATTTTTAGCATCAGACGGAGATCTGAAGAAATGAAGGTAACAAAGTCAACTAACTGTTGGCGACATTATGAAAAGAGCTGAAGACAATGGGGAAAAATTCAAAACTGAGACAAGGAAAATGTGGAAGAAAACTAAAGACAAGATTTCTCGATGATAAGGCTCGCATCAGAAATAGTGTGAAGGATCCCAAGAAAGCCAGTAATGGCCCTCGGAGAGATTTTTTTTCGAGGGTGTAAATGTTTCTTTTTGAACCGTCCGGTGAAGGCTCATTGAGGTTGGCAGATTTGCTAGAAAACCGTTTCGTAAATAGTTATTGACTTTTGCTATTAAGCCAAAACGTCTTCGCTGGGCACGTAAGTATGCTAGATGGAAGTCAGCTGACTGGAAGAAATTTATTTTCTTAGACGAATAGAATTTTGAAGTACATGGGTAGTAAGTAAAAAACAGCGATGAATCACTTCAGCTAGGACACATTCAACAGGCGCCAAAATACCCACATAAGAAGATGTTTTAGGGTTGTTTTAGCGCTTATTGCCTAGGGCGGCTTGGTACTATTGAGGGAATAATGAACGGCGTTAAATACAAGGCAATCCTGCAGACCCACTTGCTTCCCGCGATGTAGAAAGACTTTCCTGGTGAAGGCGGCATTTTTCAGCAGAATCTGGCTCCGTGCCATACTTCCCAAATAATGCGCACATTCTTCGAAAAAAATGGACTGACCGTTATAGATTGGCCTGCAAATTCTCCTGATCTCATCCCCATCGAGAACTTATGAGCTATAATTAAACGTAGTACTGGCAGAAATGTGTTCAAATTTGGTTGAATCTATGCTACAGCGAGTGAAGCAGGTTTTAAAAGCAAAGGGCAGTCATATTTCATATTAAATGTACCATTGACGTATTCTTTTCAAATATAAACAACAATTATCAAATAATTGTATTACTTAACTACTGTCCGAACTAATTTGCACACTAGTGTATAGTAGGGTGCTCTATCTTTTAATTTTGGCACATTCTAATTGCATCTAATCCCTAGTGCGCCTAGAGACCACTGGCAACCCAATGATGTCTACACTTTTCAACCTCACGCCATTTTTGGCGTGACTGGCACGGCATTTTTATTGACACAAATCTTTCGCTCAGCTGCTATACTCTGTTTAATGTAGTGCCAGCTTTCACATCAACCTTCAAGAAAGCTCCCATTAATGCGAGGGGCAAGGATCATGAGTTAGGCAATCTAGAAGAATCCTAGCTGTAGACGTTGTTCATAAAGACAAATATTCTCCGCGTTTACTTAACGAATCGCCGCAATAATTTTAAATATATGTATTTTCAAATTTATTTCTCCTAGGGGAGGGCAAGCCACCGTTTGGAAAGGTAGGGATTTGCATATATATTAAAGTAGTTCAATGAAACATAAATTTTGGCATTACTTATTATCAGATTTTTATATCATGATTCTTTTCTTCCATACCCCTATAAACTGAGTTCGGTAGGCAACTAAAATTTTCAATCTCTTTTCTACGATGATTTAAAAAATTCGGCATGATGGACGTGCAACTTTTATGGTTGGTGGCCGTATTCCATATTTGTATACATTATGTGTTGACAATTACATAAATCGATTTACAGTACAAGTAAACTAGAAGCTAAAAAACTAAACTGAAATTGAGTATAGCAAGACTACTACTTATAGATAGAAGGCGACTTATGTAAATGGCTTTCTTTTATGTGGGGCTTCAGCTTCATCCCTCTTCAAACACCATCATAAATGGTCATCAAGTTGATGTAAAAGCGACTTTAATACTTTTCTTTCGTCGTTAAGATAACCTGATGGAACCTTTCACCTTGTTCCGTACTTTAATCCCCACAATTTTCCGTTGATAATCCATTTTAGAACTCAAAAAATTCAATTTTAATGACATATAAGCTATAAGTTTGCTGAGGATTTTAAAGAGAATACTAACGATGGATTCATCCTCGGCACTTCGTTGCTTTCCAAGAAAGTTACTAGCAATTAATTTGGAATAAATCGAAGCTTCTATTCTATTTCATCCATATCTTGTTTAAACTCGGGATATTCCTTCTGTTTCTAATTTCTTAACCATCATAAATGCACACATTAAAATTTGCAGCACATATGTGAAAACTTCTAGATGTAAAGTAAAATTGTTTATTCATTGGGGTAGCAGGATTTTTCGACAAACCTAGATTTATATGCAGCGGTCGGAGCAGATGTTCTTTTAGAATGATTGGATGGGTTGGCAAAAATATTTGGGAATATAGGTGACAATTATTTTCGAACTGGCCATTCATGATGTTCAAAGTGCTTGGAAACGGCCTGATTTTCCCAACTCAAACGAAAGTTGCGATGCTTGATGTAGCCTACTATATTTCTAAAATCAGAAAGATAACCTGGAGATCAAACGAGATTCTCCACTGATGATAGTTGGATTTGATGAAATCAAATAAAATATCCATGATGTCCTAAAATCTATTCAATTGGATAGAATGATTAACTAAGAGAGAAGCTAGATTGTTATCATTATTCAAAAGCTCTGCATCAAGACTTCTATTTTATAAGTCTTTAAATAGTCTCCATTCAGATGGTTAATACTCATCTCCTAAGGCTTCGATTAAACTATTAATCTCTGAGAGATACACAAAAGATGAAATTTCATCGAGATAATAAAATTTTTTAAAGGCAAAACGATCGATATGTTCTATTGGCCTATAATACGGAAGGAGTTCAGATATCGGTCAAGATAAAATAACACAAGGAATGCTTTCTTAAATATATTCAATAAATACAATGAAGAAATAGGTCACGAATAAATGTCACAGGAATGAACCACTAACGATAACACGTCGTTATAAAATAAGCATTGCTACTCCGGACAACAGTATAGAATATACCCCAGTCTTACCTCCCTTCTAAGTAACTGTATGTCTCGATAACGAGAACCAATGAATGGGGAGCAAGATCAAAAGAAATAATCCAAATACCTGTTGCGGAAGTAAGTGGTTATCCTGGAAACAGGGAAGAGTCGTAACAAGCCCAGATGTATGCCGGCAAAGGTTATAAATAAGATCCTTTGGCGCAACACACAGACTTCCACTCTTTAGCAAATTTTACTTCGTTTCCCTGCTATCTCACAGATACAGGATCAAAGCCAAAAGGAAAATTTCACCGACGCCTCTTACTGATAACAATAATTTTTTCTTCAAGACATACCGCGGAAGGTATAATCTCTACATTCATCTACGAGACTCAGCAAGGACCCATGACCTGCTTCCCCACTCCCTGAATAAAAATACCTTTAATTCCCTGGCATGTCATAGTGATATGACATTCTAAACCCTCTCCATCCCTACCCCGCCGTGAATTGGCTCTGTGAATGTGACTCTACACATAGAGCTCCGGTGCAACTATGTCGCTCTACTTAGAAAGGACATAATTTCAAACTTTGGGGAAAGGAGATCTGAGGCTTAGCCCGCTGCGGAACCCAAAGGAAGGAAAAAACCTGGATTGGGACTCAGTTACCAACGCGGGGAGGATTAATATCCTACCCTGTGGCACCGCCCAAGACCAGAGAGAGAGACACCACCGTTTCTGTGAGATGTCGGACGTAACTGAGAAAAAACATAAAACCCAATAGAGGAGGCGGCACCCCAACTAAAGTCAGTTGATTCGGGCTGCAGGCATCATTAAGTCCGCCATGTATTTACAGACTGTGGAGAGCCCAACCAGGTCCATACTCTCTCATTAATCATCACTACATGCGAGTTATTTGCACGGCGTTTTATCGGTGGGGCGATGGACTCCATATAAAGGAAAAGTAAGTCAAAACCGATAATGAATGGCAAACAACACATCCTCACTAACACTCATGCAGATAAAATACCCCCTACCAACAATGACACACACTTGTCAACCCTAGCCGCCACACACGAAACTCTCATCAGAAACATAATAAAGACTCACACAGGACACAAACTCGTCTTCCGCTCATAGGAGGACGCAATCAAATTTCACGAACTTACATCGAACCCACTCGCCGCACGATACATTCATACAAAATTAGCCGAAGGTGTACACAAAAAACACCAAATATGTATCACAAAGATCAACCCCTATTGTTGGCTTTATCCATTGATGACCTTCAAAAACACCTCAGAGAGAAGTATGGGTAGAAGGTCATCAGAGATTTCTATTACAACTGCACAAACAATAGGCAGTAATCACACTATCCGACGAACATAAAAAGACAATGCTGCTAGACCAAAATATTACGGTTTGCGGCACTGTGTCGCACCCACACAACATCGAGCCATAGCTAAACATAAGACATACACAGTGCCACCAGTGTTACAAAACTGGAAACTTGACAGGTGATTGCCAAGCAGACCTGGTCTGGTCCTCTATGTGTAGTATAATGGACCACCACTACACCAACTGCAGAGCAAACACATCCCTCCACACAATCAGCAACAGCTACCAGGCCATCAACCCAAAATGCCCTTACCTAAGTAAGCTCCGCTATGACGCCGTAGCGGCACGCCGAGGGTGGACCCCTGACTTTACTCAAAGATACTCAACACACTATTCTCCCCGCACGGTCTAGAGCAGATCACCTTCCCCGAGAAGTTGTTCTCTCTAATCGATGAGCAGACAAACAGGAGACCCGCACTCCTCCCCATCCAGATTGGCACGAACACCACCATCCTTGACCCACCGCCCATCACCCCTCCCCACCATCACCACGCTCCCGCCCCCTCCCACCCCTCTGTCCCTGCCTCACTTATCACTGTACCTTCCGTACAATCACCTCTTCCTACTGGTTCCACCTTTCTTCCAATCGCCTTCTCTCCTCCGTCCACTGCTACTACTCCTTCCACCTCTATACCTAAACTCCCTCCTATCACCAGCACTCGTACTGCACCAACTCCCCCCTATTGCCACCAACCCCTCTCCTACCGCCCACAGCCGCCCTCTCACACCCTCCAACCCCTCTCTAACTGATACCACAACCACCACCTCCTACTCCTCCAAGACCACTACACCCACCACAACACCCTGGATTAAACAAAAAACTCTACCACGTTTCCCCCTCCCCACACCCAACCAGGCGGAAAGCAGACCAAACTCCTCTGTGCTGTTCCCTTCTCTCCTCCTTCCACCCCTACTTCTTCGCCATCCCAACCTCTTCTATCTCCCGGCAGCTCCCCCCCTCATAATCTGCACCTCTTCTACAATCTCTAGCCCCCCATCTACTAGCTCTACTCCCTCCTCTTTTGCCCCAAACCACTCCCTCCCTGACTCTACCTTCATTACCCTCCTTCCATGACTACAACTGACTCTCCAACTATCTCTAACCCTCCCTCCACAGAACACACTTTCCCTCTACCACGGTCTGCCCACTCAATAACACCACAGACAACCTCTCCCCTCCCTTAAAACCACAGCCGACACGCGTAAAGTTACTCGCTCCCCACGCCTTTTGGGCAATAACCAAGGAAAGGTGAACGGTGTCGGTTAAATCACCCTCACGCATATTCCGTCCACGTCAATAGGGCGCTTCAACATACACAACCAAACGTACGCAGTTGGCACGGTATTCGCCATACTGTTGCCAACTGGGTCTTAAACACACAAAAAGCTGACATAATACTCTTGAACTCGACTAGCCTACAGACTCCGCATTACAGGCTATCACACATATCTAACTCCACAGGTACTGCACCTAGGATCAGCGATCCTAATAAAGTGCTTTATACACCACTCCCTCATCCAAACACATGGTGACTCTTTTAAAGACTGCAAGGTACAGACAAGCTCCGGCCCCATCTTATCGGCCACGCACTACAGACTACCAGCCTACATTTAATCATAGAAGTCCCACTCTGGGCTCTATCAAACCACAACCTTTCTATCTTCTTTACGAGGGACGTCAACGCTTTCCAACCAACACTTCCTTCCAACACCACGAATGATGCAGGAAGGTACCTGGCCGGTGCCCTGCTGCTTTACCGCTGAAAGCATATTGGCCCAGCCTTCCCCACATTCTTCGGTCCTTGCGAAGGAACCACATCTCCGGACGTGGTCTTCCTCTAAGACCACGCTACACGCTTCTACATTCACATTCCCTGGGTCACCACGTACCCTCTGACCACATACCGATATGCCTAATCATATCCACATCTTCCATACTCATACCCACACTACCTCCCTTCGACTTCAAAAACACGAACTGGGAAGAGTTCATGATAAACATAACAGAAAATACGCCACAAAACCTTGACCTGGATCACACCAATCCAGACATATTAGACGACCACTGGTGCTCAATCTTAAACACTATAACTACAGCACGAAACATACACACACCAAGCAAAACTTATACATGAATAAAACAGTTCATATATTCCATACACACTCAGAGACTCATTACAGAGCACAACAATCACTACACTAGAAGCCCACGAGAACACAACCTCAATCACCTACGTGTCTGCATCCTAGCGTGAATGCAACTAGATAGCAACCGGCAGTGAGAGAGGTCGTCCGCATTGTGGACAATACTCGTTGCACTAACCCCTCCCTTAACGTCCTCCACGATGCAATTAAGTTCCAATGGGACACCGTAAACACCACACACAACCCACCCAAATCACACGCACAAGAGCACTTCCAGGAAGTCCAGGAGTGGTGTCGGGCCCAAGCTCACGAGCTTAGGCACGCCCCACTGATACGAATGGTGTTGCTCGACTAAACATCTACAGTGACCACTCCCATCACCGTCGAGGAAACAAAATACTACATTATAACAACACAAATAAATGCATCCGGCCCCTCCGGGCTACTCGCCACAGGAATACACACCCTCCACGCCACCATATACTCTACACTTACCCACCTATTCAATGCCTCACAGCCTCAGGCCACTTCTCCAAAATATTCAACGTCTCTCACAAAATACTTCTACACAAAACGGATAAAGACCCCAAACACCCAAACAAATACAAGCCTATTGCTCTATTAGAGCCCCTAGGCGAAATACTCGAAAGTATACTCAGCTACCGCCTACGGGACTAACAGGAAGAGAGGGACTAGATCTTTCCCCACCAATATGGATTCATGTACATTAGAAGACACTCTTCATCAACAGGTACATGGGAAGGCCTTTGATAAGGTGTTGCACGAGGGACTCCGTTCGAAACTCATCAACAATACGCACTTATCTATCTGTAACAGAAGGCTCCTCTCGCACTACCTTAATGAACGGAGATGCCACATAAAAGGCAACAATCCACTCTCCCAACCCTTCACACCACGCTTAGGCATTCCCCAAAGAAGCGTACTGGCACCCATACTTTGCATCATGTACACAAATGACACCCCATACCCACCAGAAAACTACTGTCACACATACACAGTATCCTACCTCGATGACGAGACCATGCTCGTCAGCGGTCGTGGACCAAACGAGATCGCACTCCACACACAAATAATACTAGACGCAAAGAGAGAATACGGGGATACAAGGCTGATTGCCACTAATCCTCAGAAGAGATAGATTACACTCTTCGGTGCAATAGATCACTTCATGCATAACATACAAATCTTCTCATACACACCAGACATGAACCATCTAAACCCAACAAGGCTCGACTACACACAACATACAAAACTCCTTGGAGTAACTTTTGCCAAGACCCTTAGGTTTAATATACACCAGAACATTACACGATCAAGAGTCGCACGTACAAATATAATGCTGCACAGGTTTTACCCTGCGAGCAAAAATATGTCAGTAACACCTATATAAAACAGTCGTGCAACCTCTTCTCGTGTACGCCCCACTGTCACTCGTATCTGCGACTGCCACGTGGCAGCAGATGGCTTAGCGCATTCAGAACTCTGCTCTAAAGTGCGCTTGCCGCTGTCCCTTGTACGTGAGAACGTCCACACTGCACGACAACAACAAATTAGCACCCCTCAAAACATACGCTCACACCAGACTCACAAAACAACTCGAGAAACTCGCCAAAAAACCCTTATAAACCACATTACACGCAAGTTGGTATTTTGCGATTGCACTGCGATACTCAACAACTCATGACCAGCCGCAACCCATAACGTTCTTTGCTTAAGTTAAAAGTATAACCAATAACGCGTTTCCGACTAAGCAGACAAGTTCTCATTCCTGACCACCCTCCACCCGTTTTCCAGTCAGGAACACCTCGAGACCTACCCACCCACACCAAGCATCGGTGTCTAGCAACCGACATATCAACTCTTCCTATCCCCTCTCAAGTTATTTCAGCACCATTTTTATCTACGACTGCCTGTTCGCCTGTGTTAAACAGTGATCCCTCTTTGTCTTTTCTATATACATCATTCATTCATTCAGATAAAAACAGAGCAGATCAGAAGTTGGTACAGAGTTGATGACCTGCTCTTACCTGTACAGGCTTACCAGACCGTTGCCAGTCGTGGTATTCATTACCCATTGCTCTGCCACTAAACCTATTGCCAGCTTCCGATCTAGCCGTCTCTGTAGCATTCACCGTAATGGCCACAACTGTATGGATGCCTTCAACTCGCCACCCACGCCACCCAGCCGTTTTGATGTCATTTTCCACTGCGTTGTTAGCTACGTAGTGGTTTACCCTTACCAACTTCTTGAAAGATATATTACTCCGTATAAGTTACCATAATCTGGTGGTTCTGGTGCCTCGATTGTTGTCTTTAAGGAAAGACCCAAGCAGCTGTGATGACTCATTTGATAAGAATAATTTTTTTGTGAGATCAATGAGTTGTGCTTGTGTGAAAATCTTTGGTTTAGTAAATTTAGATGAAGGTAGAAGGAATATTTCAGAGTTCTTCGCACTTTTAATCTCATAATCACTGACTTTATCCAGATCAAAACTTTCAAGTAACTCTGCAAAAGGGTTACATGACCTATGGAGATTAACATTATTTAACAGGGCGTATGTTATATTGTTTTCTCTGAAATCATGTATATTCATTTAAGGAAATTTTTACACCAGTTTTCAAATCAAAATGCAAAGAGAACACTAGTTTCCTTACTTTTGGAGGCATGATACTTTGTAGTCTACCAAAAATATAACTTCCTTCATTCCATTCGGTAACCAACTGACAATCAGAATTTTCATTATATTTTTAACAACAAGAATTCATTAAGCCATTGTAACCATTGGCTTTAAAATGAATTTTATTTATATACCCAAGGAAGTTTTAAATTTGAAGAGCCTTTCAATAATCCTAGATATTATATCTCTGTGTGTCTGAGTATTAATAAATGTTGTATAAAATTACCTACATTGAAATTTCGTCAGACATGGTCCTTTCTTTCCTTCCGCACCATATGTGAGAGGCAAAATTTAACTCTCATATATTTGTCAAAAGAGGCATTATGTCAATTATATACAAAGCTGCATCTTCGATTGTTGTTCAGACAGCGCAATCTACTTGGATAATTTTTTCCATTTATATTCATGCTGAGTGAAATTTTAAAATAATGAATAGCGTAAATCTTTTGGTATAGAGTTCTCTGTTAAGTTTTAATTGAAAAATCTAAATTTATGAAAAAAACCTTCTAAACAACAAAGAGGAATTACAGTATTTAAATAAAACCTTGCATAGAAAGATAAAAAATGCATAAAATAAAAAGTGAGTATTGTAGGGAGAAACCTCGATCTGATCTGAGAAATTTCCTATGGGATCATTTAAAATTCTCAGACAAAAGGCACGCAAACTTGTGTTATTACGATTTATTTTAAAGAGAAATAATTTCAACAACCCCTTCAAATCTGTATATAACTACCTTCTATTTCTTTTAGCTTTATTCTTATTTGCTCAAACTTTATTCTAAGGGTTTCAATTCTCGGAATCAATTTGGCTCAAGAAAACAGGAATTTTTATTCCAGAATCAAAAGTCTTTTTACATTTTCACTCTTGATATGGTCCTTTTATTCCAAAAACAAAGGCAAAGACATTTTTATAACGAGCCCCGGCAATCAATAATCTTCAAAAGGCTAAATAAAGAATTCTGAAAAGCTTATCAAGCATTAAGTAATCGAGCCTTAGAAAAATTCGGGGATTGTTAGCTTTTTTATTTCCTTCTTTCTCGCTACCATTATTTTTTTCTGGTTCTTTGTATAGATTATTGCTATTGTTTCTTTATCCTTTCACAAAGTTATAGGCAGGGACTTAAAGCTTATTCAAATTGAAGAGTCTCAAATTAGATGGGAAAAAAGAGAATATAGTCGCAGAATGATGTGGGTGTAAATACTAGAGGAAACCAGGCAATGGCTTCGCTACTAAGATTAAAATTTAAAATCTAAAAAAAAAGTAGCCATGGTTAAATTTTAATAAATTTTCTGAGCTTCGCCAATTATAATCATTTTGAAAAGAAACTCTAAACTAAATTTTCCCTCCTTTCAAAATATCACGTTGCTAAAATATAGATTTATAGAAGATATATAAAAAAAAAATTCTGAACTTCACCAATTATATTTCTTTGGGTTTTAAAAAAATCAGAAAATTTAGATACTTAAATTTATTTCTGAACTTTACCATTTTGTTTTTGGATATTATAAAAGAATTATTATCAATAACTTTGATAAAAAAACAAGTCATTTGTCCACTAAGGAAAAAAAACTATTATTTTTTCACCCATCTTCAAAAATCCTGTTATACAATTATAGAGTTAGTAATGATATAAAAGAATTATTAGAAATAACTTTCATAAAAAACATAAGTGAATTTTCCACTAAGGAAAAAAACATTTATTAATTTTTCACTCATCTCCAAAAATCCCTTTATACATTTATAGAGTTAGTCTTCATAATGCGGTATGAATCTATGGGTACATTCCTTTAGGGGGTTTAAAGTAAGGAACTGATTGCCCTCATAAAAGGAAAAAATTCTATCTTAAAAAAAGGGAATTCGAATTGGCTTCCTCATTCAGTCAGACGATTGGGAAACATATCGCACTCGTTAAAAAATCGATATTCTCATACTACAGTTTAATGGCAACATCTTCATGTGAAATGTATATCAAAAATTCGTATTAAAGCCATGGATGATGGAAAACAAATGGAAGTGTTCCTAAGCACATAATAAAATCTTCCATCGATGACCAATTAGTCACCTTTTCCGCCGACATTAACACTGTCTGGGGGATTGATATTTGTAGTTTTTCAATATGTTGTAATATTTTAAACAATTTATTAATATAAATATTAAATATATTAACTTCGCTGATAAATTTGAATTTATGCCGTAATCCTTTAATTATACGTTGAATTTATCATGGCGAACTTACAATGAACAGTTAATATGTTTTCTCAAACGCAAAATTGAGTAGCATCAACTAATCATTTCAAAATACTCTAATAATAAACCTAAATACTAAGGCAGATTGGAAAAAATTGAATTCCTAAGGATAAACAGAAGCAAAGAAGCATTAAACGGCAGCATGGAGAGTTTCTGCTGCGTTTTTTTATTCAATCAGTCATTTTTGTGCTTCGTTATTCAAATTGCCGTTCTTTGTTAAAGTTTCTTTTTCTAAAGAAAAACCGTATTGGTTAATTTTATTTTTAGGTGGACGTTCTGAAATACACTTAATCTATACCCTTTAGTATCAACATATCAGTATTGATAATTAAAATTATTACTTAAATAATTGCCCTTAGTTATTTTTATTTTATTATTTATACTGAGAGTTAAATGATGTGCACACATATTATGCAACTGTATAATTAGAAGACTCAGAGAACATATATTATAATTTTCGGCGCTTTTTAGTCTGACCTCCCTTCGTTAGGAAAGTTCATGAAGTTTTTTGTATGGTTTTCTATGTTCCGAGACTAAACGCAACCAACAGAAAGACACCACCGGCGGTCTAACAGACATAAGTCATATAAGATTTCTATCTTTAGCTCCGGTGAAGAAGGACAACACCCAGCGGGTAGGCGTGACAAAGGCAGGCTTTGATGGACTAAGAACTCAGTACCACGATACAACCAACCTCGTCGAAAACACGTCTCAAAGTTTTCAGCCACCCTCGTAGCATCACTAGCCAAGGGAGCAAGCGTGGCCGTCGTGCAGCGAAGATCACACAAAACAAATTCCTCAGCGACTGGCACTCGTCTCTGTTTTCTTTGAGACAGACCGATAATTCACGACGAAACCGATGCTCAAACACGAACTGGAGACCTCGCTGACTACGACTCTATAGTTTTGTAGTGTAAAGGTGCAAAAAATTAGTTAAAGGAGAGTTATTACAACTATGTCATGAGAGTTAACAATAAGATGGCTGGAAAAGAACAAAAACATGAACAGAAGTGGCTTGAAGTATATTTAATAATATTAACTAGAAGACGTGTAAACATCGTTTTCGATATGAGAATCAATTGGGCGCACAACACGTATCATTAAACATCCTATTTGTGGATTACCACTTATGGGGAAAAATGTTCTATAAAACTGACCATATATATAGGGTAAGCAAATTACAGGGGTGTACCGGAGCAGAATTTTGAATGATGGGTAACTAACTTATATAAAGTTGAATTAAGTATCTGACTACAAAAAATAATTCTTTATTGCGTTTTTATTTTGGCTGGACTAACCGAAATTTTCAGAGTAATCGAGGTAAAGAAGGACGTTGCAAAAATAAACTTTATTCTAATATTGGCCTATAACGGGGCAAGCGACACGTCTTTATATATTCAACGCGAAGTAGTGAATTCTGAAGCGGCAAGACTTGGCAATTTAAAAGGGAGAACGTGAACGAGATAATCTTCTTAATGACTGTAATCTATTAATTTTAACAATACAATAATTATGCTAACTGAGTTACTGCGAAAATATATATATATATGTATATATATATATATATATATATATATATATATATATATATATATATATATATATATATATATATATATATATATATATATATATATATATATATTCATATATATATATATATATATATATATATATATATATATATATATATATATATATATATATATATATATATATATTTATATATATATATATATATATATATATATATATATATATATATATATATATATATATTAATATCGTTCTCCACCACATAGGCGGAGCTAATGAAATCTGTGTAAGTCCAATTACTTGTATATCCCGAGTTTTATTTATATACCACAATGCCCTTTTCACAGCTTTGTGATACAATTCCTTTTGGCTAGCGAGTATATTTACTTACGTTTTTCGTAGACTTCCGTCTTTCGATACATCTATTCTGAGACGCGAATTTTTGTTTACGCGTTGTTTTATTGACACAAGTCATTTTGACCTTTTGCGTGGAAGTGCATTGCTTGTTCCGATCTCACTTACAACGATCGCTTGCATTCTATATATATATATATATATATATATATATATATATATATATATATATATATTTATATATATTATATATATATATACATTAAAAAATATATTAAAATCCTTATTTTTTAATTGAAATTGATAGATGCAATTTAAACTATACATTCTAAATTCCTTATTATAATTTTAGACATTTATTTTCAAAGGGCTCTACCATGAAAAAAATCTTGAAGACAAAAATAAGAAAATCTATAAAAACAGATAAAACAACGTCTTTGCACTTACAGAAAAAAACATATTAAGATAACAAAAAATAGAAACATTTTACCAGAGAAAACAAAATACTACTTATTTAAAGTTTTTTTTTATGTGCCCTCTCATTGTCTTCACAATCGATAGACTTGGCAGAATATTATTCATTTGATGAAGGAAGAAGATCCTAATTTGCCATGGAGTGTAGGGACACGGAGATCATCTGAGTAAAGAACAGGTCACATAGCTGAAGGAAGGTTGGGATATTTTTTCTTTCTTCTAGAAGAAGCATTGAAACCAGTTATATTTGTTAGACAACTAAATAGCAATCATCTGCATGGCTTTGTTACTCTCTCCAGACAATCGGGACAGCAAGTTACCATTTTATAGGTTAGTTACCACAGTTTGGGGGAGCATTATGTACAAAGTATTTGGAAAGGAAGGTGAGACGTCGTCGATACTATTGCACTCCAGGAAGACCGCGTTAATTGTGGCAGTGAGTGAGTGATGGTTTCTTGCAGAAGGTAACGTAAAGAATATCGACGGGTCGTTAGCCAAAGAACAAATTTTCTCCTTTAATCAATTTTAATTTGCCTCCTTAAATTTGTCAGAGAAATTCGTTTTTTAGGCTGGGTGCCGAAGGTGCCTCGCTAATAGTGGGAAAGGAAAAGAACCTCACGGGAAGACGGCTACAATAAGCTTTATTTCTTTTCGACTGGCCTATCAACCTAGGTGCAAGCGTAAACATTCGAATTCTGTGCGTATGAATACATTAGAGTTCTGTTTAAAGGTTTATGTTAAAAGGTCTAAAAGGGGCAGCCTGCATCATGGGCGAGGGAAACGTATGCCCGAGACTAACTAATAGCTTCTGGCTGCTAACAGCTTTTACTTGACTAACTCTCTTTTCCCGTCTCTCTTTCTCTCTCCAAATCTTCTAACTAACTTAAAGATAACGATTGTTTTCGCACGCCTTTGGGAAGTTTAACAGGTCAAAGCATACATTGCCTTGTATTTGTTCAGCTTGTAGAGGTTTATCTATCACCGAGACCTTTTTGACTGGCAGCTGTGACTTAGTGTTCGTATGTATTCTATCGATTCGTTTGTCTCATACATATAAATAAACAATATATATATATATATATATATATATATATATATATATATATATATATATATATATATATATATTATTCCTCTGATTTTCTTTGATTCAATTTCCATTAGATGGCATAATATTTCATTAATTAATGCGAGTACCCATTTTTTGTTTCCATAGAACAACCGAGCATCCATTTGTGAATATTCCTCGCTGGGCCTACATATCCTTCAATTTGGGTTTATATAACTGCTTCACTTACGATTTGAGCGCTACAAAGAATCTCCTGCCAGTTATGAAGTAACCTAGATAAAGATTTGAAAGCATTAACTTGGGCTTAGCAGTCTGTTGCAATAATCTCATGATACGCTCTTACATAGCTTTGGAAACTCTACTGGGTATACCTATTTCATCCAATTACTCAATATCTCCAGATAATACAAGCTATACATATACAATGTGTTCACAGGTAAGGTGTTGTGTACAAAATTATTTGGAGTGCTTGTTACAAGCCTAATAGATTTTACATGATACTAATTTTTGAGGCTACATCAGTAAATCTACTCTGCCTTGCAATAGACTTTTTTCGTATTAGTTACATAGATATAACATTATTATTTTACCTCATTATTTTAAAAATCAGTTATGTATATATTCTTCACTTAAGGAGTTATTCTTTTTTATAAACCTCGCTATATCTTCTTTTTTTAAAAATTATTCGTACTGACGTACAAGTTACAAACCTTTGTAGAATTCATCTAACAATCGTTTGTGAGGCTACATTAGGGAATCTACTTTGTCTTGCAATGTACTTTTGCCTTTTTCTTAAAATCGGCGAAAGCTAAAAATTATTATTCCTAGAAATATAGTATTTACACAAGGAAGTAACGCTCTAATACGTCATTAAGATTATTTGTATTTGTATAATTATACGCCTACCTCTTCTAAGCAAAATAGGGTTCACATGTTACTCATATGTAAGGTTTCATTCCTGAACCTATTCTATCTTGCAATGGGCGCTACAAAACTTGCGTGTGCTTGCCTCATTACCTCGCTTTTAACTGTACTGAGCCTCAGCATAGTGGTCTATATTTGATATTAATATATACACGGAATATGCACACTTAACAGGAGTTAACTTGACCTTAATAATTAACTGACTTTGTACATATTTAAATTGTTCAGACTGATATTCTTTTTACATCATCCGACTTTTACTGTTCACCTCTTTAAAGTTACCGAATTTGGGTAGTTCAATAGATTGTCACCTAAACACAATACTACGCTTGTTATTACTAAATTCCTATATTAAAAGCTGTACCCGACGGTATGGCGCGAATTAGTCTTCCTCTTGCTACAGTGTTGCGTATAGAAGTCCGGTGTGTTGAAGTGCGATGTTCTTCCCACTATGCTTATAGTCACTTCGATGATGTCGGGGGGGATAGAGGGCACCAAGCCTACTTTTTCTTGGGCTTATTTTAGGCTTGGTGTTGCCGAAACTTTCTCGTTGTTCGTAGTGCGACTACATTGGCCTTCTTGATCGCAAGATTTCGCAGTCCTTTGCGAAATTTAACTGTTCAAAGCATACATTGCCGTGTATTTCTTCTGTTTTTCCAGATTTATCTATGACGGAGAACATTTTGACTGGCAGTTATGTCTTGTTGTTCGTATGTATGTGTATCCACGTGATATCTGGCAATTCACTTGTCCCATATATATAAATATACAATTGTAATATATATCTTATTTCGTTGATTTTCTTTGGTTTCGTTTCTAAAATATGCATAATATCATTAATTTATGCTAGTACCCATTTCAAGGATTTCATAGATCGACCGAGCATCCATTTATGGAGGTTCCTCGTTAAACCTATCTATCCTTCAATTTGGGTGCTATGGGCCTATTTACCTTAGATTTGAGAACTATAAGTCAATTGTAGCAGGGTTTAACCTCAAATGGCGGGGGCCCAGGATTTGTCCTGATCTCCAATTTTACATTCCAAATTAAAGAGTAAGCAATTCCCAGGAGCGAATTAATTGTTCGGCGCTGTCAATTGTTGCAAAATCCCCAAACACGTAGCAAAATGAATTTTTCTAGTTGACGCATCCTCGGCAATTTGAAATTCCCGATGCCATTGTAGAGATATGTATCACCTCACAAAACCTTGGGAATCAAAATAGAATTTGAGATAATAAATTTAGTTAATATAAACATACATCTGATATATAAAACGGTTACGTAACATGATTTTCGAGCAGCACTAACCCTAAACTCTCACTGCCATTAATATACTGGTTTACGCAGCAGCATGCATGTCGAGGTTGACAGTTGCTTTTAGGAAAAATAGAACAATAAGTTTTTAGAAGACAAAATTCCCCAAATTAAATTCTAATTATTTTATAAATTTACAAAAACCAAAATGTAATATATAGAACACATCTGGAAGCCCTGAATGCATATACACGCCTCGTGGCTACTCATGGGTGGGAAATGATATTGATCCCTTCTTGTACAACAGGTAGGTTTTGGCCTTGAGTTATAATAGTTATGCCAACCGGCAGCAGGGTCAGCCCCGGTAACAGGGGGGTTCTAGACATCAGCAGCAGCAGCGGCCGAGAACCGGTCGAGCGCAAAGAGAAGGAGAGCTAGGTCTAGACCGAGTAAATCTTAATGAGTGGGAAGAGGAGCACTAGGCAATACAAGAAGTCCTCTTTGACCCGACTCCTCTCCCCCTTCTCCATCCCCTCTAAAGGCTTTCTATTGCGAGCTCTGAGGGGTCCCCCTCCCACGCGGTCTAGGTCGGCGCGGTTGACCCTAATGGTATAATGGTGGTAAGTAAATGGTTCGGTTCCCTGCCCCCGAAAGATCTTCGTCGATCTCCCCGTATCACCCCAGCATTAGTTCTGTCACCTCAGCCCTCTGTCGTCAGAGGCTGAGCTGGACGATTTTTCAATTGGATAACCAGGAGCGTGTCCAGGCTGCGGACCCCGGCCTAGAGGCCACGGTAGAGGCACTTAACATCGCCTTTCCCCTGATCCTTGAAAATCAATAGCTACTCGTCGAAGATGACCTGGAACTTCGGGCCGCCTTGGAGGCATTGGAGGTCCATGATCCCCGCCGCCTGGTGTCGCTCCCGAGCTTGATACTACTCCTCCGGAGGAGACCTCTGTTCAGGACGCGCCTCTGGATCCTGAGCTCGAGTCACGGGAGGACGAGGGTGGGCAGCAGGGTAGTGTCTTTGATCCCTTGGCCAAGAATAGAGAGGATCAGCTGCAACGTCAAAGTTGCGAGCTTATTCCTGGCAGTGTGTGTCTTGGGTGCCCCCCATTCTTCTAATAAACTAGATCTGATGAGCGAAAACTAGTTTCGTATCTGAATTCAGTCCCCAAAAATTAGACTGGAAGAAATGTTTTTATGCTTGCCTCAAATTATCTTTAAATAAGTGTAATAGTTCGAGTCACAAGACACAGCAGGACTAATTAAAACAAAAGAAATACCTCCCCAGAACACGTTTAAACGACCTTTCTTACGAGAATACCAGACAAGAATAATAATAGTGTTTTCAGAGTAGCACCTGACTTTCATTCAATTTTTCTACAAAATCGAAAACTGAAAAGACGATCTTGGTCTATCGATTCCACTTGCTAGGCATTAACAGTCTCTCACCAAAGATCTTATATAAAACGAATAGACTAACAGAAAGTGCACAGCAAAACATCATTCAATTCACGAAGAATTAATAAGCATCTAAGAATAGTACACGCGTGGACCTGATTATCAATCATCTTGGAAATCTTCCAAAGACGAACTGCACCCAAAATTAACTGGTAATATAAATTCTTAGGAAGTAAAATAAATACAACTGTTAATGAAATAAGTTCTTATGTACGAGGGGTGGTCAATAAGTTTCGCAATTCGGATATAAGGAAACGAGATATTAGGAAATGTGTTTTATTATTTTTCGATATATCTGCCCTCAACTTTAATGCACTTGCGCCACTTGTCCTTGAGGCTTCTAATTCCCGACAACCAGAAATCTCCCGACAGCTGTTCAATCCACTCCTGGACGGCGAGCTGGACATCTTCATCGTCTCCAAAGCGGCGTCCACGTAGTGCCACCTTGAGCTGGCGGAGTAAAACGTAGTCGCTGGAAACCAGATCTGGATTATAGGGGGGGGGGGGGTAAGCTCCTCGAATCCGCACTCGCGCAGGGCAGCTTGTGAAACTCTGGCCTTGTCGACTTTCACGACGTTGAAGTCGATCATGGGGCGTAAGGTTTCTAGGGACGTAACGGGCAGAGCCTTGGTCATGGCCAAATTGTAGTGGATGATGTTGATAACACTTCCATGTGATATTCCAAGTTCTCGCTCGATTTCTTCGACCTTTACCCGTCGATTTTTGAGGATCATCCCCCTCACACGGGCCACATTGTCCTCCTGGGCACGGCTGACGAGCGTAATCTTCAAGAGATTCATGACCATGGCAGCACTCCCTATTTCAGCGAGCAATGGTTTAATAGGAAGGGGTGGTGTCTATATACACTGCAACCATGCATTCATGGATCTCTTTTGCATTCTTGCCTTCCTTGGTCAAAAATTTGATCACTGGGCGGTGCTCAACCTTCTCCATTGTTAAAAAATTTGTGACTGACGATCTGCCATCAGCTACTGCTTTTTAAATAGACGAGGCAGGAGCGTGCGGCTGTACGCCCTGACTTGTCATAACTTGTCCTAACACCCCCACATACAGCCATCCCCCTTCCTCTCTTTTGCCTTACCGATTTTCAAAACATATTGACCGCCCCTCGTACGTTTGTACTTGGATACAAACATATATTATATATCTACATGGATATGTAACTGTATATATGTAGAAACAATAGACATACTAGTGGCGTAGGATTTCTGATAAACATTGTAATATCACCATTTCTAACAGAAATTGTAGCAATACCCGAGAAATAAATAAAACTAATAAATTTATACTATCTAGTTGGTATTCATTACAAGTAGTCAAACCATATGTACATACAAGATCTCACTCAGCTAAAGGAGTTGAGTAATTTTTATGCAACAGTCATGAATGCACATACACACATATAAAATATCAGTTAAAGCATGTGTCTTCAATTTAAAGGTTGAAGAAAGGTTGATCGCTAGGTAAATACAGCGTAGGCATAGGAAATGAAGGTGAAAAAAGATTACTGGCATTTGCAGCCTGAGAAGATATTAACAATATGAACTCACTTTTCCATAGAAGCAAAGTAAATGATGTAAATAAATGGGCACAAATGCAAGAGAAAAATTTACTCGATTGCATATGCTTCAACAGCAAAGATTTTAGGAAAGGCATGTGGAAACGCTTCTTTAAAATAGAAGTATATATCGCAGATTACTGAGGAGAAAGTTCAAATTAGACCTAAAAAATAAACAGTGCCAAAACTTATGACAAAAAGAACAAATCCACTTTAACAAGTTGAATCAACTAAGTGATTAAGTGAGAGAATCTTCAATTAAAATATACACCTATAATATATTTAAAAATTCATTTTACAATGTGCAACTTTGGCAATATGACCAAATTTCGTTTAACAAATATAGAAGTGAGGCGGCAAAAAAAAACTTTTTGACAAAAATGAAAAATGAGATGGGATGAGCAAATCGAGAAAGGATCCAATATAGAGGCATAAAACCGCTGAATCAACAATTAACACTCAACGAATGATAGTAGTAAAATTATAAATAAGATAATAAAAACACCCAAATGAAAACTAATTGTAAGATAGTATATGGGGTTTGGCTCTTGCTGTCTCGCACGCCGGCGAGCAAGTTTTTAGTCGAGTGCGAGTCTAGTCACGGGTAACTATCATCGCACTATATCGGTTGGTCCCCGTTTTTTTTGTTTTTTTTTAGTCGCCTACGACATTTTTGTTTTGGTAATAACAATGTAACTATTCGGCCGATTCTAATAACATTTGAACTCTTATGTTGTTTTACATTTTATTTCGAATAGTATAATTGCCGAGGTCCTCCCATTGTTAGACCATGAAATATTTTGTTTGGACAATAATATCATAACTAATTCTCCGATTCTAATGAAGATTGAAACCATTAATTTGTTTTACATTCTCTTTCGAAAGATAAAATTACCACAATTCTACCAAGGTGGCCGGGCAATTTTTCGGTAATAACATCATAACTACTACGCCGATTCTAACGAAATTTGAATCCATCATGTGTTTTACATTCTATTTTGACTTATATAATTGTCAAAGTCCTCCCAAAGTTATCCCTGGAATTATTTTGGGGGGGCAATAACATCATAAGTATTTGACCGATAATAACGAAATTTGAAACCCTTATGTTGTTTTACATTCACTTTTGAGTAATATAATTAAAAAGTCATCTCAAGGTTAGCCCAGGAATTATTTTGTTTTGTAAATAACATCATAACTATTCGGCAAATTCCTACGAAATTTTTAATTCCTATATTCCTTTACATTCTCTTTTGAATAATTTAATTGCCAAAGTCCACCCAAGGTTATCCCGTTAATTATTTTGTTTCAGTAATAACTTCATAACTATTTGGCTGATTCTAACGAACTTTAACATCCTTAAGTTGTTTGATATTCTCTTTTGAATGTTAGAGTTTTCAATGTCCTACCAAGGTTATTTCAGGAAATATTGAAAGTTTTGAGGGCCATTAGGTCATAATTCAGTAAATATATGAGCACGCGACCTTTTGGTCAGCAGACCTTTTTATTCTAATTTATTGGTCGGCTATCTTCAAGATGATTCAGTTCCTCATGGATGTGTCGTTTCCATTTCCAAGATTTGAATGCTCACCCATGCATTCTATTCAGCGTGTTCTTGATGTTATCTTGGAATCTGAGCTTGGGACCACTAGCTACCCTCCTTCCATCATGAAGCTGACCATACAACCCTCTGCAGGGAAGTCTTTCTTCATGCATGCGTATGACGAGACACCGCAACCACAGCTGGTGCTTAGCAATGATTGCCTTATTGCTGGTGCTCTTGTTCTCTCCAGTATCAAGACGTGCGGTATTTCCTCTTGCACTGTGATGCCAAGGAACTTTCGTGTGCATTTTATATGCAACGACTCTATAAGCTTTACGTTTCTCCTGTATGTCGTCCACCTTTTACAGTCAAACAGGAGATATGATACACATACCGCATTGTATACCGTCATCTTTGTTCTTAGTTTCAAGTCTTTATTTATATATATTTATATATATATATATATATATATATATATATATATATATATATATATATATATATATATATATATATAAATATATTTATAAGTGATATACAAAGTTTGCATGCGTTGAACACTGACAATGGTTATGTTCAGTACATAGTATCGGCGTTTCCTGCTTTGTCATACGAAAACTTAAAAACAGGAGTATTTGATGGCCCCAAATCCGAAGACTTCTGAGTGATTCTAGATTCGTGAACACCATGAATGAAAAAGGGAAGGCAGCCTAGCTCTCATTTTCTGCCGTTGTTCGTAACTTCTTGGGAAACAAAAAAGCGTATAACTACGAGGATCTGGTTACTATTATGCTTTTAACATATCGTGATCTGGGATGCAACATGAGTGTGAAGTTGCATTCCCTAAATAGTCACCTCGACCGATTCCCAAAGAATCTGGGAGCCGTGAGGGATGAACAAAGGGAACGTTTCCATCAGAATTTGATGAAGATGGAAGAGCGCTACCAAGCTCACTTGGATAGACATATGATGGCCGACTACTGTTAGACGATTAGAAGATATCAGCCAGAGAAGACCTACAAGAGATCGAGTTACAAACGCAAATTTTTGCCCGATTGAAATCAAGAAGAGGTCCTCCAGCCTGATGTACGGTTATTAATAAATTAGCATCTATTTGATTACAGTATTTGAAATCCTAATGTGTAATTCAAGTTTATTTTCATATGCAATAAAATGTTTGTGCAACAAAACCTGCTTTACTATAAATAGGATGATTCAAAATTACTTCAGGGCATGATGATAGGCGTGATAAAATGAAAATTATTGTATAATATTATTCATTGATATTACGATAAATCTGTAGCATTTAGAGAGAATCTGATTTCAGATTTGAATTCAGTATGCTCGAATTAGGTAGGGAAATGTACTTTTGTCAATTCACCAAATACATCGTTCTCCAGTGTTATCTATCTACAGTATATATAAGAGAAAGAGTAATTGGACGGAATTTAACAATGAGACAAGAAACGGATATTCGAAGAGACGAGGATTGAAGATCGCAAAGTATGGCACAATGAAGGTAATGCTTACATAGAATATATAAACAACGCCAAGCGAATAAATTTGAATTATAGAATCAAGAAATCGAACCAGGCTCTCCTTATTAAGGGTCAGATGTTCTACCGTCAAACTACCAGGCAGAGTAAACCAAACCCATTAAAGGCGTCACCCTATCACATGCTACTAGTCAGAGTAAACCAATCCCATTAAAAGCGTCACCCTATCACAACTAGTATTTCTACAGGCTAGAAAACCCAAAGTGATTTTTATACTTTATCTTTGTACACACTCACAATTTAAGGGGTCACTATCTATATCACATACAAAGATTAACTATAAGATCTGCGCGTAGTAACAACCAACCCAGGGCTTCGTCATATTTATCTCCTGTATTTAAAAAACTCATGTTTCTTTTCTCATTGCTTATTTACATCATATTTCTATTTCTCTTGTACTATAGGGTTATGTAGTCTGCAAAACAAGGTATCTGAATCTTTCTGTCTGCAAAAGATCTTTTGAAAGCCAGAAATTAACGTATTATTACATAAAGTTCCCAACTCTAGTTTAAAAGTAAAAAATAATTTTAATGAACAATTTGATATTTTTTCAATAAGACATTTTTGGGGGTTCTTATGCCTGTAAATCTAAAACTAATAATGTCAAGTCCATATTGCCTTATTTCAGTTTATTTGAAAAAATGAGGTAACAATTAAGCGAAACAAATTGTACCATTAAAATGTGTTTTTAAATATACCTACCTATCCTATCCTTAATTAATTAAGTCTACAAAACCAAACAAAATATATTTCTTATAATTAATCAAACAAGAAATTTAGGTAAAATTGCAGATTAGCCATTCAGTGGAGTTTCGAGATATTTCCCATTATAAAGCGTACTTCTTCCCAATAAAGATCGTTCAACAGTTTCTTGCAAACGGTTTTAAATATTTTTTTCAGCTAATTATTAGGAATTGTTAGTTAGTGAAATAATATTCTTAATTACTTAATTATTATTTGTTAATAAAGTTAACGAATGGTTTATTATTTTTTTGTTTTTTGCTGTAGTTGCTAGGATTTTATTTTATTTAAGCATTCATTATAAGAGTTGCTCAAAAAAATTAATGGTTGTTTGGGTAGAAATTCCCCCAAAAGGGAAGGTATGAAGGCGAAGCACTTCCATGGTTTCACAAACTGGTAATTTAAAAAGTAAAAGAAAGTTCATATTAAATAGCTAAAGAAAGAGTAAATGTGAAAGTGTTGGAGGATATATATCGGTAAAGAGGAGGATTTTCATAGAAAAAATCTCGATAATCTCGTCATTGGCTAATCGGTAATTTTACCGAAATTAATTTAATTTACTGGAAGATAAATCTGGTTTATAAATTTCCATTAGGTGGAACGTCATCAATAAATAAATATATGTCAAAGAATTTATTATAATCTTCCTTCTTAGTGGCTCCGCGCATTATATAAAATTTGACATCCTTCCTCATCCTCTCAGGATTTTGAGTGGATGCTCCACTCTGAGGGTCAAAGAATCGTGAGCCTTCCACTTGAATCTTATAAGTTCGGAACCGGGAAAAAGGTACAGTCGTATTAAATGTATCAATGTATCTGGCCAAGTGTCTAGTATAAGTAAAACAAATTTCTTTATCGATTACTCATTCAATACACCCCAATGCACAAACACCGTAATTTCCCTACGTCTATTTTACTTAGATTTTCATATTTTCTCATGTATAGAATTGCAATCTTTACTGATATATGCCTTGCTTCAGGTAAAAATGCATAATAACAAAGTACTAACAATTTTCCTTATGCGAAAATCTTTGTTATTTACGTATTTATAGATGATTTGACTTGCTTTTCGATCTTCTTTTATTTATGTTGATGATGTCAATCCCTGGTGTTTTTTATTTATTTTTTTTTACTTAAATTATCAAATTAATGCGGTATTCGCCTACCACACTAAGATATTTTTTATAATCAACTTGTAGCATAGGAAAATGGATAGTTTACACAAATATTCAAACCACGAATGAACTTAGTAGGTAAACCCTAGCCATGAAGCATTATTAAGTTATTAAAAACTTTTATGATATTTATGACATAAATCTGCATTTCTAAAATATAATGGATAACGGTTTTGAAGAAAACACAAAATATACTTGGTGTTGTTGTTATTCGTTGTAAACTTTAATTTTCTCTTTATATAAAGGATGTTCCATAAAGGGCACCGAATTTGAAAGGTGAATAATAAAAAATATATTTTAGGAAACAGGATTATATCCTCCATACATCTAATGAGTTAAGTTTCTCGTTAAAGAATGGAACACAATATGGGCCATATTTCCTACTGCCGTGAATCTGCATACATTAATGCGCTCCTCGAAATTTCAGATAACTCTCTTAGATGCATTGCTTGACACCTTAAACCACACGCCTCATTTCGGCCTTGGGTTCCAGAATTGTGCTTGATTTGTTGACGTATACCTGTGATCTCAAATAAACCCATAAGAAGAAATCAAAAGTGGCTAGATCGCAAGACCTTGCTGACAATTCTTGGTGATCCTCCAACGATATCACTCGTTGCATAAACCTTTCGTTGAGTAAGTCAAACGTTTGGTGCGAAGTGTAGCTGGTCTTTCCGCTCTGCTGAAATTAGGGGTAGTCAAAACTCTATATCTGCATTTCCCCCATCGGGTTGAAAGAAGAACGGCCCAAGCAGTCCACATGCTCATAAAACACACCACACAGTCGCCTTTAGTGGATGCATTTTCCGCTCTCCTTGCATTATTCAAGGAATTTCCTCCCCAATTAGGCAATTATGTTTATTGACAAATCCATTCAAGTGGAAGTGGGCCTCTTCACTCAAGATGATCTTTCTTACAAAAGTTTCGTTGCATGTAGGTCTCTCCACAACCCAGTCAGCAAATTGATTCCGCCTTCACTGGTAAGGTTACTGAAGCTCTGCGTAAGTTCGATTTTGATCTTTATGAAGAATTTGGTGTAATGAAGTAGTTGTTTATGTCTATTGCTGCAAACGGCGGCGAAGCAATTTTCCCAAACTCAGAGTGCCACTGTGTAACACCACAGCAATTCGTTACTCTGTATTACAAGAATGATTCCGCCCACACGAGTTGGCCGTGGCAACTTGTTTTAAACTTCGTCATTAGTCTGCGAACTGTAGACTCGTTGTGTGCTTCATTTCTCGTCAAAATTGTAGGAAGTGTTTGATCTGTTTGCGTCGCACTTTTTCCGTTTTATTAAAATGTCTTCACAATAATGCGTTGCACAGTTGTAAGCTACTCCCTAACGCACCGCACACAAGTATTATAAAAACTAACAAAATCTATTAAAAACAAACTATGTTTTCTCTATGTTAGACTCATTCATTACTTGTTTCCTTAAATTTTCATATTTTTAAATCCATACATCTTAATTAAATTATTCTTAAATTACCAGTTTTGTATCTTATTGTCTGTCTTTCCTTTCATTGTCTCAAGTGAATCAAAATGCACTGGTTGGCTCACCCGCTTTTATTTTTCTCCTCCTTATAAATCGCTACATCTTTATTATATTACACATATCTAGTAGATTTGAAGCAGAGATCCCCACATTGAAGCTTATGTAAAGCTTTGCGAGCAGCACTTAAAAACCATGATAAAAGCAGACATTCATCAAAACGCATAAGTGTCGCCCAATTCAAATTCGGTGCCCTTTGTGGAACAAGCTTATAAGGTGCTTCCAAGTACTTTCTAGCTTTATTCAGTTCATTCTCAAGGAAAACTACAAGAGAAAATACTATAAAAAAGTACATATAAGCTAATAAAAGATAAAGGACTGCCTCTAAGACAAGAAATCACCAATGACGAAGTAGGAGAGGGACGGGTAAATTCACATTAAGATTTAGCTATAACAGGTAGCAAGGTCAAACCGAGAAGCAGAAGGAGTCAAGGACAGAGACAAAAGGGTTAAAACTATTAACGGATAAAGCGATAGTGTAAAGAGGGAGTTAAGGAGAGACACAAGAAGTAAGTAGATACGTAGGGGAGAGGAGTAAGAAGAGAGGAAGAGAAATAAAATAATGTTAATACAAAATCAATGCAATAAATAAATTGCCAATGAAAATTGGCCCCTCCAAAATTTAGGAATATAAGTCAAAACTAATTTCTTTAAGAATGATTTTTTTTTCATAACAGCATCAATTTTAAAAAGGCCAGGGATAATTAGTTTTGGCTTATTTTCTTAATTTTTTAGGGGGAGGCAATTTTCTTTTTTATGGGCACCCGATTTGTCAATTTATTTATTGCAAAAATTTTCAAGGGGGACTGTTTTAATCGTGTATAAATTATATTGATAAGAAATGAATTACATGCAAAATATTTTAAAAGAAAATCTAATTCGTTACAAAATTTCTAGTAATTAGAATGAATATTTAAAGTTGATTAAATTTAAAGTTAGTTTCAGTTTTAATGAAGCTGGAACAAATATCTCATATTTCATTCTAAGTCCTGTAATTGTTGGTTTTCTGTAAACTAAGCTGATCAGTCAATTATATCGTTTAGTAAGTTTGATTAATAAAAGTTTAGTGCGCCGTTAACTTCTATTTATGTCTCAAACTTTATCTTAGAATGTTTGCTGTTAAAGTAGTGTAAAAACTTTTGAACATGATCTTCGGATGTAACCAATTTAAACGAATTATCAATATATCGTAAATAATAAAAATAGTCCAATGAATTGCTCAATTGGCTTTAAGTTTGAGCTCTTGGATGGACACTCAATAAGAGTGATCTTAATTTCTGCAAACAAATTTTTAGTATTGGTATGCATATATAAATACATTTCTTGTTGTAGTAAATACAGTGTTTATGCAAAAGTTTTGTTACACTCGAATTTTTAATCTTTCACGAGGTTTACATATGTGATAGAAAAGGTCGGTCAAACATATTAGGTTAAGGAATAAGTTCTTGCGTTTTTCTTAATGTTGTGTTGATTTAAGTTTTGTTGACGTGATTTGTGCACATATTAAGAAACAATAATAAATAATGAGAGCCAAATTTGCAAAGGTTAGGCTGCGTCTCTTAACAGCGTAGACTATTAGGATTTTGCTTAGGCTACGCTTTGAAGTTAAGTAACAAGTCATTGCGGTTTATTTAAAAGTTGTGTTCATTTAATTTTTGTTCTGTACTCTCAAAATGGAATGTCAAGTTGAAAGAAAGGCGCATTTTCGACACTTGTTGTTATTCATTTTCAATCGAGAGGGGAACAATGCAACCAGCCAAAGCTCGTCGCGATATTTGTGCTGTGTACGGAGAAAATGCTTTATCAGAAAGGACAGCTCACTGGTAGTTTTCACGTTTCAAAAACGGTCATTTCAATCTTAATGGTGAAGACCGTTCTGTTAGCCCCATTAAGTTGGATGAAGATCGATTGAACAACCCCTTCATGAAAATCCTAGTCAATCGACTAGAGAATTGGCTGTACAATTGGCGTGTGATCAGAAAACTGTAGTGAATCACCTTCATTCGATGGCGAATGTTTAAAAACTCGGCGCATGGTTTCCGCACGCTTTGAGGGAAAGCAAATAGCTTCAACACTCCACGATTGCCGCAGGTTTGCTTGTTCGTCACAAGGCTACTCGTGGATATAAGGATAGATTTCTTCACCGCATCAACACTGGCGACGAAAAGTGGTGTGTTTATGTCAACATGAACCATCGAAAACAATGGCTTAGCCCCAATAAAAAAACACTTCTGCGATTAATGCAAGGACTTCATCCACGAAAGACGATGCTGTGTGTGTGGTGGGATTGTAAAGGTATCATTCTTTATGAGCTTCTTGCGAACAACAAGATTGTCAATGCAGAACTCTGCGTTCAAATAATATATTCTCTTGCCGAAGCTATTCGTGAAAAGTGACCTTATCGACGTTATGGAGTCCTTCTGTAGCACGACAATGATCGTCCTCAAATTGCTAATATGACAAAATATTCCATCCAAACGCTTAATTGGGAAATCCTGCTGCATCCTACATATTCGCCAGACTTAGCTCCATCGGATTTCCATCTGTTCCGATCGCTCTCCCACAATTTTCACGGCGTTTCATTCAATACTGATGAGGAATTAAGAAACTGGTTAGACGAATTGTTTGAGTCAAAATCTAGAGATTTTTATTGCAGAGGCATCGAAAAACTAGTTTAACGTTGGGAAGAAGTCGTAAATAACAACGGAGAATACATTATTTATTAGATTGCATATTGTTATCAATTAAAAATGAAGTTTTTCTAAAATTGTTTATGGTAATGAATAAATTTGATCAAACCACAAGAACTTATTCCTCAACCCAATACTTAAAATGCGACTTTTCCACCCTGTTATCGCAAGAAGGATCCACCTCGAAGTCATTTACACGTAAGACTGAAACCTCCTCCATTATTAGTATTGTAAAGTTCCCCCTTTTGTTCTAAGCCTAGTTACATTAATCAATTCATTCCATTTGAGAATCCCTTCTCATAATAATTATAAAGAGACTGTTTCAATTTAAATAATTGCCATTTGCCTATTATTATTCTAATTTATAATCGTTGTAAATAAAATTATTTTTTGGTTGTTTCATATTTAACTAACCTTGAACGATACTCTCGCCAACCATTTATGCACTGTCTTTAATTATTAGGGATTTGAAACCCAACGCCTCAATTGTGACCTACTACTCGGTCGTTAATACCAGCGAACAGTACTTAAACGGTTAAGTCATCCCTACATATAATATAGGAGTAGTGTATGGTATAGAGTGATTGTACCACGACATATTATATATATATATATATATATATATATATATATACTACTTATATATTATAAAAAACTGGTGGCGTGTGTGTGAGGTCTATTACATAGTAAATTATTTTATTTGATTTACATCCCCTTTGAGTTTTAGCAGTTCTCTCTCATTATTGAAGTTTTTTTATTTTTTATAATTTGTCTGAAGTACGTTTAAGTTAGTTCTAGATTAATGGGATTTATATTATTATTTGTTACCCCTCTGTGTGTTTGTGTATTCAAGTTACCGGAATATTTGAGTTAATCCTAAGCCGGACTAGAAAGATTAACCCATCCTAACTGTGTACGAAGAGTTATAGAGTTCTTTTAGTGTGATAATTTTTGAATATTTATTTTGGGGAAAAGTTAGGCTTCACGTATATTGCTGGGTAATTTTGTAACGTTAATAGTGTCGTTCGTGTGTTACGTTTCCCCTAGTAAGCCAACAATATGTATTCTTCGTTTGGTCGTTTCAAGGGACAAGGAGAGTCGTTGGGCCTGTCGGGCCGAAAATTATTAAGAATATTCAGGAAAAAGCGAAAAATGAAAGAGAAGAGAGAAGAGCGAAGGAACAAGAACTAAGAGCGCTCGAAAAAGAATTAAGAGAAGTTGAAGAGAGAAGAGCAAAAAAACTAAGAGAACAAAGAGAGGTGGTAGAACGTTAGATAATAAGGCAGCATAAACTGAAACTACGCCGTAATCAATTAGAGTCAATGTCAATTAACTCCCGGACCGAAACTCCACAGTCCCCATCAGTAACATTATCCGTTTTTAAAGAAGAAGATTTGGGATCATATCTTACGCATTTCGAGAAGATTTTTGAAATCAATAATTGGGACATCGAGGTAGATGATGTCACTAAATTGGTCCTCCTCCTAAACTCATAGTTGAGAGGCATATTCATTTCGCTTTCATCATAGTCCAGTGTGGACTACCCTACCCTGAAGTTTGAACTCATAGCTGCCGTAAATATGACCCAACACCTCTATCGTGCCCGTTTCTTTCACGAAAAGATATGCCTCGTTCAGACCTTTCGCGATTTTGGGTATACCCTCCAGAAACACCTCCAATCTTGGTTAGATCCCTGTAAACTCCCCCAAGCGTACGAGTTCCTTCTGGACTTCATCCTAGTAGATAAAGTTTTAGCCTCCCTGACCCACAAAATCAGTGCCTTCGTTAAGGAGAAGCGCTGCTCTACGTTCAAAGAATTCCATAACTTGTACCCTAAAGTTAATAAGCAGCCTCCCCCGTCTCCTCCCAAGGCCCCCTCTAAGAAATACCCCTAGACTGCTGAAAGTTCAAGGCTCCTCGAAACCCAGGAACCTCCCTCCTTCTGAAACAAGAGACATTAAACCCATAATTACCACTCCCCTCGTATTGTTATTCCCTAGAAGGCAGATAATCTGTTTCACATCTTGAATAGAATGTCACGTACGCACGAGCTGCCCTCAAACTTCTCAATTCAGAAGCCTCTTCTCCCATCAGGTACACCACGTTAGTGAAAATTATGCTTCTCCCGTCTCTTCAAGATAAGACTACGTCTCTCTCGACGACCAACAACTCCGGTCACCAAGTAATTTTTCTCTTTAATAAGAGCTTCCCCGGTGGTTTGGAATTTGAAAATGGAGCCATGAACGGATGCCGTGTGTCTACCCTTGTGCGTGACACTGGGCGGATAGGCATCGTGCTATCCGAGAATTTACTTCCCTCAGTCAGTCCTAACAACCAAAAATTCGCTGAGTTCCATGATTACTTAGGCCGAGGTAATCACTATTGTGAAATGCCAAATCAAATGTGAGTATTTGACTGTTTGGTTCGAAGTAGTAGTAGCCCTAATCAGGTTTTACTCTGTAATGATTGGTCAGAGCCCCAGGTTACGAGTAACACGGTAGCACAACCCGTGCTAACCCGTCCTTAGGCCGCTAAGGCTTCCCTGGAACCCTTTCCTTTAGAAAACCCTGTCGTTTCGGAGATCAAAAAAAGGAGTGTGCAACTCTCCTCCCCTTTGGGAGAAATCCAAGACTCACGAGCAAGAGTCTTCCCGTGCTGGAAAAGCATCTCATACTATGTCAAAGATGAGCTTTTACATCGTCAATTTTCCGAAGGAACCTTATCTGAAACACACACCATGTGTGTTGCCCTCTCCCATGTCCCCCGAGTCCTCTGGATTTCTTACGAGAGTTTATTCTCCAGTCACTTTAATCATAATAAAACCTCTGAGGTGCGGTGACAGAAATTGCGGCGTACTGAAAATCAGCGATGCCTGCCAAAGGACATTTGCAAAAGGGTGCTTCAAGCCAGCCCCCTTTCAGAAAAGCCGGATCATCTCGGAACCTTTTTCTCGTGTGGTCATTAATATTATTGGCCCCATTTATCCCGCGTCTAGTGAAGGACACAATTTCGTCTTCACTTTGGTAGAGTTCAGTACCCGTTTTCCTGAGGCAGTTCCCTTCAACACTAGAACGTCCGGAAAGGTGCACCACCTAGAGCGACCGAGCGTTCATTTTAACCGCACTTTCTCTCTTTTTTTTAATACGCTTATATTTATATCTCTGTAGACATATCAAAGTCATATATGCAATATGAGATAAGAAATTAATATTATTTAAATCAAATTTTAATGATGCGATGCATTTCATAAATCATTGATGTAATTATAAAATAGGGAAAAATGTATTTAATAAAAAAACGAAATGCAATTAATTTAAATTACAGAAATGCTATTCCTTTTCATTAACAGTAAGTAAATAACTTTATGATTCAAACATTCTTACACATAAAATAATTTTTCCATAGATAGTTAATTGTTACAATTAGTGCAAAGTACTTTCTTCATCACTTTGCTTGTACATTTGCCACATACAGCTCTCTTTCATTTGTAACAAGTTTCAGATGTTTTAATTTTAATCCAACTTCTCTAACGATTCATCGTCATCGCTACTATTATCTACAACATCGCTATTCTTGAAGTTTAGCTGCAGTTATTGAGTTAATTGTTAGAGGAATTTGCGGCGGGGAATTTTCTGTCGTGTAACTTCTCTGTACAGAACTACTGCATTGCTGCCAACTTGAGCAAAAATGTTATAAAAAACTTGCATGGGCCATCTCCACGAAACACATTTTGTGCTGTACTTTCGAGCCATTCGATCTACCATATCTACACCATATTTTGTAGAGTTATAAAATTTCCCAGTTTCAGGAATTTTCTTTCTATCATCCCCAATTGCAACAGTTTTATGAATGGAGCTCAGTAAGAGTACATTTTTGGTGGGTTTACCTTGATACACTGTAAGTGTGCATTGATTGTTCTTCAATATGTGTGAATTGTACCGGTTTTCACGAGTTTTTCTAATGGTCTCTGGAATTTCTCTTCTAATACGATTTATTGTACCTACGATACTCGACTTTTTGTCTGTAGTTTATCAGCTAGTTTTACTGACGTGAAAAAGTTATCATTCGTCACATTTCTACCTTCTCCAATGTATGGTTCTATTAAACGAAGAACCACGTATTCGGAGAGTGGTTGATGTGGAGGACGAGCTTGATCTTTTCCAATGTACGGGAATCCATTTACCAAGTAGTTAGACTTTACATCGGCTGCTAACCAAAATTTGATACCAAACTTATCAGGCTTGCTGGCAATATATTGTGTGAATGGGCACCTAGTCTTACATGGGAACAACTGCTCATCCACTGCTATATTGCCGCTTGGTTTATAGTAAGCAATGCAGTCCTATTGAATCTTTCACAAATTTGGGATACCATAGCAAATTTATCTGTTTTCAATCGAGCAGATCGTGTTGATCGTTTATCGAATCTGATGAATTTCATGATTTGTTTGAAACGCATTCTTGTCATTGATTTGTCGAAGTATGGAACACCCTATTGTTTTAACCAGAGATTTTCCACTGATCGTCCTTTAGCTAGAACTCCTCGTGCAATCATGATGCCTATAGTAGCATAAACCTCTTCACATGGTATAGTTCAAGAGTCACATTGCAATTGTCTGCGAGCTTCCGTTTAAGTACAGTTTGGTATGTGCTTGATAATGAAATCATCAACCTAAAAGAACTCAGAACATTACCTTAAATCATTTGTCGTTTTGCAAGTGGTGTAGGCCCAGGTAATTCTGGATGAATATTTTGAGCTCCAAATCTTCCTGTGTCATTTTTATTTGATTCAATAATTTCCTACTGTGTACCATCCTTGCCGGTGAGAACTATCCCAATTTTTTCTAATCTTACTGTTGCAGCACGTTGAATGCTTTCATTCGTTTCACGTCCTCTTTTCTTCTCTGAAAGTAACATCGGAATGATTCTATCAGTCTAAAATTATAATTCAGAATATTTCTATATTATAGTAAAAGATAAGCTGAAATAATAGCAGTAAAATATAGGAAAAATCAAGTTTTCAGAAGTGTATACGAATAAAATATCGAAACAAACAAATAAAATCTTATTTTCATAAAGTAAAGTTTATTACTATCAATTATAATAACTAGTGGATGCTGCCTTACTGGCCCGATCTGCTAGCTTGGGGGTAATGCCCTATTATATAATATATACGTATCGTATAATATATTATATACACTATATATATACCTATATACTGTATATGTTTGACTGGATCTGCTGGTATATATAGAAATCTATATATTACTAAATACACGTATATGTACACAAGTTTGTATATATATAGCAAAAAGCGGACAGACAGACAAACAAATATCTGCTCAATTATGTATAGGTGTGAGTTGCTATTGAATAAAATATATTTTACTCACCCAAAACATCAGTAACCAGTGACGAAGGTCCTACGTGCACAAGAGTATTTGATAATCTTCTACGTCCTTTCAAACTTTCACTATTTGGCATTGCATCATCTTCAGACTCAGACGATGAATAATATATGGAGTATACCCCTCCTCACTGGTGTGAGATAAATTATCAGCTTCAGAGTCAGATTGAGGAATTGTTCTCAAAACAATCAGAATTTCACTAAGGTAAATAGTTATTTTTTTAGACATGTTTGCAGCACGACAGTAGAGCAAGCAATGATTAAGAAACTGTCACGTAACCCTTTGTATCAGCGTTGAAGCATTTCAACAAGAATTAGCATGTTCCTACAAGTCTATGTACCGAAAAAAACATACGGTTAAATTGACCGCTCGGTCGTTTCAGGTATAGCATTTCAAATAAAAAAAGCTATTGGAGTAATTTTTTAAATATTTCAGCTCAATACACTTCATCATATATCAGGAAAAGCAGTTAATCTCAATTTTGTTGAGGATAAAATATATGAGATACATGCATTTAAAAATAAAAATGCGGTCAAATTGACCGCAAAAACGTGGGCCGAAGCTATTACTTCCATTTTTTTCTCGGATAGTACAGTCCTAAAGAGGTATTGTTATATGGAGAAATATAAATTACCTCCGAGCTTATGGAGTATGTCGGAAAGCTCCTCTGTTTACCACCCATATCACCAGGCCTCAAACTGATTTAGTGAAACGCTAAATCCATCATTGAAAACAATCCTCAGATTATTGTGTATCGTTCAGCCCCGAGAATGGCACCACTTTTTACTCGTGGTACTGTTTGCGTGTCGTGAAATCCCCCATTGGTCCTTAGGATTCGCCCCCTTCGAAATACTGTATGGCCGTAATGTTAGAGGCCCCTTTGCTATTTAAAAGGAACTTTTTACAAATTCCCGACTTAATTACGAAATCCAATCCTCCTATTCTTACCTCCTAAACCTCCGAAAGCGTCTCGAGATATGTGCCGACATCGCGTACCAAAATGCTGAGGTTAATTTGGAAAGGTATCTCACTTAATTCGATTTAAAGGTGAAAGAAAGAAGATTTAAGCTTCGAAAGGAGGTTCTGTTGATACTTCCCACGGATAGTAACAAACTCCTGAGCCGGTGAAATAGCCCCTTTTCCGTTCGAGAGGTAAAAGGAACAGTGAATTACTTGATTCAAACCCCTCAGGAGATAATGATTTCCACATCAATATGTTAAAAAAAATATCACCACCTTGCGTATATCAACAATATTGTGGATCTTAATGGAGAGTCCCCTTTGGAAGCGGTGTATTCGGCTGACCCCCTCAATGTCGTGTCATTAGTATGCATTTAACAAGATAGTGATTACCCTATCCCATATTTACCTTCATATCCGGAATCATCATCCTTTCGGGTTAGTCACTGCCTGTACCAACTATAATAGGATGATGCAAAGGATTGTGGATGACTTGCCGCACGTCTCCTTCTACTCCGACAACCTTTATGTTGCTACCTCTACATGGGACCAACACGTGATAGCTCTCCGCAACCTACTTCTAGGTGTCGTCAGCACAGACTCACCCTTTTCCCCAGTAAGTGCCACTTTGCGTTCGATACTATTAAGTATCTGTGCTTCAATGTTGAGAAAAATCAGATGGGCTTCCAGGACAGTAAAGGTCCGAGCCATGGTTGAGATGCGCCTTATCCGCAAGAAGAAACAGCTCATGTCATTCATATGATCGGCCTCCTTTTAACCTAGATTTATCCATAACTTCACATCTATTTCCGCCCTTTAAGTGCCCTCCTTGAGAAGAGATCCCCAGATCCCTTTTCATGGAATCTCGAAGCTACTGCTAGATTCCAGCAGTTCAAGGACAAGCTAGCGCTCGCTCCAATTTTGAGGCTTCCTAATTCCTCTAAACACTTCGGCATCCAGAGGGATGCGAGTGACAAAGAAATTGGATGCATGCTGCTCTAATCCTTTGACAAAGTTGAAAGCCACCCGGTGGCTTTTACGCGAGCAGAAAGCTACTGCCCCGTGAATGTAATTACTCAGTAATAGAACGGGAAGCTTTAGCTATAGTATGGAGTATTACTAAGTTTAGCATGTATTTAATAGAGAAAGAGTTTATTTTCGAGACTAACCATCGCCCTTTGTCGTACCTCTCAAATACTAAAAGCAAGACCGGACTTATAATGCTATGGCTTTTGGTTTTTCTAACAATATCCGTTCAAAGTTTGTCATATACGTGATACCGAAAATTGAATAGCTGATAATATTAGCTAGAATCCACTAGCTGAAAATGCTGGCTAATCCACTAAATTATAGGTTGAATGTACCCCGTGTTCTAATCATGTATATATATATTTTTTTTTAACTCTGTACATATATCTATGGTCTCTGTAGATATTTATTTAATATAGTGTTTATTTTATTTGTGTGTGTTTTTGTTCCACTACCCTTTTAAACAAAGTTCTAATTTTTTATTTTATTTTAAATATTGCGGTTAAGACTAGCAGAATGAAATCTTCTCCCCCCAAGGATAAGTAGCGGGAGCAAGAGGAACCTATACAAACCTAGTAAAATCAGTAGAGCAGGAATGGGAAAATGAAGGTAGGTAGAAATGCATGAAGTTTGCGTGAGAACAAATTATTGATAACACTGGTCAACACACTTTTTGCTGATGTATGTTTTCAGGTTGTTTCTAACTAACATTGACAGGCTGATTTCAAACATGGCATTCATTTTTTTTCTAACACATCAGGTTTTCATTCAAAAGCATATTTCTATTTTAAGACGTACTGCATGTATTTAGTCGGTAAAGATAACTTCCTAAGTGTTACATCTTCAAACCATAACTTAAAATGTCAACAGAATTTGAAAGGATAAATACATTGTAAAATACAGGTTATTTTTCTCATATAATGAAGAAAACACAAGCAATCGTACACATACCTATACATTCCTGGAAGAAATTGTCGCTTGTGAGGGTGTCTAGAGTAATGGATGTTTACACAGTCTCGTTAAATCCAACAACAGTATCTTGCCATCATATTGTGTTCCATCGGCCTTGATATCTCTCCTCAATAATCTTAATTTCTTGATAAAAACGCTCTACTTGTGCATCACTCACTTTGCCAAGATTAGGAGGAAATTCATCAAGATTGCTTTTGAAGAAATGATCCTTTATGCTCATGTTGTAGCCTGAACGATGAAAGCCCTTAAGTAATAATGTCTCTAACAAATCCTTGTAGTTAGCAGCCTTTTTGTTTCCAAGAAATTCTTTTGAAAACAGACACAAATGAATCGATGCTCATTTTTCTATGTCAGTTATTGAACTTGAGAAGTTTTGGTTTTTGATTAACTCTCTAATTTGTGGCCCATCAACAACTCCAGCCTTTATTTTATCATAACTTAAGCCAGGAAATATTGTGCATATGAATTTGAAACAGTCAACCTCCACTGTAGGAGTTTTCGCAAATTGTTTCATCAGCTCTTATTTAATATGAAGGAGTGGAAAAATGATTTTCTCTCGCTCAACAATTGTTGTTGTATTATCTTCTTCTCCCAAACAGTCAACGTTTCACTACTGGCTAGAGTTTCTGTACCCAATGTTTTTCATTAACTCAGGTGAACCATAGCACAGGAATCACAGATATTTTGTATAGCCTACTTGTTGGCCAATTAAAGAATTTACCATTTTTAGATCCACACATATGATCCATTTGTGTTCATCATATTTGAGTAAACCTAATACAGATCTTATGTGTTCATGCTCTTCTTTTAAATGGACAGAGTGACTAATACGAATGGAATCTAACAAGTTTTTCCATTATTGAGTAATACATATTTTATACTTTTCTTGAACTATCTTTAAAAAAGTCTTCGTTTAACAGTCCCGCTTCGTCAAAATGTTAACAAAATCTTTTTCAAAATGCCAAGATGTCTCTCCCCCTGTTCTGATAAAAAGTTACATTTGTTTTTCCCTGCAACAAATACATCTCTTTTAGTCTAGAAGCAACAACTTCTGCTAACTCTTTTGACAGGCTTAGGTATCTAACTAAATCACTTAGTTCTAATTGGCTGAAGTTTTCCACGTTCTTGGGTTGACGTATATACAAAGCCTGGATCACTGTTAAGTTAAATGCTTACAAGAGATTCACGTATATCACTTACATCTTCCAGTGAAGGAAGTTCCTTGAATACAGGTACTGGAATTTCATCTGAATGAAGCGCTGGACAAATTGCTGAATCACTATTTGGGTAACTTATTTTATGTCGCGTTTTCTTGCCTTAACTAGAATTTTTTGTGAGACAAAAGTAGCAATCGTTTCATGGACATGGCTCCCGCCACACGATGATAGGAATGCCAAATTCTAGTTGTTTCCTTGTGCTCTTTTTGCCCTTTCGACACATATTTACAAACATTGTGTGGGGCCACGGTTTATCCTGATCACCTAATTCAATCTTAAAGTAAGCCAAGTATGCTCTTTTTACAAAGATACTAATGTTTATTCTTTGAGTTTGGGCAGTAAACCAACCACATATATTGCGAAACGAGTCAGGGGAATTCAAACATTTCCTTCGTAATGAGGTCATACTTACTGAATGTTATTTCATAAAACAAATCAGAAAAAAAACCCAAATTATATTATACAAAATTGCTTTATATATCTAGATATGCATAAAGAGAAGTCTAAATACATAGATAAAATAAAATAAGAAGAATACCAAACGCCTCCACTTCCATTCACTTGATCGTAAGATAGCCTGCTACTATGAGTGGGAGCAATATGGACCAGTCCATAGATGAAAAAATTGACACGATAAAAGAAAACTATTGCCATTTTTAAATTAAGTGACCCCAAATTACCCAAAAGCAAGTCTCAAACTCAAGTCAGCAAAAAAACAGTTAAAATTTGTTGACCAGTGTAATAGAGGCACCATGAGTAGTATCTTATGCTCTATGCATATAAAAAGAGGCAGCCAGCGTAGTACTATGGCGTGAAATGGGCCCTGGAAGTCATGGCTACGGAGAAGAAGGGGATCTACAAAAGTGGAAAGTCGTTGAAAACACGTCTGGCCTTCAGGAAACAGGTCACATGCATAACAATTGCCCTAATTCTTTGCTGGGGAGAATCTACCACCGCGCCAGATCCAGTTGGGCATATCTAGCTGAAAACGGAGCTACGATACATGGGAGTGTTGGATGAGGCAGTAAAGAATTTTTCATGACCAGGGGTTGTCCACCGTCAGGAAAAATGAAAGAAAAACGATGTGAGGGTTGAGTGTATGAAAAAGAATTTGAAATTAACGCGAAATGGAGAGTTAGCCTCTCGGCAAACATCCCTCTTTTAATGAGAATGAAATTTGTCTGTTAAATCAGCAGGGATTGTGTGGAATTGTTTCCGCGCCAAGCCTGAACTCATCGCCAGACCTTTTTTTGGCTGACATAACGTATAAATCCCCAGTTAGGTACCTTTTCAGAAGAAGCGGCGAGATTGTGCGAAACGTTGTATAACTATTATTGCTATAGATTGTGTCCCAGGATTGGGGGAAATAGTAAGCAAATTGGAAAATTAATGAGTAGTTGAAGCTTAGGGGTTCATCAAACTTGTGTCGACAGGGAAACTCGCTAATCTCCTCTTTGGATGTGCTATCTCTGCCACGCCACATTTGAGCTATAGTAGAATAGCGTAATAAAAACTGGAAAAGGGTAACTAGCAAAATCCTTTTGGGAAAAAAAACAAAGAGAATTCTTGAAACTCTTCGTATAAAAGAATGCTGTTCAAATATGAGAAGGAGAGCTCGTCTATAATGAATTAAATAGTGGGTGCGAGAATGTTCAAGTGGAGGTCACCCCATGCGGAGAGCCTGTTTTGAAAACAAAATGAAATAAGATTCTATAAAGATTGATGATAAGGTTACGGATATAGTTAGAGGAAGGAATGTCATATGGAGTGATTTAAATTATATATATTGTGGTATCATTCTCTGAATTGGAGGATAACAACCTCATGAAGGTCGTTGTAAAGATGTAAAAGAAGCCATGTGACTGATACTTGGACAAAGATGGCTACTCTGCCGTATTCGCAATTGTTCCGAGCCTAGGATGTGCAAAGAATACGACGAGAAATTATAGGGACCTAATTGCAACCCAGGTTCAGTTTCTCGACTAGAAGACAAAAAGGATTGATAGTTTAATAGAAAAAACTATGCTTTGCCAGTTACATTGTAAACCAAGGAAATTCACAAAGACCTATGGGAGAGACGAAAGGGAAAGTAAGATCAATCAATCTATGATTTAGCGCATTGACCTGAGGGCAGGAATAGGCTGCCCAGGTGATTCAGATGAACCGAAGACGTAAGCTACTCTATGACCACGGTGAGTTTGATCTGGAAGTGTTGGATTAAATTAGTTCTGGGCACTATCTTGTAGTCTAAATTGATAATTGATAGGTGAGTTGCATTTTGAGTGGAAAAGGTATTGGAAGAGGAGGGGAGAAAACCTGGCAAGGTGAAATAAAGAAAAATAGCAGCAGAGGGAGACGACTTTAGGTAAACGGATTTGCAGTGTGAATGGTGTTTTCGGGGAACCTAAGATAGTGGGTGATTGAGAGGTCTTTGCTAAGCTAGTTGGCAAGTGCATAGGGGATTTGGGTTATGGAAAAGGCTTGAGAGACTGGGGGCTTAGGATGGGGCTGGTAAGTAGGAGATTTAAGTAAAGACTACACGTGTTATTCTGTTGGGGTCTGGTGAGTGGCAAATTAGGTAGATGTATGAGGAAAGCGTTTCAGAGAACGGATTCAGAAAAGGCTTAGGAGATTGAGCAATTCTTTTGACATGGGTGGTAGGGATTTTAGCTCTGCCTCTAGATGGGACTAGGATATTAAAGAGGCCTGCGCGGTTGGAAATTTGAGACAGACCTGGGAGATAGGAATATAATGGATGGGCATTGGTGGTGGTAGGGGTGTTCTGGAACTGTGAATTTAAAGACTAGTTTGGCGTGGAACTGTTAGGAGCAAATAAAGTGGAAATGTAGCTGGGAGGAGCAAAGAGATTCTCCATTACTTCTTCTGCCCAGAAGAATGGGTACATTTTGGATACCTGGTTAGAAATTGCATCCATCTCCGCCACAAAGATTCTGTCCATTGAAGTTTTGGAGCACAGCGTGATAGTCAGACCCAGTAGCAAGGACGATATAGAGTTCTTCCATGTTGCTTAGCTGGATGGGTGAGCTGAGAAGCTTAAAAAAGTTACTTCCATTTATGAAATGGATTTGAAGTTCTTCCACCTGTCACTTGGTTTTCAAATGAAACTGTGGCTCAGTTTAGGTAACTCAGGGACTGTATAGTTGTGGGTAACGGAGCTGACTAATTCTCAGTTTTAGGGGGAAAATCAATTAAAATAAGTTAGCAAGGAGCGAGCAAAGGCGATAACATGGTTGGGGCAAAATATGATACAGATGGCGCGCGTGTGACAAGAGAAAATTGAGATAAGGCTTTCTTTTACAAACCGAGCGGCCATGGTGAGCTCGTACTTGTTCATATACTCTTGAGCAGTTAATAAGTCTGTGTATTGTTTGACTGCACTTCTGTCTACAATTTAAAGACTAAGCAGGGGCAGGAGAAAACTGGGTGATCTAATAAGTAGTTTGGTGTGAGAAGGTTTGCTCAATAAGACAGTGAAATTCAAGTCAAGACTTCGGGAACAACGCCCCCATCTTTCGATAGGTGAAGCTCACATGCTCGGAGTTGTGGCATTTTATTATTATGTGAGGTTTATATATGCTGGCAGACCTCACAATTCCAGTAGGGTTAGAGGCACACCTCAATATATGCGATGGGGTGGCACCATGGCGGTAAATGACAGAAACAGTCTAGGAGTGGATGGAGAATTCTTCAAAGAGGTCATCCACTGAGAATTCCTGAAATCCCCTGACAAAGAACTTGGCAGCAATTGGGTCGTGGGTGTTTAGTCAGGGTGAATGCACACATCAGTGTTAATCGTAATAAACGGAAGGATTGGGCAACAGAGACTTAATAATAACGACATGTCCGGACGGGTCCAAACATAAAATCTCTATATTGTGGCTTTAGTATGTTCTGCCTGAGATAGACTCTTATGACTTCAGGTTAAAAAGATCGATAAAAAGGATGGTCTCATAATCAGAGAGCAATTAATAGGACATACCGAGATCGAAGCTGTCTACAAGAAGATATGGTGGACGTAAAGAGGTCACTTTGTGGTACATGTTTGTTTACTGGTAGTAGATTGAGTCGAAAAGAGGTAAGAGGTGTACTCGGGTTTTTTGCTCATGTCTAGAAAGGAGTGAGGGGGTGTTAAGGTTAATTAGTAAGAGCAATGGAACGGGAATGAAAAAGAGATAGGAATAGGTATCCGTATAATTCGTTGTATTGTAGGTCAGGTTAGTAGGGGTCACTGAGTCTAAATATTTGTTGGCAGAAATTTGCCGCTATAGATCCAGTTAGGATTTTATTTTTTTCCATGCACTATTTTTTTATTTAAAAAAATGAGGAAGTCAGCGTTATTGACACTGTTAAGCACTTCAACCGAGATAATAGGGTTTGCTCAGTAAATTAGTCATTTCGTATCTTGTGGTACTAAAAATATTCAAACAAAATGGGCACCACTTATCCGTTAGCCAAGTATCTGGTACAGTGCTGCCAATTTATAAGGTTACCCCCGGTGAGAGCTCAAGCCAAGGCGATTATAAGTCATCAAGCTGACCAGCGAGAGGAAAGGAAAGCATAGAAGCAGTAAGAAGAATAGAAGGGTAAAAGTAAATTAATGAATAATTGAATTCATTTGGAGAGTAAAGCATGAAAAAAGTCCGATTGGTACTAGAAAGGCTTGCTAGCGTCTCACTACGAGAGGCAGCCAGCCTAGCAAAGACCACGGATAAGGAGAAAGATTTTCTGTATTATTTTGCTAAAAAAAGCAATGAAAAAGGAATTCGTAAATACAATAAATGAACAAATAACCCATTTTAATAATAAATCTTTCTATTTCCTCGCCTTTTCAAATCTCTCCATTTTAATAAATCTTCTGTCGGTTCCTCCTTTTAACACATCATAATTCCACAGGCGTGCTGTCAGAATAATCAGGTCGTTTTTAGTGATCACCATTTAGTCTTGCAATGATATAAAGCCGTCAATATCTCAGTTAAGTACATCTTTTTCTAAAACTCCACCATTTCTCTCTTCCACAGGCAGCATTGTACTGTTGCACATCAACACAACCCATAGTGCCCTTTCACATTTTTTTGTATATCATAGCAATGGATGTGAATCCTTCCTACAATTTCAAGTTTTAGGCAGGAACAGTTATCCAACAGAGGAAATTATGCAAAAATATAAGCCTTTGAAGTTATCTCCCCTGATAGGATGTTAATTGCATCTAAAGTGGGGAGGAAGGCTCTATATAAAAATTATTTTTACATGTGTATTTTTTTCCAGCGAGATATTTTTATGAAGAAACCAGAGGAGCGGCTTCGGAACTTCTTTGTGCAGGCGGAGTTTGCCCTTCGCAGGAAGAACTTTAATCTGTGTACTACGGCCTACCCTGCTCTAGCAACGGAGTTTGGGTACAAGAAAAATTAAAAGATTTCCATTACATATTCCCGAATAATTTTTTCTTGACTTATTTTTGTTCATATCTATACTTAGTTTCTAGGCATAAATTCAATTTTTTTTAGCAGAATTCTTCTCATATACCGTTAAAATAATCCTCACCTCTTTTTTTTCGATCTAAGTTTTCTCTTATATACTAACAATACAACTCCCCAAATCGTCACGCCATAATTCTAACTCATTTTATGAAAACGATTTCTATTTTTTCATTTTTAGTGAGTAAAAAGTATAAGAAAATGGTACCTCTTAGTAATTAATTGAATAAAAGCTTCAAATATATGAAAAACCATCACAAAAGTCTGTTTCTCCAACTCTAAATCAGCTTTTAGCAATAAATGTAATAAAAACATTGAATTTCCCAAAAACATCCTGCGCTCTAATTTTTCGATCTATAAACTCTTAGAGATAACTTAGATAAAAATTTTTAATATACGACACACCATCTCTCGTGATCATCATTATCATCACTAACTATAATTTAAGAAGGAGATTTTTTTGAGTATTTGAATAATTATTTCATCTTAGTTTGGTTCTGATTTATTTTTTTTAGCAATGTTATTTCTAATAATTCTTTTATAATATCAATAAACCAAATCGCGAAATTCAGGAATAAAATAAGTGTCGTAATTTTGTGAATTTATTAAAACATAAAGAATATCAAATGGTGAAGTTCAGAAAATTATTTTTATATATCTTCTATAACTATATTTTAGCAAAGTGATTTTTTGAAAGGGGGGAAAATTAGTTTAGAATTCCTTTTTAAAATTATTATAATTGGCGACGTTAAGAAAATTTCTAAAAATTTAACCATGGCTGCTTCTTTTTAGATTTTAAATTTTAGTAGCGAAGCGCAAGCGTCCACCTAGGGAGGAGTTGCGAAGCCATTGCCTTCTCTCCTAATAATTTACTATGGTCTGTTTTTAGATTCATCCTTATTTTCTAGGGCTAAAGTTAAATAAAAAATCGCAATTGTTTAGAAATACGAAAATATAATCTTCTGACCTCATCTTTTTTCATCTATCTTTTATATTTAAAATTTTAATTTTGCCTAATTAAACTGAAAAATCGATGTTAAAAAGAAGTTCGATAAAAAATTCGAATAAAATTTCAGAACTTCAACATTTGTAATTCGTTTTATTTTAGAAAATTCGAAAAAATTCGATAAACAAATTAATTTTTTGAGAGCTTAACCATTAGCCCTTGGTAAATTTGTACATACAAACTAAGAGTAAACATATCATTATTCAACCCATCTAAAACTCTTGTTCTTAAAACATTTTTTTAGGGACAAAAGGAGTGGCTTCTCCACTCCTCAATTTGCTCTTCTCGTTTTAAGGTGCCAGATGCTATTTTCCAAGATAAATATTAAAATTAAAAATCTCTTTTAGCAATGACTTCGATAAAACTTTCTAATATACAACCAAGAATTAAAATAAAAAAGCAGCCATGGTTAAATTTTTATAAATTTTCTAAACTGTAATTGTAATTCTGTATGTTTCCAAAAATTCAAAACACTCGATATAAATTTTATTTATTTTGAACTTCATCCTTATGTTTTTTTTAACTGTAACAGAACTCTGCGAAATAAATTGAACAAGCCGCTGTCCTCTTCCTTAACAGGAAGAGCTTGGTTACACAGGCATCCTGCGGGGTGTGGTCTACGGCCTAATTTGCTAATCTTAACCGCCTTTTTAATCCCCTTTAAAGAATCTTTATTTTAACACCCTGAACACCCTTTTCTTCTTCTTCTTCTTCTTCTTCTTCATCTTCATCTTACTCCTCAAGTTCATCTTCTTCTTCCTCATCTTCATCTTCATCTTCATCTTCATCTCCATTTCCTTCTTCATCCCCATCTTCTTCTTCTTCTTCTTCTTCTTCTTCTTCATTTTAAACTGGATTAGAAATTGGCTGAAAGATCGCTCGCAGCGGGTGGTAATAAATGGGGAATGTTCAGATTGGGCCAGCGTTAGTAGTGGGGTACCACAGGGCTCTGTTTTAGGCCCTTTATTGTTTTTAATTTATATTAACGATTTAGATAAAGGCATACTTAGTCGGATTTCGAAATTTGCGGACGACACGAAGCTGGGCAATCGTGCCTATGTAAGATCGGATGTCGATAAATTGCAGGGGGACCTAAACTCGATTGCCAATTGGGCGGACAAGTGGCAAATGGAATTTAATTTAAGCAAATGCAAGGTAATGCACTTGGGTTGCCATAATTTAAGAGTAGAATATACCATGAAAGGCCAAGTCCTCGACGCGGTTAAATTAGAAAAAGACTTGGGAGTATTAGTCTCAAACGATTTTAAATTCTCGAAGCAATGCGCGGATGCGTGTATAAAAGCAAATCGCGTTTTGGGTTATATCGCGCGTAATTTCACCTTTAAATCTAAGGATGTAATTTTACCTTTATATAAATCCCTTGTGCGGCCACTTCTCGAATACGCTGTTCAATTTTGGGCTCCATATTTAATGAAAGATATCGCGCAAATAGAAAGAGTGCAGCGTAGGGCTACGAAATTAATTCCAGAGCTGAGGAATAGATCATACGAGGAAAGGCTCAGGGCTTTAGATTTGCCATCGCTAGAACGCAGAAGATTACGTGGCCAGCTAATAGAAGTATTTAAAATACTAAAGGGTTACTCAAACGTTGACTTTCGAAATCTGTTCGAACTGGATCATAGGGGAAATACTCGTCAGCACGGGTTAAAATTAGTGAACAAGCGTTTTAACACTAGTATAGCCCAAAACTATTTTACATTTAAAGTTACTCAAAATTGGAATCGGCTGCCCACCCACGTAGTAGATAGCACTTCGGTTAATATGTTCAAAAATCGTCTCGACGTGCATTTGAATAGTTTAAATATAACGTAGTTGAGCACTGTGAATTTAAACGTCCTTGCAGAGAGAGAGTTTGGAGCGGAGGTTTAAGGATATGAAATTATGATCACTAAAAATGATGCCGGCGATTGTCTGCATGTGTAGCTTAGATGTCCCATTTCTTTTCCGCCTATCCTATAAGTAGTCTCTATCCCTAAATTAGCTTTTCACCACTAGCAGTCGAGTGGCTGCGGAAGATGAGAAGAAAAACTTTCTATCTCCCCCGACCCCTAGTTTGATTAGTTAAAATTGCACGATAATGTACACATGTAGATAAGTGTGTACAGTAGATAGTATTAAAAAAAAAAAAATAAAAAATAGCATGTTAGAGATACACTCGTAGATAAGGGTGTATCGTAGTTTTTGATTTAGTGTAGCGGACTAGCCTCGAGCGGACCTTAGGGTCTTTGCTAGTCCTAGATTCTGTAGTTCTGTAGTTCTGTAGTTCTTCTTCTTCTTCTTCTTCTTTTTCTTCTTCTTCTTCGGTCTGTGTCCTACGGCTTATCATGATTCTTTTTTCTTTTCTCCATCTAAATTTGCTATAATAATTTCCAGGCCAAAATTTTAATAAATTTTCTGAACTTCACCACTTGTAATTCTTTTAGTTTTAAAAAAGTCACAAAAATTCGATACTTTTATTTAATCTGAACTTTACCATTTTATTTTTTTTATATTATAAAGGAATTATTAGAAATAACTTTGATAAAAAAAATTAAATCTACTTAGTGACAACCGAACTAAAAGAAAAAATCTTATTCAAACCTTCAAAAAATCTCGTTCTTAAAATATAAGGTCATGGATAAATACTTAAAATATAACAAAGTCATAACCGAACTAAGAAAAAAAAGACCTATTATAATTCAGCGGAATCTGCACCAGGAGGAAGGAATAGAAGCACTTAATATTAACAAATCAAGAACCTAGAAAATATGGAGGAAAATAGAAAAACTATTTACAAGATGAGCTGAGTATAAGAATATCAGAGAAGGAAAACCATTTAATATTCGAGTCCCAATTGGAAAAATCAGCTAAGAATTTGTTAAAATTTCCGGCTGTGAATTCGACCCGATTTTTCAAAGAATTAATCAAAGAAGAGATTTTCAAGAGCTTTAATTCATCCTCAGTATGAAATTATATGACCATCATCCTAACATCGTTACCTAGCCACTGAGCATGCATGCAGCCCAACTCAGTGCCGGTCCCTAGCACGGATAAATACGGGGGTTGGAGTCAGGATTAAATCTGCCCGTAAAATCCGTGCCAAAACCTTAATGGATGAGTCTTTTACTGAGTATACTAAACAAAAAGCTTTGGAGAGACTGATCAAGAACGGCAGCCCTGGATAGGGAAAATCCGAAAAGAAGAAGAAGAGGAAGAAATATATAATTCAAATTTTCTAAAAAAATTCCGTTCTTAAAATATAGTGGTATGGATAAACAGTTGGAATTATCTGCCTGGATAGGATGTTTACTGCATCACTAAGGCTTGAGTGATTATCATTCGAAATTTTATGTTTAGTTGATTTTTAATTTGAAAGGATATTTTCTAAAAATATAAAAAAATGAAAGATCGACCCAAATTAGAGGCTGATTACAACTCTACCTACGAGGTGAAGCGTGTCTGAAAATTATTGGGCTTCGTATTTGCGGTTACGTTATTTTTTACTTATGTTTGGGTTCAGACATTTGTTTCACCATGTAGGTACAAATGAGTATCAGAAAAGTGGCAAATTACATATTTTGAAAGATTAAATCGTGTGTAACCTAAGATGAACATGGGAGACAAAAATATATTTGAATAACCTATTTTTATTTACTTCGTGAAATTATTATTAGTATTAGTAGTTGTTTGCTTCGTATTAATACTAATAGTAATATAAGCGTCACTGCTACAGACTATACAGGTGTAACTAAAGGAATATGGTAAAAGTGTGGGTGAAAAAATAGATGTTGCATCATTGTATTATTACCCCAATAATGGGCTCCCAATCTAAGAGCTCTTCATATCACTGAAATAGCGATTCAGGATATAATCTTGACAATCGATGTTTGTTTTTCTTGATTTTTTTGCTTACTTTGCTAATGAATGGAAAGAGGGTCTGTTTTTTCCTTACATAGGCTTGTACCTACCCTTAATAATAAAAAGTAAGTCCGATTGCTACACTGAATAACATATAATATAAAACCTATTTTAAATTCTACTAAAATTACGAAATTTACTCTTCAGTCCAAGGCATCAAAGGGCTAAGTCAGACTGAAAAGAAAATATGCTGAAAAGGTTAAAATTCGCTAAAATAAGTCAACAAATGCATCGAAATAGCGTAAGAATAGTGCATGGAATTTCCCAAATTTGCAAAATTCGACATTCGGGTTTTTTATATTCTCATTACATCATCTTTTTTACTTAACGGTTGAATGGGTGAAATGTTGTGAAGTTACGGCTGAATGATTGAAAAGAGATGCAGGGCATACAGCAATAATACAGACAAGGAACTTTCATAAAAATAACTGGAATCAAGGTAAAATACTGTATATTATATTAAGTAATATGGAATAGATGAATCGAATATATCCTTTGCTATTTTAAAATACACAAAAGTAACGTAAATCATAACGGCATAGTGGAAGATAAATGCAAAGCCACAACCCACTATATGTTAGTAGTAGTTAATTACACGATTACCACATATTTATTATCAACTGCTGGAGACTTTTAACAAACCTTTAATAAGAAAAGGGGCCTTCTCTGATCAATCGCGCAGGCATGTTTTCGCATCATATTGCATGCAAAATAGCGAAAAGATCACATATGAAAAGATAGAATACCTTGGAATTGACAGCTTCTCTGTATTTCATATTCCTAAGAACTTGTTGCCTGTGATTACCAACTATTCTGGATTTTAATATTTGCCAGCTTGATGTAGGTATGGAGAAAACTACCCTATCGAAATTCATTTCCTCCATACCTACGTTCTTTCTAAATTTTTTTTAAAGATTAGAATAGTTGGAACTAGGTAAGTGAAAATTATTATAGATAGTTTGAAATATCGTTTAATCTTCAAAAAATTGATATTTATTCAAGAAAAAAATTCTTTAATTCATGAGGCAAGTTTTAGATACAATGAGCAATGATAAATGAAATGAAGTGCTAGAGACTTGCAAAGTTCGTTTCGTTGAAGATGAATCGTTCCGTCTTTTGATGAATTGTTCTTTTGGCGTTCTCGAGAGTGTCATGTGTTTGAAGTAAGAGTGATTGCTTCGATTTTTGAGCGCAAGTTAATCGGCCCCTCCAGCCTCTGGAGAAATGTTGGGTCGAGTGAGATCCGGTCTATCCAATTCTCTATACCGAACTAACTGGGAAAGCTTCGAAAGGCATGTTTTAAGTGGATAGCAACATTTTTATCCCTATTGTATTATTATCTGTGGATTTATGCCCATTATTATGGACAGCAAGGTATCTACGCGATGGAATGTAGCTGACACCATGGATCTGGCTTAACGGAAGCTTGTTTTGACCATCTGCATATGTGTTTTGTTCTCTATCTGAAACCTTTATACAGACATCACACAACACGTAGTATCGTAACCCTCGGGGTTTCTTAAAAGTCATGTTTAATAAAAAAATAACATAAACATTACGAGCAGAGAAGAAGATGGGGTGCAGAGTAGGTATTGAACCAGATGGAGAGCTCAAATAGTGGAAGCCTTTGTTACCGCTAGAAAGAGGTTGAAGTAGTCAAGGCTGGAGTTGACGAAAGTTTCAATTGATATTTTAAAGTTATTGTATGCCTAAGTGAGAAAAAAAGGGGATAAAATTACGGTGTAAGTAGAGGATTTGTTATTGTAGGTCAAAAAGGGAGATGCGACGCGACTATTTTAAATTAGAAGGTTTATAATCAACTAAAATAAACATTCAATCATTCTGCACTCGAAGCAAAGGTTTTACACCTTACGCCCTCTTTCACCCACTTCCGTATGCAAGCTTTTCAAAGCCTGTGTTATTTTATAAGAAAAGAATTTTGCTCTATCACAGTGTAAATTTTTGTGGGTTCTAAGTTAACTCTTATTTTTAATGGACGCTTGCTTATGTATCTATGCCAAATTTTTAGTGGAAATTTATATAGGAAAACACGTTGAATTTTAGGAAATATTTAATAGGTTAGCCACTCAGATCTTGATCTTCCAGTGGTCTATTTCAAAATTATCATTTAACTTCATCAAAAACCTTACTGCTTGGCATTTTTTAAGTTATTTATTTACAAGTATCTCTTTATGCTCCATGAGCTTACTATCAGGGAAAATGATTAAAATTATCAGAAACTTTACACAATTACACCACATAATAAAAATGGGCTGTTAAAATGGCTTAATTGAGGTTAAAAAATAATTTCTTTCGATTTGAAGTGCAAAATATCTAGTTAGTATCTCAAAATATTAGATGCTTTATGTGATACTATAGTGCATTGCGTGATAATTTTCGATCATTTGAGATTAAGACGCCTAGATCCCTTTTCATGTTACCTGTGTTTAATTGTGACTACCTTCATATATTGTAATCTCATTGGGAAATATCATAGTCTGTGTACACTACCTTACACTTGTCAAGGTTAAATTGCACCTGCTATCTTTCGAAACTTTTGACTGCTCTCTCTAGTTCTTATTGAAAGTTTTCATCCTGTCTATGATATTTTGTACTAGTACTAATTTTCATTTCATCAGAAAATTTTGATATTTTAGAAAATAAACTCTTGTTAAAAAATAGTTAATAAATATTAATTAAATCAAGGTTCAGATAATAGATCCATGAAAAACGCTGCTAGTGAGCAATGTCCTAGATATACGGTTTCTATTATCGAGAATAGTTTATTACTTATTTGTGAAAAAAGCCTTCTCTTATTTATTTTGAGTTATGAATATTAAAAAAAAAATTATAGATAAATAACAGGAAGAGCTGTGGGTTTTGGTCTAAAAATATTAAAAGGAATTTAGTACATATCTCCTAACAATTTACTCTTGCTGGAAGGGCTTGAGTGCTCTAATGATTCCTAAGAACTATGCCGTCGGGAATTTCAAACTCCTAGCAGGGTCAGTCAAGAGGGTAAGGTCGTGGATGAGGCTCCTGAGCAAACTTAACGAACAACAAGCCCTCAATGGCGGCTAAGAAGACATGGGAATGGCATTATAAGATTCCTATGTCTGGCTCCGGCGGAGGCTGGCAGGCTCGAAAATGGTAGGCCTTAATAGACCAAGAACCTAGCAGCCAGATACAACCAGCCTCGCCGAAACTGCATGTCTCAATGTTTTGAGCTGGAGTGGACGCGTTACTGGCAAAGTGCGCACGTGTGGCAGTCACGCGGCCACAATCCCATTTGTCTCTGTTTACTTGCCCGGATCTGTCTGTCTTCCTTTATAGACCGGGTCTCCTTAGTTAAATCCGAAACAAAGATCAACCTATGAGCCCGGATAATTGACCACTAAACCGATGCTGGCACACACGTTGGACCCGGCGACGAAGCTTTGCCAGATCCATGCTTTTTGCCTAGTGCAAGAAAGCAAGAAAATACTCTTATCAAAATTCTTATGATATACCGAAAAACAATCCTTAGTGGTCTTTTTCCACTTTTAAATTTTATTTAATATACAAAACAACAAACACCAACAAACCCTTTATTTTACTACATTTTCTGAACTTCACAATTTGCAATTATTTTTGTTTTAAAATATTCCCAAACATTCGATTATCAAATTTATTTTTTCTAAACTCTTAGAAAGAACTTCAAATAAAGCTTAAAACATACGAAAAACCAGCCATGCCGGTGGCTTTTCGAAATGATAAGAAAATCTTAGAAAGAACTTACAAACTGTCAAGAAAATAGATTTCATAAAATAGAGTGTTAAGGAGTGTTAATATGCTCAATAATTGTAAGTTTTCAGCTTTTATACATTTCTCATTAGCTGATTTGATAATGCATACAAATGATTCTTGGAGATGGCGCTAAATGTATTTTGGTTAGTTCTTATATGGTTGAACTCTCTCATTAGGATTTGTATAAACCCCAACATGAATCAAACGCATATTCAAATAAAAGGAAGAGAGAGATAGCCATCCTAATTTGTGAGGTGCAATCCTATGAATTGGCGGGCTCTTCACTATAGAGCCGAACTCGCTACCATGCACACAACCAAAAATGGCCGCTTATAGCCACCTTATAAGCATATGAGTATAGAAAGGTACGTCCCTTTAAGTTAAGGAAAAAATCGTTTGTAAGAGAAAGAAAAGAGTTCCCTAAATCAACGGGAAATTACAAAAGCACGTAACACGGTAGATGCCCAATAAAGCCTTGGAAGTAAGTAAGGAGAATACCCAATAAAATTAGTTTTTTTTAGAAAAATGACGAAATATATATATTATAGTAAATTCACTGTATGTAGAGAAGCATACAATTTATCAACGAGCTAGGGTTCGGTATGAAGTTTACCATATTAGTGGCGTGCGTTGACCTTTGAAGATTAGAAGCAATTCAAGTTTTACAAAAATTAATATGTTAATTGAAGTAAATATGTTGTTCATTAGAAATAACGGATCTTATGTAGATTACGGATCCCAGTCTTTTTCGGGCTCCGTATTCGAAATTAGGGGATGTTTGGGGTCTGTCTTCTCCATATGGCCATTTTAAAGGGTTTTTTATAGCTTCCCGTTAAATTTCAATATTTGAAAAATTGCTTCATCGAAATAAACTATTATTCAATTTTTTTCCTTGGGTCTGTATTCTTCATGAGGTTAATTTATTATGTTTTTATACATTCGTGTTAAATCTAGATATTTGGAAAGTTGCTTCACAGAAATAAAATAATATTCCATTTTTTTTCTAATATTAAAGAATAATTGAAGTAATAATCTCACCCCCTAAAAAATATATTTAATATTTTGGACAATTTACCCATGATGAATAGAACTATTTTCCAAGATGTCGTTTGCCCTCTAATATCAACTGAAGAGAATTTGACGTTTATTTATTTCTTAACACATGATATTCTTTTTTGGACCCATGTTGTTATTTTGGTTAAGTGCAAGAAAACAATAAAAGGTATCAAAATTCTGTTTTTTGCATTCGAAAAAGGAAGGTAGAAAGTATCTCGCTAATGAAAATTATTGTGAATATGAAAAAGTTACTGAGGTATTAGTTTTTTAAAAATTCGTTATTTTTGACGCGTCACCCGATATATATATATATATATATATATATATATATATATATATATATATATATATATATATATATATATATATATAATATATAGGTTAAGGTTTAAGGTTAAATCCAAAAATGAGACATGTAAAATTTCTCATTTAATTAAATACAATGTTTCGGGTATCTTGCCCATCTTGTGGTCTATAAAACAGATTTAGAAAAAGTTAAAAATTACCAAAATTAAAATGCACACAAGGATTGGAAATAAATTATTATGTTAATTGGAATTTTGGCAAATCGTTTGAAAACTATTGAACCTTTAGATATCCAAAAATTATGGGTACTTTAAATATAGGTAAATATAACACTAGTTGATGCAAATCATTCTAAATCATTCAATTAAATGTGAGACAGGAATTTCCCACAAAAACTTTCGAATTATAGGATATACAAAGAACTCCACTTTCCTCCGCATTCTCGAATCATTATTTATAAAACAACTAAATCCCAGTTTAAATTTTGATTCAACTGCTTTTCCCCACGTCATTTTATAAATCACTCAAAATTGTTCACTACATGCCAATCTTTAATTGGTTCCTTCAATAATATTTCCTAAGTCTCTCCCATTTTGGCGTCCACTAAAGGCGACTAATATTTTTGTGTACCAATCAATTGTCCCAAATAGTATTTTATATTTATCCATATTTAAAGCATCTATATTTAGTGTCAACAGTTTTCAAATGATTTGTCACATTTTCAATTAATTAAATAATTTATTACTATTTCTGCTTCATTAAGTGACTAATATCTGTGTCAACCAATAATTGCATCAACTAGTGTTATATTTATCCATATTTAAAGTACCCATAATTGTTCCATATCTAAAGGTTTAATAGTTTTCAAACGATTTGTCAAAATTTCAATTAACCAAATAATTAATTTCTAATCCTTGTATGCATTATAATTTTGGTAATTTTAAACTTGTTCTAAATCTATATTATAAACCACAAGATGGGTAAGGTACCCGAAACGTTGTATTTAATTAAATGAAAAATTTTCCATGTCTCATTTTGGGATTTATCCTCAACCTGAAAATAAGCCTTCTTAGAAGCCAATCTATAGAATATATATATATATATATATATATATATATATATATATATATATATATATATATATATATATATATATATTATACTAAAAGAAGACAATACTTTATTCGATTTTATCAATACATCCACAACAAAGGATAATCTTCCATTTCTGCACATTTTGATTAATAAGTCAGTCAGACAATAATATAAATACCTCTTTAAATTCAAAACCAACATTCACAGACCTTGGACAATTTCTTTTTGATTTTGAGATCAAATATTCAAAAATACCCCCATAAAACCTCATTCCACCTGCCTATCGAATCTCCAACATACTCATCTCTTCAGAAGGAATTTGACTTTATTCGCAAGTTCTTTAGAAATAGTTGATTTCCCAATAATCTATACGATCTTTCAATAAGGAATTTTATAAACAATTATATGAACTCGAGGTAACTAAATTCAATTTAAAATAATTTGTCTACTATATCTTCTCCATTCTCTTCGATGTGATAGAAGCACGCATGTAGGTAAAATTATTTGTTCTTTGGAGCCAGGAGTTTGTTCTCCTTTTGACATCAACAATAAAACTGCAAACCTCTGCACCATAATGAACTATCAGCTATCATGGATCACATCATCCAATGTGAAATTAATGTCAGTGCCTTTTTTTTTCAATCCTAGCCCATTGCAACAAGAGGAATCAATATATATTAAAATGTTAAAGCCTTTCTTAAAGAAAGGATAATGTGCTGTTCCGTTCTTCTTACTACCCCCCCTATAACCCTTTTTATTATTGCCTCCAGTCTCTTATTATTTTCAGCTGAGTTTTCTACCATCTCAAATTGGAAAGATTTCTGCATTCATACTCGATTTCCATTTCCACAATAATGTAAAGTTTGTATTATATACTCTTCATTAAAAAATTGTTTTATTTTAATTTAATATTCACTCATTTAATAAATGATAAAATGGGTTTATTTCCAATAATATTTGGCATTGATATTAAGAGAAGATATATTCATTCTTGAATATTTATTAATAGTTGATTCCTTTTGAGAGGCACAAAAGATAACCTGAAAAGGTCATTATGAAAATACCCTTCTATTTCTGCTCCTTGGGTTTATCCTAAAAAGCTGACTTAATTTGAGACTTGCTCTTGGGAATTCGGGATCAATGGCTTTATAAATGTGAATAGTTTTCTTCTCTCACGTTAAGTCTCTTATTTTCTTGGACTAGTCCATATTCGTGCTACTAGTCCATATTGGTGCTAGTCATAGTAGCATGCTATCTTACGACCTAGTGAAGTAAAGTGGAGGCGTTTGCTATTCTTCTTATTTTATTTTATCTATGTATTTTCACTTCTCTTTATGCACATCTAGATATATTAAGCAATTGTGTAGAATATAATTTTGTGTTTTTTTAGATTTCTTCTATAAAATTTCATTCAGTAGTATGGCTTGATTAAGAAGGAAATGTTGGAACACCCCTGACTTGTTTTGCTATACCAGGTGTCCCAGAAAAAAGTAAAAAGTTAACCGCACTTTGAATTACTATAACTCAAAAACTATTGGAGACTTTTGGATTCAGCAAAAGTTTTTTATTTACCAACTATTTATCTGTCGATTCTATAAATTTCATTAAATTTCCGTTTATGATGTTGATACACTAATGGGTTTAGTGGAGGCTATCAAAAATATGTTTGCGCAAGGAAGTAAAATAATGAAACGAAGCCTAGGAAGGCTAGGCCACCGTGCACTTTTAAGAGAAGCGTAGGGAGCCTAGGTAGCCTAGGTCACTGTGCAAAGCCTAGGCCATTTTACAGTGGTTTTTCAGCCATGCAGTGGTTTGGCCTTGTCATTATTGCTTACTAAGCAAATCAAGGCGTTTCTCTGCAAAAGTTTACTTCCATAGAACCTTTTTAATCATGCAAAAGATCAACGCGCATTTACAAACTTTATTTAGACTGGCAGTATTAAACAAGTACAAGATTCATTGGAACAACGTTTTCCAGGTATGCACCCACGAAGCAAGCCCACAATCGGGAAAAATTTTTACAAGTACCAACATGAAGGAACATGCTTAAATCTAAACAAAGGTCGTTCGGATCGTATGAGAATAACAGAAAATATCGAAAATGTTACGATGACACTTCTTAAAAATCCACATGTATCAGTCAGAAAAAATAAGTTGCAATTTTCAAACTCATCATTTGACTAAATTATTAAACATGACATAAAATGGCATCCCTATAAGATGCATGCAAGACACCAGCTTCTTGAAACTGATTTTCATCGTTGTAAACAATTTAAAGAATGGCTTCTCCTTAAACCTGCTCGTTTCTTGGGAAACATTGTGATTGGTGATGAGGCAGCCTTTTTCATAAATGGAAAGGTAAATAGCCATAACATTCGGCAGTATGCACCGCTGACCCCCCCCCCCCCCCAGCATTTAACTTTGACACAGGTATTTGGCAGAAGAAAGTGTTTCTGTGGATCGGAATATGCGAGAATGGCTACCTTTTCGGCCCATTGTTTTTCAAGAATAACTTGAATGGAGCTGCCTACCTGAGCATAATCCACGAAAGGATATTTCAGGAACTCCGCCAGATTTACGGCAATCAATTCAATAGACTTTGGTGGATTCAGGACGGCGCACCAGCTCAGAGACAGCTTGATGTAAGAACAAAACTAAGAGAAACGTTTGACAACCGCATGGTCGCGCTAAATGATGCAATTGAATGGCCCCCAAGATCCCCTGACTTAACACTGTGCAATTATTTATTATAGGGATATCAAGAGAATAAAGTGTATTCTACTCCAGCATAAAGCATCAGCCAGTTAAGCGATAGTATCACACGTGAAGTCAATCGACTTAAGGAAAATCACAATTTAATCAAAAAGGTTGTTCAATCAATGCGATCAAAGGCGTAACTGTGCTTGGAAAAAAATGGAAAACATGTGGAAGGAAACGGTGCTTAAAAAATTCAAAAATGAATTCATATTACCCATATGAAGAGGTGTTATTGTTAAAAATGGATTTAAATATATTTATTGATATTAAGTTCGAAGTTGCATTATTTTACTTCTTTGCGCAAACATACTTTTGATAGCCTCCACTAAACCCATTAGTGTATCAAAATCATGAAGGGAAACTTAATGAAATTTATAAAATCGACTGATAAATAGTTGGTAAATAAAACACTTTTTGCAGGATCCAAAAGTCTTCAATAGATTTTGAGTTATAGTAATTCAAAGCACGGTTAACTTTTTTCTGGGACACCTTGTATATTTGGTTGTTTTACTGCACTAACTCAAAGAATAAACATTAGTATATATGTGAAAAAAAGCATAATTGGCTTACTTTAAGATAAAATTAGGTAATCAGAATAAACCTTGGACCCCGCACGATATTTGGAAACCATGTGTCGAAATTCTACGCCAAAGTACAAAGGACACAAGGAAACAACTAGGATTTCTCGTTCTTATGGTGTGGCAGGAGTAAAAAAACCATGTGACAATTGTTAATTTTGTATCACAAATATTTGTAGCTATAGCAAGGAAACGTGACATAAAATAAGTTACCCAAATCTTTATTCAGCAATTCCTCTAGTGCTTCATTCAGATGAAATTTCAGTACCTGTATTCAAGGAACTTCCTTCATTGGACGATGTAAGTGATATACGTGAATCTCATGTAAGCAATGAACTTGCCAGTGATTCACAATTTATATATAGATAGACCCAAGAACGTGGAAAATTCAGCCAATTAGAACTGAATAATTTAGTTAGTTACCTAGGCCTGTCAAAAGAGTTAGCAGAAGTTGTTGCTTCTAGACTTAAAGAGATGAATTTGTTGCAGGAAAAGACAAATGTAACTTTTTCGGAAATGGGAAAGAAATGTCTTGGCAACCTTTAAAACGGAAGAAGATTTTGTGTACAGTTATGACGTAGTGGGACTGTTAAACGCGATTGGTGTTTCGGAGTATGATCCAAGTGAATGGAGACTTTTTATTGATAGTTCAAAGAAGAGTCTAAAAAGTGTGTTACTAAATAATGAAAACTAGATAGGTGCGATTCATATTGGTTACTCTGTGCATTTAATAGAGAAGCATGAACACAAGATCTGTATTCTATTTACTCAAATATGATGAACACAAATGTATCTTATTTTTTACTTGTATAAATTTTTTAATTGGCCAACAAGCAGGCAATACAAAATATCCGTGGTTCCTGTGTTTATGGGACAGCCGAGCCAAGGAAAAAAACACTGAGAACAGAAACTCTGGCCAGTTATAGAAAGTTTGACTGTTAGGGAGAGGACAATTTTACACCCACCACTTGTTGAGCAAGAAAAAATCATTTTTCCACCCCTTAATATTAAAGTAGGGCTGATGAAACAATTTGTCAAAAATTTTAATGTGGAAGAGTTCTTTTTCAAATTCATATCTACAATATTTTCTGGCTTAAGTGATGATAAAATAAAGGCTGGAGTTTTTGATGGGCCACAAATGAGAAAGTTAATGGAAAACCAAAACTTCTCGAGTTCGATGACTGACATAGCAAAAGGATCATTGGATTAATTTGTGTCTGTTTTGAAAGTATTTCTTGGATTGCTACTGTACCTTAAAAATTATATAAGTTTAATCGAAATTAAAATTGACTCTCCCAAAGAGTTTGAGGTAATATGCACCGAAATAAAATCGAATGGGTTTCCAATAAATATCTCTGTAGTGTATAGAGCCTCGCTACAACAGATTAAGATTGAAACTGAATCTTATATCATTTTTGTAAGTAACGTTGGAAATTATCGCACTTTATTAATTGGGGAATTCAACTGTAGAAATATTAACTATCAAACGTTAAATTCGGACGGGAAGAGGGATAGTGTATTTGAATATATGGAAAAAAACTACTTAAAGAATTAGACGAGCAATTTATTCCACGAAAAACAAACAAAGTGTCTTAAGTATGTACACCAAAATGGTCGAATCATGATAGCGAAGTCAAATTGAATAGGAACTGTGCATACTAGGGTCACAAGCGTAACCCATCCAAAGAAAATAGGAAGCACTAAAGAAACTATGAAATTTAACTTGACCAAAGAAAGTAAACATAACTCTAAGAAGTCTTTCGATTATATATCAAAGAGAAATCCGATGAAGGAAACAATAAGACCTATCAAAAATGACAATAACGAATTAATTTTGGATAGAGATAAGGTGACCAATATATCAATTAGCGTTTTTGCATTGCTATATATAAATGAAGACGAACATAATATACCACGAACTAGAGACATTATAAACTTTATAACCGATATCGAATTCTTCGAAGCAGAAATAGATTTTTATATCAATAATTTAAAATCCAGTAAATCTCCATGTCTTGATTTAATCTATCCGTCGCATTTAAAAGAAAATCAACACATATTATTGGAAAGTTAACAAAATCTTTTAACTATTGAATATAATTCCTCTTATTAGAAAAGAAAAAGAGAACTCCTGACCAGTTATCGACCCATAAGTTTAACATACATCGTAGGTAAATTAATAGAATCCGTCAATCAAGATAGGGTGATCAATCATTTGAAAGCGCATAATGTCATTAATGATAGTCAACACGGCTTTAGACAGAAAAGTTAATTTTTAAATAATCTCTTGGGAATTTTATGACAGCATGATTAAAAGCTATGAAGAGGTAGGGTAGATCTTTGTACATAGTTTACGTAGATTTCAATAAAGCATTCGACACCGTTCCTCATAAGCGATTACTGACTAAACGTTTTGCTCATGGAATTACAGGAGAAATCGTAAGCAAAGAGCTGTTTAAAACGGTAATTTTTTGTAGTGGTAAAATGTAACTGGTGGTATGTCCCAGGGGGCTGTGTTGTGAATGGTGTTTTTCCTTATTTATGTAAATGATTTGCGAGTGACACAAAAATTGGGGGTAAAGTTTTAAATGAAAAAGATAGCAAATTAATCCAGCGGGGTCTAGATAAAATCACCCAATGGTCTAATAAATAGAACACGAAATTAACTTAAGACAAGTGTAGAGTTTTGCATGTAGGTCGAAATAACCCCAGTTTTAACTGTAAAATGGGTGGTAAAAATATTATCTTCGTGGACGAACAAAAATATTTTAGGGTGAGGGTAGGAAAGGATTTTAAGTTTAAAAAATTGTGTCAAGGGACGTGTAAGAAAGCAAACCGAATGCTTAGATTTATTGCGAGAAGTTTTCAGTAGAAACACCAAGATATAATCATTCCTCTATATAAAAGTTTAGTAAGACCACACCTGGAATCCACGATACAATTTTAGTCACCTAATACACATGTAAACATCAATAAAATGGATAGAATTCATCGACGCGTAACTAAACTAATTCCCCTGATTCAAAATAACACATATAACGAAAGATTAAATATATTAAAACTAACATCTCTCTAAACTAGGCAAGTGCGAGGCGAGCTTATCGAAGTAATTAAAATCCTAAATATATTTGAAAACTTATATTATGATTGTTTTTTTTTAATTACAAACATGGTATTACACGTAAAAATGGTTTTAAACTGAAAGGAATTAGATTTCAAACGAAAATAGCTAATAAAATTTCACCTTTGAAATCATCAATAAATACAACAGACTCCCTGTGGATGTAATAAATGCTAGTAGTGTGAAGAGTTTTAAAAACAAAATTGACAGTTATTTTACGAATAATGGTATTGTTTAAATACATAGCTCTTCTGTGGCTTAAATATCACATGACTAAGCATCGTACCGAAAATGTCCAAAAGAGAACTACTAGCATATTGATATACAATGGGACTGGCCTTTGAGTGGAGTAAGACCTTGCTAGCTCCCTGTATTTATTTAACTGTGTAAAATAAAAGCTCAGAATAATGATATAAAGATTGCTACCTTTCTTAAAGTTGACTGAACCTTCGTTGCTAAAGTTAAAAAAGATCTGGAAGCTCATCAGCTTTTCTCTTCTGAACTATGCTTCTTTTTCTACATTCCTACAAATCACCTCAAAATAATGACGGGTCCTCTATTTATATACGGTGTGTTCGGGCTAAATTTAACTATTTTTAATGTCCCCCTTCTTTAGGAACATGATAACCTATCAATTAACTGTCAAAGGCTTTGGAGAGCATAGAGAGTAAAGGTTTAGATAAGAAAAAGTTAGTTGACATAAAAGACTGACTAGAATCTATTTGAATATTGTAAACTAATTAATTGTATCATGATGAATCGTGACGTGTATCAAAATGCGAACGTTAAACATTTAAAATAGTGCAAGAGAATGTGCTGGAAGACGTGAATAGCAGAATTGGGAATTTAGGGGAATGTTCTGTGTTTTAGTTACCACCATGAAGCTGACCCTGAAAAATATACTTTGCTACTATTCATGCAAGTGGCTAAAATGACATATTCTGAGAAAGAAGCCGAGCAGAAACGCTGGATAAAGTCAAAAAAGCTCATGCACAACCTGAAACATCCTGTTGAGCAAGGAACCAGGAGCAAAACCGAAAGAACAGCAGGTTCCTTTCCTACAATTCATGCGACTTTCCATGTATCATGAAGACCAAGTGCCCCCCAACTGCGATATTTTCTCCTTGTGCCTCAAATAGCGTGACCTCATGCTGCTCCACATCTTTGATCAGGGTCTTAGGCACAATTCAGACAGCTATGTAGAGCAGCTGGAGACTGTATTCAAACCATGGCTGGAGATGGTTGCTTATGGAAGTACAGATCTATGAAAAGTGTCAGACGATGTTAAGAGAGAATTTATACTTCAACACCGCTAATTTCTGCCATCCTTATATCCTGGATTGTAATCGCATAAATTACTAATCGTGGGGCGGCGCATTGGAGAACGAAACCAACTGAACTCCCTGTAACATCAAAAACGGGCTGGTGGGCAAGATCAAAGATCTGTTCTCAGATCTTCTAAGCGACACAGTGAGGAATACCTGTGACAAGATTTAAAGCCTTCTTAAGGTCGTGGTGGAAGGTAAGGGCGGCTACTTTAAGAAAACTGTTATTTCCCAGCTAGAAACTTGTTGCTTTTTAAAAAAGAATTTGAATGCATTTAATTTTGGCTGAGATATTGCGTTTTTTTCTGTTATGCCAACCGTCAAATTTAGCACGAAGTCCCTGAGGATATATATATATATATATATATATATATATATATATATATATATATATATATATATATATTAATATATATATATATATATATAAATATATATATATATATATATATATATATATATATATATATATATATATATATATATATATAATCTGGGATTGAATAAATAAAATATGGAATAAAATCCAATACAATTAATTTTGTACGGTTAATGTAGTAGCATAATATAACAACTGATCTACTTCAGGTCCAGGGTGACATCCTTCGTTCTCGAACTGGGAGCCAACATTCTATGATATCCTATCCTCCACTTCAAAAAAACTGGTTTCAAAGTTACCTCTTTATGTTTAGACTCTTTTACTTTCCTATAAATCATTTATTATGATTAATTGATTTTATAACATATTAATCAGAGAAAACCTTTGTTCAGCATTCAAATTTAATTTCCCCATTAATGTAAAAAATAATAACACTGGTCTGCATCAAAAATGTTCCTTAGGTTTTCTGTAGTGTTTCTTAATAAAATTGACCTCCTAAATCCGAAACTGGCATATGTTTTTTTCTATCAGGCTCAGTTTTTGCGATGAAGTGGGTCATAATAATTTTATTTTTTATACATGTCCTATATTACATCAAAATTCCAATAGTTTTTGCACTACTGTATTCGCAGTAAATTTTGTGTACATTTTAATAATTATGTTAATAATTTTATATTTTTGCAGTTAAAAATTGCTTAGCATTATAATAATAATAATAGTGGTTGAGTTAAAAATGAACAGAAAATGTGAGAAATGCGCCGACAGATTTTGCTATGTTTGCGGCAAAAAGACGTTTTCAGAGCAGCAATGTACAATATCTCGTGTAATTAAATCTTTGTTTCATACATATGTTAGAGTAAGGCTAGGAGATCAAGATAAAAGTTTTGCACCACATATCTGCTGCAAGAGATGCTACATAAGTTTAAGACGCTGGAGTCAGTGCGAACAGTAGTCTCTCTCTTTTGGTGTTCCCATGGTGTGGGGAGATGGCAAGGACCACACTACGGCCTGCTGTTTTTGCATGACAAGTCTTAAAGGTGAGCATTGTATTTAGTATTTGAGCATTCTGTATTATACTGGCTCCTGAAAATTTCATTATTATGCATAGACTTAGCATAAAATTAAAAACTAACATAGTTCACCTTTAGCATGAACATATCTTTTACTAAACATTTATGTACTATCTGCAAATCCAAATCAATTCCTTTTTATAATATACAATTATATATTTCACAGGTCTAAATAAGAAGAATAAACAGTGTGGCATATCCGGATGTTCCTTCTACCATTAAACCCCTGCCCCATGGCCCAGGAATTCCTTTACCTTCTCCCTCTGAACATATAGAGGTGGATGAAGTGATTAATATGGAAGTTGATCAAGATTATGACACATCTGAGTCTTAACAAGCTTCTACACATGATATGGTCGCAAGATCATTCACTCAAGTTCAGTTAATTGACCTAACCAGGGATTTGGGGCATTCAAAGGAGAATTGACAACTTCTTGGCTCTCGACTTCGTAAAAGTAATCTTCTCGCTAAAAAAACAACATTTTTTTTATGTATATATAGAGAACAAGAGTTTCGAGGGTAGTTTTTATAGCATCCTTCTGCTCTTTAGTATACTGCGACAGTATTAACGGACTTGTTGAGGCCCTTGGAATTCTCTATAACCCATTAGAATGGAGACTATTCATAGATTCCTCCGGTAGAGGTTTAAAAGCTGCGTTACTGAAAATATGAAAAAATTGCTTGATGCAATAAATTACTCTACCCAATATTAGAGGATATGCGGTGACTTAAAGGTAAGATTATTTTACACTTGGCATTTCTAAGCTCTTTGATATTAACATTTTTATTTTAAATTGTTAAAACTTGTATACACCTTTTGGTCAACCTACATTTTACAAGAATCCAAATCTGGAAATCATGAGTCATTTTTGAGTTACATATTTTTGTCTAAGTGTGTGCCTATAGGTTAATGCTTCTTTTGGGGTTAATGGGGAAGTTATCCTAATTGAGTAGGTATACAACCTAAGTAAATAAACTCAAAATGATATGTACATATATCCAATTAGTACAATGCAATGATTTAATGCATCGGGATACAGGATTTTTCAGTACATATTCATATTCTTATTGTTTTAAGAAATATTACTTTGAATTTGTTTTTAAAAATATAACACCTTGGATTTGCATACCCTGCTAAATTTCTTTCCAGGTACTGTATCTTATACTTGGGATGCAAACAAGCTACATGAAGCACCCTGTTTCCTATGTTTTTGAGATAGTCGTGCAGATAGTATGCACTATGAGAAGAAGGTTTGGCCTCCACGATAAGCATTTAGAATTGGATCAAACAATGAGATAGCTGAACCTTTAATGCCGCTTCACAAAATACTGCTTCCTCCACTGCATAATGAAACATTATGTCAAAGCCTTAATAAAGAAGGCCAAGCTTTTAAATTTCTTTTTTAAAGATTTCCACAAATCAGTTACGCTAAGCTCCATGCGGGAATTTTTGATGAACCTCAGATCAGGAACGGGATGAGAGATCATCAGTTTGAGGCATCAATGAGAGACATAGAAAAAGATGCCTGGGAAGCTTTCAAAGCTCTAGTTAACAATTTTCTAGGCAATAAAAGAAGCTCAGAATATGTTGCCCTGGTCAATCAGCTCCTGACAAGTCTCAAACATTTGGGATCTCGAATGTCTATAAAGATACACTTTTTAAAGTCTTATCTGGATTATTTTCCCAACAACTTCGGGGATTACAGTGAAGAACAGGGAGAAATATTTCGCCAGGACATAAAAAACAATAGAATCCAGGAACCAGGCAAAATGGGACGTAAACATGCTTGCTGACTACTATTGGTGTTTAAAGCATGGTGCAATTTTCTAGGCAATAAAAGAAGCTCAGAATATGTTGCCCTGGTCAATCAGCTCCTACAAGTCTCAAACATTTGGGATCTCGAATGTCTATAAAGATACACTTTTTAAAGTCTCATCTGGATTATTTTCCCAACAACTTCGGGGATTACAGTGAAGAACAGGGAGAAATATTTCGCCAGGACATAAAAAACAATAGAATCCAGGAACCAGGCAAAATGGGACGTAAACATGCTTGCTGACTACTATTGGTGTTTAAAGCATGATGCACCAGATGAGAGGCACAAACGAAAATCGTGAAGGGCGTCTTTTCTTGGGAATTATAATTATTTTCTTTATTAAGTTGCATTCTTTAATTTTTTCTTTTATCAAAAGGATTTTAGTTTAGATACGTTTATTCTGCGTTGTATGATATAACAATAATAATGCATTATTAGATAGAGAAAGGGTTTGGAAATTTTTTTCCGGAAAAATGAGGTAATCTCAAGGAAAATGGTGTATGCTGTACTGAGGAAATCTGACCTGATTGAACAAAAATACATTTACTTTTGAGCCCAGTAGGTTTGATCCATTATGGAACCACGAAGAAATCCTGAGGAACATAATTTTTTTTTTCAAAGGTAGGCCTGTGTAATAATTTGTTTTTTTAATATTAATGGGAATAACCATTTCTCAAACGAATCGGTCAAACGACGGACGAACATAAGCAAAAGTTGGTTTCTAAAACCCAGATGCACCTAAAATACAGTAAATATATAAATGATAACAATGATTATATTAAAAAATATAATAATTTCCGTTATAAATTAGAAGGAATTTCTACTTACGAAACGAGTCGCTCGTGAGAAATATGCACAAGATAAAGTTCAGAAATCGGTGGTTTCAAACCAGCATATAGGTTAGTAAGTAAGACTATTTATAAGAACGTAGAAAAAATAATCTTATTCACAAATAATGACATAAAATGTATAATTTTTTTAAAAATGAGAAAAACTTACCCTGTGAAGAATTAAGTTATCACTGTTGCCAGACAGTGAGCATTTCACACATTCTAAAATAAATATATATTTTCTAAACTTACGGACACTCAATATAATTGGAAAAAGCAAAGGAAACTATACAGGGTGCGTAAGGTATTTGAGGACATATGTTATTTTTACTATAGCAGCATACTATTTGACTTTATATTTTCTATATTTCAGAATTATCAATGACAGACCCTATGCTTACACAAGAGATGAAGAGGCACACAGTTATCGTGGCTATAAAGACTGAACATAGCAATTTAGGAAAAGCACGATTTTTCAAAGTCGCCAGATCCTTCGTCTACAAAACTTGCAAGGAGTTAGAGGCCAAAGATTATTAAGCCATGGATTGACGATGTACACAACGGAAGACCTCAGGTGTTTTAACAAGACTCGGCATCATTATACAAGGCTCAAGCAACGCTGTAATGGATGGCGAGAGATTTTTCTGATCACATAAACCCTAACATTTGGCCTCCTAACTCCCCAGATCTCAATTCATTGGACTACTACGTATGTAGCGTAGTTTAGAAAGAGGTTAATGAGCACTCTAATAACACTAAGGAATCCCTAAAAGCCTCCATAGTCAGAGTAATGTGCAATATGAACAAAAACCACTTGATCCTAGCATGTAGGCGATTCAGACATAACATAGAAGCCGTTATCGAAGCTAAAGGAGACTTTATTAAATAAAATTACAAAACATATGTTAATTCTTTTCCTCACATCTTTTCAATAAAATGACATTATTATAGGTTCCAAAAAGTCATTTTTTGCGTAAGTATAAATCTGTCCTCGATTACCTAACGCACCCTAAAAAATAAACAAATAAATACAGTGCTGGTTTATTGCAAGGCCTATGATAGGAGAGCTTCTTGGAGACAAACATCATCTGGTTGGCTGGTTGACATGTTTTGTGGGTTCTCTTAAAAAACACACATTAACTACTGGAATAAAAAGCAACTAATTTTCTTTATGTTCTCATATGTGTTTGTCCCCATAAGTGTGGGCCATTAAGAAAGAATTACGTGTTTTCGGAGGTTATATGAGAAGGGATGCATTCCGGTTTCAGGAGAAAGTTTAAGCATATATTCATCCTATAAAATTTTCAAATGAAGCTTTGTTTAATTAAGAGCTAGTAGCTAATATTGGGAAGGTAAGGAGTGTGGTGAGGCAAAATATTGTAGCACAAACAGCGGTGGTCTCAAGTTTTGCAATAAATAAGGAGAAATATCGCCCAATAGGCCAAAAGTTTGAAAGGTGCATTTTTTTGGATGTGAGCAAAATATGATGGAGCCGGGGTAATTTATTAGGCACTTTTAAGACTGTTAAATGCTTAGGATTTGGTTTATTTGATTGGAAACATTATATTATTACCAGGAACAGCCGTTCGGCTAATGCAAATATTTCAAGTGGAATAAATTAATAGAACATCCAGGTTTCATTGAATGAACTGAATATTACAATCTTTCAAGTAAAAATTGCTATATTTTATCAGTAAAATGATTTAATAAGGTTAGATAAAAATATTTAGATATTCATAGATAATAATTTTAAATTATTTTATATGTAAACAGACTTTTTTGTCTTAAGTGTTCAACAAAGACCTAGAATGATTTCATATGATCCAGCAATAGTTTACTTAGTTATTTCGTTAGTATAACCTAATTTACCATCGGACTGTCATACTTCAGCACGGTTTCACCATATTTAAAAGTAAAGAATTCTCTGTTGCAAGTTTATTCGAAACTTTAATGCACTAAGGATTTCGATAAGACGAACCAACTGTCACTTTTCCCCTTTCGTTTTCACGATGGGACGAGAAGGATATTATTGGAGAGCCTTTTATTCTATTACTATTCTTAGTATCATTCTGTTGTCTACGCTCTAGTATTAATGATCCACTCTACACCTGGTATATTTACTCTGTTGAAACTATTCATTCTACTCTTGTTGGTTAAGTAGTATCGGTCACATTATAAATGCGTTTAGTGGTAACTACTCAGTGTTATTATATTCCTAGAATGCATTCAGTCCACAGTAGATTCAGCATTCAAAGGTGTATATAGTGAAATAGTTTAGATATAATTAATTAAATGTAAACATAGAGAGGGCGGTGCGTTTGTTTAGTTGAAATAAAAAGTTCCTACATTGGTACTAACCCATATTCGGGAATACTAAATCAAAGATGAGTATGGTCAATACTAGCAGAGTACATAGGACACTATGTACCCATCTTATTAAATCGATATATTCTTTAGTTTCTGACAAGGTTATGGATTGCGACAATTTGTTTTCCCAGATAGAAGAGTTAAATTACCATTTTCCTCTAATTTTATCATTAGATAAACTTACATTAGAAGTATTTAATGAGATTATTTGGAAAATGAACTCGATGAGGACTCCACCCATAATATTAAGATTAGGCTGGGAATCAATATAGGCAAAAAAATGTTTTAAAGACCTAAATGAAGTTAAACATTGTATGGTTTCTGTCTCACCGAGCGAAATAAAATTTGCAATAATTAAGTTACCATTGTTTTCAGGAGCATTCTCCAGTAGACAAACTTCCACGATTTAATCTATAATCCCATTCATGCCATGAATATTTCGAATTCACAAAAATTGCATTGCACCTAATTGCTCTTTTTGCCATTTCCGGGGCTGATTATAAAAAGGCTTATTTATGAGTTTTTTAAACGTACGTAAAGCGATAAACGTTTAATTATTCAGTCATATTTACTCAATTTCAAATTGTAATTCTAAGTCCATTTCGGAATTAATGACATCCTATGAGTGTAATTTGAGGAGCAGAAATGTTCTTGGTTTGGATATTGACGCTGCAAGATTTTTTTATCATAACGCTATGGATACGTAAATTGCCATCTTCCGTACGAGATCAAATAATCAGGTCGCTTAAAAGTGAATTTGATTATTGGCACTTCAATCTCTCGAGAGAGGCCTTGGAAGAAGATATAAAATGTTACAACATAAGTACGAGCAATTAGGATGTGAAAGATGCATTTATATCCCCGAATAAAAATAAATTTCCCCATTTTTAGCTTTACACGGCAAAATTTAACTGAGCAAGTTAATAGGTGGAATACGGTTATTATGGAGCTCCCCCCTCCCCAACTTTCCTTCCACCAAACGGTGCCGCCTGTGTAACAATCTTCATAAGATATATGCATGCCCGAAATGTTTTTCCTTCTACTAAACTAAATCAGGTTGAAGTTTGTACCAACTATTTACGGTCTAATCACTACAATGAGTAGAAATTCGAAGTTTGGTTGTATGAGGTGCTATGAAAAACACCATACAGGTTTGTTTCTTTCCTTATATCAGGATAAATATAAATTTAATACAAAAAGAATCTTATCTCAATACATTATTCCTCAATTGTTTCTTCACTACTGACCTACCAAAGGCCAAAGTAAAGATGGCAGGGACTAAAAAACAAACCTATCTGAGGGTTTTAATTTACTAAAGGTTGTCAGAAAACTTTCAATAGTAAAATTTAACAAAACTCTTGCAGCTATCCGGTGGCGTAAAATACTATATCTATTAATGAGTTCAACCAACTAGGCCACCTAAAGGTATAAAACGACGTATTGTGTGGTGTAATTGTGGAAGGATGAGAGAGAGAAGAAATCTCGCCCCCCTGACTTCCCAAGGTCGCCGTTGATCGCTCTAATTCGTCTGCCCTATATACTGCCAAAATCATAACAATAGAAATACCATTAAGTGGGAATCGCGACTTCGCGGTATACAACCTTATCGTGTCCCTAGGCAATTAAGTAAGTCTATTGGCGATGAATCTATCCCCGTATAGATGATTTGTGGGTATATATTTGACAGTTCAGAATTCACATGCAGATTGTGTCTGAAGGCGCCGTCCAGTACGTTAGCACTAACGTTTCCCTTAATCGAGAGGGAATCGACTACATTCTCATCCAGAGAATAATTGAGTGATTTTCGAAGCGCTAAGAAAGAGCTAGTCGTCACTGAGGGTTGTTCGTGTAAATAGTTAAGCGCGCTTCAACCCTTCTCACTACGTCTTCGGATTTTCAGGATCAGAAAAGCCATCCTCGCAGCACCTTCCGTTCGCTTCTTAAGGATAAGAGCTCCCCCCAATCACCAAATTTCAGTTTCCCGAAATTGAATTCAGAATCTCGTGAGACACCCACAATTCCAAGGTAGAACTTAGCTACCTGGTCCTACTCGCCGTGCATCAAGTTAAAAGGGATTAACTCCTGCTTCGTCACGCTATTTGGAAGAAAGGTACGGCTCTTTATGGCTATAGCAAAGATATTCGGAAAAACTCTAACTATCCCCAAAATGGACTTAATTTCTACCTTAATTTCAGCTATAATAGTGGAGAAATTATTGTTCGCTCTTGATAGGAGTAATAAAGTTAGTGTAAATATGTGGTGGTTGTGTTATATAATAGGTAGGCACCAAATTGCAGAATTTAATAGGACCAGCGAAAAACCCAGAAATGGACGCTCAGTGGATTTATCCAATCATTACAAATTTCCGAACATGTAATTAACGAAAATAATATGTCTAATGTTTGAATAAGAAGTGAAAATACATATGTAGTTTGTATAAATAGATATAAGGCAAGCGGTCGGTAGAGTGGCGCGCGGAAACACCCTATACGAAAGCGGAGAGCAGATATCAGGTCGGACACGTGAATCAATACGAGGTCTTGTATATACAAAACATTCGTATATTTGGAAAGATTTTCGAGAAAACAGGAGGCTACAAAGCAGCTGAGCAAAGACAGACTTTGACCAAAATGAATTTTAACACAGATCTGTAACAATCGATTTCTATAATAAAGATAAAAACTATTGGAAATATTGAGGTATATCTTACACACACAGCTGTTCGGTAGCTCCACCCTAGGGGTAGAAATTAACGAATCAGATCACTGGAGTTCGCCCCCACTGACAAGTCTAGGTTATGCCCCTTAGAAAACGAACACATATATTCGTATGTATAGTCAGACATTTATTATTTCGAAAAGTCAGAAGGACAACCAGAGTCAGAGAAAGAGAACCACGATTCGTTTACACCGTTTACTCCCTTAGAGGCGTTATGAAACCAGTTTACGAAGTCCTTCTTTCGACCGATTACCGGGAAAACTTCATTAAGCCCAGCTAAATCATAATCCTCGTGAAGAATTATTAATGAGTCCGAAACAATTCTAAGGAGGTATAAAGTAAGCCGAGTTGCGAAAGGTCCTCACCACCCGTCATGCGCTATAGAAACGAGGACTCTTCAACATACTCGTCATTGTGACTAGCGACTTAGCTTCCGCTAAGTGGTTAACTTTTACCTCCGCTTTCCTATTAGATAAACCACCTTCAACCGTCACTTTTCATTATCCATAACCATTTCCCATTCACGTATAAACAGGGCCCTTATAAACCCTGGCAATACACCTATAAATAGATCACCTTCCTTCCCCCTATAATTATATGGACAGATAGCCAAATAGTTATTTACTGTCTCTCTGCTAATACATACGAGCCTTAGATTCAGAACATGATAGATGAAATTGATAATTTATCGCACGGGTACGCATGGAGACTTGTCATTTTCAAATTAAATCCATGCGCTTCATTAACCATAAGCCAATCCAGCACAATTTTACAAACTTTTTATGGTTAAAAGGTCTTGAATTTGTTGTTAATATCGAAATCTGGCCTGAATCCATTATCTTGCGTTCTGCCACCCACTTTTCTCGAATCGCAATGGGTTATGATTCGCCCATTTAAATAAACAGGTAAAGCTCCCAAGCAAAGATGCTTAAAATAACCATATTAACTTTCAGGTTTTTACTTTTAGTCAAAGGTAAAGTGACTCTTAAATCTTCCCCAACAGAACCTCTCAGCCATTCTATCAACTGCGAAGAGCAAAGAGCTGCTCTGGACTTCTCCATCAAAAAGGCGCAGAAGAAATACACAAAATAGGGAAGAGCTCGTGAATGGCCATAGAATTTCTAGATCCAACCACGAAGGTACGATGAAATAAGATATGTGTGTTTGCCATTGTGATCTTCTAAGCTGCGTTAAACATGCAATTCTCTTACCGATCGATTATCGCTTCACGGAACTGTTACTGTGTAACCTCCACCATATCCATGAGCATCCGGGTATCGACAGGTTTATAATGATAGCAAGGGCTAGTTATTCGATCCGATATCACAGCAAATAATCAAGAAAGTCAGCGGCATATGGTTTATATACATTAAGTTATCAAATCGTAATTATGCTATCCCCGATCCCCTTCCTTTACACAAGAGAGGGTGACAATTGAAATGACACTCAATACTCTCAGGATAGACTATACACGTGCCATCACAGTCAGAAAAGGTAGAAAGAATGAAAATTCATATTCTTCTATTTACATCTGCCATCACCAGAGCTATTCCCTTGGTAGTGTTTGTGATTGAGGATTACAATCATGCTTACGCGCATTCCGGAGTTTTTCGGCAAGGCTTTCACTTCCACACACCATATATTCAGATGAAGCCGCTACATTTTGAGTAGTGTCATTATACCTAAATAGTTTGCAAATAGCCTTCAAATTAATAGGAATAAAATGGATTTTCAATCCATCAAGGGCACCTTGGAACTCGGGATTCGTGGAGCGCCACATAGTTCTTAGGGAACAGATTAGTTTCCCATAATGAGCTCTTGACAATCGTTACCGAGATAGAGAACTTCCGGAACCATCGCCCCCATACGTTGGTATCAGAAGAGCTTTACTCCCTAAATTCACTAACACCGTTAGATTTATTTCTAGGTTATCGGAATCTTCCTCTATAAGTGATGTAAGGGGACGAAAATTCTGAATTTGGGTGCCCCTTTCCTTCGAATAAGAGGCAAAAGCAGATGGAACTGCCTTGTAATTGGGGCCTCAGCACGATGGCAAAACAAATATTTGGTAGCTCTGAGAGACAAATACACCGAGCGATCTACCTAAAGCCTGTCATCATTTCTGCGACATGCGTCTGATTAAGGGTAACTATCCTCATCTACGATGGACGATGGGGCTAATAGTAGCGCTCCATTAGAGGCGCGATAAAAAATACAGGTATGTGAACGAAAGACGAAGACAAGGTGCATTAGTCACCCCGTCAGGAAGATGGTTGCTTTAGAACTTCCGCATCCGTTTGCTGATGTTCCATCGGAAGCATCAAAATCGGATCTTCCGCATCCACTGGCGGATAATCCATCCGCAATGCCGTATTCGGATCCACCATTTTTTCTACATTCTTCCGAACCACCGCAGGGTATAGATCTAGTTCTACTCACCGCTCGGCTCTAGAGGCACGATGACTGATCAAGGAAATTGTGTGGGGAGAAAAGGTAGACTCACAAATCTAACCTAAGTGTATTTGAATTAATTTTCAGTAAATTTTATTATGACCTTTAATTAATTCTTTGTTTTTATTTCATTTCTTGACTCCCCCCCCCATTCTTTTCATGAGTGACGCAAATTTATGCGAAATTGCATTAGCTCAGGATTTTGCTAAAACGAAACAACCGCCAACTTCCCTTTTCCCTTTTCCGATGGGATAAGAAGGGAATTATTAAAGGGCCTTCTATTATATTGCTAGTATTAGTATCATTCTGTAGTCTACGCTCTAGTATTAACATTTTATTCTATATCTGGTATATTATAATCGGTTGAATCCATTAATTTTATTCTAAACGCTTTTAGTTGTGACTATCCCGGTATTATTAAATTGCGTGGGCAACAACTTCCATTTGGGAGATTGTATTAAGTCATCAATTAATTTAGAATTAAAAATGTAGATATATAAGATAAACAATAAGTGTGACATCGCTAAGCGGCTCTTTGTCAGCCTGATCGCCGTCCACTGAGTCATAAAGAGGATCTTAAACTGAAAGAATCGAAGGTCGAACTCGTTCAAACAGACATCAAATATCAACCTTTGGCTGTAAGAAAAGCCTTACAAAGTTGTCCGAAGTTCAAAATGATTGCGCTCAGGAAGGAAAAGAACATAGCGGTGAATACAGTAGCCAGGTTCATTAAAGGGGAGGGTGGTAAGCCCTCAAAGTTGGCGAATAAACCTAACATATCGGTGAATACGGTGACCAAGGCTATCAAGGATGAGGTTAGCAAATGCTTCTACTTCGTGAAAAGGCCTCTGCTCATCGACTGTATGGGAGAGCAACGTTGGAAGAGCTGTTGGGTCTTTTTAACGACTTATAGAGTCATGGCAATCGAATTTTCCTTTTATCTGATGGAAGAACCTCGCAGATGATCTGGTAATCAAAAGCAGAAAGACCGCATGTTAAGTTTCAGCCTCGACATCTCCTAGGTCTCTATGTATCCACAACCAAGTACCTGACCTCCGTGATGATCTTCGTGGTCGTGGGTTCGAATGGCGAGTTGTCGCCGGTGTGGTTTGCCACTGGTTACAGGCTGATCACAGCCAATTACAGGGATATATTAGCCACGAAAGCCCTGCCCTTTGTGAGAAAGATCAGGAAAAGTGGGAGTACGTCTTTCAACAGGATAGTGCTTGGAACACATGGACAAGAATGTGGAAGAGTGGATGGGGTCAAACATGAACTTCTGGTCGAAGGAATTTTGGTTAATGCAGTTGCCTAACTTCAATCCTTTCGACTACAGCTTGTATGCCCATGTCTTGGAAAAGATCTAATATCCACCACAGCACCTTTAATTAGCTGAAAGTTTTCGTCAAAGCGCGTGGGCCACCATGTGGAAAGTTTTCGTCCGTAACGTGTGCACCAACTTCAGTGTCGCCTGAGGGGCACCATTGATTAGTCTTACAAATTCAACACTTATTTTTATCATAAAACAATAAAAACTCGTCTAACCTTATCAAAACTATCATTAGTTGAGTCGTAACGAGTGCAAAAGGACTTTTGCAATACTCAGTATATAGTATGTTCCTGCTAAATTTGGCGTTTCTTAATCTTTCTTTTTTTCAGGAATATTTTGAAGTATCGCTGCTCTCCAACTTTGTTAGGAGAGCACATAAAGGAATGGTGTAGTTGAAAAACTTTAGCTGACTAAGATAAATATAGGCATTTGAATATGGAAATAATTTCCCTGTATCATCATGATTCGCCCTGGGTATCTAGACGACGTCATGACTGCTGCTCAATGCTCCGAGAATAATATAAAGCCTGTAATACGTGAAACGGACAGCTGCAATGGAGACTCCTAAGCCGTCGCTAGCAGAAAAAGCCACAACTAGCGTCTGACTGCGTCCGCAGGCCGGAATACATGCAATAATTACAGGAGATGGTGAAGGAAGACTCGAACTAGGGAACTCCGACTTTGGTGAGAGAGTTTAGTGTTATAATCGCCACTATGAAGTAGGCTTTATATCATGACCAGCGTTATCACTCGTATAATATCCATAAGGGACAAATTCTGACATCCTAGGAGAAGGCGAACCGCTTTTCTAAGTCAAATAAGCTCCGAAAAAAGGTGAAGGAGCCTGATGAGCAGGTGGTGACCTGGTTCTTCTCAGACCAAAAGAACTTATTCCAGGAATATAACAACAGGTGGCTTGCTTATAATCCATGCGACCTACCATGTTTCATAAAGACCAAGTTTCCTTCATTGTGTGCCACTCCTGTTAGCGTCATTTCATTCTGCCACTCATTGTTGACCAAGGTATTTGGCAAAATTCAAACGGCTGGAGACTATGGTAAAATCGTGGCTGGAGAGAGTGGCTGATAGATAGCCATATGTCCAAAACGATTCAGAATTAGTTATCGGAGAATTAATACAAGACTTCACTAGTGCCACTTTTTGATGTCATAGTTCCACGGATTTTAATTCCATGGCTAAATTTGTGTGGTCGTATTTGAGAAAGAGACAGCCCGCTATGTCTTCAGGATGAAGAACGAGCTGATGCCTGAGATCAAGGAGGGGTTTGAAGATCTTCCAAGGGATACAGTGAAGAACGCCGTCAACGAGATTCTGACTTTTCTTGAAGACACGGTGGAAGCGAATGTCGGCTAATTTTAAGTAAACTAACTCGCAGCCATAATATAGTTTATTTTTTCATTTTAAAATTTTTAAATACATTTATTTGAACTGAGATATTTTGTGTTATGCAAAACATCAAAATCATTATTTTTTGTTTGTCTGTATGTATTTATAATTGTGTGTGTTCACGAGACTATATCAGTGACAAATATGGTAATTAAGAAAGAGAAATCTCAAATTATCTTCGACATTGTTTATTTTCCAGCCTTTCGCTGTGGTTTAGATTCTGCAAGGACCTGATTTCCTTAATGATAATAATGATGATGTTGAATTAAACAGTAAAAATTACCATTTACAGTACTAGCGGAATTATTATGGATATTTCAAAAGTTTGACTCTTTTCTACAAACAAACAGTGAACCCAATTTCTTTGATGCAATTGGATTTGTTTTATATACCAACACCTAGCAACGATTTTCAATTTTATTTTCAAGAGCCTTAGGTTAATTTGTAAGTATACTTTGTAACAGTGACGGAACAGCATTCCATTGAACCATTTCAATGAAGTCAGCCAGTTCTGTGACTCAAATGACATCTTGGGTTTAGATTGCAAATTTTATGTTTTATGTTATTATATTATCCTGTGATTGGTGAAAATAGTCTTTTTGGGTTTTTTAGATAGTTTTTAGTAATTTTAATAGTTTGATTTTGTGTGTTTCAGGTATTTTTTTAGCTATAAGTGATTAAACCAAAATGGGTAAACAGTGTTTATATAGAGATACTTAATATTAGCTGTATACTGAATAAATGTCTAAGAAATTACATATAGCACTTGTTAATAGATACTATCAGTATAAATTCTATTTTATTCCTGACAATAATTGAACAAATAGAACATTTTTCACTCATTCGAAAAGACTTGGTTAAACTTAGATCTTCATGAGTATACCAATATCTATATGCAGACTGCAGAGCAAGCCTTGAGATTAAACTACTCTTCTACTCTAATTCTAGATCAGTAACCACCTTGGTTTGTCGATATATAACAATACATCTCTCTGACCAAGACAGAATTTTCATAAAAGGAAACCTTGTTCCATCTTTCAACACATATTACAGGAACATAGTTTAACGTTTTGAATTCATGGCCGAGCAGTCACGCTATGGATATTTTGGATACGAATTCTCATACAATTCTCATACATTAAAAATCTCGTCCTTAAGCTTAATTACCAACATTCCTCCACTTCGTTACTAATTTTATGAAACTAAATCAACCAACATTTCTAAAATAACTACACACCTTCTTAAAACCAGCCAACCTGTTCATTTATAGTTATTTAAGATCTAATCTTCTCCATACTATTACATTCCGATCTTCAAAACAATTTGAAACACGGATATCCAACTGATAAGGCAACTTGCTCTATAACCATCCCAACCATAGTACGAAATTTGCCAAATGGATGAAAATTCAATGAAACTAGTAAACTCCTCCATTGGAGCTATTAAAAACGTGTATGCCGACCAGTTGGCATCTACCCCCGAATTAGGCTTAATGAGTCAGTGCGTGCTAGTTGGTACCGCTACCACGTTCAGACATTTGTATTATTACTCGTAAGTCGGGGGGGGGGGGAATTATTACTGCCCTTCATTTTACCATACAAACAAATCTTGGTCAGCTAAGAAATTTTATCAACCACAAATTTGTAGTTAATTTACTTAGGCCCGGCGTGTAAGGTCAAATGTGTGAGGTGGGTTGGATTGCACTCTGTTTTAAAAGGAAGTCATGGTTGCTCAGAATTTGGATCTAGTATCTTTGTGACCAGAAACGTCCTATTACGCCTATGTTAAAAGAGCACCCTCCACTTCTGGCCCTTCCATACCTACTATAGCGGTAGATTCCACGCACATTGTGAACACTTCAATGGGTTCTACTTTCTTAGTATACCATCGTCCTCTAGCTAACAACATTGACGATCCAAGGCTTGCATACAACAATACTAGGGCTCAATCCCCATCATACCAACTCATTTCACAAAAATCAAAGCATCGGCTTCCCTATTTCATACAGTCACTTGATTCAGATTCAACGACCGAAAAGAAAGCAGTAAACTTGCCCCTGGGCACTTTTAAGTCTCCTTCCCGCAAAATACGTGAGTGCTTTATGGAAAAGTGCCACTTAAGCCAAAAGTTTCGAGGGAAAAGAAAAAAAGATCGTGTAGCGAGCCGAATCCTCTCAGCTTTGCCCAGGAATCGAATCATATGGCTTACAACAACATCTGTGATGGCTTTTTCAGCAAAGCTGGCAGCAAAATCTCCCTCATGATCGATTTAAGGTTTGATTCCTTCAATTCCTTTGCCACAGAATCCGGGTAAACTTATAGGAGCTGCGCATGCTTGACTCTCTTCTTTCCTCTTATCTGTCTATTTTCTGGAGAATCTGACGAGTGCTCCATTAATGTTCATTCTCCCCGGAGATAAGAGTTTTAGGACCTTAACTTCAAGTGATGTGTTCCGTGCAGAATATATAAGTGGAATAAAGTTGTTATCTTTTTCTTTATACAAATACATGTATGCAGGCTTCGATCCTTCAGTGTTTCGCAGAATTTGATTAAGTTTATGAGTTCATTTTGCCTTCTCGGAAATCTCAACGGTTGAACATTTTTATGGACATTAACCGATGAATAACAAGGCCAAGGCCTTGCTGACTGAGGGGAAAATTTGGATATTTATGTCCTTAATGTGAAAGAATACAGATATTACTGCCCTGGAACTGCTTCTTTTTTCTGCCTTGACTTGTACTTGTGATAAATTGTTGTGTGCGCAGTCTTTTGGTGGCTATAGCTAGACCAAGATCTCAGTGATTGCGATCACTTACTCATTTAAATATCTTTTACCAGGCAACAGCAGTGCAATCCGTCATTTCAGTGGTGGTTAGGTAGATTTCTTTGTCCGGGATTCAAGTAAATTACTGATTTATTTATATCAGTTGAGGCGTATATATGAGTTGAATAGGATATAAAGTTCTTTGGTATTTTCCCGTCTAATGCCTGCTTGTTTTTCTGTAAACGTATTGTCTTTTTGTACCAAATCGAGTGCAGTTTTGGTCCAATAACTTTGAGACTGGCCTCAAAGTGAAGTGATTTCTAAATAATGACTATTGGGGACAAACAAAATATTTTACAATATTTGAATTATACCGAACAAGCGCCAGATTCCATTTCGCTTTTAAACTTGGTCGCCGTTTTGCTTGAAGTGCAGGCAGTTATTCAGTAAATGGTATAATCATCCTTGCAGAGTCGTGAAAGCGTGAAAATGTACAGGTTTGAGTAACGTTCTTACAGGCTAACACCACTCTCGCAACCACTTTCTCCATAGTTTCAAGCCACGGTGCTAGTGCTTCACCATTTAAAACACATCACTCTCTGACTGAAGGTCAACGAAGACAACCTTCAAAGACGAGAATATTTCTATATTTCTATTCTTTCTTTTTGCTGAGCGAGTTGCTTGTTCTATTTGCCTCTGGCGCGTATCCCGTTCGTGGTGTTGGACGAAAATCCGTACGCCATGAGTCGATACATAAATGAGTGAGCCTTAGCCTTCCTGTTAGCATCGTTCATCAGAATCTGTTTGTAAGTTATTGTAATGGATTACTATTAAATGACTATATCCCTCGCTTTTCGCAAGCAGGAAAGGGATCACTATTCTGCGGTTGAAGATATTGGTAAATGTTAGATTAGCCTTTTTTAGAGTAAAGCAGAGGTCATCTGCATGTTTTCTGAGTAATACGACTTCTGGAATTTCCCTTCCGCGTCGGATGCTCTGTTCCACCTACAGAAAGTTATATGCAAGTCATTCCTTCTCAAACTCAGCCTTGCAGTCGCATGAAAACCCTTTATTTCATGTGTTTAAAGGGATGCCATTTATTTTTTCTTTAAATTTCTTACGAAATCGTGGATTTTCTTAGGGAGAAGACCTATTCGAGCTCAAATTTAAGAAGAGGTAGTCATGCAAGAAACTGTTCTCAATATCTATCTATTTTCCGTAGACATCAATTGTTGAACCTCGGTTTGCTATTAAATTTTCAGGCTGAATTCTATGTAGACGAGATTATAACGATCACCATTGGCGGTACTGCTGCCACAGGCTCTAAACAACCTTAATTATTATGTCAAATCATACGAGGTTTTGTTTTAGTTCGCTAATGCCTAAGAAGTGCAGTTCTACTGCCAACGTAAGTATCACCACAACCTAGATAACTTCGTAAAAAGAACTCGCCTGTAGATGATAAACTCACACTGATTCCTTGGCCTTGGTTTCAAGAGAGTCCTCGAACTGGAGGTTCATATTCGATCCCATAGTGTCTCTTCTATCCAAGCGATGTAATGTACAAACACTCTGCTCTGCAACACACGGTGTGCAAAGAGGATTAAACTACCATTCTACCGCTCTTGTTTTCATTCAAAGCTTGATTTTGGATGCGAGAATTACTCAGCGCCATGCAAAACTGTATTACTGAAGGTGTATCCAATCCTCTACCTTGGTCTTCAGTAAAAGACTTTTGCTTCCCAGGTTCCTTGCAGGGTTTTTCTTCTTGAGGCCGGGTAGAATCAACTCGTTTTCCGTCATCCATACATAAATCATGATTCACTTAGACGCGTGAAAGAAGCATTTCCTTTAGCTTCCAAAGGTCCTAACTTTGTCTGTAGCAGTTTTTATTGGAGTTAAAGCTGAAGAGAGAGCAATGATATATTAAACATTTTGGGTTCAGGGTGCAGGAAAATCACTCGAGAATTCGATGAAACATCCGCAGAGTCGCTTACGATAGTTCTCCCCTTGATGCCACGCCTGTTTCTAAATCTTCGACAATTCTAGAATTATTGCGATCCTATTTTCGCAGCATGCATATTGTCTCACTAATTTCATACTAGTGTACATAAATGTCTTTAATTTCGAGGGTGGGAAAGCTATACATACTACACCCCACTATTACCATTGAAAAGAAAATTCGGAGCGCTGGGTCTCTCTTTAGGGCCAAGCTATTTGCAATATTACGCTAGGTACTGAAGATTATATGTCGTACTTCGTTAAGAAATCCTTTTCTAATCCACGGCGATACAAAGAACTCGTTAAGTACTTTGGGGGACTTGGAATCTTTGCATCCCCTGGTTCACAATATCAATGATTTCAAGACTGCTGTATATCGGGGGAAAGGCAAGATTATCTTCTGAATGTGCCAGACGCGGACCCAGTGGAGGTTATGGTGGGGAATCTCCCCACAATATTTCAGACCAGTTATGTTTATATTTATTTTTTGAGCCATACTTGTATTCTGCTATTCAGAAAGAGTTATATAATAATATAGAATATATAAAACAGTGTTTAGACCTGACGATCGAATGTATCTTATATGATACATATCTAAATTCTGGTAAATCTTCAATATAATTATTAAATTTACTATTATAGAGTAGTTGACGTCAAAAACCTGTAATAAACCACAATTCATAATTTTATGATGTGAAAAAAATATTCTGATCTGCTCACTCCTGAAGGAGTTATTATATATTCTCAAGGCTCTGTAAGATAACAATTATTAATTACACTGGTCACCTCCATAATTTCTCGCATGGCTCTGGATCAAAATAGTCTGTTTCTAGGGTAATTGTATGTGCTGAATTCAATAATGACATTTGTATAGCTGTATCGGCCTCAGTTTGACACAACCACCATATCTATATATTGCTGTACCATATTATTCATACATTATTTTCTAATTACTCTGAACTTAACAAAACGTGGAACGTAGCAAGTGCGTGGACCATGCTGATCGTTTTTGTTACCACCTAAGCAAGTAGATGTGTAGTAAGCGAATCTCAGGAATGCCATTTGTTGTACCAGTGATATGGCGTGAACACAAAGAACACAGCAGTAACATCTTCCTTGTCTCTCGAAAAATGATAATTTGTTTCTACTCAAGTGAATTTTTTACCTTCCATCTTTGAATCTCTTTTATTATTATCGCCACTCACAACCTCAATATTTCAATTTTATCTATCTTTATCTTCCACTTTCATCTATTTTATTCACCCTGATCGCAATTCCGCTTTTCTTGCTCTTGAATATGCATCCGATGTTGCTCGTTGCATAACAAATTAATCACCAAAGCATAGAGAAGTTGTTTAATATTGGTATCATATAGAACGGACTTGAAACAATATCTCCAGGGTTTTCGGATCTTTGTCAAAGCAGGTGACTTCCAGGCTACTTGTGATCAAACATATTAATTTTCTGTCAAATTTTAATAGCTCCTGAAACATCCCTATTTGATTGATACAATCCAATATCAGTCATTTTGAGATTCATTTGTAAAACTTTTTCTTCACTAAAAAAATAATGTGATAGATTTGGAAGAGAAAGGGAGTTTACTTTGTAATTATTATATATTATAGTAATTTTGCCTCCTTTAATGCTTTAGCTGACGCGTAGTATTTTTAGTTGAAAGAGATTTATTTAAGATTGTATCAAATCCGATTTATGAATTAAGATTAGTTCATCAATTTTGGTTTAGTCGTTCTGATACTTTTAGTTTCGTCCTGCTTCCGAAAGTTACGAGTAGTCTCCAACTTCTAATCTTTTCGTTCAATATCCCTTCAATGCATAGCTTTCTTCATTTTGGCCTCTTTCATTACCAAACATTGTTTGTGAGGGTTCTAGCCTAGATTTCTTGGTTATTTTTTATGTCTTGCTTTAGAATAATAATTAGTAATAATATTCATAAAAATAATGATTAAATTATTATATTAGTATTTTCCTTCTCCACTTTCTTGGTCGGTTGTTTTTAATTTAGCATTAAATACTATATTTTACTTTCGTTTTTTGAAGCAACATAGTATCTATTTCGAGGTACATGGAAAAATGTTCTTTCTCTTTTAGATCACTAAACGTCGAAAAGCAATAGAAACATAAATAAACTAGAGTCAAGGATTTGTGTAAATGAAACTGGCTATAAGAATTACTGTCATAATACCACAAAGTTCCTCCAAACTATAACTAACTATGAGAGAGCGGGTAAAATGAAACAAATGAATCAAAGGTCATTCGTACTACCCATTAGCAATTCAGAAATCGGAATTAGATTAGGTAATTAATACCCCAAGTTTTCACGGCATTTCGACAAGGCCAAAATAGCTCATGTTGCAAAGATGTTCTTGCTTGTGAAGAAATCATACGCGAGGACAGACAAAAGAGAAGAAGAGTTGAGCGCTCTCCTTATTTTATTATCTAAAATAGCTAATGTCGTCTCTTATTTCGATGGCTATATTCCTTCCCATCATTTATACCTACTTAACTTCATCATTTTTTTTGCTAAGCGCTAATTAAAGGGTTTTGATGGACTACGCCAAATTTGATTTTGCCTAATTTTTCAAATGAGTAATTAAATTATATAGATACGTAGATAAGTATGAAACTAGATAAATGAATAAGGGTTACTCTCTAGTTTAGATTTAGTATTTGTTGCGCTAAATTAAAGTTTCTTCCAAAACTTAGATACATCTTAATTATGATGATCATAATGAGCTTCGATTTGTTGAATTTGTGAAAGTAGGAAGCAGACAAGATTCCTTTGAGTCATAATGGCTTGTTATTCTTTGGTTTAATTTTGGTGAGCACAACTGATTATGCCATTCATGGGACGATCTTTCTACCTTATAACGATGATTAATGTGTCTTTCTTAGGAGAAGATATATGAATATAGGAGAGGGAGTAGAAGAGGAATATTAGAGGAGAGAAAGAAACAAAATAGAGATGTAAAATTTCCAAATATTTAAAAGATATGTAAGCTAGCAATATATTCCAGCAGGAGCATATTTGTTCTACATTGAAATAGTAAGAAGTCGAAAGGAGTTTCATAGACATTAACACACTTTTTCTAAAGTAAATTACATAAATACTTGAAGTAAATGTAATTATTATAAAAACGAACTTTTATTATGATTTTACCTAATTTTTCCTGATCGAATGCTAGAATTTTCTTAATTTAAGTAATTTAATTCCTTTAAATTCAGTAAGGAAGCTATAAATTTTATGTTTGGTTAAATTGTCTAAAGTATAAATATGTTGTGCAACTCAATTAATTATCTCGATTATTAAAGTAATCTTTTGTGAACAATTACATTTCTAAAGGTTTATGCATATACAAGAGTCATTTAATAATTCACTGTCTTACAGTGATTTTGCTACAGAAATGGATATGTATTTTTCTGGGGTACTTCTTTTATATAGATTACGAAAATGACATTCCTTTTTTATAATGCAAAGAGAAATTTGGCTAAAGTACCTACAAATTCAATATGAAGTCTTAAAAGATTTCTTCCACTTTAGCATCACATAGTTTTGGAAATTTTGTTTATAAATAAATAAAGGATGGATTATCGCGTTTTAAGGTTTATATTCATGAGGCTTAATTTTATGTTAATTGCTGGCAAAATTATTCTCTATGAACTAACTCTTCACGTATGACGTTATATCACCCAGCTCTTGGCTCGTTTCATATTTATTTATTTTATTTATTTATTTATTTATTCCATACTAATCCAAGGTACAGTATAAAGATATTACATTTTGAATCTTAATGACAAGTTAAAATAAGTACTTATACATACTCGTATATATGTATATACATACAAAGATTAGTTATGGGCCCAAAATAAATCAGTGACTTTTAGGGCAGAAACTTAAGACTAAGCATAAAATTATCAAGAATAAAGATCCCTTCATGTTTATACAAATATAAACAACTTAATATACATTTAAAAACCTAACCATTGTAAAGATTACAAATAACGAATAATTATATTATTTAAATTTAGAGATAAATTAAAAAACTATTTTATTTCCAGCGATTATTTAAAAAAGATTTGTAGTTAACATAGTCAACAGTCTTATATAAATAAGAACATATTTATAATGTATAAATCAAAGTAATAGTACACAGTATAATAGTGTACGGTAACAAATAAATACACAATAACAAAAGCTGAATAGAAATTTAGTAAGCCGAAATTATATTGTTTTTAAGAGCTTTTTGGAATTGAGCTAAATTGGTTTGGGATTTGATATTGTCGTCCAAGTCATTTCATATTTTTATAGATTTGTACAGAAAGCTACATTGTGATTTTGATTTTGAATACAGGGGTGAAATAAATTTTGTTCTATTGCGGGTTTGGTGATTATGGGTATTATCAGCTGTTTGAAACATATTAAATATATAGTTATTATAGGAACACTTTATTGTTTTGTAAAGGAATAAGGATGTTTGAAAAGCAAAGAGATGATTTAATTTTAGAATTCTGGATTCCTTAAAATATCAATTAGTGTGCTCATTGTAGTCAAGTTGATGGATGGCTCGAATTGCTTTTTTCTGTAATATGACTAATTTATTGAGATAATTTTGATATTTTCCATACCAACTCTCTATGCCATATGTCAAGTAAGGTTGCACCATTGTCATATATGAAGAGTGGAGACTAGATTTAGGAAGAAACTTATTTAATTTATATAATATTCCAATCGATTTTGATAGTTTTGTTGAGATATGCGTAATATGTTGTTTAAAATTCAGATTTTTTCAATAAAAATGCCTAGGAATTTGATATGAGTTGTTTCATAGATTATTCCGTCGCCCATTTTAATATGGGGCAATTCAATAGATTTTTTGTAAGAGAATTGAATATATTTGGTTTTATCTACATTTATTGATAGTTTATTAACATTAAGCCACCTGAAGACATTTTCGAGTTCTTTATTTATTGTATATGCAATGTTGCTCGGTTTGTCATATGGCAAGGGAGTTGATAAGGCACTATCATCCGCGAATAATATAAATTTAAACAGAGAAGATGATTTAACAATATCATTAATATAGATTAAAAATAACAGTGGCCCTAGCACGGAGCCTTGTTGGACCCCAGTTGTAATATTAAGGTGTGATGAGTCATGACCATTGACGGAGACAAATTGCCTTCTTTCAGTTAAATATGATTTGAACCAATTTTGACAGATGCCTCTTATTCCGTACATAGCTAATTTTGACAGTAGAATATTATGGTTGACACAATTGACAGCTTTTTTAAAATAGAGAAAAATTGAGAATACAATGTGGCCCTTCTCAATGTTATCATATAAATATTGAAGGTGGTTAATTATCGCGTGAATCGTTGATTTCTGACGTCCTAAAACCATATTGGTGTTTAAAAACAGTGAATTAGATTCCAGAAATTTATAAAGTTTATTGAATGCTATTTTTTCAAATATTTTACTAAACATTGTAAGCAATGAAATAGGGCGGTAATTGCTGACGTTTGTGAGGTCTCCGGCCTTTGGTAACGGTGTAACCTGAGCAACTTTTAATTCACTTGGGAATATACCCTGCGTAAATGATTTATTAATTATTGATGCTAAAATTGGAGCAACTATATCAGAGATGTATTTTAAAATTTTAGTGGAGATTGAATTAATACCTGACTTTTTATTTTTTAGTGAACTAATGATATTTTATATCGGCTACGCTTACAGGAGAAAAGAACAAGGAATTTGGTACATTAATCTCATTAAAATATGAAAGAAAAGATTTATCGACTATTTTGCAGAAGTCTGATATTTTTTTACCTATATTGACAAAAAATTTATTGAATTCATTCACTTTTTCCCTATTGTCATCAACTGGTTTATCATCAATGATAATTTGTTTAATTTTTTTTGTTCCTTTAGTAATTTCAAGTTTTATCACAGAATTGATTAATTTCCAAGTTTGTTTTATATTGTTTTTCGTTTGATTAAATCGTTTATGGTAATAATTTTTCTTAGCTATTTTAATTTGGTTAGTAACTTGATTCCGAAATTTTTATTTGTGTGTTCTGGAATTTGACTAAGCTTATAAAGATAATATTATTTTGGACGTTTTTTGATGTTATTTATAATTGCGTTTGTTATCAAAGGTTTTGTTTTGTGTTTATATGATATGGTTTTAGATTTTAGAGGACAATTAAGTTTAAAAGCATCGTCTTGTCTTGAAATTAACTCTTCGGTAGCAGAATCAATGTCATTTATATAGGAAATTTCATATAGATTCTGATTTAGAACATAGTTATAAAAGTTTAATAAGGTATTTTGGTTAATTATGCAGTAGGTTATTGTACTGTTTTGATGAATATTGTTCGAGTTGAAAAAAGACTTTTGGATCATGAATATAGGAAGATGGTCCGATATGTCACAAAGGAGAATACCGGAAGAGTAATTTTCGGGGTGAACTCTGAAAATATTGTCAATTAGTGTTGCTGGGTTTTGGGTTATTTTTGTCTGTTTTGTTATAATTGGAAGTAACAAATGAGAATTAAAAGTATTGAGGAAGGACTGAGTTGAGGCGTGGTTTTGAAGTTTAATAGATCGAAGTTAAAATCTCCTGTAATGTAATTATTATGTCGTCATAGTTTGTAACATTGAAGTAATTGATTAATGTTGTAATCTTATCTATAAACATATTTGAGTCACCAGAAGGAGGTCTATATACGGTTCCAATGATTATTGTTTTACCATTTGTTTTTACTTCGATAAATAAAGTTTCAATATAGTTATAGGAAATAGTAATTTCGTCAACTTTTTTACCTCCCCCTATCTTGTTTACGTCGCGTAGTGAATGAAAAGAGCTATAGTTTGGGACACTGATAAGGTGTTTATTATTATTTGTTAGCCAGCTCTCGGTGAATGCCAAAACGGAAAATTTATAATTAATTGTTGACAAAAATATTGAAAATTCCTCAAAGTTTGCGTGCAAAGATCGAATGTTAGGATTTAAAATGGGCAGGTCTGTTTTTTCAAATGAAAATGTAGTGTTAAATTTATCACAATCGTAGTATTGGTTTCTTACGTTATTTTCTTTAAAATTTGGATATAATTCATCAAAATGGTTTATGTCTGGATCGATATTATTGAAGTGATCGAGTTGTTCAAACATAAAGGAATTTAAAAATTAAAGGTTACAAATTGAAATTACGTATAAAATATCTATAAACAGTTAAAAAAACTATATTTATGATAACTTTAAAAGAGTAAAGGGAATAAAGTATGTAATACAATTAAAATAAAAGTACGTGAATGCTAGGTCAAAACATGGTTTGTTTGTTTTTGGTTTCTTCATCTAAAACAGTAATATCGCCGAAGGTATTATTACTGATCGTTCCAGAGATTCTCACCATTAAAGTCTGCAAGCGTCGAATTGAGGTGTTCCGACAGAAATTTTTGGAGGGCAGTACGGGTAGGTCACGGCGACCGGAGGGTGATGGCAGGAAAACGTTGATGAATCCATCTCTGGTAGTACAGCCTGCGATCTTTGTGGAGAATTTCTTTTTAGCTTGGCAGAGGACGAAAAAGATTTTGTTGCGATTTGTAGTCAGTTGTATCGTTTACATAGAATGAAGGTTTGAATTCTTAGCATGCTAAGAAGATATCACGCTTCAGATCACTTCTGCGCAACTTCACAATTATGTTTCTTTTGTCAGGACATTGTACTTTTGGCTTGGGACTAAGACGATGAGCAACAGAGATGTCCGCTTCTTGCATTTGTATGTGGCAGTTATCTTTAATAAGTTTGCGGATGATATTGCGGCAGTTTTCATTATTGGTAGCTTCAGGTATATTGTCGGAGAATATAATCGTATCTCGTCTTTCATAAGCGTCGGAAGAATCAACCTTTTCTTCTGATTTTCTCGATTTTTTTTCTCATTTGTTCGTTAGATTTTTCGAGAGAGATGATTTTTTGTTCTTGTTTGGCATAAGATGATTCAAAAAACTTAAAGAGAACGTTCATAATGTCTTTGGCATCAACTGATAGCGTAGATGAGGAAATATGGGTCTACAGTTCATTAAAATTAACTGGTTCGTTTAATTCGGTTGTTCCTCTTGTAATGGGAGTATTTTTTCATTTGTCTGCCTTCCTGAGAGTAGGAGGAGCCATTCTTTCTAAGGATGAATGGAGAAATGTGATACTAGTGCTTATGTGCTATGGGAGTTTGTTTAATTCCTTGGAGAAACAATAATGTTTAATTGTTAAAATTTTTAATTTGAAGTTTGTCAGGTTTTGATTGATGATTGATTGTTTTAATTTACTAATTCAAAGAGTTAAGAGATTAGTTAAACAAGATGGATGTGGCAGCGCTGCACTTCTAATCACTCAGTTGAGTTTAGGCCCAATGGCTTTCAAATAGACTCAGTGGGAACATGGGAATTTTCGAGGTAATGCGGAAAATATCACTTTATATGTCCAAATAAATTAACTTACATACGTAGATTTATAATGTTTAGTATTCAATGCAGTTTAAAAACACTAGTATTCACTTTTATTCAATAAACAAGCAATATCACTGTTTGTTGATGAAAACAACAACCTACGTGAATATCATTCAAAATAGATAAGACCTTAAGATGTGCATAAACCAACCAATTATGCTCATTATATTTAATAATGTCTAAAATGAAAGATGGATTTTCCTAAGTTGATTTTAAAACAAACTAATGAGCTACTGGAATGGACGCCAAACTATAATTCATTATATCAAAAAGTACTGTTCTAGTGCTATAAAGCGAAGCATCGGAAAAGAGCCGCCACTGATCGAGCTCGTGAGGTAATCAAACGCTCCAAAGAATCCGGAAATATCACTATATTAGTACAAGTTGCTGGTCATTAAATCATCCGAACGGTTCCATAACTTTGAAATTCAAACATCTTGGGCAATTAAATTGCATCCGTTGAGCTTGGAAGCCAATAGCTCATTCTACTAGTTTTTTTAACTCTAATTCTAACACAAGATCATTAGGATTATGCGCTGCTAATGGTTTTTGGTCATTGTCTTCACATTCGAGCACATAGCCATCCACTTCTTGTTCATCAGATTTTGTATCTGTTTGGTTGGAATCTGATAGAACAATTTTCTGGGATGGTATGGAAATTGGAATATCTACCGAGTGGGGCACTGGTGGTATGTCAGATTTAGAATTAAGATACAACAGAGATTAAGCATATTTGGTTATTTTATCTGAAAAATCTCGACATATGCTTGAGTTTTTTTTACTTTTAGTACTATACGCTGTCCGCGACAAGCAAAGTAGTGCATATCACAGAGAGCATTCGCGTCTTCACTGATATATATGTAGTATTGTACATCCCCCCGGTTACCATTTCACAGTAAAAGCCCTTTCATATCCCCTGGTTGGGATCCCCTACACAGCTGGTTACTCTAAAATCACAATTTCGCTCCACTTTACTCTATCTTGAGAAATCTCTTTTGCCCTCTAAGTTATAGCCCATGGCTCTAACCTGGTGGTATATAAAAATATTAAATTTATTTACTTGACTATAACTAAATTTTTTAAAAAGGGTCATATAGTAGCCCTATAAATTTAAGGATTGAGAAATATTCTGTAAAAAATTAGAGATGTGGTCTTAAGGTTCACAGCAGACCATTGTCACCGCAAAGCAAAATCTCTTTTATTTTACAGTGGACCATTTGTGTAAAAGAACAACCTCTGCCCACCCCCCCATTTTATAAGAGACCACGTACTATGGTATTGCGCCATGGACGACGTTATTTCCTATTCGAGCATTCTCGAATATATTTCCCTGTGATAGAACGAGTTGAAGCTGCGTTTAATTTCAACTCCTATCCCGTATTATTTAAAACCACGATGCTGCCCACGTGCATCTTCGATTCGAGGCTTGGAGTCTTATCACAGCTACCGGATGCCAATGTTTAAACAAGGAGGTTATCGTCCCCCCCCGTTCGCCCCCATACGCCGACCTCGCCAGATCGAGTTAGGCTTATGAGCAGATAAGGCATTGTTCTCCGGCCCGGCTGTGCGTTCCCTCCAAGCTTCCACTCCATTTTCCCCCACGCCAAGGAGATGTCCTGGCTATTTATATGGAAACTTTACCACTAAGATCAGATTGGAGATCCAGATTTTCGTCGCGAAACATCACCACGACCCTCTCTCCCTTTGTGCGCCAAGGGCCTTGACCTCGAGATTCACCATCACTTGTCCAGAAGGAGGACAATATTCCTTGAGTGCCAAAGGTTCGAGCCTTTCCGAAGCCAAGTCCCCAAGGCTCCTTCCCCCTGTTGTTCAGAGGAGAACAACATTAGAACAGCCATTGTTCTTGAGCCCGTAGACAAGAGACGGTTCTCATCCCCCCCCTTTGTTCAGAAGAGAACAACCTAGAACAGCCATTGTTCGTTTTGAGCCCTTCGCCAAGAAACGGTTCTCATCCCCCCCCCCCCTGTTGTTCAAAGGAGAACAGCATTAGAACAGCCATTGTTCGTTTTGAGCCCTTCGCCAAGAAACGGTTCTCATCCCCCCCTGTTGTTCAAAGGAGAACAGCATTAGAACAGCCATTGTTCGTTTTGAGCCCTTCGCCAAGAAACGGTTCTCACCCCCCCCCCCCCTGTTGTTCAGAGGAGAACAACATTAGAACAGCCATTGTTCTTGAGCCCGTAGACAAGAGACGGTTCTCATCCCCCCTTTGTTCAGAAGAGAACAACCTAGAACAGCCATTGTTCTTCAAGCCGTTCGTCGAGAAACGGTTCTCCTTCCCAAGACGCCACGTCAGGATCCTTTTATCCCCCCCCCTTCGGCTGGAACTCGCCAGCGGACCGAAACTCCTTTGCGCCACCTTCCCCTGCACCACTAGTGCAAAAGTTACGTAAGCCAAACGTCACCTTTGAGTACTTAACCCTTTTGTCAATTCTATCCTGTGCTTTAAATGGTTTATCGAACCATCCCATCTCTTTAACTCGATATTTGTTTTACCTTTTTTTTTAATCCTTTAAATCCTCGGATTAGCCGAGCCCCCAAGACCCTTTTTATTCTCTGTTTATGGCAATATTTTCCGTCTTGTGTTTATTGATAGTTATTATTAATAAAACTCTATTTTATTAATGATAGCAATATTATTATCCTTGAGCTCAGTTCCACTTCTTAAGCATATCGAAGATACATAATATCGGCCGCCAGACAGTAACGCACTCTAAAGATAATTAAGGAAGTTCCCTCAACGAATAGTGTTATATATGGTATCGTCGGGAGTCATTCTACGACATATAGATTTTGTATCTGTTTGGTTGGAATCTGATAGAACAATTTTCTGGGATGGTATGGAAATTGGGATATCTACCTAGTGGGACACTGGTGGTATGTCAGATTTAGAATTAACATACAACAGAGATTAAGCATATTTGGTTATTTTATCTGAAAAATCTCGACATATGCTTAAGTTTTTTTACTTTTAGTACTATACGCTGTCCGCGACAAGCAAAGTAGTGCATATCACAGAGAGCATTCGCGTCTTCACTGATATATATGTAGTATTGTACATCCCCCCGGTTACCATTTCACAGTAAAAGCCCTTTCATATCCCCTGGTTGGGATCCCCTACACAGCTGGTTACTCTAAAATCACAATTTCGCTCCACTTTACTCTATCTTGAGAAATCTCTTTTGCCCTCTAAGTTATAGCCCATGGCTCTAACCTGGTGGTATATAAAAATATTAAATTTATTTACCTGACTATAACTAATTTTTTTAAAAAGGGTCATATAGTAGCCCTATAAATTTAAGGATTGAGAAATATTCTGTAAAAAATTAGAGATGTGGTCTTAAGGTTCACAGCAGACCATTGTCACCGCAAAGCAAAATCTCTTTTATTTTACAGTGGACCATTTGTGTAAAAGAACAACCTCTGCCCACCCCCCCATTTTATCAGAGACCACGTACTATGGTATTGCGCCATGGACGACGTTATTTCCTATTCGAGCATTCTCGAATATATTTCCCAATCATGCGAACTCGTCCCAAGCCTCTTCCCCACCTGGTGACGAGGTATAAAAGAGCCGCTCTGTCTCGCCCTTTTTATGAAGTGATGAATCGACTCCGCCTCCAGATTAAGATGTCTGGAGCTTGTGACTCCTTTCTCCAAACTTCCTCTTCCGTTAAAGAATGGCGCATAGTTCAAACAGTCCAGCCCGCACCTCAAGGTCGTCCTTATCGTCTAGTCGCGTGAGCGTTCGTCAGACAGCAGATTTCTTCAGCCGTGATTCTACCTAAGTCAATTGGTAGCTTCTCTGAAGAGCAAGCCTTTGAATTTGCGTAACAGTCTCCCTTCGTTTAATCAAACCAAAGAAAATCTCCATCGATTACCTTTGAGAAAAAGCAGATTCCTCTTTCAGTGGAATTACGAGGCTTCCCATATTCCCCGTCGAACGTCTATTAAAGTTTGGCTATCTTCATCGGAAGGTTGGTTCGGATCGTGCCCCACCTGTTTCATTCGGATCTTGCCCCACTTGCATCATAATATCGTTCCCCCCTCGCCTCATCACAAGAAGGACCTTCCTCGATTTCATCGACCTGTAAGACTGAAACCCCCTCTATTAATAGTATTGTCATTTTTCCCTTTTGATCTGAGCCTAGTGACATTAAGCAATTAATTCCATTTGAGAATCTCTCTTCATAATAATTATAAAGATATTCCTTTAATTCAAATAAGTAAGTATAATAACACTCGTAAAAATATAAATAATAATTTTAATTTTCACTATGACACGAATATTTGAGGAAATTTTTGTGACAAAATTCACTGAACCCCCGCCGTCCCCCCAAAGATGATGATAATTTAACACTTCGTCTTATAAATGTTAATTTATCTTTACCTTGACGTGTTTTAAGTTCAGTTTGTAGTATGCAACAAATCAAAAGTTTAAAGGAAACGTTAAAAAAAATCATTTACTTATACACGTATGTAAAAATTACAAAACCACTTAGTTTTACAACGTATGACTTCCATTATTACACTAATTATATACACGAACACAAAGATTTAAGATGTACATTTCTAACTTGATTGTATAACATGAATTTTTACTTTTTATTTTCAATTTTTGCTAATTGTTTTCTTATAAACTGATAGGCCACCATTTTAATGATCATAAATCGAATGACCGTTTAGGAAAATTATGGTATTTCTCTCGATTTATAGATAGAAAAAAGGATGTTATGCTCGTGTTGAACTTTCTTTTATTCCTTTTTCATCTTTTACCACCTCGTTAAGAGACATTGGTCATCGGTGAATTTCAAGGTAATCTTGGTACAGATCAAGGTAAATGGATTGCGTTTCTGGAGCCTATTCGAAAAAACTAAGGCTTTGTTGATTTTAAATACGGTCATTACAAAACATCTTTTAATCCTTAGATGGCTAAAGTTTTCTTTCATCAAACGGATCATAGAGAGACACTTAGGAAGGGCGGTCAATAAGTTTTACAATTCGGATATAAGGAAACGAGATATAAGGAAAAGTGTTTTATTATTTTTCAATATAACTACCCTCGACTTCAATGCACTTGCACCACTTGTTCCTGAGGCTTCTAATTCCCAACAACCAGAAATCTCCCGACTGCTGTTCAATTCACTCCTGGACGGCGAGCTGGACATCTTCATCGTCCCCATGCCGACCTCCACGCAGTTCAGCCTTGAGCTAGAGGAATAAAAAGTAGTCTCTAGGGCCCAGATCTGGGCTGTAGGGAGAATGGTTGAGCTCCTCAAACCCTCACTCGCGCAGGGCAGCTTGTGCAACTCAGGCCTTGTGACGACGTTGGTCATGACCAAATTATCGTGGATGATGTTGATAACACTTCCATGTGATATTCCAAGTTCTCGCTCGATTTCTTCGACCTTCACCCGTCGATTTTCGAGGATCATCCCCTCCACATGGGCCACATTGTCCTCGTTGCTTACGTCTGAAAGGCATCATATACGTGGGTCATCTTCAATGGACTCACGACCATGGCGGATCTCCCTATTCAAGCGAGCAATGGTTGCATAGGAAGGAGCGGTGTCGGTGTACACTGCAACCATGCGTTCATTGATCTTTTTTGCATTCCTGCCTTCCTTGCTCAAAAATTGGATCACTGCTCGGTGCTCAACCTTTTCTGTTGTGGAAAAAACTGTGACTGACTCTCTTCGATTAGCTACTGGTTCTTAAATAGACAAGGCAGGAGCGTGCGGCTGCAGGTCCTGACTTGTCATAGCTTGTTCTAACACCCCCACAAACAGCCATCCCCCTTCCTCTGTTTTGCCCTACCGATTCGCAAAACTTATTGACCGCCCATCATAGTTGCCGAATAGTTTGATGACCAAAATTTTATCAGTTAGAATTTGATCAATTCGTGTGACTGATATATTTTCTTTTCATGGGTGAATTTTTCTAATGCAAATTAGCTAGCATTGGAAATATATAGAAAGAGATCGATAATTTGATTGGTATATGAAATAAGATTGCTAATACTCCTCATACAAATATTACATTGATTTATTTACCATACTGGGTTTTGTTAGCGTACAGTCCCCTTTACTCTTTGTATACTCATATAAGGAATAATTTTCATTTGATCAGCTAGACTGCAAATTTTTAAATCGCAAACTGTCATTAAAAATTGTCTAGTTTTTGGACAATGCACATTCTACAACTAAAACCTAGGAGTACGAATCTCCTTCTCGGCTTGAGAACCCGTACTTGTACATCTCCTAGGCTCAAATGCCTGCAAGAAAGCCTGAAACTATATATCTTACGCTATTTTCGCTTCCTCAATAATCACTACTCTCTTTACATCTCTCTTTTTGATAGCATTTTGCTTTATACTGCCCCTTTGCGATGTCTCTTTAGAATTCCAAACACGAGCCTAAAGCAATTATTGTAAATTCAACAAATATTACGGTAGAGGAAATAAAGGAATATTATAGGTAAAAGTAGAAAAAGATACAGCGCAATTTTATGTGTCTATATTTTATTTATAAGATGTTTATGTGTTGCTTCATGAGAGTCATTTAAAATTCTTGCCATTTCCCGAGAGTCTTGCCGAGATAAAGAGGTGTATGGTGGCCTCTAATCTTGGAGAATTTTCAAACGAATGCTCTTGAATGGTATCGTATGAAATAATGATGGCATTCTTGAATAGTCAGTCAACCAATTTTCATACACTTCTTTAATAGTTGTTAAGGCTTTTTGGCAACATTCCTTTTCTTGCATTTAGAAAGAATGATGAGACTTCTGTGAAGTTTATTTAACAATAGTTATGTCTTTTAACAAAATGCAGTATAACAAAGGCTTCCTTATTAACAGATTGATAAAGAACTGAGTCATCGGTTGCTTGAAAACCTCTTAGCCTTATCATAAGTTAAAATAGCCCTAAGTATTAGTGTGGCTATCTATAAACTATTTGCTTCAAATTTGGCACGATAAAAAGTACTATAAAAAACGTTTTATATCTAGTAAAGCGATATTAATTTGTTTCAAATGTAATTCGATACCAAGTTAACACTGCTTCCTCAATCGATTGGTTGAACCTTGAATTGACACTAATCATTGTCTCGGTTTTAGTCTTTAATCTCGTGAAGACTATTAATCGCAGGGAAAATAAAAACATAAAGGAGATTGCAATCGCTTTTAACATATTCATCAAGAATACAAGGATTTTTTAGCCTTTTTTCCTTAAAGAGAGATATTTTTTGAGGGTCAATGTCTGTCGTTGCCAGAGGACACAAACCCAATAATATTTAATTTTATTGTATCTATTTCATACATATCTTATCCATTAGATGATTTGTTTATCTCTTTACACTTAATTTGAGCTTTGTGTAGACATCTCTTGCTCGTATATCTACAGTATTCAGAAATATATCAGTGAAAACAACCTTTTATCTCTTTAAAATCTTTGAATATATTTACATGTGTTATGTGTAGCTCTCAAACTGTTCGATTCATTAATTTTACCAATTTATTTAAACATAATATAACCAAGAACCTGTTATTCCCTTCCCCTTTAAAAAAGAAAAGTTTCTCTTAATGGCTGTTGTTCATCTTGGAGCTGCATTTATTCAGGAAGAGACACGAGGCGGGACGAATTTTAAGCTGTGAAATAAGTAAATAATATCGGGTGGAGAAGAGAATTTTTTATAACTTTCTCAAATAGGAATATTATAAATTTTTGTCTTTTTCTTTTTAAAACTTTAATTGATGCGAGATAAGTTTTCTTTTTAGTGGAATAGTTTGAACATTTAGCCCATCATAAAATTACACTTAACCACTATTTTTTTCGTTTGTCCTCCTCTCTACTCTTTCCATTAATTTCTCTTCTTTTCCTCTTGTTCCTTTTTACATATATTATTTTCTTTTGCGCTTCCTTTTTTTCTTAACCCAATCCATTTTCTTTCCGTGTTATTACCACTTTACCCTTCTTATTCTCTTCCAAATTTCTCCTTATTTTTTTTCATTCCTTTTCATTTTCTTCCCTTTTATTTCACTTTTTATCTTTATTTTACCGAATTTATTCTCTTTAGTTCCTTGTCCTTCATTTCTATTTTTATATTATTTCTTCTTTTTCTTTTTTCTTCATGGTTCGCCCTTTTTTCTTCTGTTATTCGTTTTACCCTTTTACCGTCCTTTTTCTTTTGTAATTTTCCTTTATATATTTTGTTATTTTTCATTTTCACAGTTTTTCTTCGCTCAGCTTTTTTATATTTCTTTTCTTTCTTTTTCTTAAGTTTACTTTTTTCTTCTTATTTTCCTTCCTTTTCTTGCTTTTCATCAGGTGCTCATTCTCTCACTTCGTAATAAATTCATGGTCAATTCTTAAATAAATGAAAATAAATCTGCTATTACAATCAAAGATTTCAATGACGCTCGAATATATACATCTTACTTATGAAAGTTAAAGATTTAATTTCTACATTTAAAAATAACAGCCACCGAAGCTTATTTGGCGCACTAAGTTAATAAATAGTAAGGTTGAAGATTATCTCACTATCTGTCTTTTTCCTGCCCAAAAAATACACTGATAAATTCTCGTACTCGAACACCTTTCGATACCCATTTCTCTGCTATATATAAGTAAATAAACAAATAAAATTTTAGTAAGTGAAAGAAAACGCAACTAATAATAATAATTATTCCCGGGTATTCAAGAAATTGGTCCTTCTGCCTATAAGGCTTCACACGGTTGGTAGACCTAATTACTCAGTTACCTATTTATTTATTTAATTTAATACAGACTCAGTTACTATTAATTAAATATTCATTTCATATTCTCTCTGCAGTTGAGTAATTAATAATACTCTTTCGATAATATCTTATATCATTTCGAATTTGATATGTACTAATGTTTAGCACTACAAAACAAGTAAATATTTAAAATCCTAATTAAAGGTATATAAGAAAAAATACATATTTACAAATATTTGGTTAAATTTTATTCATATGATAAATAAATCTGTTAATCAGATAAAACATTCTTATTATTTCTTACTTCCTTCCTACAGGGATTTTCCTGAACATTATCAAACCTCTCTCATATGATCAGACACTATCTTGTATGCTGTTTCGAAGAAAGTGACGATGAAGCTTCAATTTCATACTACCTTGCTCTCAACATCTCCACCTATCACTGAATTAACCGAACATTCTCTCAAAGTTAATGAAAAGAACATTGAAGCTCGTAAGTTGATTTAGATATGTGAAACCCTTCACAGACCTTTTCTATTATTCGTATATCCAATAAAATGGGGCATTTTCCAACGGTAAAAACAGTTGTATTACCAGAAATAAGAAACTAATCTGAATATGCCCGGAAACATTCCGACTCTTGTTGTTAAAACTGAGAAATACGATTACGAAGAAGCCAAAGAATACTAGAGTTGCTTGTGGTTGAAGTTCTAAGATCAGAAGGAACCACTGTGGAATTTATATTATCAGTCTACCTCTATCTTTATGGCATAGTATGTGTCCTGTATGAAATATATCGATGTTTACGTAGATAATATGTACATTTTACTAAGCCAAACAGCGCCTAATTTTGTGATGAACGTTTTCAAAGAATATTGTTCCCGGAAAATAACCCAAAATGTCTTGTTTAAAACAAATGGGGTATGAAATGTGTTTCTTAGGACTAATTAAACCTATAATTCTTGTAATGCATATTTCCCAACATAAAATTTCGTCAGAGCACTTAAAGATTTGTAGCGGCTTTTCATTTAACTCCAAAAGAGAAAGACAACATATCAAAGAAAAAATAAATAAGGCCATCTATTGCCATATTTTATGAATATCTTAGTAGTAATCTCAATATCAGATTAGGATTGTTAGAATCTCTCCAAGATGCTTGCGATCTTAATCAAATTTAAAAAATTCGGAGCAGATTCAACATCAAGATCGTACAAAGACACCCATAAAATGTATATGAATTGAATACATGTCGTAAATAATATGATATAATTCCATCCAAACAATTAAGTAAGGCTTATTTGGTCTTCAAAATGCATCCTTCTCAAAGTTTTCGAGAATAAAGGAAATGGAACCGGATATTTGTCAGATTTTTGTTGTATAATTTGAATAAGTTTGCTCCAATATTTTTATATATGAATATATGTTTTGAATATCTTATAAATTATGTTAAGAAAGTTCAGTGTGTCCAGGATTAGTAAATATTATGGTTTTCTAGATTATTATGTTATTTAAATGTCATTTGTTCTACATAATAACACTGGTTTACCCCTAAAGTTTTTTGCTCTAAGGCAAGGATGCGAATAGGTGTTTTTAACTATTTTTGTTGTGATGAATTCAATTTTCTGAGCAGTTTTGCTCTATCCCCTCTATTTTTTGCTTTTTGCTTTCACATACCTCATTTTTATTATAATGTATATAAATCCAAAATACTTATAATGTTTTTATTTCATCTGTTAAGAAAGTTTACTCGAGAAAAAACAGCATAGATACAGAACATTAATTGAACAAAATTACTTGGTTAATAAAATACACAGAAATCATAGTATAGCAGACAGTTATAAGTGAATATTTTTGGACGATCTTGTGTGATTTTTTTCCGGTATCTCATGCAAGAGCATCCAGCATAAGTCCCCCATCATGCTGGGGTTCCACTTGCCTTGGTATTTGCTCTCAATCTCATAAATGTCTTAGTAGAAATTTTCTTCATGCTCATTACTCACTGCCCCGAGGTTAGGAGGGAATAAGTTGAGGTGGGAGTGATGTCAGTTCTTTTAAGGTAAGAAGCTCCTCAAATGCATTATTCTTTAGCCCCTCTCGGATCCGAGGTCCAATAAAGATGCCCTCCTTGAACTTAGCAGAAATCAAAGCTCGGAATAGAGTACACAAATGTTTGAAGGCAGCGCCATTTTTGTCTATGGGTTTCACGAAATTCTTCATTAGCTCAAGCTTGATATGAAGCGGAGGAAGAAGCACCATGTTTATGTCCACCAGAGGATGTTCTTGGACTCACAGTCCTTCTGCTTATAGTGTTTGGGCACAGCCGACTGTCACAGAGACAGAGAAAGCAACACTACTTTGTGAAGTCCGCTTGCATACCCATTAGGAGCCTAATGATCTTGAGGTCTCCGCAGAGACTCGAATCTTACTAGTTTCTACTTAAAAGCTTCCAAAAGGAGCTCCATATTGTCATACGACTCATTCTGATCGACTGATAGGCAATGGAAAGGCTGGGGTATTTATTTCCATTGTGAGGAGCACAGCTTTCAGACTTTGCTTGGAAGATTTAAAGACGCCAATCTGAAGGATTGTGTGGAAAACCAAGGAAAGTTAACAAGCTAGAGACATTTTTGCAGTAGTACAACCTCTTTTCAATGTCAAAGACTAAAGTGAATCTTTGTTCCGTGTCTCGAAACTGGTGATCCTTACATCTGCCTTGAGCAGGTTCTACTGCTTAGGCTGTGATGCCAAGAGCTCTGCCTTCAACATAGATAAATACAAATCACGGGCAAAGTCATTTAGGTCTTCCTGCGTGACCCAGTATGGCTCTTTGCTACTTGCTTCAGGATTAACAGTGGCATTGTCTTTAGAAGTGATCAAATTGGCAGAATATTCCCCTGAAGGCATTTTTTCATCTGATAAAGGAAGATCTTTACTTGCTAGTAGTGTAGGGGCAGCGAGATTATCTGAGTGGTGAACCGGTCTCCTAGCTGAGGAAAGGTTGGGATATTATTTCCCCTAGAAAAGCATTGAAACCAGTAAAATTTGTCAGACAAAAATAACATTTAGCTGCATGGCTTTTGGGGTCGCTCCAACCCATCGGGAGAGCAAAGTTGAAGGCAGTTTTCTTGCCATTAAACCATGCAGTTAGTCCATTGTAACAAGGTTTACAACAGAAGCGTGGAGCCCAGGATTTGCCCTCATCTCCAGTTTTACAGTCAAAATAATGAAAGTAATCAGTTCTCAGGAGGAAAGTAATTGGTCGGCTCTGTACAACTGTAGTGCAATCCCCACACACGTAACAGAATGAATTTGCCTTGTTGATGCATCCTCGGGGTTTTGAAGGGCCTGAAGCCATTGTATATATATGTATCAACTCAAAAAATTCTGGAAAACAAAATAAACATTAATCATATATATGGTTACAAAATACATATGGATGCAAAATCATAATATAGACATGTGTCTAACATATAAAATGGTTGTGTAACATGATTGTCAAGCAACCGTAAACTCACAATCTAAGAATAGGACATTTAATTTTTTTAACCCCTTCACTACCAGAACATTTTTTATTCCAAATAATGTAATAAAAGGTTTTAAAACATTAAAGTTTAGTCAGAGGGAGATTGAAATTTTAGGCAGCCCGTTTGCTTGAATTTAGCCTTGTAGTTATACTATTTTGAGTAGAAAGCATAAATCTAGTTAGTGCAAGCTATATATTTTCTAATATATATATATATATATATAATATAAAAGATATATACTTTCTAATATAGCTGAGAACTAATTAAATTATTAGTTCTGAAAAAGTTAATAAAAAAAATGCTAACCTTTCAGCACGTGTTCACTTCACTGGTTATCAAAAACAACTGAGGAGTAATAGAAAGTGGCCAGATAGTCAATAATATGCTAATACATTATAACTACCATTGGGATAAAAATATACACTAATTTGAGTTGAATTAGGCCCACAGGTATTTCTTAATATTCCTAGGATGTATTGTCCCATTGTTAGCGTAAGGGTTTGAAAGAACACAATTCCTAAAATTTCTAATAAATGTATACCTCAAATATTAGAGGCGATGAGTAAAATCTGGTTTCGTATCGGAAATATGCACCCCAAAATTAGGCTAGAACAACTATTTTTGTGCTTGCCTCAATTTCTCTAGAAACCAGTGTAATTAGTTCAGTCTTTATCGGGCTCAGTGAAGTTGCGTCTTTAAACGTATGTAGCCATACTAACAGCTAAAACTAATTAATATGTAAAATAAAAACTCCAAAAAATCCCACTAGACGAGGAGTCATAAATGCAAATGATCCATTGATAATTAATTGACGTCAAATATCAAGTTAACTAAATGTAGTATGAAATGTATAGTTATTTAGAAAATTAAACTAATTTTGAAAGGGTATGCATGAATGTTTCGCCTATCGTCAATGAGCTGAAGAAAATATTCTTAATGTCTGAGTAATAGTTAAGAAATCTTTATTAAATAGGGGTTGGACCATTCGCCCTTCCTATTGGTGGTGACCATGCTTACCATAACTTTAGCTGTTCTTTATATCATAATGCGAGAAATGATGAAGAACACCTTGAAAATAAAGTAAACTTTGTATTTCCTAATTTATTTTACACAATAAAATGTTTTATTTCAGATACTAGCTTTATAATCATACACATCTTCTATGTATGTATCTCGATAATTTTCTAAAAATAATAAAAATATGAATATTTGGAGGCTCTTTTGGAAAAGATGATCTTTAAAAAAGTAGTTGAGTCACGGAAGCGACATTTTTAGTGGAAGTCATTACCAAATTAGGCCATAGAAAAGGTAGACATTAATCACAGTATTATCAGAGTACCTGAGGATAGCTTAGCTCATGTAGTTTATAGAGTTGCTTATTTTATATCATTAGATGGATGACCGTCTACAGAGTTGCGGAGAGGAAGAAGAACGAGAAAGACCTCAAAAACTGGTCACGCTAAGGCAGGCATGAAAGTGTCAACTGTTTGGCTGTGAGTAAGTCCTTCAAAATTGCTCCAAAGCTAAAAATTACTGGGCCTCTTCCCCAACTGGGAGTGAGGCCTCTTCCTTTATTGTTTAATTCACATCGACAATAATGAGTAGTGAATTCGCGGAATTCTATTCTATATAAGTCAGAGAAGATGGAGAGGAACGGGGAGAGATAACATAGGAACATTGATGCAGATGGGTGAAAGATAGTTTAAGCAAAAAAGGGGTGTGTAGGGTGGGGTAAGTGCTAAAATGACCGTCTCGAGTCTCGGTACGGGCGTGCTTATATAGGTGCCAATGACAACCCGGTCCGTCTTCTCATCATTTCTTCTTGTCGAGGGTGCAGCTCGAGGACGCACGAAGGAGCGTCCGCCATATTGCGTGAGGATCTCACGAAGGTGATGTTTAATTACGAGTACCGGAAGGATGGGTCCATGCCCGGCGATCTGGGAGACCGATGCCTTCCAACAACCTAGATGGCACTTTGCCACGGATGATATTGTAGATGGCTGGGAGGTTGTCGCAAAGGGTTGTCTAGGGCAAGGCGCCATTAGTAGTTCCAGGTCGAGAAATTCCAATTCGAATATCGAAAGGCCCCTGGGCGCCACAATGGACATGGCCCCTCCCGAAATCACGAGTCTAATACCGGTGGGACTGGCGTCGAAGTAGGCCAGCAGTTGACCGGCCATGGGTCTCAGCCACCTGAACCACTTACTCGCAATGAAACCTACCATTCCCACATGATTCACAGTCCAGAGGCACTGGATGCACATAAATTGAAACCTAATAACTGTCACTATGAAGTTTAACAACCCTGCCATCGAAAAAAGCACCTACTAGTAAACTGGTTAACCGATATTAATTCTAACGCAGTATATACTGTGGAAGCATGAAACTCAATACGCCTTTATCACACATAATTTCTTTGGTCAAGACAGATTAGCTTTACCACCGTCTTTCCTGCCAGTTTGATAATGCTGTTCCGCGCCTAGGTGGCAGTCGTGTCCATCTTGCCCATATTGGGGTAGAAGGGAATCTATCTTATTTCCCGTTTGCCTCATCGATGTCCCCAATTATCAATGTTCTTGTTTGCTTAAGCCGCGTCCGATCTCTCTTGGGAATCTCACATAATTTCCTTTCTCCTTGTCGATTCCCGAAATTATCAAGGTTCATGTTTGTTTAAGCTGCGTCTAATATCCCTTTAGGATGCCCACGCGAGCGTAGCGCTCTAATAACCATGGTAGGGGCTCCTATAAATGATGATGTCTTCAAATCATCAGCAGATAGAGAGAAGCCGATCTTCTTGCCTTCCAGACCTTAGTATCTGTCTTCCCTTAAGTGGTACCCTTGCCCTTGTGATCTCGTCAGCAGATCGTCTTCGTGTAATTAGACCTGATAAGAAAAAGATTACAGAAACCCATTTATACTCCAAAAGATTGTCTTGGGTATCTCTCCTCTCACTACATAGGTTGAAACTTTCTACCGTCCGCAGCTAAATCTCGATTTTGTGATTACTTCCACCTGGAGCCGAGGTAACCTCAACCCCTTCTGGAGTTTCTTGGACGCCTTCGCATCGAGACCTCATCTACAAAAACCTGGCCATTGGTCTTATACATCCCCAGTTCATCTTCCAGAGGTAACCAGGTGTCCTTTCCTGGTAAGTCTCACCTCTTCGTTTCCAGTCATAAGAAGAATACCCCATTTGGTGTAACGCCAATACACTTGCAATATCTTTCTTGGATCACTTATATATTTTCCAGGACCTAGTTTCCTTAACTTTTTGCTGGTCATAATATTCTCTTGTCGCACTGATTATAATTTAGATTTCCATATTTTCTGCTCCCTTGTTCTTATTATTTGTATTAAAGTTTATTTTTGTAGATGTGTTTATCTTTCGAATAACTCTTGAGAAGAACTTGATAACGTATTCCCTTTTAAAGAAGGTCCTTACCTTTTTCCCAATTCAATTGTACCCGAGCGAGCACAGCGCCGATAGTGGCTCTCTTGCGTACAGTAGTGTTTACCCTTATGGACTTTTTGGTCACACGCCTTCGTCACTCGACAGACACTTTGTTAGGCATTTTACTGGTTATTGCTATCTTTCCTGCCTTAAGGTCGATACAAAGACCCAAGTACACAAGGCGCACAAAGAGTTTCACTATGCTCTTCCGCAAATTAAATTTGATGGATTTGGCGAATAGAGCATCACAGCACTTTTTAAGATTAGCCATCGATGTCAATAACAATACGTCGTCCAAATGTGTAAACGCTCTACACTTATATTACTTTGCGGCGGCGGTCATGACTGTGGATAGGATTATTTGCATCAGGTATGGGCTGCCTTAAAGTCCCATTAGCAGTCGGATAAAGCGAAACCTCCTGTCTAAGATGGCGAGCTAATGTCTCGACTCGGTATGCAGAGGAAAATGGTAGAACCCATCCTTTAGATCCAACTTAATGGCCTTGGAGCCCAATGGGCATTCCTGGAGCACCTTTGTGATGCCTAGTAGTTTGACTGAAGGTGAATTAAAGGCGTCCTACGCCGGCCTCATGTCATAGATAAGTCATGTCGTGCTGTAACTGTTGTGGATCCCAAACACCCGGTGCATTCGGCTGATTTCGGGTCTCTTCCACGGCACTTTTTTTCGCACACTGTTCCACCAGAGGAAGAATCGTCTGACTCGATTGCGTCCAGCAAGGGTAGTCCATTTTTAGGAACACCTTTAAGCATATCGATCGCGCTGCTTTTAGGAACGGCGAATCTCCGGTTGAGTTGCCGAAGTTGCCCGGGTCCTCCACATCCAGTTTCGCGTCTGGTGGAAGGTCGAATTCCTCCCGAAATACTGGTGTACATTCCTGGGGAGACCCATTCCATACCTTCGTTTCCAGGTTCCGCTCGGTCACCGTCCCTGTTAACACCATTTCCTACATTCCTGCGGGCACCCTGATCCGGCTGAATGTTATCAGGTGATCCACTAATGACGACATCACTTAGGACGTCCCCGTGTTATGACGGGTGATCGCTATCCACTGAAGGCGTAGCATCAGAAACTGGTTCATCAACTGTAACTCAGTTGGGACTGCGAAGCCTGGTTCGGGAATGGACGTGATACTTACCAGAATACCCTGATCTCGGAAGTATAGACCGGCGTGTTTCCCCGCGGCTTCCTCAAAAAAGTCGCATAGCTCGTCCAGTCGATCGTCCTGAGCCTGTGCCTGGTATGATGCTGGAGGTTATGGTGGGTCCGCTACGATAATCTGGAAGTCGACTTAGTTGGCATCTACCACCTCTACAATATTATGAAGGAGTAGAGGTGAGGGTAAAATCACTGTCATAGCTGAACTTGAATCATCGTCGTCTTCTCTATCTGGGCCTGTTAAACAAGAAGGAGAGAATAAACTGCCCCTGAACCTAATGGAGCAAAATTACCAACTCTCTCCTGATTAACTCGAACAGATGTTGACCGCATCCAAATCCAGGGTGAAGAAAACGCTGTCTAATCTGAGATGTGTATGAGGAAACAGCGAGCGAAAGTCTTCCAACGCTGAGGAGCACTCTCTACAATCTAAGCCTATCCTTCTACACGCCCTCTCAACGCGTATACGTCTCCTACAGTCCATATCTTCGATTGCACCATCAAGGATTGCGCTCCCGCGCCCGAGCCCAGCGTGCATATCCGCTTCTGCCTCGTTTGCTTTTGGTGCAAACCACGATCCAGAGTGAGGGGTAGGTCCTCGCAACCTTGCTCTGGAGGTTGGCCTGGCTGCTTCCAGTGCTTGTGTGCTCAGCAATATTCCTGTAGTGACTACTGACATTTTATGGCTGTTTTGAATGTCTGCTAACCAACTTTGCGCCCATACTATATGGTACAGCCTAGAACGTGAGTGAGGCCTAATATATACCTCACGTTGCAGCTTATTTCTGTATCGATACAGCGATAGCAGCACTTGTATCTCTTCTCTGTGGCAAGTCTTGAAGATATAAGCTTTTAAATTCATGCTGAGGTTCGCGGTCAACTGATCCCAGTGAATGTTGCCAAAGGCCACTAGATCACTGGGGAACAGGGGGTCAGGTTCTGGGGCTGGGTCCTCGGTGTATCCATGTTAAGTCGGTGAGACATGTACTGCGGCGGTTGCTACTGTTCTTAGTCCTCTTCTTGGACGGGATCTGACATCTGATCGCTGATCACCGACTGACCCCTCACGTGGGGTGTTTAACCATTGCCGATGAGAATGTATCTCCTAGATGAACCTGCGTCTGAAGTGCAGGGCTCTGTTCCGCCTGTAGTAGCTGCGTTGGAGGCTGGTACTGACGCAGGGTGTGTCTCTTCGTCACTGCTTGGAAGAAGAAGCCGATGTTTTGCACTAGTTCTCGTATTCATCTTGGGTGGCTCTCACGAGGTCCCGGAATATGTCAACTTGAAAAAGAAAGAAAAATAATGATCAGGAGATCGGGTCGATGTGCAGCTGCTAAACGATGGGTAGCCACAGTGGACAGAGCAATCAAGGAGGAGAACGGCAAGAGCATAGTACCGTGGAAAGGCCTTCTCTGCACACCAACCGTATGCTAGAACAACGTCGGAAGGGCTGACGCTGCCTTAGTAAAAAATTGAAGTGTTATACCAATCGAATTCTCATTTTTTGGATGAAAGACTTTCACGTTTCCGAGGTCTGCCAATTGTCCAGAATCAAGTACTCGGCCTCCTTGATGATGAACGGCTCTTGGCTTCAAATTGCGAGAAGATGTCTCTGGTGTAGTTTGCGGAGCAGCAAAACGAAAAAATAGTGGTTAAAACGTAATTTTATGACGGGATAAATAGTCAAACTTTGGCCTACATCGTACCAAAATGGAACAATATTTAAATTTTTACTGTTAAATCGTTTGTAAATTGTACTGCATAAACAAATTTAGAGGGAAAAGAAGATACAGGTGAATTTTTGTTTTTATTTTTAAATGCGTAGGTGTTTATTCTGAATCAGGTAATAATATTTTAAATGAATATTACATTCTCGGTTCCAAGTATTTGCTTCGGCAACATTCAAGCTACAAAATATTGATGGATAATTGTCAAAATGTTGGAATCGTTTTTTTATTGGTTGTGTGCTGCCTCTTGGTGGTCTCTTATTAGATCATAGCAAATAATAGATAACATAGCTGAAAACCATTTCCCTTTATGACTACTCTCCATGTTCATCTCTGAAAACTCTGGAAATCCGGAAAACCAATGATACGAAGGCGAAATATTTAGTTTTATTGACCTGTTGCAAAATGCTATACCTGACTTTACTGTCCTCCACACAAGTATACAACTATTAAAAGCACACAAAGTTCTATTTTCTATCTTTTATCCTAATTCCCTATAAGAATGAGATTGTAGCGTAGGTTCTCACTAATTTGAGTGCCAATGAATATGATTCTATTTATTTTGCCTTCATTTAATTTCGCGTTTTTCTTGGAATACAGAAATAGTGGTTTATCTTGCTTCATTTCTTTGAGAACCTTTACATTATGTCTAATGGTGCCATAAGAATCTCATTCACTAGTGGTTCATTAATAATTTTGTGTGATGCTAGTATCAAAGAAACTTGCTATACCCATTGCAATAGATGTAATGTTACTATCTTTCGCGGCTGTTGAACTTACTTGAAAAATAAATCTACCTGTTCTAACCATCTTGTGACAACTCATAAGAACGTTATCAACCTTGTAATTCGCACACACAAGCATGCCATGGTCATTTTATTTGATGTTTAGTAGAAAGAAATAACGGGGGGACTATCTTCAAATAACTGAGAGTGCAGTTGAAATAGAAGGGTGTTGTTTGCTTAAAGTCCATAGCTCATTCAAAGGAATCAAAATGTTCCCTGATATAATAGGAGAAACAGAGAATGTTTTCCATTAAGTACTAAAAAGTGTTACAAATCCAATGAACATTTTAGAAATGTTATAGATAAAACAGTTACTTTCATCTAATAACTTACATTCCCGCAGGAGAGAGCATTGTAATTCATTTAGTTGTTTAGTGAGGGAAAGATTAGAACGAGCTCTTTTAGTTAGATAGTGTAATGAGATGTCGCTGTTCGTTATTCTCGGTTTGGGGATCTTACAGCTTATCTTCTTATTTGGATTTATGTTAGCCTATAAGTATTTTCACATATCTAACAGTTTGAAAATCAGAGAGAAAATAATAGTAAACAATATTTTTTTTACACCTTCGATTACGAAGTTTAGAATATACCATAGACTTACTTATTATCTTGTTTTACACTTGTGAATAATTGATAGGTAAATGTGAATAATTGGTATGCAGAAGTTTTATCCTGCTGGATGTTCCATCTACTCTTTCGGCACTCTCCAAAAGTAAGACAAAGATCGATAGTAATATATTATGTTAAGAGTAAACTAGTTTATCGGACAGAGTATATGTAAGCAACTCACCGTTTGTCATGAGTAAATCAGTATCAAAGTATAATTTTCGAAATATGCTCATCAAATAACCCCCCCGAAACTTGTTATTTTCCTTTACTCTTGCATAATGATAACACAAGATAATTTTAGCGCACAGGCAGATAATGGCTTGTTTTTGCCTTTTATTGCCTGCCAGTCCCCAGCTTTTTCTCAAACGAGTTGCACAGACATGAATGACTTGTATATGAAACCAATTGCACTTCAAAGTAGGTTTTAGTTATCACTGAGAGCAAGCAAGTGGAAATAACTGATTACGGTAGAGGTAACTTTTCCAGAGATTACAATTCCTTCTAACTATGGGACCTGAGTCCCCAAATTTGGGCTGAATAAAAGCAACTTGTCGAGAGGCAGTAAGTCCTTTTAAGTCAGTAGAGAGTCATTTTTTGAAGAACACCAAAAAATTAATATCCCCTTCGCCTAGAGATGATGTCCCTTCTGAAATATAAAGTAATGGACCACCCTAATCGTTACTCTACCCTCACTGATGCAGGCTACATATTTAAGCCTACTTTCGTGAATTAACGGCAAGTTTAACCGCCCTTTCTCCTGTAACTTTATCTAACTCAAAGAACATTTAATTCACTCCCCGCCTAAAACTAACACTGAAAGCTGATGAAAAGCCTAATTATCAATTACTATTTAATTTCAGGGTTTTAGCAGTGCGTTAAGTGATGCGATATTTTGTGACCAATAATAGTAAATTATTTATCATGAAATATGTCTGTTTCTATTAATAATTAAAGCTATTATGTGTTACCACATTCTTTCATATATTCGATTAATAGTGTTTAATTTATTATCTACTATAAAGCCCCAAATCCAATTTTTTTCCTTGAAAACCATCTGTCGTGCATACAAAATCTGCCTTAAGATTTGGGCAACCAAGCGAATTGTGCATGATAAAATCTGTACGTAAAATAAATAATGTTTCCAACATAATTTGCAATGAGACCCAAATACTTTGTATATTTATTATTCTATAAGACGATGTCGAGGTTGATAAAGCTATAAATTAGTTTGCGTATCATGTGGGTGAAAATTATCCTCTCTAGTTTCTTCGAATGCCAAACTCGAGTTACAAATATTCTAAGATGTGTAAACTATTTTCGACTTCAAACTTCCTTATTTTGAACTTAAAAAAGGTATCAACTCTAAAAACTCTCAGATCATTTATTTTTATGTTTAAAAGGCCTGTTTTGTGGCTTTGAGAGCAATGCCTGGAATTCTACATAAAAGGAGAAACATAAATGTAATTATCGTAGGGCATTCTTTGTAACTTATTCATTGCTTCGCACTCGTCAATATGCTACAAATCTCCTTTAAAGGCGTCCTTATTGCATCATGAAAACACTAAGAAAGCATCATAGAACCGAGTGGTAGAGGCCGTCAGAAGAGTTCACTGTAAAGAGAATACAATTGATCAAAGGAGCTTTTTTGCAAGAAAGTGGGCTAGTGGAGGAGGCAAGTGTTTTTGTCTATTGGGTTTAATCCATCGGAATTATTTCCATTAGAGGGTTGGGGAAAAATCAAATTGGAAATATTAAACAAGAGACGAGGAAGGCTACCTACCGAATGATCTCGAAGCTATGTCTTCCAGCCTTCTAAGGCAAAACAATGGCAAAAATATCAAATAAAATGGATGTGTTGACGGGAAAACAAAATACTATGTTGGTGTTGTGGGCAAAATAATTCATACAAGCTCTATCGAAAAAAAGGACTTGCTGTATCAATAATGCATTCATAAAAAATCAAAGAGATTTGATTAGATAAAAAAATGATAGCTTAATCTCAATTCAGATCTTCATAAAATAAGTGATTATTTTAATATAGAACTTAACATCTCACCTCTCACACATTGTCGTAGAATGACCCTTGGTTTTGATCACTATACTCTTTGACACCCTTTTAGTAGCGGTATGCTTTAAGGGGCGTGAGTTACTTCTATGATGAAGTAGGCTTTGTTCTAAGAGTGCTAATTCAGTAGTTTTATTCTTAAGGAAGAGCTATTTTTAAACACATAAGGATAAGAGGAAACACCAGATATCTACCAAAATAAACATGTATTTCAAATGAAACACTTAACTATAACTAATCAACAGTTGATACATTTCTATCTTTGACATCTAAACCCTTCGCACGGTTACAACTGACAAAAATAAACAAATAGGCTTCCTGTAAACATACCAATTGCCAATTAGTATTTTTATCACGACTCTTTTTGATTATCGTTAAACATTAAATTAACGTACTCTCGTCTACAAACACATATGACCTAGGTTCTAGAACAATGGTTTCTACTCTCCTTTAAAACGTGGGACGTACTAAACTTCTACTATCGCAATAGAGATATAAATGTTATTTTTAACTTACAGGTAGGTATTAAGAATTGCCGGATGTCGCTGGAGGACTTATCTCTCGCTTTGCAGTGTTGTGGGCGCTGGTTGAATTTTAGTGGAGGGATTACTTGTCGCCTGTGACGGGCGCTGATTCTTCAACGTAATTAAAGAACGGGAGCTCGCATGGGCTGGGTTCTTCTCCTCTCACTCTTACGGAGCTTGAGATGTGAGAGTCGCTCGAGTGTGAGCGGTTTTGCTTTTCTTCATTCGGACTTCTTTGCAGACTGAAAAGGCTTCTTCAATATGGCACTGATATAAAGCTTGACTATTTAGGTTAATATGGCCCTGAAAGGGGGGATCGATTTTCTCAATCTGATCCTCTCGTTTCTCACGGAAATAGTCTTGTATGGCTGACGGATCGATCTTCACGAACTAACCCTTCTTCTGGCGTATCGACTTCTAATCTTATTGTCTGGCTGAAAGATCGATCTTCACGAACTAATCTTTCTTCTGGCGAATCGACTACTAATAATCTTCTTGTCTGGCTGATGGATCGATCTTCACGAACTAATCCTCCTCTGGCGTATCGACTTCTGATTATCCTCTTCTATTTCTTTGCGGGGCTTATTTACAGGCGGATTGCCGCCCAATCTAAAGGGGGAAGTAACCAGGCCACAGAGGCAAAGGAGGGGGGGGGGCGTATGGTGAGTTATCATCTAGGGAGAGCGAGAATTCCTGAGGTGGCACTGGGGTGCCCAAGTCAGCTCGCAAATTAGAGGCTCGCAACCGCACCGCTACTTGGCGTGCCTTCTGACTCGCACCGCTTTTTTTTCCATAACCTTGGGTTTATGGGTCTATTAGGTAATTTAATCGTTAGAGCGTCGTTTAAGGACTTTAGGTGGTCGCCTTAAAACAGATGTTAGCTCCAACTGCCCACAGCGGCGGGGAGATCACACATGGTAAGCAGTTTCGCTGGCTACCTTTCCCACGCTTCTCCTCATGAGGGAGGGGGGGCTTTAATGTACCTATACTCCTCCAGGATGCTTAAGGTAGCCATTTCTCTACACACATACTTACCTAAAACCTGTCATGTCTTGCCAATAATTTTAAATTCTGTAGAGTCGTTTTGTTTTAGTGGGAGTTGCAATAATTTGCACAGTTAGAGAAATTTCTCATTAGAGAGCTAGAAAGAGGTAGATTATTTCTATAACGTTTAGACTCCTTTTCCATCTTTTGTGGCACATTTGCCGTAGATAATTCTGGGTGGAGACTATTCTATTTTAAATTTAGAATAATATATTTGTGTTTTTGATGAATTACAATATTAAGTTTATGGGAGACTTTCTGCTAGAAAGAGTATTTTAGAGGTCAGACTTTAACCCTAATGCTCAGGTCCTCTGTTGGAGGTAATCTGGGCAATGTTAATATAAACAGGTGTTCTATGCTTATCCTAGGATTGCTTCTATGCATTTTTATGGTGGTGAGTTAATAAACGGAAACTGTGCGTTAGCCATGTGGTCGACAGACACAATTTTGCCAACATTACATCTTTCGGTTCTTTTCTTGAAGAAGATAGACAGAAACTTCTGATTTGGGCGTTTTTCTAGTGACAGATGGTTGAAATTGGTTCTGAAATTTATTTTTGTTTCTCAGGAATTTATAAATCCATTCAATAGGAAAGCAGGCTTTGTTGAGAAAGGTAAACAATCATGAGTATTATACCTTTCGTAAATATTTCGATGCCAACTAAATTTTATACATGAGTAATTCATATGCTCCTTTTTTATGGAAAACAATGCATATACTATTCAACCATCGCACTTTCGTATTTTGGTGTTTATTACAAGATTCCACTGCCTAATTCCACATAGGTTGGTTCAGAAATACACACACTCGACAACCAATAAATTATCTATTGCTGATGCGACTATGAAAATACATACTACACTTGATTTTAACGATCCATTACTAATAACATAAATGGAGACTATTATTTTTTGCCGCATGCGAGTCTAGTCGATAGCAACTCTACACCCGACTATGTCGGTCAGATGGTTCCCGTCTTACTGGCCGATTCAAACGGAATTTGAAACCCTAATGTTGTTTTACATTTTTTCTGAGAGATAAAATTGCCAAAGTCCTCCCAACGTTAGCCTGTGTATTATATTGCATTGCCAATGATAACATAACTCTTCGGCCGTTTCTAGCGAAATTTGAAACTTTTGTGTTGTTTTACATTCTCTTTCGAATGTTTTAGTTGCCACAGTCCCTTAAGTTTAGCTAGGGAATCATATTGTTTTGACCATAACATTTAAACTATTCTGCCGATTCTAACGAAATTTGATACTTCTATGTTGTTGACCATTCTCTTTCGAGTGATATATCTGACAATGTCCTACCAATATTAGCCCGGAAAATATTTTATTTTGACAATAACATCATAACTATTAAGCCAACTCTAAAAAAATTGGAAACCCTCATATTATTTTACAATCACTTTCGAATAATTTAATTGCAAAGTCCTTCAGGGGTTAGCCCGGTAATTATATTGGTTTGGCAATAACATCATAACTATTCCGCCTATTCTAACAAAATTTGAAACCCCTCATGTTGTTTTACATTCTCTTTCGAATAATAGAATTGCCAAGGCTTTTTCAAGATTATTCCAGTATTTATTGAAAGTTTTGTAGGTCATAAGGTCATAAATCAGAATAAGTGAGAGCGCGCCACCTTTCGGTCAGCAGACCTTGTTTTATTAATCTCTACTGATATCCATTGTGGCAAATACAACTTGGTTGAAAAAAATATATATATTTGTTAGTTGATTATTTTGTGTTTTTCTTTTCGTCCATCATTGATAATGTAGTATTCTCCTCTCTCTGGACATATCTATTGTATCGTATATTTTTTTACACATTTATCAATTTGTACATGTTTGATCTTTGCCTTCATTAGTAACAGATCTTTCCTTAAACTTTTTCAAGGTCCCACCTCTCCCTATGATGTATTTTTAGCCTCATTAAGTTGAATACGATTTGATTAGACCACTATTCTCAAAATACTGAATCATTATAAAAGCAAATCAGGATGTAATTAGTTCTTAACCCGGAGACCGTATTAGGTAATCCAAGACATTTCAAACCAATTTAATATTTAAGGCAAGAAAAAACTTGGCGCTTTATATTATTGAATATAAATATTTGTCATTATTTCTCTCTCTCTTCATATATATATATATATATATATATATATATATATATATATATATATATATATATATATATATATATATACATATGGATATGAGAAACTCACAAAGTAGCGCGTAAGGAAGAGCAATAAATGAGAAAAAATCGAACTTGTTCTGTTCATTCCTTGAGAATAAATTGAACAAGTTCGAAAGTACTTGGAATCCCCTTTCATTCTGCTGTCGGATTTTTGCATTTTTTATATATATATATATATATGCCAAAGTCCCGAAGGACAAAATACCAAAGACAAAGGAGAGTTGAGGTAAACACGCAGCGAATATACAATGTATAAATCTTTCATGAACGCGAAAGAATGATCAAATGACTCCAGCAAACCGAAAGAAACAGAAAAACAGGATAATTTTCTTCAGAAATGTTATTTCCTAATTTTCAAAAATTCCGTGCAGGGGTGAGATTCGAACGATTCGATTCCCACCCCTGAATTCGATAATCGGCATCCGATGGCAGGACCGTATTACAAACCTGGAGGTCGTCGACAAGGTGGAGATTACAAATGTTGAAGCCATGATCCTGAAGAACCAGGTTCCATTGATAGGTCATGCCATTTGAATGGACGACTCCAGAAAGCCGAAGCAGCTACTGTACGGAGAGCTCTTTTCGGCAAAGTGAAACCAGGCTAGGTCTCACAAGCGTTTCAAGGACCTTGTGAAGGCAAGCACAGCCCTCTCCAGAATCGTTCCCAAACAACTGGAGAAATGTGCACAGCACAGGATCTGCTGGTTTGCTCTGACAATGAAGTTCCATAACCGCTTTGAAGAGGAGCTGCATGTATGTGTCACTGAGGCCCAAGAGATAAGGGAGGCCGCAGCAGCCATACCTGAAGAGACTGGACAGTTGCCCTGCCCCCACTGTCAACGCTCATGCCACTTTGAACTTGGACGCCGCAGTCACCTGCAAATCCATAACTGTTGAGGTGTGCAGACAGATCTCATCTGTTTGTTATTTACTAGTGCTGGGCAAATCAATACTCTAGGAACCTGCAGTGATCTATCTTCCGTAAAAAACATTTGTAATTATTTTAAGACTTAGTTGAAATCAAATTGCTTTAATTAGAGCGATAATTCTTCGTGAAATCGATTTCACTAAATTTTCACAAATCTCAGCAATTCGTTCCCCACACAGCTTGTACTTTTGCATAAACTTGTTTTATTTTTAATTCTAGCACTTCTTATTAGTTTACCATCATTCTACACGTGTGTCTTTTATATTTATGTCTTGGCTCTAAGCTGGCCACTCTATAGAAGTGAACGCTATCTCTCCAAACCAATTCATTTTGTGTTTGGATGTATGGCATAGTCCAATGTCCTGCTAAAATATAACTTCATTTCTTGTTCTGGGATACAAATTCCCTGCCCAGATGAAGATATGGATCACTATATCGTGACAAAAATAGTTTCATGCTTTACCTTTGGTACCAAACAAGCAAGGTGAAATGCATCTCAACTCTCTCGCCCAAAGTTAGTGCCAGAAGTGTTGAATTTCTCAAAATTGATACAAAATATTTGCATTTAAAATGATTCTAGTCCACTATATTTTCAAATTGAATCACATAAAATAAATTTAAAAGAGCGAAAAAATTAGTTTTATCTAAGCAAATAACATTAGACCATTGTTCATTTTCCCAAGTTTTGTGATCTTTGGATCAGTGAAGAACATTTTATTTTTACCTCTGATATCCATAGCTTCTTTCTTACCTTGCTTCCTTATACAGCTTGATCAGTCAGTCTCATTCTAATTGATATGTGTGATTCTTTTAAAATTGAAGCTACATTGAACTTTTCAGCCCATTCCCTTCCTTGATGCAAACTCTTGGTCTTTTATTATTGGTTTTATCTTGATATAGACAGCGTATTCTGAATATTTTATTTTTTAGCAATTGTAACTTGTAATGATCATTGAAAAGGGAGAAGTTGGATTTTATCTCTCTCTATTTCTGGAGGTTCTTTAGTTTTAGTCATATAACATATTAAGAACGATATTAAATCCCCAATAGTTATAAATTAACGACAGCGCATCAATAAAAATGATGTCAAGTAAAGGTGCTTTGCAAGGTATCATTTGAGATTTGAAAAGCTGCTTGGCGTCTCCATCTCGTTGGTGCAGCTAAAGTGACGCGCTTTTTTTTCCTAGCAATTTTGTTTCATGTTGCCACACGTTTACGAGTTTCAGTCATGATAAATATATAAAATCAGCCGTAGGATTTCCTAAAACAATAAAATAAAAATATATGATCCTTTATAATTTAAGATACATCTTGGTAGTAGGAAGGTATTTCATTAAATTAAGTAAAAATATCAGCGAAAGCGATTACGAAATGACCTACATTTGTAACACGAAACACAAGCCATTTAGTGAAATATAATATTTAGGAAATAATTTAGTTGATTTCCTAAGAAAACTTGGAAACCTTTTCTTAAAAAATTGGATTCGTAGCCTATTTTTGTTTACTTTAATTCTTGCAGATTCTTTCAAATGATATAATTGGCAAGGTCCTCACAAGGTTAACCTGGGAATTATTTTGTTTTAGCTATAACATCATAACCACTTGGTGAATTCTAATAAAATTTAAAATTCTTATGTTGATTTAGATTTTTTTAGAATGATATAATTGCCAAAGTCCCCCAAAGTTATCCAGAAAATTGATTTCTCAATAACATCATAACTTTTCGGCCGATTCTAACGAAGTTTGAGACCCTTATGTTGTTTTACATTCAATTTTGAATGAGATAATTCTCAAGGTTCTCCTAAGGTTCGCCCGATATTTATTTTATTTTGGCTTGAAATGTCACTGAACAATTTTAGCTCGATTCGTTTCTATTACGAACCCTAAGCCAGAGTCCTATGTGTTTTAAAGCAAGTCATATATAGGTTTAAGTAGGGAACGGCTTCTTGTTACTTTTTTAAGGTTCTACTGACTAAAAGAAACCTAGTTAAAATTGAGAAACGATTGAAAACATTTAAAAACTGATGCCAATATAGATTTTCTTCTCCTTTAATTCCTTCGCGTTACAATGTTCAGTCGCTGGTGACTAAATCGATGACTTTTTTTCACCGCAAATTATTTCTGTTAAATGACATTTGAACACCTAAATTATGGTCAACCGTTTCACAATTTTTCCAAAATTGTCTTTTGTTCTTCAAAGATAATTACCGAGTGTTTTTCATCGTTTATTGCTATTAATTTTAGTGTTTAAATGCACGATTCCGATTGTAGTTTAATTGGTCTACAGTGTTTGATTTGATGTCCTCTAGCATTGTTAAATAAAAGCAGATTTATGATATTAGAAAATGATAGGCATTTTTTAAATTATTTTGTACAAAAAAGAGCTTGTAATTAGGCAATTATTTTCCCCCATTCATTTTAGGCTATGATGTAGTTTTTATTCAGTAAAGGACGGTTATCTGGTGTTTAATATTACCTTGTAATCAAAAAGGTCATGATTGAACTTCTAATTTCCTTACTAATATTTTATCGATTAATTTATTCTCTTATGCACTCTTACTCTCTATATTGTGTTTATATTTATTTTTAAGTGTTGTTTAACGGTTTTAGAGACTTTTTTCCTTAATCTTTGTCTTCTATGAAACTTCTTCAATTCAGTACATTCGATTCTTCTATACATTGCGGTACTTTAGTATCTTTATGTTCTACTTTTCTAATGGCTGTTAGTAACAGTATTAATTACATTTTTTTAAGAAACTTTGTTCCATAATTTTTTTTTTATGGGTCAAGCAATTACTTGTATTTATAAATTTTTTTAACTATTTTCTAGTTTCAAAGTTAATGGGGTTTATTGATTCAAATTTGCCTCACTTATGGTTTCAATATATTTTGATCTTCCTTTCACCTTTAGTTGAGATTAAAAAGTTAATAAATGAGAAAACATTGTAAAATTCTCTGTTGAAGTGTAAATAATCTATTTCTCTTGCATCCAATTAGTCTCAACTGATAGATCAATGTTTGTCAAAGAAATTATTTTCGTTTCATTTTAGCACAAATTAGTTAGACATCTACAAAAATACAATTGATATTTTACCTTCTTTAATGAGTAGCAAACTCAGGTATATATTGGATTCGAGTGGTGTATCATTGCAACCTAAATTGAGAGCCATAATAACACCCTTCTTCTCTCAAAAATTCCATTTAGTTCATGGTTTCACCTCACTTTATATCACTTTTCAAGAATTGAATTCGGTATTTAGTTTACTGCAATGCGTTTTTCAGTTTGAGATACCATCTCTTACCTGGCCTTAGATTCCTTAATTGGGCGGTTTTCCCAAATTAAAGTGTGTTAGTTTGTTTGTTTTATTACAATATCTTTCTACGTTGGATTGCACCAGGAAATGGAAACGATAGATTTGAAAAAAAGATAGAAAATGAGAGATGGTAATAAATAAATATAAATATAGGGGATGAGTAAGGATATAGAATGTCATACAGAATATATATACATATATGGGTATTAAAGAATAAATGGATTCAAACAATCTTAATAAGGTTCAATCTTTATTTTCTTTTCAAGATTCTTAGGAAACCTTTTAACTTTCCCCATTTAAATCTGATTAGACAACTATATTTTGGGGATATATTACTCATTTTTCAATAACTGTCTATTTTCATTAACATATATTTTTCTTCATCACACATTTTGTTTTATTTTAATTTTCCTACAAACATTAAGATTAAATAAGATAATAGTAATAATAATAATATTGCTAATAATAACGGCTCTCTTTTTGGAAACAGGCCTTTACAACGTCTTTACAGGAATGTAAACATTTGTATCTCACAATATTAACCTCAGAATACAGATGGCCATAAAATAAAAATGTGAATGCATGCGCGGTTTTTTATTATATTTCACTATCACTCATTCCCGAGTTATGCATGATTAAATAAAGGCAAAAAGCGCTTAGAATCATAGATTTTACGTTTCCTGCTGCTATTACACATACAAAACTGAATTTCTGTTATTGTGTGCATTTGTTTATGTAAAATTGTATGATTTCTGCTGACTTGCTGTTATTTAATCAAATATGATAACTAGCAGGAAAAGTGAAAGGTAATTCGACTCTTCACAACAAATTTCTTTATGCTGCTTCGCTAAGGACCATCCTTTATCTTACCATTCATGGTATTTTTCTTTGTTTGCTTAAGAGTGATCTTTTCTTTTCAGACCTCTTTTTTGTTAGGGATCGTTGTCTATCCCTTGAAAAAACTGCAATGGAAAGTCAGATGAAATTTGGGTTATGTGCCCTCCAGACCCCAATGCTCGCCGTAAGATCTGTTGTCATATATCTCTCACACATTTTATTTGCCGTAGAAAGTGAAAAAAGGCTTTACAAGCAAAAACGTGTGTTTCTATTTAAATATAGGCCATGTTCAGTGCTCCAACCGCTTTAGTACACATTTTTTTATATAGATAGGAAATCTGTGTCTAGGACTTATCATCTAATAGGAAAGATATCCAGAAGGAGCCCTGCAATCATGTGTTTATATGTTCCACTTGATCTGGTGATATATTGGGGCGTCATACATTTTCAGCTATGAAATGAGGATTATAGAATCGAGCCAAGCAAAGGCACTTTACATTCGCTCTACTGCTATTAGTATTAAAATTGGGGAAAGTAAGGCATAGAAAACTTTAGAGAAACTTAACAGGAAAATTTAAGTAGCCCGCTAATACCGTTTTTCTTACGTGTAAATTATTATGGATAACTTAACATTTAAATTACTGCGGCCCAATCTAATTTTAAACAGGTTGTTTGACGTGATTTAAACTACCGTATTCCGAAGAGATTATCAATTTGAAGAGATTTTATAAATGCCAAATTTTTCCACGATATTTGTTTGATAACACATAATTTTAATTCATTAACATTTCTTCACGGGATGTGTATAAACGCGTTCAAAGGGTGAATGAAAGTTTACATCTTCATAACTTTTCAGAATTTGAAGATTTCTATAAACCGACGGCAAGGCGTTCTTCTAAAGAGAGACACTTTGCATTTGTAAAAGAACTTCTGATTTATTCGGCCACATTAGACGTAGTGCTAGTACCTTTAGCATAATCAAACTATTCATTACTTTTTTTCTCTCTATGCTTTGTACTCGTATGACAAGCTTTTAATTTAACGCCATAGGTTGCCTCTTACCTCATGCAATCTATCTTCTCCAGAAGTCTACCATCGGAAAAATATCGTAAGCTTTTACAATATCAGGATAATTAATGTCTACGGCTTTATGATGATTTTAATTTTACATCCCATCGAGACAAAAGTTCAGCAAATTCATTATACATGAGTGACTTCTTCGAAAGTACTGTAGGCTAACTTTTAATAAATTAAGTTTATCTAAATGATCGACGATTCTGTCACTTACATTTCACTCCCAAAATTTACTAACAAAGGACGTTAAGCAAATAGGTCTATAATTAGGGAGATCACTATTATGCACAGTTTTAACACTGGCACTTTAGGCTTTCAAGAACAAAGCATTTGCCCAAAATTATGATTTTTGGTGTTATGATATCGTTTTTAAATTACTTAACACTAGAATGCCAAATACACTCATTTTGACCCACTTTGAGTGTTTACATGAATCCATGATTTTTACTCTGGCGCTTTTAAGGAAATACTTTCTTGACCTTTAATCAATTTAGCGCTTAGCATTTATATATAATAGGCGTTTAACCCCCAAAATTATAAACAGATGCCCAGGGAAATCATTTTAACTCCGTAGATAACATAAATGTAAAACGTTGTCTCATATCGTCAAAATAATTTATTTTCAATATCATCCAGCCACGTGCTCCTAATCATAATTCCTAAGAGTAACTAACTCACTTTGCGATGCACGGGTCTCCATCCTCCTATCGCTCAATATGACTGATTGGCAGTATATCGTAGTTCAATGTCAACTGAATGCATCTAGACGTGTCACAGGTTTCTCTCATTCTCTTTCTCTTTCTCTCTTTCTCTCTCTCTCTCTCTCTATATATATATATATATATATATATATATATATATATGAAATTATGCTGCCCACTAAAGGAATTAGGTAACATGACAAGTTTTTTCTCAAAGTGAATAAAATCAGCTAGAAGAAAACAAGTAAAATTTTGTTACTCTTTTAAAATGAAGAACAATATGTATATATTTTATAAATATAGTATAATAAATAATACCTGAAAATATAATCCACATATCCCCGACGATGGTAAGAAAAGCGTTTAAAACCGAAAGAAACGAACAGGAGCCTGATTGAGGCTCATGATAAAACAGGAAAGATTCAATTACTTTAAATATATAGTCATCAAGTCGGCCTGCAGAGCAAATCATTATAAAGGAATGCTCTAGTCTTGCCGGCCATGCAAATAGAAGCAGAATTGCTTACAGAGCTGTAAGTCATGGCTATTGCTAATTGACAAATTTATAGTGCGGCACATTAGGAAATATAAAATCACCGAAAGTCTAAAGCAGTCTGGTTATCAGTTCATTCTAAACGTGAGGAGGTAGAATTATATATCACTATTATTTAAGTCTGCTGGGTAGCAGGAGTAAATGAGAATCATTTGCACGCTCCTTTGAGCGAAAAATGTGAATATTTCATTATGTACTAAGACTATTTTAAGGAATAGATTCTACGAAATAATTAGGTTCCTTTAATTTTTCGTTAAATCAACTTTATCCTTGAGGCTATAGACTGAATAATTTGCTCTATTCCAGTAGTTTAGAATTGGTGCATAAATAAATGTATTACATCTTACATACGTGTATCTTTCTTAATTGTTGGTACATGTCGTGGAATGGCCAGACTCTATACTTGTATATACGTAGCTACTTTGGGACTTGAGGGCAAAGTTGGTTGAAGACCGGAGGTGAAAGGGGGAATGGTTATGAGTCCAGTATGGATGGTTTATTATTAACTTTGCGAGATCCTTCTAAACAAATATTTCAGTGTGCAAGTTGGCCAAACATTAACAGGTAGCTGATTTGCTATGGCAGAGTTCACTAATGTCGAAGTTTGGCGATTGACAAAGGTTTAGTTCACGGATCGATTTAGCCTTCAACTTAAATCGAAGTCACCGCTGGGGCTAGGTGAAAATTTACACAAATAATGGAGCAATTGGGTAAGCCAGATTCAAGTTTAATCGGTAGGCGGCAACGGTTACAATTGCTTTATGTGCTCGTTGCCAAAAAGGGGCCAGTTGGGGTACGGTGAATACGACAGAAGAAGGCGGTTTACTACTGGCTTCATACGAGGGAGCACTTGTCGCTCCGGAATTAGGAATCCTTGTCGGTCCTTGATAATTTGCTATTGCAGAGTTCACTAATGTCGAAGTTTGGCGATTGACTAAGGTTTAGTTCACGGATCGATTTAGCCTTCAACTTGAATCGAAGTCGCGGCTGGGGGTAGGGGGGAGAGCGTTATTTTTCTCTTTCGTCGGAGTAGGTGTAAGTCTAACAGTGCTGCTCTATAAACTCAGTAGAAGCGTTATATACGCGCCTGGTGAGGAGGCTCCGAACGCGCGTGCAATCTTGGGGAAAAGTAGGCGTCTCCTTCGGGGAAAGAGAGAAGGGAGAATCTTGATAACGATCGTTGGAATGTCCAAAGGAATCCAATCTTCGAGCGGAAAGCCCGAATGCTCGCGGAGAGGTGGCCGCGTAGGTAGGGGGAGGATGACATCGGTCCCTAGGCAAATACAGCTGGGGCGAGTGATACGAGCGTCAGCCGCATCCTTGCCTAGGTTCAGCCATGCTTTCACCAGCTCCATGCGATGAACTCCGGATCCATGTGGGTACAGAAGGGCACGTGGCCGCCATTTGACCTTATTCTGCTACAATGGACAACATTTTCTGAGTAAACCTAGATGTACATGCACTCATTTTATTGCTTCTAAACCTAAAATGCTAAGCCAAAAGTACTACTTAGCTCTTTACAAAGAAAGCAAATATCTAGTGAACGGCTTTCCTGATGTCGAGAAGGATGAGCCCCGTCCAGAAAAATAACGAGTTTTAGATAATGGAGTTATGCCACGGATTAAACTTTATATGAATAAGGAAAGAAATATAACAATATTTAACTATTTTACATCAGTGAAGCTGGCCAAGCAACTGAAACCGAAAGTATCAACCCTATTAGGAGCAATGAATAAAATTAGGAGGGAAATAACTGTTGCAGTAAGAAATAAGAAGGAATAGTCTTACTCTACTAAAATTTACAAGTCTATGTCTAAAAAACGTTCTCGAAGATAATAATGAAAGAAAACATCAGAACGAGTCAAATACTATAATTAAACTAAATATGGGTTCAATATCGTTAACTAAATGGGCATAAAGTGTAGTGTAAGAACATGTACAAGGAAGTGGCGTGTTCTATAGTTTCCAATATACTTTGGATCTTTCCCTGACATAAATGCGTAGATCATTTACAAGGAAATCACTAAGTAGAAATTTGACAGTCAAGCATTCATTTAAAATGGGCAGAGGATTTAGTTGAGCCATATTTAGGTCAAGGAGGCACGATAACTCTGAAACAAAGGTGAAAGATGCAGACCAAGACACAGGAGTGCTCAAAAAATACTGCTACGTGAAACCTCTTTGTAAGAAACCTCACTGTTGGTACCTGCATGCACTGTAAAAAGTTATTGTGTAGAAATTGTACATTTATGATTCAGGGTGTTCGCAAAAGGTGTTATTAAGATATGGAGTAATTTTTGCTCGTTTACCTGAATTCCTTAAAAAGATATTATAATTAACTTATCATAAATAAATGTCATTTTTTTCCTTTTTTCGCACAGTGAAGTACAATAAATCAAGAGCAAGTTAAAAACTCCGACATACAGTGGAATGCTAAAAGAAAAATGCAGATACAACTGAAAAATAAATTAAGGTTTAATATTTTTAGCAACTTTGAAAAACAAAACAATGAAGAGTCAAAATTAATTCAATCGACCATTTCAGAAGGTCATTAAGCGCGGGATCCTAGTGTTAATATAGACATAGATGACGCATCTATTTTTATCATTTATTTCAATTAAATATTTCGGGAAAATCATGAATGTGTCTTATGATTTCCATTATTTGAAGCGACTCAAATAGGATTTGTATAATAATTTTATGTTTGTGACCAACTGGAATTAGCCACTTTTAATAGATATTTTTGAGACAGAAATATGTTTTACTATATTTATAAGCATAAAATTTCAGGGTGGTCTTCTTTACAATTTTTAAAACGATCAATTTTTAATTGTCTTTTAGCTTTACTTACTTGGCTTTATACTAGTGAGAAAAACTGCTGGCAGCACCGAAGTGATATCGTTGATGCTCAGTGAAAGAAGTAGGATACTTATTTGCGGGATGCTCTATCCCAAGGCGTCCCCTTACTTCCTTCATGTTGAGGGCTTCTATCGTCATAGAGTATTATAGGCTTACTTCAGATCAAAAAACACCGTCGTCTAAAGCTGTCTAGAGAGGAGGGGCCTCCCAGAAAGCATTTTACAGTCAAATCAGAGTTTTCAACGAAGAATGGAACATATGTAAGATGTACTGTGCAGAAGACAATCTCTGCTGTCTAAAAAGGCCATCCAACATTTCATAATTTTTCCAACATATTGGACAAACAGTAGGTTGAAGTAATTTTGTGGAAACTGGACGGGTTAGTGATTTATCTCCGGTTAGTGAAAAGCGAGCATAGTAGGCATTCCTCAAGATTCTGGGAGAGTACCCTCTCTCCAGATCATGGTGAACAAACAACACAAAAAAATCCGTGCCTCGTCCATCTAAGAGTAAAGGCATGGCGTACGGGACATTTAAGGAACAGGGGCGGTTTCGGTGCACGATGCTAAAGCTCAACGATACTTAATCACCGTAATCGTGTCATTAAGGGTTACCCGCTTCCGGAAGGAAAATCCACATATATGCCCCTCAGTGACATCATCATGTGCAATAAATGCTGACGCAGCATCATCTTAGCTAGAAAACCTGATAAACTGGTTGCGAAAGACTCGGACACTATGTCCGAGATTGCAGTCCTGTTCCCCTGAAAAACCGGAGGGGTCATGTGCAAACCTTCTCCAAATCCTTTTAACTTGTTTACACGACCTTGTAAGACGGGCATTCACGTTGAATAAAACGTGTATGTCATTCAGAAAAAGCGGTAGGCGTGCTTCAAAATATACCGGAATCTATCCATAGCTCGACGAAATTCATTGACATTTAATATTTGGGGGCTGTGTTTATAGCGCATGTAGAGAGATCGTTTCTGTCTGCCATTGTTTCACACTCAGCCGAGACCAAGGGAGATGACGGCGTGAGAGAGAAAAAGATCTAGAAATTGTAAGTAAGCTCACGCCGATACTTAGAGGTAGAAGCACTCAACGGCTTCATTTATCGAACAAAACTCCTCGACTGGGACAGAGATATCAATTATTTCCTTAAATGTGAAGCCCTGCGCTAGCCTCAAGCACCACAGGGGCGGTTTTTAGGGCGTAATGGCCAACAAAATGATGGTTGGTAAGGAAGGTGCTCACTACCATGAAGGTCTTCTAGCACTTCCCTCCCAAAATTAGGCTGTGAATCCGAAGATCACAAGGCAGATAGAAACAGAAAAATAAAGAGGTTCTTGGACAGTGATGCTTAAATTATCCATTTATCTCCATCTAATCGATTAGGTAGGAAAGTACCTGATTGATCGTGGCCCCCTTATAGTGGTGTTTACGGTTTAATTTTCTGATCTAGAGATAGGGCCTCGGCAATCCTACCACTACACGGCTGAAGTCTCCTGCGTCGTCTTAAGACGACGGTGAAATAACAGTATACCTCATATCCAAGTGTAGCTGCATTGCAATTAATTTACAGGAAGTCTTTATAGCAAAGAGAGGAACGGAGAAATCATATCGGGTATAAATCGTGCATTTTCATGCTCATTGCCCATTTTGAGTTAGTCAGGTCCTAAAAAACTAATACCTCGAGATGGTGGAAATAGACACTCGCCTAGAATATTCTTTTAAAGAAGGATAGAGAAACGGAGGAAACGCGCATCTGCAGCTTCTCTCATTTACCCCGAAACCCGCAGCAATTCTCTTAAACTAATAAGCCCTCTAGGCCTGGCTCGGATGAGATTTGTGGGACCCTCTTCAAATAGAAAACATCATCTGAACCTAGCTTATTTATTTTCTTTTATTATTTAGGGAAATTAATTGGCTAATTGGAAGTGACTAATGATTTCATCTATTCCAGACATATATTCTACAAATTTTAATCTCTCCACACTCTTCTTCCCATGGCATTCCTCTCATCATTAAGCTGGAAATTTTTAGCAAGCTTCAGTTCTCCCAGCGTCATAGGACGAGTGGTATTTTATGGCAACTTTAAAGATACTTTACTCGTTGCGAGTTATTAAATACTACCTATTTATCTTTACGGTGACTAACTATCTTCTCATGTCGTTATTAAATTATCGGAGTTTTTATTCAGGTACCCAGCACAATCTTCATTCCGACTAGATTCCCCCCCCCCCCCCTACCTTGAATACAATTCAGGTGTCATAATATGTTGGAATTTTCCAATCAATAAAGTTAAAGTATTTTTTTTTACAAAGCAGGCATATCCATCGTTATTATTAAAGTAGTGATGTAAAGAATAAATTTCTCTCCATCTGTTTAGAAAAAGTGGAAGTTCAACTTTAAAGAACCCGTTCACAATTTAAAGGCATCAGGCAATTAATATGGCATTTCTTTAATCGGAAATCCTACCAGAATTTAGGTCCTTTTTCCTTTTAATCCAGTGCAGCTTAATTATTAACACTCTCGATTCGTAAGCATAAGGTCGCTGATGCGAACCCCAGTATAGTGAGAATAGAGCTAGACCAAACTACTTAAATAAGGCAAAATAGCAGACCAATGCCACGGCTCGAGGTGTGTGGAATTGAATTCTTTAAGAATATCTTTTCACATCAGGTTTTAAACAAAGAGGTTATGTTTATATTGCTCATCCGATCAGATAAAATTCGGCAATTCTCTAATCAAGATGTATTCAATTATTTTTCTGTTAACAATATCGTGATAAAGTTTAAATTTGTTGTTATAGTAAGTTACCATAGAAATCACTTTTGTTTTCATTTAAGTTTTTAAATGAAATTGTATTAGATACACATCTGCTGAACTAAATTTCTATTTGGATTTTGAAAAAAGGGAAAAATTTTGGGGTAGGCAAAAGATATTTTACATACAGACCTAACTTAATAACTAAGACAAAATCTACCAGGATCTTTCTGTATTTATTAATTGGCAAATAAGTTAAATAAAGTTTCTTTCCAGGAGGCAACATTATATATATATTTAATTCGGTTTTGAGAAAGACTCTTTTATCAGGTAAGTAAAATAAAAAATCGCTGAGTTACACAGTTTATATTTGTCTCTAGGTTTCTCAATTTGAAGTAGTTAAATATTGTTCTAGCCTTAAAAAAGCTATGTACATATCATTATTAAAGTGAAGATGGAATTTTATTCTAGAAAAATCTAGGTCGAATGTTATTTCTTTCTGCTAAAATCAGAAATTATATGAAGAAAATTTTATTTAAAATAAGAATGCGCCCAAGAAATTTTTACTGTTGAAATCTTACGGTGAGAAAAAAAGGTATAAGATAGACTGGGTTACTTTACAGTAAACTTTAGGTGTGTTTTTATTTATAATTCAAATCATTTTGACGTTAGGATAAACAATTGTCTTTTTTTACACAAACTTTCCTATTTTATGCGTGATGGAGGCTACTGAGAATTTTCAAGCAGTTTAGAAATAAATCCAGACGTTTTATTGTCCAAATTTAAATATCCTAAACATACTTAACCCTACAATTTCCAGCAAGATTTGGTAAGCGTCCTTTAACGTATTTTTTCGACGTTTAATTGTTCCTTCAATACAATTGGCTGAGGAAATAGGGTGCAGCATCTAATCCAGTCCCAGATCATTCTTTGGCATAAGTCCTAAGGACTTTTCGTCAGAAACCCTCTTCATGCTCATCTATCTAACACGATATCATTCACATGCATTTTGATGAGTCCATTCTCTCTCAAACATTTACTCTCATAACTGATACACATTCTTCGCAATCTCCCAACACTTCGCACATACTGACACTCACTTACCTATATTATCATCAGCAAACCATAGACTATTCATGCTTCGTACATGTTCATGCCAGCTCAAAATTCTTTTTAGTTACAACGAGGATCACAACCACTTTCACACTATAAACACCGCTTATCTAGTAGTTCCTCACTACTCTACCTACATTACACAAACCCATAATTCCATTCAAACTGACCCGTTGAACTGCTTTCGCTCTATTTCATCACCTCTCCTTCCATACAATAGTATATTCTCATATAAAGATGTTGTTACATACATACACTCATACAGCATCCTATCACATTCCACACTAAACCCACAATATTTACTAGCGTTTTATTCCTCTGTAAAATATACAACAATTTCAAACCGTTTGGTTGCAATCTAGGTTAATTTTTTCTACATTTACTATAGCCACCCTCGTAACATGCGCCATTTTAACACGCTTTGTTCACAATTTCCAAATCTCTCTCACATTCAACCCCTAACTTCAGGTCATCAACATATACATACTAACATAGATAGAACCCATACCTCCCGATTCTTTGTTAATTTCACATTCATTTCTCAAATTTCCATTCGTATTTATCTCGAATTTCCAAATATAATGTTATTAAGTAACCTAGGTGACCCCATATACCTTGCTTAACAACGCACCCACATTAATTATACGAAAAGAATCATACTAAATAAGAATAATAATAATAATAATAATAATTTTAATTTTTAGGCGATTATGAAAATAAATATTTTCCTTTTGCTTGGTATATCTTTAAGAACGCTTTACTTTTCCATTCCATCTCTTCACTAAGTGATTCTTTGTCTTATCCTCCTTTCAATAAATTCATGACTTTATCATTTAACTTTTAATGAGACCTAGTTATTGTGGATTAATTTCATAAAATATTGATTCCTGTGATCCTTGCTCTATTTCAAAAGAAGTCTTGGTTATTATTGATCAGGTCTTGTCGAAGTTTTTGAAATTATTGATAAGGCTTATCGAAGTGATTGTCAAAATCTCTTTCTCTCAAAGAATCTTTTGTCATTTTTAATTTATATCGCGGGACTGGAGGATTTTAAAAGTCAAGGATATCTTTGTTGTTCTTATTCCATTTGCTTACGCTGATTCTAAACTGGCATCCGTTATTCTCAATTAGATATTTTTTTAATAAAACGCTTTCTAGACAGGTTCATATTCTGTTTCATATGTAATGAGTTTGTCACCTAGTTGCATAATTCAGTTGTTACATACAGGCTCTATATTTCTGATAGATTTCAAGATGGGTAAATGCACAATTCTGGCACTTTCGCTTGTGCTGAGCTTATATACATCTACTTTAGGCACCAACAGTAGTCGGGCAGAAAGTTGACGTACGATAAGACGTGATATCGTTCTCACATCTCTTGAATTTCTTGGTGAAAATGCTTATCGCGGATTTCACTGAATTCTCCAAAGTATTGTGAATAATAGTCCAGATCAGAACTGAGGAAGTGCATTTGCACTTTCATGCGTGGACCTAGTTGGCAAAGGCTCTCTCTCTAAACTTATCGATAGTTTTCTTCTAATCTAAAATCCAGTGTTTGCTAAGGAATTATGGAGTGGCCGATTTCAGCACCAAACAAAGTAGATTTTAGTAGGATTTAATGATTCATTTAAGCGATTGAATTTAAGGACGTGTCTACTCTGAGGACTATCAAATATCAAGACTTCTCAATTTTTCAGATTATTCTTGGAAACTTGTGTGGTAGAAAAGTATACCCACAGCCTCTTTTTATAGCACCTTCACGAAGTTCTTTCTACGGTTAAGTTTGAAGTGCCTTGGTGGGAGCAGAATCTTGTGCGTTTCGACCAGAGGGTGTCAAAAAAACAATGTGTAAGCCCGGTTGCAATCCTCGACAGACATAATGTAAGGCATCCAGAAATCTGCCTGGATGCTCGACAGGCAAAATAAGCAGGAATGCTTCAGTTATCTATTTTGACGTATTAGGAAGATACCAACTATCTTAAGATATTTAAAGATCAACTAATTATGGCGCTTACGATAGACAACAGACAACAAACGTTTTAGAGAGTTTTAATCAATGGGTTAATAAGAACTCTGCATTCGGTGGCCTCATTAATTCAATCCCATCAAAAGGGTCAAGTCAAGGATTTTTTGCCACCATCTATGAAACTAAGCAATGGGACTCCACACCTCATAGCGTGCTAATATTTTAGCTCGCTCCTGACCAGTCGAGACGCCAGCCATATAAAAAGTAAGAAATAAGACAATAAGAAAATAAGAAATCCCCGCTTAGTGTTGTCAGTTTAAAAAATGTTTTCTTTATGACTCCAGTGATACTTGAATTTCTATAATCAATTTCTAATCCCTAGTTACTTTTCACCCGTACTGTACCTACATACTAAAATACATATATATATATATATATATATATATTGAGAATTATTTGCAGTTGCGCAATCATAATTAGGCGTTTAAGAAGGTAAGCAATGTTGTAGCTAACTAAGCTCTTCATCAAGGACTTGGAAGGAGCTCTTCTCACAGTCACGAGAATATAACGCATGAGACAGCCCGCTTTTGTTATTCTAACAAAATATTTGCCTATAACACAGCTATTTTAGTTGTTCTTCCAGCTTTCGAAAGGAATGGAAAATTTACTCTCTCCATTCTAGCTTGATACACAAGGTCGTACTCAAAAGGAAAAACTAAATTTTCCATTCTCTTCGAAAGCAGGGATAACATTTAAAAGAGCTGATTAAGGGACAAATTTTTGTTGAACTTAAGAAGGCAGGCCACCCTATGCGTTATCTTCTCTTGACTGGAAGAAGATCTCCTTCCGAGGTCTTGATAAAGAGCTTAATTTCTTCGAACGTTGCCTTTTTAACCGCGGTTAAGTAAGAGTAATGATAGGAATTGCTTATTCCGCTATAAAAGTCTCCTGCAGTTCTTTAACCCTCTTTAGTAGTGTTACCAATACGAATAGGAAAACATCCATATCTCTCAAAAGAGAAATTTCAAGAATCCTTTTGTATAAGCTAGCGTTTTAACTTCAACAGAAGACGGAGAAGGTGAATTAATCCGCGAATTTTTACCCTTTCTAATTTTTTCGATCAATGAACAATTAGGTTCTAGTCGATGTGGTTAGGTAAGGGAAATAATTACAATTCCTTATTTGGCTATAGAAGTCATCTGGAGTTCTTCATTTATCCAAAAATATTAGAAAGGGCGAAGATCCGCGAATAAATTCACATTCTCCGTTTTCTTTTGAAGTTAAAACGTTAGCTTATACAAAATAACTTCTACTTTCGTGAAAGTAGACTATTTGACCTAAATTTTATTGTATCAGTAAAAACAATTATTTTAGGATATTAAAAGGCTTTTACACAATAAGGCTAAATTTGGTGCATCTCAAAATTACTAACCTATTTAGGTTTCCCAATCATTCAGGAGCGATCTAATATCTACATTTATGTTTATGTAGAAAGACCAAACTTTAGCAATGTCGTCGAAGTACAGAGAGATAAGTGTTTATAAACGGCAAGATAAGTATCCTATCAATTGATGATGACATTCTAGGATGTAAGTATATCCCATTATACTGCTAGCTTTGTAAAAGCTTGGACCGACCTTTTAAACATTTCGAGTTCTTTGAATTCAACGCTCATTAGCTTTAAACATGCAAATCTCGATTTAAAAAATCACATGCAAAAGCTGATCTGTTCTTTGCTTCGTGTCTTCTGCACTTTTTGAAAATTACGATCTCAAAATTTATTAGATCCTCAGAAATTAGAGGGTATCACAAAGCACCGTGATATAAATATTCCAAGAAAAAAGTTTGAAGTGACGTGATTAAAATATCTGAAACTACGAGAAACTCAAATCCTCAAAAGAAATAAAGATTAAATTCCATATACCACAAATTGTATTCCGTTAAACTTTCACTTTTATTGAATTTAAATCCCATGAGTAAATATAGGATTTACGGGGGTTTCAAGGCAAAGCAAATAATATTATTCTAGGTTAAGCTGCCATAAACCAAGAAAAAACTAAGTAGCGTTTAGTATCAGACATACTAACCATTATAGAAAATCGAGCATTTAGTCTTCACTCATGGCCAAACTTCCAAGCAAAATCATGGCCTAAAAGAGAATTGGTGAATTCAACATCTTGTTTTAAAATATTTTAAGAAGTTGCTCATTATGGAAGGCAGGATAATCCAAGGGCAACAAGATCTCTCCAAGCGCATAAAATGGTAAAAATGATCCTCGACAAATAAAGAAAAGAGAAAATTAGAGGAAAGTCGAAAATTAGAGAAAAGGCGAAAATTAGAGGAAAAACGAAAAATAAGGAAAAGCCAGTAATTTTCAATATCGTCGACTCAATTTTCTGGATCTCGTAATTTCTACCATAGAATAGAAGGAATCATTTTTATATTTTAAGAATCAAATGTGATTGAAACCATTGAGAACGTTTATTGTAAAATAAAAAATGTGGTGTGGAGACGAATGAAGAAAAGGGAAGAATACGAATAATAATAAAGACCCAGGAGGATAAAAATAAAGAATCGACACTTTCCAAAGCCTTACGAGTATCAAAGTCCTAATAGTTGATATAAGTGCTAAATGTATCGTAGGGACTCAAAAAAAAAGGACATGAGTCCCAGTGTTAAGCAAAGGGGCAAAAACATCATGAGAACTTGATTTTATATATATAAGAAAAAGGTCGTTATTTTAAGCACTCTATCTGCTATTTATCAAGACCTTATGCATTTGGAATCATATCTTTGCACTATTATTCATCCCCAGTGTACTTATCACTAGCACCTAAATCTCATGCGGAAACTTCAATTTCGGGTCCAAGGAAATTGTCATTACAGCAGCGCGTAGTATCTCTCTCACCAAACATCCCACTTCTGTCATGAGTCTTAACCTTTGTAAGCACATGATAAACCCTATTTGATAAATTGTAAATAGTGCCCAAAATTGTCGAGATAATCCTTTCTTGGCTGCCATTTTGCATTGATGTTTAGTATAGGAATCTTCAATTATCCATTTAATGAAAATGTATTCCTCTGGTCGTAATTTCTAGAATTTTATTTTATTCTTAATGTTGTATCCTTCAATACTATTTTGCTCAAGTTCTGACAAAAGCAAGATATCATTAAATTGAAAAGTATGACCTTCTCGCACACATTCTTTAAGCTGAAAGCGCTGTTCCTAAAGCTTTTAAACTATCTTCCCAAATTTCTTTCGTTTATAAAATATATCACTTAAACACAAAGACAATTTTGGGTTTATCTCTGCATTACTACCTTTAATAAACTAATAAAATATGATATTTATGTCTTCTATGCTCTTTTCATCTTCAGGAAGTTCAAGTCAGTAACTTATTATTTAATAAAATGTACAAACATACTAGTCTTTGTTGTTATTATTAGAGTATTGTAACTTACATAACATAAAGTTATTTTCCCCTTCTGATACCAGATTTAAGACAGTGCGTATGAGACGCTCTGGTACTTTGCTTAAAATTTACATAGATACTGCAATATTAAGCATCGTTCGGCGAAATAAATTTCCTCAATAAAACTGGACAAATATAATTCCATAAATGAAGACTCTTTTGAGGTCAGTAAATTTGTTCATGGAGGCCCTTACATAGGAAATACCAATCGATGAGTTATCTATTTCTACAATCTGATTAAATAATTACGTCAAATTATGAATAAAAGCCCCTAGATTGACCAAAAAATATTTGATCTCTAACGTAGGCGTAGATTCAAACACCTTCAATACTAAGGTCACTGTAATACATCAAAGACAAAGAAAGTAATTTGTTGTAAAGACTTCGAAATGAAACATATATGCTCTATTTTTCTTTCTTAGATGCGAATCCAACCATTTTATGAAACAACCTTTTTGAAGAGACCCATACCATATTTTGAAATTATTTGAGAAGTCTAGCATTAATATGAAATTGTATGTTTGCTGTTAGGGTTTTTTCAAACTTTTATTATATAATTCAACCATTTTGAATTCGAAAATGTCATATTTTTTCTCAATCGGTTGAGGCTTTTTTCTATTGTGCATTTAATTTGTCGAGTTTTATTCCAAAATCTATTGATTTATTTTAGCTAAATCACTTTATCTACAACTAATATTATAAGAACACTGATAAAAAATGAAAACAGTGTGACTAAATAATTTTATACATAAATGAATATGAACAAAAATTATTTGAGAAAGGAAGAATTCTTTTCCTTTATCTTTTTTTTTCATTCAGGCAAACCTCGCTTCAAATACTAACAATGGTCTGCCCGTATATTGATATCACAGTTTCCCTGGCACCTCTTCCAATATTCTGATATCCTGATGAAATTGATCATGTTTCTCATTATAATCCACATATTTTTTAGGTCAATAGTCCAAGTGTGAAAAACAAATACTCACTTTCAGAACAATCAAAAATCCTACGATTTAGTTAAGGATAACGGAATACACAACCCTCTTCATCCATTCATTTTTTGATATTATTCACCAAGCCCAATTTAATAGGAAGAGTTTGGATCAAAGTTTTGTTGGTGCTACAAGATAAAGTGGGACATTACGCAGCACAGGTTCAAAATCTTCACTTGATGGCCATTTATGCTGTATTGTGCTGTGATTTACTTCTGCTAGGCTCTACCATTTACCAAGAAAACATAGATATTTCGTGTATCCACTTTGCCTTCCAAATAAAATTTCCAAATATCTTAAAAATTCAAATATTAAAAAATATTACAGAGAATTTGTTCTATCAGATTAAACAACCTATTTATGTATCTGACTGTAACACGTCTATGGGAAAGTTTAGTGTTCATATATGCTCTGAAATAAGTATTTGGAAATAACATAGTCAATACCAATAACTATAAACTAATAAAGAAGTATGTGTAATTTAATAATGATATTAATTTATCTGGCCTCTCCTTTTGTAATGGTTTTGATAGGAAATTGTTTATAAAATGGAACTCTCATGATAGAGGAAGGACCGAGTGATGGCTAGAGTTCGTACGTATAGGATGTTTACGTACTACACCAAAACTCCTGGATTACGTTTTATCTCTAAGAGTGCTCTATATTTAATAATTGATTAATTATTATTATCTTTATTTTTTCTTTAATATTTGAGGGTTCCTAGTGCCTTGCTTTGCGATCCGAAGATTGAATGAAAATTTGCTAAAAATGAAGAAACTTTAATTAAAACAAAAGAAACACGAACTAACGAAATTTGACACACTAAATACACAGAAATAAATTTAATGAATTTAAGTGAGGCTTTCTAAAATTACATACTTGAAATTATAGTGATGGTTGAACCACAGCGAACTTTTATATAAAAAAATGCAAACGAACTTTACTGAAATGGACTCCGGTGTTTAAATACCTTTGTAGCTTCCTACTAGAATCGGATTTGAGTCTGACCTTGAACTCAATGGTTACGTAACCTCAAGAATGTTGTTGCTTGGATGATGCGTGTCGCTTGTCCAGATGTGTTCGTACGGGCAAAATAGCTTTAAAGCCACGGAGGCCTTTGGCGCCTGTGGCAGATGGAGAGACTCACGCCTTCGGTAGGAAAGGATCTTACCAAGGGGCTGCGAAATAATGTTACTTTCTTCTCTTCAGATTACTCTGGGGAATAATTCACACTAGCTAACGATAAGCCAATGCGGAAATCCTTTGACTCAGGGGAGTGCTGGAGGGAGTTCACTAGGGAGTCTTCCTCAAGGGCGAGGACTATCTCTGTGCTTTGGGATGCACCAGGAGAGAGGGGTTTCTCTGAGGAAATTAAGTTGAACGTGCTTCTTAAATCAAGTTAAATTAAAGTTCGATGTGGCCACCAGGAACTGGCTCGAGGATGAGCTTCTTCTTAGTTCCAGTATTCTTTAAGGGCGAGGACTATCTACGTGCTTTGGGATACACCAGGATAAGGGGGTTTCTCTGACGAGAGTAAGTTGAACTTGATCAAGTAACAAAGTTGGGTGTGATCATTAGTAACTAGCTCGAGGATGAGCTTCTTTGTTCCGGTATTCTTCAAGGACGAGGACTATCTCGGTGTTTTGGGATGCACCAAGATAGGGGGGTTTCTCTGACGAAAGGAAGTTGAACTTGATTCTTAAATCAAGTTAACTTAAAGTACGGTGTTACCACCAGGAACTAGCTTGAGGATGTGCTTCTTCTTAGTTCACGCTGTTGGTAGCCTGGCCACTTGACGGGGACTTCGTTAACTTGCTGGCTAACGTAATCTACCCGTTTTTCCAATAATATTTGCTTTTATGCGGCACCACCTCACTGGGGTAGGGGCAGCAGGAGGGAGTGAAGCGTGGACATGCCGTATGAAGTATCCTCCTCTAACGGTTTTTCTCAGAGCGTCGTACCTCTGGTCCTGAAGGACCTTCTGGGTTTAGTTTAGGGAGACGCTCCTCTAATTTTGCATATACGGTGAAATTTAATACCCGCTCCTAGGGGAAATCTTGCTGTTTGAACCGTTCAGCTTTTTTTCAAGACGAGGCCCGAGAGAGAGGTGGTTAAGTGGTAAGGCTACGCATCTATACAGCTAGGACGCTGTGGTTAACCAGCGGCTCAATTGTGAGGGAGGGGGGGAGTATCTATTTCCTCACAGGCACCTTTACAGAGAACTTCTGTGTGTTGGTCGTATACATGAGGATCTATTAAAGGTTTTAGGTAATCGTAGCTCTCAGTAAGTTGTAGAAAATGTACTACTTACTCCCTATGTTAAGAAATACTGCTTTCAAACTTCGTTTTAATGAGTCTATAAATCAATCCTATTATATTGCATTATATGGTACGTCTATGCATCTATTACCACTTTAAAATTGCAGCAGCACACAATACAACAGGTTTCTTTGTTTAATACACATTACACAATGAAGCCGGAATACGTCTCGTTTCCTATAACAAGAGAATGTTGTTCCCGAAATCATCGATTGTACTCACGAAGTCGTGACCCCAGGATCAGAGCAGATAATTTTAAATACCTAAATTCCTGGTAATTTTTTTAAATTTGGCCTAATTGAGAGGCATCGGTCCATTAGAAGAGGTATTTGGACATCTAAGCACTGTGAATGGCTATTGGTATTAGTTTTATTATTCATCATCCGAATCATAGAAGAATTCCAGGAGCAGTACTTATGTGTTTATCTTGTTAACTCCTCAAAATATAAACATGGATATAAATCTTGCAATATAAATCGAGGAAGTATTCAGACACTGACGGCTCATAAGGAAATGCTGCACTTCATAATTTCCTAATTTTACATTGTTTTTTATTCCTTCGTCCCTTCGAAAACACTATTAATAAAATAAAGTGAGTGACAAAATTAGATTACATCGACCTATTTTTATGTCTTTTAGACAGCAAGCAGCATTCCTTCGTGAGCCACCACCTTGTTCAAATAAAATATATTATTCGTTGTGAAACATGTAAATAAAGAGCGTTTTGAAGCATTTAGTATAAGAAATGGTTAATAGTGTAATAATAGAATCTGAAGTAATTATTTTATATATAGTAAACATTTGTCAAGTTTCTCTTGAGGATATTATAATTTTAAGAGAAACACATTTATACCACTACCTTGGAGATTTGTCATAAAGAAATAGCAATCTGTCATGAGATCCAATGCTTTCCTCCAAATCCTGTCAATTTCAAAAGGCAATGATATGGTTCTACCTTTACTCCATCTTCTCAATTTTTTATTCAGTATTTGCAGCAGATATTACAGGTGAACATTTCTCTTGTTCCACTAGTTTAATTCTAACTTATGCTCTCTAGCATCTCTTCAAAAACTTGGAGATTTGTGACTGGTTATTTGGTATGGTTGCTGTCCCGCAGATATAAAAAAATATTCAAAAATTGATTCTGATTATTTCTACACGTTCTATTCATTATGAAACTGATTGTAGTTTAAAAATCAGCAGGAAAGTTACTTAACACCAAAATTGAGGCATAGCAGTACAATTAAAGGCAATTTTGGTTTGCGGAGAAGTGCATTTGCCGGATAAGTGAAGGATGGAAAAGAAGGGTTTTTTACTGGTGGGAAAAAATCTTTGGATTCTTTTGATTTCCCCCAAGAAATTAGGGTCTTTCCTTGCTATATCAGGCAATACGGACATACTTAAAAAATGGTAGGGAGAATCATTCTATTTTAGACGCGTTTGACTTTATATCTCACTATGTCGACGGTCGGTTGGTCCATCAGTCCCCATTTTTCTGTTTTGTTTGGCTAATAACATTGTAACTATTAGGCCAATTCTAAAGAAATTTGAAAGCCTGATGTTCGTTGTTTTACATTCTCTTTCGAATGATAGAAATTTTAAAGTCCTTTCAAGGTTATCCGGGGAATTATTTTGTTTTGGCAATAACATCATAACTCTTGGGCCAATTCTAAAGAGATTCGAATCATTTACATGTGTTTATAATTTCTTTCAAATGATATAACTAGCAAAGTGCTCCAAAGGTTAGCTGGGGATTTTTTTAGTAATAATAGTAATAACATCAAAACTATTCGGTCGATCCTAACGAAATTTAAAACCTTATGTTGTTTTACATTTTCTTTCAAATGATATAATTTCCAAGGTCCTCTCTACGTTAGTCTGGGAATTATTGAGAGTCTTGTAGGTCGTAGGGTCATAAATCAGAATAAGTAAGAGCACGCGACGTTAGTCAGCAGAGCTTGTTTCTTTATTCTTCGCTTTTTTCCTTAGCCATCGTTAGAAATGAAGTATATGTATTAATACAGTGAAATATAAAATTGCGATATCTGTTGCTTTGCCTCTATAATGTGACACTCCAAATTTACTTTTTTTTGAAAATTAAACAACGAGCTTTATTAGGGTTGTGATCATGAAAAGTATAGACCGGTGAATCTCAAGTCTTCAAGTTATCTGCTCAGATTAAAAGTTTTTACGTAATATCTGTACAAATTTGAAGGTTTTGCTAACTGCGTTTGATTCAAATTAAATTAATACTATTCTTACAGAAGTTAGTACCATAGTTACATAGTTACAGGGAGTCGATTATTTAGTCCAATGAAAGGCAACTGCCATTTTATACTAATATGCTAGTAGTCCTCTTTTGGACATTGTCACCGCGATGCTCGCTCACGTGACATTCAATCTACTACACGGCTCCGTATTTAAACAATGTCATTATTCGTAAAATAACTATTTTGTTATTAAAATTTTTAACACTATTACCAGACGCCTAAAAGGTTACTTCGTTTACGAACATAAAATTTTTACCACTCATTTCATTATTAAAACTTAGGTTATTTCGACCTACGTGCAAAACTCTACACTTGTCTAAATTGAATTTCATGTTCCATTTATTAGACCATTCGAAGATTTTATCTAAATCCAGCTGAATTAATTTGATATTGTTCTCATTTCAAATTTTACTTCCAATTTTTGTGTCGTCCACAAATTTGGATAATTTACCAAGTAGGCCAGTTTCCATATCATTTACATAAATAAGGAACAACAATGGTTTCAACACAGATCTCTGGGGCACGCCACTAGTTACATTTTTCCACTCCAAAAGTCTACTTTCTGTCTAAAGCGGTGTTGACTATGATTTATGAGATTATAGGCTTCCAAATGATCGATCACCCTATGGCCAAAGACGGATTCCATTAATTTACCTACGATGGCTGTTAAACTTAGGGGTCGATAATTGGTCAGAAATTCTCTTTTTCTCCTTTTTATAAACAGAGTTATATTCGCTAGCTTAAAATATAATCGCACGATACCTTTTTCTAAACATTTGTTAAAATATTTCGGTTGCGGTTCCAATAATATGTTTCGAATTTCTTTTAAATGCGCCGCATAGATAAAATCATGACCTGGAGATTTATTGAATTTTAACTTACTGATATAAAAATCTATTTCTGCTTCGAAGAATTTGATATCGGTTAATAGGTTATGCTCGTTAAAGTTTTTCACGTCGTTCGTGCGTGGTATATTATGTTCGTCTTCGTTTATAAATACCGATGAAAAGGGCTATTTGGCCACTTTTGAGGTATCCGAAACTAATTCGTTATTGTCATTTTTTATATGTCCTATTGTTTCCTTTATCGTGTTTCTAATGGATACATAATCAAAAAACTTCTTAGGGCTATGTTTACTTTCTTTGGCAAGTTAAATTTCTAATTTTTTTAGCGCTTGGTATTTCCATCTGATATTTGCTTCTACGGGCTAAATATATTTGATTATTTTCTTCAGGGGGCTTGACGCTTATGACGCTTGTATGCATAGTTACTATCATTCAATTTGAGCTCTATAGCATGATTGCACCATTTTAGTTTACTTCAGGCGTTTAGTTTGTTTTTCCGCGGACTCAATTACCCTTCTAATTTTCTAAAAGCTCAATGAAAGAGAAACAGCACTGATTTATATTTCCTAACGTGGATCCCACTTCATCTCACTAAACTTACGGTTGAAGCAATTAAATTCTATCTGTTTACAATTTGGCACTTTATTATCATTATTTTCGTCATTACGATTTATATTAATATCGAATTCTAGGATTTATGATCACTGAAACCTGAACCTTTCTCAATACTAATACCCGAAATAAGATTAACATTGTTAGTTAGAATTAAGTCTAGGATATTTTCTCCTCCGGTTGGTTCCTTGACTAATTATTTTAAATAGTGTTTGTCCATAAACTCCAATATCCTCTAACCCCTCCTCGTCCACATTTAACGTTTAATAGTTAATATTTCTACAATTTAAATCTGTAATTAACAAAGTGTAATTATTTTTAATGTTACTTCCAATAATGTTATATAATTCACTGTCAATGTCAGAGTGAGAGACGCGGACGTAGAGGCCTAGGGGTTGTTTCACAGACGATAAGACCTTCAATTGGCTTCTTTGGGTAAATATCCGGGGCAATAGGACGAACTAAGACCATGCAAACTCGAGCCCGAGAGAAGATTAGCGAACGTGTATGAAGTTCATGTCCACGCACCTCTTCAAATCGAGGAAAACCCGCTTCCGTGGACCATGGAAATCGCTTCTGCCGACCCTTAGAATCAGCCAGGAATACGACGCACAAATTCTCATGCGACTCCCGCTCCCCAAGAGCTCGCAGGCCAGAAACATTTATTAAGAATTAACTAAAGTCAAGCAATGTGACTTGATTGGACCAATCAATCCACACGCCGTACAGTGAGTACCATGGCTACGGGACTCACTCTGGTCGATTTGACCACAAAATTCCCCGAGGCTATACCACTCAAGAAGATCGACAGCATCTCGTGTTTTAAGCCCTTATTACCATTTTCTCTCGTGTCGGATTCCTAAAGGAAGTATTGTCGGATCGTGGCCGTCAATTTACATCCCATTTGATAGAGCAGGTGAGCAAGTTGCTTATAGTAAGGCCCTTTTTTGCCATCCAATTTCACCCTACAGGAAATGCTATGTGCGAGAGGCTGAATGGTAATCTCAAGGAAATCTTGCAGAAGGTATGTGCCGAGCAGCAAAGAAAGTGGCATTGTTATCTTCCGGTGGCTCTCTCTGCCTACAGAGAGATACCACATCGCAAATTAGGGTTCGCTCCATTTGAATTGTTATACGGTAGGAACGTACGAGGTACCTTAAGCATTCTTGAAAAGCTTTTTACCCACCCAAAATTGGATCAGGAATTCAAATTTTAGTATTCGTACATGATCGAACTTCGTGCGAGATTTAAAAAATGTGCAGAAATAGCATACCAAAAGGCAGACATTACCATAGAAAATACAAAACCTATTTTGGCTTAAAGTACAAAGACCGTAGGTTTAAGCCCGCTGAATAAGTTTTATTATTACTCCTGACGGACAACAAAAAATTGCTAAGCCAATGGAAGGGCCTCTAAAAAATAATCTAGAACGCGGTCCCGTCGATTATTTGGTTGAAACACCATCGGTAAGGAAGCTATATCATATAAGCCTTCTTAAGAAGTATCATCGGCACGCATAGGCTAACCAATTTGTGGCGATAGAAGAATAATCGCCCGTGGAATCAAATTACTACCTGGACCCACTAAGATTAGTGCAAATTGCTTGCGAAAAGCAAGATAGTGAATACCTCTTGCTCGTTTTGCCAAATGTAATAGAATCCTCGTCAGCCGAGCTCATGATAAACGACCAGCTAGCGTTCGTTCACAGGAACCACTACAATCTCTACTAAATTTATTCGGCCGCTTTTGAGAGGAGCTTTTAATGCTGAAGTCGATAAATTGCTAAATTTCAGATACTTGAACCTTTAATACTTGACTATTGCTCCCCTTTCGTTATGGTCAAGAAACCCAATAATTTTTATCGGATATGCATAGACTTTAGTAAGCTAAATGCTGTTACTGTGTTCGATACAGGGGCGATTCCACTTATTGATCGAAATTTCCATTTGTTTGAGAAAGCCAATTTTATAACCTAACTGGACTTGTGTGGGGCCTATTACCAGATCCTATTACGAGAAGAGGGTAAAAGGGGCACCGCTTTCCAAACTGAAAAGGGTAAATGCAATTTCGTCGACTCCCCTTTGGTCTCGTCACTGCCTGCAGCAACTATAATAAAATGATGAGACCTATACTAGAGCGGTAACCCATATATCGTTCTATTTTTACAACATTTACGTGCCAACAAATCAATTGGACCAGCATCCGACCGCCCTCCAAGCGCTGTTGCAAATGCTCAGGGAACATAATTTAACAAATGGTCGAACCCAATGCCATTTTACATTTAGCACCATAGACAATTTAGACTTCCACATAGGGAATAACCAACTAGCTCTTCAGGTAGAAAAGATCCAAGCCATCGTCAAAATTCCGCTTCCCACAACTAAGAAACAGTTCCACTCTCCTGTGCAAACTTCGAAAAAAGAAGGCCCCAGAACAACTCTTGTGGACTCACTGTCAATTAACATTTTCAACCAACTCAAAGGTAAATTAGCGTCAGTCCAGATATTACGGTTGCCCATTACTTCTAAACCATTTGGCATCTGCACGGACGCCAGCAATGATGGTAAAGGTTGTATGTTAATCCAGTATGGGAACAATAACAAGAGTTATCCTATCGCTTACGCCAGTCCGAAGTTGTTAACCCACGAAAAGAACTATGCTGTGATTAAGGAAGAGGACCTCGCAATAATTTCAGGAATTCAAAAGTTAAAAATGTTTTTAGTAAGGAAACAGTTTATAATAGAGACAGACCACAAGCCTTTGTCTTATCTTATAAACTTTAATAATAATAATGACCGATTAATGCACCTGAGCTTGTTGCAATTCAGAAAATTGTATATCAAAAGCTCAGAAAACTGTTTGGCAGACAGCGTAAGCTAGAATCCTTTGGTTTTCCCTACAAACGAATCTTGAGCCTATTAATTTTTTTTTAAACCAGGGATGTCACTTCTTCCGGAAGTTTCATCTTAAGGCGGTATGAGATGTCAGGGAGATAGAGAGAGAGAGAGAGTCATGTGGACACAGAGGCCTAGGGAGTATGACACAATCGAGAAGACCTTATATCAGCGTCTTTGGGTAAACTTCCTAGGGTATAAGATGAACTGAGACGAGCCGAACTGGTGCCCGGGAAAAGATCAGCGAGATGGTGCGAAGTTCACCTCCGCCACGCCCCTTCAGATCGGGTGGGACCCGTCTGTAGGCCAGCAAAATTGCTTCCGGCGACCCGGTATATAATTTCCAGCACGGGCCTGAGAAAAAGAGTATTCTACAGTATTTCCAGAATCACCGAAGGACACGACGCGCAAATTCTCAAGCGACTCCCGCACTCTAAGGGCTCGCAGGCAAGAAAACTCCTCCTTCTGCATTAACCAGCTAGGCTTCTCCCGGCGAGAATACTCCCACAATCCAAATTGTGAGACAATTACAGTTTTCCTCTATCAATTTAAAAGATGCGCTATGCTATTCGAACTCGAAGATTCACCCATGAGCCCCTCCTCCCGTTTCCTCTCGGTTAGTCGTTTGTGCATGTTCGCCGCGCGTGCTGAAGGAGTATTCGTTTAAATCAAATTTGCTTTCCAATTAGTCTAGTGTATTTCCTATAATGTCTTCTAGGTTGTTAAATTTTATTGTTTGTATAGGAGTAAAAATTATTTTTGTTTCCCCTGTTTTATTTCTAGAACCGCATAGCCTTTTGACTGAAATTGGCAAAATGTAAAATAAGCACTAGTATATAATTTCGTTGTGCCCACGCCAAAAGGGGCATTCCCTCGAGCCTGTTTGTCACCTCATTTCCCTGCATCCAGGGAGGCAAGCGAAGGTCTTGGAGATAATACCTGAACTACGACAGTCAATCTTAATCATTTGTGGTGAGGGTCTATATACTACAAATATATCTATGGTATTTATTTTGTTTATTGTAAAATTATAAGTCTGCATTAATATTTGTTTTTATTATTTTTCAGGAATTCATAACAAATAACTCATTTACTAGGAGTAGGAATGAGATTTCTTTTGCAGTTAAGCCATTTGTTTTTGCGTTTCTTATTCCATGCAAAGAACTGAATTTCCTATCCCAATATTAAAATTGTAAAGCTTGTCCTACAGAAAGTTCAAGTGGCATCTAAATATCATATTTGTAGCTTAAAAATGGTTTGATTGTTTTGCTTGTATTTTGTTCTGGTATTCTTACTACATGTATGTTATTCATGTATGCTCCATGTTCAGTTCTCTAAGTCCAATCCTCATTCTGTGTTTGTCTTAGTTATATTCTGATAATTCAGTTATAATTCCTCTAGAATAACATGGTTCCGTTTCCTAATTATTTCGTTTTCGGTACTTCTTCTTTTTCCTTATCGGTGAATTTTCATGATCTTTTTTGCTATTTTTCCTGATTTCATCACTTCAATATGGATTTATCTTCTCTCCTCAGCTGATGTCTTGAACTTTGGAAATGAATTTAAGTCTAAAATCAATAACATCTCAGTTTCGGATATATATCTGTATTCACTTATGCTTTGCAGCTACAAATTTTCAGGTAAAACTTTGATAAACAAAGGTCCTGTAACACCTCGTGTTCTTTGGGATTGTAGACTCTGAACTTTAAATTCAAATCAGCTCTGTTTTAATGAGAGTGAAAAGAAAAGGGTAAAAGATGTAAATTGGGGATTTACGTATGGATTAACGCAGTAAATAATTACCTCAAATTCACAAATATTAACAAGGAGGGAGACAATTATGGCTATAGAAAAGGAAAATTTTCCTTTCTTTCAAGTTTAATGTTCGATAAGAAGTAGTATGCACTCTATGACACGACTACACTAACACCATAATCCGAAGGCGACTTCCTCTCTTCTGAGCAAAGTAAATTTTATCTCCTCCTCGATTATCCCCATGAGGCGGTTTTATGGATCAGCATAGAGGTCCCTTCAACTCTCGACCTTCCTCGCAACCCTCGGAAGCGCTACTTTCCATTTCTGCCTGCTTTCCTCCTCCATACACTCGGTGACCCTCTCTCTACAGCCTAAGTCAAGCTAAAACTCTAGATTTCTCCACAGACAGCACAATCCCTAATTCATTTCTGTCATGTGATCTCACTTTCCTTCAAAGTATCCAATGGGAGCAAGTGGTAGACAACGTTGACTTACATCGACGAGCCGATGCTTAAGACGCGTGTAAATGAGGAAATTTACGAGCTGATAACGCAGTTCTGGTTCAGGAACTTGCACTACCAAGATGAATTTCTACACTTTCATTAACGCTACTCCTCTATCATACCGTTTGGCTGCACAAGTGGCGGGATGCCCTGAAGAACGCCAGGAAACAATCATCCTTATAAACGGAAATTGTATTTAGTGAACAGGTTCTGTTAGGCCGAAGGATTACCACACACCCGCTACGCCTCCTATTTATCTATCTTGAAACCCTCCGGTGGGTTTTAGATTACTTGGCGGCAATGCAAGAATGCATCACTTTGGCCAGATGGATTATCGTGAATGTCAATGAGGGCCTTTCCAGGCCAGAACGTATCTATTTGGAGTGGGCCATGGCCAGTTGTTCCTTTTCGGCCGCGACCTCTCCAATACCTTAGAAAATTCGATTTCCTTTCGCCGCCTCTCTCTCTGCTTCGTTTACGTAGTCAGTCACCTTTTATCAACATCGCCGTTATCTCGATCTTGAAATCCTCCTCCTCTAATGTCTTTTCCAGGCCTACGCTAGCTGCGGAAAACTCTTCGCCATTCCTGCATTCTATCGCATCTTCAGATACTAACGCCTCATCTTCTTCTATGTTTAGGATCATCACTCAAACTTCTCACACTTCACCATGGAATGTCCATGTTTCTCCAAATTTCAGATTTCAGATGTCATCGACGTGGGCCTAGATGGCTTCAGGAACTTAGAAAATAATGATCCCATTCCCCGAGTTCTTCACATCCTGGCTCCCAATCCGGAATTGAATGCGTTTCGGGACAACATTAAAGAAGTTTCAAGGAGCTGAGCATGCTACAGATCAAAGCCTTGGGTTACGCAGCTCATAGCGCACATTCCGGTCCCAGGCCTTGCGGGCCCAACAATGATCCGGACTCCCTCTCCTCATCCGCACCTCGTCTAGTATCTAAGACCCCTTCGAAGAAAGAGGATCCCGAAGGACATTATGAGCAGCTCCAAATATTATCTACATTCAGGTCAGCTGATGAGTGGTCACAACAACAGAGGAAGAGACGCAGCCGAAATCGAAGATAATGCCTTGATCCAGGCAAATTGATAAAAATCATTAGTGCTCATTGTGACGTCCTAACCCCAACACCCATCAGGATTAAAGGCCTCTACCCTCCTAGAAGTTCTGACATTAAGCAACCGTAACTTAGTTTCTACCGTAAATATTAGGAGCGGGTACCGCAAAGAAACTAGAATTTCACCATATCATTTTATTCCTTGGTTTTTAACATCAACACTCGTGCCACCTTTGAACTACTTTCCATTTAAATCAATGCACCGATCAAGACGCATTTTCCAGCGTTCGAAGCTGTCCTAGAACTCTTGCAAAGTGATGTTTTTCAACACCTCTGACGTAATTTTTCTTTCCCTCATCCATCTCTTTGAAACGTTTTCATTTGAGGACTTTTTTCTTTTGGGGAAAAAAGTAAAAGTCACACGGAATGAGATCTTTAATATATTAAGGGAGGGTAATCGCGATCATGCCAAGTTTGGTCAAAATCTGTTTTACACTCAGGGCAGCTTCATTTTCATTATTGCTTTCTTCCGTGTGCAGGCACATTATCATGATGAAACAACCGCTCTACACCTTGCCAAGGATTGAGCGCTCCGTCTTACTGTGTCCCGCAGAAGCCTAAGAACTTCCAAGTAAAAAGTCTGATTAACAGTTTTGCCAGAACCAAACAGCAGTTAAATCAACAAGTTCATCAAAATTTAGGCGATGGTCTTTCAAGATGAGTTCATTCATTTTCGTGAAGCTTTCTTCCGTTCTGGTGATTGAGGGTCGGCACAAACGATGTTTATCTTCTTAAAGCATGAGAACCACTTATAAACTTGTTTCTTGCTCAGGCCAGCGTTGTTGAAGGCTGTTTTAACTATGACAACTGTTTCAGCCTCCAGTTTTCCCAGCAGAAATCCGAATTTTATGGAAGCACGATGTTCCTTTGGTTCAGCAATCGCCAAAAGTTGACACATACCGTGGCAGTACGTTTTGACCCGGTGACGCAAAACAGCACACGATTGCCTGTGGGTCGGATTTAGATAATCCTAGCCGCGGATTATCTGCTTCGTCCTGCACTTTTTCCATGCTAGCGTCTCTAAAAATCCTTGAGCTAGCAAACTAATGGGATAATGTAATGAGGCCCCATCTGGTCTTGATATATTGATCTCCGGCGCTTCCCTCGCCGTCCCAGCCACTCCTCTCGCTCTGAGCGACACCATTCCCTTGAATTCCTAGTGATTTGTATACTACTGGTCCTGCTGCCCCGGGTGCGAATCTTCTGTCTATAATCTATAATATTCGTAGGTGCAAGATCCCCCCGGAAATCCTCTTCCATCCAGCATCATACGCCCCTGTTGCTATCACACGAATTTTCAACAGATTTTTTCTCAACATCAGCTAAACTAAATCAGTCAACAACTTCGCTGATAAGGTGCCCCGAACCTTCGGAACTTTTAACATAGTCGCGTCGTTGCGTCCTACCCTAGGTACAATATATGGGTAACTCCGGCTCTGTAAGACCTAGAGTCGTTTGTGACTGGGCTCACCTGTTCCTCTTTTCCATCCTCCTCGGTTCTGCATTATATAGTTTTTCCCAAGCTCTCTTATAAAAAGAAGGAGGGCGCAGTTAATATAGACTTTAAAAAGCAACTGGGCCAATCTTTTGTGAAAAATCTTAACTGTCGTACCCCGTTAACTTTAGAAAATCTATTAAAATTTTTCACATAAGTCTAATATTTTTCTATTATAATATTAGTATGAATATTAAGACCATTGTGTTGCATGTATTAATTCTTAAATTATAAATCAATACAATTATTTGTTATTCACTTAAATATGTCAGAAAATTAACATTTAGATTTTCGACGTCCAGAGAGTGTTTTCAATACCTTTCCCTCTTTTAATGCATTTTTTGATTTCCCAACAAATCGGTGCCAGTTTTTGCCTACAAGAATAAATATAAATTAGATGTACCTTTGACCTAAATAAAAATTACCTCTTTATAGCATTTGGCGGACCCTGAGAGTTGAACAGATACCATATTATTACAGTAGGAAAGGCAGTATTTACATACAATCTCGTTCAATGATGATAACCTGGTAGCTATAATGTATCGGGGTAGTTTTGATAAACTAATGGATTAGGGGACTTCTATCATAAATTATTCGAATGACCTTGTCCTATGTTTACGATAATGCATAGGAGTAAGCCCATTAATCTTAATTTAGTTCTGAACTCGTTCTTTATGAGAATGATTGTGGTATTTTGTATCCCGTAACAGATCCTGTCTCAGAGTTGAGTTGTTAGAGATGAATCTTTGTAGTATATATAGGATGTGACGGCATGTGAGTACTCGTATTTAGGGAACATTCATTTGGATGTAAATGTAAATGAATGTCTGTCACAAACTTCTAAATATACAACTGCAATATAGAAATCTTTTGTTCAAAGTAAATAACTACTCTTGAGAGAAGGAATCCATTATTAAGTAGAAGAATACGAAATTCTTATCCTAAAAGGAACAGTAAACATACTCTCCAAAAATCTATGATGTTAGTTATTTACTAATTTATGAAAAAAAATTACAATTATTTATTATATTTATTTATTAGGTCAGGTATGAATTTTTCGCATTGCTCAAGCCATATGGCTAAATTGGCGTGGAATGAGCGACAATGTAAAGGCATTTTAATGGTTCGTCACTTTTCAGTGCCAGCTAAATTCGCTACAATTCTTAAAGTTGCCAGTGTTACCAGCATGGAGTTGTCAGCGCACACTGGCTGCCTCGGGATACGAAGCCAGGATTTGAGTTAGATAAATCTAAAATGCAAAGTTAAAATATCCAAATCTATTAACATATTATATATATATATATATATATATTTATATATATATATATATATATATATATAGTGTGTGTGTTTAACAGAAATCCCAAAGCGAGGAACATAGCTGGCATCATCCTTTTTATTTAAAATTCATTTTAAAACAGTTTTATATAATCATTAGATCCATAAATTAAAGCGATCCTAATTTAATATATTTTAGCAATTATACACTCGCTAATTAATTTAAATATTTAAAATACTTCCCTATTCTCTTTATTGTAAATTTTAGCCCCATTTTTCAATATTTTCTTCAACTCTAACTTTGCAATTCAAAGCTAATATTAGCTAGTAAATTTCTAGATGTATATTTAGCAGTGTGCTCAGTTAACAGTGCAAAATATTTTGTTCGTTTATTTATACTTGAAGCCTAAGAAGGTGACCGTATTGTGGTGTAAACGTCGCCGGTAAATAAAAAGGATGATGCCAGCTATTTTCCTTGCCTTGGGATTTCTGTTAAACATTAAATTTACGCTCTCTAGAAGCAATCCTCATCGCTATATATATATATATATATATATATATATATATATATATATATATATATTCTATAGGTTTGCTTCTAAGAAGGCTTATTTTCAGGTTGAGGATAAATCCCAAAATGAGACATGGAAAATTTCTCATTTAATTAAATAACACGTTTTAGGTACCTTACCCATCTTCTTGTCTATAAGATAGATTTAGAACAAAATTATAATTAAGAAAATTATAATAGCCAAAATGATTAGATTAAATTATTTAGTTAATTGAAATTTTGACAAATCGTTTGAAAACTATTGAAACTTTAGATATAGATCAATTGTGTGTACTTTAAATCTGGATAAATATAACACTAGTTGATGCAATTATTGGTTGACACAGATATTAGTCACTTAATGAAGCAGAAATAGTAATAAATTATTTAATCAATTGAAAATGTGAAAAAATCTTTTGAAAACTTTGGACACTAAATAGAGATGCTATAAATATGGATAAATATAAAATACAAATTGGGGCAATTGATTGGTACACAAAAGTATTAGTTACCTTAGTGGACGGCAAAAGCGGAGAGACTGAAGAAAGTTTATAGAAGGAACCGATTAAAGGTTGGTAGTTTGTGAAAAAACTTTGACTGATTTATGAAATAAGAAGGGGCAAAGCAGGTGAATCAGAATGTAAACTGGAATTTAGTTGTTTTATAAATAATGATTCAAGAATGGAGATGGAAGTGGAGTCCTTTGTATGTCCTATAATTTGAAAGCTTTTGTTGGAAATTTCTGTCTTACATTTAATTGAATGATCTCGAATGGGAGAAGTTTCTTTTTTGGTCAAGGTGGACACAGTGCGAGAGCTAATACCAAGATGAGAACAGACCCTAGCTCCAAGTGAGCGAACAGTGCTGCAAATGTAGATCCCCTGGTGGCACCTGGGCCAAATGAATTTCTAGACAACTGAACAGCTCATTTCAGGTGAGAGTTTGTCCTTAGTTCTGAAAATTGTCCAATATGAAAGTTGTTAAGCAAAACTATTTTGAAGTTGGTACGTGTGTAAATCTTTTCAAAAGCTTATTATGTTTTCGGCTTAATGGTAGGTTGAGTGGGCCAATATCAGGGAAAAGGAAATAGCGGATATCCTTGGGGAAAGAATAAATTTGTTGTGGAAGATGGTATATTTTATCAAAAAATTGACGAATACATTTTTGTACAAGTTAGGGCTGGAAAAGTTTCCTTTGAAAATAACCCAGAAAAAAAGCTGAATTCTAAATGAACAAGAAAATAATCAGATGAAAGCTGAAAGCTACGGTGAAAGAGAGTTTTGATGTTTTTGATCTTATAGGAAATATCAGAAAAACTGTAAAAGTTCATGCCGAGACCAGAAAAAGAGGATTTACGGTAGATGAAAGTGGTGAAGTTGGGCTTGGAGCGGGATATGACAAAATCCCAAAATGCTAATTTTTTCTTTTTTTCTTTACTAATTGTGAATTTTACATTGGAATGGCTATGATTTAAATAATCAAAGAATGAAAGAGACTGTGGTTCTGTTTTTAAATATTAGAACCGTATCGTCAACAAAACAAAGGTAAAATATCGGTTTCAAACAAGAGGGCATTCTGGCAAAGCAACTTCTTCAAAGTTGGACGTAAAAATGTCAGCAAAAAGAGGCCATATGGGGAAACACATTCCAACACCATCAACTTGTTGATAGATTGAATTGTTAAACAGAAAACAGTTGTCTCTAATGGTTAGTTTAAGAAGAGACCGTAAAAGCGATGGTGTGAGTTTATGAAAGGTCAAATCCGGTTCTGGAAAGGCCTTTTGAATGATTAGGTCTATGGTTTCATTTACGGGAATATTTGGAAAAGGGGAGACGACATCAAAGCTACACAAAAAGTAAGGACCAGGAAGTTTCAAGTTTCTGCATTAACTAGTGTTATATTTATTCATATTTAAAGTACCCATAATTGATCCATATCTAAAGTTTCAATAGTTTTCAAACGATTTGTCAAAATTTCATTTAACTAAATAATTTATTTCTAATCCTTGTGGGCATTATAATTTTTGTAATTTTAAACTTGTTCTAGAACTATCTTATATACCAGAAGATGGGTAAGGTACCCGAAATGTTGTATTTAATTAAATTAGAAATTTTACATGTCTCATTTTCGGATTTATCCTAAACCTATATATGTATATATTTATATAGTCAAGATTCATTTGATTTCCACAATACGTCTCGGTATCAACCCGAACAAGGAACGAAGGAAATTTTGGTATTAGACTCCAAGTGGCAAATCTGTGTGTGTGATTAGTAAATATCGTTTCAGAGAAATTGCTAATACTTTTTCGTCAGAAATGTCATCTGCCATAGTGGCATTAACGGCGAAGCTTGCCTCAGACTAGAGTTTCTTGTTTCTGTGGCTTCGAGGGAAGTAGTGTTGACTTGAGTTTGCGGTTAGTGTTTTGTGTGACAGAAGGAGGATAATTGATTATAATTTGTTAAGTCTCTTATCAGTAAGCGTTTAATGACTAAATACGAATGATATCTGCAGCTATCAATATATAGCCGACCGTTTGAAAGGACGTGAGAAAATAAAATTGTTAGTCACAAGATGAGACTGTATGAGCGAGCTGTAGTCAAAAAGTGCCAGTTGGGATTCGTCATTTTGAACGGTAGAGAAGATTTCATTGGTCGGTGAGTGACTGATTCCTTCACTAGACTGGTTTAGTGACTGTACATAAAACCAAGCTGAGATAGGGATAAGGAAAATATGCGAAATATGCATTCATTTTCCTATGCACGACTAAAAGCTAGCTTGCTAAATTTGGCAAGTCGCAGCGCGGAAAGAGTGAATCTCTGTGCGCGAAACAATGAATTGCCGGAAATAACAGGGTTTTAAGCTCTCTGTTAAATCTCTTGGCGCTTGACATAGTGAGATGTAAAGTCGCTCGCGTCTAGACTCGTAGGGGACTAGGGTCTAGGGACTAATAAGTTCGTCTCCATACTCACTCAATTCAGCCTCATCAGGTTACTATCTTTTAGGAGTTTAGAGAATCACCTGAATATAATAATGGTGGCAAACACAGAAGAGATCAAAACAAGTTTAAAGACACTCTTTAAATCAAATTCAAATAATTTGTACAAACATGGAAGAACCTTAGTTGAAAGATGAACGGTGGTAAAAATTAATTGAGATTAGATTACAATTTAAATTAGTAAATAAATATTAAAAATGGAATAACTGCAAAATTTTGTTTGACTCTCTTCTTTCCTTCTTTCCTTTCTTATTTTCTTCGTTCTTTCTACCTCTTTTACTTTATTCCTTCTTACTTTCCTTTATTAAACTTTCTTTCTTTCTTTTTAACTTTCCTTCTTTTTTCCTTCTTTCATTCTTTTTTATTATTTCTTTTTTCTCACTTACCTCACTACATTTTCTATTTTAATCTTTTTTTCTGTCCTTCTCTATACTTACCTTCCATTTTTATTGACTTCTTTACTTCCTAATTTTATTTTCTTTCTTTATCTTTCTTTTCTTTCTCTGTCCCTTTCTTTTTTTTCTCTGTAACTTTCTCATTCCTTCTTTCTTCCTTTCATTTTGTCGTACCTACTTTCCATCCTTCCTTCTCCCCCCCTTCCTTTATTCTTTTCTTTCTCTTTCTTTTCTTTCCTCTCTCCTTCTTTTCTTCCTTATTACCCTCCTTATTTTAATATTTCCTTTTTATTTCAAACTATATACTTGCCTTCCATCTTTTTTTCCATTACTGCCATCAAAATTTATATGTAATTTAACTGGTATTTATCGGATTCACTTTACTTCTCATGTTATGGCAGGGATTTTCTGTTTTCTCACCTCAGAACACACAAATTGAAATCTAATAAGATGTAGAGATTAATTACTATAAATTGGTATGTATTTGATGGGGTAGAGATCAAATTTACAATGCAAAGTTAATTTGCATTTCATAATTTCCCATCTTTCTTTTTCTTTTAGAGCCGACCTTTTAACACATACAGCCTTGGATAAATTTATGGGGCAGGAATAAAAAGTGAAGAATATGATCGAAACTCATGTATTTCATATTTGACGTAATACAAATAAACATCTTTGAGTATATTCTCCCAATAATTAATATATGATGTGTACTCCTTTTGTTTTATAACCGCTTTTATGTGTTTTTGCATAATGTGGATAAGCGGTTGGGGTAATCTTCTGCCATTCAATGTTTCATATATCGTTTTTTCTTATTTTTTAAGGAGTTATCTTATTTTTAAATTACAAGTGGTAACTTTTCGTAGAAAATCTCTCCAAAGAAAGAGATTCTTGAAACTCAAAGAGCTCGAATCATTACATTGTCGAGAGAGTGATTTTACCAAGTCAAAATTGCGATAAAATTGAAAGTCGAGTATCAGTGTCCAAACAACCCTTAAAAGCTACAATAAGACCAATTCTTTGAAAAAGACTCATAGTCAAAGGAATTCAAGTTGCTGAAAAGGACATCTCTGGCTGATAAGAAAATAAACTTCTAAAGTAGCTGTTGAGTTTCGGGCAGCAACAAACAAGGAGATATCAAGATTCACAGTAAGAAGGTTATTAGAAGCTGGTCTCAAAGGATGTAAGAGTAAAAAGAAACCGCGGCTGTTTCAGCCAAGGTCTTGGACAAAAGAGCATGAAGTTTGGAATTATAATTAATGAGGCTAATTTGTTTGTTTTGATGAAACCAACTTTGTAGTAGGTTCTCCACATTAGTTTTTTATCAATATTAACGTTTTGTTGGGGAATTAATACTTCCCTTCCCCTCTCTGTTGAGCCACTGGTCGTTAACCACAATGTCTTGGCAGTGGAGACGCTGTAGCTCAACCACTTAAACCTTCTACCTTCTCGTCCCTCGTCTCGAGGAGAAGCTGAACTGTTGTCCCCGACCACATAATGCAATAATCAGCTCAGGTAAGGACTCAAAAACTTAACATCGGTTAAAACAACAAGAATTCCCCTAATAGCTGGTATTCAATTTCAACGCAGCTTTGGAATTAGAAGAGCGTCGTCCTAAAGCTAGGAGTTCTCACAGGACCAGCTGTACGACGCTCTGAGAGAAACCGTTGGAGGAGGATACTTCCTGCGGTCTGTCCACGCATATCCTCCTCCCTGCGGCCACCACAGTGGGGTGGCGACGTATAAAAGCAAATATCTTTGGAAAAACGAGTTAGCTTATGTTAGTTATTAAGGCGACGAAGTTCCCAGCAAGAGGCTAGGGCTACCAACAGAAGAGACTAAGAAGAAGCTCATCCTGAGCTGGTTCATGGTGGCCACACCGAACTTTAAGTTAGATTGATTTAAGAAGCAGGTTTAACTAAAGCTTGTTAGAGAAACCCCCCTATCTTGGTGGATCCCAAAGCACCGAGATAGTTCTCACCTTTGAGGAATACCAGAACTAAGAAAAAGCTCATCCTCGAGCCCATTCCTGGTGATCACACCGAACTTAAAATTAACTTGATTTAAGGAGCAAGTTTAACTAACTCTCGTCAGAGAAACTCCCCTATCCCGGTGGATCCCAAAGCCCCGAGATAGTCCTCGCCCTTAAGGAATACCAGAACTGAGAAGAAGCTCATCCGTAGCTAGTTCCTGGGGGTCACACCGAACTTTAAGTTAACTTGATTTAAGAAGAAAGTTTAACTTACTCTCGTCAGAGAAATCCTCTATCTGGTCTATCCCAAAGCACCGAGATAGTCCTCGCCCTTGTGGAATACCCTGACTAAACTCCTTTCAGCAATCCCCTGAGTCAAAGGATTCAAGCATTGACTTATCGATCGCCAGTGCAAAATATTCCCCGAGTATCATGAAGAGAAAAAGAAAAATTCTTGCACTTTCCCGTGGCCAGATCATTTCTTTCAGGAGAAGTGTGTCTCTCCATCTGCCACAGGTGCCGAAGGCCTCTGTGGCTTTAAATAATTTCCCATTTGAGAACACAGCTGTAAGCGCAAATCCACGCGTCATCCTGGTAACAACATTCTTGAGGTGACGTAACAATTGAGTTCAAGGGCCGAATCAAACCCGATTCTAGTTCATTTCTATATATGTAGTGTGTTAAATTTCGTTGGTTCGTTTTTTTTATAATTAAAGTTTTAGTTTTTTCAGAAACAAATTTTTATTCAATCCTTGAAGCGCTAAGCAAGGCACTAGGAACCCTGAAAGATAATAGATAATAATAATTAATGATAATTAAAAATATTTCACTCTTAGAGATAAAACGTAATCGCGGAGTTTTGAAGTAGGTAAACAACCCATATGTACGAACTCCTTTTATCATGCGGGCCTTCCTATACCATGATACGCTTTTACACATTTTTATTTGATGCCAAAAAAGATCAGCAAAATTTGTATTTCTCTTTGGATCTTTGGACTCCTGGAGCTGTTTATGTTCGTCGAAGATTTGGGAAAGCTGATGATTCAAGATGTCTGGTCCCAACATTCAATTTTGAGTTTGCAGTGTAATGGTTAGGGGCTGCATATTGTCTTTAGGTTTAGGATTGTTGTTTACTGGAGGTGGCAGAATGAATTACAACACTTACATCACCATGTTGGAGCAGGTTTATTAACCTGTCTTAGATAAAATTTCAATACTGATATACCGGATGGTGTAATTTTCCAACAAGACAATGCTCCATGCCAGACATCTGGATTCTCAAAGGGTTGGTTAAATCATTTGTTGTCATACCTGAGGACAAAACTGAGGGAGCACAAATGTCCCTCAAAAAGTGAATTAACAACCAAAATTCCTGAAGAGAGGCAGAAAACTGAGCCAACCACCTGTGCCAACTTGTCTCGGGTATGCCAAAATGCATAAAAGCCGTTATAAGAGCAAAAGGAGGAAACATCAAATATTTATTATTTATAGAAAATAGGCATAAATGTTTATTTGTATTATGTCACGTATGAAATAAATGAGTTTCAATCATATCATTCACTATTTCATACTTGCCCCATAATTTTGTACAAGACCCTATGTTGGATCGCTTAGTTTAATTTCCTTTTACCAAAATTATTTATATAATATTTTTCTCGGGTATGTACAGATAACAGTTCCATTAGAGATAGTTCATAATACAAACTCACAATTTATGTACTCTTCATCTCTTCGATTTATTATATTTTAGGGAATGACCACCGATCTGACAATTCCCTTTTCCATTTGCATATATGATGGTACTGACCGAGGCGGCGTGCAGTAAGAGCGACTTTTGAGTTCCCCTTTTAAATAAAATGAAATAGATCTTACGCTCCCAAAGGGAATTCGTTTGTTTTTCCCTCTTTAGTAAATTAAATTTTCACTAGAAAAAAATGCAATTGAATTCCAAGCTAAACTCGAAAATATTTTATGCACATATACTTTACGAGAACAGGTAAGGACGGAGGCTCCAATTTCTAAGAGTAGAATAAGGGTGAGGGATCTGAGAAAAGGAGTCAACTGATGTTGGTAATTACAGAATGCTGTAATTAATATTAATAAAGACAGAAGGAAAGACAAATAATAGAATAAAGAAAAGAAATAGAACAAGAGTTGATAACAAAGAATAATGTATTAGGGAATTCAAAAATATCTGTAAAGAAGGTATTTTCAGAATGCCTTTTACTAGGCTTTTTGACCTTGAAAAACTGCCCTTTAGAAGAAACACCTTTCGGAAAAATGAGGAAGATTACTTGAGTCTCCCACCCTTCCAGTCTTGAAGCTACAAGTTAGGTATTCTCGTCAGGAGCTCAATGCCGGTTTAGAGCTGATTGTAAATGACAACAAAGCTTACCAACAAGAAGATGGAGTGGGAATGGAACCACAATTGCCTTTATGAAACTAACTATTTTTTTATATATTTCGAAAATAATTTAATGTAATATTGTTTCAATGAGTATATATGTATATATATATATATATATATATATATATATATATATATATATATGATTAATACATTATATATTCGGCGCGTGTTTCCTGAATTCTCTTTTGCCCTTTTTATTCCCTATTAATTTTCCACCTCTTTCATACTCCCAATCGATCTTGCGAGTCGTAGATTAATAGATTGTTTATTCGGAAGAGTTTTTGGTCTTCCGCGTAGCTAAGTGGCCAAAGAGATGATTTAATTGAGATCAAATGGGATGATCGCTGCCTCAGTGTGCACTGTTCGAATTACACCCCTGTACAGAATTTTTGCGAATTAGGAAATAATATTTCCGAAGAAATATTTTTCCGTCTGCTGTTTCTTGTGATTTATATATATATATATATATATATATATATATATATATATATATATATATATATATATATATATATATATATATATATATATATATATATATATTGTATGGAAATCGATATCCCACCCTAAAAACAGAGGCCCTGTTCAGTCACTACAACCTCCTGGCGTTAGGCAGTTGTAACCCGATTACTTAATCTCCTCCTTCCTTTCCCTCGACCCGCGGGCCAAAAGACGCCTCCTCAAACCAAGAGAAGTACGAATCATCAGATATCTGGGCCTGCGAGCATACCAATACGAAGGGAAGGAGACCAGATCCAATAACATTGGTTAAACAGGCACTAATTCCTCTAAGAGTTGGAATCTAATTTCGTGTCATAGACCAAATTAGAGGAGCGGCGACCAAAAGCTAGAAGATGCCTTTAGGGCTAAGCGAAAGACGCTCGGAGAAGAGTCGTTAGAGGAGTGAGGCTTAATTGCTAAGCCATCATGCCCCCTTCCCCCCGTGCCCTCACCTAGTGGGTCGGTGAGGTATATGGGTGGATAACTAGAGAAGAACGAGGAAGATGGAGTTAGTGATCAACACGACAAAGTCCAGCGGCCAAGCTCGGAAATGAAAGAAAGGAACAGAGAAGAAGCTAATTCTGAGCCAGTTCCTGGTGGTCACACCAAAAATTAGTTTTGGGGGATTGTGAATCACTCTCTTACATCTCTCGTCAGAGAAACCCCCTCTGCCGGTTTGTAACAAAAAACAGAGATATTCCTCGCACATTGAAGAATAGACAAATAGAACCTCCTCATTCCCCCCCATCATTCATCAAAGGAGTCACTGTTTGTTCATCGCTCGTCAGTGCGAACCATTTAAAAATTAACCCGAAGATTGGAAACAGCATACGTTCACGGTGCTGTTGTCTAAATTATCTGAATGAGAAAACTTGCTTAACGCCATCCGTCGTCCTCATCGAAATCACCTGTTGCTTCAAGCCTGTCTCCTCGCCAGTCAAATAGCTGGGTGTCTGTGAACACGCCCACGCGCCTAACCGCCAAACATTTTTTCGTCTACATAAAATCCAAAGCCAAGCTCATTCTTCAGCCGAACTCACGTGTCGTTTTTTTAAAGGTAAAGAAATTCGATTATTTTTAAGTGTCCATTAGCGTCCAATATAAAAGTGAGCTTGATGTCAACCATCACTTTTATTCATTTGGTTTAAATTAGTAATTCTAATATACACCTCGTTTATTCAGATGCATAGTTTCTTTTTTTTTAGATTTCACTTTGTTATATTGTAATTAAAGAAATCCTCGAAAAGCTGCACATGGCACTAGAAATCCTCAAAGATTAAATAGCGTAAAAATAATATATCACTCTTATAGAAAACGTTATCAAAGTTATTTATGAGCAGCGGTCAATAAAGTTTGCAATTCGGATATAAGGAAACGAGATATGAGGAAATTTTTTTATTATTTTTCAATATACCTACCCTCGACTTCAATGCACTTGCGCCACTTGTCCCTGAGGCTTCGAATTCCCGTCAACCAGAAATCTCATAACTGCTGTTAAATCCACTCCTGGACGGCGAGCTGGACACCTTCATCGCCCCCAAACCGGCGTCCACGCAGTGCAGCCTTGAGCTGGCGGAATAAAAAGTAGTTCCTAGGGGCTATATCTGGACTGTAGGGGGAATGTTTCAGCTCCTCGAATCCGCACTCGCGCATGGCAACTTGTGTAACTCTGGCCTTGTGGACTTTGACGACGTTGAAGTCGATCATGTGGCGTGAGGTTTCTATGGACACAACGTGCAGAGACCTTGGTCATGGCCATATTGTAGTGGATGATGTTGATAATACTTCCATGTGATATTCCATTTCTCGCTCGATTTTTTCGACCTTTACCCGTCGATTTTCGAGGATCATTTTCTCCATACGGGCCACATTGTCCTCGTTGGTCACGTCTTACGGGCGTCCTCGACGGGGATCATCTTCAAGGGACTCACGACCATAGCGGAAATCCCTATTGCAGCGAACTTTGTTTTCATAGGAAGGGGAGGTATCGGTGTACACTCAAACCGTGCGTTCATGGATCTCTTTTGCATTCTTGCCTTCCTTTGTGAAATAAGAGAGCACTGCGCGGTCCTTAACCTTCTTCATTGTTGGAAAACTTGTGACTAATGATCTGCAATCAGTTACTGCTTCTTAAATAGACGAGGCAGGAGCGTGCAGCTGCAGGTCGTGACTTGACATAACTGGTCCTAACACCCCCACGAACAGCCATTCCCCTTCATCTGTTTTGCCCTACTGATTCGCAAAACTTATTAACTGCCCCTCGTAAGTACGTAACAATCCTACGTACGTATACCACAACTCAACCCTCACAATACCACGACATATATACATTAATGTAAAAACTTAGCACGATATTGATAAAAGCATCTTTATTTATCTGGGTTTGAACGTTTTGAGGAGCTTGCCTCATCAGTGGTACTAAGAAACTAAGATATTATCATGAAAGTATCATGCATTTTCTTTAAGGAGCCTGCCTTGTAGTAATGTTTGACGCAGTTTATTCTTCGCTCGATCTTCCATTGAGGTCTACTTGTGTTCACCTTCATTGCTTCTGCCATTCCCTGTCTAAAAAGGGTGATTACTGAATAAGTGTAGAAGATATTATCAAAAAGTGCAATATCTTGAATAAACTTTTATTAAACCTTTACTCAAGCCATTTACCACTTTACATGATTTTTCGGAGAGCCTGTATAATTAAATGTTTGGTACATCAACTGTGTAGGTACATATACAATTAAGACAAAATTGCAAATATAAAAATAAATTAATAAACACTACATTTTTATGATCAATTAATTCCAGAGATAAACTTTAAATAAAACTTAAAAATTATTTTTCTCACGGAAGAGGAAAAATAATTATGAGTAAAAGCAGACAAATGAATATAAATTCTCTTACCATTCAGTTTTTTCTAAATGAAACTTTGATGGTTGGTTGTATGATTTTATACCTAAGTTAGTGAGATGTTATGCATTTAATAAGGGTAGTGAAGACCGTTAGTAATTGATTCGGAGAGAGGTTCTGTAAATACAGTATATACAGAAGATCTATGAAACTTAATTACCAACAGTCTTTAATACTCTCATTATTTACATAACTTCTGACCAACTAATTTTTTCTTATCTACTCAACCAACCAACCCCTCATATACAGTTATTTATGCTCTAGTTTGTTAACCATATCAGAGCATGGGCGTTGCTAGGCAACGCTCAATATTCTCATCTTTGCTAGAGTAATCCCGTCAATTTTTAGGAATACATATATGAAAATCAGCATTATAAAAAAATCGATATTGCTCTTTTTAATCTCTATTGGAAATTTTCTTAATAAAATTGACGCTATTGCAAATTTGCCTAAATTTTTAGCTCTTACATCTGCCTAATTATCATAATTGAATTTTTTCTTGAATATTCGATTTTTTCTTTTCGAGTTATTATTCTCTCTTAGAGTGATTTCCTTTCCTTTTTTGTTCCTTTTATTTTGTATAATTTTTTTGTTTTACAATAAGATTTCTTCATTCTTGTTTCATTCGTTTATCTTAATTTAGTTATCGCCAGTTATTCTATCACCAGTTGGCCTGATTTCTTTGACCACAACCTTTTAAATCTTTGTCATATTTCTTTGCTCTTCTTAAGCTCGTTCTTTATTTCAGTCTTGTTTCCTAATTTTACTAAATGAATGATTTTCAGCCATTTGATGGTCTGTAACCATAAGTCTTTTACTTGAAAAGACCAAATTTGTGCACACTAGTTGACACAAACGAGGACCTGCTTGTTTGAACTGAATATGTGGCAAGTTGAAAGTATCTTGTTACTCTGTAAGGAAGCCTAGAAAGAGATTGGAATTTAAAATAAATTAACATACACAGTAAAAAATTAATTTAAAAATAATCACTTAATATGATAAATAGTATAGCAAAGCATAAAATATGGAATTATTCTCTTCACTGAAAATTTTCACTGATAGATAATTTGTTATCATCAAAGTAAATATATAGCATCACTTTAGGCAATATGAAAACAAATTTAATTATATAGGAGTTGATAAATCCATATGCTTTTTACTAAATGTTAAAGTTAGTGTAACGTGCTGAGTGAAATAATTCCTCTCTATGTTTGGTGAAGTTATGAGAAATTCGTATGGAACTTTCAAGGCAATAGAGATGCGCCCTTCAATGAGTAGCGCGCATCGGTGAGGAATGAGTAGCGGTGAGCGGCAACCATTTCCTTGGATAAGATGAACTATAGAGGCAAGCTTAACTGGTCTTCTATGTGTATGTCGAAAGTGGCTCTGTGCAGCTTGGTGATTAATGAATTCAGCCGTCTTGATAAGCTGTTTTTACAAATGGAAAGAGTCTGGTGTGTACCGTGATTGGAGGAGAATATATTCCCAAGTAAGTTACTTCAGTCGGAACCGGAAAATTGATAGCAAGAATTTTATCTCCTAAACTTAGAGGAGATTCACTTTTTTAGTTAGTCCTAAGCAACAGGAAGGGTGCCGAGAGTCGTTTTGGTCGCACGGCTATGTCCGTGTGGATGTATGCAAATCTTATCAGAAAATTTGGTGAATGGCCTACCTGGAAGAAGCAATTGAAAAAAAAGGGTCATGTTCAGGAGAGTTGCGTGATCTCTCAGTTTTAAACGGCTTAAATATTCTCTTCTAAGTTGGTTATTTATACTAACCTATTTTCAAAGGTTGTTGATGTACACACCAGTACTCTTAGTTTAATTAGATATAATAAATGAAGGAAAAAATAAATAACTTTCGAGTGACCTTCCTTTCTGTTTTACTGTCAAAGTGAATGGTCGTCTATAACAAAAATTAAATTATGATTGGGCTTTTTATCTATCTAATTCCATCTACTTTTCTTATCTAAGGAGAGAATAGCTAGGGGTTTGAAGCTTAGATTCATGTGTCCTGCACCACGTTCAGTTTCCTGATGGAAAAGATGCTACCCATTTCCCTATTGAAAGAGTTTACTCCACGTGAGCTCAGTTTGAGCCAACTGCATCTTTTTTCAGGCTCCGCATCAAAATGTGTCCTAAGCTCTTTTTAATGAATTAACACAACGAATCACGTAACTAACATTATCATTATCATAATTTTCAACGGCTCTCTTACAAGGTATGTTAGCTGCATATCAACTTCACAACTGGCATTGAAGGAAGAGTTCCACGACACTCCCTCCCGTTACCTTAGATGAAGTAGAAGGAAAATAACTTACAAGTATGAGTGCGTGGCTTTCCATGCCAGCGACCGCTATTAGGATTTGTCGCCTTTTACGACACGGAAGGAATACGGTATTCTTTTTCTTCCTTCCTTACAAAATATTGCGTAAATTTATCTATTCATGTGATTCAGAAGAAATTTGATTAAGATTTCAGTGGTACTTTTTAATAATGTTGACCTAATTAAATGAGATTCAATACAACCAATTAGTGAAATTCTTGTAAAATGGCCGAGGAATCTTGCTATCTTCGAACTTACCGTATTTCCATGCAGTAATTTACCCAGTTATATTCTCCTAGTGTCAGGAAGGGAATGAGATGTTCGATCTAACTAGGCCCATACTAGGTATCTATGAAATTAGTAGGATAGCTGAAACAGTTATAGCCTCACTCCCAACACAAAGAAAAATAGATTCCTTATGGATTTTTTTTGTGACCCTTTAGCGAATCATCTATTAATTCACTGGTCTGCGACTGTAGATTTTTATGTATTTGCTGTAATTCCTCTTTTATTCAGGAGCTAAACTTAATGAGTTTATATTTTTAATCGAAAGGTTAGTAAGGAGGTTAAAGAAGCATCCATGCCTTCTTCTCTGAAGGAGAGCCGAGAAGATGCCAAGCATTTCGAACGACATGAATAATCAGGTCAGAAATCTTTTACACCGGTATTTCCAAATACCATTGTAACCCATCAATTGAGCATAAGAAATTTCTGTGTTTATCGCTGGATATAAACCTAGGTTTAATAGATGATGCACCCAAAGATGGACTACGAAGAAGAACATAATAATGAGTATAAACCATATGTTCCTTAGAAAGAAAAATTGCCTTAGTTATGGTATTTACTGAGTTTGATTCATATACAGTGTGGCCCATAAGTCCCAGGATACTTCACGTACAAAAATATCCCCTACTTCCAACGAGAGATTGCGCAAAATGTCCCACCTGTTAAAATATGAGCAGGTGTGACATCAGAACATTTAATTGGCCCATATTTCTGTGAACACCGTGTTAACCAGGAGACATATTGAGTTAACTCAAAGACTGGCTATTCTCTCACTGTAATGACCTGGGCATTATAAATACAATTTTGGTTTCAGCAAGATGGTGCCCCAGCCCACTACGCAGGTTCTTAATGAAACATTCCCGAACGGCTGGATTGGCCGTCATTCAGATGCCTTAAGTTTGCCAGCAAGGAGTCCTGATAGGTCAACACCAGACAACTCCTTGTGGGATATAATCAAAAACAAAGATTTATCGATAAGATATGATCCATCACTCAACTAAAATACACAATTAAAGCGGCATTCTAAACAATTTCCAATGAGACATTAAAAAAGATGTCCCAAAGAACATAGCGGTGTTCGCAGTTATGTCAAGACAACGAAGGCGCGCATACTGATCCACTAGTCAGTGGTTCCCAAACTTGGGGTAATGGAAGGGCGACAGAAAATAAAGTTAAGAATTAAGAAAATTAATAAAACATTGTATGGTACCTGGCATGAGGATTAATATTAATTTAGTCTTAGTATCATGATACGAAATTCATGTTATATTAACTGTTGTGAATTGTAAGATTTTGCATGCAGCTGTAGGCTAGCGGTGTCGGTTACTGAGTCATCTTTTATTTTATCACGCAGCGGCTATTCCCTCCTTTCTCCCTACTCACCTCTTTTTCCCCTCTTTTTCCCTACTTACCCCGTGACACCATGTTATTTAAACTAATTCACAAAACGAATTTCCTTGAGACATAAAATAATTACAAGCCTTAGTAAAATTTAAAATGATTGAGTATTGTATATTTGTTTGCATTATAAATTTTTTTTATAAAAGAAATTAACATTTTCAACTCAAAACAGTGACGAGCATTTTAAAAGCGGCTGTGCAAAATTTATGTATCAGAAAATGTCTCTTTATATTTGGTTTCCCATGTAAGCAGACCTTGAGCTTGATATCGATTTGTGGCGCAAAATTAAATTTTAATCACTGTTGTGACTTGTCATGAGGCTGGGTTGTCCAAAAAAGAAACTATATTTAGTTACAAAAATTTAATATGTCATCTATGTTTTAGGGAGGCGCTCTTAAAGAGCTGTATGTGGGAGAGATCGCGTCACTACAGCTCATCTCTCCTCGCACGCAGGTACGTAAGTCCGTGGCTCCTTGTGGAATCACGATATTGTGTACTGTAAATTATTATCACTATCCTGAAGCATAAGTGAAAAAAGCTCATCTCTCCTCGCACGCAGGTGCGGGGAAAGCAGGAATAGGAAGTTATATGTGATTAATTAGAGCTTATCTGTAGCTAGGGGAAAGAAACTGAAATTTTCGGCATGCAACATGATAATTTATTCAATTAGTTTTTGGCCTTCTCTGTTAACAATTCTTAATTAGCAGCAACTTAAGTTATTGAAGTGTGTTTTTTCTTGTTCTGTATGTTTTAACTGCCTGAATACTTTGTTGTGACCCCTATCGCGCTTCACTCCGCATCATAATGAAGTAAATAAATTGTAACGATCAGAGTGGTATATCAGTTACCCCTTCATACCCCTTGCAAGCCAAAGAGAGTATAAATCTTATGTATTTTTTATTTAATTTTATATAATGTTCCTGTGATCAGGTTATATGTGTACTGACTAGCCTGTGCAATAGGTATAATTAGTTTTTACTAACTATTACATCATTCCTATGCTGAATTAGCTCTTTGTGAAGGCTATCGCCAAACCCGGTTTACACGGCCCAAGTAAGACACACACACAAGAAATGTATAAAAGACCAGGGATCTAAAGGCTTACCAAAAATTCACCAGAATTTTTCAGGGTGGTGCTAAACTACGAGATATCCGCAAAGAGTTAAATTAATACATACATAAAAGTATTAACAGTATTATTTAACTCAAAATCAAAATAAAATAAATTGACTGCTAACAAATTATACGAAGGTAAATCGAATAATAAGAAAAGTCACAAATGCTTATCAGCATCTAACAATCATAAGTCGTTCTAACCAAAATAGATATTCGCGCATACAAAATTGGGTTCTATAAATAATGTGCTTAAAGCCGACACGACACGCACCGTTGAAGATGAAATAGGCTACGCTACTCTAGTGACAGGTGTTCCCGGAATAACCTTCCTGTCTTGCGTCCCTTACCCGAAGACCCAAAGTTAAATGAATAAAACTTAATTAATTCAAAAGGGACGTAAGAAGAAAGAAATACTTCACAATACCTGATACCAGAGTAGTGAAGCCATAACCCACGTCGGAAACCGAGGCGAAAGAGGCTCAGCGACGATGAGTGAATTCGACCCAAGTCCACAGGGGTGAATGCGATAACGGTCTTCGGTGAGGAGAAACCCACAGACGGCTTCGACGTGTTCGTCCCAGCGCGTAGAATATACGAAGTTATTGTCGAAGTAAAGCATAGGTTCAAGAGACCAGCCAGCACAAGCCTCATCACTCGGATGTAAATTGAGTCCTACGGTCGGATAGAATTTCCCAAGGGATTCAAACCCGAGAAAAGATGGTAAGTAAGGCTTCGGCGACGGACACAGAATCAATATCTTTCAATGGCACAACCTCAGGAAACCCTGTGGCAAAATAAATTAGATTAAAGATGGACCTGTGATCGTCAGAAGATGGGAGAAAGAGGTTCCACCAAATCAATGGCGATTCGGGCGAAAGGCTCAGTCACGATGGGCATTGGCTGAAGAGGCACCGGTCACGCACGTCCTCTGGAACGGCAAAAATCACGAATGTTAGACCCTATTCCAGGCCAATAGAATTGATCTGTGACCTTCAATTCGGTCTTCCAGTGGGAAAAATGGCTAGCGAACGGGCTCTCATGAGCAACTGAAAGGATAACCAGGCGACACTCACGGGGAGCAACTAAGGTCAACTTGCCTACCTCATGGGGATGGTCAGAGATTAAGCATTTTCGATAAATGAGGCCGTCAACCTTGAGGAACTGGTAACTAGCCCGGTTTCTAACTCGCTCGATCTCTTCTGAGGCGGCTTTAGCTCGAACAGCAGAGAGGGTTCCACAGGAAGTTTGCAAGCGACAGAAGTCCTTAGGCGTCACAGAAAGAGACAGGAAAGCAGTTAGAGCTAAGCGGTGAATACGTTTCATTTTCTCTGCCCTGATCTGGACAGCACGAATATGGTTGAGTTTAGGTGCTGAGGAAGTTCCGGTGATAATGGAAGAAATTCTCGGTAGAGTAAGGTTTGCAGATGACCAAAATGGAGCTCGGAAAGGTAAAGATTTAGATTTCCAACCAGCACACAAGCGAATTTAATTGGTGCTCTAATGAAGTCCGTCCATCATTCGAAGTAAGGGTAACGAAGGTAGCAAGAGACGAGGGGGAAGATGTCAACTCGTCCCAGGTAGTCGGCCACGAAGACTTTCGTGCAGCCGGTGACGTCAGTGTCTGGTAATACATCCTCAGAGACGTCTATGCAAGAGCAACCAGTGTCTCTGATAATGGTCGAAACTCCTACTCCGTTAATAGTATCAGAATCCTGGAAATGAGGGACACTTCGGTCGCAAAGACAGAATCCCACCTTAAAGTGCTTCGATGAAGACGAGCCATCCTTAAAGGGACGGGGGTTCTTTGGGCACTGTGGAAGAATGTGGGTAACCTCACCGCAGCCATGACACGTCAGGATGGTGGAAGAATTCTGTGAGGTGCTCTTAGAGGAGGACAAAGTTGTCCTTCCCTTTGAAAACGGGTTGGACGGACGCACAAACTTCTTGGGATGAGAGCTAGAAGTTCTAGAAAGACTGGGGTTAGCAGAATTACAATTATCTGCCAGCGGGACTGCTTCCGATAGAATAGATGGTCGTCGTTCCTTGATGAATGTGCGCAGGTTAGAATTGAGGGAAGAAAGAAAGTAGCCCAAGATCATAAATTCCTTGAGCCCATCAAAAGTGTTACCAACGCCGGAGGCTTCGAGCCATACCTGAAAAAATCGAGCTAGGTGAAATAAAAATTGCTGAAAGGTTTCTCCCGGAAAAACTTTAGCGCTACAAAACTTGGTACGGTAGCCATCCGGAGTCTTATTGAAGCCGGTAAGAAGGGCTCTCTTTAAAAGGTTTTAAGTCATGGTGACATCCATGGGCAAGGAGTTAGAAAGCTCAGCAGCTTTACCGATGAGTAGACTTCTTAAACTCATGGCGTAATTTTCGGGGTTAACTTCTAGTAATTCGGCAACCCTCTCGAAGAAGCGGTTGAGATAAGAAGTAATGTCCTTGCCATCGTGTAACAGGGGAAGTTTCGGACAACTCACCGAGTCAATGAATTGAAGAGAAGTAGTTTGCTGAGGTGCGCAGATGCGAGCCAATTCAACCTCATTCTTGGCTTGGATCTTAGCCTTCTCTGCTTCTATATGGATTTGAGGCAGCTGAAGGTTCTCCTGGCGTTCCCTCTCGCGCTCCCTCTCGTGCTCCTCACGTACTTCCTCCTTTTTTTAGCCTGGCTCTCCCGCTCGCGTTCGAATGCCTGTTGCTGCAATGCATATTGAGCAATTTCATTGCAGGTAAGGCCCAATTCGAGGGCCTGATCCTTAAGTTCCTTGATGGAAGACATTGAAACAAAATCGGGAAAAAGGTCACACCCCCCCAAAAAATAGATTAACAGAGCTAAATCAATGAATAACTAATGAAAGGAAAGTAGATTAATGAAAGTAAAACATTAAATATTAAGATTTTAAACAATTACGAGTGAATGAGTTAACTCTGCAAAGGACAAAAATGCAATAATTACGCAAAACGTAAAAAAAAACGGCGTAAGAGTTAACTAAAATACACAAAAAATTATTTAAGTTAGGGGTAAAAAATAATAAAAAAAAGTTTAATACACAACGGGAACCATATGAATCACACACAACAGGCAATAATCAAACCTCTTTAAAAAAATGATGCTCAAAGTAGCCAACTGTAAGTAGTAGAAAGATACTCACGGCAAGAAAAAAGCAAACAACCGTATTATTTACTTCAAAATCAAAATGGAATAACTTGACTAAAAACACTTTATACAGGGGTACACTAAATAATAAGAAAAGTCACAAATGCTTATCAGCATCTAACGATCACAAGTCGTTTTAACCAAAATAGATATTCACACATACAAAATTTGGTTCGATGAATAATTTGCTTAAAGCCGACACGACACGCGCCCTTGAAGATGAAATAGGCTACGCTACTCTAGTGACAGGTTTTCCCTGAATAACCTCCCTGTCTTATTTCCCTTACCCGAAGGCCAAACGTTACATTAATAAAACTTAATTAATTTAAAAGGGACGAAAGAAGAAACAAATACTCTACAATATCTAATACCAGAGCAGTGAAGCAATAACCCACGTCGGAAACCCAAGCGAAAGAGGCTCGTGACGATGAGTGAATTCGTCCTAAGTCCACAGAGGTGAATGCGATGACGGTCTTCGGAGAGGAGAAACCAACATATAGCGGTTTCGCGGCGAAAGGCGTCGAGACCACGGGGAACGATGACTCGAAGGCCTAACGATCTAAGATAAGGAATTTGCGATGATTGATCTCCCCAAAAAGGAGATTGCGAAGTGACGGGGGGAAAGCTTTCACGTGCCCAGTGTAAATGGTTTCCCAAAGGCGAACACTTGCTAACGTAACCTTAAAGAGCACAATTCGATGCAGCCGAGAGAGGGGTAGCGAAAACGCTGGCAAAGAATTCTCGCTGCTCGAAAGAATCCAGTACGCGTCTCCAAAAATAAACAACGTCAAAGGTAAGTGACGGAAAACGATTCAGGGAAAGGCATGGGAACACGAGGGCCTACCCTTTACACTATTTTAATGCTATCTAAAATGTCATGAAAAAATAAATAATAAATTTTCAGCGTTTACACTTTTTAGGCAGCTCTTTCTTCTTATTCTGCAGATTAAATAATAAAATGTTCAAAAAGTGCCCCTACTCTGACACCTTTCTTCGGAATGCCTTTGTCAATTTATATTCTGGTCTGGAGGATCAGCCACAATGTGTGGTACCTCGCAAAGTTTTGACCACTGAGAGCCTCAAGCCATCACACCTCTTGGCTTACCTTCAAAAGTGACATCCAAATCTTCAAAATGAAGATCAGGCTTATTTTCCGCGCCGGGCTGTAGCACTGAAAAAGCTCAAGCTCGGTTCATCTGTAATCCATGCCCAAAAGCTTCGAGTTGCGGTCGAAGCATACTACTTTGTTGCATATAAAGTTGTCGAACAACAGAAATGCCACACCCTTGCTGAGAATCTGATTATGTCTTCTGCATACGAGATGGTAAGCATGGTATGTGAGGAAGATCAAGCAAGGAAACTGAGTGCCATATCTCTATCAAACAACACAATCGGCTGACGAGTCGATGACATGGCATCAGATATCCTTTTCCAAGTTATAACAGGGTTCACGAAATGTTTATACAGCAAATTCTCCTTGCAATTTAATGAATCGTGTGATGTAGCAAGTTGTGCTCCTCTCCTTAGGTTCGTTCGTTACGTCCACCAGGACAAGAACAAAGAAGAGTTACTATTATGCGAGATGTTTATTTAAAGTCGAAATTAGTTTGAATACAATGAATTACATGGAATATAGTCATATACAGTTTTTGTATATTGTATAAGTAGATGAGATGAGGCTAATGTTAGTACATGATTGACAAAATAAATCCTGCTTGTTGTACTGAAATATTAAAGTACCAAAATAAATTAAAGTAAACTAAAACCATATAATTATAACGCCAAAGATATGTAAGAATGACTAATATACACAATCACACAATCTATAATAATTTTTCTTGTCAGCACTACTTATATAACCTCGTCTACCTTTCTCTCTCTGGGTCTGTAGAAATGAACGATCCTCTTCATTAGTAATCATTTCTAGTGCGTTAGCATGAGCTATATCAAATCACATGCAGTTTGTATCTAGTTGGTATTTTTTCTTTGTCCCCTATTTCATATATTTCTGAATATACAATGTTACAGGCATCTTTTACATTCTTTCTGCATTGTCTTAAGGAGAAAATTCGTCTTAATATATTAACCTTTGATGAAGGTTTTGTGGTTTGAATTGCATCAGTTGTTTTTTCAATAAGCCATACTTCTGCTTTACTTCTTGTTTTAATTGAACTTGACATGTTAATTATATTCTAGAAATACATTGTTAAACACATATAGACAATGAAACAATGCTTACTCTTTACTGGTTCACACAACACTGAGTAGGGCATTGGTAATTGCCAACTGGTAAGAGCTGTGCTGTTGAGACAATGAAGCGCCACACCAGAACGCCTACACGACCTCACGTGTGGCTTCTTTGTCCTCTGTACCTACCCTATAACAACACAGGTTACAGTATGATAATGAAACTTACAATCCACTTCATATAGCTGTTAATACAACTATTATTTTATATTCGTTGTGGCACTACTAAATATTATTATATTTTTATGCTAATTTGCACAGCATCGTTTTTCATCAAGCTTCACTACATCCAAGAGTGAGACCTCCGACTTTTTATTTTATTTTTATTTTGGGCCAGTCTAATACACCTATTTAAATACATTAACGGGTTGAATCAGGACGGAAGGTCAACGGTCTGGATTGATTTTCAAAGACTAAAATTTTTTCACTTCAAATGGCCAATATCTACTGGAAATTGAGCTATAATTTCACGCCATTCCTGTAGGTCCAAAAAACCGATAGGATAACTAGTCTCTCCTGCGTGGACAAACTCCGAGCTCAGTCTGACTTCATGCAACACCACTCCTTAGAAAGCAACCCGCAACTCTCTTGGTGCTGACCAGCTTCGTTTTAGCTGTAAACTCGTAGGCCACATCGCAGCTGTCAAAAGAATCGCTTATGAGAAAGAAATCTCAATCCAACGGAATTCTCGTTAGTCTTATTACAGCAACCATCATCAAGCCAAAACATGTGTCCCACCCTACATGTCGCAATAGGGAGGATAGATTTTGCCACATCCGCCTCAAATTTGGAGGGAATAGATGACTTAAACCCATTCTATTTTATCCGGTACGACGCCATGCGTTTGGATTTTAGAATGCACAGCTGTTTGACAGTTTCTATTCTCAAAGTGTCCCTAAATGATAGTGTAGACTTTCAATTTCCTCATCTCATCAGAATGTTTTGGTTCAGTCAATTCCTTTTGATAGCCACCCAATGTTTTCCTCATCCTATATCTTGACCGCAATATCCCATGGCTACTAGTATTTGCAGATAACAGTCCTAAAAATTAAGGGGCCTATTTTCTATAATATTTCTCACTCGCCATTTATTTAAAATCACTCTTTCACTAAGCTCCCTTCTCCAAATGCTACATTCATTGCTTTCCCAATTTCCATGTACTGCATGTTACTCTGAATAAGCCCGTTTCTGACATTCGACTCAAGAAGTTCTATAGTAAATCATTCAGCTGGTTACCCTTTTATTCACGCACAATACACAAAACTACTCGCAACCTCCTCTAATAAAAATTACTCTTGGTTTGGCTGGTAGTCACTCCGACCCGTGTTGTCTGCTGCCTGAAAAACTAAAAGCCCGCTAAAACGAATTTGAAAAGATGGTAGCAAAGAATTTATTCGACAATCTCAATCATTATGGGTGTCACCCTTCCACCTGATTTCAAAGAAAGATGACACCTACACGCCGGTTTGTATACTAAAGTTGATATATATCTCGTTCCTTTAATCTATGACTTTATAGTACTTCTAAAGGCGTTTGATAAATACCATGTAAAAGAATCGAACGTGGAAAAGACGGCAGTCTGCATTCGCTTCAGTTCTTAGGAATCTTTTTTTTTAGGCTATTTTTGTTATTGATCGTCATCCCAAACGTTTTCCAGTTTCATAAACCTAATTCTAGAAGACATTTCCTTTGTCAATGCTTTCATTATTGAAATTTTGGTAATGTCATCTGACCATTAACCTCACGTCACATTTATTTGTTTAAGGAGCAAAACTAACAACCCTTAAATAGTCAATTGGGGGAGGGAGGCTCAAATTCATCGGGTATCTTCAGACAATGACAGCTTACACCTTCTTTACATTGGAGAGGCAAAACAATTCCCAATACGAGAAGCTATACATCCCTGAGATAATTTCAATTCCGTTTTAACTGCTGTCATAAAATGTCAAATAAAATTTCACCATCTTGAGCCTTTATTAAGCTCATTAAATTGCAAAAAAACGAAGAATATCCACTCTAACCTGGTTACAGAGCAAGGAAAACTCATTGCTAGAAGCTTTAATATAATTGTTACTGATACTTTATGCTACTTGGAGATGAAACTCCTATTTTGAGTTCAAAGGAAATAATGGGCTACCATTAGCTTTTTTGAGCAAATCACGGTTGCACAGAAAAAATATGATTTTAGTAAAGAGTTTAGCAAGACATTTTTTTAGTGTAACAAATTTCTTTCCCTAAGGTTCAGAATAACTCTGCTACCTGACCACAAAATACTTGAGTTCGCAGTTCAATCACCCAGTGTGACAGACTCCATTAGTCGATAGGCAGTTGTAATTTATGACACAAAATGTAAACGTAGAAAATGGTTTCCAGAGAGTTGTATAATTTGCAGCAGAGAACGATGGTTTTCATGCTTGCATATTAGAGAGTGGTTATGAATTCCTCTACATAAAATCACATCAAAACTACAAACAAGATATCTCTGATCACGGAGCGCTCTTACAACTAAGTCTGGTCAATTTAGACATGGGCATACTTTGTTTTTAGTGACATTGAGTATTTCACACTTCACATAAATAAGTTAAACATTTAATAATTTTATAAATTGGGAGCACAGAAAAGTAGAGCATATTTTGTATCTCTCTTCAACTGCAATGAAACCATTTTGTTGGACTCCTTAGATCGAGCTCGGGTGATTGTTCCAGAGAGGTTTAACAGAAATTTTTAATATCTTACCTAGTGTTATGAAAACGGGGTAGCTAAAGTACCTGCTTTGTAAGGTAAGCACTTTTTTGCTTTTATCGAGTAGAAATATCATGTTTTCGTTGGTACTACTGTAGTATAAACGACCAGACAACAAGCAAAAGCAAATTAACAAAGCCACCTTACAACCAATTTTCACGGACGGATTTTTTGGTGTGGGCCAACAAAAACAATCAATTCCTAAATTATGAATAACTTTAGCACACGTATTTTATGAATTCACAAGTTCCAAAGTTCCCAGTCATTCGGCATATTTTTACGTCAAGATAATATGCGAATAGGAAATCAATCGTAGATTTAGAGACATACAGTAAGGTGGATCGATAAAGGAGGTGTTGCAAAAAATTTTGAAATTCATTTTCCCACCCTGATAATTTGTTGGACCCAAAATCAAAAACTATTGTGTCGAAATTTCAGACTTCTAAATTAATATTTTCAAGTTCCTCAAAGCCATTGAAATTTGGCTAAAAAAGCAAAAGTGTTGGAAAATTCTATCTATTTGTTTTCAAACTTCAATTGTTAAACCAACATTTATGTCCTATACGGTGTATATTATTTCCATAAAACTTTTAAAAACTATATTTCCATAAAGCTTTACAATCAATACTTCTACGTCTATTATATTCAATAATAATTATTTTTTAATTACTCGATAAGTTTGTTTCCATGCAACCTAAAGATTTTTATCATTATCACTCTGAAATAGAAGGAATTGAACAATTAACAGTCGAATATTTAAATTTTCCCTATTATTCAATTTCTATTTATTCAATGCAGTTAGCTTTTTGTAGTGTTATTACCTTTCATTACGAAGTCCTTCTTGGTATTAAATGAGTGTATTTTTCTTCTGGACTGAATTCTTTTCCACAAACTGCTAGTGACGCTTCTGTGACCAGTTTGATGCATCTCTCAACCGCTTGTGTATGACAAAGAAACTTCGTAATATTCAATTTAGGTTGTTGACTGATAAATTCTTTAAATTGATCATCATAGAGCGCACTCGTCAGCGGAGGTTCGGTCATGACGGTCTGCTGCCAATTAATATTAGGTTGATGTAGTTGTCAGCTTCAAAGTTTATATCTGGGATCTTGAAAGTGTGTATTTATTTCCCTTTATAATCTTTTCGTGCTTTCATAATTCTTCTCCATACGAGTTCCCGGATATGATTTCTTTCATCTTACAGCATATAGAGAAGAATGTTTTCCGCCATGTGCAAAATAATCATTCCCTTGAATCACGGGCAACTATATCTTTAATCTGTTTGTTCATCCCTTGCAGTGATTTAACTGTCTTGAAGAGGTTGAATGCTCCATCTTGCGAAGAAGAGTTAGCTTTTATTTCAAACCAGCATGAAGTATACACCTTCATGATGAACAAGACAATGGATTTCAGCGTGTCGGAAACATATAATAGCAGTATCCGAGTTGCCATTGTAAGCGATCGTGCCTTCGACATTCTTCCAAGACTCTCACGAGCCATTCAGCAGAACATTTACCTTGTGAGATAGATAGAAGGATATCAAAAAGATACTTTGGATCGGTACTCAAATTTCCTCTGTCAGCAGACCACAAAATAATCATTATTGGCTCGTATTCAACAACACTAATAGTCTCACATTTATCCGGTTGTTTACTTATAGGCCCGCAAATCCACGGCGCCCCGTTGTTTTCCCATCTAAATTGTTGATGAGATGGCGCGTTGGGAGCTCACTTGCCTGAAGATGGCAAATAAACCAATGCAGTGGTCTATTAAGTTTTGCTTCTAACATTCTGATCATCCTTCTTTTGTTCCTCTATTCACTGCCGTTTAATCGCATCCCACAGCAACGAGTTTATCAGTTGCGATGTTATTTGCTTCTAGATACGAGAATATTGCGTGGCTTATAGCTTTTGCACAACCTGTCTCCATTGTGAGGTGTCCAAGGTATTCTGAATTAGGTTCTTCTATCATAGAGATGTGCTCTTCCATTATCTTCTTCTTGTGATGGGTTCCCTCCATCGTCTCATCAACAAATGTGCTATCTTTTCTACCATCAAAATAAATAGAATATGATGGCTTATCCGATCTAATTGTTTGCTGTAGTTTAGTACGTTCTTTGACACTCTCTCTTCGAACATTTGACCTGTCAACTACTACAGAAGTTCTTTGCCTTCAATTGACGAAAATTCCTTAAAGATTGAACTTGTTATTAAAGCTGCAGCTCGATGAGAGAAGCAGTGCGGTCACATGCCAACGCAAAGTTTGACAATTTTATTCATTTAGATGGAGTCTTGGATGTACTGTTTTTGTTTAGTTCTTTGCGTTTCACGTATGTAGGAAGCTCATAGTGTCTACCTACGTCAGCAGATTCTGTTTCTGTGCTGGGTGAAGGAAGAATCACTTTGATATTATCTGTTGAAGTAGATCGTTGATTTAAGAGAACATACTCATGATTATGAATATTCTTTTTTGAAGAATTTGATCGAAATTACCTATTGTCCTTTTCCTAGTTGATCGTTGGTCTTCCAGAACCGTTTTCTGCAAGGGCAGCACCTTCTTTTCTTTGCTACAAGAATAGTTTTAAAAGCTATCGCATTTACAACACGAAGTATAAAGCAATTCTCCTGCATTCTTTGTAAAATCTTCACATTTCTGTTTCAATTAGATCACAATTTTCCTGCTACTATTTCTCATTAAAGCCTGATATTTTGAATAATAATTTGAAATTCTTTTTCCAACTGCCTCCAATAGAAATTAACTTATCAGCTACTAATGTGATAATTTGTTTAATTGGTGGGTCTTTTCTCTTGCGGTTCATTTCCTTTTCTCGCTCAAACAAAACATATCTAATAACATCTTTATAAGTTGGCAATACTCGTTCACTAATGGCGCAGAGAGCGCCAAACAAAGGGCTCCGACTTTCATGACGCGTTCTATGTTTAAATGAAATAAGTAAATATTGTTTTATTTTTTTTCTTACATATTATTTAGCTCTGAAATATAATAAAACGTGTATAAATAATTTTTGTACGCTATATATAACTGTTCTTAAATACGAAAAGAAGAATGTGATCAAAACAATAAATACTAGACAGAGCCACACATACACACACACACATCCACTTTCAACGAGATCTTTCGCTACTGAAACATAATTATCACGTACGCCGCTATAATATGTCATTGAGGAACCTCTAAATATCAATCGATTACTTTTAAATTTCGTTTATTTGTTCTTTAAAATACAATAATTATTTGTTTGGAGGTATCATTCAAAATTCGAATTTAATTTTCAGATATAATCAACGAAATTCAAAGTTAGTTTAAAAACGCATTATTTTCAATTTTCAATGGCGTTGAGGAACCTTTAAACACTATTATATAAAAAAATCCTTTTAGGAGATTTAATTTGAAAGATAGCCCCATAAAAAATCGTCGGGGGAAAATACATTTTAGAAAAAAATGTTTTACGCCTTACCCTAACGTAAAGACAAAGAGGCCATTGCTTGCAGGTTTTGCTGAGAAACAATGGTACTATAAGTTAATTTGGGTACTTCTTCGTACCGCTCACGTTTGAAGGCGAATTTATTTAAACTCTAAGTTCTAGTTCTTTTTTATCCCTAACGATGAGTGACACCAAACCTAGAATTAATTCCTAAGGGTTCTAGAGATATACATAGGACTTACGCCTGGATACTTCCGAAAGATCAAAAAGCTTACGCCACTAAAACGACTTTTGATCTTGTTTGTATGTGTTCATGAGCAAATTAAAACGCTCCCGAAATTTGGCTGAGTAATTTTATGAACTTAACCTCATCAAAATAAAAACAAAAAGACTCACTTCTAAGTTACTCCAAATTTTCCCAGTACATTGGCTATTATAATCTATAATCGCGAAAGACAATCTTTTTGCTCAAAATAGAACATCGGATATTCAGATTTTAGGAAATTATTCAGTGACTATCGAGGAACAGGCAATAAATTCCCTTTCCGTTTGAAAAGATGGGGAAAAAATTCAATCAATAAAATTTTTGCGGCGAAGAAATGCGTCACTTAACACTTAATCTTCTTTATTCCTGAGGGTCGCAATCGAGAATCTCAGGTACAAATTATTGCAAGAGCAAACGTAATTTAAATACCAGCCAGCTAAGGTACTCACAACCGATGTTCAAGTTTAAACAGTTATTGAATTTAACAGTTAAATTAATACTTATCCTAATCTGCAAATTAATTATTGAGCGATATTATTAAAACAAATGAAAGAGGTTTCATATCAATATCAGTTCTATTCCTGCAAAAAATGCTGTTAATTTTTCGCATTAAAACTTGAATTAGTCTAATCTTACCAAATTCGATATCTCAATTCTTTCTAGTTTTTTAACGACTAGTAGATATTACTTCATATGTAGTTCAAGTAAACGCCAATTTAATTATTGCTTATAGCAATATTTACTAATCACAGGAAACCTAGTGCCTAATTTTGGGTGGCACAAGTCGTGCAATCAGTGCTGACAAATTGGTGCAAGAATTGGGCGATAACCGCAAATCTCATCCTTTTTGAAAATAATTTTCCTTTATGAATCCATGGAAGGATATTTTAAGGTTTTATTTATATATATATATATATATATATATATATATATATATATATATATATATATATATATATGCCATTCTGAGGCTGAATGCAGAATGAAGATACCTCTTTACTGTTCTATTTTTTATATTTATTCGTGCTCAATAATGAAGGCATCAAAACCAGAATATAACAATATTGGTCTATCTGTCTAGACCAATATTGTTATACTCTGGTTTTGATGCCTTCATTATTTAGCACGATTAAATATAAAAAAATAGAAAATCAGCTTAGGTAAGTGGCTAGAGTGGACAAGAGCAGAAACAACTGTGATTCTTGAGGTCTTTGAGGCCTCATAATACATCTAAACTTCTCATCAATCACTTAGAATGTCAAAAATTAACAAAATAATGGTATCCTTTGTACAAATAACTCTTGTTGCCAAAATATTCTTACATTTATTCCCGAAAGAGAATTATACTAAAGCCTATTTTAAGAAGGTCGAAGTCGTTATCTTTTACTCCGTCGTCTATTTCTCAATAATTAGTTGGCGCAAATTTACAGATTTCCGACTCTTAAAGAGGCCAGAAATCAAACTTGGCGGTTATTTTAATAGTTAGAGCAAGGTCCTAACATGAATAAGGTTAGTGTAGAGAATTATAACCTAGCCACACGGAGGGCCAGGCGGACATATACGTTAAAGTTCCCCTTCGGAGAAAGCAAGAGAATCGAGCCACATGAGGAGAGGCGTAGGAACGTTAGCAGGCTGACTAACAGTATCCTTTGTACAAATAACTCTTGTTGCCAAAATATTCTTACATTTATTCCCGAAAGAGAATTAAACTAAAGCCTATTTTAAGAAGGTCGAAGTCGTTATCTTTTACTCCGTCGTCTATTTCTCAATAATTAGTTGGCGCAAATTTACAGATTTCCGACTCTTAAAGAGGCCAGAAATCAAACTTGGCGGTTATTTTAATAGTTAGAGCAAGGTCCTAACATGAATAAGGTTAGTGTAGAGAATTATAACCTAGCCACACGGAGGGCCAGGCGGACATATACGTTAAAGTTCCCCTTCGGAGAAAGCAAGAGAATCGAGCCACATGAGGAGAGGCGTAGGAACGTTAGCAGGCTGACTAACAGTATCCTTTGTACAAATAACTCTTGTTGCCAAAATATTCTTACATTTATTCCCGAAAGAGAATTATACTAAAGCCTATTTTAAGAAGGTCGAAGTCGTTATCTTTTACTCCGTCGTCTATTTCTCAATAATTAGTTGGCGCAAATTTACAGATTTCCGACTCTTAAAGAGGCCAGAAATCAAACTTGGCGGTTATTTTAATAGTTAGAGCAAGGTCCTAACATGAATAAGGTTAGTGTAGAGAATTATAACCTAGCCACACGGAGGGCCAGGCGGACATATACGTTAAAGTTCCCCTTCGGAGAAAGCAAGAGAATCGAGCCACATGAGGAGAGGCGTAGGAACGTTAGCAGGCTGACTAACAGTCAAACGGCCTACCCTTTTGATCTCCCCGCGGAATAGGTAGACGGGAGCGAGCCGCTGCGCCAAGGTGACCCCTAAAGGCCATTAGGCAGCTTTTAAAGGATCCGATTACCTAAGAGGTCCGGAAGCCCGCGGTTAAATCGCCACCAAAAGCGTTGCCAGTTCAAAAAAAAAGAACACACAGGATTTTAACGGTCGCCGATGCCTCTAATTAAGAAGCCGACCTGGGCACTGCAGTGTCACGCTCCCGTCACCCCTCGCTCTTCCCTCTGCGGCCTAGCCCCTTTCCCCTTAGATGAAGCGGTCGCCAGGCTATAAATAAGCCCCACAAAGAAAGAAAAAGAAGATTCGGAGAGACGATAGAGGACCAGATCGAGGAGAGCAAAGCTTCACCCAGTTTCGAGATAATTCTTCTACTATTTAGAAAACGTCATGTTTTGTATCGGTGCCAACCGAAATATCCTTTACAGCCTCAGAAGAAGTCTGACTGAATCAGAATTCCTAGTGCCAAACAGGATATTCGCAATTAAGAGTAGAGGTTATTATTATTGGGTGAGAGACGATAGAGGACCAGTTCGAAGAGATCGATCCTCCACCTAGTTCCGAAATCATTCTTCTACAACTTAGAAACTTCTCGTTTTGTATCGGTGCCATACCGAAGTATCCTTTACAGACTTAGAAGAAGTCTGACTGAAGAAAAGAAAACCCGCTTACCCTCGAGTGACTCTCACAGTGCTATCTCCGTAAGAGTAAGAGGAGAAGAGCTGATCCTGAAACGAGTTTCCATTTTAAAATACGGTAGAAATCAGCTCGTATAAACAAAACACGTTAGGCCCCCGGCGTAAGAGACGAGAGTTCTAAAAGACTTCAAGATCTACCCAGAAGAGGACTCCTTGAGATAGAGAGCACAACACCTCTCTACATCTTTGAAACGTAACAGAACTCAAAGTTGCATAAGAAGTTGACATCTTCCCCTTCCTGTCTTCACCTTATCTCGTGGAAGAACAAAAACTCCAGCCACTCACCGTTTAAAAAGGAGGGTGGAAAAATCCAATTTAGCGACATCCGGCAACCCCGATCCTTTTGTTCTTGTAAGTCAGAATGACCATTTATATTTGTATTGATTTAGTAGGAGTTTAATACGATACTCAAATTATTGAATTAGAGACAATTGTTAGTGAACCCCGTCATAGTTACAGTTAGAGAAGTGAAACTTAAATTGGAGTTTAATGCTAATCTAAAAGAATCACTATGAAATAACTAATCTATAATCGGTTTGTTTACTTGGAGCCTATTTCGATTTGGGCATGATAAGCTTCTGAAATAGGCCCGGTTTTAAGCATCGTTAGATCCGTTAAACTTATTATGTGATTGTAAATATTTCATGTTGGTAGTTAATTGATAAATTTAAAATATATATTTATTTTTGGATAATTTTGGTGTTTCAATGGATTCTTTACGTGTTTGACTGGCTCTTTCCTTAAAACGGATTAAACACTCTGGCACACTCCTTAATACAGGAAGTAAATATCCACTCAGCCAATATAGAAGTATTGTTGTCTTTCACGCGTAATGGGTCAGACTGAAGCGCTAAAGTCATTGAACATATAAATTCTCTGATAGAAAAAAATAATAAAGCAATCACAACAATACCACGACAGTTAGACATGTTACTGTGGAGATCATCATTCTCTTTAGTTTTTTAAGTTTTGCTTCTCATATGTAGAGAACAGAGAGAGGAAATGAATTTAAATTTGGGCTTAGTCACTTACGTACGTGCTCCACTCTAGTCAGAAGCAGCAAATTAACTTTGTAGTGATTATAAATAAAAAAGAAATATAGTACTAATGTTCGTTAAAGTAGTTTTAATTTCTTATTTTCCTATTATTTATATTCCTTCTTCTTGTTTAATTTCTGTTTGTTTTGCTTTTGTTCTTTTTATTTCATTGTGTTTCTACTTTTTGTATTTTTTCAGTTTTGTCCTTCATTGTGGGTTTTTTTTCTTATCAGGCGGGCTTGAATTTATATGTACTTGTGTCCTGTTTTTAGCAGCTTTCCTTAGCGGACTTGTACTCACACCCTAGCTACCTATTATTTGGGACGTTACATAATAATTTCATGTCGAGATGTTTAATATATATGTATATAAAAACTTGATATGAACTTATTTTATATTCCAAAATTTGCTGATAATAGGAAAATCGGTAGTACGAGTAAGACAATAAATCATAATGAGGGCGAAAACTGGCAAAAAGCCCGATATATTAGAATGGTATGAAAGATGACAGATGCAATTAATTCAAGGAGAAAAGTAAGATAGGTCATGATAGTTTACGAAGGGATTACAGACGGTGGGGAAATTTCAAACACAGGAAACATATAAATGTATTTAGTTGTGTTAATCCTGGATTTCCGAAAAGAAAGTGTTGGAACATCACGTCATTTGGCATTTAAATCAAAATACATTATGCCTCCTTATATAAAGCGCTTGTAAGACCTCATTGAAAGTATGCATTCCAAATTTGTCGCCTTATATCAATAAGACTTTGCACAATTGGAACGGAACACGTCCAGTGATGGGTGGAGAAATTGTTTCCTGAACTTTGAACTTAGAAATGGATTGCGCAAAGAGAGAGTAAGGCAACTCAATTTATCCTCTCGAAAAGATCGGGGTTTGCGCGGCATTCTCTTTGACTTATTTAAAATAACAAATATGTTCACTTAAAGGAGATTTAATTCAATATTTTAACTAGGGAACCGAATAAAGATAACAATCTAATAAGCAAAAGATTTAGCCCTACAATACCACGTAATTTATTTTCTTATAAAATAGGACAAACATGAAAGAACTTGCCTAAGTATGTCTTTGAAAACACCACAGTAAATATTTTTAAGAACATAATTAATAAGTATTAGCTTAAAAGAAAAGTTATAGAATTGTTAAATTTATTCTTGTTCCATATCCTTTATCGCTTTTTAACATTGCATCACCTATGACTTCTGCTCTTTACTTTCTCACTTGAGCTTGATTGGATCTTAAGATCTTCACTCTTTCACGATTTTGTATAGCAGTGGCCAAATATTTTGACAAAGATAAATTAAACGAAGGTGTAGTGATACTGAAATTCGTCGTCAGAGCAACTCTTATGAAGCATCCAATAAGCGTCGGATGTTTCGATGAGATTTAGAGTATTACATAGTATCTGATGTTATCAAGCACAAGTAACAAAGTGACTAGAAGGAACCACCAAATATCATGAGTCCTATGTTTAAAACTTTTTAGATCTTATTCCCAGAGAGAACGGGTTAAAAATGGGAGCCTGCAACTTATGACAGCCTAAGCAAAATATTTTTAACCACAAAATTCGCTTTTACCTAGTGCTAAATCCAGAGGGTTTGAGGCCGAAGTCCTCCAAATTTGTCTTTTCATTAGCATATAGTGACAAGTGTAGCGACTTCATTAAGCGTCCCCTACAAGGACACGATTCAATCATTATGTTAATCAAATTCGTGCTGGTTATTGCCAATACTGCTTTTACTATAAGTTCTGCCTTTGATTGTTTAATATTTGCCACTCTATTTTTTATACTTCAGTGATTTTGTTGTTTTTTATTTTGCTTAGCTTGCCTAACCCCTTTCTGATTATTATGGATCCTCTATGTTTGATATATGGAATTCATACTAATTAATACAATCGAAAGCCTCTGTATATATAAGTACATACCTCTCTTACCCACATATCATCACATAAAGAAACCAAAAAAACATTTGCACAATAGGTTAATTTTCACCCTTACACACCTTTTAATAAAACAGGGGAACAATTTTAATCACAGTTTCTGGTGACTTAGATTTATCTGCCAATTTGAATTCGTTTTTCATGCTGATTTCAAATATATAATCCATTTTTATCTACATGATATAGTTATTCTGTAATTTATATTTTCTCGTTTCCCCGAAAAACTGCCTCCGTACGGACAGAGAGGGTCCTTGTAGAAAGCAAATACTTCACAGTACATAGTAGTAAGAGAGTATTAAGTGTTATTGAGCAAAATATTGACACTATTGTTTTTTTTCTCAGGTCTGTTGTTAGAGTGATGGCTTCTTCAAGAGTAATTTACGTTAATATTCCAGACAACTTCTGCTACATACGTGGCTGTAACATGCTTGTTCGTCAAAGGTGCAATATACCAAACTTTGTGATCCGCACTTATAAGGCATATTTTGATGTTTCTCTTGGCGATCAAGATAAGAAGTAGGCCCCACATGCTGTTTGCTATAGTTATGTAGAACATCTTCGTGAGTGGACGAAAGGAAAGAGAAATGGTCTTCCTTTTGGAATTCCCATGGTGTGGCGAGAGACAAAGGATCATGTATCGGAGTGTTATTTGTGCCCGATGAATACTAAAAGGATTGGCAAGAAAAATCGGCACAAAATCGAATACCCAAACATTTCCTCGGCGATCCGGCCAGTACCTCATTCTGAGTATTGAGCAGTTCCTATTTTCAGTGAATATGCTTCCTTCAAGGAGGAAAATGATGTACCTGATATGAACGTCCACGGAATGGATTCAGAGTCTGCAGATTTATCATCAGATGCCTCACAGTCATTAGCTCCTCACTGTTTCAATCACGAGGATTTGAATGACTTGATACGTGATTTGGCGCTCTCCAAAAGAAGCTGCAGAACATTTAGCCTCTAGGTTGAGTGAAAGACATATGCTTGACAGGTCGGTACGCGTATCATATTACCATATAAGGGAGAGTACATTTGTATACTGACACGATGTTCCTGGTCTGTTTACATAGTTGGAACTTGGCACCTAGAGCCATGCTGAGTGGAGACTGTATTTGGATAGCTCCAAGCGTAGCCTCCAGTGTGTCCTTTTGCCTAATAGCTTGACTTTGGTGCAGTTCCTCTCGGTCACTCTGCTTATATGCGAGAAACTCACGATGATATAAGAATGGTCATAGATTTACTTAAGGACCATGATCACAATTGTTTCATATGTGTAGACCTTAAGATGGTCAACTTCTTCCTTGGCCAGCAGAAGGGATATACAAAGTTTTCTTGCTATATCTGTCTGTGGGACAGTCGAGGCTGTGACAAACACTGTTCCCAAAAGGATTGGCCAGTTCAGGAAACTTAGGAAGCAGGAATGCCAATCATTGTTAATGAGCCAATCCAAGGTGATAGACAATCGTTTTACCTCCACTTCATCTCAAACTGGGGATGATGAAGCAGTATGTCAAGGCGTTGAGCACAGACAATGATTGTTTTTAGTACATAGTATGAGCGTTTCCTGCTTTTTCATACGAAAAAATTAAAGCAGGAGTATTTGATGGTCCCCAAATCCGAGGACTTCTGAGTGATTCTAGATTCGTGAACACCATGAATGGAAAAGAAAAGGCAGCTTGTCTCTTATTTTTTGCCGTTGTTCGTAACTTCTTGGGAAACAAAAACGCGCATAACTACGAGGATCTGGTTACTAATATGCTTTAAGCATATCGTGATCTTGGATGCAACATGAATGTGAAGCTGCATTTTCTAAATGTCACCTTGACCGATGCCCAGAGAATCTGGGATCGGTGAGCGAAGAACAAGGGGAACGCTTCCATCAGGATTTGATGAGGATGGAAGAGTGCTACCAATGTCACTAGGATAGACACATGATGGTGGACTACTGCTGGACGATTAGAAGAGATCAACCAGAGAAGAATTACAAGATGAAAAATATTACAAACGCAAATTTTTGCCCGATTAAAATCAAGAAGAGTTCCTCCAGCCTGATGTACGGTCATTAATAAATTAACATATATTTGATTACAGTATTTGTAATCCTAATGTGTAATTCAAGTTTCTTCTCATTGCAGTAAAATGTTTGTGCAAAACACCCGCTTTAATATAATTAACGCAAAAGGATGATTCAAAATTACTTCAGGGCATGATGATAGGCGTGATAAAATGAAAATTACTGTATAATATTACTTATTTGTATTACGAAAAATCTGTAGCATTTAGAGAACATCTGATTTAAAATTTGAATTTAGTATGCTCGAATTAGGTAGGAAAATGTACTTTTGTCAATTCACCAGATGCATTTTTTCCGTGTTATTTACTTTCCTCCATGTTTTACTCAATCTACCCTCCCTTATGTTTCGACACGGCCATTACCCAATTTCTCTTCATTATAAAATGATGTAAGTCATTGCTTGTCAGATATGTAGCCATTGTTCTCGCTAAAATGATGATAATTTCTTGGAAAATTCTAAACCCACAGTTATTTCATATATACAGTATGTCATATTTAGAGGGTCAATTGCTCGAGAAATGAGGTTGGAACAAACTGAATAGCGAAGAATTTATGTCTCCGTTACAGGGCGAAGAAAACGCTGACGACAGTCATTTAAAATATTGATAATGGCAGTTATATTAAAAAATACCGCCGAACCATTTTGAAGATGTATTAGTTCGGTAAAGGGTAATTTTAAATATTTTGCTGAATTTGTATCAATATAATTATTAGCATCGAGTATGAACATAAATTTAAAACTTTTCCAACATTATTTTCTAATATATTTCTCTTAGTTTTTTATGGATTTGATCAGAATATGGTTTTAATACGCACACCGCTCCAAATATTAAGTATTTATTAGGTATTACAATTATTATTCATTATTATTCCGTTGTTTTATAATATTCACACAGGCTTAAACCTTAATTCTTCAACATCTTCATTCCTCATTCTTTAAGAATTTATCTTTACCTCCCCTCTAGTTATAGTAATAATGCAAATATTTTCCATTTTTATATCTTAAATATTTCCGTGATTTCTTTTAACTTCTTAACATTTTCTTGTTTAAAACTGTGGAAAAAATATGCACATTAAATAAAGTAAGTAATTAAGGTGTAAGAATACAAAGAATGTTCTTGAGATGATTTCATTAAAGTTCTAACGACCCACATTATACCTTCCAATTGCGCTCGGCCATATATTGAATTAAATAAAGCAAAGCTTAGGTACGTAATGAACAAAATTTCTATTTTAGACAACAAATGGTTTACGATTGTAATATTATTGATTACAATACCGAAATAAATAGTAATATTTTTATAATAATTTTAAAATTGAATTCTGGAAAATATACAATATATATTTAAGCATGAAGAAAAGGAAAATGAAATCAAGATTACAAGTACTTTAAATTGAGATTAGAGATCGAAATTACTTAGTGTTATATATATATATATATATATATATATATATATATATATATATATATATATATATATATATATATAAATATATATATATTATATTAGGACGGCTTCTAAAAAGCCTAAATATAGTGTTTCGGGGGTTTGGCGGGCAAATACGAGAAAACTAAAAAATGAAAGCTTAGGAAAGTAAAGAAAAGTGAAAGATAAACAATATTTATAGATTAAACTTTACAATGTCTTTCTAAATTTGAGCAACAAACTATTTTTCTTTATTTCGGGGCTTCCATAATAACTCGCACATATAAGTGTGTTTGGGTTCCTGTTTCTGGATTTTTAAAGTTCTGCGAGTGTTTAAGAGTCCAATAAATATACAGCATCTTAGACAGCAATTAATTATAAATAAAAATGTTTCTCTTGATTAATCAGGAACTGCATACTTGAAACATTCTCACCTTTCCATACAAATCCCGCTGAAAATACACTACACTGGTAAAGCCCTCCAGATATTATTTCTTCTTTAGCAAGTTCGTACATTGTCATTTTTTGAGGGAGAAAATAATGCTTATAGTTCTAAAAAAAACCTAGGATATCGTAATACTAAAGATGACACAGCCTAATTACTTGAATAATCATCCTTTGGCCTACGGTGGAGACAAAATTGCGCCATAATAAGAGAAATATCAATATATATATATATATATATATATATATATATATATATATATATATATATATATATATATATATATATATACATATATATATATATATATATATATATATATATATATATATATATATATATATACATATAGCTTTAAACTGTATTTATTTAGTTAAATACTTTACTACAAATACGTTTTTATTATTTGCCCTACTTTCCACATAACCTTTGCGGTGTGAGGCTGAATTCATTTTTTATATTGGTTTTCCCTGTGGGCATAATCCTATTGAGAGTTAGCTTAGCATGTTGAGCATACTGAAGAATTTATTATTCTTCTGTTCGAAGGAAAAATGCCTTCGTGCTGTGCATCAAATTTGCATGTGCTTGAACAAATTTGACATCACCGAAGACGACTTTTACTTGCTTCTAAAGCCTCCTAGGTTGTTATAGATAAGGCAAATCTCAAAGGTACAGCGGCTTCTCTTGATCTAATCACAATTCTATCTTTGTTTTTGAAAATCTCCTCTATGCAGCTGGTTGTTATATGTATTTCGCTACTTTTTCTTTCCACACTTTTCCTTTATTTCTATAGTCATACTTTTTCTTCACTGGGAAACCATTGAATGAAGAAAAATCCATCATATTATAAACACAAGAAAAGACCCTCAAACTCTGTTCCCCTCTGAAGTGAACTTTTCTGTCTTTTCATCATACAATCTACTTCTTTCCTAACCAAATTGTACTTTAAACCTAAGGTTTAGAGCAGAGCAAGATTAAAATCTTATTGTGGGGGAATGTAAGAGGCGAGCATTATTTATTTTGAAGGTTGTATGCAAATTCGAATTAACTTGTATGTTTTCATTCGTCAGATAATTGGGAATTTTTGCTTTGTATTCTAATTTTTCGAAGTAAGGCGAGTACTAAACTTATCTGTAACAATCTTGCGTCCAGAAAATTCATTTGGCTTGCATTGTTTTTAAATTACATTATTCCCTAGTTTGTGTTAAAATGTATTACCTTATTATGAGTAGATTAATGATTTAGTAAATAACATCTCCCAGCTTTACCTAACCCTATTTTCAGGTATATTGAATTTTGAGAGATTTTCGTTCAACTCAATATACATTTTGCCCATTGCTGTAAGACGATCATTAGGTAATCGATTTTGTCGATTACAGTAGATGTCAAAGCTTACCCTACTAAAGAAAAATCCAAACCGGTTTCAACATATTACAGCACGATATATCGGCTTACGGTCAATTTGATTCCAAAGGTCATCAAGCCATGAAAAAATATGTCAATCAGCTCCTTTTAATTTCTTCTAATGTAAAGGGGTTCATATAGCTATATATATTCAGCAATTCATTTATACGAACGTACCTAAGAACTCTAACGGTAGATTCCTTGACACAAAACTTGCCAATGCCTATTAAAGATCTTTTTGTTTCCCTTTGGTCACATATCTTCCCTCTAGACCACAGCAAACTCGGTTCACACAAAACTGTCACTTAACTACTTCGTTCTCTTTGTTCATTTCCACCAATCTGGTAGACTGAAATCCTATAAAACATTTTCTTAAAATTTATCCCGCCCTATTATTAATCCTTTTCTCAACATTTATCTCTACTCCCATAAATTCCATTGATTGAGAAGTTCTGCTCTTCTCTTCCTCAAACAAACATTAACCTACATTCACATTAGCCAAAGTGCCTCCCCCAGAAATGCACACTATTCTCATATAAATAATCTGAAGATCTAGGAGATTACTACAGTCTAACAAAGTTAGTTACGTCACTTCAAGAAGCATAAGTCTCTTAATTTCCTGTTCAGGTTGTGCTTCATCCACAGAAGAACGACTTTTCACTAACCTTTTAACCCTTTGAATTTCTCAAGCACTCCTCGGTGGATAAGATTCACAAATCTTTCCATCCGCATTCACATTTACTCTTTTCACCGAAAAATGGATTTAAGCTAACCTACTCCACTCAATCATCCTAATAAACGTGAAGTTTAAAATAAAGTCATTTTAATCAAGTTGCTTCTAAATCCAAATACGAACTTATTTGCTCAACACCCGAATAAACGAACTCGCATTCCGAACTTGGATTCATAAGCAGAGAATAAATATTTTCTCTACTATAGAAATCGTGACCCCTGCCACAATAAAGCAGCACCTTTCCCTTTCACTCGCAACATATATACTTTTCCTATCATTCCGAAGTTCATTTTACATGAGGAAAAGATTAATTTACATTATTTTAATGGATTACGTTTTTAGGTTTGAATTCCTGGATGTTAAAAATGCGTCGTTATGTGGTAAATCTCCTACTTACAAATTCCTCACAAAAAGTCTACCAAGCTTGTTGATGTCTGTATCTTCTTTATTTTGAATAATATATTCTGTTGCTTCAGATTAAAATCTAATTTTGCCTAGACCTTAAAATCTGTTTCAGATAGCTGTGATTAAAGCAAGTCATAGGACAACGAAAAATCTTATAATTATTATTATTATTAATAGGAATATTTTTTTATTATCATTATTATCATCATCAAAGTAAATAAAGGCAACAGCCCAAAGGGCAGAACCTAAAATCCCTAAAGGGCCCAACGAGCGGCGCATCATCGATAAAAGTAGAAAACATAAAAATCAAGAAAGAAGAAAAGCATTCACTCTCCTTATAAATATATCACAATTATCCAAACTGATGACATCACTAGGCAGAGTCTTCCTCAGACCGACGGCTAAAGAAATAAAGATCGATAAAGCTGCGTCATACCCAATGGATCTACCAAAAAAGCACGGTTATTCTGCCATAGCGAGCAGCGCTTTTTACGAACCGAGCGTAAGGAATCAGAAATAATTTTGAAGAAATAAGTAAAGACTCCGCGAGTGGTTGGGTAGCAGAAAAGTAATCTGGTTGAAAGATCTTTCAATGAGCTCCAAATTGGTTTCCGAAGCAGAAAGGAAGACAGAATGATAATATTCAAAATAGGCAGAAAGAAGGAATAAAAATATTTCCTAAACACCCTGTCTGTAGAAAAGATCTAGCGGCAACATGCTAGGTTTTGAGAAATTAAAGACTCAACAGTCGAAAGTGCAGCTCAAAAGTGAGTGTCATGACTTACGAAGGATAAAGCCAAATTGACGTAAAGTTTGATCAGGCTAAATTCTAGGATGTCTGAATTTCCTCCTATACTCCTTGGGATTTATATTAATAGCGGCCATTAGCTCGGATTTAAGTGTAGAATAATCAACAGATGCCTGTAATGGTAGCGAGACTAATATATCACGGAGACGGGTGTTAAGCAGAGAAAGCAATCTGGTGATTCCCTCTGTTTGTATGTCCCGATGATTCACCTCAAAAAATTGATCGAAGTGTGTCAGGTACGAACATAGGTCTTCGTTATCTGTGTATGCTGGGAGTTTCATCGTAGGTACATAAGTAGCTCCAGGCCGGGATCTAGCGGAATTGATTTTTACCTGATCCGTGCTCAATTCCCTTTCTTTTTTCTGCTTCTCTTTCCACTTGTGCCTGTCCTCGCTTTTCCTCTACCTCCTTTCTTTCTTATTCCTCAACGTAGGCAAGTAGTTCTTTGCCTGCTAGTCCAAGAATTTGGCCTTGTTGGTGGAACCTTTCAAAAGACGACATTTTAGCTATGTCCGTCAAAATACCACCGATGTACGGTAATGGTACTTAGGCGACCATGAAACAAATAGCGCTGTACCTAAAACAACATTATCACCCACACTTTCTGTTAATTGCAATACCACTACCAAAAAAAACTAGTAACATCATTAACGGGCTAACCCAATCAATTAAAAAAATTTATAGACCAACTTTATCCTCTTATTATGTTTAATTTTCCTCTAACGCTTAGGCCCAAATTTGTTACTAATCAAGGGGATGCAACACAATCAACTATTATTGAGTTCTTCTAAATAGCTCACACCTGCCACCAATTTTATGTCGTAGTTTACAGCCGAGGACGGATGTACGTTTGATACGTACATGAGTAAATCTGTTCGACTTTTCTCTAAGAGTGTTCTAATTTAATTCTTTAACCAGAGAGGCTTCTTATTATAATATATCTAATGCCATTTGCTGCGTTCAAGGTTCTAATTAAATATCTTCGACAAATTTTACTTTTAATTACATAAAAGAACGAAATATTAAATCTTTAAATGCACTAATTATATAGTAAGAGGGTCTAAAAAAAATTAATACTAAAAAATGAGTGCTATGAGATGGTTAATGCAAAAATCACTTCTAATGCACCAGCTTTAAGCTCAATTAATGCGAGTTCTTAAGTCATTTGAAATTGAAGTAGTTTGGTTACGACTACCAGCTTTAAATGATTTTGTTACGAAGAGACTTTCTCACGGAATGGGAAATAACAAAATGAATAATTTTTTATATTCGTTTTACCTCTAACTCGGGGGGTGTTGACAGTGGGGTGAGCTTGAAAGTGAGCCTCCTCGCTGAGTTTTTTTGGGTCGAGTTTGACTGGAGACGCCCTCGCTGAGGTGAAGCAAGCTTAATGAGGTGATTCTGCAAAACAGCTGATGCTTCTCCCGGCGAGTGAGGGTCATGTCGCGATGCTTTTCTCGAATTGAAAATGTAAGTGAGGGGATCTTGGATGAATAGGAGTTATCCCGATCCCTGTGTTACCAATTCTGGCCTCTCAACGATGGGACTTAACCAAGATGTGAATCTCTGCTTGAATGGGAATTCACTTTGGCCATCCTCAATGGTGAGGGGTATCTCTGCTTTTTCAGCAAACTCAGATACGGGATTTTCTCTGACCGAGAATGGTTAGAGAGTTGGTCTCGATACCACTTCTCTGCTCTTCTAAGTGACCAAAGGAACGGCCTTGGGACGGTAAGTCCCGCTTGGTTCCAACTATCTTCTTGATCTCCTGTTTGACTCAGGGACTCGTCTTCTTTTCTCGATGGCTACACGGCTTCTTCTCTAAGTTTCTCAAGATCGAACTATATATACGTCAATTATCCCCGAAGGAGGAGGGACTAGGGAATTTAGGGTGGCAAACCCTCACTAGCCCACACTTAAGCCCCTAACCTAGGCCATAAATTTTCAACGCTATGATACTTCGTCCTTTCAGGTTTACGCACGGGAAAGGTGAGATTTCGTACATTTGGAGCAAAATAGACATAAACCTTTGGAGGGGACAGTGAGCCTGTACCTAGATTTTCTGCCGAAGAAGCATTAGCCAGACTGCTTTCATTGTTAAATACCTGCCACTACATAGGAAAAGGAGGAAAACTGCATGGTAATTTTCCGAGTGCTGCCAGCGGATTTTCAACTACAAATTGTGGTTGAAGAAGTTTATTCTGCTCTAAATTCCCACAACCTAGTCGACGGTTACCTGTTATACACACGCGCGCGCGAACGCACCCCTTAAAGCCTCGCTCGGATCACCAGCGGAAGAAATTGATCATTTTCTTACCACAGCAGCGCATCACAAGTTCTGATAACTTTTTTGGTATCTATGGTCTGTAGAAACCGCCTGTCTCTGACGTGTTCGAAGAACCCATGAAGTAAGCCCTATAGGAGCGAAAAGGTAGGGACCCCAGTGTGGGGTGGAGTGGTCAGGACAGGTAGGTTTACCCTGTTAGACACGATTATAGGTAGAGCAGATAAAGGTTAACTCAGTGAATAGTATTAGCTCAACGCCCAGTAACCAGGGCTTTTATAGGTTCACAGAGTAAACCACCACCTTGGGGCCGTCATGGACGTCCCCTATGGCGAAAAACGCTTTCCCCTCAGGGTTATTGAGCGCTGTCAGAAGCCTACAGGCGAAAAAGTCTTTAAACTTGCCTGTTAAAAACTAGGAATGGCACTTTGCCGAGTCTAAGAACAAACGTATGGTTACCTAGCCATTTGCGACACTTCGCAGGGTATTGACAAGATACTGAGTACCAAGTCAAAAGAAGAATTCAAAAAGATTGGCCATGCTTCTAAGGTTCCCGCTCAAGTTGTAGCTCAGAAATCGATCCTCTGTCGACGCATAGACCCTTACGTAGGTTTGCACTTAATACAGGAAATGAAACATGAAATTAAGTCTAAGCAAGTTTGTGCCAACATAGAAGAAGTGTACAAATTTGAAAATCGCGAAGCAGAGAAGTATAGTCACGTTTTCGAAGTGACATTCCAAACAGCCGAGATGGCGAACCAAACCTTGCGAAAATGTACTAGTGATGTTCAACTCCAAAGTCGTGGCATCCTACCTAGAACGTGAGGCGTTCTTTCCGGTCCAGGTGTGCTCTCGTGTTACGCCCTAGAGGAACACGCTACAAAGAAGTGCCCCTTCGATGGTAAAGTATGTTCTGAATGCGCCGGTAAAGATCATACATGGAAAGAGTTTAAGAGCCTTCAGAAAAAATGTATTAACTGTGGAAACCAACACCGTACCCTATCCATGGCCTGTCCGGTAAAGAAATCCATAGTTGCAGACAAGAAAAATCAGGCTATAGAGGACAGAAATAAAAAGGATTCCACAAGATACGCACAAGCAGCTAAAACAGAGAAACAGAATAAGACGCTCGTGAACATAGACCTGGAAATGAGACCAGATTTAGTAATGTGCATCCTACACGCGCACTTTGCAAATGTAATCAAATCAGGTAGTTACGCTAACGTATTGAACAAAATGTTGATTCAAAACGGATAAAGCCGATGTGGTTTCCGGACAATCCTCCGTTAGGGAAGTTGTTCCAGGCCCAACTAAACACAATGCAAGACGCTACCCCAAGATCTTGTTCCTCATCTAGAGACCCCGCCTCAATAGACCTAAAACGCCGACACCTAGTGCCATCCAGATGGCATTAAGCTCCACTAATGAAGAAGGAATCGCCACTGTTTCAACGCAAATCGAGAATAAAGACGAGACCGTCCCAATAGACAATACTGCAGCATCAAAAACTTAAAAAACAACTGATGAATTAGGCATGAGGATATAAGGCTCGCTGTCCTCACCATTACCTAAAATTTTGAAATTAGCTGTCAGCATCTCAAGGATCCTGAAAGGGAAGTATAAGTATGATTATTAAGAGGACACAAATGAAGATAACTTGTTAGCGGCTCTTAAACAAGGAATAATAATGATAACCGAGGAATCTGGATTAATCTCGCACACGAGATTTTTCAAAAAGAAGAGAAACGGGAGGAAAAGATCGCCAGCAAGAGAAAGCGAGAATAAATCTAAATAACCACATAAGAACTTGAAATCATGGACAATCAAATTAGATATATCAGTAAGTGAAAATCTTCTTCCTCAATGTTAACGGATGGACAAACAAAAAACGAATACAAAACGAGATTATAAGGAACCTGGACCCAGACATTACCCTCATTTCCGAGCATGGCGTCGATTTGCGAACAGAGTATATTAAAATATACAATTATGAAGTGCTGATGGCCAACCACTCTAATGAGAGATTTGATAGCGTTGCAATTGCAGTCAGAAAAGGAATAAAATTCCAAAAAAGTCAAGGTTTGATAGAATCTTACCTGGCTGTGAAGATCAAGATTACCTATGATAACAATGTGGTGGCAGTCGGTTATCAACCACTTAGGCGCTCATAATTGTCAGTTCCTAATTTCATTCGCCTATTCCGTAGAAACGCCTCAACAATTTTAATTGGAGACCTTATTGCCTGCTTCAGAAAGGTAGGATATACTACGGCTTTAAATGGAGCAAGAAATACACTAAGCCTTCTAATTAGGAGAAACATAGTGCAAAGAGTAGGTTCAGATTTTGCCACATTCTTAACAGGAATATCTTCTACAACACCTGATGTTATATTGACTAACGCCAACTTTGCTCTCAACCAAGTGACAGTGCTGGGTCCTTACATACCATCAAATCATATCCGCATGATAACTACGTTGTCAACTTCACCAATACAGGTTCAAATACCCAAACGGAGATGCCTGAATAGGGCTAATTGTGAAGCTTATAAAGACCATTTGACCACCATGCCGGTAAATAGATTCGAAGGCGCCTTGATTGAGGAGATATACCATCATCTTAACAATATAATGATGAAATTCAAAGAGGTCGACCGTCAAGCTATCCCATGGACCGGATTTAAAACTATCCCAGCCTCGAGGTGGGATAGAGAAATTACCGAGAGAATGGACAGATTAGATCTCCTTATACATTAGATAAACCTGTAATGTAAAAAAGCCCAACGCTATAGAGAGCTACGAGAACTAAGAGAAACAGTCAAACTTCTCATCATGAAGAAATCCAAGGAGACATGGGACAAAATAATTGGTAACCTATATAATAAAACGGATCCAAAAAATTCTGGGGTCAAATTGAAATGATTAATAGGAACCCCTCCAAGGAAAAGAGTAATTATAATGATCAACGGAGTTGAAATTAACAGAGATGAGGACATGGAGCGTCACTTCAGAAAATATTGTAAACAAAGACTTAGCAGAATTTGATGGGGAATACGAGGATGAAGTTAAGACAAGGTTGAGAGAGCTGAGTGGATAACTCACACCTCATCTTCTGGTTGACCGTACTCGCCGTTCACGTACGAATAATACGAAACTGCACTGAAGAGTTTCAAACAAAGGGCTCTACGGTTGAGAGGAATTACGAAGACTAACCTAATAAAAGCATTCCCCTAACGTAAATCAAGCCATTTTAAACATCCTTAACGCTTCCATGAATATTGGCCACTTTTCAGATTCATTGAAAAAGGCAAAGATTATATTTTTGTTGAAGCCCGGGAAGCCTAAAAAAGAGATAAGTATCTCCATACTGATCTTCCTATTGGAGTTCATCGGTAAATTATTCGAAAAGGTCCTGAACATGAGACTTACGATCTATTTGGAGAATAACAGCCTGTACAACGATCAACAGCACGGGTTTAGGAAAAACTCGGAACCGAAACCGCATTAGCCCTAATAACAGAGAAGATCGTTGTTGCAAAGGCCAGGGGCAATAATGTTGATGTAGTACTTAGCGACGTGGCCTCTAAATCTACGATCTTGGAATGGAGGACAGCATGGCAAAGATCCTGCACAGTTAACTTTATAATCGTAATGCCATGGTCAGCATTAATGACATTGAAGGTGAGCTCTTTAACCTAGAAGCAGGAGTGCCACAGGGTGTATGTTTGAGCCCCACGTTATACGCGATATTTACCAGCGACCTCCCACATCCTGCCTACGATTTTGCCCAATACATTCAACTGGCAGACGATGTCACACAGATCGTGACGAGCGACTATCCTAATCCGAGAGATGTGGCAAACAGGACAGGAGGAGAAGTTGTTATATTCAACAACTATGAAAGGAGGAACAAAATCAAGACAAATATCTGCAAGTTCAAAATTATTCCGATGGGACGCAGACGTACGAGGGAAGTTATGGCATAGGGAAAGATTGCCAGATCCAAAAAGGCGCTCCGAACTCTCTTCCGTTTTAGATTAATATCACCATCCAACAAAAGGAAATTATATCTAGCGCTCGTAAAACCAATGCTCCTGTACTCCGTCATCCTAACACACACCATGAGTGATACAGTGTTAAGGGAAGGGCAGAGAGTACAGAACAAAGCGCTAAGGTTCATATCAAATGTTACTCTTCGGGAACGTCTCTCCTCGGCATTGCTACATTAAATAAACAATACAGACCCAATTAATGTGACTTTACACAAGCGAGCAATCAATCTATGGGATAAAATATATCGAATTATACCAGAGGAAATTACGAACCAATTAAGACTACCTGATGATAAATACCCGAACATGCACTTTAAGCAGGCGTTCAAAAGTACCGAGCTAAAGATTCTAACAAATATAATACTAATATATACCTAAGAAATAATAAAAGAGAAGATAAAACAAAATTGAACTAGACAAAAATGAAAAACAAAGAACAAGACAATTATAACTCAAGAAAAGATCCAAAGTGGACATATTAACAAAAAAAATCCGAAATGGACACAAAAACAAAACAAATTTTCAAAAAAAGGACAAAAACAAACAAAGAAAATCTAATACATAATGAATAATTAAAAAGGAAGGAATTGTAAAGTTTGAACAATTGAATAAAGTAATATAAAAAGATCCGAAGTGGACACAATAAAAATCTGTAATACATAATAAATAATTAAAAAGAATTAAATTGCAAAGTCGGAACAACTAAATAAAATAATATTAAAAGGTCTGAAGTGGAGACAATAGGTTATTTAAGTAATCGCTAAAATAAATATGAAGAATCAAGAAGAATAACTGCATTGGCAATTATCCAAGATTAATTAAACCACTAGAACATAAACGAAAACAAAGGCTTGAACGCTAAAACATTTTCAACGCAAGAATCAATATAAATATTTAGAAATATTACTTGGCACATATAACACTCTCTCTTACTTACAGATACTTCTATCTTTTCTATAACTATCCTCACACCAATTTCTCTCTTTACCATCATTTATCCTTGATTGATCAGCCTTAAGCAGCAAGATTTTTATTCTAAAGGCTCCTACACTCTCCTACGTTTATATTAACGGACTACACCACCAGTCTCGTAAATTAAGAAATCTGCTGACCGAAATCCTTCTTTGCGAACGTAACGGTTGACGCTGTATAAACAAACTAGCGTCAGCTTGTCCTCGTTATATTCATTGATCTACAGTGAGTTTGGGATCAAAAGTAACACCAAGCAATTTTAGTGAAGAACAATTAAGAACCGCAATGCAGTTGACATTGATGTCAGCGTGATGTAGTTGTAAGCTTATTGATAGACCAATAACAAGGCAAAGGCATTTACATGGATTATGTTTCATACCCAAAATATTACACCAGGATAAAATTCTCTTGATATCCGGAGCGACTCATTTTCTGTCCAAAGGGTAAGGAATTGCAGTATACAAAATTTTAACGTCATCATAAGCAACCACATTCGACTCAATTTCAGAGAACATATCTGAGGTATGATAAATGATGAGAAGCGGGCCCAGGACACTACCCCGGGGAACACCAGGCTTAACAAAGATATAGGAGCTAAAACTACTTTTAACCGACACATGCTGCTTCGTATTAGTAAAAAGTCGAACAATATGCTGAGGAAATGACTAACAATATCAAGCGATCTATTATAACTCAAGAAAAGATCCAAATGGACATATTAAAAAAAAAAATCCAAAATGGACACAAAAACAAAACAAAAAACAAAAAAAAAGACAAAAACAAACAGTTCCAAGAAGAGATTCCTGACCAGCATCAGTAAAACTTTGGAGGTATAAAATTAGCAATAGAAGTAGTAAGACACTTTTGAAAATCTAAGTGTTTTACCGGCAGGAATTTATTATTATTCAGAAAATGAATATGCTCGAATATTTTAGACAGAAGAGGTGTAATGGAAATAGGTCTATATCACTCCGGATGAATTGATGGTGAAGTGCCTTTGGGGATCGGAGTGATATTTGCAAGACGCCAAAATTCATTAAAAGAACACCAACGCAAAAGAAATCTAAAAATACCAGCCAATTGGGGCCAATATTAGACCAATTATTTCATAAAAAAATGGGCCAAAAAACCCAAAGGACCACATACGCCGAACAAATCAAGGTCATTGAAATAAAAAAGAAGTTCCGATGTCTTAAAACCTTACGAGTACAGTTTAATAAGAGGAAAGCAAGACGAAAGTAAGTCCACTAACTGACTGCTTTGTGTTTTTTGAATAAAAATTGAGGAAAGTGTATCAGCTTTCTCCTTAGAGTTATACCATCACACGTCAAGTCTAGAGTGAGCTCCAAATAGGGATTGTTTAAGTGTAGATATTCTTCGTTTTGGATATTGATGTAGATGTCTTCTACGTATCGACAATATGTGTATTGCCGATGCGTAAATGACATCTACATCAACGTCCAAAACTAAGAACATCTCGTTAACATCAAGCAACATTTTGAGGAGAACTCCGTGCTAAAGTTCACTTATGAATTGACCACGGAAAATAAACTCCATTTCTTGGACGTTGAGGTTCATAACATCAATGGCAGCTACATCACTAAAGTACATAGGAAAAATACGGACATGGGAAGATGCCTCAATGCAGAAAGTGAATGCCCTGAAATGAACAAAATAAATGTAATCGACTCATACATCCGCCAAGCATATAAACGCTGCTCTACGTGGAAACTTTTCCGCCAAGAGATTGCACAAGTAAAGCAAATACTCGTGAATAATGGTTTCTCAAACAGGATAATTGTCAAACAACTCCTATAATTTTTAAATAACCATTACAAACATGTGGATAAAACTGAAAGTAATTATGGAAAAGTCAACAACATCAAAGTGTAATACAGAAACCAGATGTCCACGGCCTATAAAATATATATAAAGAACATCATGGAGATTATTAACCGTAACATCAAGATTAAAAATCAAACGGATAAAATTTTACTCATCATCTTCTGATGAAAAATAACATCTGCTTAACTCCTCAAATCTCAAGTTAACCAACAAAGTTTACGAGTTAATCTGCCCCGATAAAGACTGTAAGCTAACCATATGGATAGTGTCCATGAGATTAACCTAACGAGAGATATGCTCATTGATAGCACCATTATTAAAAGAAAAGAGGTTAATAAAGCGAGGTTTAACATCTTAGAAGCCATATTAATAAATGTAGATAAGCCGACCATCAACAGTCAAATGACAAGCTGGAATCGCACATTAAAACTATTTTAAAAATTTCACTCACAGAAGTGGCTCATTTCTTCTAAAGTTACGTGTAACCAAGGCGGAATAAATACCCTTTAGAAATCGTTTTCTTTCACTTTATGCCAGATCCTCGCTCTACATATTATATCGGTAAAGGAGGCAAGAACATTTCAAAACGCTCCGAAGATGATCGAAAAAGATCGAAAGCTTGGCAATTTAGTTTGTTTTTTACCAAACACATTCATTTAAAAAGGAGATGAATACTGGATAAGTAATCCACTCTCTACAAGATGGAATAAAAAAGATAGTTAGAAGAAGAGAAAGTTGCCAAAGGAAATTAATTAAGGCAAAATACACAATGGTCTTTAACAAAATTTGCATTCAAAAAAGACTGCTACCCAACTCCACTAATATATATATATATATATATATATATATATATATATATATATATATATATATATATATATATATATATAAACATATTTTAATATGTATAAACGCTTGGTTCACTACCATTATCCTGGGTATTTGGAACAGTTTCCACGTAACTGTAATTTCTGCCAGTAACTTCCGATGATACTTCCTCATTTTGCTGCTGGGTATCTAATTCTACAGAATTATTTACAAAGAGTTGATTGTTTGATGGTCGCGAACAGTTTATATTTCTCTCATTATATACATTAGGCAATACAGCTGGTTTCACTCTATCTATAGACACCCTGTTCTGATGGCTATCCGCTAATTCTAACTTAAAATCTTTGCCGTCGCGTTCGACAACTGGGTACGTGCCTGTATAAGGCGCTTCTAGTAGCTTCCGAACGCGATCAACAATACCCACACATGCGTGGCGTCACTTAATTCCTTGGCTACAAACGTTTTTGGTACCGAATACAGGTGGCCTTTAGAGGTTTGTGTGAAATCTATCTGTGACATGGTCTTCAATAGTTTAGAGATGAATCTCGAATCAGCTTTGGATGAAGAAGAGGTGACAAAGGGCTTTGGGCAAAGAAGAGTCGTCCCTCTGACCGATATCAGGGCGAAAAACCCGAATAATTATGCAAGGACCGGAAGCCCAGAACACCTTTGGTAGGGCCATTAACCAACCTTATCGCCGACCCATTATTGAGCTCTTCAAAGTCCAAAGCTACCTTTCCACGATTCCCTTACTGGTACGTGTCCACCCTGGTTCGCAAGCGATTGAAACCAATGAGGACCGATAATTATTTGAATAGTTCTGACTCAAATTGCGTTCCTCTTTCAGTGATCACTTATAAGGGAACTCCAAACTTGGATATCCAGCCGCCCAAAATGGCTAAAGCAACCATTGCAGCACTAATGTCTGGAATCGGTAGTGCTTCTATCCATCTGGTGGCTCTGTCTATGCATAACAGCAGGTACCGGTTATGAGAGGGGTATGACTGCCCAGGCAGGGTAAAGGGCGGAAGGTGGACCAACTATATCTATGTGAACCATCTCAAACCTCGAAGTGGGCATACTAATAGGTAGGACTAGGCATTTAGTGTGGCGAGCTACTTAAGTAGATTGGCAGGAGAGCCATTCACGAGTCCACGAACGTATATCTTTCTCCATATTGGGCCTGAAATACCTTGCTTTCACCAACCGAAGCGATGACTTAATCCCTGGATGTGAAATATTATCAAGTGGCTTGAAAATATCTGATCTGCAGGATGAAGAACAAACGGTCTTGGGTATTTACATAGATGTTACCTCACATCAGAGTTAAGAATCACCAGGAAAGGGAAATACCTTCATTGCAGATCAAGACGACTTCATTTCTTGATCTTGCTCTTGTGCTGCTGCCAAAGAACGGAGATCAAATGAGTCCACCAAGACCCAATTTACATTCCGAGATAGTCACTCAGATACCACATTGTGCTCACCACGTACATAAGCTATGTCATTGACATACTCCAAGATCTCGGTCCAGTTCCGTTGTAATTTGTCCGTTTTTGCATGTATTGGCGAGGAGAAGGCAGAGGCTGGTGGCTTGTGGTCCGTGCATAAAGTCACTTGGTGACCTTCGATTACATACCCGAAGTGAAGCACAGCAAGATACTCAGCCAGGAGTTCTCTTTCATAAGTAAATTACGCTTGCTCTGTTTTACTCAACTTCTCCGGAAAAGAATGCCACTGGCTGGGAGACCCATCCACCATCTGATGGAGTGCAGTACTAACTGCGAATTGGGAGCTGTCAGTCACCAATTGGTACGGAGAGTAATTGGATAATGGGTGGCGTAACTTAACGGAGTTCGCCGTTTCACCTTAGTAGCTTCAAATGCTCTCCGTGCAGTGTCATTCTAGACAAGTTGGCGAGCCTTAGGTTGAAGCCGTGTGATTTTAGTCAGAGGAGCAGATATCGCAGTAAAATTAGGCTTCATACGTCTGTAAAAATACGGACGAAGTTCTTTGAAATCAGTTTGTAGAGGTATCCCCTAGAATAATATTATTTCCCCACATCCTAAGATATTTCTTTAGGAGAGAAAGCGAGCCGTTACTTCCCCCCCCCCTCCGACATCACACTCTTTGAACTTGCCGCCAGGTCTCCGCAAAATTCCCACCGAGGCATGTGAGGGCTACTTCTCCGCCGCCTCAATCTTCCACCACCCCCTCCTCCCTGGTCGGGAGAGGACTTTGTAGGTTCACTGTGAACTGCTTTTATGGCTCCAGCTGCTGGTCGTCCGTCTGGCGCGCTGACCCCTGCATTTAACACTTCCCCGTAAGGAGACGCTCGGTTTGTCACACCCGATAACGAGAGTTAGAGAAGGCCTCTCTGTCTCTCCCTGTTTGGAGAACTCCGGGTATATATGCACCTTCCACAGGATTACAAACAAATTTGGTTAGACGACACTGCCTCGAAAGCAGTTCGGTCCAACGATGCTCTCTCTCCGGAGAAGTGTGAGTGACGGTCGAAAGCCACGGAAGAGCTGGACATCACACCCGTATCTTCGGGTCGGTGAGAAGAGTCTCATAAGGCAACATCAAACTTTCTTAACCGCCTTCGGATCAAGGATCGGAGAAGCGGTCCTGCGAGGTTCTTTTGGTATCCTCTTGAGGGAAAGAACCCCGTTAGATCGCTCAAGCCGAGGGTGGAGAAGTCATCTCCCCCCCCCCTTACTTTCGAAGTTCGACCGGTTTCCTCTTGAGGACAAGAGTCCCGCATCTCGCAAAACACGAGTTCAAGAAAGTAGCTCCAGCCGCTGCTGGTTTGTGGTTACCCGCCTCGAGTAATCAAGGTCACTAAGACCTTCATCTAATTTGCCCCTCTTTAATCTCGAGGTTCAAAGGAAATAAATCACTCAATACCCTTAATCTCCCATTATAACCCTTCAATAACACAAGTTATCTAATTAGTATTCGGAACCTTATTCCATCTTAATGATGTACTCATATATATATATATATATATATATACTCATATTTATTGTTGTGCCTTTTATTTAGTGTGTATTAACTTTTTTTTTCTCGTTGTGTTTGGTACATTCCTTGGTCAAGCAGATGCCGCTATCTAATCAAATCGCACTCTTAGAACAATTACAGTTGTAGCCTTGCATAGCCTACCTTAGATCCCTGTGCGTATACTCCCGTACACTTGCCCATACTTCGACATAGTCGATAAGGGCATTTGGGTGATCTCTGAGACCTTCCTAGCTGAAGGGCTCAGTCCTGCAGTTGAGACATGGTGGCCCAGGCAATCGATTTCTTCCTTCATGAGCTCGCACTTTTCCATAGAAATTTGAAGGTTGCTTTCTGCCAATATTTTGAAAACTTGATCTATATGCTCCACATACTCGTCTATATTTTCCAAAATAATTAAAATATCTTCGACATACACAACAACGAACGCGAAACCTCGAAATAAATTGTTTATGTGGCGTTGGAAGGTGCAACTAGCATTCTTTAGACCAAACCGTAGCCTCAAAAGTTCCCACAGCCCAAAGGAATTGAGAGTGCAGTCTTCTCAATGTTTAGCTGGATTCATTGCAATCTAGTTGTAGGCTCGAACTAAATCCAGGCGAGAAAAAAATTTCTGGTCATGAAAATGGTCTACCATGCTCTGAATTCGTGGCAAGGGATATTTGTTTGGTTATCGCGTTGAAGGATCAAAAGTCACCGACAACTCTATACTCGCCTAGGGTCTTCTTCTCCACCATGTGAATGGGTGAAAACAAATAAGATTTCGACGGCCGTACCACACCTTCTTTCAACAGAGTCTCGAATGTTGCTTTTGTAATTTGTAGTTTCTACAATGGAAGTGCCTTGGGCGGTCGAAAGTTGGTGGCGCACTACCCTTCTTAATGGTGTGATCAACAGAATTAGCCGGTGGTGAACTAAATTGAACAAACTTCGGGTTATATATAGTCTCATATTTGCGGAGAACTTTCATGCAATTAGGTGAGATATGCAAGAGGTCATTAATAATTAACGAGATCACTGGTTCGCTTGACTGCTTCACTTTAAAAACTAGACTAGTCTGATTATAAATTAGGACACCACGAGCACAGTCTACTAAGCGGTTAAAATCAGCAAGAAAATCGGCTCCTAATAATGTCGACGTAATACCTGCTACGAAGAATGTCCATGTAAATGAACGTCGCAGGGTAGGTATGCCTATTTCCAGTTTGACTTCTCCATGCAATTTTGAACCATCCTGTGACTGCTGATTCATTAAAAACAGGAGGTCTGATAGAGATCGCGTTCGCGAGTTCCACTTCTTGGAGTTGAAGAAAATGAGCAGCATGTTGGTGTATTAATGCGTTGCCTAGCAAATCCATTTTGTTGTATGATCACGTTCTTCGTTCTACGAAGAGGTGTCACCAGTTATAGGGTCTGCGTAAGGTATTCTCTCTCTTGTAGTTTCGTAGGCTGGCTTATGAAATCAACGGCTTCCTTATGGGATGAAGAAAAAAAAAAATATATATATATATATATGGATTCTTTATTCCTAGGTATATAGCTGAAATAAGCTTCAAAATGGCGAACAGGAAATATAACTTTTCTGACTATCTTTTACACAAAAGTAGCCCTATATAAATAGTTATTAGATCTACTCGTAACACTAGAAAAATTTAACCAATCAGGATTGATATATGTACATTTAATATTCATTGTTACGTTCATTTTTGGAATAACAGCCTTAGCGTTGACAAATTGACCAATCAGCTTTTAGACATAAGCACTGCAATAATTGTCCAATCAACGCCATGATAGATTTAAAATGTTACTAACGCTCAAACCTTTTGCACATAAACACGGCTGAAATCAATTTTAAGCTCACCGAAAAGTTCACAGTGGGCAAAGGAGGAAAGGTGAGCGTACTCACCTTCAGAAAACACCATCGATTTTTATCTTTTCCCCAGGGGACTTCAAGAACAAAATCTATTTTGTACGGAGCCACGTATAGCCGACCCATACAGGCCGTACTGCCTTCCTTGGGGAGTTTAACCTCCTATTTACAAATGAGAAATTCCACGATGCGGGAAGTTTGTTTTCCCATTTATAAAGCTCAATGGGTGACTCGTTTAAAATTTTCAAACGAATGTTTACTAGGTTCGATCCCCACAGCACTAAATGAGGAGCGTATTTAGACACACATTTCCTGAGCCATAAAAATAGAATTTCATCTCTAAACTATGGAGTTGTTAAAATTGGAATAAGAAAGGCAGCCACATGCCTAAGATTAAAGACTAAAGTCTCAGAGCAAAACCTATATCCTACATGATGGAAACCACCGAGAGCTCATGAAACTTAGAGTTTAGTAGTCTAATTTTAGAATAGAGGATTTTACCTTATTCATTGCGAGAGCGAGGATTGCGGTAGATATCTCTCGGCTATCAAGAAAATTATACGATAATTATGGTAGATAATCTGTAAAAAATGACAACAACAAACAAAGTAAAATGTAAAAAATTACTAGATTTAAAGATGAAAAAATAAAAAACATAACGGAAAATAAGAAGCGGAAGAGAATCTACATCAGGATGCCGTTGTTAGAATAACTACTCACATGCCTTCGACAAAAGACTAGGATATCTCAAGGCCTTGTGACATGAACACTCATAAGCCCACTGAGGAAAAACAGTACTCAGTGGTATCCAAAAGGGTTTTAGGGATGCATTTCCTTCACCCACAAGAAACCCCAACCCCTGCCTGTTGTTCGTCCTTTAAATACAATCATTGGCAAACAGGAGTTTGCTTATCCGCATGGAATACTGTTGACGATTATTTATATGCTAAGATATCTCCCTTTGCACGGTTTACTTAGTAACCTTAGGTAGGAACCCTTGCAAGTGTTACTGCTACGGGTCAGAGCGGGTCTGAGAGCCATGATAGCTACGGAGTGGCTCCATACTTTTCAGAGACACAGAACTCCTGAACTGCCTCTCCATGACCATATGTAGTTTACTGTCCTGTCCAGGATATTAAACTTAATAGTTGAATGTTCACTAAGGAAACTTTTGAGTCTTAAAGTGACCAAGAATTTAATTACCAATACGTAATATGTATTCCAAATTAGCATTTCAAATTATCCTCAAATCAAACAGAGACACATAAAAGATCTATACATGTATAAATACGAAGTAATAAAATGTTACAAATATATAGATGAGGTACCAAATTGAAATTAAAAAAACAACTTTCGAGTAAATTCTACATATTTGAATCTAATAGAATTGCCATAAACAAATTTACTAACATCATTTTGCACTCCTATCAGTAGGAAAAAGAGTTCAAAAACATATTTCACATATATGGATAGGGGTTAAAGGATGAAAGAATATATTTGATATTCCGTTTGCTATATTCTCTCTTCCAGTTTTCTTAATTTGTCTCGAGTTCATCGAATTTTACTCATTATTTAAAAGTATTTCGCGAAGACCCCCCAGTAAAAATTAATTAAAAGGATGCAATTTTATGTGAGGATAAACTAGGATTACTAGAAGTGTATAGATTGATACATTTTCTCTTTTGGGAATGTTTACAAAAATTCTTTGAAAATTCCGTCCTGAGAGGCACTATGCCCGGTCCCGAGGACCTGATGCAGTTGGTAAATTTTGGATCTATGCAAACTGCACCATTTCTCTCGAGTTTTTAGAATTTTAATTATCTTTAAAATGTATTTATTGACGACAACAGAGAAAATCAAAGTCTTTTAGTAAGATGCTCTATTAATACACCCTGTATGCCTATGGGTTTTATGCCAGTTTTTGGTAGTTCCGAAGCAAGAGACTATTCCATAAGTCGTCGGCTATAATCGTTTCCAAAAGTCAGCTATTGAGAAGCGAATCAAACGCCTTTTAAAATTAAGGTAAAAAGTAATTACAGACTAAATACATTCTAACATGGCTCTGAGTAATTTTATAATCGGCCTTTGTCTAAAGGAACTCAGTTCCCATCCGCCTTTTGACATACAGAGAGCCATATTCGTTTGAATTCTTTAAAACAGGGTAAAATTTAACAGCTGACGGTGTCCTATTGGTTTAATGTCAGTTTCTTCCTAGTTAGCGACTTATTTCTCGGTTATATTAATGGAAATGACCTTTCAAAGTTGTGCTTTCGCATTTACAATTTTTAAGTATGGGATACATACCATAGAACATCGCCCCTCTCTATTCCTCCTAAATAACCCACACGTAAATAATTCCAAGAAAGGCCTCTCAGAATGAGAATAATATCAAACTTTGTATATAATTATATATTAATATAATTTCATTTTGGTCTTGTAACGTATGTATTTACATGTGTATATATAAATTTCCTAAATGAGTGTCACATAGCGATCGAAAAAAATAGAGTATAGGACCTCTCAGCAGACACAATTCAAACTATGAGAACATTGTTGATGGATATTTAATAGTAAACAATTTCCCATTACAAATACCCTAAACTAATCGCCACAAATCAGTGAGTGATAGGGAACGTCAAACACTAAGGAGTATTGTATTCAAATAACAAATGTGCTCTGTCACGTGCAATAAGACATTTATATTTAAAATCTAAGTAGAAATCAGCCCACACCTAAAAATCTGAAGCTGAAAAAATCAAATTAACTATCGGAGAATAAAGCAATTAGAATGGATATGCCGAAAACATGAAAATAAGCAAGGAACAAAGAGTAAAACAAATGAATATTAGATTAATCATAAAAGTAAAGGAATGACGTATAGAAAATTAGAATGGGAGTATCTTGGGAGAAAGATACCAAGCGTAGTTTTATATTTAAATTAAACCCGAATATCAATAATGTTTACGCATTTTCAATAAATCTAGGTGTAAAGTTTTATCATCAGAGATAAATAATGAAATTTATTTCTTACTTCAATTTGTCATTCCACTTTACAATAAATCGTTGACACAAACGACAAGAACCAGGCATTTCTTTCCTACCTATGAGATATCAAAATGTCAGCCCGGACGCGAGATATAGCAGCAATCTGGACATGCTATAAATCTTTTCGCTTAAGTCCCAATATTCTCCATACTAATTTTCATATTCTTAAGCAAATTATTTGTATCCACCAAAATTTTCTGCTAATTAAGGCTCAAGTCTTTGACAACACTTCCGCCAATGAACTTGTTTCATCTTCGTTGTCTTCATTTGCCTGTCCCATATATAAAGGTGTCCATTTATAGGGTTTTTTGGTCTCTTATCTGCTGTTTCTTCAAACCAGGCGCCCAGACAATTTCTTCTCTGTCTCTTTGCTCCTTTCAAAACCTCTTTTGGTGTTATTATTCTCTAATATGTATATTTGCAGGTTTTTAATAAAACAGCGTGTTGCGTATATTGTAATTAAATATTAAACACTTAGAAACACGACAGTATATTTGGGGTACTAATCATAAATCAGAACATATAACTTTTACTATAACTTCATTTAACTATGAATTATTGCTATATGTAAACTTCTGCTCAGTGTGGGTCTTGAGAACAAAGGGGAAATTGAAAGACAAAATATTGCATTCATCAGCGAAAGATATCTGAGATGAACTTAGAATTTTATTAGTTTATTAAGACAATATTGGTTCGATCGCTCATTTAATTCACCAAAATATATAACGTAAGTATGATATTTGTGTTTTTACTGAAAAACAATACGGAATCAAACATTGAGGTATATTATATTAAAATGTAGTTTCTATAGATCCAATTTCAGGTTTGATATAATTTATTATATATCCTAACGTTTGTTTTGTCAACGTTTCCAAGTGGTTAATTTTTTGCCACGCCAAGTTATCTCTATCATAATGCGTTCATGGGTTCTGTGCTATTTTAAGTATTAGTCTTTTTTTACAGGAACCAAGTTTCTGCTCAATAGGTGATAGCTAGAATTATGCATTAGTTGTATACTTTTAATTTTCAGGCACATGGACATTTTGATTTGGAAGATTTGCGGCCTTTTCTAAGGATTCATACCAGACAAAACATTATTCACGTGGCCTGTAGTTATCATGAAATGAGAAAAATCGGGCGATTATTACCTGGAAGGTCTTTGCCGAGATTCATTGATACCGCATAGGTGGTAGATCGCGGTGTCTGTTTCATATGCTGTGTGTAAAAGCCTAAGTTACTAAATAGAAAAACGCAGCGATTGCATTTTGGTGGAGCATAAGTGAAGGATATATCGGAATTTCTAAATGGTTCTAGAAGTACGTTTTATGATTCTACCAGCAAGGCCCGAAAATCTCTCTCTCTCTCGTAAATTACCGCAAAAGTAGCAGAAAGACGATAATGACGCATTGGGACCTCCGAACTATTTCACGGCTTGTGGCTAAAAATCACTTGGCTTTTAAAAGAAAATGCTTCGAGACGTCAGCACCGGTTCTTCGGCACTCATAACCTAAAGAATAATCAGCCAAGAAATTCATAGAGGAATCATATGAAGGATAGTATTACGCAAGAGATCTTCGACTACTTCTGCCAAAAATGTTACCTGGCTTCAGTGGACGAGAAGACTAAAACAAGTTGATTATGGATGAAGGACTGGAAACGTGTGACCCGGACAGAATAATCACGGCGTCTTGTTTGTCGGAGGACTTATGAGGCTTTCATGAAAGACTGCGCGCATGGTGCGGTTTAAGCTGAAGAAGGTTCTTTGATGTAGTGGAGATCCTTTTATTATTCAAATATGAGTTCGATGGTTATGGTGGAAAAGAATTTGGACCATTATGCTTAAGAGAAGAGCTTGCCGTTTAAACTTCATTTTAACGCAGCACGTAACATTCCAATCTCTGACTTAAGAAAGAAAAAACCCATTCGCTTGTGTAGACCTTATTGAATAGCATGATTAAAATTCGGAAGCAACCAAACATCTGGATTGGACGCAAAATCACCGAAATTGAACCCCATCAAAATTCTATGTGCCTACCTCGAACAAAGGTCAAATATCAGGGACAAAATCCACGCAATCTGGCCGAATTGAATTAGTTTATGCAAGCGTTGTTAAACATTGATGTCTCTTACTGCCAGATTACCCAGTCCAGACCAGGTGTTTGTGATAAATTTGTTGATTTTCCTACCAGAAAAAATTAATATCTCAACCAAAAATAATAAATATATTTTCTTAATGCCAAAAATTAGCAAATATTTTAGGGTGATAGATAGCAGTTTTCTCAAAATAGCCTCTCTCATCCTCAACCGCAGCCTCAAGAAGGCTCCACCACCTCCTTAATCTTTGCCACTAGGTCCGTCTTGTCGTTGCGAAGAGAGCCGTTTGTCTCTTTCTCAACCGCGGCACAGAGGAACCAATTTCTGAAATTAAAGAAGCGGCAATAGGAGGCCAGAAATTTAAAGTCTTAGAAATTTTCCGCCAAATAATTCTGACTCTTTCCTGAGGTATATATAGCCTTCCAGCAGGAATCCACTCTAGCTAGTGTTTTCCTACAGTCTCAAGGAGCTCCATATAACTATTTCAATTTAACCTAAGACCTTGCTCAAGGATGTGGAGTTGCATACTATTAGCCATACAGAAGAAACACTCAAAGACTATCATAATTTGTGAGAACTTGGTCCTCATGATACGTAGAATGTGGCATGAATTGTAGACAAGTTATATGCTGTTCTGGATGTTGTCCACTGGTCCTATCAGAAGATAATTTCTTCTGAGAAATAACAGATCGTCCCTTACTCAATTCGATACATCAGCCTGTCCAGAGCTTCTTTTACTTTTTTAACTTCGTTAAGTTGTTCTCCTTGAAATTAGCTGTCAAACTGTCAATTTCTTCTCTTTTACGAGTGATTGCCAAGGTCCTTACTCAGGGCCAGCTTCATGGTAGCAATTCCAACAGCCACCTCTCTCGAAAGCCTGGATTCCTATGCTAGGATTTTCCACTACCTTGTCCTGCAGTTTTAGAGTGAATTCCGGCACGCGCACGCATTCAGAATGTTAATTGTGTCCTTTCTGTTGGTTATCGCTTCGTATTTTCCATTTTTATTTTCATTCACGTCTTTCAGCTTTAATAATATCCACAGAACACTAAACAGAAGTCATGATGTCGATTAGTTTAGGGCCATACTCTAAAATGAAATTGCTAACCAAGTTGAACATTCACTAACCTAAAATGATTTTAATAATGATATGGTTAACTCCCGTCAAAAATGGCCTAATCGTTAGTAGGGAATCCTTTATCGGCTCTCTTTGTAATCGTTTCCTTCCTAAATATTCTATGGTATGGCTATGTTGATGTGGTCATAGCAATGTTGCTCTCAAATCAGCTCGTCTCTTTTGTTATTTCCTTAATCAATCTTTATAACCTACATTACACCATGAATTTCAAAGTTGAATGAGAAGATAATAATTTTTTACCTTTTTTTGGACGTCAAAATAGTAAGAGTTAATGACCTATCATTCTTTACCGGATAACCACCAATTCAATTTGTTATATACACTTTTATTCACGTCATGATGTTAAGATAAAAAAAGCAGCCATTGCAATGGCTATGTTTTTGAGAGCTTTGAGAATCTGCAATAAGTGTTTTTTCTCCAATAAAATTACATTCACTACCTGTATATTTATAGGACTCAAATAACCTATCCATATCTTTAACGAAAGTTTATCCAAAGCCAGATCAATCTTGTTTGGGCCCAAAAAAAGCTATGGCGATGTTAATGACATTGTTTATCTCATCCATTTTTTTTTACTAAAAAAGGAATAAATAGTATCCTTTTCCACAACCGTACCACCATTAGCTACACTTCGACCATTAAAAAATCGTCCCAAAAAACTAAACCGGCAGAAGAAACTAAAAAGCAGGTGTCTATTTAATCCCTTGTAAAGGCATTTACTTCCCTTTTTTAGTCGTGTGCGAGCCTAGTCGCGGAAGCTCTATATCTCACTATGTCGGTCGGTTGGTCCCCGTTTAGCTTTTTATTTTGTTTCGGCAATAACATCGTAACTATTTGGCCAATTCCAACAAAATTTGAAATCCTTATGTTCTTTTACCATGTCCTTTGAATGGCATTATTGCCAAAGTCCTACCAATATTAGCCTGGAAATTATTTGAGAATAACTGCATAACTACGAGCCGGATTCTAACTAATTTTCAAATCCTTATGTTGTTTTACATTCTCTTTCGAATGATATAATTGAAAAGGTCCTTCCAAGGTTCGTCTGGGAATTGTTTTGGGAGCAATAACATCATAACTCTTCAGCCGATCGTAAATATTTTTAAATCTTTATGTTGTTTTACATTCTCTTTCGAATAATATAATTGACAAGGTCCTAGCAAAAGGAGCCCTAGAATTATTGAAATTTTTGAAAGTCGTAAGGTCATGAATCAGAACAAGTAAGAGCACGTAACCTTTGTTTAGCAGACCTTGTTTACATAGGTAAGTGAGACTGGAAGGAGTCTAGAAAAAAGGATTTATGTGCACAGATTCGATATCAGGTGTGCAAGTTCGGCTTCTAGTATTTTCACACGTACAAAAAATTTTAAACATCTAGTAGACTTGTCCCACACGAAAATAGTTGATTCGTATAAGCCTTCTCGCCAAAGAAAAGTAGTTTAATACAAACTAATTGGGGAAATTCTGAATTTGATCTTCTCTGATGGTCAATTAAAATTTAACCCTTATACCAAGAAATAATCCTCAAATTTACATCCCCTGATTAGTAATTTTAATCTGATTTCTTATTTTAACTATATATGTATGTAGGTTATGTTTGGGGCAACTCTATGCATACTGTCTATTTTCTGTACACAACTAAAGTTAGCATCATAAACTCTATCTTAAGACTACTCTCGTGAATAAATATTGCGCTGCTCCTACACACCGATTTTTCCACACACTTGATCCGTTTTGGAACTAAAAAAAATATTTCATAGAAATATATATATATATATATATATATATATATATATATATCGATGAGGATTGCTTCTAGAAAGCCTAAATTTAATGTTCAACAGAAATCCCAAGGCGAGGAAAATGGCTGGTATCATCCTTTTTATTTACCGGCGACGTTTCGACCACAATACGGTCATCTTCTTAGGCCTTGCCAAACGAGCGTGTTACGTGCTCCAGCCGACTCCAAAGCACCAACACGTAACACGCTCGTTTGGCAAGGCCTAAGAAGATGACCGTATTGTGGTCGAAACGTCGCCGGTAAATAAAAAGGATGATACCAGCCATTTTCCTCGCCTTGGGATTTCTGTTGAACATTATATATATATATATATATATATATATATATATATATATATATATATATATATATATATATATATATATATATCCATATGGAGCTTAGCCGTGAAGCCTGCATTTATTATTGAGGATAAATCCCAGAGCCACCAGAAACGGATGCAGCATCTTTAATTTTTCACCTCTCGAAAACTACAAGTTTTCATTTTCAGGCTAGAATAGGTTTACAAACTTAATACAGCAAAGTTAACGATGGATATATAGTGAGTTATGATGTTGAATCTTTATTTACTAACATTCCCCTAAACTATACAATCAACATAATATTAAATAAGGTATTCCATTTCCAAAATACTTTTCAGGGATTTTCACGAAGCCAATTAAAAAGTTCGCTGATATAACGTCTTTCTGAATCTTGGTTTACGTTTAATAATAAAGTTTACTGCAATGGGTTATCCAATGGGACCACTTAAAGCTGACTTTTTTATGACACATTTCGAAGATCAAATGTTTTCTACTAATTTAGATTACAAACCCTCCTTCTACCGCCGTTTTTTTATGATTCCTTGGCAATTTTTAATAATCCTGCACATAGCCAACTTTTCCTGAATATTTTTAACACTTTACACGCCAACATCAAATTCACGATGGAAGTAAATTCAAATGATAAGATGCCCTTTCTTGACCTTTTAATCACCAACGAAAAATTCAAACAACTATTTACGGAAAAAAACATTCACAGGACTAGGTTTGAACTACTTTAGTTTTTGTCATTTCGGATATAAAATATCCACAGTAAAAACTTTAATAGATAGAAGTTTCTCGCTATCATCCACTTACCAATCAATCCATAATGAATTTATTTTTCTTAGGAAGTATTTTATAAAAAACTTATTTCCTTCTGATCGATATAAAAGAGTTTTGAAAAAACTATTTAATAATCTCGTTGACCCCCAGAAAACCCTGCATTGAAGTTCCTAAAATTCCCATATATTTACTAATTTAAGAGATGTATTTTTTAAACGATAATATAAAAAGAGAAATCCTATACATTTTTAAAAGATATTTTTCCTAAATCAACCCACAAATAGTTTTTAGAAACAAACTATGGATAGGAAGTTTCCTTAGCAGTAAAGATCCTATCTCTTTGGAGTTCCGCAGTGATAATGTTTATTTATTTAAATGTCCCAGTTGTACTGGAGCCTCTTACATTGGAAGCACTGTCAGGTCTCTTGGAGCTAGGTTCTCTGCTCATTCGGTTATTAGTTGGCGCACAAACAAATACTTAAGTAAAAAATAACAGTCTTCTATTAAGGAACACAACATAAGCTGTAAAATTGACATTTCTATTGATAATTTTCAAGTATTAGCCTTTAACAACAACCAAGATTGCCTAAGAACCCTCGAATCTGTATATATGAAACACTACAAACCTAAACTCAATGAAGATTTAAGTGCAATATCTTTATTAACTAACTAATTTTAACTATAGTTTGTTAGTTGGTTTGTTTTATTGTTTTTTTAAACAAACCATGCGTTACTCTAACCTCTAAATATTAGCCCCTTGTTAAACCCACCATTTACTCTCTAGGATAGATCCACTTTAGTAAGTACCCAAATTTACCGTTTTTATATTAAATGTCTTTTAACTCACAGTGTTTCCATAATTAAAAACAAAGTTTAAATTTATAATCTTTAACTAATGCTTGGTCAATTTTTCTTATAGTTTTTAATTAATTTCTGCAATAAAATTTTAATTTATTAACTAATTTTTTGAGACAGTTTTAAAGTAAATTAACTGTTGCCAAGTCACTTGTAGTACATTTTACTGATATTTTATAATTGGTCACCTTTTAAAATAATGTATTGTTGGCTTTTTCAAGTTTTTTCTTATGTATTAATAATTTTTTAATCAGTTTTAAAGCTCATCTAACTTTTGCCAAGTCCTATTTAAAATTTTACTTTATTGTTTCACCCGAATCTTTGAAAAAAGAGGGGGATAGGATATATAATATAGGTTTAAATTTGTGTTACCGTTTCTACGTAGTTAAAATTTGTTATAATTCTGCTAAGCGTTCATTTTATCAACCTAATCGTAACATCCATAAATTTCATGCCAAAAATGTATTAGTTTTACTTTTCAACCAAAGTTTCATTAAATTACCTCATTTATTAAAACCTTTTAACATAAATGTTATTTTTACATAAATATGAAAACACTATCCATCGCCTTCTCGTAAAAAAATCACCCCCTAAACCAGGTATTGTATATTCTATTGGTTGCAATAATTGTGAAAAATACTATTATGGACAGAGAGGTAAAGAATTGAATGTTAGATTTAAACAGCACCAAACTAATGTTCGTGATTTTTTGTCAACAATCTGCATTATTTTTAAATATCTATAGTCAGGAGTTTACTATTAATTGGAATAGTGCTAAACCTATTATTAAATTTACAAACTACATTTCAAGGAAAATTTTGGAGTGTATCTCTATTAATACTTTCCCAATTTTAATATTAGTCCTGGATTGTTTAGCCTAGATCCTATCATATCTAATTATATTTAAACACAAATTAAAGTGTTTAAAGAATTTGAACCACTTAGTTAGGGTTTTGCTGTCAGTAGCCGTTTTAACCTCCCACTTCTTACTATTTAAGACATTGTCTGTCCTGACCTACGTTATTCAATGAAGAGGTCTTTTAGAATAGAGACCAAAGCGCTCGGAATCGTTTTTCCCTTTTCCCTGTGAGTATTATTTATCATATATATATATTTATATATATATATATATATATATATATATATATATATATATATATATATATATATATATATATATATATATATATATATATATATATATTATATATATATATATATATATATATTTATATATATATATATATATATATATATATATATATATATATATATATATATATATATATATATATATATATATATATATATATTGATTATTGTTCGGTTACTCATAATGTTTTCAAAATGCATAAGTAATTATATTTGATTCCTGTTTTGCCGGCATCTTTTAAAATTATATTGACGTTCAACATCTACCGCAATCGAGGTTGGCTGCTCTCATATCCTTTTCGAAAGTGTAGGTAAGGTAGTTCACGATGCAATATTATAATATGTTGTGTGTAGCACATCTTCGATAAAACATGCCTATAATTTTGGGGTTTGTTCATGTAGAGTTGAGGTTACCTGTTCAAAATCGGTAACATCGTGCAGGATACTTGACTGTGGTCTTCTACAACACAGGTGTTTTTTTTTATGCTGAGTCTTGCTTACGCCATATAGGAAGATGACTGAGTATTGGTGTATCTGTCTAACTAAGGTCATATACAGTTTTTGCTTTTTGTTGCACTTTTGCAGTTTCAGTTTAAAATGTGGCATATTTTATTCTTTTGCTCCGTCAATTCAAAGTTTTTGAATATATAAAATATAAACATAAATTATTATAACTACTACCGGGAAGTAATTCTCTTGCATATAAATATGTGGAGTATTACCTATATTTTAGATATTTTTTTAAATGTTCAAGCTCGTAGCACAGACTAAATGTATAGTCTTAGAGCAAATTTTATTAACATAATTTTTTCTGAAGAATTGGCACTTTTTTTGCACTATCATAGATATATAGTATGTCCGAAAATAACCAATTAATTAATTGGAATTCATCAAAATTTATTTTTCGCTCAAATAACTTAATTAAAAGAAACCTTGTTGAATGTTCATGTATAAGCCAATATAATAACTTTAAAATTTCCCCTTGTTTTTTAAAATTGATGTTGTAATGAAAAACCTCATTCATAAAGAAATTAGCTTTAACTTATGTTCCTAAATTTTGGGGGGCCAATTTTCATTTTTATTGAAACTCGATTTTAATTTACTTCTCGTTTCTCTCCTAATCTTCCTCTTTAGACTTTCCCTTTTGGCTCTGTTATTTGCACTTTCTTGCCTCTGGGTTAACCTTGATACCTGTAATAGCTAAATCTTAATGTGAATTTACTCATCCCTCTCCTATTTCGTCATTAGGAATTTCTTGTCTTAGAGTCGGTCGATAATCTTTCACTAGCGTATATATACCTGTGATAGAACGGGTTGGGGCCACGTAATTTCAACCACTATAACATGTTATATAAAACCACGATGCTCCCCACGTGCATCTTCGCTTTGAAGCTGGGCGCCTTATCGCAGCCACCTGAGTCAATGTTTAAACAAGGAGGTTTATCTTCTCCCCGTTCGCCCTATGCACCGACCTCACCAGATTGAGTTAGGTTTGTAGGCAGATAAGGCCATTGTTCTCAGGCTCAACTGTGCATTCCCTCGAAGCTCCCACTCCATTGTCACCCACTCCAAGGAGATGTCCCGGCTATTTATATAGAAACTTAACCACTAAGATTGAGATTGGAAATCAAGATTTTCGTCGCGAAACATCACTACGACCCTCTCTCACCTTATGCGCCAAGGGATCTCGACCTAGAGATTAACGATCACTTGTCCAGAAGAAGGACAATATCCCTTGAGTGCCAAGGTACGAGCCTTCATGACGCCAAGTCCACAAGGCCTTCCCTGTTGTTCAGAAAGAGAACAACGTTAGAACAGCCATTGCTCGTTCAAGCCCGTTGACAAGAAACGGTTCTCACCACCCCCCACCCTGTTGTTCAGAAGAAAACAATGTAGAACAGCCATTGTTCGCTTGAGCCCGTTTGCCAAGAAACGGTTCTCACCCTTCCCACTTGTTGTTCTGAAGAAAACAACCTTAGAACAGCCATTGTTCTCAAGCCCGTAGAAAAGAGACGGTTCTCACCCCCCTTCCCTGTTGTTCAAAAGAGAACAACGTAGAACGTCCATTGTTCTTCAAGCCATTCGTCAAGAAACGGTTCTGATTCCCAAGAAGCCACGTCCGGATCATTTATTTTCCCCCTTCGGCTAGAACTCGCTAGCGGACCGAAAATTCCTTCACGTCGCCATCCTCTGCATAACAGGTATAATTACGTAAGCCGAACATTACCTTTGAGTATTTAACCCTTTTGTCAACTCTATCCTGTGCTTTAAATGGTTTAGCGAACCATCCCCTCCCCGTTAACCTTATATTTGTTTTACCTTTTTAAATCTTTTAATCCTCAGGTTAGCTCGATTCCCCACGACCCTTTCCATTCTCTATTTATGTCAATATTTTCCGTTTTGTGTGTTGTTGTTAGTTATTATTAATAAAACACTATTTTATTAATGATAGCAATATTATTATCCTTGATCTCAGTTTCACTTCTTAAGCATATCGAAGAAACATAATATCGGCCAGCCTAGACATCCACGCACTCTAAATATAATTAATTAAGTTCCCTCAACGAATAGTTATATATGGTATATCGTCGAAAGTCCATTCTACGACATATATATATATATATATATATATATATATATATATATATATATATATATATATATATATACTATTTAAATATGGTGTCAGGTGTGGGGTTCAACGCTATATCTTTGCAAACACTGGTCTCAGTCGAGTAAAGCATAGTGTTATTAGTTATAATAATAGAGTATAATAGTTCCTTTTTGTTTAAACGATAGCTATCCCCTTTTTTGAAACTTAAGAAGCTGGAGTAGCTCAAAGAACTGTCATAATAATTTGTTTGTGTTTTTTTTTGGTGATTTTAGTCAGTGGTTATTTTGATCGAGAAACCAAGTACGAATAGGTCAGTATTCTTTTTTAGGTAGGCTAATTCTCTAGAAAGCATAATTCTTGTTGCAAGGACTTAGAGTTGGTTGACTATTGCGCCCCCAAGTGCAAAGATGAGTCAGTTTAAAATCTTTAAAGCGCAAGGAGAGTCTTTGGGACTTTCCAGGAAAAGAACTAATTAAGTACGTTCAAGAGGAGCAAAGAATAAAAAAAGAAAGAGAAGAAAAAGAAAGAGAAAGAGTAATCCAACGAGAAGAGAAAGAAAGAGAAAAAGAAATCCAACGATAAGAAGGAGAAAGAGAGGAACGGGGAAGACAAGCTGAGCTTTACCATCAGATTGAATTAGCTCGTGTTGAAGCAGAAATACAGTCATCCAGTTTACGTTCTGACCCCCCCCCCCCAATCTCTTACTGAAGCTCCAAAATTTCAACGATAGAGAGGATTTCGGAGCATTTTTAGCCCACTTCGAAAAGATCCTTGAAATCATTAACATGGATCTGGAGGCTGAAGGTGTAGTCAGATTACTTCCCTTGTTAAATTGTAAATTGCGCGAAATTTTTATACCTTTACCATCTGAGTGTACAATTAACTACAGCAGCTTAAAAGCTAAGTTATTGGCCGCTCATAATATGACTCCTGATTTCTACCGCCACGAATTTCGAGGAGGTCGTATTAAACCCGGACAGACGTTCCGTCAATTCGGATAGATTCTTCAGAGGAATTTTGAATTTTGGTTGATCCTAACTACGAGTCCTTAACAGACTTTGTGTTACGGGATCAATTTTTTGAGGCTCTCCCGACGAAGATCCGCACGTTCGTCAAGGATCGTCGGTGCCAGACCTTTAAAGAATGTACCGAAGAAGCGGATGTCTATGCCGCAAGCCATAATTTATACCTAAAGGAGAATCGAACTTTTCACCAATCCCCCTACAAGGAAAGAAGGAAGGATTCGCGCCCCTTGACAGGAAAGTCGACGAAGTTTCCGAGCCCCGTGAAACCCCAAAACTTCTCACCCTAAAACCAACAACGGGACTCCAAACCTCCCGTAAAGATTTCTCCTCCATCTCTCTTCCCGAAGCGAGTATAATTTGCTTCACCTGTGGTGTAGAAAACCACATAAGCTGGAATTGCCCCCAAAATTCTAGGCTTAAAAGCGGACCAGCCCACCAAGTTCACCAGATTAATAATACCCTGGCTCTCCCGGTGGTGCAGACCCAAGCAGCAACTTCTCTTCTCCGTCAGGCCATCAGGTAAATTTTATTTGTGATAAAAGTTCATCGGGAACTTTGAAATTTGAGGAGGGCAGCGTGAACGGCTGACGAGTATCGACTCTCGTCAGGGACACAGGATGTACGTGTTTCATTCTGTCCGACAAACTCCTCCTCCCAGTGGACCCTAACCACGAAAAATTTGTGGTGGTACATGACTACCTTGGGCGGGCGAACCAATTCCCAGTCGTTAGATGTTACCTGCAGTGTCAATATTATGATGGCTGGGCTGAAGTCATTTCAGCACCCATACAATTCTGTTCCGTACTTATAGAACAGAACCCCCAAGAAAGTTCTGACCCTGTGTCTCAGGCCGCCATTCCTCGAGGTCGAGCTAAGAAAGAAGCCCAGGAGCCCGTCCCCATCAGAACCCCGATACCGTCCTATTTCTAAGAGAACCTTAACCGGGACTTTAGAACGGCACAAAAGGAGTGTGAATTACTATCACCCTTAGGTGATAAGGCCTAAGACAAGGATACGGAGACTGTCCATAAACCCAAAGAAAAAAAGTACCCGCAACGCGCCCATGGAGATACGTTCGTAGCACTGGACGAAACATCGGCACTTGAAGAAGATTACCCGCTGAGTCCCTTAATGTAATACAGACAGTGTGCATCCAACCTGATGCCGATTACCCTCCTCCTTCCCTACCAGGCTAGTCTTTTGAACCCTCTGACCTGGATATTGACGCGTAGCTGACACCACATCAAAAGAGTCAGCTACAAGAACTATTTGAATGGAGTCACCATTTAACCACCCTATCAGCTCTTTTCGAGCGACTGCGCGAAAATGGCCTCACCATTCGCCCCACCAAATGCCATTTTGCCCACGAAACCATAAAATACTTGGGGTTCATAATAGGACAAAGCAAATTAGGTCCCCAAGAAGGGGGGGGACAAGATTAAGGCAATCTCCGACATACCCCTCCCGAATACTAAGAAGCAATTAAGATAGTTCCTAGGATCGGCTTCTTACTATCGGCGACTTGTTCCGAACTTCGCTGCAATTCTGGCACCCCTCATCTCGATTCTAAAAAAGAATTTTCCCGATCATTTACGTTGGAATAATGTCGCTGTTTCCCATTTTAATCAGCTCAAGAGTAAGCTCATTTCTGCCCCCATTTCAAAGTTGCCCCAACCTGGAAAAATCCTTTGGGATTAAGACCGACGCGTCCAACGAGGCCATTGGAGGTGTACTCCTTCAATACGAGGATGACGGAACGAGTCAACCAGTTGCATATGCTAGTCGCCAATTATTACCACGTGAAAAGAGATATGCCACTATAGAAAAGGAAGCTCTATCAATTATCTGGGTTATAGACAAATTAAAAAAATTTAATTGATAGGAAAAGAATTCCAGATAGGAACCGACCACCGTCCGTTAGCCTATATTAGGAATGTGCGACACTCTAACGGCCAAATCATGCGCTGGAGTGTACTCTTGCAAGATTATCAATTTAAAATAAATTATATAAAAAGGTTCCGATAACCAGCTCACTGACGCACTCAGTAGGAATGAGTTACCGAAGTGCGTAGAGTAATTGTATTCGTATGAGTAGGATCTCCCTGTATGTATATACCGTCTTGTACGACTCTAAATAAATTCTCTTGTAATATAATTAGTTAATGTATATGTCTGAATTTTGTAACGCTCAATGCCTATTTTTTGTGTATGTATATATATTTGTACGCATTAAATTACGTATAAATTATTTTGTCCCATATATACTAATTTTATATCATTTTATTGTTCCATGCCCCTTTTTTTTATTAAGTTTGTATTAAAGGTTATTTTCCCCTATAATCAAAAGATCAAAATAATCATATGTATTGAGGTAATACTAGTTAGGTACAGGAAGGTACGGTTGGTACAAGAAAACAAGTTCCCCACAGCGGAGCTCTATCGTTTTCCCTTCTCTTTTTTTTCGAAGTGACAACTTCCCCCCGGAATGGAGGGGTGTGATAGAACGGGTTAAGGCCGCGCAATTTCAACCACTATCACATGTTATTTAAAACCACGATGCTCCCCACGTGCATCTTCGCTTTGAAGCTTGGCGCCTTATCGAAGCCACCTGAGTCAATGTTTAAACAAGGAGGTTTATCTTCCTCCCGTTCGCTCCATGCACTGACCCGCTAGATTGAGTTAGGCTTATGGGCAGATAAGGCCATTGTTCTCAGGCTCGGCTGTGCATTCCCTCGAAGCTCCAACTCCATTGTCCCCCACGCCAAGGAGAGTAAATCACTAAGATTCAGATTAGAGATCCAGATTTTCGTCGCGAAACATCACTACGACCCTCTTTCACCTTGTGCGCCAAGGGACCTCGACCTCGAGATTCACCATCACTTGTCCAGAAGAAGGACAATATCCCTTGAGTGCAAAGGTTCGAGCCTTCATGACGCCAAGTCCACAAGGCTTTCCCTGTTGTTCAGAAAGAGAACAATGTTAGAACAGCCATTGTTCGTTTGGACCCGTTGACGAGAAACGGTTCTCACCCCCCTGCCCCACTGTTGTTCAGAAGAGAACAACGTAGAACAGCCATTGTTCGTTTGAGCCCGTTCGCCAAGAAACGGTTCTAACCCTTCACCTGTTGTTCAGAAAAGAACAACGTTAGAACAGCTATTGTTCGTTCGAGCCCGTTGACAAGAAACGGTTCTCACCCCCCAACCCCCCTGTTGTTCGGAAGAGAACAACGTAGAACAGCCATTGTTCGTTTGAGCCCGTTCGCCAAGAAACGGTTCTCACCCTTCCTCCTTGTTGTTCTAAAGAGAACAACCTTAGAACAGCCATTGTTATCGAGCCCGTAGACAAGAGACGGTTCTTACCCCCCCCCCCCTCCTGTTGTTTTAGAAGAGAACAACGTAGAACAGCCATTGTTCTTCAAGCCGTTCGTCAAGAAACGGTTCTGATTCCCAAGACGCCACGTCAGGTTAATTTAATCCCTCCCCTTTGGCTGGAACTCGCCAGCGGACCGAAAATTCCTTCTGGTCGCCTTCCTCTGCACAACAAGTATAATTACGTAAGCCGAACGTTACCTTTGAGTATTAAACCCTTTTGTCAACTTTATCCTGTGCTTCAAATGGTTTAGCGAACCATCCCCTCCCCGTTAACCTTATATTTGTTTTACCTTTTTAAATCTTTTAATCCTCGGATTAGCTCGATTCCCCACGATCCTTTCCATTCTCTGTTTATGTCAATATTTTCCGTTTTGTGTGTTGTTGTTAGTTATTATTAATAAAACTCTATTTTATTAATGATATCAATATTATTATCCTTGAGCTCAGTTTTACTTCTTAAGCATATCGAAGAAACATAATATCGGCCAGCCTAGACATCCATGCACTCTAAAGATAATTAAGTAAGTTCCCTCAACGAAAGTTATATATGGTATATCCTCGAGAGTGTATTCTAAGACAATACCCTTATTATATTATTTTCTCTTGTAGTTATCCTTGAGAATGAACTGAATAAAGATTCGAAAGTACTTCAAAGCACATTTTTCCTTTTTCCTGAGCAACATTGCATTCATTTTGAACCTCACGTGCTACTTTGTGAGTTATTTATTTTATATATATATATATATATATATATATATATTTATATATATATATATATATATATATATATATATATATACCTACATACATACAAACAGATTTTCGAAAATATATATATATAGTTAATCCAATTGCACCGAAATTTCTGCCTTTCTTCTGCATACTATGGTTATGTCATTGAATTCATAAACATCTTGCAGATTTAGTTACTCCTCTCATCGTTGTTTAGGTTGTTGATCTCTCTTCCTTCCACTTGCGAAATAACCACTGGTGAGCAATTGCATGATGTCGTATGCTTATTGTGTTTTCGGCTTAGTCGCAGTTAGGGGGAGGATTTTTCTATAGTATAGAGCCAATTTGCATTCAAGGTAAAGGTCTGCCTTTCCAAATCGTTATGTAATGTAGGGCACTGCCTGAAGCGGAATTTTTTATGTAAACATACATCATTAGGGTTACTATCTTTTTCTTCAGTCCTAGTGCCCACACCTTATTGAATGCAGAGAGTACACCTCTCATTACGACGTTTACTTTGCTTTTTCTGGCTTGTTCAGTGGTAATACGTCTCATATTCAAGACCAGCGCATTTTACGTGCTAAAGTATAAAGGGCATCATACTTATAGTAATTAATTAACCTATCATTTACGAGCTTATCCAGCCGCTTGCCAATCAACACTAAAAAGTAAATGGGGTCGTAGCTATAAAATTGTTGTTTGGGCTTCCCAAGTTTTAAGAGAAAGAAAACCTTATTCCTTTGAAATTTGTCCGTAAAATACTCTATCTTTAGGCAGGCGTTGAAGAGATGCAGTATTGCCTCATTGATATTAACAGGGTCGTTTATTAGATGCAATTTGGTGATACCACAAATATTTGGGCCTCTATGTTTGAAGCTTTCAGGGTTGCCTAAAAGATATCGTGTGTAAACGGCGCTTCTTTATACTTAGCCTCTATCCTGAATTTACTCTACAAATTTTATGCAAAATGGCGTTTGTCGAGGAATAGGTCACTTTCCCAGACAGGACATCTATATATCGATATATGTAACTATTGGTTACGAGGGAAGAGATAAAAGCCACGCGAATATGTATATATACAATTACATACACATATATCCTCTAATGTTCGTACGCGTCCTTCACTCTGTACAAGTACGTTCACTTTGTAAAAGTAATCCGTTGATTACGAGGTATAAGAGTGCTATTTTAATACAGGGGCTGATAGCGTTTGATGAGTTTACCAAGTTGCAGTTTAAGGACATATTTAAACAGTGAAAACCAAAGATATAATTTTAATAAGTCACTAGTTAACATATACGGGAAATATAGAAATTTAAATAAGGATAATATTGACAGACTATGAAAAATTGGCAATCCGGTAACGATTATTACTTGTTAATTAGCAGATAATGGGATACTATAATTCAATTGTACAGAAGGAATATTTAAAAATCGGAAAACGGGTCAATTAACGGAAGATGCAAACAAAGGTTGTTTTACCCTAAAGAGAGTCACCTCTAGGAAGGAAAATTCTTTAGCGAGTCGGCGCGGGGGAATAGAGATAGAAAATGGTCATGATTCTCGGCTGAATATCATAATCGTGACGAGAATGAAGGGAAGGGGGTACCACAAGACGAGTTTACGATCCTCCTTAAAGACGGATGATGGCACCTCTGCTCCAGAGAATTGCAACCTGCAAAAATAGAGACTCTGATGCGGCTCGGCGCGAAATCTCACACGGGGAACTGGAGATCCTTGAGAGGGGGGCTCCAGTTGAGACGAATGTAATCTCGGTCAGTCCTTCGGGGATGAAGCGATGATTCGAGGCTTACTCTGAACAGAATAACCCTTCAGAAAAGAAATGGATCGGCCTGGTGATGCCCAACCTCAATGGTATCCGCGAATACCAGGTGACGAGATCTCAAACTCAATCTGCCGATCCTTGAAAAACCCAGGTTATTTAGATGACGGCCATTTTTATGATGCTCGATTACTGGAAGGCAGAGACGTCTATGAGAAAGCTTCTGGCGCCTACAGGGATTAGCCTTTGTCGCCCAACACCGGTCTTAATCGTCTCCAACGATATGGATGGGAACTTTCGGCTATCATTTTCCCAATTACGGAGATTAGCATTTCATCGGCGAGGTGAACGCTTTTAGCGCCCACCTTAACTACAACTATGAGGCGCTGACCGATATTCAAATTCTTTCTTCTTTTATTTTTCTCCTTGGATACAGGTCTTGGTCTTACTGCACGTGTAGTTATACTTAGAAGACATAGGGAGGGAAGGAATTTAAGAAAGAAGTGAAAGGGGTATTCTTCTTGGTGCCCCTTTTCCTTACAGCGTTCTATTAGCCACTTCTTCGCGTCCTACTTTCTATCAACAGGTGATGATGCGGTCGGCCTTTGTGTGGAGGTTACTCTTAGCCTTCTTATAATGCTGCAGAACTTTGGGGGATCACTTTCGGCTTCTATATTTTCTTATGATTTTTTTTCAATTTAAACAAGCCTTTACACAAACTAGGTCTTTAAGCTCTATTCTTAAGTTCCACAGCGCTCTAATCTAACGGCAAGGTTACAATAGTTGTAGATTTAGGCAATTTACGACTTTAGCCTGTCCCTTCTTTGTTAAAATTTCTGCTCTACTATGGACCCGGGAGAGTTTTATTTTCCATACTGTGGATGATCAACTTGGCAACTTACGCTATTGTTGCTGTTAGGTGGCCAAAATTGCACGTACGCGACATAATTTTTACTTAGATGAAAGATATCGATACAGTGGTGATCATGCTGACATAATCCGATGGTATATGCGGGGTTATCTTTTTGCATGGTTGAATTAGAAGTTTGGGTTTGAGAAGATGACTTTCGGATTTATTGTGGATGCTCGGTTACGAAAGAGCAAAGTCAGGACAATCTCTTTCTATCACGTTGCGACCAATGAGCATAATCAGTGTTTTCTGCACTATAGAATATGGTAGTGTAGTCATCTTCTCTGCGGCGGGTATTAAGCTCACCAATCAGGGTGATAGAGGTCTTCCTTGAGGAAATGTTAAAAGTTTCAGTATCTCTCGTTGCACTCCATGCGGGTTCTCTCCTAAGTTTTTCTTTTGACTGCTTCTTCTCTGGCCTGCAATCTGATTCTATATGATCTTTTCCTATAAATTGATCGTGAGGAACATCAGATGGGGGGTATTAAATTTGGACTACATTTTAGTGATTTTAGTATTTCTTCTTCGTTTGCGTCGGCGTGCCACCTAAATTGGCCACTGACAAGGCCTTCAATTATTTCCTTGGTTTTGTTGAGTTGCTATAACAGTTCTTATTAATGTTTAAGGTTAAATGTATGAGTGCGCCTGTCTTGGTAACTTTTAAAGATCGCCCTTTCTGGGTCGTCTTTTCTCAAGGTTACTATTTCATTCTGGAACACTGTCAATCAACAAACCTTGCCCTAAAACTTACAACTCTTGTTCATGTTTTGATAAAGAGCTCCGTGTATCCTATATATCAACTTTATTTTATTTCTGGTGTGTGAGTAGACCCATGGTCCAGGTTTAGATATATTATAGATATATGGGCAGAGAAGTGCTTTCCTACCTTTGATTTATCGATGCCATCCAGTATTAGCTGTGCTATTGTTCCGCAAGTTGATAGATTGCGATAACTAAAGTTTTAAACACAGCTTCAAAGATATTCTCTCTCGTTACTCAGAGCGGAACCCGCTTTTACCTCTAGGATCGTCTATAACGGCTCGCAAGTGGTGAGCTATTTACTTCCTAGCGTAAAAGTCCCTTATCACGGTGGTGGTTGCCTAGTATTGCTCTTTACAAATTTAGTTCTTCTAGAGCATTTTCCTGTGGGCCTAATACAACATATGCTTGGAAATTATCTAAGACCCTAACAATATTTAAGTCACCATGTTAGAGTAGTCCAAATGTTTTCACTATCCTGGTATCCTGGTTTCCAGGGCTAGGGATTGAAGGGTGATCCTTATTGTTTTTCTCATTATGTATTATTCATCGTATCAGACTGTGCGTTTACCCTTCCTTATGAAATTAGTTCAATAGGAGTGTGTGAGAAGTAATTACTTTACTATCCTTCTTATGGAGCTAGTTTAGCTCTAGGACTGAGAAATGTTAGAATCCCTGTTGTGTCAATAATCATAGCCTCGAATATTTCCTTTATATTGAGAAATGCTATTAAAGACCTGAAGAAGACCAAACCCGGGAACTTAACTATTTTTCATAAGAAGTTTAGTTGTTTTAAAACTTTTCAAAAAATAAACACTATCATATTTTCTTGAGGGTATCCATTTTCACAAGAAGTTTGTAGGTCCATTGGAGCTCATTAAAGACAAGGAACAATATTTATCGGTGAGAAATAATCCAGTTGACAGCCAATAATCACACTGTGCTTTCATTGCACAGGACAATCAGTACCTTACTATTTCTCCATCTGTTAAACCACATATTTATGCCTTATTCATTAAAGAAGTTGATATTATTGATACCAGAGAACAGCTCACAATTTATCTTCTGCTTGAGCAGAAGAAAAACTGTCATAACTTTACACAGGAAATAAAAAGAAAACTGTAGGCCTTCTTTTCTCGATATGTTCGTGCGGGCCGCATAGCAAAGTTTCACCACGCATGTCTATGTTATTGTTTTCAACATCAACTTTGCCCGAATGGAGACCGAGTCTCCCGCCGGCTAGAAGCCCAGCTTGATTATTGCGTATTATTAACAGAGCTCATTCAAACTCATCAACATGGCTTGTTTTCTCCAGTGAATATCAACGGATCTCTAAACTTCTGCTGAATTTTTTTTCAAATTTATTTAAATGGAAATCTTTCTGCATTGCATAGATATCTTAATGAAATGTAATATTTTTACATCCCATACTACATAATGTTGAATGTATCTATGAAATTTCTAGTTTTTATGCTCATTTCATTTATTTTATTACCGTTTATCGCTTTTCTATATTTTTAAAACTAAAATCAACAATATCACAAATCTTTTGGTTGACTGGGGAACAACCTCCTTTTTGTGTGTTTACTTTGGAATTTCTATATCTATCATTAATCAGTATTCTATATTCATTTGAATCCCTTTTTTGATCAATAACTCTTACTACTCGATTCACCAGCCTATTGTTTGTTTCCTCCAAGAATTATAAGAATATAATGTGCTATAAATGAAGCATAGAAGGAATAAGTGCGTTTCTAATAAAAGAGATTAACTTAAATTTTGGAAAACGAATAATATAATAATAATTATCGATTTCAAACTTCAATCTCCAACTAATACAAGGATGTTTCCGTAAGGCAACTTTGCTATTTATCACTAATTTGTATCTCTCCATCATTAGAAAGAACATAATAGGGGGAGCCGGAAAGGGCAGGTTTGAGAAGTAGCCCAATAGAGACCCTGGTGTTACAGCATTACCTTATTGAAATTTAGCTACACCCTCTGTTGGCACATAAGCAACTCACCGTCAGGGTTTGGCCAGGAACACAGACACTAAGCACAGTCATTGATTATGCTGCAAGCAACTTTGATAACTATGCCTCGAATGTGTGTCCCCTGAATAGTAGCTCTTGATTCAGCCACCTCCCATCATTAATTCCTTCATCAGTCATCCCAGTTATTCCAGGTACCAATATCCATCGTCCACCCATCACTTTGGCTAACATTGATCAAGAAGCTCAAAGTGAGAGGGAGGAGATATCCATATACATTAAAATAACAGAATAAATCACCATAAGAATACCCTTTTCAGTACGTTGGTGTTGTTGTTAATTACTCTCCAAGAGCAGATGATCTCTGATCACTCCGAGCGCTTTTGAGATTGAGGGAGAAACACTTTGTTCCTCTAGCATGTGCTGTTGCTGCTGGTCAACTTTACCCCAATTTAGAGAAGCGGCACCTTCTCAGCAGTAAATAACTCGACACAACGATAGGGGAAAAAAACACGAACAAAGAAAGAAGCCAGGAAAATTACTCCCCAAAATGTCCTGTATAAAAGAGGGAACATGGATTCCTCCAACATGAGAGTATTTCATCGTAGAGCATTATATGAAGCAATGCGAAATCTGGTGCAGTGAACACTCTCCATCCTCTAATAAAAATGGAAATAGAGACGCAACACTCAGTGACCAAAACCAAACCACGAGATAATGAAATTTAGCAACCATGCCTGTCCTTAAGAACTTTTGAGAGTTCTGAAATTGCAATGAAAGTGGCAAACGATGCATTCATTGCTTGCAACAGGCAAGGTCCAGGTGAATATATAAAGAAGAGATAATTTTCAAAAACATTGTGATAAGCTTCTCGTGCTAAAGGATATTAGATGATACTACGTTCGATCTGCCCAAACAAGAATAAGATCGTATGCTCGGATTTCACCCCATGAGGCCAACAGCAAAAATAATGTAATAATACCAGCAAAAGATGGCTAAATTGCCATGGAGTGCACATGAAAATGGCAATTAAGCTGCCAAATTAGAAGAGTTACAATAAGGAAAATTAGCAAAAGCTAAAAAACAGAAGCCTACACCAGCGTTACAAGACAACAGACGCCATCAATAAATAAATAAAATCATTCAAATCTCCGGAGAGACTAACGTACCCACAATGACGCACATAATACAATCGCAAATTTTGACCTTGGCGATCCAAGGCAGTTACGAACAATCACTAAATTTAGTGCTAAAAGATAACAGCTTTCAAACATTGAAGTTTTTCCCAAATCCATACTCTTCAGGGATTTGTAAATTCTTAGTAGAACAATTGGAAAAAAGAAAATAAACAGGACAAAAAAAAACTACTCCCAAACCGTCGGAAGAGAAAAAAGATAATGTACACATTTGATAATGATGACGCAAACCACACGGGAAGGGAAGATGAATCAACACAGAAGAACAGACACAGATAAAAGAGATAATCTAGATATCAAAGTGAATCTACAAGACATAACGGGAAGAGCCCGCTCTCAAAAGAATAAATTTTAATTCAAGAAAATAAAGACAAAGATTGAAAAAACACTGGATGAAGCAAAGGAAAGGCAAACACCTAAATACTTGCACAAAAAAAGACAGGTGGTAACAAAGTGAGTTAGCATGAATAGAACAAATTGGAGAAACTTTCAAATTTACACCAACAACTGGACCGAGAAAAGGGTACAATATGGAAATATATTTAGAGAAAAAGACAAATTTAGAGAAAGAAAGATATTGAACCCATGCGGAAAAAGGACCAACAACATGAAACAGCCCTTCCATTGATCAGCCATCGGAATTAAAACGGCATAACATATCATAAGTCTAAAAACACGGAAGAATCGTATTTTGCGATAAAAGTCAAAACGTAGCTCGGTGATATGATAATAGCTACGGGATTCAAGCTCCGTATAGGAATTATTTTGCCTATAACCACATCCCTATTCTTCGGCAAATGTATGCTGATATTTATTCTGAGAAATATTAATGCTAGATGTCAAGAATCGGAATACCTAACGTCACCTAAGATACTCTGGTGCACAAGGGCCATTTTGATATACTGCATCGGCCAACGTCTGGTGCCCGCTGTCCCAACCTTCACCAAGGAAAGCTCACCTAAAATCTCCGACATCTGTCTAGCAAACCATTTTACCCTATATAACTATAACCTCTAACCAGAAATCATATCATTCAGCAACAATATGTACAGTCATATTAGACAATAAATAAAAAAACCCATCCAAATCTCTAGCAGATATAAATAAATACACCTTACCTGATCTAGAAGACACTATAAGGAACGTTGGCTGACAATGAGATAAAAATCTTAAACATTAAATGATAAGAGCAAACAGAAAAACAATCCCTTAAATTTCATACTAAACATTTTCAACCTACAAATATAGCGAACTTTTAAAGAACTTACAACGTGAACTAAAAACCTTCAAGAGATTGATTTCAGAGTAAAAGAAAAATAAAAGATCTAGGACAACTAAAATAATTATAGCCTAAACGCAGTTTATTAATATATATAAACAATTAATGCGCCCAGAAAATATTTATATTATGGTGTCCCATGTTCTTTAGAACAGATTCAATTCGTTTTAGCATTCGAGACACCAAATTTGTAAAGATATCTAAACTAATATTGCTCTATTTTTGTTCATTAAGTATTCGCAACTCTTTTTAATTAGTTAGCTTCATTTCATCAAAGGCTCCAATGAATATCGCCCACATATTCTCTATTGGATTTGAATTGAGCGAATTACAGGGCGAAAGTCCCAAAGGTTTCAACCAAGATCGTTGTTATTGGATTTGTTTTGTGAAACGCTGTGCCATCAAATTTAGAAAATAGAATTTTCATCCACAAATAGGTCTCAACCGATTAAAAAATATGTGAGAAGTGAGAATGTGCCGTACACTCTGGGGGACAACGCAGTATTTACAAGAAGGCGGAGGCGAGCCCTCCATCAAAGCGCGGTGCGTCCTGCAAATGTGTCCAATTCGGAGACGACTGAAAGCAACCTGAATCCGTTGCAGTAATGGGTGCTAATCCATGGGAACAGTCGCAGCGCAATGGCATGCAACTTTAAAGTTCCCCTCCACCGTCTCCCAACTTTATTGTCAATCAGGCCGGAGAACTATCGATATTCCTCTCATGGAATCGGTGTTAGGAAGAGCAATACGCTGGATTGCTCGCCCATTCCTCGTGGACTCTTTCGTGCCCTCATCGGTGCACTCTTTTTCCACAATTCATATATTTCAAGGAATCTAGCAGAAGATAATCTTGACATATGCCTGGCTCTCCAAGACCATGGGATCACGGATATTGCAAAACAGGGGATGCGGCGATTCCAATGCCTTGAGAGCACTCAGGGCGCTTTGTGAGTTACTATAATTCACAATCTGGTCTTCAAACCGGGCACGTCGCGTTATCTCCCTTACCGAGCGGTGTATTGCAACAAGCGGAATTTCTAACAGCGGGGATACAGCGTGAAAACCAATCCCCTCTTGGCACCGTTCTAGCGTGAGACGAAGTATGATCCAAAATGGCCTAATGCCTTACTCCCTGGACTGTACAAGCCTTGAGAACAGAGGCGTGGGGACAAATGGTGGTGTTCTGGGCAGAACCAAGGGCGTCACGGGCCCGAGAGTTATATTGAGCTCTCGAAGGAGTTTCCTAGTCCTAAATCCCTAGGGCATAGGGTATGACCGGTGTCTCTGGGCGGCATAGGCACCGTCGAGATTAGTTGCAGATGCAGTGAGAGCTGTTGGTGACTGAGGGAGGTGCCGAGCTTGGAGGTGCAAGCGTATAATGAGCTGTGCACGGCGCACAACGAGTGGCATCTCCCCAGTATCGACAAGTGGGCTTTCAATGGGGAACGTGCTGAAGGCTCCAGTTGCAAGGCGAAGGCCGGTGTGGTGGATCGAGTCCAACCTTCGCAATACCTGCTCAGCTACAAAGGCATAAAACTCGCTTTCGTAGTCAATCGTCGAACGAACAAAGAAAGTTGAAACGAAGAATATCAATTCCCTTGGTACAAGAGACCCTAAGGCTGCGAATATGAGGTTCCTCAGGTAAGGCGACGGTCAAATACAAGACCAGGGAAACGGTGCTAGTCCACCAATTCCTGGCAACCCTCATTTATGGAGCCGTAGATGGCAAGAGAGGTGCACCACCTTAATCTTGAACATGGAAAAGTGAAGCCGGTGCGCTTCAATATAGCGAGAGTTGCAGTTCAATGCCTGTTGATCTCTCCAACAAAACGTGAGCAGAGTAGCGAATTGCCAGAAGTAGGGAAGTATACCCTCTACCCAGATTTTGTCGACCAAATCTAACAGAAAAGCCACGCCTCGCTCACCCAGATGTCGAAGCATGGCGTAGGGTAAATCGTCCGGACGAGAGGCAGCGTCTGCGTATGAAACGAGAGGGGAACGCAATTCACTAGATGTAAACTTGTCTTTTAAGGTTTCTTAGCCACTGAAGGCAAACGCCAGCCAGTGGCCTTCCGCAAAATCACGACGCGCTTGAATGCTGTAAGAGCAGCATTTCAGCTAGATAATGAGGAGAGAGCGGTCTCGAAGGACACCAGCACGGAGAAATAGTCCGAGTTTGCGGTCTGATTCTCATATGGCGAATGGGAGGTAGAGTCATTCGAGAACTAGAACCGCATCCTTTATACTCGCTTCAACACCTCTGCTAGATGCGCCTTTCCCGTTAAATTTTACAAGTATGCCCTCCAGGAAGAACGGCGGGCATGCTTTGAGACCTATCGTAGCCTAGCTCTAGTTCAGCAAAATTCCCTGCGAGTGAACTCGTTCAGGCAGCGCTTATAGCGCATGTAGGCATAAAGCTTCTGTTTGAGGGCTTCGTCATACGCAGCTGACCACCACATAAGCGATCTGCGTGTAAAACAGCCATACTTTCTATGAGTAGTAGTCAGGCCCATGGCAATGAGCTTGTGGGAGAAGAACTCAACGGCCTTATTCAATGAACTAAACTCCTCCACCGAGGCAGAGAAATTTGTCATTTCCTGAAATTTGGACCACCGCGCCCGCGCAAAGCAGCATCGGGGCAAGCTCTCAGGCACAGCGGAACCAAAAATGATATTTAAATAGCAACGTGATAACTACCCTGGAGATCATCGACTACTCCCTAACAAAATCCGGCTGTGCATCCGGAGAGCACAAAGCTAGATCGAGACAGGAAAATGAAGCAGTTCTCGGGCAGTGATGAGTAAACTCATCCACATCAGGTTTTTTTTATTTATTTAATAGTTTTTAAGCACAGTCCTTATTTAGGCTAGGTGTGCTGAAAGAAATAAGGAGAAGAGGCTAAGCTGGGGCCAGACGGGGCGGCCAGGAAGGCAAATCGCAGCGCTCTTATGGGGATCCACATCAGGTCGGAAAGGACCTGACCCCTAGGATTGATCGAATAATCTGCTTAATAGGGATGTCTACCGTTCAGATATCCGAGCATGAGAAAGGGCCTCGGCAACCGTGCCGTAACGCGGCGGAAGGCCTCCACAACTTAGTCGGCTGACGATGCAATGTAGGCAGAAATAACAGTATACCTCCTATCCAGGTGTAGCTGCAGAGGTATTGCCCCAGAGGAGGTATTCAAAGCAAAAAAAAGCACTGAGACATCATGTCGGTGGTAAATGACACATCCTCCTGCCCTGCCCCCAGCCCATGGTGGTGAGATCCTTGCAATTGGCAAACTTGGCCACACTCTTTTTTCACATGGGTTATTCAGGGTTCTGGTAACCCAGACCTTTCGCATCTACAGAGGCATTCGAATGGCCGAAGCAGTGAGAGTAATAGCCATTTTGCGGCAGTATCACGAATTCCTTTACGGCTAGATCAAGCGGTCTCAGCAGGATCTTTCTCCCAAGCGGGAGAAAGATCTTTCGCCGGCTGTTAAAGGGTAAACAGCCGGCGAAGAGATCTCATCTCTCATTGTGGATCCTCGGGGGCCCGAGCCGTCTCAAGGGTAGCTTGCACAGGGGCGGATTTGGGTTCTGTGTTTGGCACCGAGACCATGTTTGACTCAATTAAAGATTTTACTGTCTAGGGCTGGGTCGCTTCAATATGGCCATATCCGTCTTTAAAAAAGACATCTTAGATCCCATTCCAGGAACCTTCTTTCTTTCCTTTGGCCGCTGAACAGGCATATGTCGGGAAAGAAAGTGGGACAGGTACACTAACCTCTTGCAAACTAGTCACGCACGCAAGCAGAACATTAGGAAACACGGACCTACGTGCCCTGCCATCCCTTGTTCTTCTATCGATCCGCTTATACCGGAAGCGGTCAATTATGGGCCACCTGCCTGCTTTCTTGGTAGTCCCCTTGAAGAGTAAGGAGTAGACTGCCTTTGGAAAAGGAGAGTCGCCCAATGGTGACTCCAAAGAAATGGATGAAGGTGAGTCCCTTGCACCCGTATGTGTAGGAATGGAGAAAGCCTTCTTTGGTGTAAAAGAAGATTGGAAGGTCTAATGCGATAGCATCAGGGGGGACGGGACCTACCTTTTACGGTGGAGCGGCCAGAAAGCGGGTACAATGATTTTAGAAAGGAAGGTAGAAGGTGAATTTTTAGAAAAAGTCTCATTAATGGGTATAGTGGCCTATTATTGCCATCTGAGGCACTCCTCCCTCCTAGTCGCCTTGCAGCCCAACAGCATGGCTGCTCCACCTTAGGCTCGGCGTAAAATTAATTTATAGTGAAAGGAGAGTGAAAGGGTATGTGAGGAAGGTGTGGGTGATGGTGAATAAGGTTGTTAAAAACGCTTCATCCAAAATGGAGCTGAGTGGTAAGGGGGCGTTGTCCCCTTCCCCCTCAGCCCCGATACAAGATGGTTGGGTGACAGGAAGCTGGTTGGCGTCTACCCTGTAAAATTAAAGGCCAACGAGAGGAGGTTGTGGGAGAGGTTGTAGGGAAAGTAAAACAGTAGGGTTAGAAGACAAGGTGTCAGAGAGAAAAAAAGCTGGGTCCGGACAGTGAGCTGAGTATCCTTGGCACGTTGGCTAGAAAATCGAATCACCATGCCCCTTATGGGTTCAGTCATGGAGAGTCTCTTTATTCTTCAACTTAGGCACGTAATACAATTAAGATTAACGCACTGCGCTACTTTTATCCTAAAGATGTATCTTTCAGAAGCTTCAAACAAGTGGAAGGGAGCTCCATTAATGAATAACAGTTTGATCCATTCTTCAATGGTTCATTCTTTATATTTCCTAAAAATGAGGAACCTATTCGTAAGTTTACATTTGGTGAAGTGATTGTTCTTGATTTTTCACATGCAATTCTTAATTGCAGGTTGGAAATAGAAAATTAATTGGGGTAGATCCATTTTATTTAGATAAAGATTTGTTTACTTGGCTGAGAGAATTCGACTTTCCTAAGGCATCTTTAAGCATCGCCATTGCTGCTACGTAGTAGCATCGCCTGAGACATATTTGGAAAATTCAGTCATATTTTCTTGATAATATTTCATTCTAACATCATTTATAAATTAACTACTCTGTCGCTGTTTGTCTGATAGACGTCTGCTCTGCACCTACCATTCAGGTCCCTCATAAATATCGTAGGGTGACCTTTTGCCAAAGATTGTTAATAGGTTGTACAAGAGGAGATAGTATCTCCTAGCCGATTGGTAGCCAGTGGCACCTATTATTAGCACCATTTTCGTTTCTATTTTTTGGTTAAGAATAAATGCCTTAGCCAGGCTGCTAACTTCTATGTATTTAATACCTTTTTTAATTGCTATGCTGCTCTCTAAAGTTGCTCACCTGAAGGAGAGCGTAAATGACGATATGATTGAACAGTTTCACTGGTTTTTCTTGATTCACTCCAAGTTCAGATATTAATATAAATATCTGGATCGGTATCTCAGAATATATTTACTAGTGTTGTAGTATTACTGATCGGGACTTGTGTGCTTACTTGCAGTAAGATGAGCTTTCCCCTCCTTTTAGCTTTCATTGTTTAACGAAGTTTAATTTCTTAGGTTTCCTTGGCGTTCTGTCTAGTGGAACTCTTGCTAGCTTCTGTTGTACTTGTTAACTTGCCAAATTTCATATCTTTGTAAGTTGTTTGACTGAGAGTAAGGGTGTCTGGAGTATAGATACCTATCATGTTCTGCAATGAGTTTTCTACCTCCTTGCCCATTTCTCTTCTCTTACCTCTAAGTGTCCATTAACATTTAACTTCTTTGATGGCCTTGATATCGTCATCTTGCCTTTTACATCTTAGATTTTCATATTGATATTTAAGCTTTCATGAATTTTTCGTTCTTACTTTCTTGGATGCATCTTGTTTGCCCCCCCCGTTTCTCTCTTCTTGGATATTTATTGTTGTTAGATGATGCTTCTTGCTGAATTTCTGGATTTGGGAGGAAGTTAAGTTCTCAGGAAGAACGTTTTCTTTATCATATTTTTCTAAAGCATTGTAATTAATGTAGTTGCGATTGTTCCTGGTTTCCCTATATTCATGACGTACGAGTATAAGATGCAAAATAGAAGTTCCGTGGATGTTCCTTATGTTACTCTTGAGAGTGTTGAGCTTTATTTATTTGTTTTACGGTGGATTTTGTCACTGTCGAATACGTTATATTTCCTTTAATTTAATATTCGTAGTTTTAGTCGCGTGCGAGTGAGGTCGCGAGCGACTCTACCTCTCACTATGTCAATGGGTCGGTTGCTCAGTCCCCGTTTTGCTTTTATTTTGTTTTTGTAATAACAATGTAATAACTCTTTTTTTTAACATTCTCTTTCTAATGCTATAATTGCCAAAGTCCTGCCGAGTTAACCCGGGAATTATTTCTTTTGGCAATAACATCATAACTATTCGGCCGATTCTAACGAAATTCAAAAACCATTATGTTGTTTTACATTGTAATAACATTGGTGTGTGGAATAGAATTACACCAACGTAGCCACTGCGTGTCGTAAAAGGCAACTAATATGGGCCCCTCTGCCTTGTCGGTTAGCCTGTTGAGGCAAAGGCTATGGCATTAAACCCAAAATACAACCCCTGCGGCCTTGTAGGTTAACCTTTTGAGGTAAACGTTATGGGAGTAAACCGAGATTACAAATCTTCCCTCTAGTGTAGGGAAAAAGTATGCCAGAACAACTGCCTATCTAGGCAAAGGCTATGGGAGTAAACCCAGAGAGAATATCCGAGGGCGGAAGGCTGGGAACCCTATGCCCTTGTATCTTTCTTTACCACTAAGGAATCAAACAGTGATAAGGAGGAGGTTGGCGAAAACTTATCCGAAACCTTAAATATTGGGGCATTGAATGTGTGTGGTTGTAGTGCAAGTAGGAAAAAGAGGGAGGAGAGCAAGGACCTATTTAGAAGTAGGTCCCTCGATGTCTTGTCATTGAGTAAGAAAAAGTTAAAGAGAGTAGGCGAAGTTAGTTTTGGAGGTGGAAAGGGCAGAAAGTCTGGATTGAGTGAAAGTGGTTGGGCGGAAGAAGGTGTGGCACTGATAGTAAGAGAGGATCTAAAAGATTGTGTGAGAGAGTGGCATGAGGTTTCGTCAAGACTGATGTGGGTACGAATGAGGATTGGTTCTGAGAAATAGGTGTTCGTAAGTGCGAATGGTCCAGGGAAATAGAGGAGTGAAGAGGAAATCGAGAGGTTTTGGAATGTATTGAGAGAGTGTGTGCAAGGTTTTGATTATAATGAAAATGTTGTTTTGTTGGGTGATTTGAATGCTAGAGTGGGAGAGGTGCCAGTAGAAGGTGTGATTGGTAAGTATGGATTGAGTGGAAACAATGAAAGTGGTGAAAGGTTAGTGGAGTTTTGTTTAGATGCAAGATCGTAGTAGGGAAAACCTTCTTTAACAAAAGAGGTGTTCATAATTATACCTGGTGTATATATGAAAGAGGAACGCCTGTGGAGAAAGCATTAATGGATTATGTGTTGGTGAGTAAGAGGATACTTGATAAGCTGTTGGAGGGGAATGTGTTGAGAGATGTAGCTGGTGGTATGTCTGATCATTTTTTGGTGGAAGCAAGATTGAGAGTGGGATATGGCTGAAGGGAATATGGAAGGAAGTGTGATAGAGTAAGAAGCATGGTGGAAAATCTGGGTGATGAGGTAGTAAGAGGGGAATATCAGAGGTTGCTAAAGTTTAAATAGAATAAAGTGAAAGGAGAAAAAAGCAAGAAAGTGGAAGATGAGTAGGAGATGTTCAAGTAAACAGTGCATGGTAGTGTGAAAGAAGCGTGTGGTAAGAGAGAGGACCCTTCCTTTATTTAAATTTTTACAAGGTTAAATCAATGATACAATTATATAAGGTTCGATAAGCTATATAAAAACTAGGTGGAGAAGGGAAGAAGGGTGGGATGCGTTGTCCGAAGTATGTGTTATCGACGCGTTGTTGACCTGCCATGCCGTCTCTCGCGGACGACTTCTTATATATCCCAATCGTGAATAACATTCGGAGACGAGTCGAGCAGGCTATATGAAGTTTTCGAAGCTTTGATATGCGGCGTTTTTGGCGGACCTGATGTAGGCAATGTTGAGGCTTGCTTTCCTGAAGGTTCTGGGAAATTCACTCTTGGTTTATCTGACATTTTTTCGACCACGGCGAGAGGGATTTTGCCGCGGTTTATGTTCCAGATGGCTTCTATGTTGTCACTGAATATTCTTACCCTAGGTGTCAGAAGTGAGTTGGTGGCCAGGGCAAAAGATTCCAGGGAGAAGTTTTTGAGATTCTCATGTTGTACAGGGATGGCCATGGAAGCCCCCGCCATGGTGATTCCGATACCGAAATTTGAGGCGTCGCAATTGTCCATGAGGTGCACAGCTTAGTTTCTTCTCCATTTGTTCTATTTGTTATGAATTAGGGACAGAATAGGGGCCAGGTCCTGAATTACTTGGTTAATAATCTGTTTAAAACAGATCTGAACCCATATAAACGGGAGTTTGGTTATGGGGCAGATAAAATTGATTAGGCCCTCCATTCTTAGCCATGTTTTACTAGGGGCTTGGTTTATCATAAGGTATTTGATGGCACTTCTCGCTTTGTTGCACAGATCAGTGGTCAATGCCGTACTTTTGCTTTTAAATTTATCTTATTTCTTAAGTATATTAGGGATCTTTTTGGCACTAAGACACTTTTGGCTAGATTCACGTTTAAAGAACTATTCACTATTTTTCTTGCACAGTTTTTGATCATATTTATTTTCCCTATTAATAGAATATCGTCTAGGTATGTGTGGGCCAAGCGTCTTGCCTCGTTTGCCCATGTTCGAATGATAGGACATATTGCTTGATGCAGGATATAGGGGACGCCTGGAAATCCCATGAGGAGTCTTTTGAAACGGAACCTTCTTTCCCTGATAGAGATGCCGAAGATAGGTCTTGCATTTATATGAAGAGGCAAGTGATAGAAGGCGTCTCTCAAGTCTATCTTAATAGCCTTTCATGAGGATTGTGTTTGTTGTAAAAATTCCTGATTGTGGGCAGCTGGAAGGAGGGGTTTGGTAGAATTCGTAAATCGAACTCATATCATAGACGATCCTGATGGTTCCGTTGGGTTTTGCTACCGTGAAGATCCTGTGGGCGGCTCTAATGTTAGAGGATTCTTACAGAACTCCCACTTCTTCCAGACGTCTTATCCATTTCAGCATTCTTGGATCCACGGAGGTCCATTGATGATATCCTCGTTTGATATGAACCTTTATGCCTTTATCATTGGCTGCCTTGCTAATGTGGTTAGGAAGTGGCGTACGGGAGAGATTGCTAAGTTTCTCGAAGTCAATAGAGGCGTTCCAAACAATTCTTTGTTGCTCTCTTTTCAAAATGTCTATTTGAGGACTCTCGAAGATCATCCCCTCGTCCCTGTCGTCCTGAGAAGGAGGAGTTGTTGTTGCCCGGCCTGTTGAGCCATGGAGTGAGTATTTCATGGTCTGCCAGGTTGACGTCAGTGATTTCAGAGATGCAAGAGTTTCGGCGTCTCTGGAGGGAAGCGGTGCTGGTTTACGATGAGGCCCGACTTGATGGAGAGATGGATGAAGAGAAGAGGTTATTTCTTACCCTTGGTGTATTGAAAGGATGATCGTCCGATGAGGAGATTTCTATGTATTCTGATTCTATGGAGGATGAAGGGCTTCTGAATCTGGGTGGCGAAGCAATGGGGGCATGGTGATCGGTGATCTCGTATTCTTCCGAGGTGAAGGAGAGGAACCGCTGATTCAGGCCCATTCCTCTCGCGGCTCTACTCACTCTTATTTTTGTCGCCAATCCAAACGGCTAACGACGTCTGTGAGGAGCGTTTGCGCGCGCTCTACTCCGTGGCACATTCCTGACTCTGCTTCACGTCCTCACGCGGGAATATGTTGCCCAGGATCCATATGGCGGTGGTGGCTCGGCAGGAAACCTGTAGGAGGACTGGGTCTGTGAAGTGGTAGCCCAGTTCCTTGGGCCTTGGAGAGCTGAGTCACTGAGTTATATGCCCGCAATTACGGCGACTTCCCAACCGTGTTTCCAGATGTTGTGCTAGAATCTCAATCGGTTGTGTAGATGGGTGAATTCCTCTCTGCTCAGTGATGACTTGAAACGAAAAAGTGCGAGAAGGGCGGTAAGTTCCTCACGGTCTCGTAGTTTGAAGATGGTCGCGTTGATGTTGGCCTTGAGGTTCTCGGTCACTTGTTCCCGCCGAAATCTTCCGAAGGGATCAATATCCTGTGGGTAAAGGCCTGAGCCAGTGGTTGGAGCCGGACAGGGATGGTATCTGGGGCCAAGGACGATCGGCGTAGCAAACTAGGGGAATCTGGCTGTTGTGGGTTTGGCTGGGCTGTGAAGCTTACTGGTCTGGTGCCCGATAGTGCTGCTGCTGATCTGCTGAATCGGGGTGTAATCACCCTCAGACTCACTAACGTGGTCTATTGGTGGCCCAACTACTGAGGGTCCCCTTTCCTGAGTAACGGAATGGGCCAGGAGATATGTAGTCTCGGAATCCCTTTCGCAAAGGGATTGGAATCGTGAAGTAGTTGTCTCTTGGATGGCTGTATTTTCGGAGTCGAAAGGGAGAACTAACCTTGAACGCCTCGATCTACTCAGGCCGCAAAATCCTTATGGATTTGCGGAGGCTTCTTGGAAGAACACGAGCGAGAGTGATGCTTTGTTCGAAGTATGTGTGCCAGAGGCTTGGAAGTGTGCAGCGGTCGTGCCTTTGTATAAAGGAAAGGGTGATATTTCCACGATTGTGCTTCTTATAGGGGATTAGTTTGTTATCGGTGTTTTGTAAAGTGTATGGAAAGATTTTTATTAAGAGAGTAAGAAATTTTACAAAAGAGTCAATTCGAGAAGAACCGTGTAGTTTCAATATAGGAAGAGGCTGCAGTGATCAGGTGTTTGCAGTAAGACAGATATGTGAAAAAGCAACCAGGAAACGTAAGAAGGTATTCTTTGCTTTCATGGATTTGGAAAAGGCATACGACATAATAGACAGGGGGCTTTGTCGAATGTTCTAAGAATATATGGTGTTAGTGGAAGTTTACTGAGAGGAATTCAGAGTTTTTATAGTGGTCGCAGAGCTTGTGTAAGAGTGGGTTTGGAGCTGAGTGAGAGTTTTTAAGTCACAGTGGGTCTGAGACAGGGTTGTATGATGTCGCCATGGCTTCTTAATCTGTATATGGATGGAATAGTGAGAGAGGTGAAAATAAGGGCATTTGATAGAGGTTTTGCTGCGAAAAATCTTAGTAGACGAAGGTGGGAAGTAAACCAATTGTTGTTTGCAGACGATACTGCATTGGTTGCTGACTCACAGAAGAACTTACAAAGACTTGTTACGGAGTTTGACATAGTATGCAAAAGACGTAAATTAAAGATAAATGTTGGAAAGAGTAAGGTGTTGTTTAGTCTTGATGAAACGGCAGCAATGGAAATTATGCTGAACAGCGAAGTGATGAAGGAGGTAGAATCCTTTAAATACCTTGGATGTGTGATAAGAAGAATGTAGGTGTGAATGAGGATGTTCAAAGTAAAGTGAAAGCTGGTTTCTCAACAGATGGTGCTATGAAAAGTGTTTTGTGATAGAGAAGTTCAGGAGTTGGGATAAAAAAAGTTCTGAAATATGATTAAACAACTAATAGAACATTATAATTATCGGGTCATTACATTTTAGGTAAATTAATATATTTGAATTAATAGATGTAAAGTGGTGATTTTAAACAACTACCATGTTTAGCTCAGTTCAAATTTCCCAAATATTAAATCATTTGATTCTTGTCTTTCTCTCAAGTTAGTAAGTGTTTATTCATTTATTTCATTTGAATTTTTGCTTTGTTTTCTCAGTATGTTTGATAATTTTGCAGTGTTTTTCTAGGTAAGTTCGCATTGTCCTCTCTCGGTAATTTTAGCATTGTTTTCTTCAAAATTTTACTAAACTCTATATTTATTCATTATTAAACTATCGCATTATTTTCTCTCAAATTCAACAAACTTTAAACTTATTGTCAGTCAATAATACCTATATTTCTTTATGTATTCTAAGCTTACTTGCTTTCATATTGTTTTACTCTATTGTAGGCTGAAAATTAACATAGCTAATGTTACAAACATTTCAAATTATATAGGTTTCCAATACTGGTTCTGGCTTTAACTTCCATAATAAACTCGAGGTTTCCGAAGGATTTCCCAATTTCTACATTTATATATATATAAATATATATATATATATATATATATATATATATATATATATATATATATATATATATATATATAATTAACATTTTGTTTTCAATATATATATATATATATATATATATATATTGAAAACAAAATGTTAATTTATATCGATATAAGTTGAAGAATTTGACAGATATGTTGCAAAGGTTCCTATTTTCAAACCACATTTAAGAATTGCGTGCGCAAAATTAAGAACAATAAATTCAGCCTTTTCAAATCAAATTTAACCTTGTCTTCTAAAAAATCATATATATATATATATATATATATATATATATATATATATATATATGGAAATCAAAATATTAACTTATATAGATATAAGGCTACTTACTCTTTCGATAAAGTTTATAACATGAAGTATTTCACATATTTGTTGTTGCAAAAGTTGAGCATATTTTATATGAGGAGGAATTATCCTAAAAGTTCCCGATAAACCAATATATTGAATAATTTTAAATAGGATATAAAAATATTAATTTTCATGTGCTGCTATTTACTTGCAGTTTACCTATTCGGTTGATGCAATTTTTGTCCTGTTGTTGTATGTATAATTTGTGGTGCGTTTTTAGCAGTTTCACTTGGTAGGAAATTGTCAACAAATATTTTAGTATTCCTAGCCGTCCAATTTTTTTATGTTAAGAAATACATCAAAACTTTCACTCATCTATCTTATGAAGAATAGTCAACTTCTCGTTCTGCCCCTTCTCCAATATTTTATTATGTGTGCTTAACCCGACGTTTCCGTTCCCATACATTTTGAGGCAACTTTCTTGAATGTTTATGAGCCATAATGCCAGTTATGTACTTAGTAAATTGTGAAAGAACAACCTGTGACCCCACTCCCCCATTTATCACAGACCACGTGCTATGGTATCTCGTCATGGACGACGTCACTTCCTATTTGAACATTCTTGAATTTTCAATTCCTGTGCATGTTGGGAAATATTACCCAATCCTGCGAACTCGTCGCAAGCCTGCTCATGATAACGAGGTCTGGAAGAGCCGCTCTGTCTCGCCCTTGCTGCTAAATGTTTAATCTAATCCGCTTCCGGATTAAGATGTCTGGAGCTTGTGACTCCTTTCTCCCAACTCCTTCTTCCCTCCCAGATTCGGGCATACAAATACTTGGGTTATTCTATAGTTCAACGAGTCCAGCCCGCACCTCAAGGCCGTCCTTATCGTCTCCTCCTGTAAGCGTTCGTCGGACAGCAGACGTCTTCAGCCGTGATTCAACCTAAGTCAATTAGTTGCTTCAGTGAACGGCAAGCCTTTGATTTTGCGAACAGTTTACTCTTCGTTTAATCGAACCGAAGAAAATCTCCAGCGATTAGCGTTGAGGTAAAAGAAGTTTCCTCTTTTAGTGGAATTACGAGAATTCCGAGATTTCCCGTCGAACATCATCTTTGATGTTTGGCTATCTTCATCGGACGGTTGGTTCAGATCGTCCCCCACTTGACTCATTGAATCGTTCCCCCCTCGCTTCATCGCAAGAAGGAACTACCTCGAAGTCAGCGAACATAAGACTGAACCTCCCTCCATTATTAGTATTGTCAAGTTCCCCATTTTCATCTGAGCCTAGCTAGTTACATTAAGCAATTAATTCCATTTGAGAATTCCTTTTCATAATTATCGAGAGACTCTCATAATTTAAATAATTCCCTTTTTTCTATTATTATTGTTATTTTAATATTTGTAAATAAAATTATATTTTTGTTGTTTCATCTTTAACTAAGCTTGAACGATATTCTAGGCTTATTCAAGTAAAGCTCCTAGTCGGTCGTTAATCCCTGCGAACAGTCCTTTAACGGTTCGCGTTGCAGTAGGTGATTAAGTCATCTCCCCCACATAATATAGGAGTAGTTTATGGTGTAGAGTGTTTGTACCACGACATAAATATATATTGCCTTTGTCATCCTCCCATCAGTGATATGCAGGCATCCATCAAGAGGATAGCTATGATATTGCTTCCTTCACACATGATTTTAAACTGATTCGATTATTATACGAAAATAACAAAAACCGACAACAGGCAGCATCCATGCGCCGAATTTTCTATCATTTATCTCTTGAACGACAACTGAATTTGTTTGTAAAATAAGCATGACATCTCTCATTTTTCGAATTATTAGCTAATACGAAACTCAGGGCTGAAGCATATAATGTTCAGTGTCTCTTTCTATATCATTGATTTTATGAATTGCATTTTAATTGAAAATCCAAAATTATTTGAAGTAAGACGGAAATAACTTCATTTTGTTCTCTAATAAGATAAAACAAATTAATTAATTTTTTAAAAAGGTATTGTAATACTATATGATATTTAATTTATTGCCGATATAGGTGAATATTTTGTCATTGTATCTTTTTTATTCAAAGTTTCTTCTGAAATGAGGATAGAGTTATTTGAACCTAGTTTTGAATCTTTGATTCTGAAAAGCAAGAGATATGGGTATAGCAAAGAAATCATTTATACCTTCACTGAGACTTTAGTATTTGCGAAATTCTTCGTCATTTGTGACCAATCTAATGGTTTGCATTTGACTTTTGCAATTGGTTTGTATCATAAAATATGGTAAATTTCTATCAGTCTTTACTCACTTAGGGAAAATAGTTTGTATCTTTCATTAGATCGTTCTGTTAATAGTTCTTATTTTTCTCCAGCAGCTTATTTTGAATATAATCAAGGGCATGCTTTGGGAAAAAATTCATTTCACCTGTGAAGTGATTTCTCCAAATCAACCCAATTGGCTAGAAATTGGCCTACACTTTGATTTATCATGCTTCTTATATAGGTAGGAATACCTAGGTAGATACTACCCTTTAGTTGGTCGAGATATTAATGTTCTTTATGAAGATAAAATCATTTTAAATATATAAAATACATTTATTGGGCAAAAAAGTTTCCATCATCATTCACAATGCTGTGCCTTCTGTTAAATAAGCAGAGGAGTCCTTTCTTGAAAAATTCATTCGATATTGATGAATTATATTATTTGAGATCGTCTTTCTGGCCTTCATATCAAAATAAGCTTCTATATTTGAGTTGTTATTGTAATAGTTTAAACTTAAATCGTAATCAGACGGTGCTAGTTCCCAAGAATATTGAAGATAAAAAGAACTTCCAAACTGAAAGCAATATTTTATCTTGGATCAAACAGCCATCGCCTAGTGTGCAATTTCCTAAAGTAGGATACCCTTTTCGTTTATATGCCTGATTAGTTGAAGGGCAATTTTAAAACGACCGTCGAAATTCCGTTTGTTTGGAATTGTCTTTTATTGTAGATGAACTAATATTCTCTCAAGTGTTTTGTGGAAAATAAGTTTTATTATTTTTTTCATAGGTTATATCGTGACTTAAAAGTCGTCCGAAACTTAAGTGTATTTTTCTTACTAATTAGTTTCTTTTCTCTCCTCTTTGTCTTTGATTTCTTCATATTTCCACCAAAACCAATTTAAAATTTCTTTATTTTACCATGTCTTTTATTTTCTTTAGTTCATTTAAGTCGAAGAATTTCCAATTTTTTGTTCTACTTATTTGAATGTTTCTGTTGTTTGACTTCATTAGAGATTTGAGATGCATACGCGACCTATAATGAGAATCACAATAATTTTAATTTACCAATAATCCGTTTAAATTTGACCCAGTTGCCCAAGGACAGACCTCAATATGCACTCTTCTGCGAAGGAAATTTAACAGCTCATTATCAAGCCGGTTGTATAACTGGAAAAGCGTCACATTTGCTAAAAAACCTTACCTTAATAATGTTATACCCAATAAGGATAGAGTTATTTAAACTTAGTTTCGAATCTTTGATTTTGAAAAGCAAGAGATATGGGTATAGCAAAGAAATCATTTATACTTTCACTGAAGCTTTAGTATTTGCGAAATTCCTTTGTCATTTGTAACGAATCTAATGGTTTACATTTGCCCTTTTGTGGAATCATTATTAAATTAAAATTAGAGAGCTGGCAATATCCTTTTCCTGCTCGCTCACATCGATGGATCGAGTGTGACAGATAGAGAGGATAAGTAACTACTTTTAATGATTCTGAGCCTAAAATGTTGAGCTACTTTACTTTTACTATACTAGTTTGCTAAATTGTAGCAAGATACTCGGCAGACTGTTTGATATCAGAAAGATAATGGTGCCCCTTTTCAACAAAAATTATTTGGCTGATTTAAGGATGTTTTCTGAGCCGAATTGGATTGCTAAGCTGGCCTTCTTAATAATATTACAGCTCTCTTGAACAAATTTAACGTCCAGGTTCCGGGAAAAAAATCCTAGTCTGTGATTTGCAGTCACGCATCTCTCCATTGGATTTCAAGCATTTTCGTGTCATCGTGCTTTAAAAATGTTGATATCAATGTAAGTATGTCGGTGATCAGAACGTACGCGTTGATCGTACCAACCGTTTTGCTGAAAGGTGTTCATTTGCCATAGCTTTCAAGATTTCTCTCTGTATTTTTAATTTGACTGAAAGGACGTGCCAATAAAACTGCAGATCGAACTCATTGGTTTCCAGGGTTCATAAGATTTGAAGTCCAATTTCTTTGCTTACCACAGCTTTGATTTGTATAAGAATCACGTGCTTTCTTCAGCAATGTTTAGCAATAGAATGTTTGCAAAAAAGATCAGCTGTCTCAATATTAATAAATTATGATGGGGCCCCTATTATTTTAACTTGTTTGATCTATATTCTTCTGATGGTGCATTCTGGGGCCCTCTTTGGTTTAACTTTGTTGGGCTCTTTTTAGATGGTTTGGGTAGCCTATGGTTTAAACTTTATAATTCTATTCTTTGAATAGGATGTAGATTTGGACCCTTTTAGTTTGAAGGCTTTGAGGAGGTAGTTGGGTGCCATGGAGGCAGGGTGTTAGCCGAGGCTTAACGGAAAACTGACCAGGGATCTTAGATAATGGCTGTTCCATCCCCTCGGCAGAGTTTGCGTACCGGTATTCTCCTGCTTAATGGGACAGGTTTATTCCGAGCACCCGGGAATTTCTAGCGAGACAAAGCCAAGAGTAGAAGTATGTAATAATGAAAATTTATATATATGTTCTGAGTTTTGACCATAATATAGAAGCGCTCGTCCTGTTGTATTTTCGGGGGAAAGAACCCAACGGGACTTAATAGATATTGCTATACGGTTGAGTGAGTTGAGGTTTGATCTATTCAGCGGAAGATTTAACGAACAGATCCGAGCAAGAAACGACATAGGTTTAAGGTGCTTCTAAATTGTATTATCATTTGACAATTTAACTTTGCTAATTCTACATCAATTGCCCTAAACCTTTTAGAAGCACGTAAGAAAACACATCAAAATTCGGCTGAATGTTTTGTTTTTTATCTCTTAAGGTACATATATAAATTTAATTCACTATAAAAGAAAATGAGTTTTGCGTTTTAAACTATACAAGAGCACAGTAGAACAATTCTATACACCATGCATTTGTAAAATAATTCTCTGAAATTAAAAAAGCAAAGATATGTGGACATGACACAAAAATTTAAAGTGGAAGGCAACTTATGTAGGTCAAAAGGATCTAGACAACCACCAGGATAGAAAGTGGCGGTCTATTGGAATCACGAAAGTTTTGCGAAGTCTTAAAGAAAATTATTCTTACAAGGTAGAGCCCGTTAATGTTTCAAAGGCAAATGACAAACTAAATCGCAAACCTTTCTGTATTGATATGTGAGAGAACCTTGGAAGAGATGAGTTTGATAAACGTTTTAATTTACTGATGAGGGCCACATATAACACCAATGTAAAAGTTAACAAGCATATTGTTTACATTTGGGAAGAAGTACATCCTTATGCTACAGTTGAACAAGAAAGAGATGAACCTTCAGCGAAGGTGTTCTTCTCTCTTGCCAAGAATCTTCTGTATTACCCGTTTTATTAGGAAAATGTGACAGAACGAGGCTCCGTCTCAGTGGAACTCACTGTACAAGCTCCTTTTAATAAGTACCTGCTAGGCGAATGGATCATGCATGGTAGTAATGAAGAAAATGAGCCTTTGAATTGGCTTTCATTTTCACCTGACCTGGGCCGTTGCGATTTTATTTTTCTTACTGAAAATCTAAAAGAACTGGATCAGAAAATTATACTGCACTGGGCACTGTTACCACTGACATGCTGTAGCGTGTTAGGAAGTAGTTAAAATACTGACGTAAACTGGGCTGTGTCTCAGGCGGCGCGTATACTCTAGTGAAAATTTGAGAAATCGTTTTAAATATTGACATACAGTACCATGGAGTGTCTCATTCAAATTTTGAGGAATAAATTATTTTTGGCTCAACATTAAGGCTTAAGTTTATTTGCCTAGATTTCAATTTCTAGATCATTTATCGCTCATAAGAAGTGAAAATTATATAATCCGTTGTATATTGCCCATCTTGAAACAAACAATTTGAATACATGGTTCAAGGAACTCCGGCAATAGTATCATGAACTATTGAAAAATCCCAAAGAGAAGAAGAGGAACATATCGTTCAGTTATTCATCATAAATTAAGCGTTGCGAATTTTTTCTCAGAAAGCATCATACATTAAAATCTCATTTAAGCCTAAATAAAGGGTTGCAATTCATCAATTTATTTACAGACATTACTGAGCACTGTAAGCTATTCTAGCAAGACCAGCTGCACCGGAACGATGCGGTATGTGGGATAGACTTGGAAGAATTTAAAAATTATGTTCTGATGGAATTTCCCTAAACGATCAATGAATTAATCGTCTTGGAAATGTCGGAAGATTTTTATATTATCGCTGTTAGATAGATATAGAAAGAAAGTTTTACTATGGATATTATGTAGAATTAAAGCTACAAAGCTATAAATTGTTTAATAGTGATAGGTTAAGAGGAAAAACTAGAGAAGTTATTTAATACCTAAAACTGAACTAGTAACACTAATGAAAGACGTCAAGATGCATATTACGTATAATATTTTAACGGCTTAGTTTGCGATAAACAATAATAAAATAAATTTTATGGTCTATAACCTACCATGGTAAACGGACGAGTACAATATTATTACTTTTAAAATGCACACTCAGCTTAAATTCGACAAGATTTACCTATATTTGTGGTGACTTCAAATTTATCTATGCGAGGAACACATGCAGCTACGTGCAAGTCTATTTTGAAGAAGAAAATTTATTAAGATTGTTCCCAAACGTTAAAAATGCTGATCATATTAAATTTCGACCCATTTCTCTTGATTTGTTTGTTCAGAGACTCTCGTCGAAAAATTGGAGGAATCAAACTTAAAAAAATACTCGCAGAACGAATTTAGATGCAGACGCTCATTTTTAAGAAATTTTTGTTATCTTTTTACGAAAATATCGCGAGTTTTAACGAATATATATTTCAGAATTAATAGCTCTTTACAAATCCTATCAAATATAAAGCATAAATTTTTGTTGGGGACCACTTCTAGAAGTAAGAACGCTGTTTTATTTGCAATTATGCTTTTTTGCGCTTAATATTACAGTAACTATCCCACATTACTTTTCTGTTAGTAATTCTGTCCATAAATGGTTCACGGGCATTTCATGCCAATGAAGATTAAATATATATTCATTAGTGTAGGTGTTTTCTTCAGACACTAATGTTACCCTTAGCAAAGTTTCTGTCTCTTTTTACAAAGGCATAGTATTATTGTCTGAAAAAAGAGGTATTGCCCAAATAACAAAGGCCTAGGCATTGGTAGTTAAATAAATGCATATGCACTGGTAACATACAATGTCTGCTGACCAAAGTCTCCTGCTCTCAATTATTCTGATTTATGACCTTATGACCTTTAAAACTTTCAATGATTCTTTAACTAACCTTTGGAAGACCATGTCGATTATATAATTAGAAAGAGAATGTAAAACAACACAAGAGTTTTAAATTTGGTTAGAATCAGCCGAATAGATATGAGGCTATTGCCAAATAATTCCTTGGCTGACCTTGGGAGAACTTTGGCAATACATATGTCTTTCGAAAGAGAGTGTAAAACAACATAATGGTTTAAAACCTCGTTAGAATCGGCAAAATAGTTACAATGTTATCACTAAAACAATAAAAAGCAAAACGAGGAGCGACGAACCCACGTAGTGAGATTTAGAGTCACACGCGACTAAAAAGTTCCAAGGCTTAAATATAACTTCAACAAAGTCTAGGCAATACTACTATGTATTTGAAAAGGAATTTAAAAAACTAATATTCATTCGATATAATTCTTATAAAACAACATTAAGTTCTTGATCACTTAATACTCATATGAGTAAGTATAACTTTGAAAAGAGGAAAATTTCAATTTACCCGAAAATTCCAGACGACAATTTTATACCAAATATTCAACGCATGGACTCTAATATGATACATAGAGAAGATGGATTTTGGGAAGGAGGATTCACAAATTTATGGTTTAAAAAAACTCTTATTTCCTTTGACTACCAGTATATAACCAAGTTTATCTACTATTTTCTTCATTATTGCCTACTAGTATAGGTACCCTGGCGTTGACCGGGATAAAAGTCAAGTCGCAGTCAAATAGAGATGGTCATTGTTTTAAATTCTTATATTGTGGCCCATAAATATCTTTAACTGCTAAATATTATCAGTAATTGTGTGCTAATGGCAAATTCAGAATAGTTGCCAACGCTCCCTATCACATAATATAATTACAATGAGTAAACTTTTCTCTCCGCGCCCAGCATTAACGCGCATAAGTGAATGGCTGTTAGTTATGAGCAAACAAGGTTAAGAAGGCAAAAACAGATCGAACGTCTTATATATATACATATAAAGGGGTTGGAGAAAATAAATGGAACACTTCTTTAATTCAATTAATATTTATTTAATACGGAGTTGGTCATCCTTTTGCTTCCTGAACAGCGTCAATGCGGTTTGGAATTGATTCATACAGCTTACTCACTTCATTTGAAGAATCATGAGCAATATCAGCTCCAGCTGTTTCAGACAAAACATTGGTGGGTAAAGACTTTTAACTTGTCGCTCCAGGATGCCTCAAAAATGCCCGAATTTATTAGGCTTTGGAGATTGTGCAGGGCACTCCATGTGCTGTACCTCACTCCTATGCTATTCATGCCAATTCTTAACCACTTGAGCTGTGTATATTAGGTCATTATAATCTTGAAAAAAGCACTCACCTCAGTGAATAATGCCTGGACCATAGATTAGGCTTGATCTTGGTCCAAAATATTCAGATATTCGTTGTTGTTGATCCTACCATACAGGGCAACGATTGGACCAACAGAATTCCAAGATAGGGCTGACCAAACCATCACTGACCCTTCTCCATGCTTCACTGTAGGAAGAAGGCAGCCAGGATTAAAAGCTTCCCGAGGCTGCCTAAACACATAAACTCGCCCGGAAGTGGGAAAAAGAGAAAAACTAGATTCGTCGGAGATTATTACTTGCTTCCATTTGTCCGTCGACCAGCCCTTGTGATCTCTACTCGAGTTCATTCTTTTCTGAATATTTTAATGAGAAAACACAGCTTTCCTGATGGCAGCTGTTCCATGATATCAGGATTTATTGAGCTCACGGCGAACATTTTTGGTGGAAATTGGGCTAGTGATATGTTGATTCAACTCTGAAGTCACTTTAGTGGCAGTTGTCAGGGGATTTTTCATCGCAATGTATTTCACCACGCGTCGGTCTCTTTAAATGAGCTTTGAAGTCTAGGCGGAGTTACTCCTCATCCTGGAAGTTTTGTCCTATTTCATGAGTTCTGGTGAGGACAGCTCCTGCAATTCGAGCTCCGACAATTTGCCCTCTTTTTAACTTAGTGACGTCACGCATCTTAGCATCTATACGTCGATCTGAAAAAGAAATACAAATAATTATTAAAGTTGATAAATAGATCTATGTATCTACAGTACAAAACAAACACTCACAATGAAATTTGGATGGATATTCGTATAATGGCTCATTGAAATATTGGTGTTAAATCTCTGCTGTTCCAATTATTTTGTCCAACCTCTGTATGTCAGTAAAAAAGACGCTTGAGTTGGGTGTCAGCCAAAAGTTAACGAAGAAGGAAAATTCCTTAGTGTTCGCTTATGAAAAATCCATGAAATTTTATGGATTCATTATACTAAAAAATAATTCATAGGTGAAACTAAAATATTTTAAACCAAATTAATTTAAAATATTACTGTGGCTCCAATAATTGCTTCTATTTCGGGTAAAAATAATAGGGTAGAGGACATAAATGTGGGTGGATAAACAATAAATTTCTATAGGAGCGAAATTTTAAAAACGTAAGTAGATAAGTTAAACGAGAATTCAGTTTAAACAATTTATTGCCCTGAATTCCAAAGAATGGGAATAATTCAAATAGTAGTATAAAATGATTAAACTAGCTAACAAATGAGTTATCTTAATTATGTAAATTAGATCTGCACAGAATTTAAGTCTTACAAGAAGAAAGTGATGCCTGCACAAGAGTAATGCAGGTGGACTGAACAAAAACAAGCAAAGAATTAGCTTGCCATGATGAAGCCATAAGAAATACAGGAGTAAATAAGGGATGGGAGTTCCCCTTGACGAGAATAAGTCACAGGCAAAGAAAACATCAAAAAAGATATTGATTTCATCAAAAACAAAGAGAAGTATTAGTTAGGTGCTGCCATTAGCCCTTTAAATTGTGGACAAAATACTTGGACCCTATAAAGGAATGGTACATGATAATCAAATGAGAAAATGTGGTTAAACCGAAGGCAACATTTGCTCGTTGGGTAGTAGGGGTGTGTAGCTTGCTCGTTTTTTTAATTTTTATATACAAAAAATAACAAAGGTGGAACTATTAGTGATGGCAGCGGGGTGGGAGGCATATGGATCGCTTCAGGGCTACGTAGAGAGGAATGACCTGAGAGATTAAACTAGTAATCCATCGAAACCGTTCTTGAACAAAGGAGATTAGGGCTATGCTGTACTGTGAAGGCTTAAAAAGAAATGATAGCTTTGTTCTGACTGGCTATGTATTTAATGCCATGCGTAGCTTTACTTACCGCATGAATATCAGATAATGACGTGGTTGAATGTTTTGTTTAGATGTTCAATGGAATTCAACTCTGGCCTCTATGCTAGATATCTAACACCGTTTTCACTACGATAGAGCTCCAGTGTGTGTATAACATGGGCGGGGGATAAGCAAGATGTTAAAAGTAGTTGGTCATCTGTGGAGAAGGTCATCTGCAACGCAATGTCCAGTTATCGGGTCAAGCAGAGTGAAGAATTACTGATGGTGAACGACAGATCGATGAAGATAAATGTGTTAGATTTAAACAGTTATATAGCCGATGATCACTGGACTCTTACCCGGAGTCAAACACTGGTAAACTCATAGATAAAAGGGGTTGTCGCATCTATTTAAGTGGCCAGGACGCTTGAGGCGATCGTCTACGAATTTGTCTCGGCTACTCTTTGTAGTAAACTTTGGCATTACCACAGCAAAATGAGGTCAGGATATTATGTAACCAATGCGTTGGAAGAGTAAGTTGGAGACAGACTTGGGACAGGAAAATAATTCGCTCAAACATTTAGTTTGCGGTAAGTTCCCTGAGACCAGTTATCTCGTTTAGCAGTGAAGACAGTAAAAACATCACATGAAAAAAGTAGCGCTCTTGAAGAGAAAATGTTTTTTCTCGTATTTCTTTAGAAAATACTGAGTTAAACCATAATATATTTGTGCGATGATGGAAGTCGTCTTTCAACGGATATAACTATACACTTCTGGGCATAGTAATGTTTGGTCATTTATGTGGTGTCTGCCATATGCCTAAGCGAGTCTTAGATATATTGTACGCTCAACTGTCAGTCTCAAATAAAATATTAATGTGAATCAGTGACAATAACAATGTTGGGAGGATATCTGTTTGCTTTCACTTAGTATATTCATATATATATATATATATATATATATATATATATATAAAGAAATTTTTTTATTCCTATAAATGGACAGACACCCACACAGACATAGATTTCATTTTTATTATCTAGATTTGCTTCTTAGTTGTGTTTTTTAATCAATATATATTCACTGTTCTCCTCATATGCATTTAATGGGTTTTAATTTTATTTCGAAACCAGAGACGGCGAATATACGTGGGTGTACAATTAATGGAATCATTATTAATTGCAAGTTTAATTATTTATTATGAAGTACGTCTCACTTTGCAGTAGCACTAATTGGTTGAATGTATATAGAAATTAACTCCTGCAGCTATCTTTACAATAGGTACTGTAAATTTTAACTATTCTTGAGGCAAAGTCTGTTCCAATTACTTCAACGTCGATGATGAGAAAACACAGCTTTCCTGATGGCAGCTGTTCCATGATATCAGGATTTATTGAGCTCACGGCGAACATTGAGAGAAGCTCGTCAATTCTTATTTCAATACAAACTACATGTGTTTAATAGTGGTATGATTTAAGCAATTGTAGAACACAATCTATGTTTTCCACTTCACTCGCATGCACTATGTACAAGTAACAATTCTAGTGGTGTGGATTGATGCATAATTACCTTGTACTGTAAGATAGACTCTGTTATTAATATAATATGGCAGGCAAAATCCTCAAAGGTACCTCCTTCATGACTTGTGGTTGTTTTCAGGACGTCTGGATTAAAACATTTACTTTTCTTTTTTTATAGTTCACCACGTCTTCATGAGAGGAAAAGCGTATAGACTAATTGGTCAGGCGCAATGAAATTCTTTAATTATTGTATCCTTGTTCCCAGTTTTGATTATCTTATAAGAATATTTTTCATTTTTATATTAATGTCAGAAAGAGAACTTTTGCAATTACTACCCTCCTATGGTATCAGGTTCCATGAAGCTCTCGACACGATGTTTTAGTAGAAAAGCGTTAATCTAGCTCTATGTTCATTCTTACAGCTGCAAATTAAAATTATTGCACACAATGAGGTTTATTCTTCTCTGTTCATGGTGATTGAATTTTTTCAGCCCGTCATATATAATTATAAAAGGGCGCCTTTTTCTTTCATTTAGGACGCCATCATTTTTCAGACACAACTCACCACAAATTATTTCAATTTGGCAATTTTCGTGGTCAAGGCACCAATCATCTCCTCTGCAAAGATTTTTCCTCTCTAAATATCTCAACACTTTATCATTTTGCTAGTAATTATTACACATTTCGAAAAAGAATTGTCGTTTCCATTATATTTAGGTAATTCTGTGTAAGGTATCTTTTTGTGTGCTTCTTTCTTTTTCCCTATTTGCCTCAAAAAGGGAAAGGTTAACCACAATATTTTTAATGGAAAAGCTAGGAAAACGTAGCATTTATATCATGAGAGAGAGAATAAGAAAGGGGTCGATATTTAACATAAAGATAAGTAAAGATGCTTTTTTTAATTTAGTGCGCAAACTAACAAGAACATCATTACCATAAGAACACTGAAAAGGAATTTAAAAAAAAATAGAAAGTTCCGTCCAGCAAAATTGATTTGTACTCATTGATGACATTATGAATGAGATCATATAGAAAAAGAGAGGGAAATAATATGGTAAAGAATAAAAAGAATCAACTTTAGTGTCTTGGAAAATAAAAATGTTGAACCATGTTAAACAAAGTAGTAGTATTGCAAATCATTCCCCTCCAACCTTTATATATAATATCTAATATCACCTGATTCCTCTCCAGCATTTTACCCCTTTTATGCTGTTTATCGAGTGCAAAATTTGTACTTTATTGGTGAAACTCTTTTATTATTTACTGGGAAGCAGTTATCTGGTGTATGGTGGTCATTGCTTTGTTGATGAAAATATCTGGATTGCTTTCAGCCATTCTAAATATTATTTTAAATTTCTGAACAACTGCAACCCGCATTGTAAATATTTTTATGTATCTTTGCCTTATTTTCGTTATAATTCCTAATACTTTTAATAGTGAAAATAAACATGTTACTCTTTTAATATTTTTCGTGGTATGACATTACATTATATCAATACCATATTATATCTATGGGGGAGGGAACAATAACTTAAAGGCGAACAGACAAGGAACGGAACGCCACAAGTTTCGACGCGCGGAACAAAGAGATAAGAGTGCAACGAGGTCAGGTAAAATTTGGGCAATGGCAAAGCTGAAGGTTATTTAAAGAGGCATTACAAAAATATAATTTTATTTACATAAAAATAAGAGAATAAATAGGCAAAATTAAATTGGTAAATAAGGGGCGAATTGCAGAGTAATGCGTCAGACTATAAAGTTAAAATTTATTGTATTACTGAAGGAGACTATTCAAATGAGGAGAATTAACTCAATTGGGTTGCTGAAGGGGGAGAGGGGTTGGCTTACGGATGATTCCGGGTGAGAAAGCAGGCTTAGGCTTCTCGGATGTCCTCTGCAGGCAATAAACTTGAGGCGAGGGCGCTCGGAGCTTCTGAGCGGGAAGTTAACGTGATGATGGTTCTTCAAAAGGGGGGGGGCGGTAACGACCGGTCCAGGGGAGAGTATTTCGGCCACCCGAAAATGAGGGGTAAATGACGAGGACTTCGACAGGAGTTGGTGAGTGGAGTCAGAAAAACCGCTCGGTAGCGATCGTTAAATGGAAATACCTCACTGTCTGGGGGTAATTCTAACACACAAAAAGTTCAGCCGTCACTTTGCTTTGTTGTTAGCACCTGACTTGAAACTAGGGGAATCTTTTGGGGTCCCAAGGAGACTTCTCAACTTTGTGTCTGCCACATGGAAGACGAGCCCTATATATATCCGAGGTTCTCGCCACGGGGGTGGGGAAAACAGCTCTACTCTCGAATGGCCTCGAATCTTCACGCCGAGGCGATTCTAAACCGCGTAAAGGTGGTCCGTGGTGGACGCGGTTCGAGGCTACTGCTTTTGGTAAGGGGGAGGATGCTTACCCATTTAAGCCTAACCAACTTTTAGAATCTTCTCCAGGGCAAGGACTTCACTTCCATGCTGGAAAAGAAATTCCGCGTGGAATTTCCTCACAATATTAATAATAAATTATACATATTGCCCTAGGGAAATTTGTTTATATAAAGACCAAATGTAAAATAAAAATACCTCGAAAAAATGCCGAATTCATTCCAAAACAATGGTAAGATTTAAATTCCGCATCTTAAAATATATATAAATGCATGAAAGTATGCATATAAACATATGCTTTGTTACGTAGTGTTATTAGTTGTTTGATGTGTTACGAAGGTTGGACTAGGGTATTTGGGTTGCTCATTTTATTGAACCCTTATGAGTTGGTTCCTCTCTCTTTAAATAGATAGGTTGAATTCTTTTATTTTGTGGCCTTGTATGCATTTTTTTATGGTTATTTTTGAAAGATCATTTTTTTATTGTTTCTAAAATTTTTTGAATAAATATAAATAAAAAGTTATCCATTGTAGCAGCACAAATATGTAGGTCTAAGCATACATCAAGCTCACATTATCGTAGGTGCCTCCAATTTGTTAGCGTCATTAGTCCATTAGAACTTATGAACAGCATCCCTTGCAAAATCGTGTACTAAATAGCAAAGAGAATGGAGATTGCGCAAGCGGGCGTGAGAATGGTTTTGATTAATGAAACCCACGCAAAATTGAATAAAAGTTTAAGAGAAGAAACGTGCTGGTAAAGAAAAACATACAAGACTTGGTTATGGAATATTGCACTAATCAAAATTTTCACAAGGACCCTAGACAAAGGTCACTTCGCCAAAGATAATTAAACACATTCGTTGAAGGATTAACTGAAGAAAACAAAAAGTATTAGATAAAATGGCGCAGTATGCTCGCTGAAGCAAAAGGGCATCCAAACATTTGTTAAAGAGACCGACAAGGCCAAATGATTAAATTGCTGCAGGTGGCCTCTGAGTAGTATTGCCACTGGTGAGTTAAAACACTCCACTAAATAATGAAATAGAGATTTTAGTTTCATTTCTCCACCTACACAAATTCTCCCAACAATTAATAGTATCGGCAGAAACCCTCGCCTTCTGTATGAGCAACCACGACGAAAATAAATGCTCTTTCATTGTTATGTCAACACTGCACATTATTAGATTAATATCTTTGATATCATTAAAACCTCTATTTAAATGAACATCTTTGGTTAATTTTCTGCTCAATTCACTTATGAAGAAAGAGAGAGCTCCGTCTCGTAGCAATACATAGGTGGCATAGCACAATTTACCGGTGGCCTTTCAAGCCGACTATGAGGTGTTTTCATACGAAAGCATGGATAGAAAAAATTTATCGCCACAAAGTTCTCATAACCTTTCGACCGTGCAAATATTCTCTGGGAACACTACAGGAAGTAAAGTACAACATCAGCTATGCATTTGTCTGACATCGAGGTCATTTCTATACACCAGTTTTAGCTAAACATATTTAGACGTGCACAGTAGTGTACAGTTTTTACTGGGAACTAAATTAAACAGCTTGTGTAATAGTAAATCATTTCTATTTCTTCGTGATTTATTACTGGATTGATCTGTATTTATTCTGTTCCAAATCCCAGCTACGTTTTCTCCGCTATCATAAAATACGTAACTAATCTTAACCAAATCTGCAACATTCTTTCCGCCAGCAAAATATTTATGTATTTATACATCTCATAGCGACACTGTTTTCAAAACTGAAATGAAAAAAAATAGTGCAATGTTTGAAAAGGAGGTTATGTCATGGTGATTTAATCCTTGGGGTTATCTACGCGAAATATTTAATATTAATTTAGTTGGAAGAGATAAATTAAAGGAACATGTTTTTAATAAATTCCATTGAATCATATTTTGGCCAAAATCCAACAGACACACAATCTCTCTTTCTCTAAATTTATATTCCTAGCACGAAATATTTCGGAATATCATAGGAATTATAGGAATATTGAGAGTTTAATACTGGATGACGTCAATGGTATATACAAATGTTGAGAAATGCAATCAGAAAAAAACTTACAAGAAATTTTTTAAATCTATCTGTTGACATGTGGCCGGGAAACAAGACTTTCGTTAAATAAAAAACCGTTAGTAGTGCCTAGAATTTCAATGCGTCTGAGTGGTCGGTATAATCATGTGACGTAGTGTCACAATTGGTGTTCGATTTGTACACGAAATAATTAAATATTAATTACATTCGATATTTTCGTGGTAGAAATATGAATATTATAATATAAGCTGGAGAAAAATAAATTGTCTCTATGTGTGTTCAGTTGGTTACAATACAACCCTCTAAAGGAGATCCGCGCCCTTTTGTAGCTATTCTGCATTACTCCGGAAATCGCCGGTTCTCCTAGTGACGCGGCTAAAGTTGTTACTATGACCATTGCATGTGTATGGTCAAGGAAAAACAAATTGCTGGCCGTGTCATTTAATTGAGGAGAGGCAGTGTCACGAGCAAAGTTAAACAACCTGATGATGATAAAATATGTACTTCCTTCCGAGCTGGACATTTTTAGTCTAGCTCTGCAGTAAAGAAATGAGAGTAGTGGCGATATTTGCTCTTGTTTGACCACGGCTGACGACGAGGGTTTCCTAGCCGGTGGCAGCAAACAGGAAGGAGGAGGGGCGTAAAAATACGTAATTGTTCGAAGGTTGGGTCGAAAATATGCCTATAATGAGCTACAGGAATAAGAGGACGAGGCTCGTCAGTTATTGAGAAATCGACCTGGAGGTGTTTGGGAGGAATTTCTGCGAATTCGATAATACACACGACGAGTTAAGAAGAGTGAAAATGTACTTACGTGAGTTTATCCTCTTACTGAGCAATCGATTAATTTACATTATCAAGAGGCACAGTATGGGGGAGTTGCGTGCCAAAGATCAAGGAAATATGAGAAAGCTACCAGACTAATTAAAACCAGGAACCTAGCTAATATCACTCCTATGCTGCAGTAAAAGTTCGAGACGAAGAGAATTGACAGGATTGTGCAAGAAATGCGTGTTAGGAATAGAAAGTGTTCTAACGAAAGTCACATGCTTAGTGAGAACAGTAAATTCACACTCTTCTAAATATTGTTGGAGTGCGGAAAAACACCTAGTCCTTACCAAGACACCATACTATACGTCTGTTGAGAATAAGTTAAATATTTAGAAAAAAATGCAAGAGATTGCCAAGAATTACTCACTATGTGTTGCAGTGCGCAACTGCATTGGTAGCTGATGCATCCGACAACGCTTATGTGTGACCCAGGACGAGGATCGATCAATGAAACTGCGGAAGCCATAGCCTCATTCATGTAGGAAAAAGCTTCGTACGCCGTGGAAGACCATTTCAGAGTAGAGTGCTTCTTGGTCGGAGAGAGTAGAGTCAAGAAAGGTTTCATAATTTGAGAAACGGCAAGATTAAATCTCTGGTAAAAATTCATCATTCCACATAGGTGACCAAGTTGTGTGAGTGACGAAGTACGAAGAAAATTCCGAATAACAGCAACTTTGTTCCCGAGAGGACGAATTCAGCCCCCAAAAATGTGTTATCCAAAATAGGAGACTCACGTGACAGCAAAAAGCAACTTAGAAGTGTTGATTTTGATACCACACTCTTCCAAACGAGTGAAAACCTTAAAAAGTTAAGATAAAAGTTCATTTAAACATCAGGATGCGATCAGAAATAGTCTATATAACAAATTACGAAAATAACATCTCTCAGAAAGTAATCCAGCAAAGGATGAAATATATGACCACTATTACATAATCTAAAGGGATAAAAAGTATTTTAAATGAGCCAAAATGTGTGGTAATAGCTGTCTGTTAGATAACCTGTGGGTTAACAATAATTTTGTTTTTAGTCACGTACCTGATCGATTGGTGAAACGATAGAACAATCAACAAGAGCACAGTTAAAATTTGAGAGGCAAGGCAATGGGTAGGTATCGGGTATAGTCTGCGCGTTCACACGCCAGCAATCCCCCACATTGCAAAATACGCCAGCTATAGCCGTTGGGAAAACATAAGCCGAGATGCCTAAAGCGACTTTTAAGTACGAGATATACCACCATCCGTAGGCAAATCAAACACCTGCTTGATGCAGTAGGTCTATCTTAGTCTAATCCTCGCGGACGCGAGTAAAAACCTTAAAAAGTTGAGATAAACGTTCATTTAAACATGCGGACGCGATCAAAAATCGTCTACATAACAAATCACGAAAAGAAGATCTCTCAGAAAGTGAGCAGCAAAGGATGAAATATATGACCACTATTACATAATCCAAAGGGATAAAAAGTATTTCAAATGGGCCAAAATGTGTGGCTGATAGCTGTCTTTTGGAAAACCTGTGGGTTAATAAGAATTTTGTATTTAGGCACGTACCTGATCGATATGCAAAACGATAGAATAATCAACAAGAGCACAGTTAAAATTTGAGAGGCAAAGCTTCGTGTAGGTATCGGGTATACTGCGCGTTTACACGTCAGCAATCCCCCACATTGCAAAATACACCAGCTATAGTCGTTGGAAAAATATAAGCGGAGATGCCCAAAGCGACTTTTAAGTACGAGATATACCACCATCCGTAGGCAAATCAAACTCTGGCTTAATTCAGTAGGTCTATCTTAGTCTAATCTTTGCGAACGCGAGATTACCTAAATGATAGTCCTCTCAATCAAATAAATAATTTTGTATATAATAAGAATATATATGGAACATGGAAGGGTAAGACTAGAAAACTCATGCAGTAGGCGCTGGAATTGTGGCTCGGTGGGAAGGAGATGGATAGAAAGGAGAGAAATTTTGAAGGAAAAACGGATCAGAGACAGAAACTTGGTACATTCTTTAAGCTTTGTCATAAGGAGACTCATCTAAAATATCATAGGTGGTAAGAAAATACAGAAATTATATTAGGCAATCTAATCGACCTCGTTCACAATGAAAGTCTATTAAAAAGCACGACGAAGGCGGAGGGAAGGTTAAGCGTTCCATACGTCCTTATATCACCGGATTTTGTTACTTTAAGAACTAAACCATGGGGGAAGGAAGCTTTATCTTTGCGCGAAGACGGGTTGCCTTTGTATGCAGCACCAGTCACGCCCAGGAACGAAATGCTCGAAAGTTTGTTAACAAATTCCAGAAGTGAAGACCAACCTGAGCAAATAAAGAGTAAGCAGAAGGGTCTACGCCTTAACCACTTGCCTTTTTATTTTGGAATTTGTTTAAGAATTTGAAGAAGTTGAGCAATAGTATTTGAATAAGGAGAAAATAAGAATAAGAAGATGAAACATGATGATTAGAAGGACGAAGTTATTAAGAGCGAGCATTTGATCTAGAATGAATCATAGTGTTGGCCAGAATCTTTTCAATGTACAGCCTTACCACCCAATTTATCATGTACCTTGATTTGTACTGCTGAAATTTAGTAGGGTAAAGATAGGACAATGAATTGTGAGAAAATGTACCGTGCACCTCACCTTCGTGCTTGAATGCCCAACAGGTCGTCAAATATGGGAGGAAGAACGGCGCCTATCAATTCGCCCTTCCTGCTCATGATTCTTCTCTTGATGTTTCTCTAAACGCAGTTTGTGCTCATTTATTTTGTTTTCAATCCTTTCCAATGCGGTAGTAAAATTAGGCGGCGAAAAGGCTGAAAAATAGCTATGTTTTTCCGTTCGTTAGAAAACTCTGTCGTTACACGAACCTGTAAAAGAGACATATTAGTTTATTGAGTAGGGTTAATAGGAACAGCTCCCCAGCTTTTGGCTCATCCTCCACATTGTTGGAGAAGTTATTACTTTGGGGGACTTATTATTAATTATAAGTAGATCTCTAAAGACATGGAAATGTGGTAGGATGTGTGGATTAGAATTAAAAATGGAACGTCACGAGCGACCCTCGTGTGTTGTTGCTGAACATTTTATCAAGTCTTGCAGCTCCAAATTTCTGAAATTAGAAAGAGGCAGCAAGTGTATTGAAACCCGGATAGAGATCAATTCAGTAGTGGAGTACTGCATATGGGGTTGGGAAAGGAAGCCGGTGAATGAGACGTTACCGATTAGATAAAAGTAACTATACAGCTAGTTTGTGGGCAGGGTCATGAAAAACAAAAAAAAACTCAAAATAATAGTTTATATGATTTAATTAGAAATTAATTGTGCAGAGAGGATTATGCAGGCAAGTAAAAGCACCGCAAGCAATAAAAAGAAATAAGGGGCACATACTTAGGAAAAATGCATAAATGAAAGTAAATGAAAATGAAAAAATACAGTAAAGCTTTATGTGACGAAATCACAGGCCAAAAGAAACATCACGTGGAAATTAAAACGGATAAGATAAAATAACCACTTGTAATTTAAAGAAACACTAGGGGAAATAGAGCACTATGGCGGGTCATACTCTAGAATTTTATGAAACTGGGGATGTGAGTTATTCAAATGATGAATATTGTTAAAAAGAACATACTTTTGGCAGAAAAGTTAAATTCTGATTCATCCAACCTACATCAATTTGAAGTTGAAATATTGTTAGTGCCTGATCATTTACTATATTTTACTATTATTTTAGTTACCCATAAAAGATCAAATTTACCGTTTTCTATCATCAATACATTTATGTACTCTGAAAGATATTTGTCTACGAAAATGTAAAAGTTTATTAGAGAGACATGAGAAATACGAAAGCTGTTAAAAATGGCCGGTAATTTAGTTTGGTCTAACTCAAAAATTGCAAGTAGCCAGTACTCATTTCTCAGTGAAAGGCAATATTCCAGTAAGGTTGCCAATTCTGGTAACCATTGTAACTGGTAACTGTTTAAAAAGCATTTACATTTCATTTGAATGCTAGTAAATGCGGTGGATCATTTTAGAATAACATATAATTACTTGGTAGAGAATATTTCTTAATCTAAGTGCCATCTTATCATTTGCAGATATACCTGCGATTAGTTTGACAATGGCGAATATCAAGACAAGGTCCAAATCAATTTCTCAACTGACCAATTATGTTACGACTGGGCAAGAGATGATGGTGTTTCTAGTTACCAACAATAGAAGAAATTTTGAGGTACGGCTTCTACCTGAGGAAGCAAAGTGAAAATGAGCGGAGAAATTATGAAGTGGACCAGCTGGTGAAAAACATGTATCAGGGCTTAATTAATCTGTGGATCAAAGCTACTGTTCTGTTCAAACGACCTGTTGTAATTAAAAAGGTCACTGTCGTAGAATGGACTCTCAACGATATACCATATATGACTATTCGTTGAGGAAATTATTCATTTATATTTAGAGTGCGTGATGTCTGGGTTGACCGATATTATTTATCTTCAATATGCTTAAGAAGTGGAACTGAGCTCAAGGATAATAATATAGCTATCATTAATAAAATAGAGTTTTATTAATAAAAACTATCAACAACAAACAAAACAGAAAATATTGACATAAACAGAGAATGGAAAGGGTCGTGGGAAATCTAGCTAATCCGAGGATTAAGATTTGGAAGAGATTTAAAAAGGTAAAACAAATAAAAATTAAAGGAATGGAATGGTTCGCTAAACCATTTAAAGCACAGCAGAGGGTTGACAAAAGGGTTAAATACTCAAAGGTAACGCTCAGCTTACGTAATTACACGTGTTGTGCAGAGGAAGGTGACGTGAAGGAATCTCCGGTCCGGTGGTGAGTTCCAGTCGAAGGCGGGGGGGAATTAAATGATCCTGACGTGGCCTTTTGGGAATGCGAACCATTTTTTGGGCCAAACGGGCTTGAAGAACAATGGCTGTTCTACGTTGTTCTTTTCTGAACAACAGGGGAGGAGGTGAGAACCGTCTCTTATCTACGGGCTCAAAGAACAATGGCTGTTCTATTGTTGTTGTATTTCTGAAAAATAGTGGGGGATGTGTGAAAACAGTTTTTGTCAACGGGCTTAAAGAACAATTGCTGTTCTAATGTTGTTCTCTTTCTGAACAACAGGGGGGAAGGGTGAGAACCGTTTCTTGTCAAAGGGCTCAAAGTACAATGGCTGTTCTAACGTTGTTATCTTTCTGAACAACAGGGCAAGCCTTGTGGACTTGGCGTCTTGAAGGCTCGAACCTTGGCACTCAATGGATATTGTCCTCTTCTGGACAATGATGGTATTTCTCGAGGTAGAAGGCCCTTGCAGCACAAGGTGAGATTGGATCGTAGTGATGTCTCGCGAAGAAAATCTGGATCTCGAATCTGCTCTTGGTGGTAAAGTTTCCGTATAAATAGTCGAGAGAACCCCTTGGCGTAGGGGACAATGGAGTGGGGGCTTCGAGGGAATGCACAGCTGCGCCTGAGAACAATACCTTATCTGCCCATAAACCTAACTCAATCTCGCGTGATCGGCGCATGGGGCGATCGGGTGGGGGGGATGATTCACCCCCTTGGTTCAATATTGACTCAGTTGGCGGCCAAAATGCACCCGGTTCCAAGGCGAAGATGCACTTGGGTAGCATCGTGTTTCTAAACAACATGTAATAACGGTGAAATTTAGCGGCCTCAAACCGTTCTATCACACCCCTTCATTCCGGCGGGAAGTTGTAACTTCGGAAAAAAAGAGAGAAGGGACAACGATAGAGCTCCGTTGTGGGAAACTTGTTTTCTTGTAGCGACCGTACCTTCATGCACCTAACTAGTATTACCTCAATACATATGATTATTTTGATCTTTTAATTATAGTGGAAACTAACCTTTAATACAAACTTAATCAATAAAAGGGGCATGGACCAATGAAATGATATAAAATTGGTACATATAGGACAAAATCATTTATACATAATTTAATGGGTACAAATATATATACATACAAACAAAAAGACATTGAGCGTTACAAAATTCAGACATATACATTAACTAGTTTTATTACAAGAGAATCTAATTTAAGTCGTATAAGACGGTATATACATACATGGAGATCCTAATCCTACGAATACAATTAATCTACGCTATTTGGTAACGCATTCCTACTGAGTGCGTCAGGCGACCTGGTTATCGGAACCTTTTATATAATTTATTTTAAATTGATACTCTTGCAAGAGTAAACTCCAGTGCATAATTCGGCCATTAGAGTGTCGTACATTCCGAATATAGGCTAACGGGCAGTGGCTGGATCCTATCTGGAATTCTCTTCCTATCAAGTACATTTCGAATTTGTCTATAACCCAGATAATTGATAGAGCCTCATTCTCTATAGTGGCATATCTCTTTTCACGTGGTAATAATTGGCGACTAGCATATGAAGGAGTACACCTCCAATGCCCTCGTTGCTCGCGTCGGTCTTAATCCCAAAAGGATTTTTCCGGGTTGAGCAACTTTAAAATGGGGGCAGAAATGAGCTTACTCTTGAGCTGATTAAAATGGGAAACAGCGACATCATTCCAACGTCGACGATCGGGGGAATTCTTTTTTAAAAGAGAGCTGAGGGGCGCCGCGATGCAGCGAAATTCGGGACAAATCGCCAATAGTAAGAAGCTAATCCTAGGAACGATCTTAATTGCTTCTTTGTAATCGGGAGGCGCATGTCAGCGATTGCCTTAATCTTGTCCTCTTGGGGACCTAACTGGCTTTGTCCTATTTTGAAACCCAAGTATTTTATGGTTTCGCATGCAAAAAGGCATTTGCTGGGGCCAATGGTGAGGCTATTTTCGCGCAGTCGCTCGAAGAGAGCTAATAGGGTGGTTAAATGGTGACTCCATTCGCGAGTAGCGACGTAGACATTATCGAAGTAGAAGGGTACATTCGGAAGTCCATCTAACAACCTTCTCATGAGACGGTTATAGTATCTACAAGCAGTGACGAGGCCAAAAGGAAGGCGCTTGAATTGCATAAGGCCTTTCTCCGTTGCAAAGGCGGTATATGCTTTCACCTCGGGCTGGAGGGGGATTTGATAATACGCCTTGCACAAATCGAGTTCTGAGATGAACTTGGCGTTTTCAAAAAGGTGGAGGTTTTGGTCTACCAACACAATTGGCTCGTCGTCAAACACAGTTACAGAATTTAAATTCCGGAAGTTGATGCACATCCGATAAGAGCCATCAGGTTTCTTGACCATGACGATTGGGGAACAATAACTAGAGGTGGAAGGTTATATGATGTCTAAACTAATTAAATTATCAAACTTGGCGTTAAAGGCTTGGCGTAAATAAATCGGCATTAGATAGGGTTTTGAACGGACGGGTTCTAAGGTTGTACATTTAATATCATGCTCGAAACTAGTAGCGCATCCAAGCTTCTCTGAAATAACGTCGTCGAACTGACATAATAGTTCTTGTAGCTGACTCTTTTGATGTGGTGTCAGCTGCGCGTCAATATGTAGGTCAGAGGGTTCAAAAGGCTTGCCTGGTAGGTAAGGAGGAGGGTAATTGGCATCAGGTTGGATACACACTGTCTGTATCACAATAAGGGACTCCGCGGGGTAATCCTCTTCAAGCGCCGATGTTTCGTCCAGTGCTACGAACGTATCTCCATTGGGGCGTTGGGGGTACTTTTTTTCTTTAGGTCCACGGACAGTCTCCGTGTCCTTGTTTTAGGCCTTATCACCAAAGGGTGTTAGTAATTCACATTCCTTTTGTGCCGTCCTAAAGTCCTGGTTAAGGGTCTACGAGAATTCGGACGGTATCGGGGTTCTGATGGGGACGGGCTCCTAGGCTTCCTTCTTAGCTCGGCCTCGAGGAAGGGTGGCCTGAGACACAGGGTCGGAACTTGCTTGGGGGCTCTGTCCTATAAGTATGGAACAGAACTGTATGGGTGCTGAAATGACTTCAGCCCAGCCATTATAATATTGACACTGCAGGTAACATCTAACGACGGGGAATTAGTTCGCCCACCCAAGGTAGTCATGTACCATCGGAAATTTTTCGTGTTTAGGGTCCACTGGAGGGAGGACATCGTCGCACACGATGAAACACGTACACCCTATGTCCCTGACGAGAGTCGACACTCGGCAGTCGTTCACGCTGCCCTCCTCAAATTTCAAAGTTCCCGATGTACTTTTATCAAAAATAAAATTTACCTGGTGGCCTGACGGAGGGGCAGAAGTTGCTGCTTGGGTCTGCACCACCGGGGAAGCCTGGGGGGGCATTAATCTGGTGAACTTGATGGGCTGGTCCGCTTTTAAGCCTAGAATTTTGGTAGCAATTCCAGCTCATGTGGTTTTCTACACCACAGGTCAAGAATATGATTGGTCGCTTCGGGAAGAGTGATGGAGGAGAAATCTTAACGGGAGGTTTGGTGTCCCGTTGATGGTTTTGGGGTTTTACGGGGCCCGGAAACTTCGTCAGCTTTCCTGGGAAGGGGCGCGAATCCTTCCTTCTTCCCAGGTTCGGGTGGTGGTGAGAAGTTCGATTCTCCTCTTGGAATAAACTATGGCTTGCGGCATAGATATCCGCTTCTTCGGTACATTCTTTAAAGGTCTGGCACCGACGATCCTTGACGAACGCGCGGATCTCCTTCTGGAGAGACGCAAAAAAATAATTCCGCAACACGAAGTCTGTTAAGGACTCGTGGTTAGGATCAACCTTTGTGGATTCTAACCAAAATTTCAAATTCCTCTGAAGAATGTATCCGAATTTACGGAACGTCTGTCCGAGTTTAATACGACCTCCTCGAAATTCTTGAAGGGAGAAATCGGGAGTCATATTATGAGCAGCCAATAACTTAGCTTTTAAGGTGCTTTAGTTAATTGTACTGGAACCAAAACATGAACTTAAATTATCGATTATCGCTAGTTTGAAACCAATGGTATCGGTGATACCGTTTAATCGATAACGCGGAAAAAATATTGGATACCCCGATATCGTTATCGCGATAACGCCCACCTATCTTCTGGACCAAGAAGAATGCTCTTTGACTCTGTTACAGACTTGGATATTAACCTAAATTTCACTTAAATATATTTAGGTTCTCCTCTTACTAAGATACCTCAGGAAGTGGTGCAAGATCTTTTTACTGATCAACCCTACTGCTATAGAATTGTATCGGCAATCAGAGATAGAGTGCTTCCTACAGGGTTTTCTCTATTCGAAATAGGACCAGTAAAATACATTCGCTGGCTGACCACAGCTTACAGATTTCTTCCTCTGTGGATTTCAAAGCATGAATTCAAAAGAAAAGCCTTCAAGAATCTACGACTGATTGTTGAGTTCATCATTGGTGTATATTACCCATGCTGGTTTAACCTCAAGAATAAGCACTATTGGAACGATGGACCATGGCACAAACTTTATCAACTCCACTGGCTTAAGTCTTAGAGGAAGGAGGTGTTGGATATTATTTTGCTAACTGTTAAGAGATCAGCTTGGTATGAATACAGTGAAGCCATCCTCCAAACCCTCCTATGCTTTGAATACCAGGCGGAAAGAACTAAGGGGTTGAAAAGAATCCAAACCTTCAAGGGAGAAGGGGATCGAGATACGCAACTAGGAGACTCCTTTGTTAGGTTAAGAAGGACACCAGACATCAATTTTAATGCTACCAGGATTGAAGATCTGATCAATTGGTCAGAGGATGTCTCTAAACAACCTCTCACTTTCTCTTTAAGTACTTCTGAATTGAAAAACTTTATTGACTCTCCCATGAAAGTACCTGACTGGCTTTGTCACATACAGAGCATTGAGAGGGTTGTAAGAATGGTGACTGAGGCTTCTGCCAAGTATTTCTCACATAAAAAGAGGGATGGAAGAAGCAGGGCACAATTTGAGGGTACTTTGTGTTTGTGTGTACTTGGATTAAATAAAAATAGGTTACATAAGCTCGTGACGAAAGGGAAATTTTTTATTTTATTTAAATTGAAATTAATGTAGGTAGGAGCAATTGTATACCAAAATAAAGTTCTTTCTCAAAATTTACACCGGAAAATCTATCATTTAAGCATGACTCCTTAAAAAATTTAATGAAAATATATGGTTGCCTAATGTATGACCCGCGATAATAGAGTACTTCTATCGATATACTATCGATATACTATTTGACCTAATAAAAATGACGAGCAACGTCAATATTATTAAAACAACACAAGCACGCAAACAATTTGATTAAAAACTGAACACAACGATGGGCATAACACTACACAAGGAACAAATTCACAGTAGCTAGTGTGGGTAAGAAGACATATGTAGAGACCACCAGAAACCAGCCAGCTTCAAACATATTGGAGGTAGCATGGAAGCGATCTATCGCTTCGGACTGGGAGCCATTCATTGACAAACACGGATCTACTTTGCAATACTTCAGGTACTATAAATTTTATGCGAGCAGAAGAGACGCGAGAAACTTTTAACGTTGGTATCATTCAGCCTACCATCTTGGATACAATCATCGGCGCAACCGATGCGAGAATTCTTTCAATGCAGTTTCCTTGTCATGAAGACGAAAGATTTGAAGTTTTAGTGGAGGAAATTTGAGACTACTCGTGATAACACGGAAAAGGTATCACAAAACACTATAAACATAGAAAAAACATAGGCAAGTGGTAATTAGCTTACATCAACTAAAAGGATTTTTATCAGGGGTGTGTGGATAGCACCAGTTCACAACTGGAAACCAATCAAGGCTAACTGAATCCATGAAATCCAATAGACGTTTGAGTACTTAAGGATGTATCTTGCATCCATAGTCAAATTTTCAGTAAAATAAGAGCGTTAAAAGAGTATTAGATTAGCCTTATAAGACTCTAAATCGTGAATGCCATGGAAAGGATAATCTTAATGTCACGGGTCTAATAGTCCATAAAGATAAGGAAGTGAGCCTCTTTAATGAGGCGTTTTTCAAACACGAGACCTTCGTTAGCATCGAGCAGCGCGATAGTAGATTATATCCATAACCATGTAATACTTTTGTAGCTGACGGCAAATATAGTAATACTGAGAGCATTTTCTTCCAAACACCTTCCTTTCGTATTAATACTAGCTATAAGGGAAAGGATCACATATAGCAGTAACCAGCATGAGTAAAGCATCCAACGTGCAAGTGAACACACGGGAGATTCTTTAAAAGGTAAAATCTGCTCTTCAGTAAAATATTTTACAAATATTAGCAAATTCTCCATCAACCTTTCTTGTCAGTGCATCAAATAGAATCATGATCAACAAGCTAGTTTGAGATTATCTCTTTTAAGATTTCGATAAGTAAGCATAGTAGCCGTTAGCTCAGATCCGACAAGATTCCCTCTACCATATAAAATTAAAAAGATTTTGGCTATGCAACGAATGAAGCCATACTGAATATCGACTGGAACAAATATGATAGCCTCTCAGGAAGATATCGAAACGTATCTTGCTTAGGGAATAAAGGTCAATAAAATTGTTCCTTCTTTTAGTGTGAAGTCCACTAAGCGGTCCTTAATGTGTGGGCAGTCGTGAAACATGCCGATACGATCAAAAGTATGACTGGAGTGGTGCTCCTGCGCTCTTGGAGTGTATGCCCACGAAAGCACAAAGGCTGCCCGAAGATATGTGGTTATATCTATATCTTCCTTACCTAAATTAAATTTTTCTAGATTCAAAAAATTCTTTAAAAATTTTAGCATACACTTTTTCCCTGACAAGCCATCGTATAAGGCACCCCTCTTTCCTGTCCATGAAGGAACCCGCCAATGAAAGTAAACATGTATGACCGCCATAAAGGGAGGCAATCTTGTTTCGAAACAAAGTGAACTATGTCCCTCGCCTCACAAATTTCTGAAGGTTAAATCGTTGGACAGTATTTTTCGTTATTTTCTTAAGTTTCTGTACATTTTCAATATTTTTTGACCTGTAAAGCTAGAAATCACAACTATTTTGACCGAGAGTTTTGGGAAGAATTGCCGCATAGAGCTTTAAAGTTTATGCACTGAAATCAATTCGGGTCTCATGAATCATGTTTGCACTTAACTTTTAATCAACAAAGAGCAACAAATTAGATATCAGAGGAAAGCTCATAGAATTATTAAATGATAATCATGATATTAATAATTGATCAGTTTGCACTAAATAACAGAAAATCAATCAGAATCATGAAAAGCATTAAGAAGTTACATCTAAAAAATGGCATTAGATAGGAAGCTAAGGGAACACCATGGGCGAAAGGTCGATATCTAAGAACCCCACTTAATATCCGCAGACAAGTGTTAACTGGGAAATTTAACAGATATCTTAGTAAATCTTAGTAAAAACGCTTAAGCTTTTATTAATGATTCCTAGCTTCCCACCAACAAAGAGGCGTTCCTGGATTTCAATCTTTTTCAGAATTTTGCAGAAAAAGCAGGGTGCCACAATGTTGAAGACCTTGTATATATAAAAGGAGATTCTATCATTTAATTATGGCAGAGGATTAGGATAAAGACAAATAAAGACAAAAGCCAAGTACAATATAATGAAGATATTCATGATCTACATGATAAACATAGTGCGCTAGAGAAACGCAAAGAAATATCAAGTAACCTTGCAGGAAAAAGGAACACTTTTGCTAGGATTACACAGCCTGTTCTGTATAAGAACAAGAGACTGTAATTTTGAGAGGAGAAAAAGGAGAATATCAGGCTAAACGAAGACCGAATGCAGGAGAGGAAATGTCACATGTTTGATCATGACAAAATATTGTTAGACGAGAATACTGTACCAATAAACGAGGAATGACAGACTAGAACATAGACAAGGATAAGGTAAACCTATTACTTTGAACAACACCAAAAGGTTTAAGTTTAAATCTATGGCGGTATTTAGCATGTGCATAAAGATTATATTTTTAAAAATCTTTATTATTTACAGCTGCAGTATCTAGAACAAGAGGCGGGTTGTTTATGTCGATGACATTACCTGGGTTGACTTAATTGACAGTAACGCAAACACAACGGACGCGGTTTGCCAACAGCTTCGTTCCGGATGTTCACACTATCAAGACACTCTGACTAGTGTGATAGGACGTTTCCAAACGGGATTATGGAATGTCATCTCATGTCCAATAGAGCGGATTGTCTTTGTTCATCAGACAACCGAGTTACTAACATGGTTTTTGCAAACTTAAAAGCTGGAGATGGCTTATTAAATAACTTCGTCATCTCATTTTCCAGAACCTGTCGCAACAGAAAGCTTTCCAGGTATAATATCAGCTAGAATCCCATGTGCAATGTTTGTCAAAGCCAGCATATGTACGCTGCCTTAACCTGGACTGGAATGTAGCTCAAACATATCTTTGGCAAAAAAAATTTAAATTATATTACTAACTTTCAGTATGCTAGTTTCTCGTCCACTTACATACACTGAAGGAAAGTTATTTGGGTTACCTGTAATAGAGAATACTTCTATTGCAGCTAAGACTGAGATTTCAGTGTATTTTGTGCTAACATGAGAGATTATAGAAAATCTTGCTCCCCTTAATTTGTACACTACATACTGTGAAACTGGAGATCATAGAGGACCTCCCGATCTGCTAGAGAAAAGGCTAGACAAAAAGTTGTTTTATCTAGCCTTCAAACATTACTGTCAATCCCACTATGTTATTCACTTTAAAAGTTGCTCATCATATTAATACTACGTTCAGCGCTCACTGGGATAAAAAGTATCTGAAAGATGAATTGAGAAGTAAACCTAGAATTACTTAACAGTCTTTAGCTAAGCTAATGTTTGGTTTATGTTCAAACACTATATTAAAGTTTTGGGGATTACCTGTCTTAAGCGATTCTCTCGGTACAACTCAAGCTGAAGCTTCAATAGGTTTACTAAAGCATCAAAACTTAAGGATAATGTTAGTTCCATTTGTTTCTTGCATTACTTCTTGTTGAATTCACGGAGAAGCTAGAAAAAAAAGTTGTTTTTTATGGCCAGTCAATGTATCATCGTGGAATGCATAGTAGGAGCAGCTTAGGAAAATTAAATGGACATATAATCCCTCGACAGCAAATGGTTGGAATATGAGAAAACAAGCCAAGAAATATTCCAAGACATTCTAGCAGCAGAAAAGCTACCAAGAACTGATTACAGAGAAATGCCTGTACTGACAGCCATTGTTTTTGGAGGACCGCATTCTTAAGATATTCATCATAGTCCACTACGCACGATTTATACGGCGAATGGATGGGCAAATATTTGTACTCCGTTTAGAATGCTGATATTCTACAATTAACTTGAGTAGGATGATGATATTGTATCAAAGCTTGAAAGAATTCTTAACTTCTTTACACTGCTATGTAGTCCTGTATGAATTATGTAAATGTCTGCTGTAGATGGTCCCGGGAATAACACTGCACAACAATGAAAATAAATTTTTCTAGGGCTATTTTTTGCGTAAATCACGCATATAACATGAGTCTTTCTGACTCTCAGTTTCTCGTATATTACTATCTTGCTTAGGTTACAATATACTGATGGTTCCATAGAGATTGAATGCAAACAAGATTAGGCCTAAACTTACAATTCTAAATGTTATAAACGGATTTTGATATAATTTTAATTGGGTGTTTCTAAGGTATATTTTAACCTCACATGAAATTTATAAAAGTTTACTTAATAGTTTTTAGTTATATGGGTCCAATCCCGTTGTAATTATTACGTAAAGCTTTATAATTTTGTAACTTACTATAAATGCTTCCTATTTTTACTTTTATTTAATATTTGTTGCTGTTACTATATATATTATGTTTCACATACTAGTTTTTTATCTTGAAAGGAAAAAGAGCTAAAATGCCTTGAGAAAGCAAAAATTCTCCAAACAGTGTCTGTTATATATGTGGATCAGTTGCATTAAGACAATAGAAGAGAGAGTTGACTAAACATGTGAAGAAACTGTATGAGGTGTACTTTAGATGCAAAGTGAGTAACCAGTACAAACGCTGGGCATCTCACACATGTTGTGTTCCCTATCTGCGTTGGTGAATGGCAAATGGCCTGGCATCATCTGTGGCGTACCAATTATCTGAAGGGAGCGAGAGGACATTCAATGGATTGCTACTTCTGTTTAACATATATTAAAGGTGGGTATTTAATATGTTTTCTTTCCTGGTCTTAAATATATTTTCAAGAGATGTATCAATTAAAAAAATCAAAATATATACTATGTTGTACTTTAACTATTTCTGCATGTGATCACAGCCAGTAATATTGAACTTTAGTTTGATTATATTTTATTCACTGCAGAGCTCAACAGAAAAGGCACGAAATTTATCATCGATAAATATCAATCATTTTGCCATCTATTCATATTAACTAGGCCTAATGAAGCAATTTACTAAAGCAATGGAAGATAAAATGCCATGTTTCCAGGACTTCAAAGCGATCTTCCCTAAAATAAGTGATTCCAAGATTAAAGAAGGCATATTCGTAGGCCTTAAGATTCGTTAATTTATACTGACGAGTAGTTGAAGGTGACAATGAATGAAACTGAGCTAGCGGCTTGGTATACATTCAAAGATGTATGCAAAGGACTTTTGGGAAAGCACTAAGGGTCCCAGCTAAAGCATAGGGTGGAGAGCTTAATCTTGTACTGCCAAGATCTCGGATGTAATATGTCACTAAAGATACACCTTAATCATTCTTATCTGTCCTTCTTCTCAGAGAATGTAGGAAATGTGAGTAATAAACATGGAGAGAAGTCTCATCTAAATATACCTTCCATACAAAACATGTATAAGGGAAAATGGAGACCTGCTATGTTGGCTAACTTCTGCTGAAACCTGAAGCGTTACACACCGCCACGTCTTACAAACCAAGGAGTAAATACTAAATTCTTGGTTGATACATTACACTGGGCAACACTAGTTTTGATTTTTTAATGTTTTTAGTGTTTCTAAGGTGGTTTTACCTCCTGATTCCCCCCAAAACCATTGAAAATTGCATAGCATCGATATTTTTGGAGATAATTGGAAGTTTGTATATAAAACTAACCATAAATACCTGCTACAGTTCACTTTATTTAGCATATTCACATTGTCAATGGATAATAACTTATAATATTTTGTCCTTGTTTTCCTTTTTTAAAATAATGGGAAAATGTGATTATAAGAGATAACCTACTAAAAGTGTACTGAAGAACGTGCTTTATTACTGTGATCTCCTTGATATTTACACACTGGTGACCATATATAGTCCCTCATCATAGCAGTGTCCCATCTTCCTTGGTATATTTTCTCCATTATAGCAATGTCATGATGGATCCGCTCAACATACTCCTTACTTAATTCTGACAAATTTTCACGAAAAAAATGTAAATGTGAATGTAAAAAGTGTACCTTTATTGACATTCTACGTCCTAAATTCTTATAACCTTCTAAAAGATTTCCGACCAGCTGCTTGTAGTTTGGATCTTTATTTTTACCAAAGAATCCATTAACTATATTTCGAAATGCACACTACGCCTCAGTTTCGAAATCACTCATTGCAATCTCAAGTTGTACTGACTTCAACATTTACTTTACTTGCGGTCCAGTAAATATACCACTCTTAAATTTGGCCTCTGATAGCTTTGAAAAGAGTAGGTGAATCTCTGTAAATGATTCTCCACCATGATCTAATGTTTATACAAACTGTTTGACCAAACCAAGCTTTATATGAAGTGGTGGTAGCAAAGCTTTGGCAGGCTCTACAAAGGGTGGTCTAATAAAGTTTAGTTTTCCTGGCTGCAAATCATCTCGAGGTTACCCCTCAACCTTCTGGTAATGTTCATGATCAGCCTTACTGTCCCATAAGCAAAGAAAAAATGAATACTTGGTGTACCCAACATGCAATCCGAGTAAGAAGGCAAGCATTTTAAAATCCCCACAAACATTCCATTTAAACTTAGTATAGTTTACCTTCCCAAGAAGCTTTTTAACATTGCCATATTCTTCCTTTATTAATACCTAGTATGCTATATGCAGGAAGGATACTGATGCCATTATGTAGTAAAACAGGTTTAAGGCTTTTTGTAGAACTATCTTTAAAAAGTCGCCACTCTTCAGTGTTGTGATCAATTCCAATAGCTGTAAATAAGCCATTAATATCTTTGCAGAAGCACAGATCTTCACGTATATCAAAGTAGACTTCGCATTTCTCATGGCGCTTCCTGTATACTGTTGATCTGAAGTCTTCCCCCAACAGATTCTATTTATTAAGTCTGGATGCCTCAAGCACAGCTCCTGCTTGACTTAGTGAGACCAAAGTTCCTGATGAGAACATTCAGTTCACGTTGATTTGGAAAGTGTGGGTGGGTACTCATTCTTGGCTCAAACGTTTCATCCATTTCTTCATTGTCACAACCTACCGACTCTCCTGATGAGAAATCCACCTAAAAAATGTATATAAAATGAGATGGAGTTAATAGATGGAGCATAAAAATGGATTGCATATATTTTTTGGCTCTCACCAAACTTTCGGCACAACACATGGCATTGCTTTTCTTGCACCTCAAAGCCATGCATCTAAATTTGACCGACAACTTTCACATATCACATGAGGGGCACATGTTTTTTCTTGGTCGCCCATACTCATTCCAAAGTACAGTCTATAAGCAATCCAGTACTATGCAGCTTTTGCAATTTTCTGTGGTACATAGAAACTACACACAAAACACGACTACTCTGGTAAATTTCTGCATCATCTTGTAGCCATAATCAAGAAAGTCAATATTTATCATATAAATCTAAAAACGAACATAAATAAATTAGCGACAAAAGTAACTGTGCTTTACCCGTACTCCATACATTTATTTATTTTAGCATAATTTGTTATATCTTTCAAACGGTCGATGGCCGAGAAAAAGTAAGGATATTGTTGGAATCAGAGCAAAATATAGTATTAAAGAAAAGCTCTAAAACATAAGAGAAACAAAAATTTGTGAAAATTTATTACCCAGTGCTTTATGATGCTAACAAACATGCTTATTCGTTATTTATTCTTGAATTAATGTCAATGGACATATTTAATCTGAATTTGGGAGCGAAATAAATATATGGTATCGTGGAAATTGGTATCAATTGCATAATTATTATATCGCAATTTCCAAGAAAATGATACCTGAGGGGAATTTTTTTTTAGCGAATTCAGATAAGGCACACTCAAGATCATAATAAAATGCACATCAGATCTATGTTTTTTCTTGACACTGAAATTTGTTGTACATTGTAATTAAGTTTAATAAAGGAAATGTTGGAGTAAAATAATAGTTACCTACAGCTTGCTCATGAATTACTTAATAAGATGAAATATCACAAATATTACCTGATGCCGGAGGTTGAGCCATTTTTCAGGTATCTCCCTAGATTGATTCACCCATTGAAGCTTAACATTGCAGCCCGTTACATAAAAATGACCATCACAGGCTCGCGTGATAGTCATCGACGGCGTAGGTTTGGCGTTAATCCAGCGATGCTACGGGTGGGACCCCAAAACGGATCACGCGATTGCGCGAAATACCTGATAGCCCCTTCGGGCTGTCTGGTCATGCAGGTGTATCTTCCTCAGGCGCCATGGGTAGACGTTGGCTTCTACGGGAAGGGGGGGTAACCTTCTCTCTCTGACAGACAATTATGGTTGATCGAAACAGCATCGATATGGTCTCTTGAGAAGTCCGCTTTTGCATCAAGACATGAAAACAAATTGGTTCTATAACAATGATATGTAGTTTCTTTTAGATTAAGGACACCAATCTCTTGCGAACTATGATGAAGATGATGTGAAATGGCACTGGTTTCAACATAATAATGGTTCATCTTTGAGATAAATATATAACTTATTTCGAAATTCATATCTAATTTTTAACAAACTTGCAATAAAGCAATTATTGTCAATACCAAAGAGAGACCAGAGAGTAAGTTTCTTCTAAGTGAAATCATATTTAGTTACTAAACAAGAGAGGCAAATTTTATATTCATTGGTTCCATCTCATCCAATACGCTTGCCTCTTTTTCATATCTCCTCTCCTGAAAATCAAAGAAAATAATGAGGTTTAAAACACCTTCTTTAAGTAAACAAAACGAAGCGTCTGATAGAATCTAGCCTAAAGTCCAAATGCTCATTCCGTTAGGATAGAGAACAGTTTCATTGCACGGTAATAAATATTTTAAAACATTGATTTTATGGTACGGAAACTTCTTCTTAATCCTTTCCTAAACCTGTAGGTGAGCATTAAATAACACCTAAAAAACTTAAAATCACAATTGAGACAACAATTTAAGTTTAAGACAAGACGACAACAGTACCACCAAAATACAACTAGTTTAAACATTCTTTTGTATTTAAAAATAATATCTCATTAAGTTTATTTGTCTTAAAAGTTTTACGAAAATCTGTCTATATATTTTGAAATTCCTTACAAAATAGTTTGATAGAAATTATATAAATTTTTTATTTGTTTGAAAATCCAAAAATTTTGCGCATATATATTTGAGAATAAAATAAAGTTATTAGTAGGAAACTGGAAAAGACCAGAGCCGGAATCCATGATAAAATTTTTTAAAAATAATGACTACAAAGTGCACCACTTACCCATTGGAAGGAGAGCCAATAGCACTGTAGACTTTGAGATCTTGCTGTAGAACACACGCCCCTTCCAATTCTCCAACTAGGACTGTTTAGGCTGAAGTAGCGGATTTTGGAATACCACTCACTTGCCCTGCGATTGAACAAACATCCTATTCAGTACAGTCTAACTTAGGATATTTTCAAGAGACTCACCTTTTCTACGTGACCTCCCAGCGTGAGGCTTCAATTTGCCTTGGTCTGGCTGTACAGCAACCTTCATAAGCTTTACCTCTCCGAGGTAGTGATTAGATAGAAGAGTGTAAACGGTGCATTTACCAAGGCGTTAATACAATGGGGAAGAAAATAGGCGCTATTTGCTTGAAAAATATTTTAACCCTTTTGACTTCCAGCCAGACTGAGAAGGAGGCTGCAAGATGAAAACAAGCTGAAGGGTTTTTAATGGCTGTGGAAATTTTCTTAGAAGTGTGAGTGACGGTGGAAAACCAAGGAAGAGCTGGACATCACACCCATATCTTGGGGTCAGGAAGAAGAGTCTCGTGAGGCAACGTCAGCCTTTCTCATCCACCTTTGGATCAAGGATTGGAGAAGCCGTCCCCCGAAGTTTTTCTGGTAACCCTTTTAAGGACAAGAGACCCGTTAGATCGCTCAAGCCGAGTGTGGAAAAGTCATCTCCCCGGCCCCTTCGAAGTTCGTTTGGGGACTTCCTGAGGAAAAGAGGCCTGCATCTCGCAAAACACAAGTTCAAGAAAGTAGCCCCACCCGCTGCAAGTTTGTGGCTACTACGCGTGAGTAATCAAGGTCACCAAGACCTTCCCCAAATTTGCCCTACCTTAATCTCGAGGTTTAAAGGAACTAAATCCTCACTACCCTAAATCTCCCATTATAACCATTCCCTACCCACGGTTAGCAAATTAGTATTTTTAGTTTAAATCCGTCCTATTCCTATATCCTTATATAGCCATATTTATTGGTGTGCCTTTTATTTAGTGTGTATTAAAATCTATTTTTGTCATTGTGTTTGATATATTCCTTGGTCACGCAGTTGCCGCTATCTATTCAAATCGCACTCTTAGAAGAATAACAGTTGTCGCCTTGCTTAGTCTACCTTAGAGCCTGTGTGCGCATATTCCCGTACACTTGGCCATACTTGGACCCAGACAAAAGTCATCGAATCCGTGGTCTGTAAGATATATTTTTGAAAAGTTTGTAAGGAGAGGTTCACGAGACCTCTCGCTCTTTCCTTATTGCATGTGAAACAGGAGCAAGGGCCTTTCGGTCACTTATTTCTTGAGTAATATCATCTTTTGAATATTCTAGCAGTCCCATGGAATAAAGTTGCCTTCGTACAAATTTCAACTACATTAGGTTCTCCCTGCAAAGGTTTGCGACTGAATAAGCGAAGATAACTTTTGACACTTTGACAATATAACCAGTAAGTAGTCTTCGATATAATTTTATACCTTCTTATTTAGTTTCTATTTACAACTATTCTTCATTCGCCCACTCCTCGGAGAATTAAAAAAAAAACACTAACATATTTCCAAAAGCTCAAGTATGAGCTATTAAGTAGCAAGTACAAAGTTTAAATTTTGAAACTTTAAAAGTAAGCTTCATTACAAAAGCTGCATGTTTTTTTATCGTTTTCGTGTTGAAAGCAAAACTCACACCCGAACTTCAGTTAGTTCTCTTGTTAACCTTCGAAACTATTATTTTAAAATAATAAAATAATGGACTTTATTTATTGTTCCATTAAATTAAGAAGTATTTCCCTACAGGATAAAAAGACCACGCTTATTCTACCGTTTTCTCATTGCTCTATCCTACTTGCTTTACACCAAACACTTCATATAGATTTAGATATCTATTCGGCAATCTATAATACTTTTTTCCAAACGTTTTATCACGGTATGCGTCATTTTTTTAAACAAAAACAACATAGCAAGGTGTGTTTCACAAATAAAACCTGCTCAAATTTAGCTAAGGCACCGTGGGGGGCATTTTGTGAAGGAACTTTTTCCTTCTTTTGAAATATCATGTAACTCCCGCTGAAATTAAATCTTGAATATTTGCTCTGTATTGATGTTTGGGTCACCTTGAACTGTCCTTAAACTATCATAACTAGCAATCGTTGATAATTCTGGCTTTATTCCTTATTAAATTTTTTTGTTTATCTAAAACGATCCTTGGATTTATTGGCGAAACTCGATAAAAATTATGCCTTGGGACGATTGATTAGAAGATCAGATGGTTGGAAATTTCTTTGTTTTACTGCTATCAATGACTTGGAAAGATATTGTATTCAAAAATATTAAACGATAACAGCCCTAGCTTATTTTTTTAAAAATTAGGATAATGAATCTTCGAGTGCAAGCGTATTATCCTTTTAAACTTATTGACACGTGAACAAACAATGACTGCGGATTTTTAATGCTAGCAAATAGATCGTCGGAAGGTAGTATTCATGAACAATTTCTCGACTACTTAAGGGGGGCAATTAATAACTATACCTTCTCTTTGATCGCAGGAGGTCACATGCAGTTGCTAAAAGTGTCCCGAGTCTACGCGCTATCGGGTTTTCAGCATTGCCGCTCTCCCCACATTCATTAGGCCTATCAGCTATTTCTTAGCTATTCTCTCCTCCTATATATTTTTCCCCTTAAGATAGTGATCTGCGTATCTTTGTTAATAATTAGATCCAAATAAGAATGATTCTCATTACCCTATCATCAGTGATGTGCCGATACCATCCCTGCTGCACATTACTCCATCAGTTAAGAACATTAAATGTATACTCTATTTATTTCAGTGCCACTTTGCACCGGCTGCCATAACCAGTAATTAATTGGATTATGGATTCCAATTTAAACTTATGTCCACACAGAGAATATAATTAAATATGTGAGAGAATTCCTGGACCTCTCTCAAAGTCTGCTTATTACCCCAGAGTGTACCGAATATTTTCTTTGAGGTCCTTACCAGAAGATATTTGATTTGTGTTTTGAATATACAGAGAGCGGACATGACCTTAGTTTCATAAGTGATATACTACTAGGCACCGAACAATGCCCGAATTTGCTCCACCAAATTGGTAAGACAAATTAAGGGATGAAACATAATGCTATTGGCAAATCTCACACTATAGGTTAAAATAAAAAAGCTCTAGCAATTTAAAAAGAGCAGCAAAAGAGCAGTCAATAAAAAAAATGCAATTTGGTTTAAACTTAGAGAGATACAACATTGTTTTTGAAAAGTGCTTATTCTGGGAAGGATAGTGAAAAGTAACTTCTCCAAATTTATTTAGCAAAGGCTTACAATGTACGAGAATGAACCATTTCGTTTGATCCTAGTAGTCTCCTCGAATAAGGAAGAGGTTTTCTTTCATCTGCCTATGTTGATGAACAAGGCAACCCATTTCACTGATTGCCGAATATCAATATGCAGGAGCAAAAGAGCGTAACACTGCATTAGTATACCTCCAATTGATACCTCTATGTAAAACCTGACAAAGAAAAAGATGCAAATCTATTATGTTCAGGCAAAAGAAAAATTTGGAAGCTGTTGGAGGTCAGGGTGAATTCATGCTTCGTCGATGCTAGGTAGACATTTGAACCGCACAAAAAGAGATCCAAATGTTGTCAACAAAGAACTATGGGTCTCAAATCTCTTGTTTTGACCAATCTGAGGGACGCTAGGGTTATTATACTTCTTTTCCCATTATACGTATATCATCACTTAATTTATCAATTATATCATAGTAGATTAGAGTGTATAACATAATTTCTATCTCGTAGAATTAATCGAAATTTCCTAAATGCGCTTGTCTCACAACTAGTAAACATTTCAATAATTACAGAGGAAAAATCTGGGGAATATCCTCTCAGGCTAGGTGAGTTAAGGGCAGATAGTTGTTTTACCACTGCTCCCACGTTCCTCGGTTTGGGCCAGGGTTAGCAGCGACTGCCAATTAAAAGTGCTCAGTAAAGTCAGTTATTATCTGGGCTAGGCATCCATTGTGCTAATTTTGTTGTTGTTATTTATTTGGTGATCGTACTGGCTTGACACGCCAAAAGACGGGTTCAATTCCTCACTAGGATGAGGAAAATTATATGAATTTTCCCCATATATTAATGAGACCTATACCTATGCTTTAGTGAATGGATCTCAGGTATTAATCATGAGTTGCACTACTCCCTTTCAAGACAAACTATGGTAACCTGGATTTCATATTGGCCCTATATCGGGTGTAACGGATTCGAATCCAACAAAGATCCGAAAGCGGGTTTAAAATACTAAGTTGGTGCATTCACGTGTAAATAGTTAAAGGGCGTGATACAACCACTCTATACCATACACTACTTCTATATTATGGGAGGGACTTAATCACCTACTGCAACGCGAACCGTTGGAGGACTGTTCGCAGGGATTAACGACAGACTAGCAGGTCACACTTGAGGCGTTGGGTTTCAAATATTTTATAATCAAAGAGAGTGCATAAATGGTTGGCGAGATTTACTTGAATAAGCCGAGAGTATCGTTCAAACTTAGAGAAAGATGAAAAACCAAAAATATAATTTTAATTTCACAGATTAAAATAAAAATAATAGTAGACAAAAGGGAATTATTCAAATTGAGATAGTCTTTTGCTAATTATTATGAGGAGGGATTCTCAAATGGAAGTAATTGATTAGGCTAATTGTCGTAGGATAACTTGTGGTCGTGATGTACTTTTTTGATGAAGTAGGCTTTGTTCTAAGAGTTCTAATATTGTGGTGTTGAGGAAGAGCCGCTTCAAACACGTAAGGATTTAGAGAAACGCACAGGAATTTACAAAATAAACTTCTATTTTATATGTAACAATTAAGGACACAAAAACAAAACATGAACCACAGAAATACTACGAATTTTAAAATACCAAAAAATAACTTCAATTAACTTGACCCTCTAATATTGGCTAAATTCGATACTCACTTCAATATACAAGAAATAGGCTAATTGTCTCTACTGGAGTTTAAATACATTGGTTACTCTAGCGGCGGGTTTGAGTTTGCCCTTAAACTCAATCAGCCCAGACACTACAGGAATCTGGTTGATCCTTTGACGAGTGCTTCGACCAAATTGTTAGAGGTGGACTGGATGACTTAGCAGTCACAAGGTACTTTGGCGCGGGTAGCAGATATGGATCCACACAGTATTCAATGGGGGGGTCTTAAACGACGAGAACAATCACGGACCTTTAGGAGGCACCAGCGTTGGCGGGGTCTTGGGGGCGAGAGTTTGTTAAACTTGGTTCTTATGCCAAGTTAACTTAGAGTTCGGTGTGACCACCGGATAACAGGCTTGAAAGGAAGCTTTTTTTCCTTCGTTACGTAATTCCTCATGGTCGAGGACTATTCCTGGGCTTTAGGATCCACCCGAATAGAGTGGGGAAGGGGGGGTCTCAGCCGAGAATAAGTTTAACTTGGTTCCTCAACCAAGTTAACTTAGAGTTTGGTGTGGCCACCGGGAAACGGGCTCGAGTTGGAGCCTTTTTCCTTTTCTTTTCGGAATTCCTTAAGGGCGAGGACTATCCCTGGGCTTTAGGAGGCACCAGGATAGGAGGAGTCTCTCTGACGAAAGTAAGTTGAACTTGAACAAGTTAACTTAACGTTCGGTTTGATAACCAGGGACTAGCTCGAGGATGAGCTGCTTCTTAGCCCCCTTGGTAACCCTGCCTCTCTTGCAGGAGACTTCGTAGCCTGGCGACTCACGTATTCTACCTCGTTTTTCCCAAGTGTTTGTTATTTATACCTCGTTACCCCACTGAATAGGGGTAGGAGAGGGGGGGGGGTTGTGCACGGGCCGCAGGAGGGTTGTTATTGCAACGGTTTTTCTCAGCAAGTCTTACCTCGGTTCCCGCTGGCTTTCGAGCTTGAGAGAAACTCGTCTCCACTTTCTTACTTGAGGTGAAAATAAATATACTCTCGTTGGAGAGATCTTGTAGTTTAAACCGTTCGGCTTTTCATAGAGACGAGTGGCGAGGGGCTGTGGTTACGAGTTTGACCCACGGTGCGGAGCCGGGATGTTGTGGCGGTCACTGTCCTGTGTCTTAGCTTGGGGAGAATAGGAGAGTGACGATTCCCCTACACACCTCCCTCTGAAGAATTTAATTGGTGGGGGTACTCCCGGAAACTCAAAACAACTAACTCAACCTAGTCGAGTACAACAAAGTTGTATATATTTGAACCTTCTCAAACTTTAAGTTTCTTTAAACATGAGCGCACACGCGCGCGCGTACACGGGCATTGGGTCGAAATAGATCTCGCGATCCTACTGGAAAAGTATGTTACACAGCCAACTTAACATACTCACAATACAATTTAACTTTTTAATTACAAAAACCTAATTCATCGTTTACACGCAACAAAACAAAAACAAAAAACAAGCTACTTCCTTACATTTCTAAACTTTTAAGAACTTAAATCCTACTGATAACTACTAACACGAAAAATAAATGAAAACATCATTTCACGCTTATTAGGTACTGACAATCTCAATGGTATTTCCTCGCAACTTATATAGCAGCTATACTTTATCGGCTTATTTGATGTAGCTAATATTAAAATGGTGCTCTGTGACCATTACCTTACCTCGCGTGAGTCGGCCCTTTGATTTGTGGGGTCTACCGAAGTAGGTCACAAAATGGCAGTGGCGCTCCAACTTATGCAAACTATCCGTATTATGGTACTCGGATAGTTTTAAACTAACCCTCATAGGTAGAGCGGCCTGTTGCAGTCGGGCATAAATGCTGGGAGCGCAGGTCCCATAGTCCTCCTTCAACAAGGTAGCTTTGGAGATCGACTTTGTGTTCGATCTAATTTGTTTGGAAACCATTTTCCTTACCTGGACCTGTTGCACTTGGGCATAATTGAAGTGAGCGTGAGTCCCATAGTTCTCCTTTAACCAGGTCCACGGGCAGATCGTGTCTGAGTTCGATCTCAGGGGGTCGAAATTTTTTTCCTTGCGGGGTCGTTAATGGGCGTGGAGCTCACTACGACTGGGAGTTTTCGTGGTGACTCCGTGGATGCTAGGTACTGGGGGTAGGGGGTACTTATTATCCTCGTCTAACAACTGAATCGGTTTACATGGGTGTACCACCTTAACACTTCTATCTTCTTTCGTCACCCCATTTGGCAGGGTTGCATAAATGATGGGAGCGTGAGTCCCAGAATACTCCTTTACCCAGGTACACGGAGAGATAGTGTCTGGGTTCGATCTCAGGGGTTCGAATAAAATTTACCTTCCGTGATCGTTAATGGGTGTGGTGCTCACTACGACTTGGAGTTTTAATGATAACTCCGTGGACGTTCTGTTCGGGAAAGAGACTATAGGGGTAGTGGATACTCATCCGCGTCTACCATCTGACAAGTTTTACCTGGGTGTATTGCATTAACACTTCTTTCCTCCTTCCTTGTCAACACATTTGACTCAGTTCTCTTGGTAGGTAATTCCTCAGGTGAACCTGCTTGTCCCTCTTCCCTAGTTACTACTTCGTCCATCATTACCCCATTTTGCTGGGTTCTCCTCGTAGGTTCTTCCTTAGGTACTCCCGTTGGTACCTCATCCCTACTTACTCCTTCTTCCATCTTTACCCCATTTGGCTGGGTTTCCATCGATGGTGCCTTCCTAGGTCCAATGCGAGCTAAAACTTCCTCCAGCTCCATTTAGTTCTCGATAGATGCACTTTCGAGTGCGAGCAATCTTTCTTTTTCTTCTCTCTCTTTTTTTCAGCTTGAGCAAGTCCTTTTTCCTCTGTATTCTTCTTTCATCTACTTCTTTTTTATCTTTATTCTTCTCTCTTTTGACTCCTTTTCCCTCTTCATTCTTCTTTCTTCAGCTTCTATTTCCTCTTTCGCTATTTCGCTTTCCCGTCGGGTTCTTCTTTCTTCATCTTCCATTTTTATCTTTATTCTTCTTTCATCATCTTCTCGTTTTATCTTTATTCTCCTTTCTTTATCTTCCCTTTCTATCCTTATTCTTAATTATTTTGCCTCTCTTTTCCACAGTATTATTCTTTCGTTTGTTTTACTTCCTGTCGGTTTTCTTTCCTCTGTTTCTATTTTCCGCTGTATTCGGTCTTCTATTCTGTCCATCCGTATTTCCATTGCTTCGTATTCTCTTCTACACTCTATTCTTTTTTTCCCATTTCTTTTTTGAACTGTATTATTTCTTCTTCTTCTTCTCTTTTCATTCTCAATTTTGACAGAACGTAAGCATCCATATACTCACCTTCAATTCCCAGAATTTGGGCTTGTTGGTTGAGTCATCGACCGGATCGATTTTGTGTTTGTCCGTCGATTTTTCCTTGCTGTACTCTCAGGTACTTAGGCCGCCGCTCACCAGGTAGTGTGCAGCCTAACCTACCCTTAATCCCACTAATATGCTGGTTGTAATACCCCTCCGACAACAACTTTACCACTTGGCCTAACAATTACCTTCAAGATTGTTTCCCCCTTTAACTTTACCAATTTTACTCTCAACAATTATTCTCTCATTCGTGGTATTCCTTCACGTGTTGGCATCCTCTTTAATTAGACGCAGCTGGGTTCTTTCTAATATAAAACCTACAAACCTGACACCACTTTTGTTGTATAATGATTCTTTTAATTACCTTACACCTGACACCACTTTTGTCGTATAATGACCCTTTTAATTACCTCACACCTGACACCACTTTTGTCGTAGGATACCTTGTGGTCATGATGTACTTCTTTGATGAAGTAGTTCATGACTCACTTTGTGTGAATAGAACTTGACATTTCTAGAAGAATCTAATCTTCTAGCCAAAATTTGAATATATAGTGCCATGATTTTATATTCTCTGGCTTATAGCCTATTTCTTAAATGTCTTCCTTTATGTGAATAAAATGTCTAAATTTTCCGAAGAATCTAAATCTTTTAGACAAAACTTAATATATTATTCAATGATGTTATATTCTTTGCTCTTTTATATACCAATGACCAATCTATAATCTATGTTTCTTATTTTTTGTTGAATCTTTAATAGTTTATTTATATGTTTTCTTTTACATGAATAGAATGTTTAAATTTTTAGAAGAATCTAAACCTTTTAGACAAAATTTCATATTGTGATAGAACGAGTTGAAGCTGCGTTAATTTCAACTTCTATCACATATTATTTCAAAACCACGATGTTGCCCACGTGCATCTTCGATTCAAAGCTTGGCGCCTTATCGCAGCCACCGGATGTCAATGTTTAAACAAGGAGGTTATCGTCCCCCCGTTCGCCCCCATACGCCGACCTCGCCAGATTGAGTTAGGCTTATGGGCAGATAAGGCATTGTTCTCCGGCTCGGCTGTGTTTTCCCTCGAAGCTCCCACTCCATTGTCCCCCACGCCAAGGAGATGTCCTGGCTATTTATATGGAAACTTTACCACTAAGATCAGATTGGAGATCCAGGTTTTCGTCGCGAAACATAACCACGACCCTCTCTCCCTCTGTGCGCCAAGGGACCTCGACCTCGAGATTCACCATCACTTGTCCAGAAGGAGGACAATATCCCTTGAGTGCCAAAGGTTCGAGCCTTTCGTGACGCCAAGTCCCCAAGGCTTCCCCCTCGTGTTCAGAAGAGAACAACGTAGAACAGCCATTGTTATTTTGAGCCCTTCGCCAAGAAACGGTTCTCACCCTTCCCCCTTGTTGTTCAGAGGAGAACAGCATTATAACAGCCATTGTTCATGAGCCCGTAGACAAGAGACGGTTCTCACCCCCCCCCCCTGTTGTTCAGAGGAGAACAACATTAGAACAGACATTGTTCTTTTGAGCCCTTCGCCAAGAAACGGTTCTCACCCTTCTCCCGTTGTTCAGAGGAGAACAACATTAGAACAGCCATTGTTCTTGAGCCCGTAGACAAGAGACGGTTCTCACCCCCCCCCCCCCTTGTTGTTCAGAGGAAAACAACATTAGAACAGACATTGTTCTTTTGAGCCCTTCGCCAAGAAACGGTTTTCACCCTTCTCCCGTTGTTCAGAATAGAACAACGTAGAACAGCCATTGTTCTTCAAGCCGTTCGTCGAGAAACGGTTCTTATTCCCAAGACGCCACGTCAGGATCATTTTATTCCCCCCCTTCGGCTGGAACTCGCCAGCGGACCGAAAATTCCTTCAAGCCACCTTCCACTGCACCACTAGTGTAAAAGTTACGTAAGCCAAACGTCACCTTTGAGTACTTAACCCTTTTGTCAATTCTATCCTGTGCTTTAAATGGTTTATCGAACCATCCCATCTCTTTAACTCTATATTTGTTTTACCTTTTTAAATCCTTTAAATTCTCGGATTAGTTCGAGCCCCCACGACCCTTTCGATTCTCTGTTAATGTCAATATTTTTCGTCTTGTGTTTGTTGATAGTTATTATTAATAAAACTCTATTTTATTAATGATAGCAATATTATTATCCTTGAGCTCAGTTTCACTTCTTAAGCATATCGAAGGTACATAATATCGGCTGCCAGACATTAACGCACTCTAGAGATAATTAAAGAAGTTCCCTCAACGAATAGTGATATATGGTATATCGTCGGGAGTCCATTCTACGACACATATATTCCCCCTTCCCTTTGTTGAATTATTAACAGTTTATTTTCTACATGTCTTTTTCTATGTTAATAGAATGTCTAAGTTTCAGAAGCATCTAAACAAATTAATATATAGTGCCATGATTTTATATTCTCTGGCTTATAATCTATTTCTTACATGTCTTCCTTTATGTGAATAAAATGTCTAAATTTTTAGAAGAACCTAAATCTCTTAGACAAAACTTAATATATTATTCAATGATGTTATATTCTTTGCTCTATAATCTATGTTTTTTTCTCTTTGTTGAATCTTTAATAGTTAACTTTGAGTTTGGTGTGACCACAGGGTAATGGGCTCGAGGGGAAGCCTTTTTCCTTTTCTTTTCGTAATTCCTCAATGTCGAGGACTATACCTGAGCTTTTGGATGAACCAGGCTTAGAGGAGTCTCTATTACGAAAGTAAGTTGAACTTAAACAAGTTAACTTAACGTTTGGTTTGATAATCAGGGAATAGCTTGATGATGAGCTGCTTCTTAGCCCCCTTGGTAGCCCTGCCTCTTTTGCAGGGGACTTCATAGCCTGGCGACTCACGTATTCCACCTCGTTTTTCCTAATTGTTTGTTATTTATACCTCGTCACCCCACTGGCGTGTAGGTAGGAGGGGAGGGGGCTTGTGCACGGGCCGCAGGAGGGTTCTTATTCCAACGTTTTTTCTCAGCACGTCTTACTTCGGCTCCCATTGGTCTTCGCGTTTGGGAGAAACGCGTCTCCACTTTCTTACTTGAGGTGAAATTGAATATACTCTCGCTGGGGAGATCTTGCATTTTAAACCGTCCTGCTTTTTATAGAGACGAGTGGCTAGGGGCTGTGGTTACGAGTTTGACCCACGGTGCTGGGCCTGGATTTTTTTTGTGGTCACCGTCCCGTATCTCCAATGGGGGGAGAACGGGAGAGTGGCGATTCCCCTACAGCGTTACTAGGCTCAGATCCAAAGGAAGAACTTGACAATGCTAATAATGGAGGCTGGTTTCAGTCTTACGGGTCGATAACTTCGAGGCTGGACCTTCTTACGATGAGGTAAGTGGGCAACGATCCGATGAGGCAAGTTAGTCACGATCCAAATGAGGCAGGTAGGGCACGTTCCGAACCAACCTTCCGATGAAGATAGCCAAACTTCAAAGATGATGTTCGACGGAGAATTTCGAAATTCTCGTAATTCCCCTAAAAGAGGAATCCTCTTTTCCTCAAAGGTAGTCGATGAAAATTTTCTTCGGTTCGATTATACGAAAGGAGAGTGTTGCGCAAATTCAAATGCTTGCCTTTCACAGAAGCTCTCAATTTACTTGGGTAAGATCACGGCTAAAGAAGTCTTGCTGTCTGACGAACCCTCACGGGATGAGACGATAAGGACGGCCTTGAGGTGCGGGCTGGTCTCATCGAACTACAGAATAACCCAAGTATTTGTATGGCCGATTCTGAAGAGAAAGTGGTAGTTTGGAGAAATAAAACACAAGCTCCAGACATCTTAAACCGGAGGTGGAGTCGATTCATCATTTAGCAGGAAGGGGCGAGACATAGCGGCTCTTTTGTGCCTCGTCACTGGAGGGGAGGAGGGAGGCTTGGGAAGAGTCGCAAGATTGGGAAATATTTTCCCAACGTGATTATGAGTAGAAAATTCAAGAATGTTCGAACCGGAATTGACAGCGGGATACGAATAGCCAGTGGGCTCCGATAAATTTAGGGAAGTGGGGGAGTCATAGGTTGTTCGATTACAGTATAAATTATGCCCTATCATAAAGGTGAAAACAGTGTCTTAGAGAAATATCTTTAACACCCTCTTTTTGAGTTGAAAAATGTATTATTTAATAATCTTCGAGCCAGAAGTATATACACCATCAGAGTTGTTGGTTTATCGTTTTAAGTGCTTCTAAATATATTAGAGTTGAATTTAAAATGTAGGATAATGACAAACAAGTAAGGAGTACAACCTTTATTATCTAACTGATACATACTATTTGTCAACTGATACATTAAAATCATGCTTTGTCTCAAACGATGGCATGAATTCACAGTATTTAGTATCGAACGAACTTAGGCACCTCTTGCTTCTTTCCATAAACTTCACCAGAATCTTAGGTCACCATTGGCACAAACTGTTATACAACTTTAAAATGCCATCGAATTTTAGTAGAGAGTGGCTTGTTGACAATAGTTTGCAGGTCTGTATTAGATAGATGCATTTTAAGTCGTGGCTCAAAACTGCACTGCTCTTCAAGGGGAAGCAGTCTTATCTATTTTGTGGTGGCCTGAAATCACGTATCTAGTCCTTATACACAGTAACTTCTCGGATATTCTTGGTTTTGTCAATGGCTAATTTCCTGTTCTTCACATCAACGTCTGCCAGCATTTACCAAAGGACTTTCTCAGGATAGGCTCAGTAGGAATTTCTTTGAATTCTTTGCCATACTATGGCCTCAGGGGCAAGTTGGAGTATTTGCAGAAGATTGATCTATTACAAGAGATGTTGGTATCCCTCCGTACATTTCGCAAATAATTTGATGTGAACCAGATGAGACCATAATAACACACGGCAAACTCTGTGAGGGCATACAAGTGGTTATTAGGTTTCTCTGTTGCCACATAAAGTCGACATATTCTGCTGGAAGTGGTGAGCCATCTTGCATTAGATATTGGGCCTGGTTTCATATATAGGAAATCATCGTCAATTACGCCACTTCTCATAGCATGGATAATTCTTTACAGGTCCTGACTAAGCTCATTCACCTCTACATCTGGAAGAGGAGCTCCTTTATCAATAGTTTAAATGCCATATAGTGATACAGGTACAATTTCGCAGTTTGTTGAAGATTTACTAAGTGGTTATTCCATTAAATTTCACTTTCTTTTGAACCCAAATATTTCCTACATAGGTGCCTCATGGAAGCTCATTTAGATGCAAGCTGCAAATGATCTAGTGTAAAGGACGATCTAATTGATATTCCAGCCCTCTTATGCCTCCATTCTTGTAGCCAGTATTAGTTGCCGTGCTATCAGCTCCCATTGCCTTTATCTCATCTTTAATATCCTTTTCAACAAACAATTTCATCAGTCCGTCTGTAATACCTGAACCTGTTGCTCATTCGATAGTTAGATTATCTAAATGCACAGTACCAGGTTCTCCTACAATCAATAGGGATCTTGGATTTTCTTTGCTTCATACCATGTATTTCCTTTTTTCTTTTAAGTTAGTGTTGTATCAATCCTCCCATCAAATAAGAGTGAAAGTCCCTCCAATGTCCTGCGGGGTTTTGTGATAATATGGTAATGGTTATTGCAAATGATGGATTCCCATGGTTCAAATCACTTACGAGTGCCATTGAGGATTCTGCCACTAGATGGCGCCACCCAGCGCCACATCCGATTGCTGATTTAAAATCTCCAGGTTCCTTTCATGGCTCTAAATGGGTAAAATTGAACGTTACTACCTTAGAAAAAAGCGACGTTTTGAGCAGACGCTTCGCCTCGGGTAAGAAAGCACTAATTTCCTTATCTCCAAAACATTCTGAATCCGTGAAATTTCTCTCTAACTTCTGTCGTACCCTCCAGAATTTGTGATTGTCATTTACATGGGAATGGTCATCTGGATTTATAATACCATACTCAAATGGGTCTGAACTACTAATAGCAGCAGCATTAGCAGCAGCTCTATTTGACACAAAATAATGATTTTCTTCCATGATAATTGTTGGTATTGGTATGATGTTGTTTTCTGCTCTTTCAAAGACTTTCTTCCATTAATCATCAGAAATATCTGAAAATTTAGTTTTCTCTTCCCTCTTCTCTGTTTGTTTTCTTCTTCTTCTTCTCTTCTTTCCTAAATTCGATCTTCTCTGATTCTCGTTTTTTTAACCATTTAACTTGTTTATACATCCACTGCTCCAATTTTCATGTGATGCCCAGTTCTTTCGTCCAAAAGAAATTCATGCTCTCGACATGGCACTTTAAAGTGCTTTTCACACTTGCAATCCAAGATATCAGTAAACTGGTAGACTTGTATATCAAAAGGCATACCCTATAATGAGGCAAACTTCTTAATCGTAGCAATTTAGTTTTAATATTCTTGATTGGCTGAACTGGAATACCTGCTTTTTTACGAATCTCAGTAATGGCCTTGGATACTTCAGGAATAACATCTTTGTTTCTCTCTATTTATTGTCTTGTACCTACTGAATATATTTTCCAACTTGTTGTTTTGTTGTTAGCTTATAATGAGAAAATTTTGGAAGTGGGGAGCCAAAGTCGCTGGACATGTTAATGTTCTAGTTTTTTACTCATCTTAGACCTGAAAATGAATAATAGAAAGACCCGTTAGTATAAAACAGAAATAATACATGTGATGAGTGAATCTATAACATACATTTAAAAAGGTGATTCTATATCCGATCATAGGTAATAACTGCCTAATATCTCGTAAATTCGTCATAAACGATTCATTTAGTCCCCTCCGAGTAGTTTACAAAGAAACAAAGTTCGCCTCCCTAAAGGGGTTGTTACGATTCTTTCAGATCTTTTTCGTCTTCATTTCCAAATTTTGGATATTTTGCTCTAGAAAGCCTGAAATGTGCCTTAAAATTGGTTGTGACACTAGGCCCTAATATATGTACATGAACTTATCTGTTAATAACGGTTATGAAAACAATATATGTGTTCATTTTGTATACTTGTTCAATAAAGCAATCCAAAATTTAATTCCTCGATCACTTGAGCGTTGAATTATGGTGGGCGGAGAACATTCATGACTCTCAGCAGTACCTGCGCATGAAGCGAGACAGAAGCCCAACTCATCAGGCTGCAGTTAAAGTGGCCGATTTATCACCTCAAGCCACTCGGTGGCGCCACCTGGTGGTCAACTTATGTCATATTTAAACTCAACAGCCTCAATTTCCTTTGGTAGCATTTGTTTTATATGGCTACATTGAGCTAGCGACTCGTTGCGGAGAGAAGATGAACACAGCAGGAGAAAAGCATGACTTATAGATCTGTCTGCTTCGCCGCAGTTAAATATGTCGTTAAATATCGTTCTAGAGGAGTCAAAGTTCCCATGTTGCAACCATTAATTTTGGGAATAGACTGGGCAACCAAGGGTCTTTTCACCCTCACCTTTCCCTTGATTTATTCCGATGAGAGTAGATAATCTGTGCAAGCCCTTGATAGCTTCAATTTGTGTGCGATGCCGTCGGTTCGGGAAGTGAGACTACGCTTCTTTAACGAGTGAAGGCTTAGTCGAGTGAATATCAAAATAAAAGAAAAGGGACAGAAAATTGTCAAAAATGCATTTGAGAAGAAGTTAAATGGACTCATCTCATAAAAGGACCGTGTTCGAGAGAGAGTTGTAAAATTACCCTCAAGGAATTATAGGGTTTTTTGTATACCTAGGAAAAAAAAATTTTATATTTGTAAGCAAAATATTGTCAAATTATATGCCTTATGTCACATAGAATGAATGTAGAATGTAGAATTTTAATAAATAGGAAAAATATAAATAGTTAAGTACTTGTCTTCTAAGATATTGATGGAACAATATCTGATATAAAAGAATAGAGTAAAAAATTGGATCCAGAAAAAAGACCAACTTGCAGTCATTAATAAAGTGTTAAACGAGAAGAAAATCGGCAATAAAATATCAAGAGACGGAGCATTATACTGGTCTGCATTTTGGATTTTTTTTTTTTTATTCAGGGATGTGATCTTACATATTCTTGGGTTGTTGATTTGAAATATATAAACCACTTTTTTCTACTACGTTAGGATTTTGAATAAAATACAAATTAATGATAACAATAAATGTGCATTTTTAATAAATAGTTACTTATTTAAAATGAATAGGTAATCATGGAAAAGCACATTATTTTCGTTTTTAGAACATATGTATACCAAATCAACATGAAAAAAATCACGGTTATCATGAAAGGAATCAAAATCATTAACATCAAATCAAATAAATGTAAAAAAAACATGCTATCATGGTTAGCATACATACCGATTCAAAGGAAGGCGTTCTGCTGTCATTTCCGCTTGTGCTGTGCATCATGCTGACATTCCATTTGCCCTGGTATCGAGTTTTCATGGTCCAAATATCATGATGGATACGCTCTCCTTGTTCCTTCTTGTAGTTCCCACAATTCGTGTGAAAATAGTCAAGATGTGAGTTCAAAAAGTGCATCTTCATACTTATTCTAGACCCAAGTTGCTGGAAACTTGAAATCATTTTTTCATATGCTGGAGAGCGGCGTTTCTCAAGATGTTAGGGACAATCTGCTTAGAGGAAAACCAGGAATTCCCATGGACCCCTGATATTGCTTCCTCAAAATTCTTGTGTTTCACCAGTTCCCGAAATCTGAGGGCCCCCAAAATTCCTGCATTTAGCTTGCTTTGACATACATGAAGAAACCTTGACTCCAAGTACTTGAAAGCAGCTCCGTTCTTGTTCAAGGCCTTCACAAAAATTTTCATAAGCCCTAATTTGATGTGGGTGGTGGTAGCAGAATTTTCTTGTGGTTAACTAGTGACATAACTCTCACGTTGTGATTTCCTGGTTAAAGCTGGTTCTTCGTGGCCAGTCCTTTTTTTCCTAGTGCTGGCTGTCAGCTCTACTATCTTAGAGATACCAAAAACATGGATACTCGGTGTAGTCTCCTTGAAGACTAGTAGGAGAGCAATAACTTTTAAATTACCACAAATGAGAAAATTATGCTAATGGTACTTGATTGCTGTTATTAGTGTTTTCAAATTTTCGTAGGTTTCTGACATTTGGATACTATAGCCAATTAGCACAGATGCAGCTGTGTTGCAATATAAAGAAGAACAGTCTTTAACCTTTTGGGAAAAAAATCAATGAAGTGCCTCCATTCATCTGCATTGTACGGCGTCCCCATGTGTTCCATAAGGACAAAAATATTTGAACAGAAACTTAAAGAATCCTCTTTCTCAAAGAACTGAAGGAATTCCGCTCCACGAAGACGGTACCAAGCGAATGTTGACCCAGAAGCTAGAAGCCTGTGTTCGTTCAGTCTCGAGCCAAGTAAATGTGCACTTTCTTTTGAAAGGGTAAGGTCTTGCACCAGGTCGTTGAGCTTAGTTTGGTTAAAGAGGTTGAGATCGTCATTTGTTGGTGGCTCATAGTCTACTTCTATCTGATTAGTATCACTAGTATCTGACTCTGATAAAATTTCCCATATCTCAGGTGGCACAAGCACAGGTGTATATTTTGAGATTGGAACAGGCCTTATTGCTGAAGGTATATTTATTTAGGTATATTATGCGATAATTAGTCTTCTTGTTGAATCTAGCTACTTTAGTCAAACAAAAATAGCAGTCATCATGGCGATTCTTCTGCTCTCGCCATACAACTGGTACTCCAAAGGGCATACATTTAAGTTTTCCAACTGACTACATTTGGAGCTTACTGATGTAACTCTTACAAGCTTTGTGTGGGGCAAAAGGCTTGTGTTGGTCTCTTAATCAGCAGCCAAAATAAGCGAAATAACAACACTTAAACAAAGGAGTAATATTGCTCCGGGAATCTGAAGGGGCAAATCCCCGTAGACATAGCAAAATATGTCTACTGAATTTATACAGCCTCTAGACATATTCACAATCTAAAAATAAAGAAAAATATACTAGCAATATTAGAAATATATCTATAATATATATATATATATATATATATATATATATATATACAAATATTATATAATGTAAACATATATATTATATATATATATATATATATATATATATATATATATATATATATATATATATATATATATATATATATATATATTACTTATGATATACAAAAAGAGAAAAGTAACGTCTCCGTATAACTCTTCAACGTGATGTTATAGAGATAAATAAAAATCAGAGTAAATCACTATTTTCATAGATATTTTGGAAAAGATGTCATACAGTCAATAAAAAAATCATGCAGACCAGTGTTATTAGAAAAAGATTGTTTTAAATATTCCTACAAATTTAGAAAACTTGCATGTAAGATTGACTATGATGAAGTGAGTATGTATGAAAAAATCTCTAGAAATGAATAAATAAAATAATTTATCAATTCCAAAAAGTTACATGACAGGTAAATATCAAATACTAGTTTTATTTCTATCATATTCTATTTAAACTTTTTTTTAAGGATCAGCATTTACAGAGCAAGAAAGGATTCAATGTAATTACAGGAAGAAAACAATTTAAATCTTGGAAGTGTTCTGTTGAAAGGTGCTGGATTTTTGATTGACATATCCAAATATAAAGTTATAGATAAATGCAAAGATGGATCGATGAAAAGCCGGGATTTCAAATTTATCTTTCAATAAAATGCCAATTAATTCATTGAAAGCAATTGGTTTTGCATCTAAAGGTGAAAAATATAGATTGGATCTAAAGAAAATAAGGGAAAAAAACTAAAAAAATAAGTTAAGCCAAAAAAGTAAACAGTGCATCACCTAACTTTCTCTTGTGAAGGCAGTGATTCGATTAATCACGTTTATTATCCCTAACACTTTAAGGTAGGAAATGAACAGGAGAAAGAAGAAAGCCAAGCTTCTATCATTTAAATTATTCTTGAGAACCGTGACAATTTGTTGGCTCTCGAAGCTGTTGTTTGTGATTGCATCATTGTTAATACTGGATTAAAAATTGAACCACTGGTTAGTTTCAAGAAAAAGTGCAAGTGACTGTTAATTTAAATTAGTTTGGTCTCCCCGATAATGAATTAACTTTGCACAAATTTAGATGGACAAAGCAATGATCCAAGGAAATACAATGGGCGAAGTGGTAAAGGTTCTGATCTTGACAACAATAATAATCAACCCCTAAATTAACATTTGACCCATCGATTAACATTGCCAACTTCATAGTAATGAGGTTATCATTAATCTTACTCTAGATTACTCTAAGATTATTTGGTAGGAATCAAGCTGCATATTTTCTGTTAATTATGTTTTTTTCCAGAAATCTGGTCAGTTCAATCATACCAGATTGCTAACTACAGTTGTTAGAATTCATTTCATTGATACACGAAGAAAAATTCTTGCTTAAAATTATTGATAATTGTAACTTTCTTCAAAGTGGTCTATGGGCCAATATGGTTCTTCATTAGGAAAATTAAATACTTCTAAGTTACTACACAGGTTTAATTCATTATTATTGATACATATATGCAACAAGGTCAAGAAGTTCATGATTTAGTTTTCGCTGTCCTGGAGAGTAATGCCTTTTCTCTGGTATGAAAGACATTTTTTGTATCTCTGTTAGGTGCGCTGGATCAAAATTAGAGGTATAATGTTATGAAAACTTATCCTCAATATCAGAGAAATTCCTACTGCTCTTTCCTTTATAAGACATGCTCAATTAATCATGCTCAACAGGATAGCAGAGATCAATTATTGGGAGCATTTAGCTGATTTCCCCTCCAAACTTTATGAGCCTCCAATTTTGAAGTTTAAAGATAATGCATAGCTTAAAAAAATGATATAAAGTTCTTTCAAAATTACAAAGTTTATAATATTCGAGATATCTGTCAAAATGACTTCAAGGCATCCCCAAAATATATCATTTTTTGCAGATAAGTCATTCTCTAAGCAAACAAAAGCCGGAACGTGAGATAAATATTTGTATCTCAGAAGTATTATCTTGTAAAGTTAAAAAATAAATTAGGTATGTAAGATATAAAACGTATTTTCATCATTTCATAACCAGACTACTATCTACCATAATGAATTTTTTTTTATAAAGTCGAGCATTTTACATATGTTAATAATATGAAAAAAGTTGGAGAATAAAGCTGGAACTAAACAAATAAATATAATATGGAACATTTAAATAACCCAAATATTTTCACTTTTAATCTATAGTCACGCACCAAAGTTTTGAGGCCATAATATTTTATCATATAAGAAAATTAATACAACTTATCAAGGTTGAATTTTGTTTCAGTAATTTTGTATCATAATTTGAAAGTGAAATACACAAAATTTATATCTAAATCCCATTTTCTTATTTAATATGTATAGTAAAGGGATGCGGGCAGTCAATACTATCAATGATATCTCTTGTTATTAGGTACTGCTTCGATTCAATTTGGCATCTAGGATTGCATATTTGTGATTTTATCTTGACTGATATAATTCAATATTATTATTATTAATTGGATGGTTCCTGTTTGTGAACGGCCAGTTTGATTGTCGCCTACAATTTTCCATCTGGGTTAAAATCTGGAAAATTACTGGGCCAAGAACCCAAAAGTTCTATGCTATTTTCAGGAAAGAAATTTGTTATACCAATTGCTTTCGGACAAAGTGCGCTATCATGCTGATATTATAGATATCATATTCACATTACTCCTGAAATTTGGGAAAAGTTTTTAATGAAGAACCTTTTGTTAACATTTTGAGTTTATTGCCGTTTTATTTTTGCAAAATTCTCAGTTTTTCAGTTCTATATACATGCAGTGTCCAGGTGCTTCACCGTTGTCACGACTATAACTCGTGAAAGTGCAGCCTTTTTCTCCTCCTAGTGACTCTTTATCCAAATGCTGCAAACTAGCTAAAAGTAGCTTAAAAAATCACTTTACCAATTTCTTCAACAGTCCATTGTGTTTATTTCCTGCAAGAGGGGAGCTTATCCGTAAAATAATTCTTGGTTTGATGAAGTTTTTCGCAGCCCTTTCTACTTTAATCCTTTGTCGAACTGTTTCTGCCGCACGGTTTACGCTGAAGCATTAACACCCGTATCTTTTCGTAATTTGATCCAGCTTAGCACTGAAGGCAGTCTGATCCTTGTGTTTGCACTTTACTAGTGGGTGATGTTGGCGTTTTCTAAAGCTTTTGGGAGCTAGAAGAATTCTTCTCATAAAAGTAACCAGTTTTTATAAAGATAACAACGATCCTAAAGAGGGTGTCGCATTATACAATATTCTAGATAAAAAACTATCTCTTTGCATTTCAGGCTAATTTTGTGTAGCCTGAAATAAAAAATAGAAAATATTATGCAATAGATTATAATTAACGATATCATTCATTTAAGCCATATTTGTCGTCATTTTACCCTTTTGATTGAATAACCACGCTCTAGGGACTGAAGCTCACCTAATAGAGGAAGAGGAATACCGCGTGATTTTAAATTCAGCGAAGGAATGCTCTATTTATTATTATTTTGGAAATGCTAACTTAATAATGAACCTATAATAATTTACAATATCCTAATAATTATTCCTCTCAAGTATTTTGTAAATCCGATGAAAATAATTATATTAGTCTCAAACCTTTAGCCATGACTTTATAATATTACATGCATGAGAGTGTTATAAACCTTTTATTTATTTTTCATTTTGTATTTTACCTTTTTATATAGAAAACTGATATTGGGGTTAAGTGGAAATATGATGAAATCTCTTTGCTTAACGTCAATGCATCTTACGCTAAAACAAAGATTTTTGTAATAAAGGAAGGAAATGTTTATCGAAATCTGCTAGAAGTTTGCAACTATTAAATTTGTGTTTACAACCATCCATAATTGCAGGCGTCCTGGTCCATCAACCAAACTGCAAGTTACCACTAAACACTCAGGACACACCGAAAGATAAAATAGTAAGGTTTCTTCCAATTACCTTTCTTTTTAGATTGGGACACACTGACTTCCACACTGCCTCACCCACAGCTAGTGTCGGGCTTGGTAGTGGCTCACAAAGGGCTCTGATCCACCAACGGGTGTGGTTTTTCCCCCTAGTGAGCGCTCTACATCCTTAGTTCCATTCTCAGCCTCCTTTTACCTCCGGGCAGGCCTCCAATGGGATATCTCTTCTCGTGGATTCGGTTCGGGCTGAAGAGAAGCATTTAATCCTCAATTCAAGCTAAGTCTATGTTATAAAGAAAAAAACGAATATAGAACAATAATATATGTTAAAACCACAAAGAGAAATACCTTTTTTACTGGCCTTCTTTGGTAAAAGCAGATTTGTCTCTTAAAAAGCGCCTATTATAAGATTAAGATAAAAGATTAGCGTGTGAAGAGTTTTCTATTCTAGCTGTGAAATTAACGGAAACAAGGAAATACCAAATTTGTTTATCCTGGAGCTCTTTATTTTACAAGGTGATCATGAGAATAATAGGAACTCTGCCCTGTCTTGCATGGATGTGAGAGTGAGGTGCCGCACACTCATGTAATAGTATCTGTAAAATACAAGGAATGCAGTAAACATACATATGTACGGCGGAGTTTGATTGAGTCCAATTTAAAATCAGAAGAGTGGTGCTTTTGAGACGGTAGGACTTTGATTCGACTCTAACAAGGAGATAATGGAAAGATGCACCACCCAAATCAGGATAATAATATTCTATACAATGTTAAATAAGTACTACAAAGATCTAAAGAAGCTGTTAACCTTTTACAGGCTACATAGCCAGGCCCGAAATATGGCCCTTCTAAGAAATTCTATAACTAATTTCTAAACCCCAAATGTTAAAAGCGTCAAACGGGTCAAAAACACCTGACGGTGCGTACACTTGAAAAACTTTAGTTTATCCTTCTTAGAGACTTTAGGATATATTAACTTAAGCTGCTGTTGCCGATATGGGTCAGGAACTCTCCTACCATTTTTTTTATCATTATATTTATCAGGAATCCAAATCTATTTTACTGGTCTTCTGTTCCTTTGAGATAGAGTAGTTGATGGTCACTTTTTAGTGATACGAGTAGCTTCCACAAATCGTCAACTTTCCTATAGAATAATTATCATATATGCCATTTAATATCATTGACTTTAGTGAGTAGTTTTGTGAGATCTTCCTCCTAAGAATGTATTCTGAAGTCGAAGGTTGCAATTAGCAAGACATCTTTTATGGTTTTAATGTCGTCGTTGGGTTGGAAAGTGTAGGTAGTCTTATTATGAATCATAGTACACCTGTTTATATACATGAACGAGCAAATATTTCAAGGTTTTGTTTTATGACGAGAAATTTGCGGTCATATACTATCATGCTGTTTTAAGGCAAGTAGGCAGGTAGCTTGCGGCCGTCAGCCAAAGTTAGGTAAAGTGAATGATAGAGTTAATGATAAAAAAAATCAGCTTCAACCTTCGTTCCAATTCACAACATCACGTGTGTCAGTTTAAGTCTGATTTTTTTTTCATTATTTAGGCACCCTCGTGTTTAGCGTGGTGGCCGGAAATGTGAAGAGCCCATGATAGAATAGATTCAAACAGCATCTATTATTTGACATAATTTACCGGGTAAAATAGTCTCTTGCTATTTTTTAGCTTTCTTAATCTATATATGATTTATTTTTCGTCTTTTAAAATAAAGACGAAATCGCTTGTGTATTGCATGGCCATCTACTGTATCACGTGTTATTGTGATTCCCTTTTTGCCGTTAATATGGGTCTAATGCAAAGTTTACTGTTTATTATGTTAGAATTTATATTTAAATATTTGAATAGTAAAATGGGCTAAATAAATTTTAGTGGAAAAAGTAATCACCTCAAGCAAAAATACGGCAAATTTATAAAAATTTCAAATCACCTTGAGCCTTTGTGTGTTTAAGTGACATCTTTTCAGGAGAAAGGTAAAGCTCAATATGTTCTTATTCATAGAGAAAAAATATATATGCGTTTCTTCTACTTCTCCAGAGCTTTAATTTAAGTTGGAAGATGAAAAAATGCAATATACTATAAGTTCTGCATTACTCCATCTATTAAGAGGCAAAATTTCCTATTCGTTCCATTTGCATATTTGAAATATCATTTTAATTTTAAAACTTTAAATAGTTAGCTTATTCCTTATTTTTTTCTTCCAGTATCAGAAGATGTGTAAACAAAAAGCCCGAAAAGTTATATTAAATTAATGAATTTCTGCTACTACGTCCTTCAGTAAATTATGGTGCTCAAGTAATGATATTCTATTTTATATTAATAAACTATTTTAAAGGATAATGAACAATTATTATATTTATACATTTAAATCGAAATATATTGAGATATTTAGAAAGTAACTACGTATTGGACCGTTATAGATTATTAGACAACCAACTAGGATATGGACCTTCTAACTGGTAGAAAACGACGTCTAGCTCTGGTTTATCATTTCTTCTATGGAGGAAAGTGTTGTTATATTAATTCTTAATCTTCCTATTAAAATAAAGATATTAACGAGAAACATATTCTCTATCACTCATTATGAAGGTTCTCAAGGTTCATACATGTTGGCAGGCAATTATTAGAATTTATGAATTTTATCATCATACAGTGAACTCGTAAATAGTAGCAGCGGATAAAAAAAAAAACATTACTTAAATAGCAATTGAGACCTCTCTGTTATGGCCTTGTTCTGAAAGACAAACCATATTGGATGATGATATTTAGAAAGAAACTTTGAATTAGTTCTTTCTTTGTCAAAACACCAGAAATTTCACGACAAATCTGAATCAGCCAATTTCACTTGACCACCAACATTACTACAAAATATTTTGATAGTAACCATACCTTTCAAATGAAGCTCTACGTCGGCAGTGGTAAATTTTAGTTTAAAGAAAAGGTCTCGTTTTCCATGATAAGAATATCTGGCATAATTCTGCAAGATAAACTATGGAAATTATTGCATTGTTAGGAAGGAAGATTTATCCACATCATTCCTTCATACCTGGTTTAGCCCTTACTGCATTTTAATTATTTTGATTAGTAGATGAATCCAAAAGATGGAGAACATTTAGAAACAAAGATGTTAAAAGGTTCTCAAACATTTCTAGGCGAAAAAAATGCTTTTTTTAAAAGCAAGCATTTAAAACAATGTACATTCACATGCAGTTATTGAATGATGGCCACAATCTTTTTGAAGATTTTGCTATATATTCATTTTGACTAAGTAATTGATATTAACAAATGTTTAATACCAAACCAAAGTTAAATTAAATGCAGGATATATTTGAAAATAAAAAATTCTAACCTGTTTTATTTTTTGCCGCCCCCATATATTTCACTTATATTCGAAACTTTTCGCGTTTTGAAGCTTACTGCGAGAAAACATAGCTATAGAAATCGTTGCAAATGCTCTCTATGAGGATAAAACGTGAGATGGGAAGAGTAAAACAAAGGTTATTTAATGAAGAATATGAAAATAATGAGGATAGTATTATGATGTTATTAGCAAAAGTAATTGATTATATAATGAGTAAAGAAACAAGTAGGATATATATATATATATATATATATATATATATATATATATATATATGTCAGAGAGAGAGAGAGAAAAGACGCGCGCGGTTGCCCTTTCAATGAGAGAGAGAAGACACACCTGGTCGACGTTTTTTAATCTACCCAATGAGGTACAAAATCGCAAAGGCCGTGATGGACTGAAGACCCGACTTTGCGAAAGCTTGAGATGTGCTTAAGACTACGAAATGTCTCGCTGGGAATTATTCTGCGATGGCATGATTCAAGCAAAGTTCACCTCGCCCAGTGAGACGTCTGTCAAATGGAACCTTCCCACTTCGGGCGCGTGGAAAATTCCGTCCGTCTCAGCCCTATTAAAGTTCTGACGCAAGACTTAAACAGGGAATCACACATACAGACATCACTTGGAAGAATCTTGAAAAAAGGAGGAAAAGTAGAGCAAAGACACCTAAAGAAAACCTACTTATTTTTATGCAAGATATACCGCGGAAACAATGAACAGTAAGAGAGCGAACAACTACTTTGTTCTCAATTTTGTAAACCGTACGTTTAACCATTCGGCTACGCGGAAGACAAAAATTCTTTTGAATAGACAAACTTTTAAGGCACACTCAGCCAGGTCGATCAGGACTGTAAAAGAGAAAGAAATTAATTGGAAATTCAAAGGACAAAGAAGAAATTTTGCTTGGTTCGAATCCCACCTCAGAACGGAATTTTTCGAATTAGGAAATAACTGTTTACCAAGAAAATATTATCCATTTTCCTGTTTCATGTGGTATGCTGTATTTATTTCATCATTCTTTCGCGCTAATGAAGATATACATTTTTTATTTTCCGCGTGTTTATCTCAACTTGTCCTTTGTCCTTTGAATTCCCAATTAATATCTCTTTCTTTCACAGTCCAGTTCGACCTTGTGAAGCGTTCCTTAAATGCTTGTTTATTGGGAAGAATTTTTTCTTCGGCGTAGCCGAGTCGTTGAAGGCTCGGCTTAATTGTGATTAAAGAGATTTCTCGCTGCCTCAGTGGGCTTGGCTCAAATCACAGCTCAGTAAGGAATTTGCTAATTAAGAAATAAAGTTTTCAGGAGAAGAAATTATCCCGTTATATGTGGTATACTGGATTTATTTCCTCATTTTTTCGCGCTTATGAGAGATATACAATATTTATATATATTTATATATATATATATATATATATATATATATATATATATATATATATATATATATATATATATACTCAAATGTTTGAGATAACTGTTCTTTAATATTCTGGGTGCTATTAATTGCCAAAATGATAAATAGTAATGATTCCTGAACCTTGGATATTGTGAAAGTTTTTAAAACTTTTTGGATTTTTTTTTTACCCCAGACGACCGACAAGCTAATGGGCAAAGGGAGATAAATAAAGACATGAATGCAATCAAACAGGTATAAGACTATGAAAAGGGACAAATTAAAAAAAAGTAATTGACATACAGGCAGGTAATTTCAAAGTTGCTGATATGTCGGGTGGCTTAAAAAGGAAGTATACATTGTTCAACTCATTATTTCTGAATAAACATTAAAAGTGGACAAATTATATCTTAATACAATATAGTTCCTTTTTTGCAATAATTCAAACGTGAATACTATATTTCTTATGGTTTCCCAAACACTTAGCAAAAATATATTTCATGAAATAATATTCATTGCTACTTTATATATTTTGGCCATTTTTTTATCGATTGGACCATAGTCCTAATTATTGTCAATCTTATGGTATGAGTATAGTATTTTAATTTAATCTACATGCATTAATTTTTCTCGTTGCCCTCGATGAACTTTGTTCTTTTGTGACTTTAAAATAGAAAACTTGAAATGGAATAGGGCCAGGGCTCCGAGGCAGGCGGTTGAACTTGATAATGAATTCAGGCTTATTATCATTTACAAATGCGCGGTGGCCCCTTATTGCTAATGACGTTACCCCATTTTTGTAAGAATAAATAGCAATTTCAGGATAGAGTCTGAAACATTGGAATATTTTATTAGGAATTTGCTAAAAAAGCGGTTAGTTTATCTTAGACAGCGCGAACTATTTAACTAACTTTAATTACCAAAGTAAATATTATAATCATTCCACGAAATCGATAAAAATAAGGTTCAATATGTGGAATAAGAAAGAGACTGTGATTGGATTGGCACCACGATTTTTTTCTTTCTGTAAATTACACTAGTCAACAAATTTTTTTTCTGTCTCTGCTACTTGAGTAAATGTTGTTTTACCTAACTAACTTTGGTGCGCGGATTCCAAATCTATGCTTAGATTTGTCTTAGCACTTAAGGTTCCTGAGTTATATAATTAGATTTATGGCTCACTTTGTCACCTTGAATCAATTAATGATATGATTATTACGAGTTTAAGAAGAATGGGACGATTCTGGGCAAAGGTTTGGAATCGGAGCACCCTATTTGGCAATATGTAAGTTCTTTTGCCAACCCCAAAAAGATATGTATCACATATAAAAGAGGTAGTACTCACCTAACTATAAATTTCTTCAAACAAGTTTGAGACTCTTGCTCTTGCGCTCGTACGTAGCTATAGGGTCCTCCCGTTGTAGGAACAAGCAGTAGTCCCCCATCATGTTTTCGTTGAAGCGGCCTTGATACCTGCTTTCCATCATTGCGATATCTCGGTGAAACCTTTCCCCATGTTTCTTACTAATATCACCCATATTAGATGGAAAGAAATCTAGATGCGAATGCAAAAAATGCATCTTAAAAGACATCCGACACCCCATTCGTTGATATGCCTTTAGCATGTTGTCCACTAGTTCTCTATAGTTTTCATCCCTATGATTACCAAAGATGTTCTGCATACATGGACAAATAAATTCCAATTCAATTGGAGTTAGTTTATTTCAGAACTCCCTGTCACTTATCAATTCCCTGATCTCTGCCCGTACAAAAATGCCAGCTTAAAGTTTCGCATCTGATTTCTTTGCACCCAACTTCTCTTTGAGATACTGGAATCCATCAGAATCATGCGCCATTGCTTTAACAAAATTCGCGATAAGGCCAAATTTAATATGAAGTGGTGGAAGATAGATCTTCTGTGGATGGCATAAGAAGCACATATTCTATGTATATCCTAGCTGCAGTCCAAGAATTAAAGAAATTACCTTTAGATCACCACAGATATTCCACTTATGATGCGAGTAATGAACACCTTCCAAAATATATTTTATTGCGTCATATGTCTCTATCATCCCAACAATAAGTGCGACACGAATTGAAGGTTTTTTTGTTACCATTGTGTAGCAACACAGCTTTGAGGCTAGCAGTGCTTGCATCAATGGATAGTATCTACTTTTTAGGTAAATGCTCGTTTCCTAGCTGATTCAAGAGAGCATTAAAATAAATACAGAAACAATCACTATGTTGTTCTTTATAGAAGACAGCTAAGGCTTCATGGCGTTTACGGAAAGTAAATATTTTTGTACCGTCCTCCAGAAGATTCCATTGCTGTAGTCTGGAGCCTAACAGTTCTGCGTTCTCCTTTGACAATGACAAATCAATCACCAAATTTTTCAATCTTTTTTGATTTATCAACTGGCATCTTCTTTTCCTTAGAATCATCCTCATAAATTTCATCCTCATTGTTATCCTCCTCTTCAGGTGATGAATCTTCTTTGACTGCACTAGCTGATGGAGGAACTGGCATTGGCATCTCCATATTATGGAGGACTAGTTTTATAGCTGACTTACAATCTGGAAATATAATTTTTGACTTGTTCTTATTTGAGAATCCCACAATATTTGTCATACAAAAGTAGCAATAAAAAACATGATTTGTTGGCTCACGCCACACCATTGGTACAGCAAAAAGCATACCCTTTCGTTTGCCATTTAACCACTGTGTGAGTCCCGTATAACACACAGTACAAGGTTTAAGAGGTGCCCAGGGCTTGTATTGGTAATCAAGTTTACAACCAAAATAATAATTGTATGCAGTTTTCACACTTTTAGCTAAATCTTTCCGCTCGTTGCTTGGAGTGTATGTTCCACAGATATAACAAAAGTTGTCTGGGCTATTTATACATCCTCGCCGATTCATGTTTTCAACTTAGTTTGTATATATCCTGTCATATACGTTTATACAATCCTATTTTATTTACAAATTAATTGAGAGATAAATCTGATAGGAAAATGCAATTAATCACTGTATGTAAATGCCGTTTCAACACGACTACTATAATGGTTAAATTTGACAGCGTGATAAACCAAGAGTGTAACGCAGGAACCAAACACACACAACACGACCTCTGAATACGGTAGCCGTAGTAACACTGTACGTATGCGTAACTAAATAGTATGTGCGTAACTCAGGAACCTTACGTGCTGAAACAATTCTGATTACAGTTTCGGAATCAGCATACTCAATTTAGAATAAATCACAAGCTAATACCCAAGTAGCAAAATTAATGTCGACTAGTATTATTAGAAGTGCATGATATATGTATATCTTTTTCGAATTTTAATCTCAGTAAAATAGGGTTTTAATTTAAATTGTATTCAAATATCATCTTTATATAAGTAAAAAATATTACAGAGATGTTACTAGTTACTATCTCTGTAAATCTATACTGTTTTAGGTCAGGCTAGATTTCATGACCTCCGCTTGCTCCCTATGACTTTAAACGTAGTTGCACTAAATCAAGTATGAGTGAGTAGTTTCCTTCGCTGAATTAAATAAACTAAAAAGGCGGTTCTGGATATCCAAATGGATGAAACAAAATCTTATTTAGTACTCTACAAACAAAAATAAAATAATGGAGAAAACATAGAAAAACAAAGGAACTAAGTGGGCAAAAGGTTTACACACGTCAGCTCCATATAGAAGCCCTGAGTACGTACATATAAACGTACACCATCGACAAAAGAGAAAGTACCATTCCGGGTGGATCTGCATGCCAAAGATTTTTGTTTTCGAATGAAAGGCTTGGGGGGGATGAGCGTCGAGCTCGATTGCTTTTCAACGGCACGGTTGGGCTAGCACTTGGCCCATTATGATTCGCCCGGCTTAAAGTTATGAAAGAGAATACAACCTGTCTCCTAACAACCACTGCTAGCCTCGTAGAAAGGATCAAAGGAGCATTTAGAAATGAAGAAGCTGAGTCGAATACAGTAGCGTGGGAGTCTCCTCGTTCCTAGTTCTTCTTTCTTCTTATTTAATTTTATTGTATTCGGGCTCTTTGGGTTAGGGAGGCCAAGAGAATGCATTTCTTCTGCGTCGCTTCCTTTTTAGAAAAATACTAATCTTACCCAGGCAAACACTTACTATTTATGCGTGCCCTCCAAGTGAATTTTACTCATGCGCCGGAAGTGAAGTTATTTAATCTATACAATGGCGCCAGGAGTTAAGTTAGATCTTCACGCCATTTCACAGAACCACTCGTTGTTACCATAAGGCTCGCTAAAGTGCAACTTATCCAACGCAAATTACCTAAAAAAAAATCCAAACGCGGGTTCTTTCCGTCCTACCCGTCTCTCTATCTCTATCTCTGATCTCCATTTCTCTAATCTTTGATATCTCCTTCCCCTCAAGATGGAACTTCTGAAAAGAAGTGACATCCACTCATAACAAAAAGCCGGTATACCTTGTATTTTTAAAACAATAAACACACAAAACTAAGAATATATTGCATTAAATTAATAAAACAACAACACAAAACCAAAAATCCACATAGAAGGACTAGGGAGTATTTATGTATAGGGATTATCATTCCCTCAAAATATTTGACAATAACCACAATCATCAACAAATATTTTTAACAAGGAGGCTCACCTGCCTCGAGTCCATAGCAGTATAAAGTTAGCACAATCAGTCTACGATACGAAAAATTACAAAAAAAGGTACATGTTCCCTTAAACTTAATGGAAATATTGCCTGAGCAAATGTACAAGACAAATCAATCTTAAAAATTTGGAAAGTTACTCTCAATCAGGATCAGATGAAAGAGGAATTCAATAGGTTCCTGTTTAAGCTATCGGCCATACAGTTATCGGACCCTTTAATTTACAGGATTCTAATTAGATATTATGAAGGCAGAAGCCTTCATTTCCATCTTCTCTCAGGTTGGAATACCGAAGGAGGTGTTATCCGACCGAGGCTGCCAGTTTACCTCTTAGCTGATAGAATATGTAGGAACAGTACTGATGATAAAACCCTTTATACAATCCTATCAACCGTGCCGCAAAAGAGATCTGTGAAAGGTTAAATGGAACGCGCACGTCCATTTTGAAGAAGCTTTGCGCGGAGCGACCTCGAGAGTGATATCCTTACTTGCTAGTGGCATTATTTGCATACCGAGAAATTTCTCCCCATAAGCTGTGATTTGCCCCTTTTGAGTTGTACGAGCAAAATGTTAGAGATAAAATGAGCATTTTAAAGGAACTGTTCTTTAACCGTGAACTCAACAACGAGATACAATCTTCGTAGACGTATCTAGTGGATCTCAGCCAAAGATTAGAGAATTGCTCTGAGATAGTGTACCAGAACGCAGACTTCAATCTGGAGAAGGAAAGAAGATTTAAGCCCAGGGTGGAAATGTTGTTGTTGCTCCACTTCTCAGTCAATGGGAGGGGCCCTTTCCGGTCCTTGAGCCGTGGCCCTGTTGGCTACATAATCAAAACACCCTCAGAAGGGAAACACTCCCACATTAATATGCTGAAGAAGTACCATCTCCGAGCCTGTATTAACAATATCATGGCCCAAGACGAAGAATCGGCTGTTAAAGCCAACTATCCCTCAAACCCTCTGAATGTAGGGCAAGTCGTTTGTGTGGCGCAGGACAAAGATTTTCCGCTGCCCACCTTGCATGGTGCTGCTAATTTACCACCCACTGCCCATGATATTTACGCGCTGCTGACACCGGATGAGAAGAGTCAGTTGCAGCAGCTGCTGAGTTATTTCGAGATGTAATTTCTGAAGTCCCGGGATATGCCAAGCAGTTTGAGCACGACATCACTCTAACCATTTAAGAGCTAGTCTAGTCAAAGCCGTACCACCTCCCCATTCACTTAAGAAGACAAGCATTCACGTGTAAGTATATAATCTGCTTAGTTTTAATATTATTAAGCCCTCCAACTCTAATTATTTTTCCCCCATATTAATGATAAATAAATCAGACGGGTCATTTCCTTTTGAGCCTTTATTTTCGTAAACCCAACTCTGCATCGTTATTTGACGCCAAACCTATCACCTTAATCAATCAAGACCTCCACATTTTTAAAGAGGCCAAATTATTAAGAGTTAGACCTTTGTAAGGCCTACTACCAAATTCCTGTGAAAGAAAATTTAGGAAAATATATGGCTTTGCGCACTGATAAAGGCTTCATGCAGTTCCGCTGGCCATCCTTCAGCCTGATTACGGCTTGTAGTAACGACAACCGTATAATGCGCAGGATTTGGGAGGAGTTGTCGAAGGTAACGTATTATTTTGACCATATCTACGTCGCCACTCGAAGATTGGGACCAGCACTTCGTGGCGCTCCAAGCCCTGTTGCGTCGGTTGCTGAACACGGCCTCACGATCGGCCCCAACAAATGCTATTTTGCATATGGTACATCAGGTACCTAGGGTTCCACATCGGAAATGGCCAACTTGGCCCCCCAAAAGACATAGTCCGAGCCATCGTGGACAGGCGTCTCCAATGTAATTTGAAGTAGTTAAGATCTTAAATGTGATCTGCTTTGTTTTATCATCGATTCCTTCCAAATTTTGCATCAGTCTCCGCCTCGTTATGTAATTTATTGTAAAAGAAATCTCCAGATCGCATTATTTGGACTCCGAAACCACTTTTCACCTGCACCAACTAAAAGGTAATTGGCGTTCGCTCCCATTCCCTGGTTATCTAATCCCAGTAAGCCTTTCGAAATCTGGACTGATAAGAGCAAAGAGGGAATTGGCTGTGTCCTATTGTAATATGGAGACGATGGTAAAAGCCACCCGGTAACGTACGCAAGTCGCATACGCCTCTTACGCGAAAAAAACATGCCGTAATAGAACAAGGATCTCTTACCATTGTATAGGGTCTGCAGAAGATCAATTTATTCCTTGAAGGAAAATAGTTAGTGATCGAGACGGATGTTCAACCTCTTGCATATTTACATGATGTTAAGGACAAAAACTAAAGAGTCATGTGTTAGAGTTTACTCCTACAGGAGTATAAATATAGGATTATGTATATAAACGGGTCGGAAAATTGTCAAGCTGACAGCCTCAGCCGAAATCCCTTTGGACCTAACCCGAGCAAATTATAAAAAGAAGAGACATTTCTTTTTTCTTCTGTTTGTCCCGATTGATTCCATATATATATATATATATATATATATATATATATATATATATATATATATATATATATATATATATATATATATATATATATATTTATATATATATTGAAGATAAATCCAAGAGCCACCAGAAACGGATGCAACATCTTTTCATTTCTTACTACATTTCTTCGAAAACTACAAGTTTTCATCTTCAGGCTAGAATAAGTTTACTAGATTCAATACATTTGAAGAAACCAGGAAAAGACCAACAAGACATTGAATTATTTTAAAAGGTGACCAATTATAAAATATCAATAAAATGTACTATAAGTTTAAATTTTAAATAGGACTTGGCAATAGTTAAATTTGCTTCAAATCTGACTCAACAAAGTCGTTAATAAATTTAAAGTTTATTTCAGAAATTAATTAAAAACTATAAGAGAAATTGACCTGGCAATAGTTAAAGATAATAAATTTAAACTTTGTTTTTAATTTTGTAAACACTGTAAGAGTTATAAAAATTTAATATAAAACGGTTTATTTCGGTACTTACTAAAGTGGATCCATGCTAGAGAGTAACTGGTGGATTTAACAAGGGCTACTATTTATGTGTTACAGTGACGCTTGGGAGAGAGGAACATCAACTAACCAAACAGTAGTCACAAAAACAAACAAACTAACAAACTGTAGTTAAAATTGGTTAATTAATAAAGATAATGCACTTAAATCTTTATTGAGTGTAGGTTTGTAGTGTTTCATATATAAAGATTTGATGGTCCTTAGGTAATGTTGGTTGTTGTTAAATGCTAATATTTCAAAATTATCAATAGAAATGTCAGTTTTAGAGCTCATGGTGTGTTCGTTAATAGAAGAATTTTTCTTTTATTTGAGATTTTGCTTGTGCGCCAACTAATTCCCATATGATCAGAGAACCTAGCTCCAAGAAACCAGCTCCAGTACAACTGTGACATTTAAATAAATAAATATTATCACTTCGTAACTCCAAAGAGATAGGATCTTTACTGATAAAAAAACCTTCGTATTGACAATTTGTTTATAAAAACTATTTGCGGTAAATATTAGTAAATATATGGGCATTTTAGGAACTATACCAAACCAAAAGATTTTTTACTTAACTATTCCCCATATTATCGTGTGGGACTCTTGCTTAATCACAGCGTAGTTCTTTTCGCTGGGTAGCAATTTCCAACTTGCATTTGCGATTCGGAACTCTCATCATTTTTCCCGTACTGGACTAGAATACAGCCTATTCCTTCCTTGCATGCATCTGTTCGAATTACAAACGCTTCATCGGGATTTTGCAATGGTAATATGGGTACCCACGTGAGTTTTCCCTTAAGTTGATTAAAACTCTCAACCGACAGCGGATTTCATACAAGTCGCTCGTGTCTTGTTTTAATAAAATTTCACAAAAGGGAGCGTAGAGTGAGAAGAAATTCTGAATGAAGCATCTATAAAAAGACCTGGAACCCCCAATGGATCTTAATTGCTTCTTGGTCGCTGGCAGGGGCATTTCAACAACTATAATTGTAACTTCCTGGAGACCTAGCCGATTATTTCCAATATAGAAAGACTATATAGTCAATTGTATTGTAGGTAAAATGAAACTTACTAGGACCAATCGTTATATTATGCTCATTAAGTCTTTGTAAGTTGCTTGTAAAGCTGTCAGGTGATGATTCCATTCATTCGTAACCACATAAGTATTTTCAAAATAGAATGATATATTTGGTATTCCATCTAATATCCTTCTCATCATCTGATTATAATTACTGCAGGCAATCTCAGCACCAAAGTTGAGTCATCGAAATAGCATCAGTACCTTTACAGTTTGAAAAGCCGTGTATTTCTTGACCTCTTCTCGTAACGAAATTTGATAATAAGCTTTTCACAAATCTAGCTGGGTTATGAATTTAGATTTCTCAAACAGAAAAAGATTCTGGTTAATAAGGAGTATCTGTTATACATCGAATACGTTAACTGAATTTAATTTACCATAATGGATGCAAATCCAGAATGATCCATCTGGTTTCTTAACCATAAAAATCTTATTTTGACGGTTCTATTATTTTCAAATTTAAGAGCTTGTCAACCTCAGCATTACATGCTTCTCTCAGATGTATGGGCAGTGGATACGGATTGGATCGGACACGTTCTTCGGTGGTCAATTGGATGTTGTATTGAAATTCGGCTGTACAACCAAGAATTTGTGAGGTGACGTCATCGAATAGCTTCAGGAGAGGTTGTAGATGGGCTTTCTGAGGAGGCGACAGTTGGCGGCTCACTTTTTGTTCGGCTGATGAGGATTCAGTTTCGTCTGGTAAGATGTGTAGTGGGTATTCGCTGTCTTACTCTAGGCAGGCACCTTTTAGTACACTTAGGGGGTCCATGGGATAATTAGCCTCTATAGGCGATTCCTTATCTATAGCCACAATCTGGTTAGCCTATGCGCGTCAGTGATACTTCTTGAGAAGATTTACGTTGAAAAGCTTCCTTTGTGTTGACGTTTAAATCAAATAGTTGACAGAGCGGCTTTTCTAGATCCCTTGATAGGGGCCATTCCATTGTCTCAGCAATTTGTTGTTTTCCGTTAAGAGCAACAGCAAAACTTCCTCAGCTGGCTTAAATTTTCTATTTTCAGATTTATAGTCTAAGTAAGTTTTATATTTATCTAAGTTAACACCCGAATTTCGATACGGTATTTCGGCGCATATCTCAAACCTCTGTGGTAATTCGAAGAGATACAAGTACGCATGTTGGATTTCCTAATCCAGTTTTTGATTTGTAAATAGCTCCTTTAAAAGTCTCAAGGAGCCTCATATATTCCTTCTGTATAGTAATTCAAACGGAGCAAAACCCACGTTCAAAGAGAGCTACCATAAGATATATCTGCAATTCCCTTGGTTGCTCGGCACATCATTTCTTCAGAATGGCTTTGAGACTGCCATTTATCCTTTCGCACATTCTATTTCCTACTGAGTGGAACAGAGTCGTAGAAAAGGTTTTATCATGAGCAACTTGCCCACATATTCCATCACTTGGGACGTAAATTAGCAGCCACGATCCGACAATATCTCTTTTGGCAGCCCTACACTGGAGAAAATCGTGATGAGTGCTTTGGCACAAAAGATGCTGTCAATCTTCTTATGTAGCACAGCTTCGGGGAAAACATAACTATGGCCCTCATTTGAAGTTGGGTGAATCACCCCGATCAAGTTAATCGTTACTCGGGAGAAAGTCCCGGAGATTATTGGGCTCTTGATTCGCCCTCTAATTGCGGTCTTGTGGCAGATTTCGCACGAACGAACGTAACGTAGGATTTCATCCGATGCAGCTGGCCAATAGAAATATTTAAAGAACCGTTGAGCCGTCTTTGAGTTGCTAAAATGACCCGAGATGAGCCTATCGTGGGCGGTTTGTAAGATGAGTTTGACATTGGATAGGGGGGATACATAACACTTGGGAACTGTGGTATTGCGTGCTGAGCACATGCGGTAAAGAAGGTCATCCGTAACCATGAGAAAGATTATCTTGTTGCCCTTAATGGACTCTTGTGTCTTATTTTCTGCCTCTAATCGCGGTCATGTGGCAGATTTCTCACGAACGACAGTAACGTAAGATTTCATCTGATGCACCTGGCCAATAGAAATATTTAAAGAACCGTTGTGCCGTCTTTGAGTTGCTAAAATGACCCGAGATGAGCCTATCGTGAGCGGTTTGTAGGATGAGTTTGACATTGGATAGGGGGAACACATAACACTTGGGAACTGTGGTATTGCGTGCTGAGCACATGCGGTAAAGAAGGTCATCCGTAACTAGGAGAGAGATTATCTTGTTGCCCTTAATGGACTCTTCTGTCTAATTTTCTGCCTTTATCCATAGGTGGCGAAGAAATTCGCACTCCTGATTTTTCATAAAATCGTCGTTCAGGCCATTTAAGAAATCTGAAGCGACGGCGGTTTCAAGAGGCGCGGGCACTTCCAATTCTTTAACCGGTTGAGATCGGGTGATCACGGGTTGAGCCGCGGGAAGGAGAGGGGGGCGAATATCCGCGTAGTCTGGCCAATTAAAGCAGAACTTGATAGGCGCTGCGATGGCGTCGAACAGCCAGTGAAGTAGGCGTACTGGATTTAGCATCTCACAATAAGGAATCCATTAGCGCGCCCCAAGTAATCTTTCGCTTTTGCAAACTTGTCATGATCCGGTGTTACAGGTGGAAGTAATCTGTAAGATATCACGATGTACGTGCACCCAGTGTCACACACGGGAGGGACTCGGTTCGCTTTAAGGGAGAGGTGCTTTTTGTTGCGACGGCGGATGAGAAGGTGGGACATTTATATTGTGCACTTGGTGGGGATGGTCCCCTCTTAATTAAGAATTCTGGGGGCGATTAGTTCTTACATGACCCTTTACTCCACAAGAGTAAGTGATGATAGTTTTCCTCGGGAACGCCAAAAAAGTGGGCTTAAAGGAGAAGGGTTTGATCTCAAGTTTCTCTGGAAGGGAAAAGGGTTTAGGCTTAGATAGACCAGTCATCTTGATGAACATATGCTTGTTTTGGGAAAAATATTTTATTCTATGAGCCTCTGCTTTGGAAGAGTGTGGTTCCGTTTTCTTCCCTTCTTTCTAAAAGCAATTATGACTAGCTACATATACATCCTTTTCCTCGATGTATTCGTTAAAAGTTAGGCACTTCCGTACTTTAACAAAGAATCTGATTTCCAACGGAAGTGACACAAAAAGTTGGTTTGGGGGGACGAAGTCAACCAAAGCATCTTATTCCTGAGGAACTTTAGCCGCTTCTAGCCAGAAATTAAAATCATGCTGCAGAGAATATCCCTATTCACGGAATGTTTGATTAAGCTGTATCCGACAGTGCCTGGACTTTGCACGGTAAAAGTATGTAGTCATGCTAAAGTCAGCGTGGAATAATCAATGGTTGCCTCTGATTGGAGTGAGATTAAAAAGTCCCTGAGCTGGGTACTAAGTAAAGGCAACAACTTTGCTACGTCGTCTGTTTTAATGTCCAAATGATTCACCTCAAAGATTTTCTCAAAGTGAATGAGGTATTACCCGAAATATTCTCCTTCCTTGAAAACAGGTAATTTTATTGTCGCGGTTTGTTGAACTTTGGTCTTCGAATTAACTGAAATGGTTTCTGACTTTGATCATTTCCAGTTCATGCAAACGAATTTTTTTCCTTTTCTCTTTTACTTTTTCTTCACGTTCTTTCTCTTCTCTTTCACTTCTTTCTCTCTTACTGCTCTCTCGTCCTCTTGGAGGTACGCCATTTGGTCCTTCCCATTTAGTCCATGAGACTCACCTCGCGATTTGAAAACTTTGAAGGATGACATGCTGTCTTGTTCACCAAACTTTACACACGATTAATAAAGAGACACAACAAAAGAACTTAGCTGGTTGTTGAACCCAATTTAGGCCAAATTTACTTGATTAATTTCGATCAGAAGCACTATCGGAAGTGCAAATGGGTTTTGCTTAACTAAAAGATAAAATCAAAACCGCGAAAAAAAGACACCATAAAAAATCACAACTAATTATTTCGCAGGATTCTAATTTTATCTCGTTCGCCCACTCAGAATAATTTTTGGAGTCTAGATTTTAGCAAGATCCCTTTACTGTCATTGAGACGAATATCTCGTCCTCTAGCCCTCAAGTACGCCAAATAAACAAAAAATACAAAAACAAAATGCATATGGGGCCAGAAAGAAATAAAAACTCCGCATAGAAGAATTGTGAAGCACAGTCACAAAGTAAAAAACTCTTTATAACTTATGAATAAATAAATTTAAAAATTCAATGGGATAATGTAAAAAAAAATTTAATTATAAGTAGTATATACAGGAAGATTGTTTATCCACAGTTTTCTGATAGCCAGAACCAAGCCCTATAAAACCTCGCACCAGTTTATTATATATATATAAATATTATTCTATGTCGTAGGTCAGGTTAGATTTCCTGACTCCCGCTTGCTTCCTTTGACTTTAAACGTGAGTTGCACTAAATCGAAAAGAATGACTATTTTCCTTGTCCGAATTATATCAACTAACTAGGATGTTCTTGATATCAAACTGGATGAAACGAAATAATCTTTACTACTATACAAACAAAAGTAGAATAACGAATATAACATTGAAATACCAAGGGACTAAATGGGCAAAAGGTTTACACACGTCAGCTCAAGGTAGCAGCACGTAAACACAAACGTACACCACCGGAAAAAGGGAATTACCATTTTGGGTGGATCTGCCGCCCAAGGAGTTGTGGTGTCCACGAACTCGAGCTCGATTGCTTTTCAACGGCGTGGTTGGGTTTGCAGCTGACCGATTAGTACTCAGCCTGCTTGAAGTTAGGAAGGTGAATACAACCTGTCTTGTAACAACTACTGCTACCTCGAAAGGAAGGATCGAGGGAGTATTTCGCCGCGGGGTAGCTAAGTCGAATACAGCAGTGTGGGTGTCTCCTCGTTCCTAGTTCTTATTTCTTCTATTTAATTTTCCTGTCTTCGGGCTTTTGGAGTAAAGGAGGCCGAGACAAAGAAATCTTCTGCGTCGCTTCCTCTTTGTCAAAATACTAATTTCACCCAGGCCAACGCTTACTTTATATACGGCCCCTCCAAGTGAATTTTACCCAGTCGCTGGGAGTGGACTTTATTTAATCTATACAGCGGCGCTGGGAGTGAATTTAGACCTTCACGCCATCTCCGGCACCTCTCCTTATTACAATGAGGCTCACTATATTGAGTCTTATCAAACGCAAGTTTCATCAAAAACAAACCGATCTCGGCTTCTTTCCGTTCTTCCCGTCTCATTCTCTCTCTAGTTCTGATCTCCATTTCTCTCATCTTCGACAAATACCAAACATAAAGAAAATACCACTAATGTGAGTTATTCTTTTTCTTCAATGTGAAAATTATTCATAGTTTAGATTTAGTTATAAGTAGAGTAATTACCAAGAGTTGGTTCAACAGTTGGCGCAGATTTGTTCGCTACGCTAGGCTATTAGCAAGGCTCCTCAGAAATTTTAAGCAGTAACTATTTACTAACACAATGTTTATTTGCATGGTAGTGCATAGATGTTATTCGCTCGCTACGTTCACTAATCAACAATGTCTACGCTTAGGAACGTGTTAAAACACAATTTTGAGTATGTTACGTTCCCAACTAACTTTACCTAATTTCCTGTTTGTATATAAAACTATTTGTTGTTACTATTTTAACTCGCATAAATAAATTAAATCTTGTCTAGGAGCATCTCTGATACATGATCAAGTCTCAATATATTTTTTATAATTTAATTCCATTTTTTTCCATTTTTTTTTCACTAACCTACTATTATACTAGTTTAAGTTAGGTGAGAGGTAAATATAATCTAACATAGCCTAACTTTTAGCCTTTGACTCCAAAAGATATACGAGATACAATTATGCTCCCTAGCTTACCTTTAGAAACTGCTCTTCTAAATCTGGTGGAAAATGATGTATAAGATAAAAGAATATGCATATCTCGAAGATACCTCTTTTTATACCCTTAACCTGAAGATAATGAAAAAATAGGGAAATATTTGAAATATATGTTTTTCAATCCTAAATTTCAGCTTATTCATATGAAAACATGCATCACTATCTCTCGCTTTAAAAGATACATAATATGAATGAATTTCAATATCTCCAAACAACTTTTTCGCGCTTAGAGCGAACGTTAAAAAAAATTTTGATAAATGTAAAAAACAAGGTCTGCTGACCAAAAAGTCGCATGCCCTTACTTATTCTGATTTATGTCCTTACGACTTTGAAAACTTTGAAAAATTGCCGAAGTAACTTTGGGAGGATCTTGACAATTATATCATTCGCAAGAGAATGTAAACACCTTAAGGGTTTCAAATTTACTTAGAATTAGCTGAATAGTTATGATGTCATTGCTCCACCCCCCCAAAAAAATAATTCCCTGGCTAACCTTGGGTCACTTTGGTAATTATATTATTTGAAAGAGAATGAAAAATAATATAAGGGTTTCAAATTTAGTTAAAATCAGCCGAATAGTTATGATGTTATTGACCAAAAAATTAATTCCTGGGCTAACCTTAGGAGAACATTACCAATTATATTATTCAAAAGAGAATGTAAAACAACATAAGGGTTGCAAATTTCGTTAGAACGGTCGAAATAGTTATGAATTTGTTGCCAATAGAAAATAATTTTCTGGATAACTTGGGAGGACTTCAGCAATTACAACAAACAAAAGAGAATGTAAAACAACATGATGGTTTCAAATTTAATTCGAATCTGGCAAATATTTAGGCTGTTATTGTCAAAATAATATAATTCTCTGGCTAACATAGGGGGACTTTGCAAATTTTATCATTCGATACAGAAACTAAAACAACAATAGGGTTTCAAATTACGTTTGAATATGACGAATTTTTACAATGTTATAAAAAAAAATTAAAACCTGAACCGACAAACCGACGACATAGGAAGAGGTCGATTCACTCACGACTAAAAAGTCACAACTTTCTACAAGCTTATTAAAAAGCCTAAATAGATTATATTAAAATATATATTTTTTTAATTAAAATGGCGGGCCTTAAATTTTTGTCACACCTCATTTATGGAATCAGAAATGCGTTAAAATGGTTACACCCTAATTCCATAGTCTCGAATGGTATAACATAGCAGATTATAGCATAGTATAACATAGCATATTAAGCATTGTGGTGCTTATCATATTATAATATAGTATAACATGACATAGTATATTATAGCATATTATAGCATATCATATGATAGCATAGCGAAACATAGTATAGTAAAGTTAAATATAGTATAGTACATGTATTATAGTATGTCCTAGCATAGCATATCCTAGTATAGCCTAGTATTGTCTAGAATATGTTGTATAACATTTGATAGCATAGCCTAGTAGTCTTGAATAGTAGACTGGAAAAAACTAGCTTACAGTAGGAGAGCCTACCATGGTATTACTTCACATAGCATAATAAAGTCTGGCATAGTATAGACTATCCTAGATTGCCCAACATAGTAAATCATGCCCAGCCTAGCCTAGCCTAGTATAGCATAGCCTAACATAGTATAACAGAGTAGATTATGTCATAGTATAGCCTGCCATAGTATAGCCTAGCCTACATCGGATAGCCTAGCCTAGCGTAGCCTAGTTTAGTATAACCAAGTCTAGCCTATAATTCCATATAATAGTAGAACTTACGATTCCATACTCCAGCGTAGCTAGCATAGTATAGCCTAGCCTTACATAGTATAGCCCAGGCTGGCATTGTATGACTTATCCAAGACTATTCTAGCCTAGCCTAGCCTAGCAAATAATGTATAGGATGACTTATCTAACCTAGAAACCATAGTAAAGACTCCCCCTAACATAGCCTAGTACAGCATAGCACATATAGGATAGTAAAGCTTATCAGAGTATAGCATAGTATAGCTTATTATAGTATAGCGTAGCTTAGATTAGTATAGTATATCACAGCCTGACCTGGTATAGTTTAAAATAATTTTACATAGTATTGCGTATCCTATCCAAGTATAACCTAGACTAGCCTAGCCTTGCAAGGCCTAGCATAGATTAGCCTATCTACCATAGCCTACTTTACCCGAATCTAGCTTAGCGTGGTATAGTATAAGCAGTATAAGCACAGTATAACCTAGCCTAGCATAGTATAAACTAGTCTAGCAGAGTATATCCTAGCTTAGCATAGTATATCCTATCCTATTCTAGCATGGTATTTCTTGGCATAGCACACCCAGCAATAGTCTAGACTATTCTACCTTAGCCTATGCTAGCTTAGCATGATATACTATAATCTAGTCTAGCGTAGTATAGTCTAGCATAGCCTTGCATAGCATACCATAACCTTGTATAACCTAGCCCATAGGTACGTACTAAATACATTTAAAGCATTTCAATACTAAATATTAAATACATGAGAAAAATGTATTTATATACTAAATACATTTTGAAAATATATTTAGTATTTAGATACTAAATTCATAAAAGGGATTGAGATACATTTTTAATTACATTTTAAATACATTATATATAATGACATATCAATAAAGTCCATTGGTATCACAACCAAATCTATCCATTAAAATGAAAATGTTTATTCTGATTACCAATATACGATTTGATGACAATTCGACATAGGTACTACCAAAAAAATAGAGAGTTCCATAGGATGAAATTTCAGTTAGCTATTTATATCAGCATTAGATTTAAGTAATATGAGTTGCTGAAATGTTTCGTCAGATAAAGAACTCCGTTTTGGAGATAAGATTAATCCTCCTAAAGAGAAGAGCCGTTCAACAGGAGGTCATGACGGAAGGGTTTTGTTGTACAGTATTTAATAAATAACTTTTATGTTTGAGTATCTATTTAAATTTTTGAAAGTTTTTTATTTGAATCCTAATGGTAACTGAACAATTCTAAATCTTCTGTTGATCGTGTTTGAGTGGTTTCGTAAATCTAAAATAATCGCCACTGTACGATACACCCTTGGAGGATTAAGCTTCGAGTCCATTTACTAAACTTTCAATCACTTAAATCATAATGTTTTTAAGAGATCCTTGGTGGCTTGAACTGTCCCATGAAATATTGATATTTAACCAGCAGAGTTTGAAGAATGGATGGCTTGTTGAGGCATTAATGGCATTTTTAACGCTGGCTTCATTTTCTAAGGTCAAATTCGATTGGTAGTGCTTTCCAAAGCCCTTAGTTACTGCACTCAGAAGAGGTTGGCGAAATACCAGAGAAAGTGACTAGAGCCTCTTCAGCCTTTGCTCCACCCTGAGCACGGTACGGAGCAATTCTCCATAAAAACAGTTTTGTTCTCCATGTAGGCGATCAATTGCCAGTGCAATAGGAGCAAAGACTGAGAGATATTCCCCAAGAAATTCAATTTCGTGACTTCTGAACACTGGAAGTTAAAGTAACGTCATGACTTTATGTAATTTATCCTTGTGTTTGAAAAGTAAAGACAATTCTTCAAACAGAGACTTCAATCTTGTAATGCAAGACACCTTTAATGAGTAATTGATAATGAGCAGTTGATGAACAGTTTTCATAATCTATGCTGATTTTGGACAACAGCTTTTGTTCTATATTGCTGAGCACTTTCCAATAGCAACATGATTGATATTTGCACAAGAAGATATTTTCAGTGCCTGTTTTGAATCAGTTGTGGCGACGAGACTGAATGTGTGTGAAGCACAGCACACATGCTTAGGTAGGCTGAAGTTGCATGGGTCAGACGAAAGGTCTTCTTCCTGATTCAAAGCACTTCTCATTAAGAAACTATCCTCTAGCTCGTGCGCACCCTGATCTTCTTAACCTATCTGGATTCCATCTTCTGAATCCGTGGACACATTTGCAGCAGTGACTGCAAATTCCTTAAAGGCTTTAGCAAAATTAGAGCCGTTATCACTGACGGTGTTCGTGATTTTTTGCTGGGGGATATCGTATTTATTGATGTAGTTATGTTCTCCTTTGAAGCGACAGCATAACAATACTTCACTCTGACGGACAAGAGCAGCTGCCTCAAGCTAAAAAAAAATTAAATAACAGTCCAATGTCTGACCCATAAATGTTTCCATAAATTTGACATGTTAACATAATCGAGATAAATTTTACTAACAAATAGGTTTGCGTTGAGCCGAGAGCTGATAACTCCCTAACTGTAAAGACATTTTAAATTTCATATTTCATAAAGAGCAAAATCTTAAAATACACAATGAACTATAAAGACCCAAAACTACGGTGACGAGTTGACCAAATATCTACAGTAAGACATAAGTAAAAGGTGCTGTGGAGTTTATTCTTGTCACTTTCTCTACTTCTATAAGATTTCGGCCTAGCGTCCGCCTCGAAATGACGTCAACCGAAGAATTTAACCCTGCGGTAGTGGAATGTATGATTATTGTGAGTGAAATTGATTTTCACATTGAAATGAGAATATATGGTATGCATATGAAATTTTATTTAGAAACTTAGCTATATCAATATCCTATAGCCTTATAGGACTGGCACATTGATTGATAAATATATTATTATTCCTTAATGTTCAGAATTACATAGTAAAATATTGACTTTCCATATTGAAAGGAATTTATACATTATCAACAAGCTTTATTTCCTACATTTTTGACGGCTGAGCATGATAGTTTTGACATAATGATATACAGGTGTTGCTACTATAAAAAAATGCAACGTTATAGGAATTCAGCTAATCATCACTAAATCTATAATTTAGTAACGTGATTTTTTTTCTTAGTTGATGAATGACTTTGTAGGTTCGGTTGTTACTTGGTATTTTTTGATAGGGGTTAAATATTGTTGGGGAGCTTAGTTGAATTTTTAAATCCCAAAGAATTAAAAATGGTGAAGTTCAGGAAATTTATTTTTATATATCTTCTATTCTTCTATAACTCTACTATATTTTAGCAACGTGATATTTTGGAAGGATGAAATTTAGTTTTGATTTCCTTTGTAAAAATATTATAATTGACAAAGTTCCTAAAATTTCTAAAAATTTCACGTTAGCTGATTTATTTTAGATTTTAAATTTTAATCTTCGTAGCGAAGCGCAAGCTTTCCCCGTAGGTGGGAGTGGCGAAGCCATTGCCTGGTAAGTACATATAATCGATCAATAATTATATTAATTATTCTTGAAAAAATTTTAGTCAATAATATCTTTAATTAAATGATAGCTCGCTTTAAGAATATATGTATGTGGATTCTCATGAAATTATTACAATATATTAACCTCTGTTGTTTGTATATGTCTTCCTTTATTTAACTTCGTTATATAGCCTACCTAGTGACTAATGATCCCAAAAGCTTTAGTATTCGGTCGTTATAAGAGCTTAGCCTGTTCTACTAATACTACAATTGTAAACAAAATTTGTAACAAAGAACTCACCTTTAATTAATCTCACAAAAGCTGCTTGCTCCATGGTCTTCACACTTTGTATGAAAAAATCTTCAATCATCTTATCTTGAACAGATTGTTTGAACTTCTCAGTATTCGCCGCAAAACACTCTGGTAATGGCTTTACTTTAACATCGCTGCACGAAGGACCATTGTCTAATAGTGAACATTTTCTTTTTGAATCTTTTCTTTGAGCTGTCACGTAGTTATCCGCTTTTTTCACCAAAGCAGGATGCTTTCTCTCTTGATTAGATAATATAAGGACATTAGTTTCACGTTGCCATAATTCACGTTAAATTCAATCAGCATATACTATAAATAAAGGTGTTGCAAAAGTAAGCAGGTAGGTTCATGCATGGTAAACCTGCACTACTTAACATTATAGTTAGCTATTAGCAATTTTGTCATTTTAAAAAAATTAGTAATAGTGAAACTTGTCAATTCAATTAAGTATCATTTAATTAACTTTAAAAAATTCTTACCTTCAACGAATACATAGAATGGAAGTAGCATTATTCGCCGAAGAGTTTTCGCCATTGAATGATATACATACACACTTAACTTTTTTCCGTCGGAAGATTTCAGTGTAAAATTTCCCCATCTAGTTAAGGATGACTAAACTTGCAGGAGTCTTTATCTTCCTCGTCTTTATTCTTGTTCAATCTCTCCATTTCACAATCTTTCGAAGAAGATGTTATTGCCACGTAGAAGTTGAAAGGACGCTGAGCGATCTCACTATACAACCGAACACAACTGTGGCAATCTGTTATCTGAATTTGAACTGAGGCAAGCAATCTTCACTCATCGGCTCACGCAGTCAACCCTTTGTTTCATACAAATTGCGACAAGCTAAAACATGCATTACACGGAAAGTATTTTAAAAAAGTATTTAAATACTTTCAAATTATTTAAATTCTGTATTTAAATAGAGGATTTCCAATGTATTTACAAATACAATTTTGAATACAGAAATGTATTTAAATACAAAGGATTTAAATACTGCCCACCTCTGGCCCAGCCTAGTATATCATGGCATAGAATGGCCTAGAATAGCATATTATACCCTAGAGTTGCTTAGAACACCCTAACCAACCTAGTATAGACTTGCATATATAGCCTAGCATAGTATATATTAGAATAACCTGCATAGTATAGTATACGTGAGCCTATCACAGTGTATCCTATCCTAGCAAAGTATAGCCTTGTCTGCCTAGCAGATTATAACTTAGCCTAGCTTAGCGCAGCCTACAATTTTATATTAAATCTTGGTCTAGACTAGGTTATCTTACCCTAGTCTAGTATACCCTATCTTAGTATAGCCTAGCGTAGCCTAGTTAACTAGAGCTTAGCCTAATATATTCTATCCTATTCTAGCCTAGTTAGCATATTATAGCATAGTATATTATATCATACCCTACCTTACCCTACCCTACAGTATCCTAATTAGTATAGTATATTAGAGTATAGTTTGGTATAGTATAGTATATCCGAGTATTGCCTAACCTAGACTTGATCTTAGATCTTAGCCCTAGGCTTGCATAGCATGCCTTACATAGCCTAGCCTACCCTAGCAAAGCCTCCCCTATCCTAGCCTGGGATAGCGAAGACTAGCCTAGTATAGTATATCTTAGTATATCATAACCATAGCAAAGCCTACGCCTTTCTAGCAAATCCTCGCTTATCCTAGAATGGTATATTGAATGTAAAACAACATTGTGTTTCAAATTTAGCTAGACTCGGCCAAATAGTTACAATCTTATTATAAAACAAAAGAAAATCAAAACGGGGCCCTACCGACAGACATGGTGAGATAGAGTGTCCGTCGCGACCTGACTGGCGCGCGACTCAAAATCGTTCCTAACTTTCTTTTTATCTTTGATGAAAATGAGCAAAATATGAATACATTTCTCTACCTCACAGTGAGCTCGTTTTTGTGCTTACAGGAGACGAAAATGAAAATTTCGAGAAATTACCAAAACAAAATTGGCGGTCATGACATTTTGATTTTTTAGCCTTTTAACATGGAACATTCAGCATTGCCTCTCACTTAAAATGTTATAAACGATGAATGCATTTCTATATCTCCCAGCGATCTCTTGTCATGCTTATAGCGGATAGGCAGATAGAAGCACTTACAAAATGATACAATCTATGAATTTTATATCAAGTGTGAGTTAAGGTTTATTCATATTAAGTTTTTGTGGAATTGATATCCTTTATGTATATTTTCCCAGACCACTCTAATACATATATTTTGTCTTTATACTATGTAGTACTTATTGGACCGAGATAGAACTAATTAATCCAATTTCTATGGAAAACAGAATTTAGTTGGCAAATTTATTGATTTTAAATAAAATATAAAGTAAATATAAAAATTATCAGGGAGTAATTGAGTTATTTTGCTCCATTTGTGCCACCGTTTCGCACCTTCTGATGTCTATTACTTTGTATACCTACATTTTAAAGAGAAATATGAATCTCGTTTGGCATCACTATTGGGCAACAACCAAAAAGTTTACCTTAATCGTAATTTCTATCCAGCGCATACCATTGAAAACGAAATATTCTGACGATTTAACATTGAATAAATTCAGGAACGTAAATTCCAAAGGAAAATTGATTTAGCATATATATCGAAATCCAATAAAAAGAATGAGCGCCGCAAAGGAACAAAGCAAAATTCTTGAGCGATTATTGAATACTGCCTTCCAAACACTAAAAATTCGTGAAACTCTAGAAGAATCCTTTAATACTTTGTCGATAATAAGAAGAGAGCCAAAAGTGACTCAAAGACTAACGGAAAATTACTAGTCAACTACGAGTAAATTAGTCTTTTCAAGTGCGATATAATGTAGAGATGAAATGAAATGCCAGTTTTTTAAATATATTCTAGTGGGTCTTTGAACACAAAGCCACTAATTTTCTGTGTCTAGCTTTTGAAATAAAAGTTTGTCATTCGAGATAAATATTAAAAATATCTCGAACGTGATAGCTAATTTTCAACGAACCAACAGTAATTAAGTATTGTCTATAGAAAAGAAAGAAACAGAGAGTCAATTTTGCATAACAATTTAAATATCAAGACAGTTAGATGAATAGTACTTTATTGAAGGTAATTTGGAGCATTATAATCTTTTAATTAAATTAGCTAGGGTATTATATATGAAGAATTATAATCTCTCTATCACGATATGTACATATATAGATGAGATATTTAGTTCTAGGTGGCATCTCCAAGAAAAAACCAACAACATAATGTGGTTTCAAACAACTTCCTTGAATGAGCAATACCAAGGGACCGACAGAATTTAATTAAAGTCCAAATGCTCATTCCATTAGGAAATAAATACAACCCGGGAGGAGACTACTTCGAGCTCTCGTTATCAGCACGACCCGTTACTTCGTCAGTATGCTCCACATATTTCCATTGATAGAAACCTCCCTACTGTTTATATATTGTGAAAATCAATATAATCTGTGAGGTAGTTCTAAGATCACACGCATGAGCTGCTATAAATACCCTTCGTGGGAAGAAAAACAAGTTAAGATCTTTTGCCGTTGGTTTCCACTTCAATTCATTCTTTCACCGTAATAATGTCAAATCTTGCTTCTGAAGCTAAATTCATTGAACATAACCTTAACAAAGATAAGAGAGGTGAATATTGCTAGACTTTTCAATTCCAGTTATTTTCTAAACCCAAGAAAAATAGGATCAATTTTGAAGGAGAAAAACCTTAATAAAGGGTTGTCTTATAAATTGTTGTACTAATAACACTGTTCAACACGATTTTTCTTGTATGGGTTTTTTCAATTGATTCTTGCCAGGTTTTGGGGTCTATATCAAAATAAGGCTCTATTTCGCTTTATGAATCAACAAACTCAACTCAAGGAATGGCATAAAAGGAAAATTTCTCCTAATTCATAACTCCTGAAGAACTTCACTCACAATACGCTTAAGAAAGAAGAAATTCACGCTAAAAAATGCAAATGAGTTTGTGTCTAAAAAAGATGATAGAAGCCAAAAAATGTTTAGGGATAACTTTATAGCCAAAAATTTAGGATTATAAATAATTGAGTGATTTAAAGAAAGCAAAATATATATGCGCTATTTCAAACTATTAACCAACGGACTAGTAGTTTGCGCACTAGATAATGGAATGTTGCGCAACTCTCCTGAATCTCAGGTGATTTCGCCATGAATGGTGCTAATGTTTGTAGTCTTCTTATAAATATAATGTAAAATTCTACATCTGTATGTATGTGATCTCGATTTCACAATGAAGGATCGTCAGATGAGAGAAGCGTCGATTTTTGCTTTCGGAAATATGTGGGATATGACAGAATTCATCTGGAGAATGATTTCAGTCTTATGATTCCATTTCTCTTCTGATATGTTCACTATGGTTGCTAAAGCTGAAATGGTAGCAGATCTATGAATGCCTATAGAAATATTTCTTATTTAATGTTCTAAAATATTCCAGAAAGTTCTAAAATTTTCCAGAGGCACGTTCTAGAATATTCATAAAATTCATAAAATTCTACTAAATTCTTGAAATTTCTGATTAAATCTAAAATGATTGTGAGGGTTTCATTAAAACTAATTTCATTCTAAAATATTGCAATGACTCATTTCAAAGTAAGATTTACAATTTTCTACCTTTCTTTGAAAAAATTAATCCTACACCATTTTATATATTCTGAAACTTTCCTGATATTAATAAGAACTAGCATTATTATTTAAATGGGCAAATTTCAATCTCCATTGGCCTAAGTAGAAAAGCAAAGTATAGGAATCAAAATATACTATTTTTATTTACTTTTTTAACGACGAACTAGGAGATAACACTTTCAACCAAAGAACAAGAAAAAGCAAAATTTTGTTGGTTAATGCAATCAAATCAATACACTATTAATCTTCTCGAGAACTTTTGCGTTATATTCTCTTGATTGTGCGAAGAGCTCCTTCCGAGAGCTTTATGAATCGCTTAGTTTGCTAAAACTTTTCCTTTCATAAACACATAATAATAATGGCGCAATTGCAACTAATTCTCGATATATATATATATATATATATATATATATATATATATATATATATATATATATATATATATATATATATATATATATATAACTGTATATTGATGGGTGTCTTCGATAAAAAATGAAGATGGAGGAAAGGAGAAACAACAAGTGGTATAAAGTCATTTATGGATGTTTTGTTCTTCTTGAGCTTCTTCGGAGTAACAAGAAACTAAGATAAGAATTTTTTCGAGATGATAAATAAAGTACCTTGAGCAGGTTCTCCCCCCTCCCATAGCGTAGAGGGAGTGGAACCCCTCACGTTGACCCTTATTGTCTCCCAAACACCCATATTGCCCAGGTCGTACCGTATCTGTTGGCCTGAGTGATAATGTACAGAGTGGTTACATGGATAGAAAGGAGAAGAAACATGGATGAAAATACAAATCAGTAGGAAAGAAGTTGTTGAACTACTCGTAAATCAGCATTCTTCCTGCAATCAAGGTGATATAAGAAAAAATAAAGTTACATACCTTTATTAGGACCTACTGATTATGGTGGTATCCGAACCACGGTCTTAATTTCTATTGTCTGTGGTTCTTCTTTCATCTATCCACTCATTGTGTTCAACTTCTCAATAGTTTGCGAAAGAGTAGCTAATCTATGTCCCTCTTTCTGTCATTCATCTTCTCTTCTTATGCACTTTAATTTGTTTAACGGCTGTTACATCTAATCTCTGTTTTGTTTACATTTATTCACTGTTGCAATCAGTGTAATCTGTCGAATTCATATCGTTATGTTTCTGTGTTTAATTTTAGCTGGATTTATTTATGTTTATTTCATGTTCATTTGTTTGAGGTGAATGTTATTTGTTTCTTTTAGTGTTGTTTGTTTCTTTTACTTAATTCCGGCTTGTCATCACTTTTGGTGTCATATTTGTGATTTTATTTTATTTTATGTCGTCTCTTTGTTCACTGTTGTTCTTGTTTAGTTTCAATAATTCCAGTTTAAATCGGTTATCTATCATTTTGGTAATTCTTTTTCGGTAAGTGTGGATGAATAGAGTCCAATAGGATCTGAAGGTCCACCTTAAACCCTTAGAAGCACCACATGGCCTTAACCCTGGAACAAAAAGCGTGAGAAGCAAGGAAGGAATCGGGTGAACATGGCTTGATCAAACCCACTGTGTTTATCTTGCGAGGAGGATTTAAGCTCGCTTTCCATACTCGTAACACAAGAGAGAACTTAAAGTGCTACTCAGCCTGCTCCTTATCCCCCCCTCTTCCTACCAGCCGATGCCGTTCCTTCAAATACCAAGAGAGCACCCCGTGGCCCGAGGCAATTTCGTCGTCCGCCGACCACTTATATCACCGGAGATTTTCCGCTGGATAGTTAGTGCACGAAGACAATTACGTTCTCGAGTCGGATCCTCCGTGGCTTCTTCGGGTACGACGGCCAGAACACCTCCGCTGTGGACATCGCTCCAGTCAATTGGCAGCTCCTTACAACGATCTTTCGAGAACTCTGAGGTACAAAATATTTCCTTGTTGCATCTTCGCCTCCCTGAGTTACCTTCGCTTTAACGCTTACCCCGTGCAAGAAGACGACACTGTGGGCCTCATTAATGTTCATTCCTAACCCAAATTGTTATTATTTAAATTATGGCTTAGTGTATCCCCTTTTAAGTCTCTGATCTGTGTCAGGTAATTAACCGTCTTAATCCCTTAGATTTTCCTCTTTGCTGACACTGAATGTGTCCGTTATTTATTTGATCACGTATCTCCCTTAAAACTCTCTTGTATATATTTCTTTTTTAGCTATTAAATTTTATTTTTGTAGCATCCTTTAAATAGCCTTGGACAACTATCGGCCATCAATTAACTTATAACTAAATCTGCATACCCACACATTGGGGACGAATTTCTCCACCATTCTCATTAGCACCTCTCCGACTGGTGGTACCAAGCCATTAGCGTGTAATTTTTGCTTATATATATATATATATATATATATATATATATATATATATATGTATATATATATATACATATAAGCTGTGATTTTGGGTCATCTGACCAGTAAAGAAAACTTGGAGAAGACTTTTGTGAAGAATATAGGTATATTTTGCCTAGTTCAGGTTCCCAATACACTCCACCAGTTCGGAACAACTAGTGATTCAGATTTCTTTCCACATATTAACTGAGAAATCATCTTGTTTCCTAACAGGTTGCAGCCTATTGTATTTAAACTCTTAATTATGCATCTCCCGACCCAGATGTTCAATTTATCTCTAGCTGTTCTGCTATAGTAGCCAAGTTTATGGAGATACCGCACGGCATTACTCCGACTAACTTTGAATTTTCTTCATTATAAGCTGTCATACAACATATATTATTTTAAATAATCCACCTGACCTCCAAGAGACAACTCTTAAAGGGCCCAATTCGAACTGGGGAAATTCTCTTGATTTTTTGCCTTTGCTCATGAATTGTACATTTACTTTTTTGAATGTGATAAGAGGAAACTCACGTTTGTTCCAACCTGAGACTGGCTAGTTCCACCCTCATATTGACCGACAATACGCCCTCTTAAAAATCATAAAATCTTTTGCTTCTGATGTTCGTGGCATGGTTGGTTGCTGGTGAATTGGCTGGCGCAAATAAATCTGAACACATTGTACGCGGAAAAAGAAAACAAGTTTTATATCAAACAATGCGATATATTATAATGATAATTTATACACAAATACAAAGATATATCTAGCTACTAAATCATTCAAAAATGGCCACATTCTGGATGAGATTTTGTATTTCAAATCTAAGCAACTAAAAAAGTTTAATCCTAACCTCGTATTAGTCGGTTTCCTATATACTGATGTTACTAGATTATTTTGTTTTTTTATTATTAAAAGATCAAAAAAGGGGAGGGTGTTATCACTCTCAGTTTCCATTGTATATTTAATACCAGGGTGGATGGTGTTTAAAAAATTAAGAAATTCTAAAGACCCTTCTTCACCGCGCATACAATCTCTGTTCATCCTACATTTTTATAGACAAAGAATTTCAGTACCTTACATCTTTCTTTATGCACAATGGTTTTCCTTCTTTTATTGTAGAAGAGTCAATCCGCATATTTTTAAGTGGATTGTATCAACCAAGCCACCCTGAGATAACAGTGGCAAAAGACAAACATTATTTAATAATGCCAGAGCTGGGTATTCACAATAAAGTCCTTAGCCGGAAATTACACATATTGCTAAGGAAATACTTCTGTCAAATAAAATTTCAAATTGCCTTTGTCAACAAAATCAATGTAAAATCCTTCTTTACGATAAAGGATCCGGTTGCAAAGAGTCTTCGGAGTTCGATTATATACTTATTTAAATGTCCTGGGTGTTCCCAAGGCAAATATATCGGAAGCTCCGTGAGAACTCTGAAGGCAAGATTCTCTTCCCATATGTGTATAAGTAATAGAACCGGTAAGATCCTTGAAACCAAAGAAAATTCAGCGATAAGAGATCACGTAATAAAGTGCAAAAGTGATATCTCCTTAAATAACTTTGAAATTCTGAATTCGTACAAATGCCCTATTACCCTTCGAATCTTAGAAACACTTTATATAAAACAGCTCTCCCTGAATTTAAATAATGATCTCTCGTCGGTTTCTCTCCTTGTTACCTGAATTCGTTTGGATGTGGGTAGCGGGGCGCAGTTTTGGTGCTTTGGGGTCGGCTGGAGCACGTAACACGCTCGTTTGGCAAGGTTTGTGATTTTGTATAATAGGTTTTGCGAATTTTTTCCTTCAATTATTCGTTTAAAATTCATTTTAAAAGTTTCATATAATCATTAGATTCATAATTTAAATCTCCCTTACCTTAATAGATTTTAGCAATTATATAATTATATACTCGCTAACTAATTTAAATATTGAAAATCCTTCCCTAGTCTCTCTATTGTAAATTTGAGCCCCATCTCGAAATATTCCCTTTAACTCTAAATTTGCAATTCAAAGCTAATAGTAGCTATTAAAGTTCTGGATGTAAATTTAGCAGTGTGCTCTATTAACAGTGCAAAATATTTTGTTTCGTTTATTTGTATTTTAGGCCTAAGAAAATGACCGTATTGTTGTCGAAACGTCGCCGGTAAATATAAAGTATGAGACCAGCCATTTTCCTCGCCTTGGGATTTTTGTTGAACATTAAATTTAGGCTTTCTAGAAGCAATCCTCATCGATATATATATATATATATATATATATATATATATATGCAATGTCCCGCAAAAAAAATGAAAAGGTGCTTCCATTTACTTTCGAACTTTATTCAGTTCATTCTCAAGGATAAGTACAAGAGGAAATAATATTGGTGATTTCATGTAAGAAAGGCGGTCCTTTATCTTTTACTAGCTAATATATACCTTTATTATATTATTTTTTATCATAGTTATCCTTGAGGATGAACTAAATAAAGTTCTAAAGTACTTGGAAGCACCTGTTCATTTTTCCTGCACGTTTTTGCATTCATTTCGAACCCACGTGATACTTTGTGAGTTATTTAATTTATATATATATATATATATATATATATGCAAATTTTGAGGACGACCAAGGTGTATTTTTGCCTTAGCAGATTTCCTTTGGCGCTTTCTATTCTTCTAACTGTCTTTTTTTACTCCATCTTGTAAATAGTAGATCACTGGTTCTTATTCATCTCTTTTACCCAACCAATTCATTTTAAAGAGAGATGCTTACTGGACAAGTAAATCACCATCTACGAGATGGAATAAAAAAAACAGTTGGAAGAATAGAAAGTTGTCAAAGGAAATTAGCTAAGGCAAAATACAACTTGGTCTTCGACAAAATTTGCATTCGAGAAAGACTGCTAAACATCTACACTAATATATATATATATATATATATATATATATATATATATATATATATATATATATATATATATATATATATATATATATGGTGCGGTATAGCTAAAATTGGTATGCACTGCTTAAAACTCCCTGATGCTAGCGTTGCGAGGCACAACGCATATTCAAAGTACCTTCCCTGCTGACTCATAATGCCTGTCCCCCAAAGTTAAGTCCAGTTTAGTTTGCTCATTCTTATTTTACCATCTTTAACCTACAATGGATCACTTGAAATTTGTAAACATTATAAAAACTTTACTTCTCTTGATCTCGAGTCCTATCTTATTAATGTACCTGTCTCTGAACCCATCCAGATAATCTGTGATAAAAAATTTAGTTTCACTTCAGTAATTCATGGTTTCGATAAGACTAATTTTTTAGAAGTTTGCACTCGTGAATGGGATGGCAATTGGATGCCCTCTTAGACCAACCTTTGCTAATTCATTCCAGTCCTAACTAAATTATCTGTCTCGAGTAATGCCCCATTCTATTTATATGTGTTGAAATAAAAATTTTGTAGATGAAAATTTCCGCTTTTTTCGTAATACAAACCAGTTTGACTTAGTTTTACAATAATTAAATTGCCCATACCCAGTTATAAGAATATCAAAAGAAACCGATAAACAAATGCGTAATTTCCTTGATGTTGCAGGAGATAGAAAGGATGGTAGTTGTAGGGCATCTGTATACATATAGATAATTCCAGCAAACGCCCTCTTAGAAACGGACGACTTTACCTCAGTTTAAATGAAACTCAAAATACTGAGTGCGCATCATATCATTAAGTTAATAGAAAAGGTATAAAGAAAAAGAATTTCTGACTACTATTTTCGATCTAGTAAGTATCGTATCCATTTTTGCATAGTAATTTAAAGGAATTGTTTAATTGACTATAAAAAATCCGATCGTGTATACTGTACAGGCAGAAAAATAAAACATATTGGCCAATCCACTCCACAATTAGATACTGATGTAAATAATAATTTACGCAATATTCTAACATAATTTATGTTTAATTATATATATATATATATATATATATATGCGGGGAGGTAGGGATAATTATAAGAATCCCTTAATTGCTAGAGAAATCTCCTGTAGTTCCTTAACCCTCTTTAGCAGCGTTACATATACGACAGGGCAACCATCTATTTCTCTAAAAAGAGAAATTTAGGTTTTCTCGAACCAAACCAATCTCAACAATAAATATATATGTATATATATATATATATATATATATATATATATATTACCTGCCATAAATCAGGCACTCCCCTAAAAATTAAAAATAAAGAATCAAATTAGACAAAAAAAGTTATTATATGTGAACTCTATTATACGAGGGGCGGTCAATAAGTTTTGCAAATTGGTAGGGCAAAACAGAGGAAGGGGAATGGCTGTTTGTGGGGGTGTTAGGCCAAGTAATGACAAGTCAGGACCTGTAGCCGCACGCTCTTGCTTCATCTATTTAAGAAGCAGCAGCTGATCGTAGATCGTCAGTCACAAATTTTTCAACAATTATGAAGGTTGAGCACTGCGCAGTGATCAAATTTTTTACCAAGGAAGGCAAAAATGCAAAAGAGATCCATGAACTCATGGTTGCAGTGTATACCAACGTCGCCTCTTCCTCTGCAACCATTGCTCGCTGAAATAAGGAGTTCCACCGTGGTCGTGAGTCCCTTGAATATGATCCCCGTCTAGGACGCCCGTCAGACGTGAACAACGAGGACAATGTGTTCCGTGTGGAGAGGATGATCATTGAAAATCGACGGCTGAAGGGCGAATAAATAAAGCCAAAACTTGGAATATCACATGGAAGTTGTATCAACATCATTGACGACAATTTGGCCATGACAAAGGTCTCTGCCAGTTGGGTCCCTAGAAACCTCATGAGACCTCACGCCCTATGATTGACTTCAACGTCGTCAAAGTTCGGAGGAGCTGCTGCTCCTGTACAACCAAGACTCGTTGGAATTCGAGTCACGCATAATGACAGGTGATGAAACGTAGGTCCATCACTGGGATCCCGAGACCATGCCCGAAAGCATGGCGTTGAAGCACAGGGGCTTTCCGACTCCCATCAAGTTCCGGACCCATCCCTCAGCCGGGAAAAACATGGCCACTATCTTCTGGGATTCTAAGGGAGTGTTGCAGGTGGACTATGGACCTCGTGGAAGGACCATCACAGGTCAATATTACGCCGAGGAACTGGCTGGGTAGAAAAAGTGCATCCATCAGAAGTGGCGCGGCAAGTTGACACGCGATGTCCTGCTCCTCCACGACAATGCCTCTGTCGAGGACGCCCGTAAGACGTAACCAACGAGGACAATGTGGCCCGTGTGAAGAATATGATCCTCGAAAATCGACGGGTGAAGGTCGAAAAAATCGAGCGAGAACTTGGAATATCACACTACAATATCCACTACAATATGGCCATGACCAAGGTCTCTGCACGTTGGGTCCATAGAAACCTCACACCACATGATCGACTTCAACGTCGTTAAAGTCCACAAGGCCAGAGTTACACAAGTTGCCGTGCGCGAGTGCGGATTCATGGAGCTCATCCACCCCCACTACAGTCTAGATCTGGCCCCTAGCGACTACTTTTTATTACGCCAGCTCAAGGCTGCACTGCGTGGATGCTGGTTTGGGGACGATGAAGATGTCCAGCTCGCTGTCCAGGAGTAGATTGAACAGCAGTCGGGAATTCGAAGCCTCAGGGACAAGTGGCGCAAGTGCATTGAAGTCGAGGGTAGTTATATTGAAAATAATATAACACTTTTCCTCATATCTCGTTTCCTTATATACGAATTGCAAAACTTATTGCCCGCGGCTCGTACTATGAAGAAAAAAAAAATGAGAAATATTTACTGAACAATAACCTTAAATCTTTTACTCAAAAAAATATGCAGCTTTTTTGATTACGTCAGAGCATATTCTTGGCATCGTATTTACCAAATAAAACAAATATTCTTGAGAAGCTTTATCCCAACCTTCAAGCAAACTCTCTCATACTACCTTTTCATTTATTATTTGCTAAGATTTCCAAGATTGTAAACAGTGCTTTTCTTTGTTGTCCAGAGAGGTACGACACAGTTTAAACATGTGGTTAGGATCGATGTCCATCTGAAAAATAAAGTTTTACCAGATAAGACATGTTTCATATCGGATAGTATGTCACTGCAATATTGAATGATTACCACGCTGGTTTATTTTATTTGATATTTTATAAAGACATCTTACCTGAATCACCCTAAAAAGAATATAAGAGTTCCAAACTATTACAATATCACCGACATGTATTATTGTAGGCCAAAGAACTAATGATCCATAAAGCTAACCTTTTCCTCTCCTTACAAAAAATCTTCATGTGGAACCAAAAATCTACAAACTTTTAGTCGGCGCTCAACTCACCCTTGCTACATTTTATTTTGTCTATCTCCCAGTTTTGATGTTTTTTTAGCCCCAAACTAAACTCTTTACTTTAAAGTTTCTCTTCTATTTCTCGACCGAAAAGCCAAGCTTTTCTAAACTTACTCATTAGCGTTGCGGCAGAAACGTTTGCTCTGTCGGTGCTATTTAATTGTGGGTTATTTCTGGAGAATTATGGAGGCAGTATTGGAGAGTTGACAATTTGATGAATTTTGACTGTCAATTTAAGGTCTAATGAATCGACCTGTCAGCTGTGTATCCTGTTGTATACCAGTCTCTTAAATGGTTTTATGGCATTTCATACTGTATTGATGGAAATTTTAAGTTTCTTCCGTATTTTTTATATGAAATTCAGTCAGTAAGAAAAGTTATAATGCCTTAGCGTTCTAAAATATCTTGTGAGAGATGAGGAGCATTTATTATCCTAAATGAGGAGGATTTTGAAGTCGCTTGCAGCATATATGCTTTAAAAAATTGTGATAAAGCTACTGAAAAATGAGAGAATACGTTGATGAAATTTGAGTTAAATTTCTATCATATAATCGCCTTTTCAGGGCTTTAGTAATTGCATATTAAATGAAACCTTGTTTTAAGAAACGGTGATATTTAATGGAATGTAAAATTTGAAGTTAAACACAAAGCTTTCATTACCTATCAAGGGATATATTCTTTAAAAATCAATTATAAAAAATTAATTGTCAAAAATTGACAAGTAAACTGTAAAACAAATTGCAGTTTCAAGAAAAATCATAGATCTCATGGACATTTCATTATGCGGTTGAGTGTCGGCCCCGCCAATGTTACCATTATAAATGGGAACGCGCCTTCTCTGAGGCTGTCATGGAAGGACCAGGTTAGAGCAGAGGGAGGCTATTGAATATGGTGGGTATTTTCTAGCAGTCGTCTTTCTAGCCCTCAGTGCATCCAAGTGGGGTAGCCCATGACAGGATAGCATCCAGTTGGCTGGTCGTGTCAAATCCATTTGGGCATGAGTGACCACTCTACAACTTTTTTCTCATGTCCTACTACAGCGTGGCTTGACTTTACCAAACAAATCCTTACCTCCTTGGTTCGTATATATATATATATATATATATATATATATATATATATATATATATATATATATATATATACATATATATATATATATATATATATATATATATATATATATATAGAGAGAGAGAGAGAGAGAGAGAGAGAGAGAGATAGATATATACTTTATTGCTCAAAGTTTTACCGGTTCTACAGCTTAAACCCATGTGAGAATAGTATCTTGTCGTGGTTCCTATATAGGACCCCTCTTTACAGTTAGGGCAAGTAAATTTATATACTATGCCCGAATTCAATGGCGTGGGAATACCATCCTTTACTCTAAAAAAATTTCCAATACTGGCAAGATACTATTTTCATATGGGTCTTAAGCTATAGAAACAGTATAACATTGACCCAGTAAAGATTATTTCCCCATCAGAAACCATGCAATAAATTGTAAGACAGACGTATCCTTAGATGATTTTTCTGTATTAAAATTTGATAAATCTACATCCACTTTTGGCATTAAAGAATTTCTCTGTATTAAATACAACCACCCAACTTAAAAATTACGACGCCTCATCCTTTCCGTTATAAATAACTTAACAAACAACCAGACTGTATTTAATCTTAAATTTCCTGCCCGTTTTCACTTCTCATTGTTATTCGACCATCTACGTAATGTTCTGTTTCTTTATTTAGTTTTACTTTATTGTATATTCTTTTCAACTCTGATTCCCCCTCCCCCATTTTATTCTTATGTTCTGTACCGTTATGTTTATTTTGTTTGCATATGATTAATATAATTTTGTTTCAAATCTATTCTACTGTTGATACAACATTAGTTTAGGTTCTTTTGGTTTTCGTTAACGTAATATTCATTTTAATATTTTACCGCGTAGTATAGATTTAATTTTAGATTTCAAATTTGTTTTATACCCGAAACGTAGAGAATAAAGATTGCACCCGCCTTCTTCGTTTCGCTCTTCTTACTTAATATTAAGCTCAAGCTTGGTCGAAGAAATCATCGGGATCAGCGTCTTGGTCATAAAAGCGATGAGCGCTTAATGATACATATTCAAATACAACTTCTCAATTTATTTTCATATAACGGTTAAAATAGTTTGTTCTAGGGATTTAAATCGGGGGAAATGGGAGGTCAAAGTTACTTTGATGAAAATCCCTAAATTTCTACCGGGCAATAGTCCAGTAAGTTTTCTTTAGATGTATATAAGAGTTGCTTCATCTTGTTAAAGATTATACGTTCGTTTCCTATGGTAGCATCCACCCAGGAGAATTTATTCAATGTGTAGAAGAACTTTGTCGAATTGACATTTTTTTTTGTGTGTATAAAAGACGCTGGTAAATAAATTTATTTGCTGCTTGATTCAATTCTCTGAAAAATTTACAACATTCCATGTGGTATTGTCCTTCTTACAATCATATCTTATCATTTTGATACATTTCCATCAAAGTAATTACACTAGGTTACAATAAAAATCTTTGCAAGTCGTCCTAGTATTTTCAACTGATTTAGGAGAGCTTTGCAACTCTTAATCTGGAAATGACGTCGGAGGCGATAAATCAAATACCACATCAAAATTGTGCTAAATCACCTAAAAAAATTAAACAATAAATTTGGTGTTGTTCCATGATATCCTCATGATCAGCCATTATTATCATTCTCCAAGAGTGTAGCTTTGACATAATGGAATCCGTTCTGGTTAAAATATGATGATAAATGGCGATTCCTACAAACAAATCTCACGTTTATTTATAGTATTCATTGGATTATTATACATATGACTATTTTGCATGATATTGTCCCACATACATTTCTTGAATGCTTGCACTTACATTTAGTTTCCCTCTACGACATGCAGCTGACAACAGGCTGGTAGTGTTAACTTATTAATTTTCATAAGTACATAAATACAGAGTGTACTAGTGTATATGTATTCAATTTTAGGCCTGGAAACATTTTTCCGTATGTGTGTATGGATAGTTTGCTATGTAATTCTCTAAAATTACTCGCTTCCTTTCGTTCCTGGTTTAATCCTTTTGAAATACCACATTAAATGAGTCTTTCCTTTCTTTCTCGGATAAAAACGATTTGGGATGTTCTTTCTTTAGCCATTACATATCCTCGAAACAAAAGATAAAGAAGTCTCATTCCACACAACTCGCACAGATTAGTTATCGTTACAGAGGCATCTTTCTTCAAATGTTCATCTCTGCGTTGCCTCGGTTATCAGAATCGTGAAACTTCGTATTTACTCGGATTCCTTTGCAAGTTATATCTTTTTAATGGCTGTCAGTATTTGAGGTGGGTCTTTCTTGGCCTTGGTTTTCATTTTGATCGTTTTACTGTCTGAATTATTAGTCTCGGGCGACTTTACATCTCACTATGTTGGTTGGCCGGTTCCCTTTTCACTTCTTTTTTGTTGGGGATGGGGGGAATAACATTGTAACTATTCCGCCGATTCTAACAAAATTTAAACCTTTAGGTTATTTTACATTCTATTTCGAATGATATAGTTGACAAAATCCTCCCAAGGTTAGCCTTGGAATTATTTTGTTTTGGCAATAGAATGACTTATAATATCAACCAATGGAAAACACTTGATGTGTGCGTAAAAAACATTATCACTTAGAATCTACAATAGCTAAAACGAATTATGTGGATTCAAAAGCACCCTTAAATTCCATAGACTCAATTTCGATCATTGAAAGAGGGAAATAGTGTTCTTGGTCACATATTCCCTATTTCCGACTGTTCAAATTAGTAAATAATTTTTCCTCTTTCTAACTCCTTCGTTCGCCAACTTTTGGAATTTGCCAAACAATTTGGGACTTCTTACAATGGTAAGGTTTTAGGGCTCTTAGATCCTCTTTATTATAGCGCAACTAAAATGAGTCCCGGTCTGCAAAGTAAAAGTGCGAGGGGTTTAGGCACAACTTGGACTGACACCCGACGATTGCGGAAAGAATTAAGAGACAATTGAAATTCCCAGGGTTTTGCTACTTCAAACCCAGCGGCTCTCTTTAATAGCAACATGAACAGTGCTTCGAGGAGTAACTGTCCCCATCTAGAAGTTAAGCTTTACCATTTTAATGCTGCTGCGAAACCTTTCATCTATATCATAACAAATAATTGAAACTACTTCCAGAGGAATTTCTAAGTGCAAACTCTTTATATTTACTCAGTAATACTTGATAAACATTTGCAGAACCTACATAAACATAGTGTAGGATGCTAAAATGAGCTGCAGGATAATCGGAGCGGTTGCAGACAACAGCGAGAATGAACTAAATAGCTTCTGCTATCTGCATTTTCCTATAATTACTAAAACATAATGAAAGCTTCCTCACTACCTTCATATTTACAAATTTATTTTTGAAGAATCAATTCGTTTTCCGTAGTGTTTTTAGTTCATTTTGACCCGATGGCTAGTCAATATCAAACTAATAAATGGCCAATCAGACCCTTAATTCTGAGTCAATTGTAAATCAAAACCGTTATCTCGTCTCCAATGAACGAGTTATTAAGGTCAAGTGCTATGAGACGTAGAATTATCACAGCAATCATTACATTTACTCATATAATGAGATATATGGCGCCAAACAACCTGCAAGGAGTCCTGAATTTGTTAGTAATTGGGGAAAAGGTGCGAAGACTTGCGTGCTCCTCCAGTTTTGTTTCTAAATATTCTACCTGAACACTGTAATAGTTCATATATACTTTCACTTGCTTAATTTCACCTTGTTCTAGAAGTGATTTATGTTTGGAGATGCCCGCTTAGGTAGGTTTTTTCGCCCAACCTAGAATAGGGGTTGACCTTGGTAATTTTCACCCGATATGCCATAATTTCAAATCCTTCCAATTGAATGAGAACCAAAGCTAAAAATATCATTCTCACTCCAAATCATTTACCAGAACTATTTAGAAATTGCAAGATTTCATTTTTTCACCTAATTGCTTTAATTATTCTACTACAGACCATAACGTCCAATTTTTCATGCAGTTTCCTGAATGAGTCCAATTTCTGAATATCTTTGAGTCTTTTCTTGTGGTACTATTAGAGATCTAACTACTAGTAATGACACTAACAACAGCCTGAAAAGTTTTACCGTTTAAATAAAAGATAAAATTTATTAATATTAAATTTATAAATAATGATGCTGCTACTATTACTACTGATACTGTTAAGAAATGACTGATGCTGCAGCTAATACTAGTTTTATTATTATTACTACTATGTATGGAACATTGGAAGAATTCAAGACGAAGATGGGGTGTTGGGGGAAACTCATTTCTCATATCATCAAAGCAAACTGGTGCTCAATTCAATTAATAAAACCAGCCACCTTGCGAATTATTGAGATCTTGAATGATTGAGCCCCTGAGAAGTGAATTATCCTTATGAGCTATAACCAAGATAAACGATGAATAGATTATAAAATAAATTATGGTGAGATCATAAAATCGCTGTGATATCGTAACGTCAGACAAACTGGGAATATAACATAAATTAAATAAAACTTTGAAGAACTCTTATCCGTTGTAGGATTTTGTTCGAGATTTTATTACAACGTTCTATATAAATAGTTATTTTATGCGTTTAAGCCTTTACAAAGTGTTTAAGACTAGTTTTATTCGATAGGTTTGCTTTTTTATGTAGACTTTTAGCAAAAGACGGATTTCTCTGGGAGCTAAAGATTACAGTGACCGATTCTTAGAACGTGGTCTGCTATCTTTGGTGACGAGACGCTTTCTAATATGGTGACGTTTCCATCTTCAATTAAGATTACATGGAACAATTGTCCAGATCATTTATTATAAGAAAGCTCAATAAATTTGTCAGAAAGTGAACTTAAAATGTGTGGAAAAAGAGGAGCTTTATTTAAGCAAATTCCAAATAATTCCGTTCGGAATGCTATAGGAGTATAGAAATATATAAGTATAGAGGTAGAGAAATATAAATGCCTCTACGAGGGCTTGTCTTCTCAGACTCGCTTCATTATGCTAAAAATGGCTTCCACATTCAAAATTCTAAATCTACACCTGCCACGCTTTTTCATTTCCCACAGCCTCACCATTCTGCTTTTAGTAACTACCCACCTATTCAGAACACTGACTACTTTACAAATTATATTTAAGGTTTTTTGATAGACAAAATTTAAACTATACTAGCTAGTAGAGCATTACAAGTTAAAATGATTTTATAAATAAAAAAAATATTTGCCTGAAAAGGCTTTAATTTAAATTGATAAAAATTTTCTCCCGCTTGAAAAATGATACAAAAAATTAGGTATTGTAGACCTTCAGGATCTTTAAGAGTTCTATCAATTTTCCCTGAAAGCGTATTTAATCATAAGAATTTACATTTTTATGGATTTTATATTTTTTTTATTCTCAGCTCCAGATTGAGCTTTGTCAACCTTCATTGTACTTTTTGCAATGTAGCGCTATACTTTTAAAAGTAAGGTGAAGATTTGAGATGCATTTTCAAGCTAAAGACACCCAACCAATTTGAACCAAATAATCACTATTTCGCTACTCTTATATTTCAAATTGCTCAAACAAAATAGTGTTTTGTTTGCTTGCTTTTTATCTGAATTCATTATTCCAAAATTTTTAAATCAATCGAAAATAATCCTCTGATAATACGTTTCTTTGAGGCGTATTCCTAACTATAAAGAGCTTCTAATGTATAATCAAAGTACCCAAAAAGAGAGTCGATTTAAATTAATTTGCAATTATTAAGGTAAATTTTTATCTGCTATTTGATCTTATTTTATCTTTCATTTGTCTTTATTTGTGCTTTACAATGTAGAAGGCTTAATAGCCTAGTAGCTTTTATATAGGCTATTTTATCTTCTAGATTTGTTTCATTTTTTCCCTTTTGTTTCTTCCCTTCTATTCATAGGTTATGGCCTACAAACTCTACTTTTTTATTGAAGTCCTGGGAACTACATTGGTACTATTTGATCTTTCAGAAATCTTAGGCTATTGAGGAATAGTTTTTTCCTTCGCATTCCTCGAGTAGAGTGGTTACTAACCTGGGGACCATTTATCCTTAGGGTGAAAGAAACCTTACACCTAGGGGTATGGGACATGCTGACCAATAATTAACTATCTTACTTACAATGAGGCTGAATTTATAGATCTAATAGACTCGGGAACAAAACTAATGTTGGGAGAGCCCGGGATTTACTCCTTATTCTGGATATTTTTATGCCACTGATTCAGCAAATACCATTCGTTTTGATCTAGCATCTCTAATTTTTTAGTCATTACTAATTTTATTACTCTTCTATAATGGCATTGGGTTGCTCGTAAACTTAAGTGAATCTATGTATATAACTAAATTGTAGCTATGATTTTGCCAGTTTGCATGTCCATTGTACATGTAAAAAGGTGAATTCTTTCGAGTCACAAATGTTGTCACTCCTTCATCATGAAGAAATAGTTTATTAAAAATATTTATTTGTGTCTACTTCACTGGAGAACTAAAGTAGCAATAGAAGACATTGGCTCCAAATATTGTGAATAATGCGTGTACAGAGGAGAATCTGCTACGATGAGCCAACGGAAAGAGAAGGTGCATAAAATTTGGTATGCCAATTGTTTAGAGAGAAGAGAGAGACAACAATGATGACTTACTTTTGTCTGGTGAATATAAAGTGCCTCATTAGAGTAAATCAAAGTATATTGGAATAGGCTGAGCTGAACGGCCTGATTTACTTTCAAAAGTGATACCTGTCGCATCACTCAGAAAGTAAGCATATGTAGGCAAAATGGCAAAGTGTTAAGGCAAAATGTTAAGATCCAGGCTGAGAGCATGGTTGTGGTTGATCATTGTAGGTAAGAGTAATTAAAGATCTCTCAGCTTTCCTCCAATCTTTGTTTTTCCTTTTTAATAGGCGGGGGTGTACTGCATTGCAGTGTTTCCTCTTATCAGCCCCCCCCCTTCCTCTTTCCGGGGATGAAAGCAGCAAAGGAGGAGACCCTGTGATCGACTCACTTCTAGAAAGATCAGACACCTCTGGAAACCGCTCAATCTGAATAGAGTTGAATTGCGTGGTTAGCAGAGCCAGGAGCGAGCTCTGGAGAGGTTCAAGGTGGGAGGGGGAAAAATGAAAATCCAAAGTAAGGCTTAAATAGGAGCCAAGATAAGAAAACCTCTCTAGTGGCAGGCAAAGAAAGGAATAATTCCTATAAACAGAGCATGGGGAACGTAATGATTAACGTGCGCTCCGATTCGCAATGCTTCATTCACGCCTTATTATTTCATTCCTTTCTCACAGTCAGAGTAGTTAAGTGCCTCTAGCTATTACTGATTGGAAGATCAAAATACTCTTTAGCAGCTATATTTCGATTGTTACTATAATTTAATGTGTTATGTTTGGTTACTATTACTTTTCTTATATTGTTGCCATGTTCGTTACCTTATGCCACTTTCTCGTGTGTCAATATCGGTTCTCATATTCCAGATTGCTTTTGGTATCGGTAGATGCAATATTTATTATTTTATAGTTTATTTTTCGTTTGCCATTATGTTTTATTTAGGTCGTAATCCGTAAAATTTTTCTAGCCTTTTTGACTACTTCAGCCTCATTGGCTATTTCTGCCTTAATAACTCTCAAGCATTATTAAAATCTTATCCAAGTTTCTTTCCTTCTGTCTTCTCCATTATTCTTCCTGAGTTCCTTTGATCTCCTCAGCTGGTGTCTTGCGCATTGAAATTTAAAATTCGTGTGATTTTTGTTTGACCCATCGATCTATTCCGCTAATTTATAGCTAGGTTTAGTTTATTTTTCCCCAGATGTTTTCTGACCTATTTTCCTCATTTTTCTTTTCTTATGAATATAAATATTCTGTACTTTATAGATCTCCTTCTTTATTATTTTTATTATCATGTGCATTGGTATTAAAGGATATGTTAACGTCGCCATTACTTTCCTTTAAGATCCATAATCCTAATTCTTTCCTTCATGTACGATGACGGCTAGTTTGTTTCTTGAGATTGAAATTACGATGAATTTCTGGATCTTATTTCTTATTTTTATTATGCATCTGTTAACGTTGCCTTGCTTGTCTTCTTTCTTTTCTGCTGGGATAAATCTTCAGTTAACTAATATTCTCTGCGGACAGGTTTTAACGGTAAAGGAATATCCGCTGTGTAAATTGAATACAGCGTTGAGGTGAGACACCTGCCTTCCATCTCCTCGAATTATGTTCTCTCGTAATCGTTGATCAGGATTTTTGCTGTTCCTCCCGTGATGTAGTCGTAGAGTTTTCTCTCCAAACTTTTTTCATATGTAGGTTACGGATCTTATACTTTATACTTCTGACCCAGACTTTGTCAAACCCTTTCTCTACGTCGAGTAGCACAACGTCGACGTATTTTTCGTCGTTTTTGCTATTTTTTGCCGTTATTACTCCGAGAGCCCTCTTCTTTCGTAATTCAAACTGCATATTCCACATTTTTTTACCGTAAAATCTAAAAGCGAAATAAATTTTTATGGTTTTTAGGAATGGCTTATAAACGATTTTGAGGGTCGTGCTAATGTTATTCGGCACGTTGGTGAGATTGGACTTAAGGAATCCTGATGCTCCCGCTTCCCTTTATTTAAATCAGTGAATTGAACTCATTATTTCTTTTTTCGGTTTGGAGCAAATTGGACTCATTATTTAGGTTTCCTTTATTGGCACCCTGGGTCCGAATTGTCCTGTAGTGGGTTCGACTGAATAGGCAGGAGGTATTTCATTTCTGTTGTCCCCTCGATACTCTTACACCAGTTCTTCCGTTTCTTGACTGAAGTCGTCGTCCTTTTCTTCGGGAAATATTGAGACAAAAAAACTGACTTTTAGTGCTGGCAAAAATTCTCTTCTATCTCTTAGTCCTCTTGAATTGGGTTACCTTTTTCATCATTGAATTTGATATCGATTCGTGGTCTGATCCTCTGGCTAGGTTTATTTTTTGCCAGTTCGCTTTTGGCGTTCTGTTTACCTCTTTCTTTTTAATAGTGTCATTCCAACATTTTCTTTCTGCTCACGTGTTTAGTATAGAAATCATTTCACTTTGTAATTTCATTAGATTATCAACTTTTTATAAAAAGATTTTGTTCTGTCCATATCGAGTGATAAACCATCTTAATATTTCTGCTTCCCCCTTTTTATCTATGCATGCACTCATGTTGTTAATGGGTTGAAAACTTGTCTTGAGAATTTTTCTCGAGTATGCTATTACCAGGGTAGCTGTCGATTGTTTCATGCGCATATTAACTGGCTTATTACAGCACTTAATACAATATCAGGCTTCGTAGCGGTGTTGGCTGAGATAAGCTGGTAACCCTGTTAGCTCGTAAAGTGGGGTGAGCTGGTCTCACTCTTTTGAGGATATTTCTTCCAAGCAGATTTTCTATGTTCTGGACAGCGTTATATATTTGGACAGAAAAAGTCGCCCATGAATATCATTGTGAAGTTTTGTAATGGTAAAAATTTATTTTAGGGGTTGGTATCCTGTTACTATCAGGAGTGATGTTAATTCTCTTTTAATTTTAACGGATAAATATACTTAGTCAATATTTGATATTTCTTGAAATTTGAGTCCTCTTTTTTATTGCTAAAGTGGCTCCATCAGATCTGTTTCATTTGGGTTTTTCACCATAACGGTGTACTTAAATATCTTGATCTTGTTTTCTTTATTTCTACCTCCATGATCCAAGATCATTACAATGCTTGGAGCCATCATAAAGATGGTGTTTCCAATTCTTTAGTAAGATTCGAAGCTTGAATCTTAGTTTTCTTTTGGGGTGGTTTGCGTTAAATTTCCCATTCTTTGTTTAATCAAATATCTTACTTAAGTTTTACCACTTTTCTTGGGTAGATTCTGATTCTAACCTTCATGATAAGTTTTTAAACCATTTCTTCCTCCTGTTCTCCTTTTTATGCCAATTTGCACATATATTTCTATTGAATTGGCACGTTTTCACCCTTGAAGATCTTCATGTGTAAGATCTCGGCTTTCCATACCATTTTTTTTATATTCATGTATATCTTCGTTCTCTTTTCATCGCCTAACACTTGAGAATTTTAAATTTTTCTTTATTTGACTTCTTCAGACGACTCCTCCTTATTTATTTGTAAAGTGAGGTTATTCTTTTTCTTTTTAGGTATGTCTATTCTGTGTATTTAAGATGATTCTTGATTCTCTGTGAAGCACATTTCCTTGATTATATTTTTAACTAAGTTGTTTTAAAGTCTCCCTGAATGCTTCTGTTGTACCATTTTCTGCCATGTGCGCGTAGAGGATGCATACTAGTAGTTTTGATCCTCTCCTTATTCACTTGCAATGTTTGTTTGTTTTTGCTTTCTCTATCTCATTTATGGAAGATTTGGTTACACCCGAGTAAAGGGCATTTTATACTCTTTGTTTTCGCTCAGGTTTTTTTTTATTTTCGTTCCTCTGTATAATTGTTTTCCTTTTTTAGAAAAGTCATTACATGTGTGATTTTGGGAAATTTTAATAGAGGTATCCTTGTTAGTTGAAATGCATGCCTTTAAGGCATGATTTCCTTAGCATTTCGAACACTTTTTTTGGATCGCACAAAAAATGTATGTTCTTTTAGGGTGTAGCAGTTATATTACATCTGGACTTTAATGTATTTTTCCTTTTCGATGTTGTCTGCTCTTAAAGAATGTTATATGTGTTGAATGCCAGCATACCATGGGTCGCAATCTTGTTCACCATTTCGGTATTCGTGCAGTTTACGTGGAATATATGAGTAGACTGCCTGAATTTGATTATTTGATGTACTGTTAAACCTATGTTGCTTCGTTAAACATTTTGCTTTCATTTATATAGCGTGTGCATAATTTGGTGTATTATGAATAGGATTAACCCTAGTTTCTTGATGATTTTGTGGAGTAATTTATCGGGTGGTGTTGCCTATTAATTTGACAAGTGCAAACTTCATCTGACCCTAAAATGTCTAACTACTTTACTTCGATCCGGCTGCGACGATTCTCCCGTTGCTCGGAGTTCAATTCTCTTATACACTATATTCATTTTTTTTCTTTTCTCACTAACTTGTGCGTGTCTTTGAGCTATACTGTGTTAATGAGTGAAATATTGTAGACATTAATTAAGCACATAAAGAGATTAAGGGAAAGAATTAGTAAAAATAATGCCTACTACTTTTCCAGGGGATCAGAAGACTGTTTCTTATTATGTACCGATATTTATGCGTAAATCTGTGGTTACAAAGAGTTCATTTATTAATTAATTTTCGAAAGTTAGATTACGTACTTCTCCAATCTCTATCAATTAACCAAATCGGCTATATAAAGAATAGAAGAGGGATGAGTGTGGCGACTCACAGATAGCGAAAAGTGGGAGAGGAAAGTGGTACGGAAAATATTTCTTAAGTATGGGATATTTGGAGTTACAGGTTGGTGGCTAGACCCAGATGCAACGTTTATTTGTAGCTGTTATTGTACCAGTTAGTTGGTTTAGCAAAGGGGTGAGTTCGTGAATGATAACGTGATATTCGCGATGCTGCTGTGTTGAGGATAATTGTGGGATAAGATTCGTTTTGACACAATTACGTCATTTTAATTTTCAAAGACATAATCATTTCTAATTCTTAAAATGATGTTCACCTATTTTATTTTCCCCTTCCGAAACTTAATGATAGACTATTTTTTCCATTATTCAAAAATATGTTATTATTTTAAGAAATTTGAATCTTTCTGCGCCAGTGGAAGTCTTTATTATAGGTTATTTTACTGATTAGCAAAACTTATTTCCTTGAACTTGCGTATGGCAAAAAATAGGTCTTTGGGCAATTGTTGAATCATCATTACAAACTATTCCCAAAAGTTTCAATCGGTCATGACTAAGATGTGTGTGAAATGTCTAGTTGAATGATGTTCTTGCGTGGTTCATTACGGATTTTTGCTTTTCGTTTGTTCATGTAAAGTTCTACTTCCAATTTGCTTGTAATTCGGTACAGGAACATGGCATTGACTTATAAATAGTCTCTAAATGATCGTAAACTTCAAGTTTATATAAAGTGTTTATTCAGGTCTAAGCTCCAAGAGCTTAAGTTTCTATAAGTATTGAAATACCTATAGAAACTTAAGCTCTTGGAGCTTAGACCTGAATAAACACTTTATATAAACTTGAAGTTTACGATCATTTAAAGACTATTTATAAGTCAATGCCATGTTCCTGTACCGAATTACAAGCAAATTGGAAGTAGAACTTTACATGAACAAACGAAAAGCAAAAATCGGTAATGAACCACGCAAGAACATCATTCAACTAGACATTTCACACACATCTTAGTCATGTTCGATTGAAACTTTTGGGAATAGTTTGTAATGATAATTCAACAATTGCCCAAATTGGCAGGGCTTACTGCATAGTCTAGATTTGGATTAGCAGCTTATTTTATTTAAAGCAACCAGATTTGCAATTAAAGCTTCCTTGATAAGGACGAACTTTAAGAACTTTCAACAGTGTTTTGCTAATAAGATTTTTTTATTATTTGGTGAAGAATATAAATTTTATTGGATGGAATCTATTTAGGGAAATATCATTCTATCGTTTGAACTTTTTTATTTATCCACTTTATCTTAAAATAACTAACTCCCTTTTTTAGACATTTGATATTTTTATAAGTACTCCTTTTTACCCCTTAATCCTCCATTTTAACCATTCATATATTATTAGAGAAGAAGAAAATCCTATATAATAATTGAGTGTAGCTGTTATAAACAAACTCATTGATTTATTAAAATCTTCAAAAGTGATTATATGTAGTCATTTTGGTTGAAAAGATAAATTTAATAGATGGAGTCTATTTTGTGAAATATAATTCTATCGTTTGAACTTTTTTATATCACCACTTTATCTTAAAATAACTAACGCCCATTTTTAAACACCTGATATTTTTATAAGTAGTCTTTTTTACCCCTTAATCATTCATTTTATCCATTCATATATAAGTGAAGAAGAAAGAAAATGATGTAAAATAATTAAGTGGCGCTGTTATAAACAAAATCTTTCATACTATAGAATCACAGTAGATTGTCTGGAGAAAATCTATGATGCAATCTGAAAGTATAATTAGCTCCAATTTTTGAAAAAGAATTTATGATTTAATAAATTAATGAATGCTAGAGAAAATAAAATGCAAGTAAATAGAAAATTGAATCATAACTACCAATTAATCAGCTCTTGCTTTATGTTGCTTGATAGAAGTCTTACACCGATTTTAAGCCGAAGTCAGCTCTCATTCAGGATCTCTAACAGAGACCTACAGTTTTATGAGTGACGCTATAGAATACGGTCATCCCTTAAATTGATATGTTTTACGTTTATTTTAATTCGATTTTCTCATATGTGCTAAAAATAGTTGATAAAATAATTTTTCATTTTTAAAATCTCTCCTTTAATTATTTATAAGTGAGTCACAAACTGGTAACTTGTTAAAACCTTTTTTTGAGAGAGAATGAACCAATTATTGAGAGTATTACAGAGTACTACTGCCGAAAACTGGGTTCTAGTAAAATTTAATGATCGAATAAACCAAGAAACATATCATTATCTAATTTCAACTACCATACGCAAACAATAATATCCACAAGGCTGTTAAAAGTACTCATTTGAAGCTTAAGACGTCTCGATTAAGTAAGACCATGATAGCCACAACACCATATTACTCTATTTTACTGATATTTCTCCTCATTTAGACCCATTATGCCCTTAATCTTAAATTATTCTTAGTTTGAGACTCTCATAAAAAATTGATAAATGAAGGTAGTTTATTTATAGTTAATAGAATGCAACCTTCACCTAAGTTCAGATGTTGGCATCATTTTTATTTACATGTTGAGAGAGAAATAAATAAATATCATGTTAAATTGTCTATTAATCATATAAAACATATATTCTTCAAGCGCTTTTTTGCAATTAAATTAGATTTCAATTTAACAAGGGTATTCAACAAATTGACAAACTTAGAAAATGTAAAACATTTTAAAATTAAAAGTGATTTGAAGATCGCACTTTTCCTCGTGTTCGGGTTCATCCTTTCTATCTAGTGGCTATATTTCGTTCCAATCATCGAGGAATCCGCGAGGCCTTAGTAACTTCTCTCCGTTGTTTCAATAGCTTGCTGAAACTTTCTGTAGTGCTCCTTACTGATCTCACATAAATGTTTAGGGAAAAAATCAAAATTCTGACACAAAAAGTTAAATTTTAAACATAGATAGAAACCCATATTTTATATTAGGTTGAGGAATAAGTTCTTGCGTTTTTTTAATGTTGGGTTGATTTAAGTTGTGTGGTTGTGATTTGTGCACATATTAAGAAACAATAATAAATAATCAGAGCAAAATTTTCAAAGGTTAAGGTTAGGCTACGTCTCGTAACAGCGTAGACTATTAGGCTTTTTCTTAGGCTACGTCTTGAAGTTGAGTAATAGGTCATTGCGGTTTATTTAAAAGTTGTGTTAATTTAATTTTGTTTCTGTACCCTCAAAATGGAATGTAAAGTTGAAACAAATGCGCAATTTCGACACTTGTTGTTATTGATTTTCTATCGAGACGGGAACAATGCAAACGCAGCCAAAGCTTCGCGATATTTGTTCTGTGTACGGAGAAAATGCTTTATCAGAAAGGAAAGCTCAATGGTGGTTTTCACGTTTCAAAAACGGTCATTTCAATTTTAATGACGAAGAACGTTCTGGTCGCCCTATTAAATTGGATGAAGATCGATTGAACGACCTTCTTCATGAACATCCTCGTGATTCGACTAGAGAATTGGCTGTACAATTGGCGTGCGATCAGAAAACTGTAGTGAATCACCTTCATTCGATGGCGAAAGTTAAAAAATTTGGTGCATGGATTCCGCACGCTTTGAGCGGAAGCAAGAAACTTCAACGCACCACGATTGCCGCAGGTTTGCTTGCTCGTCACAAAGCTACTCGAGGATATAAGGACAGATTTCTTCAACGCATCATCACGGGCGACGAATAGTGGTGTGTTTATGTCAACTTGAACCATCGAAAACAATGGCTTAGCCCCAGAAAAAAACACTTCCGCGATTAAAGCAAGGACTTCATCCACGAAAGACGATGCTGTGTGTGTGGTGAGATCGTAAAGGCATCATTTTTTATGAGCTTCTTGTGAACAACGAGATTTTCAATGCAGAACTATACGTTCAACAAAAGTATTGACTCGCCGAAGTTATTCCTGAAAAGCGACCTCATCAACGTTATTGAGTCCTTCTGCAACACGACAATGCTCGTCCTCACATTGCCAATATGACAAAAGAGGCCATCCAAACGCTTAATTGGGAAATCCTGCTGCATCCTCCATATTCGCCAGACTTAGCTCCACCGTATTTCCATCTGTTCCGATCGCTCTCCAACAATTTGCACGGCGTTTCGTTTAATACTGATGTGTAATTAAGAACCTGTTTTGACGAATTCTTCGAGTCAAAATCCCGAGATTTTATTGCAGAGGCATCGAAAAACTAGTTGAACGTTGAGAAGAAGTTGTAAATAACAACGGAGAATACATTATTGATTAAATTGCATATTGTTATCAATTAAAAATGAAGTTTTTCTAGAATTGTTAATGGTACTGAATAAATTTGATAAAACCACAAGAACTTATTCCTCAACCCAATAGCTTTCAACAGGCACTTGAGACATCTTCTCGTAGTTAGACTGCGATTCTTTATAAATCTACTAACTACATCGCTAAATGCACTGCATGCTTCCTTTTTTACTATGCTCATCTCTCTTTTATGGTTTTCTAATGTCGATATCGCACTTACGAGGCCTTAAAGTTAGACCAATATACCATCCATGACTTTGCCATCTGAGAGCTTTAGAATTATCTGGCGAATTTCATGAAAACCTCCTCTCCAACAAATATGGCTTTGCAAACTCTTTTATATATCCAAATTTTATTTTAAGCGTGGGTAATAAAACATTTTTAGACTGAATTAGATGTCGTCTGATAACATTTAATATTCCTTGCTCTAAGACCTGCCGTTGGGCAACTTGCAAGCAGGTAAAGGAGCAATCATTTTAAAATCTTCAATCATTTAAAACTTAAATTCTGCATAATTCATTTTTACCGAGTAGGCAATAAGTAGAGATGGAAATCGCTCTATATTGTAAAAATATAACTACGAGAAGGCTTCGTGTGAACTGCTGATGAACAGTCACCAATATGCTTGGTTATGCTAGAGTACCACTCCAGAAAAGAGCCCATTTAAGTCCTAAAATAATATCAAAGTATGTACATTTCAAATTCATGTCTTCATGTATGTCTCGGATATATCAAATTATAACAATGTGTTAAATCTCTCTTTTTTTAATTTTAAGTTATTTTATACTTGACTTTATTTAATAAAGGCGTTAAAGTTTCATGTAAACTTTGTCATCCAAGCCTAATTCCATTTCACTCATGCGTATCTTGTTAGCGGTAGAATTTTATTATATATACAGATATAATTATACATAAATTGTACATGTTCTCAGCATAACCGCTTCTAAAAGATGTGTGCGATGCTTTTACATATTGTATGGCCCAAAGCGTATTTGAGAATATTAAGAGAGAGAATGGATTGCTTATTCGTTGACATCATAAAAAAGGCGTATTTTGGGACAACGCCAAAGAGTTCTACGTCCCTTTAAAATTCATGAATTCAAACCCTTCTAAAGAAAATGTTAAATTCATTAAGATTGTTATTGCAACTTTAAATTATTATGTTTTCAAGATATTACTATTTTTTTAAAAGAAAACGAAAACATTAATAAATGTATTAAATATTAAGTAGTTCCCATTAATATTGCAAACACACTCCCTGCCCTTAACTTTGCAGTTGACTTCTTTTTCCTATTGATAGGATGTGACAGTGATTGAATTAAGTGATAATCAGATAGTAAAATGATACGGTTGATGAGGGAGAGCTACCCAACCAAACTAAATTATGATTTCTTATATCATATTCTCAACGTGGGGGTGTACATTGTCAGGAAGAAGAATTAATTTCGTTTTTCACCAATGATAATTGGTTTAAACAAATGTAAGCTTAAAATTATTTTATTTATTACTGGAATTTCTTTGAAATAGTTCATATTTTAGCTGTTAATTTTAGACAGATCCTATCGATGATAGATTAGGCATGTTCAAAAATTCTCCTTTTCTTATTTCATGTTTTTTACATGAAAAAGACGGAAATTGGAACTATTTTCACCTAGGTTGTTAGGAAGCATTACCGCATGTATTTTTTAATTATTTGCTTTCAATCGGCCAAAAACACCACTTCCGAATCCCTTAAATAATGTTTTGTATTATAACTTTTTATTTATACAAGATAGGTCAACAATATAAATGCCAAATTAAAGTGATTTGAATTATTTTTCAAAATTATAAAAATATGATAGTCTTGGAACAAAAAATGGCACATTGGTACATAAAATGTATTCAGTAATATCATATTCCTTTTCTTACATTAGTATTTCTTAGTATTACATGGTAATTAATTTGATAATGATGTTTGAACCTTCCATTGTTAAGAGTTTGTTTCTTTAATCTGACAAAGTAATGATAATCATAATAATAATAATAGGTATTTATAATGCGCCCTTCATGGCTGTTATTCCCTTTGCTTAGCATCTCTTATTATGACATTTACAAAGTGGCTCTTCATCTTGATACTATATTCAGAAATATCATTCACCGCTTTCCGATTCTTAACATACTCCAACGCTTTTTTGTAGTGGCCAGGCTGCGACAGGCTACAGAAGCCACTCGAATCTATTGTTCAGTGTCTCCAGCGAGAAATGTGATTCTGGGTCATTTAGATTAATCAGGGGATCTATGCTGTGAATCTGGAACAGAATCTTTCCTTTTCTAAAATCTGGCTTGCTTATCAGTAACTTGTAAATGGGCACCAATGTTGTGTTTCAAAGGTTACTCAATCTATGGCTCAACATGGCATAGACTCCGACTTCCAGTGCCAGGTAGCATTTTTGGTTTTCTATTTTATTAAATGTTGCATCAGCCACTCTGACTCGGTTTACTTTTACTTCACATGTCCTGGGTAGCTGCAGCAGACCCTGAGATCATCTATATAAGTGTGTAGAACAGGAAAGGAAGGATATTGTGTCTTTATAGCTTTAATATAGTTTCTTTTTCCGACTAACGTTAATCTGAAAACATCTGAATTTTGATGTTGTACAGCTTTCTGGTCATCTATCTGGTCTTAAGCCTGACAAGTGGCGGATTCAGTGAATACCTAAAGAAGGCGTTCTTCAAACAATAATGACTGTTAAGTCAGCCTTATCTTGGAGTCTGTTCTTGGAGCCCTTTCATATTTTAGAACATATTGGATTATTTATTTACTGTTCTTCTTATTTTCCCCCAGTCATTTGCTGATGAGAGCCAGCATTTTTTAGTTTTCCTTGGACAGGACAGTTCAAACATCTTTCAGATGCTAAAACCAGGAAGTATCTGGTTATCTCACCTTCCTAAACAGCTCCTACTAGGATTTCCACGGTGTGATATCGACAGGCGAGATAAAACCCTCTTTTATTGTGCATTTTTTCTATATAGCCGTTTAGCAGTTCCTCTGTGAACTCTACTATTACTTGATGTAGTGTTAAAAATAAGTGCCGTAACATTATCTCAAAGATCCCATGACTTCATTGAATGCACAGGACCCACATCCTCAGTTGTGCCAGAAGAATTGTGCAAGAAAAGTACCCTAACCCTTCTTCAGTGTATTAAGGTGGACCAGCTACTACAACAGCTAGAGTATGTAAGGTACTTACAAGTACAACGCCCAATACATATTAGAGCAAATTTCTAACCTAGTTCAATGAACAGTAGTGGTTTATAAAATATAAACTGGACATGGGAATCTCGCTGATTGATATTTATTTTGTTTCAGCATGTTATTAAAGTTGAGATAAAGTTAACCGAAGCAACACCTCCAACTTCCAAGGGGGCAGTTACTTGTGTATCTAAGAAACCACGACCAATCCCAACAATTTAAAATATATAAATGACGAGAATAAACATAATTGAATTCATGTATTGTACATAAGCATACTGTTTGTAAATTATCCGTAAATACTATCATTACGCTACCCTTGTAAATACTCTTCCCATTTGCTAGATAAGACCTTTTAAATATTGTATTTTTTCAGTCGAAATGACTGTTTGTATCCTAAATAAACCATTTTATTATTATTTTTTATTATTATTGCAAAGGACATCACATTTTATATCCTTCCTTTCAAAAGTCATAGTAATACTATTCAGAGTTTTTGATAGTGAGAACACCCAGGACGAATCTGATGGTAATCTATGTCATCTGGGTTAACGTTTTGTAAATTGAGTTACCATTAATAATATCATCCACATGAAACAACTGCCTATTTTCTCTGCAGCAGCTGTAAAATAGTACATGTTAACTAACTATTAAGTACATGTTAAATATCGCAATAAAGTAAGATTCTAAGTTTTGTGACCTTTATATAATAACTTTTGGCTCATTCTTCTCTATGCTACTTGTAGCAGGGAACTATTCTCATAGTTTTTGTCATGATTACACATAGGAGATCTAAAATCTGTATTATTCAAAGTTCTAAGCTTCCTTCTAGGTCTTAAGTCTTTTAGGATTGGAAAACAAGTTAACTTCATTGCCGTGGAATGGCCCGACTTTCTCTCTCTCTCTTTCTCAGGATCCACGCGGGTACATAAGGGCACGTGGTCGCCATTTAACCTCATTCTGCTACATTCTTTTTTTTTCCCTTTGGATCACAGTTTTTCCTTTTGTATTTCCTAGATTATATTTAGAGCTTCTTTATCGAACAGGCTGTTTAATTTCAGTACAAATGCTCATCTTTTTCGTCTAGTTACTTGCTCTTACTTTACTTTTAACAAGAGCACAATGATTCTCATGTGGTTTCATGAAGAGCCTCATTGAGTGGCACTTGGTCATTGTCTTGATCCTAAGCATCTCCTAGAATGGGATCGTAAATTAAACTAGTTCATATACAAGTTCTAGACCAATGGGTCCCATTGTCTTGGCCGGTGAATAATGAAGATAAAAAAATATGCAACGAATGTCTATTGGTTGGAAACTGGGAAGCACGGAAACAAGGTGAAAGGTATTCAGCAAGGATAGTACCAGTGCAAGCTCTGGTAAATGGCCCAGTTAACACCTGCCTATGGACAGTACGTGGGCTCTCAGAAAAGGCTCTCTCAGCTCCTTGCTTAACGTCAATGTGAAGTTGTAACTTGTAGAAGTTTTTCCATAGTCTGAATGAGTTTCAGTTATTTCTTAAAAAATGATAGATAATTATTTTTATTGAATATTATTATTTATTATAATTTTATTTATTTGTTCTTTGATGTTTCTTCCTTTAATACCTAATTTAGTGCTCATTTTTTAGATCGTAATTTATACTGCAAAACATGAGTCAAGGGAAACCGGAACTGATGCTTTTGGCCGCTTTCAAGGCAATATAATTAAAGCTCCATCCCACAATGCTTCCCAACATTCCAGATGAAAATTTTTGTCATTTTCAGCATTTGCAGCTTAAATAGCATAGGTAAAATACATAAATCTATGAAAATAAAAAAGTTGATTTTGGAACAGCGCGAATGATTCATACATAGCATGCGATTATAATAGCAATCTCTCGCTCAATTCATTATGCATCGGCTGCACTGAGGAACACTTTTCATCCAAACCAAGCAAGTGACTATCCAATCGACCAATCTTACAGCTACTTGCTTGCTGTGGATGAAGAGCGTCCCCCAGCGCACCCGAAGCAGAAATAATGGGGCGAAAGATTGCTATCATAGCCTCATATCCTAATAGCGTTAGTGCCGCTTACTTTAAAAACTACATAGCGATATTAGAAACAACCTTAATTTGTTGATAACCAAAAACCAAATACTAGCATAACTCGGTATTAGGAACTTCTTGCCCCTTATAAGAACATGTTATTTAAAGCTTTCAAGTAAGAATCAAACACTGTTTTGTATCCGAGTCATTTCTACTTTTTCTTATTTCTCCATTTTATTTGTGCCTCCTTCTTTCTCTAAAAAGTTGGCATGTTTTGGTACGATTATACAGGTCACTTCTCTTTTGTCAAGATCCATTCATTGGCTGAGCTCCGTAAAATACAAGCCGCTCTGCCCTCTCCACCTGCACCTATACATAAAAACACCTCGTATAGAGAGTTTTGTTTTAACTCCTATTTCTTTTCATCAGACATCCAACTCAGCGAAAGAGGAAAACCTCGAAGCCATTACACTTTTCCTTCTTCCCATAAATCACTCTGTGCATCCATGATAACTATCAAATAAATAACCAAAAAGGAAACCTTGTTGCGGGAATAAAAAGGTTCGGTAAAATTTTGCTGATTCCCGGTTCTTTATTCTCCCCTCATACGTAATTTGTTATTGCTATTTGAACAATGTATCTTCAGCGCATTTTCACTCTGTAGAATGTTCTTTACCAGGATATTTTATATCATTCTGGCCAACAAGATTCAGCTGGTATTCCCTTTTTTACTAAAATAATATGGGTATTCAAAAGGTTCCTGAAAAATGCTAATAATATGAATGATACCTTTGAAATATAATTAAATATCTGCTACAATTTATACTATCCAAGTCATCTTCTGAAGGACGCATTCATTTTGAATATCTCTCGTATAAAAAAAGGACTGAAAGTGCTTCATGCAATTCTTCTATTTAATATTAGCTCATTCGCAGTTTTTAATTGATTAATTTTTATTATAAATTGGCTAGTTTTGAGGTGATTATTAAGTTATATATATATATATATATATATATATATATATATATATATATATACCAGACAATGGCTTCGCCACTCCCCTCTACAGAGGAAGCTTGCGCTTAGTACTAAGATTAAAATTTAAAATCTATAAAAAGCAGCCATAGTTAAATTTTTAGAAATTTTCTGAACTTCGCTAATTATAATAATTTTAAAAAGGAACTCTAAACTGTTTCCCCCCTCTCAAAAAATCGCGTTGCTAAAATATATTTATAGATAAAATACAAAAGCAGCCTTAGTTAAATTTTACTAAATTTTCTGAACCCTCAACAATTGTAATTCATTTTCTTTTAAAACATTCTAAAGCATTGGATAATCATATTTATTTTATCTGAACTAAAATATTTCGTTTTTTCAAACTCTAAAGAAATTCTTAGAAATCCCTTTGATAAAAATTTAAAATATACTTAAATCATAACCAAAGTAACATGAAATTATTATTTAAATACTCCAAAAAATCTTGTTCTTAAATTATAGAGTTAGTGATATATATATATATATATATATATATATATATATATATATATATATGATCAAAACTCACAAACTGCACGTGAGTCAATATTATGTAGATACACCCAGAAAGAAACAGTTAAAACCGATTCCGAGAGCTTTCGTCTTTACTTCATAAAGACCCTTTAAAGGAATGAAAAGAAGTCTGGACATATATATCGCCTTAAATAGTGGAAGGGGGGATTAGACTATTGAAATCTGAACCTTAACTATGGGGTACAAAATCCTGAAACAACTTTATTTGAGATTTTATGTATGGATTGATAATGGGGTCTAGCATGAACAAACCCCATTATCACTACATACATAAAATCTCAAATAACTTTGTTTCATGATTTTGTACCCCCTAATTAAGGTTCAGAGGTGGGTAGTCTACCTCCCCCTCCTCCTACTATTTAAGGCAATGAATGTCCAGACTCTTGAAAATTCCTTGAAAATATCTTTAAGAATAAAAACAAAAGCCCTCGGAATCGTTTTTCACTTTTCCTTTGTGGGTATATCTGCATATATATATATATATATATATATATATATATATATATATATATATATATATATATATATATATATATATATATATATATATATATATATATATATTTATATATATATATATTTATATATATTTATATATAAGTAACAAACGAATTGATGGACGCAAACTCCAAGCGAAGTATAAATAGGATGACCAGGAGACAGCCATAGATGTCTCGTAACATTTATTTCAAACGTTTCAGGATTATAACTATTCCCATCATCAGTGCTAAAGAAAGGATACAAAATACAGACTTAGATGTATACATAAAAAGTTAACACATTTAATATAATTGTGAAACATGAATATTAAATTTGAGACTAATTCATTACATCGGAAATATGGGGGAAAAAACAAACTAAACCAACGAGGGAATTTCTAAAAGATGGGAAGAGAAATAATTGACAGTGGATTTTATTCTTGCACTCCCCCTAATAAAACCAAAACAATGTGAAATTTAGTAAATTAGCATGATTTTTAATGAGTCACTATATTTAATGGGACAGATAATGAAATATTATTTAGACTGGGTTGTAGTTTTATAATATAAATTGACTCTAGCAGGTAAAGGTCCGAGATGTTTCTTACTGCATTGAGTAACGTGAAATTCTTGAGTGTACCCCTAGAGCAACATTGTGACAGATGGTTTTGAATTGGGGATGGATCAGGTTTAGAAATGTGTTGTCAGTTGTTTCAGATCTACCCATATGCTGCATGAAGCGGGAGTAAAGCGTACGCCTCGTTGTCCCCACATATGATACAGTGATACTGCACGTACAACGAATAATTTATATAACTTCAGATTGCATATTGGTGGGTGGTTGATCTTTGAACTTAAATAATGATCCCAGTCTGAAGTCATTAATGATAAAAATAGATGGTAATAATTGAGGATAGGCTGAATTTAACAGTTTTAACAACTCTTTTTTAAGTAACAATACTTTGGTTACAAATCCCAAAAAACTAAAAAAGAGTTGTTAAAACTGTTAAATTCAGCCTATTCTCAATTTTTACCATCTATTATTCTTATTAATGACTTTCGCCTGGAATCATTTTTTAAGTTCAAAGATCAACCACCCACCATCTGTCACAATGTGGCTCTAGGGGTACACTCGAGAACTTCACGATACTTAATCAAGTAGGAAACATCTTGGACCTTTAACTGCTGGAGTCAATTTATATTGTAAAACTTCAACCCAGTCTAAATAATAACTCATTATCTGTCCCATTAAATATAGTGACTCATTAAAAAACATTCTCATTTGCTAAATTTCACATTTTTTTTTAGGGGGGTCGCAAGAAATTCTCTCGTTGGTTTAATTTGTTTTTCCCCATATTTCTAATGTAATCAATTAGTCGCAAATTTTATATTAATGTTTCACAATTATATTAAATGTGTTAACTTTTTATGTATACATCTAAGTCTGTATTTTGTATCCTTTCTTTAGCACTGATGATGGGAATAGTTATAATCCTCAAACGTTTGAAATAAATGTTACGAGGCATCTACGCCTCTGCCCTAGTCATCCTTTATATATATATATATATATATATACATATATATATATATATATATATATATATATATATATATATATATATAAATATAATATGTATATATATATATATATATATATATATATATATATATATATATATATATATATATATATATACATATATTGGCTTAGAACATTCCTTTGATAAATGTAGAAGAGACAAATCGTCTGACTTAGTTTTGGGAGAAGTGGAATGTGTTGCTTATTGTTCACTCACATAGAGCATAGTGGCTATCGTAATGAGGATTTTTTATCTATTTTATAATAAGTTAAACACTTGAATATGCTACTCACAGAAACAGGCATATCATAAGTCATGGCCTTAACAGAAACTAATTTAAACAGTTTTGTTGTAAATATCATTTTTCCACGGTTTTTGTTTTAGCACTATATTTGGTTGATATCTGATCCCTAAGATTAAATTTGGAACGAAGAAATTATATATGTAGATCATTGAATTAGATTAAAATAGACAAATAGAATGAAGGTGAATACTAGTAAACAGATTAATTTGAGACGATAATAAAATTTCATAAATATAGAAAGAAGAATACCTACAAGCAGTAAGAAATTAAAAAAATAATTAAGTGCACAAAGAAAGAGAAAAATAAATAAAACAAATGAACTAAGACCAGACCGAGAAGTAAACCTTTAAATGATACATGATGAAAACTACTCGTATATCAGATATTACCAGATTAACCATTTTATTAATTACATAAATCAAAGGATGATATATGCTCTAATGTTAGTATGAGAAGGCTGATACACTATTATCTACATGTGTATCAATTAAATCATGCTTTCTACTATTTATATAACTGCGCTACATATTTATCTACATGTGAGTCTATAAATTATGCTAGTGTTCAAAGTAATATATTGGTAGATAAGTAGGAAAAGAATAAGGAATACCCATTTGACACATGCTTTGCAGGGGACCTTTACTAGCATCCTTTTATTTATTTATTCTTCTTTTTTTATTTAAATTAACCATTTTCGATAATGAACGTTTTCATCCTAGTCACCAACTGGGAAATATTTAGATGAAAAAATAATTACGAAGTCGATTTTGATTCATATTAACTGACGTGGTATGCTCTACTCGGCTAGGTAGGGTATTCCACGTTTTTGTGAATTTCTAACTAAAGTAATATTTAGTTATGGTTGTGTTGAAGTGCTTGTTTACTAATTTGAATTCATTGTGACGAGTGTTTGCTATATCATCCTTTATAAACAGTAATGCATTATTTATACTTATGAATCCTTATTAGATTTCAAATACTGCGATCAGATGACTATGCCATGGCCTGCTTGCCGGAGATATGTCGTTAAAGGAGCAAAATCTTTCTTTGTAGGGTTTATTTGCCCTATGTCACACTGTTTTTGAAGGCGCTATGTCTTTTTGAGGATAAAACACGAACATTGCAGTGCAAACTCCAGATGAAGTTGGATGAGTTATTTGTATTGAGGCTTAAATTATATGTTTCGACTTAAAGTGGAGTTCCGGGCAATTTATTCCAGCATTCGGTTTGACACTTTAAGGTGCTCGGAAATTAAGACCCTTATGTGCATTTCTAAGTTAATGAATTCTAGGATTTAGCACTTCCTCAGGTAATAAGGCTATAAATCTCGATCTTAAGTGCTGGAACCTGCATTTACGTATACAAAAGTTCACTTGTCCTTTAACCGCCCATTCTATAATTTAGCCACGTTTTGCTGGAGTTCTATAAAATCGCATTTAGAAGCGGCTCTGTTTCCTAGTGTAGGGGAATAGTCACCCCCACCCCCGTTCCCTCGTGGGGCAGTCACAAAGCGGTTACCGCAAAGACATCCGGCCCAGACATCAGCGGGTCCATTGCGTAACTGCTGCGTCACCTATTTTGGTGCCATGAAAGACCTTAAAGGTCAAAATGCAAGATCTCCCCCAGGAGAGTGAGATCCAGTTTCACGTCTAATAAGAAATTGGAGACCTGTTTCTCTCAATCTCAAAGGCTAACGAGGAGCCGATGTTTGACTTCGTGTGAAAAACCGTTTGGAAAAAGAAGTCTCCTGGGGCCGTCCTCAAGCCCCTTCTTCCCTTACCACTCCCCCAGTGGGGTGAAGAGGTATAAATGACGAACTCTGAGAAAAATCGAGGTAATATACGTCAGTCTCTAGGTGACGAAGTCTTCGGATCAAACCGAACTACCGAGACTAGAGAGGTAGTGTACTTGGCGCCCGAACAAGAAGTACCCTGCAAAAGAGGCAGGGCTACCTACCTTAAGGGGCTAAGAAGAAGCTCATCCTCGAGCTAAGTCCCTGGTTATCAAACCAAACGATAAGTTTACTCGGTTTATGTTCAACTTGCTTTTGCCAGAGAGACTCCTCATATCCTGGTGTACCTTAAACACCAGGGGTATTCCTCGCTCTTGAGGAATAAGGAAAAGAAAAAAAACAAAGGCTCCCCCCTCGAACCCGTTACTAGGTGGTCACAACGAACTCCTAAGTTAACTTAGTAAGGACCCAAGTTCAAATTATTCTCGCCAGAGAAACCCCGTCTCATTTATCCTCACCCTTGAAGAAGACCCTCCCCGAGTTCAGTCCTCGTCCATAAGGAAATAAGTAACGAAGAAGAAAAGCTCCTTCTCAAGCTTGTTACTCGGTGATCACACCGCACTCCAAGTTAACTTGATTTAAGAACCAAGTTCGACTCACTCTTGCCAGAGAGACCACGACTGCCTAGGTGTTGCATAAAGCACCGTATTTGTTCTCGTCATTGAAGAACCCCCTTCCTTTCGGAAGAACGTGAGGACCCCCCAGCTGCCACCCTCGCCAAAACAACCATGTGATCTCGCTCATCTACATCTGGTCGGCGGCACGCGTCGAGAGTCAATAACATTCTTGAGGCCTGTTAAACTCCAGATGAGTCCGTAAGCCTAATTCTTATATTATTGTTGTGTGTAGAGAAATAAACCAATTTTGGGGGGTAAAATAATTTAATTAATTCTTGTTTATAATAATATTTAAAGTATTGCTGTAGTTAATGTATAAATGTTATGTATTCAATTGATAAAGGTAAAATATAGGTTTATTTTGTGAATTAATGGGCGTTTCTTTTATATCTTTACGTGTTTTTCGAAACGGCTTTGTTCTTTAAGATATTAAGATATCAAAATATATATTAGACACTTTTATCACTCTTAGAATAGAACAAAAAGGGGGGGAGAATTCTACGACATAAATAAAAGTGGTGTCAAGTTTGTAGTTTGTTATTAGAAAGAACCCATCAGTGTCAAATTAAGAAAGAGCCAACACGTAAAGGAATATCATATCGGGAATAAGAGAATAATTGACGAGAGAAAAATTGGTCGAGTTAGGGGTGGTAACAATCTAAAGGTAATTGGTAGGTCAAGTGGAAAATTTGTGGTCGGGAGTGGTATTTCAATCAGCATAGTAGTGGGATTAAGGGTAAGTTATGCTGAGCGCTACCTGGTGAGTGGTGGCATAATTCCCTGAGAGTAAAGTAAGGAAAATTTGACGGACCAACACAAAATACATCCGGTCAAAAGATTTTACCTACAAGCCTAAATTCTTGGATTTGAAGGCGAGGATATGGATGCCTACATCCTTGAAGAATTGAGAATACAAAGAGAAGAAGAAGAAATAATAGAGTTTAATAGAAAGAGAGAAACTATAAAAAGAGAGGATAAAAGAAAACAGGAAGCAATGAAAATATGGATGAACAGGAAAAGTGAAGAATCCCGAATACAGCGGAAAATAGAAATGTAGGAAAGAAGATTCTCAAGAGGAAGTAAGACAAACGAAAGAATAATACAGTTGAAAAGAGAAGCACAAGAATTCGGGATAAGGATAGAAAGAGAAGATGAGAAAAGGAGAATAAAGATAAAACGAGAAGATTATGAAAGAAAAATAAAGATAAACCTGGAAGATGAAGAAAGAAGAACCCGACGGAAAAATGAAATAGCGAAAGTAGAAAAAGAGGCCGAGGACAGAAGAATGAAGAGGGATAAAGAGTCGAAAGAGAGGAGAATAAAGATTAAAAAAGAAATAGAGTAAAGGAGAATGAAGAGGAAAAAAGAACGTGCTCAAGCTGAAAGAGAAGAGAGAGAAGAAAAGGAAAGATTGCTCGCACTCGAAAGAGCACCTATCGAGAATCTCATACAGGCCGAAGAAGTTGTAGCCTGGCCTGGACCTAAGAAAGGACCCTCGAGGGAAACCCAGCCAAATGGGGTAACGATGGAAGAGGTATGAAGTAAGGATAAGGTACCAGCAGGAGTACCTAAAGGAAAACCTACGAGGAGAACCCAGCCAAATGGGGTTATCAGGGAAGAAGTAGGAGGTAGGGTAGAGGTACGAGCAGGTGTACCTGAGGAACTACCTACTAAGAGAAGTGAGTCGAATGAGTTGACAAGGAAGGAGGAAAGAAGTGCTATTGCAATACACCTAGGTAAGACTAGTCAAATGGTAGACACGGATAAGTATCCCCTTCCCCTAGTAGTCTCCTCCCCGAACGGAACGTCACGGTGTTACCGCTAAATCGCCAAGTCATAGTGAGCGCCACGCCCATTAAGGACCTCGCCCGGAAAAGTTTTCTCGATCCCCAAAGATTGAACCCAGACACGATCTTCCCGTGTCTCTGGTTAAAGGAGAGCTATGGGACCTACGCTCCTATCAATTATGCCCAGCTGCAACAGGCCGCTCTAGCAATAATGTTCAATTTGAAGGTAGTCAAGTACCATAAGAAGAGTAATTCGAGAAGGTTGAAATACCGCTACCATTTAGTAACATACTGGTGTAGACTCAATAACCCGAACGGCTGACTCAGGCGCGGTAAAGTATTGGTATTAGAGCACCATTTTAGGATCAGCTACATCAAAGGAGCCGAAAAAGGACAGCTGCTCTATAGGCGGAGACGAAACACCATTGAGGGTTATTTCATTACCTAATGAGCGTGAAACCATGTTTTCATTTGTTGTTCGTGTTAATATTTATCGGTAGGATTTAAGTTATCAAAACCTTAGAAATCAAAGGAAGTAGCTTGTTTTGTTGTTTTTTTTGTGGGTAATCGAAGAATTAAGGTTTTGTAATTTTCATGTAAAATTGTATTGCGAGTAGATCTAGTTCGACACATTACCTGTGTAAACGCGAGCGAGGGCGTACATGTGTAGGGAAACTTAATGTAAGAGAGGGATAAAAAAAATACAACTTTTCTAATCTCGACTTGGTTGAGTAAGTTGTTTTGAGTTCCCGGGAGTCCCCCCCCCCCATTAAGTTCTTCGATGGGAAGTGTATGTAGGGAAATAGTCCCCATCACCCCACACCGTTCACTCGCGGGGCAGTCACAAAGCGGTTACCGCAAAGACATCCGGCCCAGGCATCAGCAGGTCCATTGCGTAACCACTGCGTCGCCTATTTTGGTGCCATGAAAGACCTTAAAGGTCAAAATGCAAGATCTCCCCCAGGACAGTGAGATCCAGTTTCACGTCAAATAAGAAATTGGAAACGTGTTTTTCCTAATCTCGAAGGCTAACGAGGAGCCGATGTTTGACTTCGTGTGAAAAACAGTTTGGAAAAAGAACTCTCCTGGGGCCGTCCTCAAGCCCCTTCTTCCCTTACCACTCCCCCAGTGGGGTGACGAGGTATAAATGACGAACTCTGAGAAAAATCGAGGTAGTATACGTCAGTCTCTAGGTGACGAAGTCTTCGGATCAAACCGAACTACCGAGACTGGAGAGGTAGTGTACTTAGCGCCAGACCAAGAAGTACCCTGCAAGAGAGGCAGGGCTACCTACCTTAAGGGGCTAAGAAGAAGCTCATCCTCGAGCTAAGTCCCTGGTTATCAAACCAAACGATAAGTTTACTTGGTTTAAGTTCAACTTGCTCTCGCCAGAGAGACTACTCATATCCTGGTGCACCTTAAACACCAGATGTATTCCTCGTCCTTGAGGAATTAGAAAAAGAAGAAGGAAAAGGCTCTCCCCTCGAACCCGTTACTCGGTGGCCACACCGAACTCCTAAGTTAACTTAGTAAGGAACCAAGTTCAAATTATTCTCGCCAGAGAAACCCCGTCTCATTGATCCTCGCCCTTGAAGAAGACCCTCCCCGAGTTCAGTCCTCGTCCATAAGGAAATAAGTAACGAAGGAAAAAAAGCTCCTCCTTGAGCTCGTTACTCGGTGGTCACACCGCACTCCAAATTAACTTGATTTAAGAACCAAGTTCGACTCACTCTCGCCAGAGAGACCACGACTGCCTAGGTGTTGCACAAAGCACCGTATTTGATCTCGTCATTGAAGAACCCCCTTCCTTCCGGAAGAACGTGTGGACCCCCCAGATGCCACCCTCGCCAAAACAACCATGTGATCTTGCTCATCTACATCTGGCCGGTGGCACGCATCGAGAGTCAATAACATTCTTGAGGCTTTTTAAACTCCAGATGAGTCCGTAAGCCTAATTCTTATATTATTGTTGTGTGTAGAGAAATTAACCAATTTTGGGGGGTAAAATACATAATTTAATTAATTCTTGTTTATAATAATATTTAAAGTATTGCTGTAGTTAATGTATAAATGTTATGTATTCAATTGATAAAGGTAAAATATAAGTTTATTTTGTAAATTTATGGGCGTTTCTTTTATATCCTTACGTGTTTCGGAACGGCTCTGTTCTGTAAGATATTCAAATATCAATATATATTAGACACTCTTTGCACTCTTAGAATGGAACAAAAAGGGGGGGGGGAATTCTAAGACTCCTAGGATTCTCCTACTCTGCTTATTTTCATATTTTAAATTGAAGAAACAACTTTGTTCCCAGTACTTCTCAGCAAGTTGCTCTACTAGTAACTGCTCTACTAGTCCGAGTTTGCCCTATTTATAACAACCCGTTGTGAATAATGGGAGAGCAAGTTTTCTAACCATTTAAAACTCTCCTCTTGTTCAAGCGTTCCTACGTTTCAGCAAGAGCCTCTTATGCGAAACGGTAACAAATGCATTTGGAATGTCTAGAATCTAAGTAAATTATGACCACTGGTTTGTTGCCATCGTTGATGAAAATGATCGTATGAAAAACTTAAGTAGATTAGTTAAACAGGATCATCCTCGTCTAAATCCGTGTTGTGTGGCCGAAATTAGGTTATTTGATTGGAAATGACTAACCAGATTCTATTTCTAATTTTCGATTCTATAGCCTTTCCAATTACTGAGGGAAAACTAATTTAACCAAAGTTACCAGAATCGGATTCCTTTTCTCTTGTAAACATTTGCGTAGCATTAACTTTTTTAACTCTACTGGGGCTACTACTGCTTTAATAGACCAGTTAAAGATTTTCCACAGCGGTTTTGCTAATTTTTTATTACAAAAGTAAAAATAAAATGAAAGATAAACGAAAATAAAAGAGTTTAAATGAAATTTTAGGAAAGAAAATCGAAAAAGTGAATAATATTTTAGGAGTATAAAGTGGAACTTAATTGCAATAAAAATAGAAGAAATTATGATTAAGTGAATACAACACCTCAAAAATTGGTAAGTAAGTAGAATCCTTTTTTTATCCAGAATTCCTCAATATGAAATCGTATAAAGTTTGTATTGAATTTTTAGGCCTGAGAGTAGATTCGTCCGAGTCCCATGGATTTAAATTTAGGAAACTGGGCATGACGTAGTGTTTTATTGTTTGCGAACTAACAAATGAAATTGACTCTTTATGTTTAAATTACATTTATTTATTTTTTTATCGTAAAATTTTGCAGTGACACTTTGAAAGGAAACAAGTGCATTTGGTTTAGCCAAGTTATATGTAACAATTTGTTTCACGAGGAATTAATTTCGAATGAGTGAGTATAAGTTGTAGTGAATTCTAATTAATAGCAATTACCTATACATAAGGAGTAATTGATAAACATCATTCTTGTAATGATTCCTTTATTTCTTTGCTTCTTTTGTTTCTCTTTCCTTTTTCTTTGACCTTTTATTCTCTCTTTTTCTTCTTGCGTATTTTGTTCGTGTTCTTAATTATTCCTTCTTTTTTTAATTTTCCCTTTTGTTTTCTTCCCCTTTTCTTTCTTTTGTTACTTCTTTCTTTTATTTGTACTGGTTGACGTTATTTATTAATTCTTTATTTTTTTTCTTCAATTTCCTAGTTTTCCAGCTTTTTCTTTCTGTATTTGTAATTTTTTCAGGGCTGTATCAGTTTTCCATTTATTGTACCCTTTTCTTCTTTTCTTTTCCTATTCTTAATTTTGTTCTTTGCTTTCTTCTCCTTTCTTTTCCATTTCTCAAATTTATTAATAAGTCTGATTTAAATCCTAATTTAAAGACCCGGTGAATATTAGAGGGAGTGACAACTAAAGGATTAGTCTGCGTGTATGGGCGAGATTGTGAGGTGATGTTCAAGTTAGATAAAGCCTGAGATGAATTATAATATTAATAATAATAGTAATAATAAGTACATGTTTAAAGAGGATGTGAAGAAAAATGAGAAATTTAATAAAATATTTCATTCATAATTTATATGATTTGACTCGTTCCCGATTCATCCCGACATAACTTGTTTTTAGAAGTACAATTCATTTGTAACTTAATTAATATTTGTGGAACTAATTTCCCATCTCAAGTTAGGTCTGAGATTTACTGAGTTCCAACGCCGAACGACTCATGACTAATTTTAATTATTGTTTATGATTATTCAGCTACTTTTAATTTTCTGAAGTAAAAAGTACCTTGATACCTTGATTATGTTTACGTTCATGGGAGGAAGTGTTCCAGGAAGTGGTTAGTTTATATGGTTTGCGAAAAAGTTTATTTATATTTAAATTAATGGCAAAATCAAAAAGGAACACACTGCTAGACGATTTCCCAGAGAACGGTTTTAAACGAAAATAGAAAGAGTACAAGTCGCCAAAGAGGTCATCACTTGGATCACCAGGGACAAAAGTTGCGTTACAATCTCCTTCACTTTTCAATATATCCATCTGGTGGAAGACGTGACTGCAGTTCGTTTCACTACCAGTCGGGATTGTGAGCAGATAAAATCCCCGTTGACAAATGGATGCCAGATAAAACAAAAAACACTTCTATTACCTAAACCACTTTCCATTTTTCTGATTTCTAAAGAAATGATCTCCCATCCGACGATTTCCTTTGCCGTCTGCATAAATGATGATACTGCCAGAGGCGACGTTCTTTACGGATACCATTTGGATCCCCTACTGTAAAAACATAAAAAAGAACGATCACTTCTCGTAGGAATGGACCTCTTGTGCCCTCTTAATTAAATTACGTCCTCACTTAAAATAAAATTCCAAGAGATTCCAAGCTATAGTCCTGAATAGTTTATGGACAAGCCCTTTACGAGATCCGAGCAAGAAAGCTGCCGTCTATTTACAAACAAATGGCTCTATTGAAAATAAATAGGAATGTTTCGCTTTCAAATTAGAGAATAAGAGGAATATGTTTGAAAAATTGGTCAAATAGTGTTCTCAATAGTGGAATACTGTGGCCAGTAAAGACAGAAGGAGAGAAGAATTAGAGGAGGGACAGTAAAAAGTGAAGAAAGTAGATAGAATGCACAAAAATTGGATCAAGTCAAAATCATCGAGAAAGAAGGCCTGAAAAATAAGACGTAACACGCTATGACGCAGACAAAGGAAAGTCTCTACCTCAATCTAGATTCCCTTTTGTCACTTTCAGCTAAAGTTCCATTGCCTTTTCCCTTAGAAGGATGTGCTTTGATTTATTGAGGATTTATGCACATTTTTATCCTTATTTGATACTATTCTACTTTTCAAAATTTTCATAAACTATGGTAAAATGTTTTGTTTTGCTGAGCTGCAGAGCAAATTTTAAATCAGGGCTAGAAGTGTTTTCGCTTCCTTAATAGATAATGAAGCAGCACGAAACTATGCGTGTGCCATTGAACGAGACCAGTTCAATTATGTTACACGATTTTCCTTTATTAATATCAGTTAGTGTAATGCTGATCGTGAAAATACTATATGAAAAATAAAGGATTTATTCAATGATGATTAACCTCACTTATATTGTATATTACGTATGACTTAGATCCAAAGAAAACCCAGGATTTCCAATACAAGTAATTATAATTATTGCTATTTGCCTGTCCATATCCCAGTTTATATCCTATAATCAAACTATCAATAATCCAATAATCACTGAAAAGATATTAATTCTTGAATGTAGACAACTGAAGTATGCATGTGAACAATTTATTCGCTTTAGCACATTGAAACTTAGCAGTATTGTATATAAGGACTGTGATTTTTCAAAGTTATCTGAGCTGCACTTCACAGTTAAGCATCTGTACATCCTATCTTTTATCCAAATTCTACAAAAGGGAATCGATTGATTCTAGAAAATCTCGCTTGAAGGAATCAGTACTATAAAGTGCAGGTGACCAAAAGTGTTGCATATGTAGCACAACGCACACAAAAGAAAAAAAAATTGACAACGTAGACGAACTCCAAGAAGCACTACATTTCCTGGACTTAAAATATTGGAGCGTTATTAAAAAGGATAAGTCGCTCCGAAATTAAACATGTCAGTAGTTATTGCTACCAAATCATGCAATGTCATTACTATGTTGCAAAAGGTCTATTTAATGACTAAATTGAATTTAAGTATTATTCAGAATTAATGATATCTTCATGATTGCTATATAATTGCCCTCTCTCCCCGATGTTATAGGTGTTTGAGAGACTCGAACTCCCCTATTTTTTCAAGTGACACAACTATTGGAAGAATGACCCTTTCGAAAAACATGAACCCTGCCCTAGAGAAATATGAATGCAATTTCTTAGCTATATATATACAGAGTGGGGCAGAGAGAAGAGACGTTTTTGAAATGTCTATTACTCAGCCCGAGTGGGAGGGACATATGTCTGGCAGGTACCATTCCGCCCGTGGTGTCTTAGCATTTTTTTAATTTTATTTTCAGGTAAACCCATGGCACTGTGGATGATAGAGCATCAAGTATTTGCCTACAACAGTTACGTGAAGAATAAAGAGTCTATTACAGCAGTTCAGTGTGAATTTCGGCGCCACTTCAACATTCACCGAAATGAGGCTGTTCCCACCCGTAGCACAATCTTACGCTGGGTTAATGACTTCGTGTATATATATAAATATATATATATATATATATATATATATATATATATATATATATATATACATATATATATATATATATATATATATATATATATATATATATATATATATATATATATATATATATATATATATAACCAAAAGCGATTAAACAATTACGTTAATATTTTAGCAAATTTAAACCTTCAAATATTTTGAAAAAGTAAACTATGCTGATTGGTATTTGGTTTTCACGCCAAGAGCTGCAATGTGAACATCTTTGATTGCTTGGATGTCGATCTGAAGAAAGTGCAAAGGATCAAAAACCATTTGGATGAGTCAAGTTGTGATTACGAGGCTACCTTGGCTTGGAAACCTTAACCTATGCACTCTGATACGAAAACACCCTCAAATTTATCACAGAGATCCATTTCAGATCATTGATAACGATCGAAGCAAGTCAATGATGTATATGGCCAGCGAGAAAGGAGCGCCAGAGTCTCTCCTAGTGTAGTTAGTCATCAGAATATTTGCTACTACCTAAACACAATAAAAAAGTGGCAGCTTCTGTCGTAGAGTATAAAGGCAAAGCAAATAAATAGAACGTGAGGTGAAGCTTGAGAACAAAATGAACATCTCCTCAAGCCTGGCATGCTTTGGTTTTGCCAGGACCACAACCGCTGACTTATTGTCTCACAACGATGTACTCATAGTACTGGAGACTAAGTTTCCGCTTTAAACATGGTGTTTAAGATGGTCAGTAGCGAGGACCACGTTATGGCAAATTCATCCTCCTGCAGAGTTACATCAAGTGACTATAGAAGGTCATGTTACCTTGGATGCAGGAGGTGGCCGATGGAAGGCCGTACATGTGTCAGCAGGACTCTGAACGATACCACACAAGCAAACCTGTGGCCTGCTAATTTTTCCTGCTGCAACCCTAACAGACTATCAAGTTCTAATAAACCACTAAGTTGGAGCTTAGATCCCGGCTCGAGTCAGTTTTTACTCTGTTAAACATAGTGAAACATCGAGAAGGCCTGTAGTCTGTTCTGCTGCAGTCCTGGACCGCGGTTGAGGGGGAAGAGAGTTTCATTAAATAAAATGAATAGTACAATCCTTGAAATCTTTAAACTCAAATTTTGATATAAATGAACTCTGTGTTATTTTCTTTGATATTGAAATTATGCGACCAATTACCCATTGTACTTTATAAATGGGAGAAAACCTATGAAGGATTTCTGTTTCAAAGAAAAGTGTGTCGTTATATAATCATAAGGTGAACTTAAAGAATTTCGAGAAAACAAACTGGCTCCCAATTGAAGATAATTATAAATCAGACCTACATAAATTAAAGTTATATGTGATACATAATGATGTAGAGAAATTTAAAGATTTTCTATTACTTATTATCTATTTAGCAGATTACTGTTGTTATGCCTCAAATAGAGGCAGTGTTTATCCTGTGAAAAAATGAGTAGTATTTAAATGAACGATGAAAGATTAACAAACAACCACAGCTACATTGAAAGCATTAGCAGAGGCTCTTTATTATACCCAAATGTCATAACAATAAATATTATCAGATATAATATATTATTATGAATAAATTTGTACAGCATCCAGTTTTCTAACACGTTGCCTATACATAACATTTGTTCAGTCTCTGTCATGTGACAAATGCAGGGTTGCCAAGTTTGTCCTTTTAAGGACAGTCTGTCCTTTTTTTAGGTGCCTCTGTCCTTTTCTTTGGGGGAAAAACAGGCAGTCTGAAATTGTCCTTTTCTGTCCTGTTAGTTCTGTTTTCCCTTCAAAATGAAAAGGTGTTCATGTAGGTATCATGGCAAATATAATGTTATATTTATATTTTGTCAGCATATTATGAAAACATCATTTGACCACTGCTTGAATACTACTTTTACTGGTGACTTGGCGTCTTTTGAACAATGGCGATGTCTGGCAACTCTAGTCTCTGAAGACTGAATCAGAGTTGCCAGATTGGCGAAATCTTGTAGTTCGCCAAACCATCGTCCAGATGAAAAATATATACAAGGGCACATGGATGCATCCGAGCTCTTGGCATTGGCACATGATGGATTATGTGATTGTTAAACAACAGGAAAAAAAATACGTATTAATTATACGAGCGATACGTGGAGCCGAATGCTGGACCGATCTGTCCTTCAGCTATAAATTCGACCTCCCTGCACGGCAGAGCAATAACAGATCCACAAACAAAAACTGCCTGAGTTACAAAAATAAGCGGGAGGCTGAACGACCTCCCGCCGTTCAATGAAATGCGCACCGTTAATTATGCCTAGAAACAATTCAGGAATACCATATCAAGTGCTGCAAAAGATACTCTTTGTCTCGCAACGCGAAAAAATCAAGACTGGTTATACGAGAGCTCGGAAGATATTAAAACACTACTGAAAAGGAGAAATGACGTCCACTATGCATACTATTACAAAAATAGAGACTAATTCGGGGTGAGACACAGAGAGCCTTAAGAGAAATACAAAATAAGTTGTGGATTGAAAAAAACAGGGAAATACAAGGGTTCACCGACTTGGAAGACAACCATAACTTCTAGGATGCGTTAAAACAAGTATACGGCCCATTCGGACACAAAATAACACCTGTTAGATCAGCTGATGGAAGCACACTATACACTGGAAGAGAAGAAATTGTTGCAAGATGTAAATAACACTATAGCCAATTCCTACTAAACCTACTACAAGATTACCCCACAGTAAATGAACTGGATGCTGAGCCTACAATAGAAGAAGTTAACAAGGTAATCTAGAGTTTAAAGGACCATAAATCACAAGGCCTGGATAGAGTCCCTCAGAAATATATAAAAATGTTGGAAGAACATTAATACATAGGTTACACGATCTAATATCCCTCATGTGACAAGAAGAAGACCTACCACAGGATTAAAAAGATGCTAATATCATACCTATATATAAGAAGAAAGGTGACCGTGCAGACTGTATGAACAGCCGAGTAATATCTTTACTAGTCGTGGCAGGAAAAGTTCTGGCAAGAATCATACTATTCAGAATTAATCAGCATCTGATTGACAGAGTTGTTCCTGAGTCTCAATGTAGTTTCCTGATTGAGGGAAGCACAGTTGATATGATTTTTACCTTGAGGCAACTTCAAGAGAAAAGACGAGAGCAACAACAAAATCTCTGTTTTGCATTTATCGACCCCTCCAAGGTATTTTTTTACAGTGAATAGGGACTTGCTTTGCAGAATATTAAGAAGATACTAATGTCCACAGAAATTCTTGAACATCATCAAAGCCTTCCTTCAAGGGATGATGAGTCGTTTTGTGGTGACTGGTGCAGAATCAGAGCCATTTCCAGTAAATATTGGGGTATGACAAGGCTGTGTCCTAGCTCAGGTAATATTTAACATTTACATGAAAGAGGCCACCCAACTATACCACAATCTGCTTAAACCTCAAGATGTCCTAAAAAATTCTTATTGACTTGATGGCAGTGTTTTAAACCTGCGACGCTTACAGACCCATAGAAAAACAGATCAAGAATGTCTGCTGGAACTCCATTATGCAGATGATTGCGCTTTCGTTGCTCACGACCAACAGTCACTCCAACGAATGCTTGGACTAATACATACAGTTTACCAGCAGCTAGGGGTAGAAATAAACTGCAACAAGACAGATATTAAGTACCAGTAGGATGAATTACCTGACGACGTGCCCGTCACTGCATTAAATGAAAACCCTGTAAAAGTTCTCCTAATTTTAAGTACCTTGACAGTATTTTGTCTGCAAACGGCAACATAGACGAAGAAATACAAAGTAGAATAAACCAGGCCTCATCTTCTTTTAGAAGACTGAGAGTGCGCGCACTAATAAATCATAATTTAAAATAGGAAACAAAAGTCAGAGTCTATAGAGCTGTATGCTTGTCCATATTATATGGTTGTGAGGCATGGACATTGTACAGAGAATATATGAGGATGCTCTAAAAATTATATATGAGATGTTAAAAGAAGAATTCTGGAGATAACGTTGCAAGATAGAATACAAAATACAACGGTCTTGACACGTGCTGGAATTACCAGTCTCGAGTGAATACAGTTTCAAAACGAGATAAGAAGGGTCGGCTATAAAATTCAAAAGCCAGATAAAAGAATGCCAAAGAAATAAATGCACGTACAGCTAGAACCAGATGTTAGAAGTGCTGGTGGTCAGAAGAGGAGATATAAGATAATGTAAAACATGGCTTGCGCAGCATAAATATCAACCCAAGTGAGTTGGAAACATTAGCTTCAGATATGAAACTATGGAGGACAAGACGCCGTGAGGGAATAAACAACTTTGAACAGCAACGGAAGGATGTACTTATTGGACGTCAAGAAGAGAGTCATGAGAGGGCTGCATGGCCTCCACCGTGCGACCCTGATATCCAGTGCAACATCTGTGGGTGGCAGTGCAGATGCCGTATTGGTCTTCTCAGTCATCGTTGCTCCCATCAAAGAAGATTATGCTGAGACACAAGGTCATCATCCGATTACGATGGACTCCCTTAAGCAGTAAGCAGCCTTCAAAATGAAAAGATGCTAATGTAGGTATCATGGCAAATATAATGTTATATTTATATTTTGTTAGCATATTATGAAAATCATAATTCGACCACTTCTTGAACACTACTTTTACTTGTAACACTGTTTGCTTATCGAAAAAACTAAAAGAATTTCAAATTAAATACAGTGTTTCAACGGCTTACCACTGTAGTGTTAGTTCAGTCATTAATTAAACAAAACTTATCGCTGAATAAGGAAAAGGAAACATCCTTGAAAATCTCAAATTGCATCGAACGAAGTGTATGTGCTTAATAAATGATGTTGTCTCAGCGGCATTGTTTGAAGAGTGCTCGATGATCTTCGTGGTACGAAATATTCTTTATTGATAGATGAATCTACATATGTCAGTGTGACAAAACATTTGTGTATATGTGTAAGATATATTTCAAAGAAAGAGGAAACTGTAGAAACAGCATTCATGGGTTTAATACCTCTTGTTTCTACAACTGGACAAAGTTTGTTTGATGCCATTAATGATTTTTTGAAGCTCAATGATATTGATATGACCAATTGCATTAGATTGGGTAGTGATAGTGCAAATATTTTTAAGATTCAGAAATTTTTTTCCAGATATTACTTTTATTAAGTGTAATTGTCACAGTTTAGCCTGGTGTCCAGAAAAGGCTTTGAATACGTTACCTCTATGTTTGAGTCATATTATTTTTGAAATTCCTCGCTGGTTCACTCTATGTTCTCTACGTCGAGAAGATTACAAAAACATATATGCCACTATGAACGACGGAAATGAACAACACGAAAGAATTATAACCCCAAGTATTACACGCTGTCTAGCCCGAAGAAAATGCATATATGAAATCTTGCTTCAGTGGAAAGAACTGAAAGCATATTTCCACTCCATTGGTGACAAAAGTTATACTATTATAACACTGAGGAAAATGCTTGCTGATGAAAAAAATAAACTTTATCTAACATTTGTTTGCCTCTTGATCCATAATTTTGAATCTCTCAATACATCATTTCAGGACACAAACCCTGACCTTACCAGATTATTTCCCAAACTTTAAGAGTTTCTGGACCCTTTGCTCAAGAACCTTCACCATGATATTCAAGAGCGGAAATTACCCTAGTTAGCAAGTGATGGTAAAATCGATGATAAATTGGAATATGGCTCAAAATGCAGTACCATTTCCGTTGAAAGAAAGATAGTAATCCAGAAAAACTGTCGTGGCTTGTTGACTGAGCCGGTAAAACAAATCGATAAAAGAATGGACAAGACAACTATGAAAATGAATTACATTAAATTTCAAGTGTCGATTTAAACAACTCATATATAGATGAATCATCCTGCAAGGAGAAAATTAAAATGGTTTAGCAGATGAAGATGAAGTTCTTACTATATGAGTTATCAGATGAGAAAGAGTTACCCGATGATCAAAATGACAACAATATAGCAAATAGTGACTTAGCGCCTATTACTTTTGCTTCGATATTTTTTCCTTACACTGGAAAAGAAAATTTAAATGTACAACCAATAAATGATGCGAATGGAAACCTAATGCCCATAAATAGGTACACCTATTCTCGAGTGATGATGTTATTAAGGATACAAACCTGTCGCTTCGTAATACTTGGAACAAGTTGCAGTTACTTGCAGTTCAACAATGAATTGCTGGAAAGATACCAAAAGGAATAAAATGAGAACTTTTCAGAATTGTTATGTACATGTGATTGGTTCGTAAACAGGAAATATCCTTTTATTGGTTCATAATTATTATGTATGCGGAGCCATTTGTACCACAAGTTATGGCAGGCATGCAATTTTAGATGCTCCTTCGAATCATTCATTTCAATAATAAATTTTGATGCACTTTTTAATCAAGACAAATTGCATAGAATGAACCACTATTTAAAATTATGCAAAGTATATATCAGTCAGTCTACATACCACGGGCAGAACTTATTATTGACGAGAGTATGATTACATTTATAGGAATAGTAGCAATAAGACAATATCTGCCAGGCAAATCACACAAATATGGTGCAAAACTATATAAGGTGTGTACACTAGGAGTAATGGGCATGGAACTTTACAGCTCACACTTGTAAAACTAATGAAGTGCATCGTCTGAATAAAAAAGAGTCTCAGACAATTGCTTTTTTAGAAAAGTTATTGGTTGCACTGTTTATGCTGATAATTATTATTATTGTTCGTTGCGGTTAGCAGAGTATCTCCTAAAAAAAAACAACTACCTGTGTGGAACCATACCTAAAAGAGAAAATGCATTAGTAAAGAAGTATTTCAAGAGAACTTAAAAAGGAAAGAGGTCAACTGTCTGGAAAAAGAACTGGCTTCAAACTCTACAACTCTGAGACAAACGGTATGTGCACACAATTTCCACTGTTCCTGATCATGCTGGTACCTCATTCCATTTGAATAAATTAACAGAATTTGGAAACATGTTTTGAAACCAGAATCTGTGCAATTCTATGAAAAAGCCAAGAAGGGAGTTGACCTTTCTGATCAAATGTCCTCGTATCATTGCAACCTGAGATAAAGTCACAAATGTTATAGAAAATTAGCGATCAAAATAATTGCAAGAATATCACTAATTAATGCTAATATGCTCTACAACAAACATTCGGGGAACAAAAAAATGTCCACTACACATTTCTGAGATTCACTTTACAGTAAGGTGGGGAAAATTTCGCAGTTTTTTTTTTTTTTTTAAAAACCATTTTGCTCTACGACCGTAATTTTGGCATTCGTATCGAGCTTAAAAATAAAAAAATAAATACAGAAATATGCTGCATTTTCAACTGAATTGCAAAACCCCCAAATTTGATTTTAAATTAGAAATTTGCAGGGAGTTTGCAAACAATAGTCTATAATGTTAAGGACATATGGTAAAAATGTCGTAGTAAAAAAAGGATTTCTTCATCTTGCGCAAATACCTTATATTTCTAATAATATATGCTATTTTACAATACTAAACTAATCACTGATAGGTGAGTGATTAAAAAACTCTCAGTTTATAAAGGTATTGTGTCGAGCTTCTACAATTAACATTCGAGAGGGTTTAAAAATCAACGTCTGATCTGGCTGTTTGGATATTTTCTTATTATATAGTTACTGTGTTTGTGCGTAACTGCGTGTGTTTTTGGCAGCACCACCACGCTGCACACTCTGGTCTCTCCCCCATTCTCAAATACGATTATTTGTACGTCTGCTAAGCAGAATGTCAATGACTTCCAAATTGACCCGTCAAGTTGTTGAAAACACAATTTTGGGGAATTATGCAAATCTTAACGGAAAAAATCTCCTCACATTTGAAGTGGGAATAAGAGCACGTTCTTGTGAAAGAATTCAGCTGAATAAGTCTTCAAATAAAGAACCACCTTTCAGTGACATTTACATAAATGTCTGCCCTCAACTTGAAGGAATTTGGAGACCAACGTGAATTCCATCTTTGTCAACGAAACGCCCCAAAGACATGGTAAACAAGTTGAATAATAAGTATAAAAACTTCAACAAGTCTTATCCTGGCAGGAAAGATAATACTAGTTACAGATTAAAAGTTTAAAATTCAAGGCTAAAGGGAAAGAACTATTGGACATTTTAGCTTGTAAATGCGAAGAAAATATTTGCACATATCCAAAACAACACAAGGTGCCCACAAAAGAGAAATAATTTCTTAATGATAAGAGAAGTGAAAGAAAAATGGTATTTGCAGGAATCGATGCCACTATAAAGTCAAACAATTCAATCAGCAAGTGTTAATGCTGAAGACTGTGAACAGCAACTGTTCTGCAATTACAAGCTACCTTATTCAAATTCACCATTTTCAACAGAATGGTTGGACAATGAAGCTAATTTAAGTGCCATCAAAAGAAAAAGACAAAAGCAAACTGATCCCTTTCCATCTGTAGCTGAATTATGCGACAAGACTGGCATTTCCGATCGACCAGCAGCAAGTATTGCTAGGGCAACTTTGAAAGATTTGGGAATAATAAGTGCAAGTAATTCAAGTCAAGTCATCAACAAGAGCAAAATACGGAGCGAGTTAATCAAAATCAAAAAGAAAATTAATAGTTAAACTGAAGTAAGGAAAGATTAAATCATCAGTATGTTCTTTGACGGAAGGAAGGATAAAACTTTGTCGCAGTCTTCAAAAGGAAGCGAAGGTTACAGGAGGGTAACGACTAAGGCTGCAGAAAGATTCATTAATCTAGTGATCGGAGCATAAGAGAAAGTATGCGACTAAGCTAAATTATATGAATATATTAAAGTTAAACTTGAATCACGGTGAAAGATGCCTCGTTATGATACTAAAAAGGAGATAGGATAAATAAAGTCCAGTTAAGGTAGGGAGGTTGGGCTTGAGTAGGTTGGATGGAATTAGATATACGGCCAACTTTCCTTGGTGAGTTTTAGATTATTTTTCTAAATTTTTACAGTATTTGCAAAGTAAAAGAAGAGCAGTATATTGTTAGTCAAAAGAAACTTTTTGCCACGCTTATCATTCAGTTTTATGCAATTTAACAAGTATGATCAAATTTTGGCTCTACTGGGTAAAATCAATCATTATCTCTAGTTCAATAAACTTGCACAAGCTGAAAAAATTCTTTTATTACTAAAAGATTTGTATCATATGTTCTTAACATTATAGACTATTGTTTTTAATCTACCCGTGAACTTCTTAATTTAAATTCAGATTTTGGCATTTGTGACATTTTTAGCTTAAAATGTGCATATTTTATTTTGTTTCTCCTTCTTGCGCCAGGTGAAGATATGGTTATTCAATTCAAAGATGTTGCAATACATAAAATATATACATAAATCATTATTATGAGTACAACCCGCAAGTAATTTTCTCGCATATAAATTTTTAGGGTATTACCTATATTTTAGCTATTTTTAATGGTTCTTCTATTTTCAAGCTCAATGCGCAGGCTAAAAGTATGGTCGTAGACGAAAGCGGTCTTAAAAAAGAATTTATAACTAATTGGCAGCTTTTCCGCACTCTCCATCAAAGAGATTCGAAAAAAGGGGAAAATTGCTCAAACCTATTGTGCAGTAAGCCTCTCATCGGAAGATATGAAGCAAAACTGAAGCATGGATAGAGATCATCTAATATTTAAGGACAAACCTCAAAATACAGGCTTTCAGAACCCAACAGATGTTGCAAAACTAGAAAAAGGTGTCGCGGATGTTAGGAAAATCTTTCGTTGAATGAGGGTTTCAAAATAGCTTAGAATAAACTTAAACAGTCTCAAACTTCTGTGATCAATGTGTCGGAGCGCCTCATCTTTGTATATCTTGCTTTGCTGAGAAGCGTTTCCGATTATGCGGAAACGCTTAATAAGTTTTTTTTAATTTAAAGCAAAGGAAGGTTAGCATTTTGGCATCAAAGCGTACCTTTTTCAGTTGTGTTATTAATACTATATTGTTTTCACATTTCTATTATTATTTTAAAATAAAATGAGATTCAACATCATTTCTTAAATCTTTCATCCTTTAAAAGTGGTAGGGCACAGCAATTTTCATTATTTGAACGTAAATTACATAAATTTTAGATATTTAAAAAGCGTACTAAAAGTTCCTTGTTGGGTAACATCTGTGCCAACATGTCCACCAAAAATACACATGTTGACACACATATATACCAACATGTAGGCAAAGTGTGCAATTAAGAAAAATTATCTATGGATGTTACCCTTAGTGCAAAGGTAGATAATGATGCTTTTTTCAACGATGTTTGTGATTCAGGCATAAGAGTTAAAAAAAGAATAAAATGATTGTAGATCGAAACCACTTCAAATGCATTATTAAATAACTGTTGCGCTAAGGAAAACAACTCCATGTTTCAGAGCAACTGTTATGGGAAGAAAAGAAAGCTGCCGGCATATACAAAGATGGATGTCCACCTTCGTCAATTGGCGGTCAATAGGTTTTGCGAATCGGTAGGGCAAAACAGAGGAAGGGGGATGGCTGTTTGTGGGGGTTTTAGGACAAGTTATGACAAGTCAAGAACTGCAGCCGCCCACTCCTGCCTCGTCTATTTAAGAAGCAGTAGCTGAAAGCAGATCGTCAGTCACAAATTTGTAAACAATGGAAAAGGTTGAGCACCGCACAGTGATCAGATTTTTGACCAAGGAAAGCAAGAATGCAAAAGAGATCCATGAACTCATGGTTGCAGTGTACACCGACACCGCCCCTTCCTATGAGACCATTGCTTAGTGGAATAGGAAGTTCCGCCATGGTTGTGAGTCCCTTGAAGATGACCCTCGTTTAGGACGCCCGTCAGACATGACCAACGAGAACTATTTGGCTCGTGTGGAGAGGATGATACTCGAAAATCGACGGGTGAAGGTCGAAGAAATCGAGCAATAACTTGGAATATCACATGGAGGTGTTATCAACATTGTCGCAGGATACCTTGTGGTCATGAAATACTTCTTTGTTTAAGTATGCTTTGATCTAAAAGTGGGAATTTTGTTGTTTTTAAGGAAGAGCCACTTCAACAAGTAAGGATATAAAGAAACGCACAGGAATTATCGCCAAAATAAACATATATTTTAAATTTAACAAATAACTATGACAAAAAAAGTACTCACATTTATATCCTCTTCCTAGGCTAACCGAGACTAACCCTGTGTGCAAGTGGGCCTATTCCACTATCTTTAATGATAAATTAAACAAATAGTCTACACGTAAACACACCAATTGCCGATTAGTATTTTTATCGCGAAACTTTTAGATTAGCGTTAATTCTTAAATGAAAGTACTCTCTTCTACTAGAAAATATGACAGGGGTTAACGCACAATAGTTTCTAGTTTCATTTAATCGTGAAACGTACTAACCTCAAACTATCGCAATAGGAATATAAATGTTCTTTCTAACTTACATGGCAGTCGGCATCAGAGATTGCCGGATGTCGTTGGACGGCTTATCTCGCGCTCCGAAGATTTGGAGTTGCCAATGTTAGAATTTCGTCGAGATGAGATGGGGGAAGCGAGGTAGGGCGATGTCAACTTCTTATTTCAAATTTGCCTGCGGTTACGTTAAGAAGTCAAAGAGACTTATGGTGCTCTTCGCTCGAAGAGTCCTCTTCTGAATAATCTTGAAGCCTCTTGGTGTCTTATTCTTTAACGTCGGGTGCCTTAACTAGGTTTGGGGTATACGGGTAAGGGGGGATTTTTACCGCAATTAACGAATGAAACCTCGTTGGGGCTGGGTTCTTCTCCTCTCACTCATACAGAGCTTAAGCTGTGAGAGTCACTCTAGTGTGAGCAGGTTTTCTTTTGTCCAGTCAGACTTCTTCTAAGTCTGTCAAGGATTCTTCGTTAAAGCACCGATACAAAACTTGACGATTTATGTTAATTCCGCACAAGGTGGAAAGGATCGATCTTTTGAATCTGATCCTTTGTTGTCTCTTCTTGAATAATCTTGACTGGCTGAAGGATTGATGTTCACGAACTGATCCTAAGTCGTTCTCACCGAATAATTATTTTTCTGTCCTTCACAAATTTATTTATAGGCAGCCCGCTTTTGTCGCAGGATACCTTGTGGTCGTTATATATGTACTTCTTTGTTGAAGTATGCTTTGATCTAAGAATGGGAATTTTGTTGTTTTTAAGGAAGAGCCACTTCAACAAGTAAGGATATAAAGAAACGCACAGAAATTATCCCCAAAATTAAACATATATTTTAAATTTAACAATTAACTATGACAAAAAAGTACACACATTTATATCCTCTTCCTACGCTAACCGAGACTAGCCCTGTGGGCAAATGGGCCTATTACAATATCTTCAATGATAAATTAAACAAATAGGCTACAGGTAAACACACCAATTGCCGATTAGTATTTTTATCGTGACCCTTTTAGATTAGCGTTAAACATTAAATTAAGGTACTCTCTTCTACTAGCAAATATTACAGGGGTTCACGCCTAATAGTTTATACTTCCATTAAATCGTGAAACGTACGAACCTTATACTATCCCAATATGAATATAAATGTTTTTTCTAACTTACATGACAGACGCATCAGGGATTGCCGGATGTCGTTGGACGGCTTATCTCGCGCTTCGAAGATTTGGAGTAGCCGATGTTAGAATTTCGTCAAGATGGGATGGAGGAAGCGAGGTAGGGCGATGTCAACTTCTTATTGCAAATTTGCCTGCGGTTACGTTAAGAAGACGGAGAGGGTTAGGTGCTCTTCGCTCAAAGAGACCTTATCTGAATAATCTTAAAGCCTCTTGGTGTCTTATTCTTTAACGCCGGGTGCCTTAACTAGGTTTGGGGTATACGGGAAAGGGGGGATTTTTACCGCAATTAACGAATGAAACCTCGTTGGGGCTGGATTCTTCTCCTCTTACTCTTTTGGGAGCTTGAACTGTGAGAGTCACTCGAGTGTGAGCGAGTTTTCTTTCCTCCAGTCAGACTTTTGTTAAGTCTGTAAAGGATTCTTAGGTAAGGCACCGATACAAAACTTGCAATTTATGTTAATTCGGCTCCGGGGGTGAAGGATCGATCTTTTTAATCTGATCCTTCATCGCCTCTCCTCGAACAATCTTGACTGGCTGAAGGATCGATCTTCACGAACTGATCCTTAGTCGTTCTCACTGAATAATCTTGACTGACTTAAGGATCAATCTTCACGAACTGATCCTAAGTCATCCTCACCGAATAATAATTTCTCTTTTCTTCAGGGGCTTATTTATAGGCAGACCACCGCCCAATCTAAAGGGGAAGTGGTGAAGTCACAGTTGGGAGATAAATGGTAAGTTTGCATCTGGGAGAACAAGGAGTGCAGAGGTTGGCACTGAGTTGCCCAAGTCGGCTTTTTAATTGGCGAGACCCACAACCACCAACTTCCTGGCGTGCCTTTTGACTGGCACCACTTTTTGGTGATATAACCACGGGCCTAGGAATCTAGTAGGTAAGTGGATCTTTAGAGCGTCGTTTAAGTGCCTTTGGTGGTTGCTTTAACACAGATGTTTGATCCAACTACCTATGCGGTGGGGAGATCAAACAAGGTAGGAAGTTACTGTTATTCACCAGCTAAATATATGTTTATTTTAGAGATAATTCTCAGCACGGTCATGGGAGCCGTGGACGACTGCGGATTGAGAACTCGCAAACGGGTTGGTGTAGGGATGCTCCCAAGAAGTGGTCCTAGCCGGACAGCTCACTCAAGGAACGTGACCTTGAACCAGCGCCTATCGACCTCTGTACGGCGGAGGTGGTGTTCTTCCTTGACCCTTACTGCACATTTTACGGTCGAAACGACCTCTACCAAAGGGATGGAGTGCACCTTTCATTCAAGGGAAAGGCTTTACTCTGTAACTTAATCCAGGATGATTTAGAGCGGACGCAGAGTAGCGTCCGACCCAGAGTGAAGGCGGACGGAAGACAGTATGCCTGTGTCCCTCCTGGACTGACGTTCTTAGATGTGGCAAAGAGGGGGTACTGCCACACAAAAGAAGCCGGAAAACGGAAGAGCGTAGAGAGTCCTACACTAGGGGACTTCCTGAAAGTTCTTCTTTTCAATGCGAGGTCAATCAGGAAAAAGTTTCTTGAGCTCCATGGCCTCGAGGCAACAGAGGAACCTGAGATGGTGGCCATAACGGAGTCGTGGATAAAAATCTCAAGCCAAGATTTTTCAGGGCAATTCACGATTCCCGGTTACCAGCTCTTCCTGAAAGATAGGCCAGACAGAGCGGGTGGTGGTTTGATGTTGTATGTCAAGGATACTCTCAACTCGACCATGAACTACTAGGTGTTGATCTAGAGATAGGTCCTGCCAAATACAGGACCCTGGTGCTTGATAGAACTCCTGCCTAACTCATTGAAAAGGACAGAGATCTGTACCAGCTACTAGGAGAACTTGTCGAAGTGTGTATCGTATTAGGTGATTTCAACACACAAGTTGACCGCGAAACCAGAAAACCCTAAGGTAAGAATGCACTACTCCTGGAGTTTGCGAACAACGAGTTCCTGACTCAATGGATAAAAGAGCTAAAGAGAGGAGACAATATCCTCGACTTGGTTTTCACCTCTGACGATGACATCGTTGAGAACCTCTCTGTTGGCAAAAAGCTGGGTGGCAGTGACCACCGACTAATTAGATTTGTAGTCAAATTCCCCAAGGCAGAGCCTGCAACTATTAAATCGAGAACACTTAATTTGAAAAGAGCAGATTTTGCAGGTTTACGAGATGGAATGACCGATTTGATGCTAGAAGAGTGCGAGGCTGTTGAAGACTCGTGGAACAGTTTCAAAACCACATTCATGAGTCTTCAATCGCGTTTCATCCCTCTGAAATGCCCACGTCGGTCTTCTGTTCAACCAAAGTGGTTTAATCGAGAAATCGGCCAACTGCTTAGGGAGAAGAGAAATCTGTACCGGCAATCGAAGATCTCGGGTGACTTTGACGAATACCGGAGGCTAGCCAGGAGACTGAAGTCCGGCATAAGGGTGGCTAAGCGGTCTGAGTAACTCCGAGTGGCAAGACACGTTAAAGAGAATTTCAAGGAGTTCTTTGGATATGTAAACAGCCGTAAACCAATCCATCGAACGATTGGCCCTTTGACGAATGAGGAGGGGACATTAAAGCACTCAGATGCATAAAATACTAACCTCCTTAACGTTTACTTCTCATCAGTGTTTACTAAGAGTGTGGTGCCATCCCTCAGCCGACGGATTTCTACTCGGGGGAAAAGCTCGAGGATTTGGACTTCACCGAAGGAGAAATAAAAAAGAAGATCAGTTACTTAATGACGAATAAGTCACCTGGCCCGGATGGGTTTCTACCTAAAGTGTTGAAAGAAGTGCACGATCAAGTGTCAGGACAGCTAAGCGCAATCTTCAACATGACAATCCGTTCCGAATGCATTCCTAGAGACTGGCGTGAAGCGAAGGTGACTCCTATCTTCAAGAAAGGAGACCAACCTATCAGTCTGACCTCAATAGTCGGTAAGCTCATGGAAAGCATGATGGTGGAAAAAATGAAGTCGCATTTGGGGGCAAAGCTGCTACTGAGGAGTTCCCAGCACAGCTTCCGAAGGCAACGGTCATGCCTGACGAACCTTGTGGAATTCTTCCACTTCGTCTTCAGTGAGCACAATCGGGACATGGCGGTGGATGTGGTCTACTTAGAATTTCAAAAGGCCTTTGATAAGGTACCAGACCGCCGCCTTCTCCGGAAAGTGCGAGCGCTGGGCATAGACGGAAAAGTAGCCAGTTAGATAGAGAACTGGTTAAGTGACAGACGGCAATGGGTGGAGGTGAATGGACAGGGTTTTGAGTGGGTGCCCGTTACTAGGGAATTGCCTCAAGGTTTTGTCTTATTACTACTACTATTCATCATCTACGTCAACGACATAGACGGTGACATGGTTGCTAAGATTTCTAAATTTGCCGACGATACGAAGCTTGGTATGAACGTTGCAAAGGATGGAATTACTGCCCGCAGGCAAGATGATCTTCAAAAGATGGGGGAGTGGTCTGATATGTGGCAAATGCCTTCCACTTTATCAAATGCAAAGTGATGCATATCAGCCACCGAAATAATCAATTACCCTATATCCTTAATGGCACTGCTCTTGAATCCACCGACACTGAGAAGGACTTGGGTGTAACTATCACGAGTGACCTCAAGTTCTCGAAACAGAGTAGTGAGGTGAAGAAGAAAGCCTCAAAGAATGTTGGGGTATATAAAGCGACAGTTTGGATATCAGAACATGGAGATGGTACTTTGTCTGTACAACTCCCTCGTCCGACCGCACCTGGAGTATGCCGTATAATTTTGGAGTCCTTCGTTTCGAAAGGACATCGCGAGATTGGAACGCGTGCAAGCCATGGCAACCAAACTGATTTCATCTATCGGAGATAAAAGTTAGGAAGATAGATTAAGGAAATTAGATATGTTCTCGCTGGAGACCCGGAGACTATGTGATCAGCTTATCGAAGTGCTTAAAATACTTCGAGGCTTCAACAGACTGGACTACGGGGATATTTTCCAGCTCAGCGAGGGCAGAACAACAAATCACGGCATTAAACTTGAACTGAAGTGATACCACCGTGATCTGTGTAGGAAATTCTTCACTTACAGTATCTGCGGTAGTTGGAACGCACTTCCGACGAAAGTTGTCAACAGTGAACCGTTAACCATTTATGGTCAAGACTAGATAAAGTCTTGAGAAATCGCCATTAAGATCCTCGCGAGTGATCTTCCAGGTGGTTGCCATCGGACACCTTCGAAGATTGCGCCAAAAGTACCCTCCTTGTAGGGACCGTAAGGTCTTCTAGAGGTACTTATTTTCCTTGTAGCTCCTTGTAGCTACCGTTCCCACGAGTCTGCTAATGGGCCTCACTTCTCCGGGATTCTCCACAAGCGGGGAGGACTTTAAGATATATGTCCGCCTGGCCCAACCGGAGGCTTCATGTTGCCTTTCCTCTACAACCATCCTATCTGCAGTCCAGATCTGGCCTCTAGCAATTACTTTTTATTCAAAAAGCTCAAGGCTGCACGGCTGGACGCCAGTTTGGGGACGATGAAGATGTCCATCCCGCCGTCTAGGAGTGAATTTAACAGCAGTCAGGAGATTTCTGGTTGTCGGAAATTCGAAGCCTCATGGACAAGTGGCGCAAGTTCATTGAAGTCGAGGGTAGTTATATTGAAGAATAATTAAACACTTTTCCTCACATACCGTTTCCTTATATCCGAATTGCAAAATTTATTGACCGCCCTTCGTATATTCGATACCTAGCGCTCACTCACTCTATTCGCATTTCCTTTTCCTTAATTACCAAGGTATCACTCCCATGCACCAAACTGCCACCATCATCATCCCATCCAGCTTCCCGGCACATATTAAACTCTTAAAACGTACATTAATATTCTAATTGCCCTAGTCTTTCCTGCCATTTAAATCTTCGGGGTCAGAATCTGCATTATTTGCGCCACTCTCAAATCTCATTGCTTCTTAGATACTTAAAACTTTTCACTAATTTGAGGGTGACACCACGGGACTCGGATATGAGCCTCACCCAATTCTTATTGTCGTAGAATGCCCCCCTTTTTGTTCTAAGGTTGATAAGAGGGCTAATATTGTTATTTTAAAAATGAGAGTCGTTGGAAACACGTAAGGATATAGAGAAACGAACAATAATTCACAAAAATTAACCATTAACCACAGAAATGCTCCGAATATTATAATAGACAGTAATCAATTGAATTAGTTTGACCCTGTAAAATTGGTTAATTTCGCTACACACTTTAATATATAAGATTAAAGTTTACTGACTCTACTAGAGTTCAAATACCTCACGAATGTTATTGCCTCACGACGCGTGACGACCGGCCAGAAATAGGTGGGCGTGATCACGCGGTACTTTTGGCGAGGGTAGCAGCTGGGGGGTCCACACGGTATTCAGGGGGGGTTCTTCGAGGAGGAGAACACTTAAGGTACTTTAGGTGGCACAAAGGTAGGCGTGGTCTCTCTGGCAAGAGTAAGTAGAACTTGGTTCATAAACCAAGGTAACTTAGAGTGCGGTGTGACCACCGATTAACGAGCTCGAGGGAGAACTTTTCTCCTTCGTTACTTAATTCCTCATGAGCAGGAACTGAACTCAGAGAGGGTCTTCTTCAAGGGCGAGGATCGATGAAGGGGGTTTTTCTCTGACGAGAATAAGTTGAACTGAAGGTTGGTTTGTGAACCAGGAACTAGCTCGAGGATGACCTTTTTCTTTGTTCCAGTCTGCCTCAAGGGCGAATATAACGGAGGGGGGTTTCTCTGACGAGAACAAATTGAACTTGGTTCCTCAACCAAGTTAAATTAGGGGTTTAGTTTTGCCACTGAATAACGGGCTCGAAGGGGAGCCTTTTCTTTCTTTTTTCTTAATTCCTCAAGGACGAGGAATACCCCTGGTGTTTAAGATGCACCAGGATATGAGGAGTCTCTCTGACGAGAGTAAGTTGAACTTGAATAAGTTAACTTAACGTTCGGTTTGATAACCAGGGACTAGGTCAAGGATGAGTTGCTTCTTATCCCTTTAAGGTAGGTAGCCCTGCCTCTCTTGAAGGGTACTTCTTGGTCTGGCGAGCCAAGTAATCTACCAACCCAGTCTAGCTATCCCGGGGTCTTAATCCGAGGACTTCGTCATTTGGAGACTTACGTATTCTAGCAATTCCGTCTGGGTATCCCGGGGTCTTAATCCGAGGACTTCGTCATCTTGAGACTGACATATTCTACCTCGATTTTCCTAAGTGTTTCTTATTTATACCTCGTCACCCCACTTGGGAAGTGATAAGAGGGGAGAGGGGGCTTAGGACGGGCCCAGGAGGGTTCTTATGCCAAACGATTTTTCTCACCAAGTCTTACATCGGCTCTTCGTTAGCCTTCGAGCTTGTGAGAAACACGTCTCCAATTTCTTACTTGACGTGAAATTGAATCTCACTCTTCTGGGGGAGATCTTGCATTTTAACCTCTTGGTCTTTCATAGATGAGTGGCGCAGCGCTGCAGTTACGCGCTTGAATCAACGGTGCCGGGGCTGGATGTCTTTGCGGTAATCGCCTTGTGACTCCACTGCAAGAGAACGGGTGAGTGACGATTCTTCTACAATCATCCATAAATACCTTTAGCTAACTTTTTCATGTATTTATTTAGGCCCTCTTCCCACACTCCATGTCAAAAGTTTCGTTCAAAATTACCAAACCCTGTCTAACTTATCCACCATCACTGACAGAACCGATGCATTACCATTACTTATAAATACCATACTCCTTTTCCTAATTTCCAATCGTACTTCTCTCAGTACTCTATCCATAAAGATATTAACAACGAAAAAAGATTAGACAACTTAGTCCTACATTCCTATTCACGCCAAACAACTCACTCTGGCTATTTTTCACTAAAAATTTATACCTCACTTCTACCATAAATGCACTTCACACCATTGAATGGGTAACCATTCACTACATTTGCTCTTATCATACACGATCATAAGCTTTCTTCACATCATTGAACATTGCAGACACGTTACTCATCTTAACTCTTGTATATTTCCCGTCGTCCATCACTATCAAGTACGCAATTATCCTTCTTATACGTCAAAAAGTCAATCATATTTACATTTCCATTATCTTCCGTACCCACATAGATTCATAAAATTTTTCTCGCCAACTACTTCTGACTTCCTCCTTTTTCCTGATTATTTTATTCTAGTTCCTCACCATTCTCATTTTTTTACAAACTAGTTTATTGTTCTAATTGCGATCATATTTTACCAAACACTTCGTTTGGTGCTTTCCTACTCTGTTTAATCATTTGTTTATTTCATTTTCCTTCCTATTTCTTTCAATGCATTGAACCAATGAACTTCTCATTATCATCTGCACTATTAAGCATCACCATGAAAGACTTCTGCTTGCTTTCTCTTACACGCTACACATTGTTTTTCCAACATTAATATTTTTTTTCTTATTCCATGTTTGGCAAACACACACATAGACAGTTTTTGCATTACATACTACAACTTTCTTAAATTTCATCTCTCTTACTTCCAATATTCACACGTGATCTTCCCTTTCTCTGTGTTTAAATATTCTTAGTTTCCTGCACCACTCTCTTTCTTAAGAGCTCTTGAATAGTGACCTCTTTGTTATGAAAGAATGTGTTTGCTACGCATAACATTCTTCCACCATAGAATCTTACCACCGTTTCTCCATTTACATTCACTCTAAGTGTATTAAAACCTTCAGTTTTCTACTCTCTTATTCTGTCGCCTGTTCCTTCATTTGTATCTGCTACAACAATCAAGTCCGTCCAATACTCCTCTCAAGAAATTCCATAACCTATTTCTTAGCTTTACTTCTATAATTACTAGGTGCATATATCAAAGCCAAATACACTTTCAACTTTGCATATCTCAGGTTTACCTACATAATTCTGGAGCTGATACATTCATTCAATACATCACTCAAGAGAATTACAACATTTGCTGTATTCCTAATTTCCCGATCGACACCTAATCACACTCTATTCAGTCTATCCGACATAAACTCTTAAATCTCTTTCATGTTTGTCTCACATAAAGCATCAACTGTAATAACACTGTTTTAATAACAGTGCCTGTTATTTTCTCTCTTGGCAACATCTCATATACCCCTCACATTCCATACACTTACTCAATTTACACCTTAACTTCGATTAACCCGCCTGACAGGAAGAGGTCAGTGGGCACCGTGCGCCGTGGCCAGGAAAATGCGCCTCAATGGGCGGCAATTTATGCCTAAGTAGGCATCGCCAGATGGGCTCCTAATATAGAAAAAAAACCTGCGCCTCGATGGCACGATTTCCCTGGATAGCATCCACCTAGCCTGGATTAGTTTATTTTTACATCAAGCCTCGAATTCAACTGGTTTAATTTTGAATCTATTTCAACCCTCACGTTGAAGGAGAGTCGTTGCCGTAACGTATCGACTGCCAACGCACCGCTGAGTTAACTTGGTCACTGTCTCAAAGTGTTCCTGAGGCAAATCCCGCCCCGCAGATTCTGTGACTAGAAGAATACACTCTGTTGCTCAACGTAACCTAAGAAAGAAAAAGGAACATCCAAATAGTTACTGGAAGTTACTATTTGTTAGTGTCACATCCAGTTAGGAGTAAACTAACCGGAACTGCGGTTAGCAGCCTCGAACCCGTCGTCTAATCCCCCCCTCTCCCCGAGAACTCGTGTTAACGCCACCTGAACCACCCCGTCTGTACCTGAGTAGTCGTTTCTCCAATCCATCACAATTAATGGTAATCTGTAACCCAGCGTCCCTCTATTCTTTAATTACCTATTTAATTAACGGTGATTGATACTCCCATTGAGTCATTATAAATCTAGACGCTAAACGTCAGTGTTTAATATTTAATCCTTATTTACCTTTTGCCCGTTTAACTATTGCTAATTATTTTTTTTATGTAAAGTGAAGTTTCTTTTTGCACGTGTGTTTATTTGTGACTCCTCCTTTTTGACGTAACCTTGGCAAGACTTTAATTAAGAATCTTTTCGCTAATTTATTCAACCTGTATTATGCACTCTTAGAATTTAACAAACACTACCCTCCCCCGAATAACAAGTGGGAAATTATAGTGAGAATCCTGGCTACGGCACAACCCGCCTCTAACCAGCTTTCGCACGTTTAGTAGGAATAAAAGCCTATATGTATATATATATATATATATATATATATATATATATATATATATATATATATATATATATATATATATATATATATATATATATATATATATGATCGTAGATTGAGTCATAGGGTCAATACCATCGACTTGAACAAAAGCGCTTTGTCCAGATCAAGGACTAGAATAATTATTGGACCAGACTATGAGCAATTCTACGACATATATAAAAGTTGTGTCAGCTTTAAGGGGTTAAGTTTTTGAGAAAGCGAACTCATTTAGCCTAAAACTTGCCAACGTCCACGGAAGCCCAAATAAACTAACGTAAATTTTAATAATTAGAGTCTATTCCCCGAAGGAATATAAATAATAACCATTAATAATCCTTTCCAGATAGCAAAACAAAGCTAGGAAAATATTCATTATTTTTAGTATTAGTTATTGGATTGTATCGTTTAGGAACAATTGCAGCTTCTAATTCTCTTAGAGGTGCGTAAGTTCTTTAGTGAGTCACCAGTTGCGTCAGCAAGAGCAGCAATGGCTTCATAATCGTTCGAAGTTTTCGTCATGCAAGCACAAACTCTCGATCTCACAGGACAGGAACTAAAGGAATTCGTCCAAAGCGAACAGCGAGAGGAAAGAGCACGTGAAATGGAAGTAAGAAAAGAAGGGTTAGAATTGGAAGAAAGAAGAAGAACAGAAGAGTTAGAATTTGAAGAAAGAGAAAGGATTCAAAAACATGAAAGGGAATTAAGCAGAGACCAAGTTGAAGTCAGTTCTGTTGAATCCCGTGTTCATCAACCCCCGGCTCCCGCTATAAAACTTCCCCTATATAAAGACGAAGAAGATTTGTGCTCATACTTAACATATTTTGAAAAGATCTTCGAGGTAAACTGATGGCCATAGAATCCGAAGGAGTCAGTAGATTGGTCCCATTGATCAGGCCGCGCTTAAGAGAAATTTTCATCTCGTTATTACATGAAGCTACAATAGACTATATCACCTTGAAGGCCAAATTACTATCCGCCTTCAACTTGAACCCTCAATTCTACCGCGCTAAGTTTTGATCGGCTTATCTCCAGCCCAGGCAAACTTGCCAACATTTTGGATATATCCTGAAGCGAAACCTCCAGTTCTGGCTAGAATCCTCCAAAGTCGAATCGGAGTATGAGGCCATAATTGCCTTTATGTTAAAAGACCAGCTATTGTCCACCCTCCCCCAGGAGATCCGAGCATTCGTGCAAGACCGCCAAGCGTCTACCTTTCAAGAATGCCTCGATAAAGCTGATCTCCATGCGACAAATCATCGCCTATACCCACAGGATACCCGGAAGAATAGTCCCCCGTCCCCGAAGAATAAATTTAGTCAATGGAAGTCCGAACAAAGAAACCCCCCTCCATTGATAAAGACCACAGGCCCGTTCAGGCCAAAGAATCAGCCTTTTGTAGCCCACGAAGACAGAAAACCCCCAGTCTTCAATACCCCCTACAATAAGCAGCACCAGAATAAGCAAGTTATATGCTACTCCTGCGGTTTCCCCGGCCATTATAAGTCCCAATGTGTACAGAATGCCAGCCTACGTCCCACCCAGAGCCAACAAGTTGACCAAATAACCGCTACCCTACCCCGGAACAGCCGGCCGCGCTTACGTCATCCCCCTCGTTTTCTTCCCCACAGGAATTTCAAGTGAACTTTCTGTTCAACAAGAGTTCCCCCGGAGGACTAAATTTCGAAACCGGCTCGATCAATGGCTGTAAAGTGTCCATCCTCGTCAGAGACACAGGGTGCACATGCATTGTGGTGTCAGACAAATTGCTTCCCCCTGTGACCGCCAACATAAGAAGTACGCAATTGTACACGACTTCTTGCGTCAATAAAATAGATTCCCGGTAATCCGCTGCCATGTACAGTGTAAATATTTCACTGGTTGGGCTGACGTAGTGGCAGCCCCCATCGAATTTTGCTCGGTACTCATTGGCCAAAGCGCACTTAACTCCCTGAGTGAAGTGACATAAGCTGTCGTCACTCGAGTGCCCACAACCCGCGAGGCCTCTCCCCTAACGCGCATTTCCACCCCAGAGGCATCTTTAGAGGTTCCAAGGAGTAAGGCACAATTCCTCAGAGCTCAGCAGAGCTGCCCTTTACTTCACTCCCTTTGGGGAAAGGCCCGAAGGAACGAAGAGGGATCGTTTGAGGGAACCGTCCCATAAGGTACATCATTAACGACTACCTTCTGTTTCGCACCTCGCGAGGTGAGTCGGACCCACCTTCCAAGGTCATGTGTATTCCGCGCACACATGTAGACCAAATCCTGCGAGTAGCACATGAAATTCCCATGGCCGGTTATTTCGGTCATAACAAGACTTCTCAGCGAGTATTTAAATACCTTTTTTGGCCCGTTGCAGCCAAAGATATTGTAGAATTCTGCAAAACGAGCGATTTGTGCCAGAAAACCACGGCAAAAGGTCAAATAGTCCCAGCTACCCTGCAAAGAACCCCAGTCATTTCAGAGCCCTTCTCGAGAGTTGCCTTCGACGAAGAACCGGTAATTGACGTTGTCCACCCAAACAGCCCCCTAAATATTGTTAATTCGATTTGCGTAGAGTCAAGCGAAGATTGTCCCCTCCCCGTCCTCCCGTCCAAGCTGCCTCAAATAAAACAACCTTTTCCCGAGTTAGATGTAAACTCCGACCTCACCCCTGCCCAAAGGAACCAAATGATGGCGCTTTTGGAAAAATTTAGTGACGTCATTTCCGAGTCACCAGGATGCTCGACTCAGTTCGAACATGATATTGCCCTCACTACGCTCGAACCTGTGCGATGTAAGCCCTATCCCCGGTGCACCTAAGAGACGCTTTCAATGAGGAAGTCGACAATCTTTCGCAATTAGGGATTATCAAGCCATCTAGGTCCGACTAATGTTCCCCAATAGTAATGCTCCTCAAGCCAGATTAGTCCTTTAGGATGTGCGTCGATTTTCGGAAGTTAAACACCGTCACCGTCTTCGACGCCGAGCCTCTTCCTCTAATTGACCAAAATTTAGATCTCTTCGAAAGAGCTGCCTACATCACTCAGATAGACCTATGTAAGGCCTATTATCAGATCCCCCTAAAGGCATCAGCGAGGAAACTAACAGCCTTCCCTACAGAGAAAGGTTTAATGAAATTCACTCGTCTTCCTTTTGGCCTTGTCACTGCCTGCAGTAGCTACAACTGCATAATGCGCCTGTAACAGACGGTTTAAAAAACGTTTTTTTTTATTTTGATAACGCGTATGTGGCTACACGTTCATGGAACGACCATATCTTGTCCCTCCGCCCGCTTTAGGAACGCTTAAAGCATCATGGCTTAGCGATTAAACCCTCAAAGTGCCATTTTTCTTATAAATCCATAGAATACCTTGGATATAAAATAAGCAAAAGTCATCTGGTCCGCAGAAAGAGAAGGTAAAGGCTATTGTAAATATAATCCTACCGTGCACCAAGAAGCAATTACGGTCTTTCCTTGGTGCCTCTTCGTTTCACCGCCGCTTCGTACCCTAATTCGCTTCTGTAGCAGCTTCCCTAAACGATCTGCTAAAAAAGAAACTCCCGGACCCCCTCCAGTGGAACCCCGACGCCGAAGCACACTTTGAAGAGCTCAAAGAGAAGCTAGTCTCCGCCCTGATCTTAAGACTGCCGAACCCTCAAAAACATTTGGCGTAAGGACAGATGCCTTCCAACTGGGTATTGGCTGCATATTACTCCAATACAACGAGGACCAAGAACCCGCTCCTATAAGCTATGCGAGTTGCCGACTGACGGCTCGTTAAAGGGCGTACGCTACAGTAGAACTTGAAGCTCTAGCCATTGTTTTTGAAGTAACGAAATTTAGAATGTATCTAGTGGGTCGTCCATTCCTCATAGAGACTGATCATAGACCGTTAGCCTACGTAAAAACTTGTCAAAACCGAAACGGCAGGCTAATGCGTTTGTCATTATTGCTAGCTGAGTATCATTATGAAATCAGGTATCTAAAAGGGTCTGACAATGAACTCGCAGATAGCTTTTCGAGAAACCCAATTTCAGATAGCGATTAATAGTCAATTATTTTTTTTTGTGTGTATCTCTTTGTATAAATAATTATTTCTTGCCTGTACTCTGTATGTGTTTTGTTTTGTTTCGTATATGTAAATTAGAGAAACTGACGTAGCAGTAGTATTTTGTAGCCATTAGATACTAAGGTAAATTCCTAACGGTTTTGATAAAATTACCGACTCAATTGTTCGAGTCGAGGAAGATAATTACAAATTCCCCCGGTGAAGTTAAATTTCACATTATTCCTTATTTCATGGCGGAATAATGTTCCTCAAAATAGGTAGACATGTGAGAATATGGAACGTACATACTCGCATGCAGCCAGACAATCGTGGGAACGAAAGAAATTTGTCGTTTGAGTCATCTGGTAGTTCACGAGCGTAAAATAAACGTCAAGATAACCTCCTGCTCAGCTCAAGGATCAGGCTGCCTGCAGTGCCAAGCTTGCTCACGATTGTAAAGAGGGAGTAGTTGTGAGCGTTTCAGCGCGTGCAGTGAAGGGGATATTTTTTGACAATGGTAACAAGTCATAAATAGCTGCAAATAAACGACAACTTAACAAGAAAAATTTAAAGGATAGGTACCCCCTTTGTAGGAAATATAAAAATGATCTTTTGATGGTACTTTTCGCTTGTTTGAAGCTTTTGGAAGATCATTCGTTAGAACTTATGTGTCGCGCCTACGATGAAACATCCGAGCACACTATATACCTGAAATTGCATTTCATTTAAAGGAAAAGAACAACTAAGTAATTAACCCCAAACACTGAGGTGAACTCATAATTGTAGCAAAATTTGCTTAGTCAGCACTGTCGTGGAATAGCTCTATATATCATACATACATCTATTTTATTTGATTTTAGAGTGCGTGGGGGTTTCGTTTTGATAGGTTTGGGTAGGCCTAGGTCTGGTTACAAGGTCAGATCCTCGTAAGGCAGGGCTAGTTCAATAGATGTTACTTTAAATCTTGGTATTAGCTGAGAGTTCCAAATGTTACTTAGTTACAGGCTGTTGTTATACGGCTATGATGAGCTCGAGGGTCGGAAAGTAAAGGAGTCGGCAAAAATAGACTTTAATAAATATTAATAATTAAAGTTAATATGATACAACAATACACAGACATATAAGACAAATAGTTACAGTGTTCAACGGGTTATTAAGAATAATAGGTATTCTAAAATGCAATAAAATGAGGCAGACCGTAATTATAAATTTGGGGAAGCTAAAATATTCATCACGATACCTTGTACACAAATGGAGGGGTTGGGGGAGACGATGATCGTTTCCGGCGAACCGGTGAGATGTTCGTTGGATCACTTCGACGGGGTCCAAGGTCAACTTGCTTGTAGTGAAATATTCTTTTGAGATGACGTGGGGGGGGGGGCGCAGAGTCTTCCAGAAGGGAGCTGAGAAATTCTTCCGGTGTAAATTCCTTTGAAGAAAACGGAGGGTGATTTCTCTAGGACGTCAAACGGTTTGTTTGGTCAGATAGCCTTTTGGGATAAGACTTGGTTTTTGTTTGGAGATGGCGTCGATGAGCGGAGTTGGAAGGGTCATCTTACGTGGAGAAGAGTTCTTCACTAGTTCTAGGGGGGTGGATATTTGTTTTATCCGAGGAGGGGATGCTTGCTTTTGCCCAACAACGTTTTCTTGCCTTCGTCTTATGACAACCCGAATCGAGGAGGAGTAAGATCGTCTGCACTCGTGAGCTTCTTTCGCACCAATCTGCTCATTCCTCCTCACGGGGGTAAATATGGACACCAGAAGTGAGGGAACTTACCCCATAGAAGGGAGGGGGGACTATCGCCCATCGTTTGAGTAATGGCGAACACGGCCCCGGTGGCGATCGTCTCAGCCGTTCCCAGCGTGGATGGAAGGGGGGCGAGGGAAAACTTCTCTTCTTGTTTAAATACTTGCCTTGATAAGGGCTGCATTCCATGAGCCCGCTCCTATACTCTCTCACACTTTTAAGCTTCGAAAATTGTTTGTGAGCTACACGAGGCCCATCACGTGGAGGCAATGCATAAAAGCGACGTTATTTCTTCCAACATTTCAGGAACACCTTGGGGATGATAACTGTATTTTACACTACGATGGCGCACCTTGTCAGAAAGGAAAAGCAATAACAAAGTTTAGGGCTGAAATTAACATCGAACCTTTGGGACTTTGTCCTGGAAACTCACCATATTTTAACCTAATAGAGAATTTGTGGATGAGAATCAAACGGACTGTAGGTAATCTATTATTTTTATCTAATTCAACCCACAATCATTTGGAGATTATTCGTGTCTTTGATCAATGTAGAATCTTCTTCCTAAAGAAAAACTTTAGATAATCTATTAAATTAGACTTCTTTGTGTCTTCGAAATATTAAATTCAAAGTTTCTGCTGTGAAAATCTGACGTAATTAGCAAATCTGGAGGAAATGAATGAATTGATAAATCTTTTGTTATCAAAAATAAAACTACAATAAATTTTTTCATAACTAAAATTTCACGCAAAATTCTCAACCCTCTATTTATACCTAAAAAATTTTCTTTAATCTCACAAAATCTAGCCATGAATTTTTCGAATCAACTGAATTGTACACAAATCGTAACAAACTTCTGTACAAGTTTCTAAAGTTTCCTCCAATCTACCCTCAAAGGAAAGCCATAATGCATAAAACAAGTTTTCTTCACTACAGCTAAAGATAAAAAATAAATTCCATTATATGATCAAACGTTACAATTGATTTATTTTTTAATTTGCACACTAAGTTTAAATTCTTCCAACATTGGCATTATCCTAATTTAAAACCTCCATTATTTTTTATGATGCAATTAAGGCGATCTTCTGAGAAGTGTAAATATAAAGTTAATTAAGATTAACTGTATATTAAATGGTGTATGTTCAGGGAGTTTAATGAAGCAGAGCACTCAAAATTCCAGAAGGATGAGACACAAGTTTTTCTACCTAAATCAACTTCTACAGGATAAGGAGTAAAGTATGTAGGAATACAGATGAATTGGAAATGTAATAATGCTATGAGCAGAAGTGAGTGAATAGAACCATATGTATGGTAGGAATTCATTTAATTGAGAAGAGAAGGAAGGATGATTTTCAAATGAGGGCACTTTCTCTTCTAAAAGAATGGACTGAAAACTGAGGATTGGAAAGAAGAAAATCAAATCCTATGAAATGAAAGAGGGATGAGTATTAAAGTGATAAATGGCATCTACTTGGTCCCCCATTAATTCTCTCCCAATGAAGAAATCAGGAAGGAAAGTAGATTCAGAGAGTTACACACCATATACATACTAATATTTTTAAAAGCCTCCTTATTTTTCCATTCAGCCCACACACCTTCTACACATCTCCACCTCGCGTAACTTTACCACATATTATTAAACTATAGATCTTACATCCTATTACACCGAAATAAAAAATAAATAACTAAAAATACAAAAGTAAATAATTAACAAACTAAATATAAGAAAATATTGGCCATTCTTGACTAATATTCTATTTTTCTGTATATTTGTGTGTATTTCTACTACATAAAGCAAAAAACTAATTGAAATGACATGTTGTTTGGCTAATTTGGAGTGGCGTGCATCACCACTACGGTGCAGAGATTCGTAATCCTCGACTAGTATCTAACTCTGCTAGAGAGTTCGAAAAAATGTAGCTCAAAATTGTCACATGAGAACTTATTTAATCCTCCTAATTGCCACTGAAAAAAAATTGGTTCAAGACTTACACTGCGCTCGCTTGACTCACCAGTATATGTATACAGGGTGAAAACACAGCCTAAAATAGTAATTTAATCACATTTATTGAACTATAAAGCTACTTTCTTTTCCCCCTTAAATTGTCAAGAAAATGCGTCTCGCTAAAATACCTCGAAGCGATTCCTTGTAGGCTTTGTCACTACTTAGCTTTATACCTCATGCTTTCTTCAGATTTTCACCATCTTTGCAGCCGTTTATAATTTTTAAATTGTAGGGAAATTTTAAACTTAAGTGCACCAATCTATGGTATAATGATTACCAACATTCCCAAGATGTCTTGTTTAGGTTGATATAAGGAATCTTCCAAAACTAGAGAAAAAACAATGGCTGTTCTAACGTTGTTCTCTTTCTGAACAACAAGGGGGAAACCTTGTAGACTCGGCGTCACGAAGGCTCGAACCTTGGCACTCAAGGGATATTGTCCTTCTTCTGGACAAGTGATGGTGAATCTCGAGGTCGAGGTCCCTTGGCGCACAAAGTGAGAGAGGGTCGGGTTGATGTTTCACAACGAAAATCTGGATCTCCAATCTGATCTTAGTGGTAACTTTTCCATCTAAATAGTCGAGACACTCCCTTGGCGTGGGGGACAATGGAGTGGGAGCTTCGAGGGAATGCACAGCCAAGCCTGGGAACAATGCCTTATCTGCCCATAAGCCTAACTCAATCTGGCGAGGTCGGCGTATGGGGGCGAATAGGGGAAGATAAACCTCCTTGTTTAAACATTGACTCAGGTGGCTGCGATAAGGCGCCAAGCTTCAAAGCGAAGATGCACGTCGGAGCATCGTGGTTTTAAATAATATGTGATAGGGGTTGGAATTAACGCGGCCTCAACCCGTTCTATCACAGTGTGGTACATGTTTATAACCACTCTAATCTCTCAGCTTGTACCTTGAAACAGAAAAGTAAACGCTGCTGTATTCAAGAATCTGCTTCAAGAACATGTGATCTTCTCTCTCCGAACATTGGGAGTCCGTGAGACTGTTTTCATGGAAGACGATGTTATGTGCCACACAACAAATATCATGATACAGTTTTGTATAGTGAAGATATCGCCGTGATTAATTAGTTTGCGCAAGTCCTTGCTTTAAACTCGATAGAAAACATATGAAGAAATTCAGTGAAAAGAAGGTAGGTCAGAAGGCAGTGAATGTTAAAGATCTGTGGCAAAAATTGTGTGAAGAAGAGAATAAAATCACGCCCGAAATATATAACAAATTGGTGAAGTTTTATGTGAACAAAGATGGGCTTAAGTCATTGAGAACAAGGGTGTGCATACTAACTATTGATATTTTTATTTGTCCCTCAGATAATTAGGTTGTTTTCTGATTATGGCTGCATTTTTACTCGCCACTCTCTAGTTTTAGGCGTTTTTTATTCGAATACACATTAGCTTTCCTCATAACTTTAATGAAACTTGCACAATATCAGAGGCAAAGTTTTGAGTAGATTCTCTGTAACTTTCGTAAAAAAATAAACAAGTATCTAAAAAAAAATGGAGATTTTGGTATTTTATTCTTTAGTTTTGCACGATATTGTAAACGGACTTTCCCACTCTCTTTGCCCCGCAAAAGATAGGACTTGCATTCGTGGTTGATAGGGGCTGGAAAAAAATGAGGGAGTTACAGACCCTCCCTATACTAAACTAATGCCGGTAATTAAAGGGCAACAAGTTCAAAGAAAAGACTACTTGGATAGGTATGGCTGAGGGCTATTGCTCTTAAGAAATGATTGGTACACTTGCACGGGCTATTATTGGTAAACTACACCTTTAAATCTGGTACATAAGTTACTTAAATGGCAGGGGTAATTATCAGTTGAAATTAAATGGATGTATGCAGATGAGTTTAGCGGTTGCCATATAAATTGATAGCCACCTGCACACGCCATCAGACATACTTACAGGACAATACCCATTCTCTTCGTTGATAGAATAACCTCGTCTCATTGAGGAATCCAGTCGAAAATCATCTTTATCAATGAAACAATATTACGGGCTCTCATGGTTATGGAAAATATTATTAATATATTTTATTGATATATTCTCCTCTTTCTTTATTCCATTTTGACTCAAATTTGCAGATTGTCTTTTCGATCCATATAGCTCTCCTTCTTACTTTCATTTTATTTACTTCAATTTCTTTATTTTCTTTGTGCCCATCTCTTTATCTCCTATCGAGATTCAACATATTTTCGCCGTTTTTTGTCTCTCTTCTTTGTTTGATTTTCCCAGCTCCGTATGAGGCCTTCATTCCGATTGGTCGGAGAACTGCACCGACACAGCCAAAGCCATAAGGGCCAATAATAAAAAGTAAAAAGCACTGTTTTTACACTACTGCGCACTGTTTGAGAAAAAAGATCGACAAAGTATGATATTATCGCAGTTATGGTGACAAGGAGAGAATGTACTAATAGATAAATTACGGAGAAATTTAACCAATATGGATAGAAAACTTTGACTAAGGATAAAAACTAAAAGAAAGGGTGGAGGCGTTACTTCGGACTTAAGAAACGAACTAATAGCGATAATGAAAGATATCAAAATAGATATTACGTCTGAAATTTTAGCTAGCGAGCTTGTGATAAATATTAATAAAATACAGTTGTTTAGGGAACCAAGAGTAATAAAAGATAAAAAATATTGCTTTTTATGAAAATATTTCAGTCTTACTTATATAAAAATTAATGATTATGTGCGGTGACTTAAAGTCTGAGAAAGTAGATTTTCTAAAGGAAACAGGAGACAATGCAGGAAATCAGTTCTAAAATTTATCAATGATAATTTCCTGCATCAAAAGGTAGACTGGCCAATAAGAGAACAGGATATCTTATACTTAATTTAACAAAAACAGGAGAAATTATTTAAAAATATAAACGGTGAAGAAAAATTTGTGAATGGATTTCATAATATAATACGATTCAATTGATACATTACTAAAAATGTTCTCGACAGCTCTCATCTCATCATTAACTTTATTTTCTTCAGATTTTAACCATCTTTGCAGCCATTTATAATTTTTAAATTGGAGGGAAATTTTAAACTTAAGTGCACCAATCTATGGTATAATGAGTACGAAAATTCCTTTTTTTACTATAAATAATGAAGTTATGCACTATAAATCTAGAGGTGCAAATATATCAAAACAGATGACGTGGGTAAGTAGTGAAATTTAAAAGTGCATAAGGGAACGTAACCGATTGTATGTATAAAATTTCGAAAGCCAGCATGTGTGATTCGAAACAGATGCATTTATTATCACCGACTTGTCAAACGCAAATTAAGAACAGGCAGAAGAGAGTATGAAAAGAACGCTTTGTTGGCAAAACACGATCCGGACCTTGTGTTTGAGATATTAATTGAACATTTTTTGAAAGTAAATTATCGCCCTGGTCCCTGACTCTGGTTGTTGCTAAATTATTGGAGCCTATAGTTAGAAAGGATCGTGGATCATCTGGAATTAAATGATTTAATAAATGAGACCCAATATGGCTTTCAACACGTACGCTCATTTTTAACAGATTTATTTGATATTTTAAAGAAATGATCACAAGATATGAGTTTATCTAGATTACAAAAATACATTTGCCACCATTACACAGAAAAAAATTACAAAGCTAAAATCGCACGCAATAGGGGGCAACGTACTAAAATAGAATGAAGACTGGTTGAAAGGCAGTAAGCAGAACGTTGTCAATGAAGTGTAAGGCAGCAGAATAATGTATTTTGAAAAAAGCTAATATCAAATACTCCATGCTAAGGACTTTTGTAAAATTCCATGAACGCTTTATTTATTAAATTTTTAATCTCCATAGATTTAAAAATTAAATTTAAATTATAATTTTAAAATTGAGGAGAACCTTAATACTAAATATAGAGGAAAAATCCTTATTAGCCTTATAATCAGGCTTTAACTTTAAGCCTTAAATTAAAAAAATATTTCGTAATTCCGTCGTGTATTCTATGCTCAAAGCAACTTGTGGCTGTTCTAGTAGGTGTTAGTGGGTAGTGCGCTACAGTTTCAGGCATTTAAACTGGCCTATCCAGTAAAGAGTCAACCTCCATATCCAGCAGCTGCAGAATCTGTTCCTCTTCACCTATGCTAGTCAAGATAAATGAGGTATTCATCTTCAATAGATATAATTTAGCAGTGGATGAGACGATGCTCGACCTCTCAGTTTTTTAGATTGGAACCGCTCTTATTTAGTCATCAGAACTGAATACAAGCTCAATAATCAAAACTGAGGTTCAAAAGTGATAAGATCTGTTCGTGTTTTTGAATGAGACAAGTGAACCAGGTTTAAGATCACGAGATCGCCTGATTTCCGCTAGATTATTCCTGCTTTTAGGGCGTTAGCTTGGATATAATAAATAATCACTTCACAATAACTTAAATCAGGACAAGTAAACATAACTAAATTCCATAATGATATTATTGAGGCTTACTTAATTACTTGCCGGCCCTCCTACCTATGGAAGTGAGGGCGGCCCCTAGGAAGGCTACCAGGTTTCTTGGGTAGGTCCAAAGGTCTCTAAATAGATGATGCTTAGGAGTAGTAAAAGCTTATATGATGATTAGGTAGTCTATGAGTAGGTGTGTGATGTTGTCTTGGCTTTGGATGCATCTGCTGCATGTTGATATGGAAGCAAGGTTTATTATGTGTTTGTATTGTTGTAGTATAGTACATAGTGTTGCTGAGCTAGGTTTAGAAATATAAATCAATGTGTCCTCTTTAGTGGTTTCTCTAATTTTTTATTAAAGGGGCATCCTGTTTAGGATGCTGTTTGGAAGTATTGTAATTATCTTTGAGTTACGGTAATGTGCATGTATTTAATATAGGGTTTGGTGGTGAGGGAGGAAGGTTATTGTAGATGTATTGCAGGAACGGGTTGTAACCGCTAAAAAATTGCCGGTAATTTAGCGATAAACTAAATTTAATTTCCGAGTATTTACCGATATTTTTATCGGTAATTTACTGTAACTTTATGATTATTTAACTTTACGCTCAATAAACAATTTTATTTCGTATTTATGAAAGAAATGAATTCTGATAGAAACCTTTTTAGTTTCTTAGACGGATTACGACCATGTTTAGTTGTGCTACGTGTTGTTCTTCGAGAATACGATTGTTACCTATGGATTGACGCAGTAAATCACTGGTAATCTATTTCGTACTCATTGTACTATGTGTTAATAATAATAATTATGTTCTAAAACGTTGCAAAAATTCGCAAACTTCACAGTAATTTACTAGCTAGCCCTAATAAATATTAATACTGCCACATATTTTCGATTCCTTTAATGCGTTGGCCTTAAATATTCACACCACGTGGACCTTAACTAGGGTTTATTTGTCCTATTTGCATTATAAGAAACACTGAAAACGAGAACCGCAAATCTGGATCGATTATTCGATTCATTGAATAACATCAAGCCTATAAGCTGCGAAGCCGAACGAGCATTTCCTTAAGCAGGATTTTCATAACGAAGATTCGATCCAGTCTCTCTCCTGCCTCTATTAATGCCTCATGTTTCTTGAAATATTACTTCCTAAATGAGCATAATAAGTAAAACTAAGCATCGCTGCCATATTCCTAATTTCAAAAGATGTAATTTAAATTTTTGTCATCAGTTTTGGAAATTTTCATTTATAGAAAAGGATAAAATTAATGTTTTTGAAAAGTTATGCTGCCTATATAATTTTTTAATAAGAATAAAAACAAAACTAAATAATGTCTTATGTTTTTTAAATAAAGAGAAAACACTTTGATTGGTTATAAAAACTCATAATGGCAAAGGAACTCAAAAAAAAAGTTCTTTATAAATGTGATTTTTAAAAATTTCTAATACAGTTAATTTAACTAGAAATTTATCGGGAATTTACCGGTAATCAAAAGTTTCTCGAGTATTTATCGATATAAATATTGTCGGTAATTTGAGACACTTAATTGGAGGTAGTGTGCTAAGGGGTTTCCTGCTGTTTGGGGAATGTGGACTTTGCTGTCAGATGGTGGTTGAGGTAAGGACGTATCAATGCTCTCTTCAAGTCTAGGTGTATTATTAATTACAATATTTTTCTTTCAACCTGTAGGTGTGGGGTGGGTGTGGGTATGCATCTTGTGATTGTTCTGAGTGCCTTGTTCTTTGTAATTTAGAGTGTATTTTTATGAGTTTTGGATGTGGCTTGGATCCATGCTGTTGCTGCGTAGTTGAGGGGGATGCGGAAGAATTATTTGTATAGAGGGGTGAGAGGCTCTTAATGTTGTCTAAATATAATGTTGATCACGTTAATTTTTATTGTAGTCTTGATTTAAATGTTTATGTGGGTGTTGAATGTCATGGGGATATCTATTGTGAGTTTTGGAAAGGTAAGGTTTTTGTTTACTGGCAGTTTTTTCCGTTTAGTCTGATTTTGGGCTGTTTCTTTGATTCGTGGTTGTTGAGTATGAAAAGGGTTGCCGTTTATTTTCAGGTTTAAGCAGTCATGTAGTGTTCTAGTTTGTATATATGTCGCAATCAATTTACAGAAAGATACACCCACTTTGGTACAAGGTCTTTTCCCAGGTTCAAATATTCCCACCGACCATTGAATTTGCCTTTGGGCATGTATCTTCCTTCTAAATCACAACAACCTTGGTTTACATAAAATTTTCATTTAACCATTGCCTTATATTTGTTCATTAACGCCACTTATGCTAGACTGAAACCCTATAAAAATTTTTCCTAAACTTTGTTCCGACTTTATTATTAATTCTTTTCTCACCATTTGACTATACTCCCATAAATTATTTTCATTAAGAATTTCTGCTCAGCTCTCTCCTCTTCACTCAGATAAATTTTCTCCCCTTAGACCCTATTTATTACGCCCACAATCTGTATAAATATAAAGCAATTAGACATTATACCACATTACTAGATAGTCGATAAAAATCACTTGGGGAAGCACAACACACTTACATTTGTCTTCACGTTGTGCTCTATCCACCGAAGGAGGATATTTTCACTTCCTCAAGCAATTCTCGGTGGATAGGATTCACGAGGCTTTCCATTCGCATTCACATTTAATCCTTCCACCGTAAAAAGAGATTTAAACTCACCGATTCCAATCCTTTATCTTATTAAATGTAAAATGCATAATAAAATTATTTTTATCGAGTTGTTTATAAATCTAAATAAGATTCTATTTGATGAACACCCTCATAAACGAATTCGAATCTAAAACAAGGGTTCATAAGCAGAGAACAAGTATTTGTTCCAACGAGGAACTGGAGACCCGCCGCAATCTAGGAATTTTTCTCGTTCCAACCAACTTTTCTCTCGCTACATATAGTCGTATGTTGTTGTAATTGATTGATGTGGTGTCCGTATGCTTAGGCGTCGAGTAATGAGGTATGTGGTCGTAAGATATCATCTGAGAATAGGTTGAAAGAGTAGGGATGAGAGAATGGCTCCTTGTGGGATGCCATTGCGGAGTAGTTTGGTATATAATTTAATGGATAAATTTTTAAGTATTGTGAGTGCATGATGTTCTTCTGGTATGAGGTTGCCACTCTTGTATCCTGTTTTGGCCCTGTGCTAGAATAAGTGATGGGCGTTAAAGTTGCCGCAGATGTAAAAGATGGAAAGTATTGGGAGGGGTTCTACGATAGTTTGGAGAGATTTTAAACGATTTTATGCCCTAGTTTTTACAACGGAAAACATCGTAGGTGCAAGAATGACCCCCAAAAGTTCTGTTTTATATGCGGAAAACTGACCTTTCAGGATAAGAAGTGAAGTAAGGCATAAATCAGTAAAATAAGAATCACCTAAAGTATCTGGCCGTGCCAATTCCATTTCATCCGTGTCTCATGGAGCAGGAATTCTAATTCCAACTCTGCCCTGAACTTTTGATTAAGACTCATGGTCTGGTTGTGATGAAGTCATGGAAGATCAACCTATGGACAAGATAGATACATATCAACCTACGGGTAAAAACAAATCAACTTAAACCCCTTAGCCAGGCTCGCTGAACGATTTGACACGAGTCATATGTTTGTATAAAGAATCTGCCTAATCTCTAAGGTCACGACTTCGTGAAAATATTTTATTAACTGTTGGAACTACATTTTCATGGTACTGAAGTCGTGAAGAATAGTTTAGAGAATATTTTAGGTCAGCAAATGAAGTTTCTCTAGTTTACTCTCACAACATCTGTAGCCTCATTGCAGCTATCGGTTGAGTATATGATCATACAGAATAGCAGATGTTTATTGACCGTTTAAATAGAAAATTGAAAGCTATAATACGCTTCCATAGTAGCTAGATTGCAAGTATTCCAGTTAGTTAGTCAGAACAGATGAATAAGAATTTCAGTAACATTGAGATTTTTCTCACCGCTTTAAAATACATACATAGATCCCAATTGACTGATATGTGGAGACCAAAAGGTATTGTTTGTGTTAACTGAGCTACATTTATATTTATAATGTATTTATTTAAGAGACCAGTACATTGATTTCACTATAGATTTTTTTATCAAAAAGGAAAAACAAATTGTAAACGAAAACACGTTTTCTTTCCTTTTTATAACTTGTACCTATGGTGTTAGGTCTGCAAAGTGGCTACATCAAAGATCCCTGATTTCTCTTTCTGGAAAAAGCCATTTATTCTGCAATAATTGTTTTATGTCTTTTTATTCTTGGGATTCGCATTAATTGTATACAGTTTGTATGATTTCCCACAGTATAAATCTTATTTTGTCTAAGAAAATTCTAATATAACTAAAATTGTTCTAATATTTATTTTTCCTATAAATTGAGATAGCCTTAAAACCTAACCTGGTGGAGTAAAATAAGATATATTTTAATGCAACAAAACAAATATGAAGCGTAGAAAAATGCTAAACCTCTGAAATGATGCTGACCATTCTAATCAAACTTAAGAGATATATTCTGGTTATAAAAGATTTATTTAGGAAATCTAGCTCACTAAATTTTTTGCTGAAAAACATACTCCTTTTCATAGCTTTACTTTCTAAAACCCCAAACAAGTCTACTTGGCTGTCTTTGACCAAAGTTTCTGAATTAACTTTAACTTTGTAAAAATTATGCTCCAGTATAACACTACTGAGACATTGGCGTGTCAAATATGTAGGTAAGAGCTCCAAGGAAAGTAAAGTTTGGAGGTTTTAGGGAGTAACTTTAGCTTAAATAAATAAAAACTCAGAGTTACCATCCTGGTAAGCATATATGTAAAATATGTATGCTTATTTAGAATACCCGCAACACCGGTTTCTGTGCGTTTATCAAAATTAATTTTTTGCCTGGTAGCACCAAAATAATCTGGATTATTCTTGAATTCCCAAATTACCCTTTGGCACTTAGCATGCAACACAGTAAAAACTTTATCATCTTATCTAGGTTTTTAAAGAAACAAAGTTTCTTGGGAAACATCTTTTTCATTAAGGAAATTGGGGTGAGAAAACTAATTAAATAAAAAATGAGAATAAACTTTATAAAATATTTCTTTGTTATAGCCAGGTATTAATGTAATTATGTTCCTATCTTCATTGTAATCAAACAACTAAACCTTGATATCTGAACCTTCATTTCAAAGTTCAGATGGAATATTACATCCCATATAGAATAAGTAAGTACTCATCTTTCTGAGGTGGAAACAGGCTCTAAGAAGTTGCTCAGAAACACCTTTACATTGCTTCAGGGTCTCAATTTCACTACTGCAAATGTTAAGGAAATCAACTATATAAAATTTAGAAGAAAATGTTTATCTGATAAAACTATGGTAATGCAGAGAAATTTATTATCATATTAGGGATAAAGAGACTGGGCATAAATCCGAATAAGAGAGAAGTATCTTCTATCCTTACAAAAAGGATGGAAAAGCCTCCATCAGAAACATTTTTATTTTATCAGGAGATAAGCTTTCTCAATGTCGGTGAGAACCCTTTTATATGCAGTTTAAAATACATAAAAAATTATAAAAGTTATCTCATAAAAACACTTCCAGTTTAGGCTGCTTAGGGGATCCACTTTGCTTTAATAAGGAATTATAAAAGAGGTCCCACTTTTGTGATAGTGACCAAAGGGTTTTTCTAACCATAGGCCATTAGAGTTTGGATAAAGTAAAGATAGTCCCTCCCATTTTACCAAGTAAAGCTCATCACTTCCAAAGTTACACTAGTAAAGCTAATCCCTCCCAAGCCTAAAATAATAACAATAACTGTTAAAAAGATTATTTAGTAACAGATTTGTTAGAAAGTTTATTGGAAAACAATTATTAGTTGTAAACTTTGTAGAGCTCTGAAAATTGAATTTTAATAACTTAATTAAAACGGTATTGGCTGGCAATCCTATCGCAAAAATCAGTGAAAACATTGTATTTATGTTTTTCGAACCACATAAATTCCTGTAGATAAGAGTTTAGCATTTCCCTCTTACATCCTCGCATGCGTTTAATTCTTAGTTTATGCTTATTCCAGTAGCTTTTAAATGATAATCTCATAATCTCGTATACCCCCCAGTAAAACAAGTAAAGGTAACGCCCTCCCCCAATTCAACAAGTAAAGTTAATCACTGTATTTTGTCTTAGGGGAAACTATCATTACTTGCTCCTATACTTTTAATTGATAATTTTGATAGTATCCATTTCTTTAGAATTTTGATGGGGTGGTTGTTTATATGATTTAGGATTGTTAATGGGGTTTAAAAAGGAAAAATGGGTGGGCGTCGGGATTGATATGGGTTTACGTAACGGTATTTAAAGAGCATTTAAGTCTTGGTTGGATTTCGGTTCACATGACTGGTGACTTTATTTTGATTACACCGTCGAGTTTGCTCCTACTCCAAAGACTTACGTAGATTCTGCTTCTAGGCTGTGTTCTAGAAGGTGTTTGGTTGCTTTGATGTTACAAAAAAGGAATCAAAAGGAAAGCTACTATAAATACGACTTTATTCTTGGAATAGTATCACCTTTTCATGCGTAGCGAAATAAATGGACTTCTGTGCTGCGGTATGTAAGTTTTACTTACATAGCTGAAGCAAGGTGACAGGAGTTAGGGGAGAGGGACGGACCCGTGATGCTAGTAATAATAAACGGACGAGGCAAGTGATTTTACCGAGTCTAACCGGCTGAAAGTTTTAACTGATCTCCCCTTGACTGTCCATAATCTCATCCTTCGTCTATTTATAATTCCCCTGCTTAAGTAGAGAGTGACCTTTTTTCTCTTCTCAAAGCGTGGGAGCGGAGCTAACCATAGTAATCTCACTTGTTTGCCTCTCCGCTGACAGTTGGGTGGAGTTCAGAGGTGTATCTGTTTCTCGAGTATATGTGCACATTCTTAGACCGGGCTGGCAGATCCTATCAAGAATTACTGTTTATTTTTCATTTGACACCTTCTTGAAGAATCGACTACCAAAGCGTATGTCACTCTGTATTTCATCGGCTTCCTTAATTATCAAGCATCAGTATCATTCTGTCCCGCAGCTGCTCCTTTGTGTAGGTATCCGCGTGGGAACCAGTCATTCTCTCGCCTTTCTTATGCATTTCTTATTAGTATACAGTTATGTTAGTATTATTTCTCTATTTTACAATGGTTTATTACTTACTACATGTTATATTACCTAATTAGTTAATATGTGCATTCAATCTTAGGGTTTCATAGATCCATTGAGCACCCAGTTGTGGGCGTTCCTCTTTGGGCCCATTTATTCTGGACTTGTTTTATTTGATCTTCCTCATAGGAAGATACGTTTTTACAGTAGATACCAATGTATTACAACAGTTATGACCAAGATTAACAGATCGGTTAGTGGTCGAGTAGGGTGACTTAATACTCTACTATTCTTCTTTCCACCTTTTTGCGAGCATCACTAGTCGTTTCCGCATTTGGGATTTTTAAGTCTTAACTTCCTTTCAATTTAAATCTTTCCTCTCAGCTTTTCACACAGGTTAGCTCGCCAAGCAAATCTCTCTTATTTAAAGATAGTGATTTTAATACCAGAACATAAAGTACTCCTAGTATATTAGCCAAGGAAAATCCATAAGACCAAATATGAACTCATTCTCTGCACAATATATTTTTTCCAAGCCATAAGTTCTAAAATTAAGATCAAAGAAACTGTGAGGGAAAAAGGTAGCAAAAGTTACGACGAAGGCAGATGAAAGTTTAATATATTGTCCTCATAAAATCAGACTTTAAATCCACTATTTTGCCATTTCATTTTCCAAAGTGGTTTTAAAATGGGATGCTGATCAACTTATCGGTAATAGAACAGGCCCCGTGTTAGTTTTTTCAGGTTTATGTAGCCGGTGACACATTTATTATGAGCTATAAATTAAAAATGTTAGTTATATTTCAATATTCTTACAAGATTCAAGATAATTAGGTGATTTTTTAAAATATTTAATAAGTTAACTACTGAATTTCTAGTAACTTATAGTACAGAGGATATTACAGTGTTAAGTTTAATACAGTTACCAGGGATTCTATGCGTATTTTAATGAAGAGTTTTGACTTATCCAAAAGAAAACGTCGCATACCAATTAAGTAAAATCAAGTTAAATTATGTGTGAGTAAATCTAGGAAGCTAAACATGATTCGGGACGTTTTGGAAATGTGTTTGAATATTGTTGCGATCCCTGATTCGCATTTAACGTTAAATTGTAGGTTTCAAGCAAGTATAATACAGAAATTTGCCATCAAGCAAAATGTACCAAAACACCATTCTAACTGTAGTTTTCTTCCTAAACTTCTTTATTTTTCGTTACTTGAAAAAGATTGCTTAATTTTTATTCTAATTACAAGCATTAAATTGAAATATAATTAATGGTAAATACGAGTAGAGACCAATCGAACTCTGGATTGTTTGCTTGCATGCAGAAAATGAATATGGTGTTCAGGTTTACGACTATCATAGGTGTAGTCTAAGCAATATACTAATAAAATGCAAATTATAGATTAATTTTACTTGGACTGGGTAAGATATGAATAGGGATGACTGTGGCGGTGCAAAGAGATCGGGTAGTAAGAGAGGTAAATGATGCGAAAAAAATTGTGTTTAAGTAGTCGTATTAGGCAGGGGCAGCAGAGGAGCGGGGAGGGAAATAATGAGGCAGAGGTAAGGAAAAAGCCATACTCTTGATTAGGCTAACTTATGTGTAGATAGGTGTTGGGAGTGTGTAGTAAAAAGCTGCTGGTATATCAACGGCATAACAAACTGTTTTCTGGTCTGTATTTGAGTGCCTTGCGAGTTTCTTCGTCTCTCCTGTTATTCGGGTGTGAGCGTATTTATTTGTTTTTTCTCTTTTCGTGTAGTGTAGAGTTGAATGTGCATTGCAAAAGTGCGACATGCGTGTTTCAGCCAAACGCTAACACAAGATAAAAACATAACTACAATAAGACATTACACTAGAAAGGCACTAAGAATGGAATGGCACTTCAGCGGCAGGGCTAGGCCTGCCTCTTCACTGCGTAGAAATATGATGCCTACAAAAAAAGTCCAATAAAATGTAGCAGGCCAGCTTCCTCCGAAAAGATATAAAGTCCACAAGTTAGTGTGCACGAAACCGTCCCGAGTACAAGCGACAAGCGATAGCCACCTCGCTCATCCTGGTCCCGGGACAGGTAACGTGCGCGAAGATTACCTAGACTGGGATATTCAACAAGAATGTGCCAAACAGTCTGAAGGAAAACGAAGTCATGACAATATAGTGCAGGCGCGCGATCCATTAAATGGCGCTGCGTCCAATTCGGAGACGACAGAAAGCAACCTGAAGTCGGTGTGGTATTTGTAGGTAGGTTTATGGGAACAGTTGCGGCGCAATGGTACGCAACCTTAGGCTCCTCTCGATTTTCTCCAATCTTCTTTGTCAAGCTATCGCGGACTCTTTGGCGCCTTCATCAGCGCGCTCATTTGCCGATATTTCTACATGTCCCGGAACCCAGCAGAAGATAATCTCGACATCCGCTTCCAATGCCCTGAGAGCACTCAAGGGGCTTTGTGATTTCCCGAAACGGGCACATCGCGTAACCTCCCGTACCCAGTGGCGTATTGCAACAAGCTTGGCCGTGAAGACAGAAGCAGCGCCTGGCCGAGCCCTGCGGACTTTGAACAGAAGGGAAATGGTGTGGAAACCGACCCGCTCTCGGGACTTTGAGGTACACGTATGCACTCTCACGGTTCTAGTAAGACACGAAGTGAGCTCTAAAGAGGCCTAACGCAATAGTCCCGGCGCTGTAGAAGCTTTTAGAGCAGATGGGTGGCGATAAATAGGCAAAACTGGTACCCTCCATGCTGTTTTCTTGGGCAGAACCAGGGCCACCACCTGCTCGAGAGCTATACCTAGCTCTTAAGAGAGTTTTTTGGCCCTAAATCCGAAGTACTTAGGTTATGACTGGCATCTCTCTGTGGCATAGGAACCATGAAATCAGCTGCGAATGTGGGATCTCGCCAAGATCGACAAGTAGTCTTTCAATGGGGGAAGTAAGGAGGGCGCCAAGCGAAGGACGGTGTCGTGGATCAAATCAACCTTCCGCAATACATGTTTAGATGCGGAAGCATAAGACTTCCATTCGTATTCGAGCTTAGAACGAACAAAAGATCGATAAAAAAGTAAGGCAGTAGCCCTATCATCGCACCAGGTGCTGAAGGTCACGGAGCGAAGAATAGCAATGGCTCGGGTACAAGAGACCATAAGGCTGCGAATATGAGCCTCCCAGGTGAGGTGTCGGTCAAATAAAATACAAAGGAAACGGTGTGAGTCCAACAGTTCCAGGCGTCCCACATTTAAAAACAAGTCTGGTTCAGTGTGGAGCCACAGATGGTGGCAAAAGTGCACCACCTTAGTCTTAGACAAGAAAAATCTTAATGTTGTGCGCTTCAGTATAGCGAGAAACATGGTTCAATGCCTATTGGAATCGATGCTCCAGAGTTGGCATTTGGGATGCGCTGAAAGAGATCGTATCGTCATCCACGTAGGGCATAGCAAGAACGTCTTCCGGCACCACCGAGGTAATGCTCTTGATGCTCAGGGTAAGAGTGTGACACTGAAGACAATTCCCTTTGAGAAAAACTTTTCTTGCTCTAATTAGCGGGAGATGGCTCCCAGAACCGTAGGGGCATCGACGATCTCGCAAAAAATAAGATATAAAGATTGGGAAGCGTGCCCTCGCCCCCATGGTGATGAGAGTTCCATGATACTGCATCAACATACGGTATCATAGGACTTTTCCAGATTAAAGAACACCGTGACTTAGTGCTCTCTACGAAGGTAGGCCTATCTGTGAAGAAAACAGATGGCCACCGCTGCCTAGAAAAATGGCTAATCTAACATTTCCCAATTTATCGTTCAACTTGAACAGGCAGGAAGTTGAAGAAATTGGGTGGAAACGGGTCGGATAGAGTGATCTCTCGCCGGTTTCCGAAAAACGAGCATAGTAGCAATTTGCCAGAAATCTCGAAAGATACACTCTACCCAGATTGTGTTCAAAGAACTTTAACAGAAAGGCCATGCCTTGCTCAGCCATGTGTCGAAGCATGTCGTACGGGACATCATCTGGACCAAGGGCAGTCTCCGCGCAAGAAGCGAGAGCGGAACGTAACTCACTCAGAGTAAACCTGGCGTTGAAGGGTTCCCCGCCGATGGAGGTAAAGTCCAGTCGGTGGCCTTCCGTGACATCACAACGGGCATTTAATGCTATCAGAGGGGCAACCGGGCTAGAGAACACGCAGAAAGCTGTATGAAGGATACCGCCACGGATGCGAAGTCCGAGATTGCGGTCCTATTCTCCTGGAGAACAGGAGGAGGGTCCTGAGAAATCTTGCCTCGAATCCTTTTGACTCGCTTCCACACCTCTGATAGAGGGTTCTGTCCTGTAAGTAAAGACAAGTATGCTCGACAAGAAGAGCCGTAGGCGTGCTTCTAATTATACCGAAACCTAGTATTAGCCCGACGATATATAGCCACAATGAAATCGTTCGGGCGGCGCTTATAGCACATGTAGGTATAATGCTTCAGTTTAAGGGCAGTCTCGCACTAGGTTGAACGTCACGGGAGTGGTTTGCGTACAAAACAGCAAGAGATTCTAGGATTAATAGGTAGGCCCACGCCGATGGTGTTGCCGGAGAAGAACTTAAGGGCCTCATCAACCGACCTAAACTTCTCTACTGAGATACAAAAATCAGTCATTTCCCGAAATGTGGACTACCGCGCCCGCGCCATGCACCACCGTGGAGACTCAGCAACTCCTTCCAGTTTGCCCGGAGTCCGCGGCAATTCCATTGAAGGAATATGTTCTCCAGGCCTCTCTCGGTAAAGATGCGGGGGTCCTCTTCGAAGAAAAGTCCCTCACAGGAATGGCCGTACGCTTCACGAGGAGAGAACTCCGGGGGCTTTTTGTCGGACAAAGCACGGAAGGCACTGTCGCATTCGAGAACTTATTAGAAGAGGTTTGGCTCGCCATGCGACTCTTTTCCTACCTCCGCCGCCAAATCTTACAAGAGCCGGGTGGCTTCGGAGATGGAGGTCCCTCTTGAGAGGACCCACCCTCTCCGAGCAACCCAGCCCTCTACTGGGTGTGGTCGATAGAGGCGAAGCTCATTTAGTGCTGGCCTTCTTTCGGGGAACATCTTTAGGGACCCATGAAGATGGCCTAATGAACAACTTCAGGGGTATTACATTCCGTGAGACTAGCGAACAGGGGGGAGGCGCGCCGCTGTTGTGGAAAAAAAGGGAAGCCCTGGTTTCAGCCGGGGCTAGGTTGAACTATTTGTGCCGCCAGCTGTATCAGGGGAGCATCCGGGCTGGTTAGAACCCTCTGAGTGTTCCGAATGGGCGCGGAAACGACCATGGTCGTAGGCCTGGAGGGGCCAGGGAGAAAACGGTGACCTTCTTAATATTGAGGCATAGGATGTACCAGGCAGAACCAAGTCTTTAGCCACGCAAAATAAGAGAAAATCTTGTGCCTGAAGGGCCAAGATTTTATTCTCACGGGGATATGCACCACGTTACTTCGAAGAAGCGGAGTGTGGCTCTTTGCAATTAATACACTTGGCCACACACGATTTAGACTTATCATTTGCTGCCTCGGAGCAACTTACATATACTTTAGGTAGCCCAGACTGTATACTTCTACACTAGCTATTAACATGTCCAAATTTGTGAGAGTAGTATCACTTCCGCGCCAGTGAAACGAATGCCTTCACGGATAAGCGATACCAGCCGGCACAGACCAACTCCGGGAGCTTGATACAGTTTAACGTGATAAAGAGTGTAGTAGTGGCTCTCAAGGCGCTTTACTGTTTTCTCATCCCACGCTCGAACCTGACTGCTCCATGGTAAGCAAGCTCTAAGGTGATTTCATCTATAGAGTAGTCCACGAGTTCCCTCGCATCAATTACTCTTTTCACGATGTTCATGTTAGAGTGCGCTGTTACACTCACCAGCAGGTCATCAAGTGTCCGAAGGGCACTAATCATGTGGGCCACGGAGGGATTCGACGCTTTCGCTAAATGGCTCTCGTCCGAGAAACGGGTCACCTTTGGTTTTCTACCAATCACACAAGATAGAGCTCTCACGCTGTCATCAGTCAAGCGAATAACAAGGAAGCGTTTGAATCCAGCGGGCTCTAAAACGCCAGGGAGTCTCTGAATGAGGGGCCCCAACGTAATCAAGGCTCCGATCTGCAGACTTGCCCATTTGGTCTTTGTCAGGGACTCCGCACCTGGGAGAGTGTCGGCACCGGACGTGCCTCTCTTGGCTTGGTTGCTTAGCGAAGTGGAAAAAGAATCATCCATCCCCTCAACCCCCGCAGATGGAGAGGAGCCCCGAGTCTTTTTTGTCTTTTTCCTATTTTTTTGTTTTTAGGAGACGAGGGCGGGAAATGAATCCTCATCTTCCCTACGTGATCAGGGGGGAGACAGGGGTATGTGAGGAAGGTGTTGGTTGAGATGAAGCAGGTTGTTAAAAGCCCACCAACTTAAACAGGAGCTCAAGGTTGAAGGGGCATTCTCCCCTTCCCCCTCAGCTCCGATCCTGGAGAATTGAATGAGAAGAAGCTGGTTGGCATCTACCCTTTGAAATTAGGCAATCAGAAAAAGTTGTGGGGGAGGAAGGGAGAGTGAGGAAGTAGGTTCAAAACGCAGGCTGTCATAAAAAAGAAGAAGAGTCTAAGCTGGGGCCGGACTTGGCGCTGGGTTCCGACCCCATGGCCGCCAGAAAAGCCAATCGCGCGTCCCTTACGAGGTGCCACTAGAATATGGAAAATCTCAGTTTGTAATCTTTAGACGAGAAAAGAGACGTCTTGCGTGTTTATGGATCTATGTTAAATGGAGCACTTATATAGGATCGCAGGTCGCAAGTGGAGCGCGTATGGGATATATGTGTGTTAGCCTTAAATGTGAAGTATATTGTTTGTTGGTTGTAAACTGGTGGAGTTAAATATATGATATCTGTTCCTTCTAATTTTACTCTTCTTTGAGCATATATACTTCTTTTGAGTCAGGTGCTTTCGGTCTTGATTTTCCTCTTTACAGTTTCATTAAGAAGAACAAAGAGAATAAAACACTTAATTGTAATATAATGCGACAACGGTTAAGGCACTAAATATTTCGCTACAGCAGAATAATTCATCCAACTACTAATCTTGCTGTTTCTGGGACAGTGGAATTCAAAATGTTCCGAAATACTTCCTCCCAAAGACGCAAGTGATTAAGCTACTACCGTCACAGTTTATACGGTATTTTTACTATTTCATAGTTATTTATTTGGGCCTTTTAATGCATTAGTACAATGATGTGGTTCAACAACACCAAATGGTTGAGTTATGAAATGATGTGTAGTCACTTACCGACGGTGACTCTCAGTGTAGGCAATTTCAGGTGTAAGCATCTAAATTGCATAGTAAATAACGATGATAAATGTAATCAAAGTATAATCATTTAGTTGATATGCTGCGGTCACATTACTTGCTACAGGCTTTTCTACAAATTGAGCAGTGTTAGTTAATTAATTTCGCAACAAACCTTTAACTTTGATACCGTGCCCCACAAACCCATACCGTGGAGTGAAATTCACATAAACCAGAAGAAAAATCCCTAGCAGGCAGAAGTCACACAATAAGTTGGTTCTCTCTATGGTAGGATGGGCAAGAAGATAGGAAGTCTTCTGCCACCAAAATAGTAATTTTTTTGTGTATAAAGGAAGAATAGATGGAATATAGAGCAATCGTGTGGTTGTAAAGTGTGTGATGAAGTATGGCTTTGGAAATGCTTAATTTATGTGTCCGACTCGTTTTACCGCCTATTGGGATTCTGTAACACCGTTGTATGGAATAGTGGCCGAGTAATATACGCAGGCAAGCTTGAATCAGTCTGTGACTGACAGTTGTTCAGTGTGCACGTTTTCGTTTGCTCCCGATGAATGCAATTCAAAGAATAGGTGTGTGTAGTGTCCGATTATTATTTTTTCTAGTTGCGAAAAAGTGCATGTATAGTGTGTGTGTAGGCCTTTGTATTAAAATACGCATTTCTTTCTCTTTGTCTGCGGAGTTATAAAAATTCCCTTCTTCTTGATTTGTAAGCAAGCAGGGACGGCCATCTTGCCAGCACAGGGTTTCGTCACGAAATAGTCGTCTGCACATCTGCATTGATTTTAACTTATTACTTTCTTTTCAAGCGTATAAATTTTTAAGCTTAACTTTAGTCAACACAATAACTAGGTCTCTGTTATGTTATACCGAAGTAATACAGTAAGCGGTTCGGTTCGCGCCACTTGAACAGCTGTTAGCCGATTAAGCTGAGGTGGAGCCTTAGTTCTAGGCAATCTACCATTGCTCTCTATTTTTCAGACAACCTATCACTTTTCCATTTCTTTCAGGAATATAACATTTATTTCTATTTCAGGTAAAATAAGTTTTGTTTTTTTTTCCTTGCTCCTCCAACTAAAATAACATATTTTTCTTTTTTTTCCTGTCTCTCATAACACTTCTCCATTTCATTCAGGAATACAACGCTTATTCGTGTTTCAGGAAAATTAACAATGTTTTATTCTCCTTCCAGGTAAAATAATCATTGCTTACTTTTTTCAGGCGGCTTAACACTACTCCATTTCTTTCAGAAATATAAAGTCTACTTATATTTCGTGTAAAATAACAATTCTCCTAAATTACTAGGTTAAACAGGGTTGTTAATAAAATGATTCCACAGAAACGTGTCTGCGCGACGTGTGAAGGTCGGTTATTTCTGGCCTACTTTGAAGGCCAACGAACAAGTTGTAGAGGCTGCGTTTCTCATGGCCAGTTGGAATTTGAGTTCCGTCGCATAAACCGGGAGCTAACAGCGGTACGTGCCATGGTTGAGGAGCTGGAGACGAGAAATGATGGGCAGCCTAGTTTCTCACAAGTAGCCGGGTGCGACCACGCAGTGGTGCCAGTCGCAGTGTCTGTTCCCCTCGGACAATGAGGACCGGAGACAACTGCAGAGGTTGGACCGCCCCACAGAAGGCAGAGAAGACGTAACTCGCGTAAAGCAGCTCACGTGCCTCACAGACGCACAGGAGTCGAGACGTGTGCGAACGGAAACGAATCTTTCGTTACTGTTCGTCAAAGAATTGCACCGAGACCCCTGAAGCGGCGGCTACCGATAATAATGGCTAATATATTTTCTGTTTAAGACGAATCAGATGAGGAAATTGATATCCACCTGTTTGGAGACTCTATCGTCAGGCAACAACTAGAAGAATTTTGTGGAAGACGATCAGTGAAGAGGAGGAGGTACTGCTATTCAGGGGAAACAGTCAAAAACATGATAGATTTGCTCGATGATTACACGAGTGGATCCATGCAAGAGATGGCTTTTGTGATCCACTTCGGAACTAACAATATTTTTTCTACAAGATCTGAAGACCTACTGGCGATGTACAGGCAGCTGATGCGGAAATAGAATTAAAAGAGTAGGAATGTTTATCTTTCAGGCATTCTGGCAAGAATAAGGGCGCATAACACTTTCTACGGTAAGAGATCTCACATCAATAACTGTATAAAAAGTCTTTGCCAGGAGGAAGGAGTGCACTTTATTAAATCCTGGAACGAGACCTACGAGCGAAAAAACTTGTGTTAGCAAGACGGACTCCGTCCGAACCAGGTTGGAGCTGCAAGACTTGGCATAGTCTTAAATAATTAGGTCCAGGTTTTTCTTGCAGGTAAGTCTCAGGACGCGGATCCGGTGTAGCGGAACACCGCGTTCGACGCTAAAATAAAACTTTGCTCTCCTTAAACCTTTATTATTCTAACGCACGTAGTATTAGAAATAAAATAAACGAATTTAACCTTCTTGTAGAAAATAAAAACTTCGATCTAATGGCAATTCCCGAGATGGTGACGGATATTTTTAATAGAGAATTTGTCGGTGAATTGTAAATCTCTGGTTACAATTTCTTTTTTAAGGAGCGGGGTTGGTAAAAGAGGGGGTGGAGTAATGTTGTAGTGCAAAGAAAATTCAATTCCCATCGAGGTTCCTTTGGATAATTATAGCGATGCAGATATTGTATCCGCGAAATCGTTAGCTGGAACATAGTATTCAGCACTGTCGTTGTCTATAGAGCTCCAAATGTAAACGTTGCGGATTTTACTGCTGTTAGTGTTGGAGCACACCTACTTTACTTCCTAGATGATAACTTCTTTATGCAATATGTTGATCGAACTACGCGAGGAAACAATATACTGGACATTATTTTAATGACAAACGAAAACCTTTGGAAAAATTCTAATGTCGGTGAACCGCTCAGAGACCGCGATCACAGTTCGCTCAGATTTAAAATTGCTACTGGTTCAAACACAGACTCAAATCTAATGCTGTTACTCAACTTTAACAAAGAAAATTTTAAAGACTTTGAGCGTATGTTGAAAAACGCCCTTAATTCTGGGATTAATTATAATAACACCATCATTACGATGTGGAATGATTTCCGAACAAAATTCAGAAACGCTAACCAAATATTCGTCCCAAGACGTCATAAGCAATAATCTACGCTAAACCAAAGTCGTGGAACAACAAGATCAAGTATCTAATCAAAAGGAGAAATCAGGCCTATAAATGTTGTAGAGATAATCGCGGAGCACGTCCATACGAATATATAGAACTAAGACGCAGTGCCAAAAAGCTAATAGAAAATTATTGAAGAATTACGAAATTGAGCTAGCTACATAGAAATGGAAAAGAATTGCAAAGATTTTCTATCAGTATCTAAACAACAGGAACACGGTAAAGGACTGGATCGGCCCACTTAAAAAACAAAATTTAGACTTAATATCTGACCCAGGTGCTGTGGCGATATTTCAAACCATTATTATGCGTCAGGTTTCACAAAGGAAACCATCGACACTATCTCAGACAATGATGCACCAATAGTTACAGGGGAATAAAAATGTATGACTTGTATTTAAGTAACAGAAGAAGACGTAATCAAAAATATAGAAAATTTGATGCTAAGAAAATCAACCGGTCTAGATATGATCCATCCTTGCTACCTAAAAGAGTTGAAACAAACAATAACCAAGCCACTTACCACAATATTCAATAAATCACTTAAAGAAGGTGTTGTTCCAAATGACTTTAAAATTGCAAACATTACTGCGATCTTTAAAAATGCTGACCGGCAAATTTCAAGCAACTATAGGCCAATAAGCTTAACATCTCTAATCGGAAAATTACTCGAATCAATTATAAAAGAGAAAAGAGTGGAACATTTAGACAAATTGGGCATTATCCGCGAATCACAGAACGGTTTTATGAAAAACAAATCATGTTTAACAAATCTGCTAGAATCTTTTTCAAACTTTCATATAAGAGTATGACACGAATAGAACAGGAAATGTAATCTACTTAGATTTAAAAAAGCATTGTGGAATGGTCATAAAATTGGTATATGAAACTCAACATTGATAAATGCAAGGTACTACACATTGAAGCATTAAACGAAGGATTTAACTATATAATAAAAGGCCTGCTACTGAAAAAGTATCAGAAGAAAAAAATCTGGGTGTTATAGTCTGCAATGATTTGAAAGTTGGAAGACAGTGCGTGGAGACATGCTGGCATACTACGGCAAAAGCCCTACGGAGACAAGCTTAAAGCACTCAACCTACAATTAGTTGAGACTAGAAGGTTAAGAGGAGAAGTCCTACAAGTCTTTAAGATCCTAAACATTTTTGATAGAGTAAAAATTAAAACCCTTTTCTAGTTGGACGCTTCCTCAACAACCCGAAGCCATGGATACAAAATTAAGAAAAGAAGATTTGAACCAAATATAGCAAAGAACTTTTCTCAAACAAGGTAGTTTCCTCGTGGAACGAGTTGTAGGAGACAGTTGTTAAATCAACAACAATAAACAATAATTGGTATCGTGGGGTCCAGTGGACCCCACAATACGCTGACTTTCTTATATTCACAGGTTCTGATTAAGCGATAATTCTCATAGTCTAGGTACCTTTCTATCATGGCACGATAAGAAAATAGAAGCAAAAATAATTCTGAATAAAACATACGTCATCTGGGAATAACACAAAAACAGGTGAATTAGGGTCCACTGGACCCCACGATACCATTTACGTAACATTAATGATTTTTGATAGAATCCCTAAAACGTGTCATATTTTATATTTTGCAATGAAATATCTATCTGTTTAGGACATTATATAATAATAATGAAATTATCGAATAAATAAATATATATATATATAAAATATATATATATATATATATATATATATATATATATATATATATATATATAACAAATATATTTATTAAAAGGACAAAATATAATCCAAAACACTATAATAATGCAACTTATTTTCAAACCATTCCGAGCACTTCACGCAGAAAGATTAGAACGAATGAGGATATTCAGAGGCAACTTATGCATCTCAGTATAGATTCTGAAAATGAAAACAACCTACTTTTGGAGGAGGCCTACGATAGCGATGATGGAGATACGTACATTCCAACGTTATCTTCAGAATCTTTTGAAGGCGAGGAAGATTTAGATGATGCTGAGAGGATGCAGGTAGCATGAGCAAAGCGACAAAGAAGATCAACTGCACCAGCACCTTCTCGTCCCCAAACTCACCGACATCAAGAAGAACCGGTGCGCGAAAGTTGCTCTGTGCTTAAATTCTCCAAACCAATAATTGAAATCACCAGTAAGTACATATGGATTACGAATACCGTTTAACGGACTAATCACTACAGCAATCATCAATGCATTCATCATCTACTCATTGTACCGAGAAAGCAGAAATGAAAAGGTTGGCATGCGTCGGCAATTCATGCAAGAGTTAGCTCTGCAACTTATTCAGCCTCTGACTGAGAATAGACTGACACAAACATCACCATCAAAAGACCTCAAGAAAACTATTGCAATTGTGATCAATATATATCTCCCTTCCAAGACAATCACTACCCTGTTAGATGTCAAAAACGCTGTGTACATTACACAAGACAGATAGAAAGACGAAAGTGATTTGCTATGAGTGCAAAAAGCCACTCTGTGGGGTACATTCCTCCCCATTGTGCCTTGACTCTATGTGAACTCATAAGAAATATGGCCTCTAGTGTGTAAGGAAAAGAAAAGGAAGGAAACATTTTACTTTTAGTTTTTTTAGTTTTTTTAGTTTCGTGTAAACATTAGATTAGAAAAAAGGCCCTAAAAACAATACTATATATAATGTAGCAATGTTTGAATAATTCTATTTACCTAAAGATGACCTTACATGGTTGAAACACCTCTAGGAATAAAGAAAGTCATTTGTAGATATTTTTTCTCGCCGCGAAGACCCCGTTAAAAAACTTGTAAGAAAGATTGAGAAAATACAAGTTTAAATTAATAACGCTGCCACAGCTGTGGACTTCAATAGAACACACACATATATATATATATATATATATATATATATATATATATATATATATATATATATATATATATATATATATATATATATATAAAGAGATAAAAAAGTGAGTGTGATTGTGAGTTTGTGATCGTGAGTGTAAGTGTGAGTATATGGTTGAGAGTAGCATAGTAAGAGAGGTCAATGAACAGTTCTTGAGAAAGCTACGTCGTATAAGAAGAAGCATTCAGACCAGGTTACACAGGAAAATTAATTTGTCGGAACTTTCGGTAAATTCTTTTACAATCTTCAGCTGCTACCATGCTTTAAGGTTGGCACTATTCAATTTGGAATTCACTCTCTCCCTCTCCTTGGCCTCTTGCTCTAATGTTACCTGGTGTGGAGAACAACTGGATCGTGGACTCTTCTGACCAAGAGACACCTCCCGGATACTGAATCATGATCCAGTTGCAGTGAGCACGTGCTCAAACCAGTCGACGTTGATTCCGATGATTATTGATCAGCGGCTTCTAGCGGTTTTTTAAATGACCCCAAGCCTTGCGCAAGCAGTGTGTGGCCGATAGTTCTAATATATGCATTGACCCGACCACCTCCTCTTCATTTCTGTTTTAGCAGGACTGCGATTTTCTTAGGCATGATCCTGATGACTCATGCGATGAAGAAAACTGTCCTCATGTTACTTACTGACTATGGGTAGTCCTTATGAGGCCGGCCTTGGATGTTCCCCCTTTCTCAGATCCTCATTAATACTTTTTGCAAACCTAAAGTTAATCCAACGACCCACTGGACGATCTGTCAACACCTAAGATTCTCCTCGAGCAGCTTGCGTATCATACGAATTTCATGGATGGTAGAGTTATTTGTTTTCACCATTATCTTATAATTATCGGATCCTGTTGCCATGGAATATCATATTAATCAACAAATATGATGTGCAATATAGAAATTCTGAATGTAACGTTTCAAATACTGATACCAGCAGTTCGTTCTTTTCTACATATAGCATCGACATTTTAGATATTTAAAAAAGTTATAAACAAACTTATTGTCCTATTTTGTTTCCAATTGTATTGGACACAGGTATAAAAACATATAGCAACATATTCATAAACATACACAACGAATAAGAAAGATTCCATGTGTCTGAAAACCTTTGCGGTTGAGGATGGTAGGTCTGGCAATGAGCGTCGTGTTCATTTTAGCGAAAAGCGCTTCATGACACAGGTTCAAATCCTACTCAGTTCATTTTATGATAAAGGCTAAAATAATTTGTCGCTAATTTTTCTCTTACAATATCTCCCATTTTCTTTCTTAAGCTTTAATGATACACGTAATAATAATTTCCTTATCGTTTTTCAGGGTTGTGTTACCATTTTTTATTTCCTTTGACTTTAATATATATATATATATATGGTGCGGTTATTATAAAGAAAATCAACAACCGATACTGCTTCTATTCCTGGGGCGGAACATCGGGCCTCACTAGGGTAGGTGTATTCAAAGAAGCTTTCTAACAAGTCATCTGACAAAACAAGATGTTCGGAGCAGAGGATTTGAAGTAGTATCGTTTGACTTTCTTTGCCTTATGTGCCGCAACTTATCTACATACATCATAGAATTATAATTTATATATTGCTATGTTTTTAGTCTAATATTTAAAATTCAATAATAATTCCGTCGAAACCATAAAGTTTCAATTCCTCTTCAACTTCTTAATGTGAAATTGGGTTTTATGGTCGGTGTATGTACAAAATGAATAATTTGTGATTGAAATAAGTGGGAAATTTGACGGAACAGAACTAGAAGCATTAAAAAACTCAGTTTCTGCCGTGAATCAGATTTGTTTGATGCTTTGAGGAATTACACGCCCCGTTGCTGGATTTTGTTTCCTATTCCGTCACTTGTGAGGCCGTTGGACAAGGAAAAACATTCCTTAACGCATATCTATCAGATTTTCCGCGAGCTGATTGTGATGGGTGCACAAGTTATATCGGCGAAACTTTTCCGCCCCCACGTTTGCATAAATTTTAAACTCCATACACAGATTGCATTGTTTGTCACTCAAAACGTTTTAAGCGAAGGAATCAAAGTCAGAAATTCATTCTCCTAAAAATCCATCACCGTCATAATTTAAAAATAATTCAGATCATAGATGTCAGATAAGATTCAAGAAAATTCGCAAACATTTTCAGAAAAAAAAGCGTACGATATTATAATGGATCGTAAAACATAAGAGTAAAGTCTAGCAATCATGTCGAAACGATTAGCGACCCCTTTTAGAAAGTTCATGAATAAAAAGTTTTAATCGAATTAGCTGAAGTAAACGGAAATTATTAGTGCAATATTACTGCGTAAGGAGCACAGTAATTTGCTTTCCTTGCCGCCGTGCTGATGGAACTCAGTGCCTCTTCCGGCCCAAGCTTAGCTTCTTCTCCTTCTTCTGACAACCTGTCTTATTATCTTGCTTCTTCACTTTCCCTAACAACCTCTCCACAACATTCTCTGGTTGGCCTCTAATTGCACTGGGTAGACAACGACCAGCTTCCTTGTATCTAACCATCCCACATCGGGGCTGAGTGAGGAGGCGACAACGCCCCCTCACCTTTGAGCACCTGTTTGAGGTGGTGGGTTTTTTATCAACCTGCCTCACCTCCACTCTCACCTTCCTCATATACTCTTTCTCTCTCCTTTCACGTTCTATCAATTTTACTCCAAGCCCATGCCAAAGGGCTGTCTGGCCACTGGGCGGGAGGAGTAGTTCCAAATGGCAGCAGCTAGCTTTGTCAGCCCCGTATTCACTTCTCAAGAAGCAAGCTACTGCGGGAGATGATTAGCGTATAGGCTCGATGATGAAAATAAAAAACTCTCTCTACTTCCCCTTTACCACTGTCTAGGCCACCTTCGGGTAGCTCCATAATTGAAAAGAAAGTCCCCCATGTGCTTTGTCATGGGACCCTGTAAACATCTTTTATCTAAAAGGAGGCTTACTCATCTCCTAGACCTACGGGTGCAGAGGACTCCCCTTCAACTCTGTCTATGGAGGCGCCATCTGTCGTCTCCATCTCTTCTACAGCGGCAGTCCTTCCTTGCTTTTTCAGGGGCCTGTCATGAGAGCAGGTAGGCGGCACATAATGGAATGCTCCTGGTGTGAGCAACTCGATAAGGAAAATCCCCTAGGGAAGCAAGGGATAAAAGGGCCCGTCAGCCCGTGGACCCTAATATGCTGCTCGCATGCATGACAAGTTTAGAGGAATTCAGTGTACCTGCCCCCCCTCTCTCTTCTGCGAAGGATGCCTGTTCGCCGGCATTAGGCGAAACGGAACTCGAATGGGATCGGTAATGTCTTGGGAGGTGGATGGCCACATGGAGCCCCCCATCACACACTAAGATGGACCTGATCCCCAAGGTTACTCAGTCCGAGAGGGTAGGATCTTCTATGTGAAGGAACCAACGCTCTTGCTAAGCAAAAAAATCCGAGAACGCCCCTGTGCTAGCTTCTCCTAGGACTGTTTGGATCCCCGAGGACTCAAATGGAAAGGAGAAATCTCCTTCTCCGACTTGATCCACTGTGACAGCAAAGACCTTCTCAATTTTAGACACGGATATAGCTAAGGCCAGTCCATCTGGCTTCGAGGCCCCATCTGGTGGAGGGGAAACCGAGGTCATTCCCCACCCTCCTTTCCTAAAAAGAAAAGAAACCGTAGGACAAAAATGACTAATAGCTCCTTAACCTCCGCAGCTTCAATCGGTCTGCAATCGGTGCTCCCTCAGGTAGGCAGTCTCTGACAAGGACAAAGATTGCAAGTACGTAGAGCGGAGCTTTGATTACGTTTTAACTCCTCATCCATAGGTAACCTGGAGTTATGAGCCTACTGACTTCAAACTCTTTCTCATTATCCGATCAACAGATGCCCTATATATAACCAAAAGCAGTATGATGTATCAGAGGGGAACATTGGCTATTGTCATTAGCACAGAGCCGAAGATGACCTGTTTCTCGGACGGGAGCCTTCTGGCAAATACGTTGGATCCCTGCGAGGATGCCATGATAAATGCCATTCCGTCACTTGATGGCATGCCGTTGAGTGCAACGCCGTACTATACCATAAAATTCGTGACAGGAGTGGTCTATGCGAGTGAACTCGTGGACGAGTCCATAGTTGACATCTCCTTAGAACTGTCCTACCAAGGATCGGTCAAGGTAGAAAGTGTAATGAGAAAAGAGAGAGGAGCCTGAAGACCCACCCCTACACCCTTCGCGACATGGGATTATGAAAAGGTACCTGGGTGGGAGCGTGCCGGTTGGAATTGCCAATGCGTGAAAGCACTCGGGCCACTGACACGGAGGTGATACTACTGCCACCCCTTCTGCCATACTAATCGGTCCTGTAGACGTGCAAGTTCAAAGTTACCCAAGGTCTGTGTAAGTTGCTCCAAGGCCGCACATGATAAGTACAAATCATGTATGGCCTATTGTGTCAATTGCGGAGAGCCGCACCCAGCTTCGAAGCAATGTGGTGCCTATCTCCTTGAAAAAGAAATCCTGGTCGTTCTTGCTCAGGTCGTATCTCACTTCGCGAGGTTAAGGGCTTGGTTTGAGTGTGTCCTGCGCTGCCTAGGACGTCTTATGTCTCAAAGTTTAAAAACACCCTATGCTCCTTCCATCAACAGGCATACGAGCACGGTTGTTTCCACTTCCATCAGAAACCGTTCTGTAGGTTCTACCTTCCCCGGGCCCTCTTTTGGTAGAGCTGGTGGCACATAGGGTTCACATCCATTCCCTGCTAAAATCAGGGCTCTCCTTCCTCTTCCCCCAGCGTTACCGTTTCATGTAAGTCGAAGCGGTCTCGCGCCTGCACCGAGTCGGTAGACACACAGCTGAAAACACCCTTGAAGCTGGTTATAAAGCCATCTACCAGCGTTCCTAAAGCTGATCCCCCAAAGGAGGACAGCACTAAAGCAGCTTTGGCTCCTACGCTCACACCCAGTGATAGGCTTGGGGGATCGAAGACGGTCGACAAGAGAAAGGAAGGACCCCCGCCTCCAAAGCCTCTTCACCTGTTAATGTTTCGAGGCGGAGGGAGGAAAAGACTCACATTGTGAGCCTAACCTACCCCGATAAGTCGTCTTGAAGCGACAGCGTAGTCAGCGCATTTCTTGCTCAACAGTGCTCGAAGTTCTGCCTTCGGGAAGCGCACGGACATTACCGTGATAGTCTTCTCTTCAAGAGGGAGCCCTGCATCTCCTAAGAGCTATGTCTGGACAGCATATTCATTCAATAGAATTGCCGCGGACTTCCAGCTAACAGAAAGGAGTGCGTAAGCTCGTCTCTGCATTTTTTCCTGTAATTATGCTGGACGTGTGCCTCTGGCCCATCTTACCAGGGTAAAAGAGTTTTTCGAACCAATCACGACGGGATGAGGGCCGAACAGAAAGATGCACCATTTACACCCGGGAATGATGTCTTCGTTCTTCCATTTAATTTGAATACCTCCTATCAGGCAGTAGCTCTGCATGTGCATCTGGATATTAGGTATACTCTTATTTCTGCCTACATTCTACCGTCAGCTAGATTCAACGTTGGAGATTTTCACCGCGTCCTGTCTCGGCTTCCGAAGCCATTTCTCTTAGTCGGGGATTTGAACGGTAGATATCCTATCTGGGTTGACTAATCGATTAATCGCAGGGTTTAGATCCGTGCTACCCTGATCGACTATATGGACATAGGTGTCATAAATGTGGATGAATTTACGCATCACTGCCCGAACACTGCTTTATTTTCCTGTCTTGATCTATCTTTGTGTTCTCTGGATGCACAGCCTGATTTAGGGTGGGGGCTAGTCGATAAACTCTATATTAGTGATCTGTTCCCCTTTCAAATATCAATTTATGGGCCACTGCCCCCTGAGAGCCAGCTCTGGTGGTACTTGGCGCGGGTGCGCTGGTCTGCATTTCAGGTAATGACTAATTTCTCTTTCTTAGTCGAGTCATTTAGGTAGGAGGGTGAGACCGTTGTGTTCTTCACCGGCAAAATCATCGCTATGGGCCTAAATACTATTCCTACAACGTCTGGCCGTTTTGCGCGCCGACCGCTTTCGTGATGGTCAGCCGAGTGTGTGATGGCTGTCGGACAGATACGTTATACCCCTTTACGCTATAAGCGCCTTCCGAACCATTTAACTCTCGGCGAATTTCATTGAGTATGGACTAGTTTCCTGTAGGTTTCGAAGCACGCCTGCGGGTCATCCTGCTTGGGATACGTTTATTAAATTAATGGGTGGATCTCTCTAGCAAAAGTGTTAAAGCAAGTCAAATGGATTCGCGGCAAGTTTTCACAGGACACCCGTCCCGGTCTCCAGAGGAATTAGACGGCAATCTCGTACCCAGCGTATTTGGCCGAGTCCTTGAAGGCCGCTTTCGGCGCTTGTCTAACCCGGATGGTGCTGCGCCAGCATTCAATTTACGTCGCTATGTTGAGGACGGCGGTCAAGTGGACTTTACTACTAGATGCGGAGGACACTTTAAAAGCATGTTTACATGAGTGAGTTGCGTTCCGCTATCGCTTCGAGTACGGTGCACTGCCCCTGGACCAGACGACTTCGCGTATGACATGCTTTGACACATGATTGAGTTACGCATGGCCTTTTTGGGAGATTTGTTTAAGAGGATCAGGGAAGAGGGTATCCTGCCAGATTCCTGGTAAATCGCAACTGGGGAGGAACCACTCTATCTTGACGGGTTTCGGCCCAATCTCTCTAACCTCCCACTATTGTAATGAGATGAAAAAATTGGTAAATGTTATATTATTCTGGAGAGCAGATGCCACCTCTCTTCTGCTCAATGTGGCCTCCGCAAACTTCACTCCATTTCGGATACTTTGCTCCACCTGGGGAATGCCGTCTGCGATACCCCTTTGTTCGTAGAGAGCACTATGCCATGAGGGTACGCCTCCCAATTTTTATATCATAATTTTTGTGAGATTGTCGATTCCGCGTACGGCTGTCGATAACACACTCTAGCCCAATGGAGCAGGAAGAGGGTGTCTGGGAGACAAGTCTCCTCAGTGTCCCACTCTTTGCCTTGAGCATTAAGGGAAGACCTTGGCGCTGCCGGAAGATGTTCTTACTACGCTGTACGAGGACGACCTTCCGATCTCTTTTTTGCAGCCCATATGATAACTCTGGAGCGTGGACTTCGAAATGAATTGAACCGCGTCTCTCGCTAAGCCGACGCTCAAAGGCTTCGGCTTTTCTTGGCCACGATTAAGAGGGTGCACTTCTGCTGCCATCCCCTGCTCCACAGTAAATAAGACTTGTTTCTAAATGGGGTTTGCCAGGAAGTAGAGTACTCGCACATTTCGATGGTCATGGATTTTACCCACGCCTACATGGGAGGCTTATAATCGGAGCCTTAGTGTCTCTTATACCTACACGATGGATATTTTTCGTTCCGTCACCTTCTGTGCCAGGGCGCTGATAGAGGTACTGCCTTACTTTTTTATATATTCTTTGTTAGTTCGAAGCTCGACTACGGATGTGAGTTTTATGCATCCGCAGCTAAGTGTCCATTTCGGAAGGTGGACTCGATTCACCACACCGGTCTTCGCCTGGCGACCGCTGCCTTCCGCGCATCTTCCATTGAGAGCCTACTTGTCGATGCTGGGGAGGAGTTACTTGATCTGCATAAGTCACAGTGCATTATTCGACTGTACGCGCGAGCCCAGCGCTTCCCTCAGTCGCCAACAACTCTCACTGCATCTGGGGCTGATCTCGACGTTGCATATGCTAACCGAGAGATCGCAGTCATACCATAAGCCCGTTGAGCTTATTGCTAGGAATCTCCTTCAAAAGCTCGATATAGCTCTCAGGCTGGTGGGTCCCCTGGTTTTACCCAAGACGCCACCCTGGAGGGTGCCGGTTTTTAATATTTTTCGATATGCTTCTCCTGCCAAAGCTTCAACATCGCCGGGAGTATTGCTTTCGGCCTTTTTGGAGCTCAGTTCATTTCACGCTGCAACCGTGCGAGGGCTTACGGTTACCTTCAATTCCCAAGAAGAGGTTAGTTTCAAGGCTGTATCCCCTTTGTTTAAGTCAGCAAGGCTCTGTCAGCCGCTGCGTCTGTCTCCTCGGTGGAGCTGGTTGCAATAAACCACTTGGTATGGAAGATAACGCGACGTGTCCGGTTTCGAGACTGGATTGTGAAATATAGCGACTCACAAAGCGCCCTGAGTTCTCTCGGGGCATTAGAATATCCGCATCCCTTACTTGGCGATATCAGTGACGCAAGAAATTTGACGAGCAGGTCTGATGTCCCATGTTATGATAACGGCACAAATCTTTCATATTATTCTAAATTCTTTTGCCTCGAACGCTTTGCACTCCATGAGTTTTCAAAAGAGTAAGTGACACATTTTCAATGAACTGATATAAAGTAATTTTAGTGCTAACTTTGTTCGTCAAAATACAGGCATTGCTAACTGCTACTGATATCATATATGAAAAAATAGGCCACCACCACTTATTTTGTCTCATTCTAATACGATAGGTGCTAACGTTTTAGTCAAGCTGATCTATGTACATACCTAATATATTTGTTATAATTGTGTATGATATCTGGTTATATAGTTGTTTTGAACTTTATCCCAACACCGAGTTTACCTCATTATGTAGGTTTCAAAATTAGACACTAATATCACATCGTTATTATCTTTCCACTAAACGACGACCAAAAAATCAGATGAGAGAATGTCAACAGTTCCTCTTGTTGATAGTTTCATTTCTGCTTTGGATTTCAAGGGACATCTTACTTTTCTGTTTTATTAACAAGTACCTTGGCACATAACCCCATCTTAATTAGCTCACACATAAAACAAATAATAGTAAAATAATTATTAAAAAAATACTTTATAGCCCTTTTTATGAGGTACGCCGGTCTTTGCAATAAGATTCATGACAACATTTCCCCCAACACCCAATTTATTTGAATCTGGTTGTGTTGATGTCGCACTTTTTCCTGTATACAATTTATTAAATCTCGCACTATCGTTTCCGAGCCAATTTAGACAAGGCATAGGGCGAAATAGGTTACTGGACGTTCTAACAAAATTGGTGGACAGTAAAACGCGTAACTCTCTTAAATATACTGTTCCATATTCCACAACGACCCACTCTCTTCTTTAGTAAACTATAAGTGATAGGAATAAAGAGTATCAAAATATGTAAAGGCAAAATGGGAGAAGAATTGGGCCACACTGGATGCTTTTGCAAAACCTAGAGGAAAGCGACTCTTCTTTGCAAATTTGAAATTACATATACTAAAACAACTAAATACTTGGTACGGTTCTTCAAAGGATATGTTATGATATTTATCATTCTCCATTTCTTCTTCTAATCATGATTAAATTTATTCTTAATAACATCTTAAAGGTTGAAATAAAAAAAGACTCAATAGGAGACAACCTGCGTCTCAAAAGACAGTAATACGCCTAATGGCTCTAAATCTGAAATGCTCCTTATGAAACCTTATATAAATACGTGGTAGGTTATACAAACGCTACACTATCAACCAATTGGGAATGAAATCATAGTTTTTAGTCACATGTGACTCTATATCTTACTATGTCGGTCTGTCAGTCCCCATTTTGTTTTGTTTTTGTTTTGGCAATAATATTGTAACTATTCGGCCGATTCTAATCGAAATTTAAACCCTTATGTTGTTTTATATTCTCCTTTGAATACTATTAGATCCAAGATCTTCCCATGGTTAACCATGGGATTATTTGGTTTGGGCCATAACATCATAGCTATTCGGTCGATTTTAACGGATTTCCAAACCTTTATGTTGTTTAACGTTCTTTTTTCAAATGATATAATTGCCAAGGTCCTCCCAAGGTTAGTCCGGGAATCATTGAAAGTTTGAAAGGTCGTAAGGTCATAAATCAGAATAAGTGAGAGCACGCCACTCTGGTCAGCAGACCTTGTTTAAAGAATTTTTATATTATTTTCCTCTCTTCCCCAAACCTTTATCCTATCGGATGTATTTACATGGCAGGCTAAGAATAGCCACAGTTCTCGTGCATGTGAGATATGACCTTTGTTAAGGTATTATCTTCATAACTTAATGAGTTTAAAGTGTGAATTATTACGCTTTCGCATTCGTTTTTCTCCTTGCATACTAAACTCATATAGCTATTCATCAAATCAGTGTTTGTGGTTATAGAGGGCCTATTCCTTCAATGCAATGGAATGCTGTGAAAACTCATGTCTTCCCGTTTCCTGTCAGCTTTATTTTATTTTTCAAGAGACTAATCTAGGCGCATATCCTGTGCCCACCATACCGTTATATAAGAATTTTGTGCCCCCTTCCCTCTGGAATGGAGGCCGGGAAGAAGGATGCGCAATTTATACCTTGAATGCCGTTTCCCTTCTTCAATTCATATACTATAAATACATCCTTTTGACTAGTGGCAATAAAGCTACGCCTAGATTGGAGCTAGATTGTAATTTCCGGTTAAATTACACAATCAACTGACTTCAAGTGGGAGGGTTCGGGAATTTTCGTTGCATCATGGCACTGTTGCTCAGGTATTTAGACGGCAGACATATCTACTGGGCCGCTCACAAAATCAATCTCAGGGTCAGGCACTTTGCTGACCTGATCAATGAGCTGAAAATAGGTGCTCTAAATATGGATGAGGTTACGAAGCATTGTCAGAGAACCGCTTAATTTTCCTATTTTGATCTATTCCCGTGCTTTGCGGATGCACAGCCTGATATTAGATCCGAAGTTTTCGATGAACTTTATGGTAGTGACAAGTTTCCTATTCAACTATCAATTTATGGGCTACGGCCACCAGAAAAACGGCCCACAATGGGGCATTTCTCCTTTGACAAACTCATCGCCTTAACCCTAGCTACGACTATTAGAACATCTGGCTTTTTTGAACGCCGTACGCTTCCTTGTTAGGCGGCCGAGTGTGAGACGCACTTAAGACATAAGCGATTTGCTTACATGCGTTATAAGCGCCGCCCGAATTATTTCAGTGTGGGTGAAGTACGACGATCTATGGCTAGGTTTCAAAATGTTTGGAAGCGTTATTTTGCACAGGTGTGTAAACGAGTCAAAAGTATTCTCCAGAATAACGGGACCGAAATCTCGGACCCTGCGTCATTGCCGTAGTTGTTCGGGGTTGCTTTATTTGCATTAAATACACTGGATGATGCTCTGCCAGCATTTAATGCACGTTGTGATGTCACTGAAGGCATCTTACTGGACTTTGCCTCCATAGACGGAAAACCCTGTAAAGACAGGTTTACGTTGAGCGAAGGGTGTTCCGCTCTCGCTTCCAGTGCGAACACCGCTCCTTGTCCGCACTATGTTGCGTATGTCATGCTTCGATACCTAGGTTAGCAAGGCATGACATTTCTGTTATATATGGTCAACAGGATCTGGACAGAGGTTATCCTACCAGACTCCTGTTGAATGTCACAAGTGCTCACTTTTCGTAGCCCGGGAAGCGATCACTCTACCCCGGCTAGTTTATGCCCAATTTCTGGAAGCTTTTGTGTATCCAGGTTGTGGGAGAAACTGGTTAATATTAGGTTAACCTTTTTCTTGGACAGCAGGGGCCATCTGTCTTCCGCACAGTGCGGCTTCCGTAAGTGGCAGTTCACATTGTATTCTTTGCTCCGGCTGCAAATATTCTGTTTGCGAGGCCTTCTTTTGTACACAGAGCTTTGCCACGATATTTTTTATCCGGATAATGATACAGTATCAAGGAAACCATTTACACGATGATGTATAGGAGACACATCCCATTTGCTGGAGCGATCCCTTACACTATACTGCTACGACTGCGTTGTCATTCGTACCGTTCGGCACATTGTTGTTGAATGTTTCCGTATGGGTGCTCATCGCGATCGTTACCTGTCCTGCTACCGGAAGGAGGGGTGACGCTTCTGATTATCCCTTAAACTCAGGACGGATTTGTGTCAACAAACCTGTGCAAAATTTTACTTTTTGGAGTAGGCAATTTTTTTCCATTATGTTTGACTCTCCTTTTGTGTTGGTAGCATAATTTTGCGGTGAATTGTGCTCATAGTGGCAGTCGTGACATAGACCGTGTAAAGAAAAAAATCCTTATTCTCTCTCTTTTACCTATTGTTTTGCTTTTGTCTATATTTGGTTCGTTATTTGTTTGGGTTTTGCTTGTTTGATTGTTTGTCTTTAATTTTACGTAGGATTAGTCTATTAGTTAATTTTGGTGAGTTTACCCTTGTAGACAATCGTCAAATGGACGCTAAAAATTGCGCTACATTAATTACATAGAATTCGCTCACAGAAGTTCCTAAAGGATGTGATGAACTTGTGAAAAAGTGTTCATAAGGAGAGAGCTCTGCTCTCGGTTACCGCTCTATGATGCCTACTTCAGCAGTAACGTGGGGTGGTAACTGGGAATCGCGGGAAGCTGAGTTGTGCTGAGTCATAAAACTGCTGTCCTCTTGCCTCTCACTCGACATTCCTTTTAGTCCTCTAAAGTTCCTTCAATTAATTTAATGTTTTGGTTGTCTAGTACCGTTATATACATTTGCTGATGGCATAGTGTATGATACCATATTAATCACCATCGTTTTTGTTTTGTTTTGGTGGTCCAGAGCCTTAAGTATTACCTTCTTCTATCGTACATAATATTATCTACAGCTTTTATTTTTAAATATTAAGCACCTTGTCCTCGCGTCCTGCTTTCTCTTCTTATTTCCTACAACTGAGTATCAACATTTATGTTATAGTTCAATGAATTACTCTGTTTTTGATTCCTAGTAATACATATCTACAAGTCTAACTTTGTTGTTTTTAGTTGGAATCTATTTCCACCAACCAGCTGTTAGTTCTTGCCATTTTATTCTCCCAAACTGACCGTGTTACTCACTCTAAGCCTTTTGCCCAGGTTTAAATTATTTTATCTGCCCACATTATTTTCTCTCTCTCCTTAGCCCCATTACGGAATTAACTCCGCCATAATGGCTATTTGCGTCCTGTAGAGATATAAGAGTTTAACAAAAACTGTTGTGAACTAGCGAGTGTATATATGTATCGAGGCCTTCCTCTTGTTGAGGACATTTGGGTTTAGCTTTGCCCCTCCGATGTTCTCCGGTAACATAAGAAAACTATCAAAATGGTAAATTTAGGCGACAGATTCCTGACCTCAGCTTAAAAGGCAGGCCCTTCGAGAGTGTACTTATAAACAATGCCTTCAGAAGTGCGAACTGACGATCTCGTATTACCTTCTCTCAGAGCTACAAGGCGCCAAGCCTGGTTAAATTTATACCTACTTTTGTCGACTTAGGAAGAGATCTATTTTTCCTAATTTCAAAAGGTTGGGAAGAGAAAGAACTAACGCTCAAAAGAAAGACCACCCTTGGGTCTCACCTTGCAAGTCCCCATCCACCTTCCCATAAGGTATAAAATAGCTTGACACGAGGCAAACTAGGCCTTTTGTTCGCTCCAACAGAATAGACAAGAAAGTCACTGGGAGAGAAGATTTTTCGAGTTCGAGAAGGAAACAGAAAAATCATCGGTACTAAGTTTTCTGAAAGTTAAGCAGAACTTGCAGTCCTTGGACAATACCAGATTGTGCCAAGGCAGCTCGGCGCTGTTAGAGCCCAAAGATTATTGAGTATCAATCTACATAGCTTCAGCCTTCAAATTGTACTCTATCTGAGTTGGAAAAACCCCAACTAGATAACAAAAAAAATGAAGACAACGATTTCCTCTCGTACGGAAGAAAACAAGGTCAAGGTTACTACGACCGCCAAAACCAGAAAATTTATCCGTTTTGTTTTTTAACCTTCATTCGATCATTTGAATTTCTGCGTGACGTCACTGGTCCACCTTTAAGTCGGAGTAACGCCATCTTGTGAGCAACCAACAAACTACTCTCGCTATGCGTCTCCAGACCAATTTAAACGAAGGTACTTCAAAGGGATTCTTTTTTGTGATCTCCATTACCTTATGTAGATGAATAATCCTGTTGTTTATGTGCCCGTGCTTAAAAGTAGTTTATTTTTCGTGAATAGTTAATGTCAAAGTGTATTAGAGTAAATTGTTCGCCCGTAAAATCTACCTAGAATCGAGCTTGGAGAGCTGGACAGTAAAACCCTTTTTTATATTATATGTGTATATTGTAATTTTGTTTGCTTTGATTTATGTTTAGTAACGATCTATTTTGGTTGAACTTTTTAAATTATCTTTAAAATAGTTGCGTTGGCAGATTTTGGTAAAGTCAAGAAAGAAACCCCTTTTATTCCTTCCCTTGAATAAAATGGAGTATAGCACTCTTAGTAAACGATCCTCAAGCGATCACCGAGGCACGAACCTACACCTCAATTTAAAATTTATTTCGTATATTAACCATAATAAAACAAATATATATATAGAATTTTGGCCAACCCACGACACATCCCAGCCTTTAGTCAAGCTCACTACCAGTTCCATAAGATTTACACCATTAGCTTAATAAAAGTTCCATATAGGAGTCATAAGGACTTCTATTTCGTAACGTAACGACACTACGCAACTTTTCAATAAGGCACTGAGAACACACTACACTTCTTCACAACTTAATTACACTTCTCTTTCTCTCAACTAAAAAGACCTATTTCTCTAAAATGAGTCTCTCCAAGTTTCTAATTACAATACTTCCTGTGACCATAACATGTGAAAAAAGTTTTTGTTTACCAATTTATATAGAAATACCTGAATGGACCTAAAACGATAGCAAAAATACGCTCATTTCTTTCTACAGGATGCGAAAGTTGGATGTTAGCCTGGGTATTTGATCACACATTCTTCTCAACCCATATGATAAGGAAATACTGATTTATAGCGATTTTGTCTATAATACAACATTACCAAGGTATAGGAGTGTATTGGCAAGGTTTTATTGGAAAAATATTTGCTTGAATCATTCTTTTCATTCCCAACATAGCCCGGCGAATGAGGTATCTCGAAAAGGGCTCGAGCCCCTTTATTACTTGCACCTTTTATTAGTAGTTTGTGCACCATGGGTGTGTAGGGGTGCAAAGATGTATCAGAGAAAAATTCCTTCCCAATTTATAATTTAAATAGCCCATTAAATTACCAACTCAAAACGGACTCGCCGTTGCGTGACGGCAGAGTGCTGGCATTCGGGTTCAAAGACCGGCGATTGATACTCCCCAAAGTGGGAAATTTTTACGAAGAAAATTCACGAAGAAAACGGAAATCAAGGAAAACGATTTCAAGGGCTAACTCATCAAATCAACAAGAAATCATTGCGTCATCAAGAAAAAATCATCACGTCATTAAGAATTAAGAAGAAATCATCACGTGATAAGGAATGAAGAAGGAATCATCACATCAAGACAAATGCAAGTTACTTGGAAGATACATCAAGAAAAGAAAATCTAAGATCAAGAACTAACTCAGCCAACTAAATGAAGAAGGAATCTCAGCCAACAAGAATAATGGAGTCAAGATAAATGAAAGACAATGTTTGAAGGGGCAACTTCAGTCAAGAAGAAATAAATAGATTCGAATATAGAAATCCCAAGATGAAGCATGATATTAATAAAGAAGAGAAAATATAATAAATGCGCCCCCCCCCCCCCCATAACTAGTGACCCTCAAAAGGCCGAACAATCTTCTGATCTCCGTTACAACTGCACCTGCTCATCTACTAGAGATTAAGAAAAGGTGCTGCTGAGAAACTTCAGGAGATCCGGGAAGGAGATGCTATTATCACTCATTGATTAAGAGACAAGTCTTTGTTTGCTCTGCTCAATCCCACTCAATTAACTCCACTTATCACGCAGACTTGGAGGCCGGGGAGGGAGAGCTACTACTCTCCTCGATTAAGAAATCCAAGACTAGTCTCTCCCCAATCCTCAAATTCGCTCCGCGTTCTAGAAAGGGACCTGTGTAGGGGTGCGAAGATGTATCAGAGAAAAATTCCTTCCCAGACGATAATTTAAATAGCCCATTAAATTACCAACTCAAAACGGACTTGCCGTAGCGTGACGGCAGAGTGCTAGCATTTGGATTCAAAGACCAGCGATCGATACTCCTCAGTCCACAATTTTCACTAAGAAAACGGAGACCAAGGAAAACGCTGTAAGGACAACTCAAGAAATCGACTCAAGAGAAAACCGATGTCAAGGAAAACGAAAAGAAAACGACTTCAAGGGCTAACTCATCAAGAATCCAGAAGAACTCATTACGTAATCAAGAATCAAGGAGAAATCATCACGTCGTCAAGAATTAAGAAGAATTTATCACATCATCAAGAATTAAGATGAAATCATCACGTCATCAAGAATTTGGAAGGAATCATCACATCAAGATAAAGTAAAGAGATTCGATAAATAAATATAAATAAAATATGGCCCCCCATAGGTGATTGTAATTTCTGAGACCAAGGATGCAGAATAAACTGACAGGTGTTACACTCTCCCCAACCTTCCCTTGTGTCTTCAGGAGTGCATAAATTTCTTCTCTTTTCTTTCAGGCAGGTTATTACAAGGATGTGTTATGTGTAGACTGAGGAAATATGTCTCCGCTCTTTTCCCACACAATACTTCAGATTACCTAATCACTCTTCAGGCTAAAGTGATAAACACGAATTTATGAGGCGAATAAATGCTGACATTTTTATTTTTTGAATGTGAAATTTTCAGAATCACGTTCTAAGAGAAATTAGATTTAGAATTAAACCTAAATACCAATCAAAAACAAACTAATTAAGATAGTGAATTTTACAAAAAACATAAAATTACAATTAGATAATTACAAGGAGCTGTCAGTAATCTTAAAATACCTGTTTTTCCCTCAACTCGCTGACAACTTGTATGATTTAGTATCTCTCGTTTACTTTAAATTTATCAGTATTTTTACTTGAAATTATTAAATACTTGTAATTTTATAAAGTTTTGGTAAAATTCACTATCTTAATTTGTTTGTTTTTGATTGTTATTTAGTTATAATTTTAATTTTAATTTCTTTCTAGACAATGATTCTAAAACTTTCAAATTCAAAAAAGTTAGCGTCGATTCGTCTCACAAGATTGTTTTTATCCCTTTAGCCTGATGATGGATTATGAAAACCGCAACTTTGTCTACAATAAATAAATAGCCACTAATGGTCTTATACCCTTTACTACGTATATATCGTGGTAGGAGGACATGTTGTATGCAAGATTTATTAAAATCTATAGCGATGGCGGCTTGCTTAAGCTTTCTTTGCAGCTTTTTAACCTTTGCAAATACTTTTTTCCGGAAGCCGAAAGTTTGGAAAAAATGCTGGTAATCGTTATATCTTTATTAGCCGAGACGTCTTCTAACTTTTTCAAAGGTCATCTTCCGGGCAAACAATGAGAAAAAAATTGAAAATGGGCTTTATATTATATACATTATTATCTAACTGACCAAAATTATTAAGCTAGAATAATGTTTAGATAAAAAAATGATCTTCTTATAAGAATATTTGTTTCAACCATTCAAATTTGAGTAGAAACGAAACACACACCCAACACTGAAGTAGTGCGCTGGAAAGAAAACAGGTCTCTGAGGTAAGAGGAGCCTCAAAATCCGCCGCACAATGTCAACTTTCTCCTCTTCGCAAGTTAGAGAGCACCAGCTACATTACCATGCGAGAGGTTTTAACCTACAAATCTTTACCCCCGAGTGGGCTCCCTTACAAAAGGAGATAAATTTTTGCGAAGTAGCGGAACGTCTCAAGACCGAAAGGAACAAGTGGGAATGGTCGGATGAGGTTCCCGAGCATCAGGTCGAAGAGGCCATCGCTCAAAACATGGTGAAATTGACCACGGATTGCTTTAAGGGATCACGGAGACAGAATACAGAAAAAAAGAAACGGCAAGTAGCGCACCCCGCTAACTACACCACACAGGGCTAAAGTAGAACGTGAATAAAGCTCTACTTTAATCCCACACACTGAAGAACCAACACTCCAAAAAATGGCAGACAGACTTACGATAATACTTATCAATATCAATGGGTAGGACGGAAAAGGTTCTATTTATGGCAATATTATACGACAGAGTGACCCTCACATAATACTTATTTCTGAACACGGAATGTCCACGCAAAAACATTTCAAATTTTTTCAATACGATGTCCTTTGCAAAATCCACAGTCAGGACCGGTATGACGGTTGCGCAATAGCCGTCAAAAAAATACTAAAATACGAGGGGCGGTCAATAAGTTTTGCGAATCGATAGGGCAAAACAGAGGAAAAGAGATGGCTGTTTGTTGGGGTGTTAGGACAAGTAAGGACCTGCAGCCGCACGAAACTGCCTCGTATATTTAAGAAGCAGTAGCTGATCGCAGATCGTCAGTCAAAAGTTTTTCAACAATGGAGAAGGTTGATCACCACGCAGTGATCCAATATTTGACCAAGGAAGGCAAGAATGCAAAAGAGATCTGTTAACGCATGGTTGCAGTGTACAGCAACACCGCCCCTTCATATTCAACTATTGCTCGCTTAAAGATGACCACCGTCCAGGACACCCGTCAGACGTGACCAAAGAAGGCAACGTCGCCCGGGTGGAGAGGATGATCCCCGAAAATCGACGGGTGAAGGTCGAAGAAATCGAGCGAGAACTTAGAATATCACATAGAAGTGTTAGGAACATCATCTATGACAATTTGGTCATGAACAAGATCTTTGCCCGTTGGGTCCCTCGAGACCACGCCCCATGATCAACCTTAACGTCGTCAAATCCACAAGGCCAAAGTTGCACAAGCTTCCCTGCACGAGCGCGGATTCAAGGAGCTCAACTATCCCCGCTACAGTCCAGATCTGGCCCCTAGTGACTACTTTTTATTCCACCAGCTCAAGGCTGTACTGCGTGGACGCTGGTTTGGGGACGATAAAGATGTTCAGCTCGCCGTCCAGGAGTGGATTGAACAGCAGTCGGAAGATTTCTGGTTGTCCGGAATTCGAAGCCTCAGGGACAAGTGGCGCAAGTGCATTGAAGTCAAAGGTAGTTATATTGAAAATTAATAAAACACCTTTTCCTTATATCCTAATTGCAAAAATTATTGATCGCCCATCGTACATGACTCTGGAAAACCTAGATGAACCAATTAAAGTGGGTACTACCTTAGGGGTACTGGTCGTTGACACGGGGTATCAACTCCCAACACACGGCTCTGTTCTCATGTACAACATCTTGCAGATATATAGCCACCGGAGGAACATTCTCTTCGCCGGTGATTTAAATACAAGATGTGTAGCGGCAGGTTACTCCTCCTAAAACAATGCATGTAGAAACATCGAACTACTAAACGACAGAGAATACATGACAATGATCGGACCCCGATTCCTAAAGTACTTATCTGGGACTGCAACCACATGACCTGATATAGACTTATCTAGTATCAGGTTTCATTACAATTACTACAATGAACTGTGCTCCATTATTCCGAGCGACCACCAGGCTATAAAAATTACAGTAAGAGTAAATCCCCTTCAAATTAAAAGCCCAGAACGAAAAAGCTACAAGCAAGCGAACTGGGAAAATGATAGAAATCACCTCTTAAATTACATTCCCCACCCTTTGCATGATGCTAACCTAGAAAAAATAAAGGAGGAACTAGATAAACTTATTGATTACCTAATCAAAGATAATCAAAATAACAATCCCCGATTCAATTATAAACCCTCCCAGCTCTTCCATGGATTCCTTTCATGAGAGCGCTGGCCCAAGAATATAAGGGCCCTGTCAAATGTACTAGCGCTGATAGGCCCCGTACACAATGCCTACCGGAGACTAAGATAAATTAAGTACGAAATCCAAACACTAATTACGAACTGGTAAATACTACCATGGGACAGAATAATAGACAGACTCGACATAGAAAAAGACTCACACACGTTCTGTCAGACGGTCAAACTTCTTAAAGTAAAACCTCAACACACAAAATTCACTATTAAACACAATGGTCAAAACAATTACTGAGACGGAAGAGATTTGAGAAAACTTTAGATTTTTCTAGTCTGCAATCTTCAAAATTACCCCGAAAATAAAAATGACAATTAAGACCTCGAATTCGAAGAAGACGTAATACAACAGTTAAATATCCAAATACACAAAACCTCTCCTTACCATACGGTGTCGGAGGAAAGATTGATGGATGGCTATGGCAGTAAAATAACTGCCCTAGAACTTTCCATCAGTCTAAAATCATTTTGTCAAAGAGCCCCGGGTATTACGAGGCTGACCTACAAAAATTTCATCCAGGCCCAGCCTAACGTTTGGAGTGGCCTACTCAACACTATGAACGCCACTATGAACAAGGGCTATTTACCCGACTAGTGGAAATTGGCCAGAATGATTATCATCCCTTAAACGAGAAAGTACCTAGATTGCACTGCTAGATTTCGACCGATATCTCTCTAGGAATTTGCCAGCAAAGTCTTTGAGAAGATATTGGCTAACAGAATCACCTCTTTTCTCGATGTCGCCAACTTACATAATGAGCAGCAACACGGCTTCAGAAGGAAAAGAGCGACTGAAACGGCACTAGCCGTCGTCACCGAAAAGCTTACAAAGATCAAGGCAAACAAAAGGCATGCCGACCTGTTGTTCCACGATGTCAAGAAAGCTTTTGACGACGTTTGGAAGAAAGGTCTACTATTTAAGATCCTTTAAGTAGACCTCAACCCCATATGTTAGGATTTTGTGCGACTATAAAATGGAGAGGAGAGCATACATACAATTCAGAGAACATAAAGGAGGCTGTCTCAGTCCACTTTAATAGAACATTTATAGAGGTGTTCTACCACAATCTCTCTCCGAGAGACTATATATCACAATTTTGTACCGCCGCTTATGTCACAGGGAATGTATGGCTAGAAATACGGCTATGGAGATAACTAACATCAACCTTTTTCGAGAGGAGATGGAAGATATCAACCAATGCCCCCAAATTCAAAATAATTCTCAAGTTTCGCAATACCTTCAACGATATACGTGTAGGTGGGGAGTGAATCACTTACTTCACGAAGGCATAGTTCTGGGGTTCAAAATCACCACCGGGGACTACACGAGTAATATCGAGCGAACAGACGCTAATAGCAAGAGAGATTTGAGGGAATTTCCTAGGTTCCGTGCCTTAAATCTTTCAAATAACCTCAAGATATTCAATGCGTGCATCCGTTCGAGGCTTCTGAACCCCCCCACCCCCCACCCCCCACCCCCCGCCTTCCCAACGCCGTGCCGCTCAACGCGAGCGCCGAGACCCACATTGCGAAACTACAAAAGATCCGAAGAAGAGAACACAAACGACAGAGGGAGCTTCACGACTCGGTTGAATTATCTCTGATTAACGTGGTGCTTTACGAGATAGCTAAGCTGATCTGGCGAGCCATTAGCAGCAGCCTGTCCCGTGATTTTTTTCGTACACACCTAGATATCGGGGTCGCTCGACAAATAAAACCATTTAAAAGTAGTAAGGCACAGACTGACGGCGACGTAACTCCAAAATACACGACAAAATTGACAAATCACAAGAAACGACTAGTGTAACGCTCAGGTTTCTTTAGTATTAATCACATATCAACAGTAAGATTACCAATTTTTACTAAATTTTTTCGTAGTAAATCAAAAGCTAAAATTCACAAATAAAACTTTCTCTAAAACAAATGGCGGGGACATAAAAACCAGCCTCAAATAAAGGATTGAATGCCAATAATATCATACCTAACCTAATTGAATTAACAGGTTTAATTTAATTAGTATAAGCTATATATTTTATAGTTTATAAAATAAAAACAACACAAAATACAACCAAAAAACTTAAACAAAACAGAGATACATACTCTTCCACCAGGGACCTATTCACTCTATCTCCCACATCACCTCTGTTCTTTAACCTTACCCAATTTCACCACTTTACTCTTTCACTATCTCTCTCTCTCTCTCTCTCTCTCTCTCTCTCTCTCTCTCTCATGTTCATCAACTTTTCATTTCCCAGTCCACGTCCGTCAATTTAAGGAAGTTTTAAGGACTAATCAATGATTAGATTGGCGAAATAAAAACGTATACAAAAATTAAATGATCAGCAAAGAAGGAAAGGTAAACAGGAGGCGAGTTATAATGTTATGCGTTTCCCATTCAGACCTCGTGTAGTCTGCAGACTGGTTTCTGGCTGGAGCTGGATGATAATTTGTGGGTTCCGTTTCCATATAGTGACGGCCTCAACCATGCGCAGTCGTCGTCGTCGATTACTCACCCGCAAAATGATGGTAGCATTTCTATTTAACATTTCTCGGATGAGAGTCGTCCGATGCTTTGAGTGTGGCGTTTGATGCCTCCGGCTTGGAGAAGCGATGTTAGTCGCCGAGACAGGATTTTAGATGCCATCCAAATGTACGAGGTAGTGCGATTCTCACAGTCACCGACGTTGCATTTATATTCATAAAGTGTCTCGTTGCAAGTGTCCCGTTGCGGAAAAGAAGCTATTTTTTATGACGAAGGCGCGAGTTTTCTTTTGTCTCTAATAAATTACTAATTTAATTTGGCTTGTTTGATCGGTGTGGATACCATTCCGGTGTATGATGGCTTTGTACTTTTTCATCCTCCTTATATTCTGTATCCATGGATTCTTGGTAATAATGGTCTATTTTACTTGGCTTTTCATTTTTCTGCCTTGCGTTGCGGTATGAATCCATCTTCTGCTTTAGGACATTATTAATTGATGTTTGTCGGTAGCCGTTGTTGAAGAGCAGCTGCTTTACTCTCTTTATTTTTTATCAACCGCTCTCTAATTTGAAGAATGAGAGAAGGCTCTATTGATGAGAGCCTTCATTAGGGAGTTTTTTTATCGGTCCGGACATTCTGACGATCCACTAATTCAGAAGCCCAGATTTGTTGATCTCAAGTAAAATTTAGTAGTAAAATTTGTTTGTTGAGACTTGACGAGGACGTCGAGAAATGGTAATGTGGAGTTTTCTTTTTCATGAGTGTAGTTGATGGATGAATTTAGCTTGAAAGTTTGAATAAGAGTGAGGACCAGGCTAGGATTATCTGCATTAATGAATATGTCATCGGTATATCAGGTAGGGATCGTTAGCTTCAATGAAGGAGTGATCATTGTGTACCGGCCATAAGTCAACTCCTTTTCGCTATTAGTTAGACAAGTACTCATTTTCGATTGATTTCGAGTGAAGCTGAATTTATTTTTAACTTGCTTAGGATAGTGTTATAAAAATGGGTAACGGTGAAAAAGCCCGATTTACTTTCGAAAGTGGACCTCAGCTTCTCGACTAGGGAAAAGTGGAAGGTGGATCTTTGGACCCTTGCTGGAGTAGAAGGACTTGAGCCACACTAGGCCTATTCGAAGTTCCAAGGAAAGTCTTAAGGTGTAGTGAGAGGAAAATTATTTCGACTTTGGTCCCTCCTCCTCACATTCTTACATTCCTCTCATATAATTTTCCTTTTTAAACTAATTCCTGCTGCTCTCATGCACATTTCCTCTCTCTCTTTCAGCTATCATACGATAGTATGCATAGGAAATGAGAGACTAATCGACATTAACAATGGTTAGTCGCTCATTTGTGCGAAGGAGGCCGACTGTGAAGCCTTAACCTAGAGCAATGCCATTGAATGCCTGAAAACAATAAATATGAAACCGAACACACTACCTCAAATTCGATCACAGACAAGTAATATCTGCATGCGCCTCGACTCATGGGTCGGGATCCATTTGAAGATGAAATTCACAGAGAAATTGAACGGAACCACCCCCCAGCAAAGGTAAGGGAAAATATAAAATTCAAATATTAAACGCTCGTGTTTAATGTGATTTTTGAAGAAAGCTAAAGAAAATTGCCTGCGTCTCTCCACTATAAGGCTCTGCTCATATAAGATTGAACGCGAAGAGTTTGTTGACTTGCAAATGTGCAGTCGGTGTTAGAAGTACGCCAAGCACACCACGTCCAACTGCCCGAACAAAGACTTTACCCACTGGTCCATCTGCGCTAGCCGCGATTGTAAAGCAACACTCAAAAATTCCTTAATTACGAGGGAAACTATCAGACTATGTCTATGACATGCCCCACAAAAAAAACGGGAAATACCAAAACAAAAAGAGAAAAAACGACAGAACGAAGAGAAAAAAAGGCCAATTCCACTTATGCTAAAGTAGCTGAAGCCGCTATTGCGGAAACTAATAACCAACGGACATATTTACACATTTTAATTAAAAAGTCTTCCAAAATAATGTGTTGAATTTAAAATGCAGACATTGCTAGCATTACCCCTTCTAGGTACCTTTGCCACGGAAGTCAACCGCATGCTCGTCAAAAACGGGATGTAGGAGATATGGTTCCCGGAGAACCCGCCTTCGGAGGAAGTTATGCGAATTAGCGAAGCCCCTTATTGTAAAAATTCCTGCCAAAAAGTTCCTCCTCCTCAAAACCTAGCCAATGCATGCAACCCACAACTAAATAAATAAACAAACAAACGCACAATCACAGAAACAAGCGCCCACAACACGGAGTAAAAATACCACCGCCACGAAAGAAAAACAAACGCACACAACCAACACGTAAGCAGTCCGGTCCAAAGAGACTCGATCTCCCGAGCGAGGAAAAATCAAAAACCCGCCGTCCAATCTCAACTTTCTCCTCTTCGTAAGGTTATGCAGAGCCCCAGCTCAAATAAAACAAAAGAGACTTTAACCTTACAATCTTTGCAACCGAGTCGGCTCCCTTACCAAGGCAGCTGGATTCCTACAAAGTAGCTGAAGATCTCAGGACCGGAAGGTACATGTTCAAATGAGGTTCCCTAGCTGCAGTTCGAAAAGGCCCTCGCTTAACAAATAGTAAAACTGACCTGGACTGCTTAATTACGATCACCGAGACGGAATACACAAAAAGGAAACGACAGGGATCTCCTCCGCCCAGTAGAACATACAGGGCCAAAGTAGAGCGTGAATAAGTACCTCCTTTATTCTCATACACTAAAGAACCAATGCTAAACAAAATGACTGACAGACTTACGGTAATACACATGAATGTCAACGGGTGGAACGGAAAAGGTTCCACTTATGGCAATATTATATGACAGAGTGAACCTGACGTAATACTCATCTCTGAACACGGACCTACAGCGCAAAAGCATTTTCAAATTTTCGATACGTCGTCATTAGTAAACATCATAATCAGGAACAGTATGACGGCTGTGCAATGCCGTCAAAAAGGACTGAAAGGATTATTGTTTTTAAGCAACATTAGTACGCATTCATAGGCAAAAATAAATTCATATTTAAAACAAACACTATTATACACATAAAAATCTCGTCAAATAACTAAAAATGAAATATAACGATCATGATTAATTGGTATAAAAACAGTAATGCAGGTTGAGAGAGTAATTATTAATGAACGAGATTAAAATATTAAAATGAACAAATCTATAAAAAGTATATATCATAGAGACAATTAGACCAAAAAAATCTTGGAAAAGAGATACATTGGATATTTACAATTTAAAACGAATAACACGAATGGTTAGGCATGTACAATAAATCTGGCCCACAAGTTTGAGTCAAAAGGTATATGAGAAAAATACAGATATATTTTTCTTACATCACTTTGTCATTCCATTTTGCAATGAATCTTTGATACAAGATAAAGGATTCAGACAATTTTCTCCTTCATATTTGATATCGAAATGTGGGCCTGGAAGCTAGGTCCCAAAGTAATCTTGAACCATCGTAACTCATTTCCATGACGAAATGACACTAAAAGATAACAAGAACTTTATCGGTTAATATCCTCGAAATTTATGCAGCTCATGGAAAATAAAGCTACAATATTCTTCATAAACCTCATATTCATATGTAAACTCTTTACCATCACCAGCCTCTCATCACTACAGTTGAAAGGCCTTCAAACGAAGCGGTCTTGTTCATTTCGCCTTTCAATCTTTATTGTTTTTACTATACACCTCACCTGTCACTTTTATAATTTTTAAGCCTTTATACTGTAATATTATTCTCAAATGTATTCAGAATTTTCAAAAAAACAGCGCGTTGCGTATATTTTAATTAGATATCAAACACTTAGAAACACGACAGTATGTTTGGGGTAGGATTCATTGATAAAACAATATATCTATCTACGTATTACTATAAATATACATTTACTGTTTTCTTATATTTTGCCAATTCATCTTTTCATTTTGAATATTTTCTTCGTATTCTAATTCAGAATGTTTCTATCTTTGTGCTTAGCAAGAGTTTGGGGAAAGAGAGATTCAGTAAAGGGAAAAGGTGAAATCATAGCAGTAAATTGAGAAAAAAAGATAGACAACGAATTATATGTTTGGAATAAGAGACGTGAATTACTTTTTCAAACAGATCCTAGACCAGACAATCATTTTGAGAGTTCAAAATCTACCAGTTGCTACTTTGTGGCAAACTGGCACTAAAGGTATCCAAGCTTGCCAGTTGCTTTAAGTTCTATTAAGGAGAAAGACATATATCATTTTCCATCTCGCAGATCCTTCAAAGTGATTTGATGCTGGGTTACGTAGCCTCCCGTTCCGTCAGGCTTCCTTACTTAGCAGCAGACCCCCGGTACGCCCCAGCATAATACTCTCCATGCCCATCAATCATAACCCAATATTATCCAATTCTTCCGCGGTCACTCCTTTCTCTCAACCAATCATTCAAAAATCAAAACCTTTTATGTGATACGAGAGGTGGTCAATAAGTTTTACGAATCGTTTGGGCAAAACAGAGGAACGGGGATGGATGTTTGTGGGGGTGTTAGGATTAGTTATGACAAGTTAGGACCTGCAGCCGCACGCTTCTGCTTCGTCTATTTAAGAAGCAGTAGCTGATCGCAGATTGTCCGTCAACAATTTTTCAACAATGGAGAAGGTTGAGCACCGCGCAGTGATCAAATTTTTGACCAAGGAAGGCAAGAATGCAAAAGAGATCCATGAACGCATGGTTGCAATATACACCGACACCGCCCCTTCCCATGCAACCATTGCTCGCTGGAATAGGAAGATCTGCCATGGTCCTGAGTCCCTTTAAGATGACCGCCGTCTAGGACGTCCGTCAGACGTGAACAACGAGAACAGTGTGGCCCGTGTTGAGAGGATAATCCTCGAAAATCTACGGTTGAAGGTCGAAGAAATCGAGCGAGAACTTAGAATATCACATAGAAGTGTTAAGAACATCATCCACGAAAATTTGGCCATGACTAAGGTCTCCTGCCGTTGGGCCCCTAGAAACCTCACGCCCCGTGATCGACTTCAAAGTCGGCAAAGTCCACAAGGCCAGAGTTGAACAAGCTGCCCCCCACGAGGGCGGATTCGAGGAGCTCAACCTGTAATTCCACCAGCTCAAGGCTGCACTGCGTGGACGCTGGTTTGGGGACGATGAAGATTTCCAGCTTACCGTCCATGAGTGGATTAAACAGCAGTCGGAAGATTTCTGGTTGTCGGGAATTTCAAGCCTCAGGGAAAAGTGGCGCAAGTGCATTGAAGTCGAGGGTAGTTTTATTGAAAATAATAAAACACTTTTCGTCATATCTCGTTTCCTTATATAAGAATTGCAAAACTTATTGATCGCCCCTCGTATATATATGGAAAAGAAATGGTTAACTTGAACTCATATCTCTTTTAAAATATTTTTCTTTACCTTATTCTTTAGATATTTTGTAAATATTTAGGTTTAACATATTTTAAATCGCTAAGAATTAGCCTAACATTTAAGGATTTACCGGTATATTTTTTAGTTTTTAGTAAAAATACAAAATATCCAAACAAAAACAATTCACTAATTTTCCTTCACTGCAGTATTTTTGAAAATTGCGTGACCAGTTGATCTGTTTTAGCTCTTGTGCTGTTAAAAACTTGGTTTTTGGCTATCGTTTTTTTCTGATTGCCACCTGGAGTCCAATGATATGGAGTGTCTATATATGTATACATAAGTACGTACCTACATATAAGGCAAGATTATCTGGAAACTAATTCTTATAGCTTTCCTTTGCCATAAATTTGAAATGTAAATAAATCCTTTCGCACTATCCACTCTTCTGCAAAGGCATGTCAATTTCTAGCTCTTTAATCACATTATTCGGTTTGTTTAAGTAGACACTCCAGTTCACATACGTGATGCGGAAACTCTTCTCGATATTTAAGGGAAATAAGGCCATTTATTGTTGAAATATAAATCGTCCTCGTCATCCTCTCATTGGGGAGGCACAATGATCCATCAATAGGATGGAGGAAAACGCAGAACAGAAGGAAGAGGAGAGTTTGTTGATCATCCTTAATTTCCATCCTAACGATTATTTCCCATTCATTAGAATTCGGTTTGGGTGGGATACGGCCCTAATCCACGCAAAGTGAGTGATTAGATCCAATCTGCTTTATACCTTCGCTTATCAAGAGAGGAAGGACATTTGTGAGGTTTAGCCACAAAGTGATAATTTGTCTAAATTATATTAATTATCATCTACGTTATTATTGGAGTTTACAGCATTGTTGATTTTTGGCGCGTCCACATGTCGGTTGGTCGGTCCCCGTTTTGGGGTTATTTTTTTAGTAATATTGTCACTATTCAGCCGATTTTAACGAATTTGAAACACTCATGTTGTTTTACATTTTCTTTCGAATGATATAATTGCGAAAGTCCTTCCAAGCTTAGCTGGAGAATTATTTGGCAAAAACTTCATAACTCTTCGGTCGATTTTAACGGAAATTTGAAATTATTATGTTGTTTTACATTCTCTTTAAATAATATGATTGACTATGTTCTCCCAAGATTAGCACGGGAATTTTATTTTTTGCCAATAATATCAAAACTATTCTGACGAGCCTAACGCAATTTCAAACCCTTATGTTGTTTTTCTTTCTCTTTCGAATGATATAATTGTCAAAGTCCTCCCATGGTTAGCCAGGGAATTATTTTCTTTTGGCAATAACATTATAAGTATTCTGACCATTATAACCAGATTTGAAAGCCTTATGTTGTTTTACATTTAATTTCGATTGATATAATTGCCAAAGTCCTCCTAAGGTTAGCCGGGGAATTATTTGGCAATAACTTCATAACTATTCGGTCGATTCTAACGAAATTTGAAGTGAAATCTCCATGTTGTTATACCTTCTCTTTCGAATCATATGACTACCAAGGTCGTCCTAAGGTTAGCCCGGGAATTATTGAAAGTTTTGAAGTTTCTAATGGCATAAATTAAAACAAGTGAGAGCACGCGACTTTTTTTCAGCAGACCTTGTTGTATTTTCGCATACTTTGAGATTGTGCATCATAAACCATTATCAATATCGTTAATGTAGATTTGAAAGAGGATCCTCCATAAAATTGAGCGCTAAGTATCTTAGATAGTTATATTGAGACATTTAGACCCCTTGCATTTATGATCACTCTGTCTTCTTTTGTTGAGCCAATTCTCAATCCATCTGGATATGTCCCCCGTAATGTGTTTAAGCTTTGAATATGGGAGATTTTTCAAATTTTGAGAAATGGAACTAATAATCTAAAACCCTTAATTTAACCTTCAACAAAATATGTTCTGTTGGGGAAAAAATGGAAAGCTGGGTAATCCAACGAGGTAGCTCCGGCAGTGGTAAAATGGAGAGTAGTATAGAGGTAAAAGAGAATAATAGTTTTTACAAATGGAAAATTAAAAGAAATAGATATTTTTTATTGCTTAAATCCTGCTGTTGGATGTACGTATTTTAATGTCCGAGTTGATGCCAGAACCCCACCAGGTAACCCCCACAAATGCTAAAACTTTATTTTCCTCTTAGAAAATAGTCCAATAATGGTATAATGAAAGCACCTTGAAACATATTGCTTTTTAATGACGATCGTTTGGCCCAATTTTACTAACCTTTCATTTTGCGAACGTTTAAATTCACTAGTATGATGCAGTGACGATGGTCTCGTAGGCTATCATCAAAAAGCGAACAAAAGAGACGCGGTAATTTGTTGGTAACACAAAGTTAAGGTACTTACAAGTGCGAGTATGCGCTTCCTTGATAGGACATAGATTGTAAGGAAGTTAATGGTAGAAATTGGTTATTTAAAAAACAACTGCTGTTATTTCTTTGTGTAATTAAAACGTGAAATGAATAGATGTATTAACAAGGTGAAAAATAAAACAGCAGCATTAATAAAACAGTGCCATTAAAAAACCATTAGAGAGAACCCGTATCATTGATAAGGCATTGGCATTATAAAGGCTGTGGAATTAATAAAACCATGGGATAAATAAAACCCTGGCATTAATAAAAACAAGGGCTAAATAACACCCGAGGCACTGATAAAACCTTTGATTTATTAAATCTGTGGCATTAATAAAAACATGGGATAAATAAAAACCTGGCATTAATAAAACCGTAGAATTGAGAAAACGTTGACGTTAATAAAGCCATACCATTGATCAAACTGTGGCATTATTACATCCACGGTGTTACTTAAACCGTAACATTAATTGCATATTTGAAATTGTTACTTTCTTACCGTCAAGAGATAGGAAATATGCTTATTAATGAGTTCAAATTTGGGTTCGATAAATTAATGATGTTAATTTGTTTCTACTTTGTTATTCTTACCTTTTGTGGCAAAATTGGAACCCGAATGATAAAGCAAAAACAAAACATTTTAACGCCTCAGGAGGTAGGTTTCATGTTTGTTGCGATCGAGTATTTGAATCGAATTGTTGTCTACCAAATGTGGCAGGGAACGAGGAGGCATTTTTTAAGTGAAGATTTAGGTGGTGAAAGTGATTGCAATTCGTTAGAGTTAAAACCCTTCAATTTTGGGAATAGAAGAAAGAACAGCGGTCGCGTCCTCTCGAATGATATAACTGCCAAGGTCCTCCCAAGGTTAGTCCAGGAATTAATGAAAGTTTATAAGATCGTAAGGCCATAAATCAGAATAAGTGAGAGCACGCGAAATTTGGTCAGCAGACCTTGTTTTAGTCGCGGGCGACCCTACTTCTCACTATATTGGTGGGTCAACGTTTTGATTTATTTGTGTTATGTTAATAACATTCTAACTATTGAGCTGATTCTAACGAAATTTGAAACATTTTTGTTGTTTTATATTATCCTTCCAATGATATAATTCCCAAAGTTCTCCTGAGGTTAGCTGGGAATAATTTGGCAATAACATCATAAATATATGGCCGATTCTAACGAAGTTGAAATCCTTGTTATTTTTACATTCTATTTTGAAGGCTATAATTGTCAAATTCCTCCCAAGTTTAGCCTGGAATTATTTTGCAATAACATCATAAAAATTAGTCTAATTCTAACGAAATTTAAAACCCTTATGTTGTTTTACATTACGTTTCCAATCATTATTTGCCAAGGTCCTCCCAAGGTTAGTCTTTGAATTATTGAAAGATTTGATACTTGTAAGGTCATAAATTAGAATAAGTGATAGCAAGAGACTTTTGTCCATCATACATTTTTTATTTTTACCTGCGGAGAAGCGCCAGGTCTAGGCGTCGCTTTTTCAAAAAGAGTAAAGTTCAAAGATACGCATTTAGAGCCATGAACTGACCTATATGACCATAGAACATGTGGTTATCTACCCTAAAGATTTCATATCTGGTATCGGATTTGGCCCTAGGTGCTGCCATTGAGTGACGAAAGCTTTATTTAGCAATTCAAAGGCACTTGCAAGTGATTTGAACTATGGGAAACCATCAATGCAATTACCATTTATCATCCTATCATAAAACGACGCAACTCTTTGGATGGACTTTCTCTGTTGTTAGAGAGCCTTCAAGCTTCCATACTTGAGTTTTTGAAACATTCTTCGAATCTTTTCGAGGTTATCAGCTATGAGTAAAATATCATCTGGGATTATCAGGTGTTTGAGATAATCTCTATCAATTTTAATACCTTTGTTCGCCTCTTTAGCCTCGTGAAGATTTTTCTAAACAACACGTAAATAATTTCTGATAAATAATATCTACTTGTTTTGAATCTTTCTGTAATTGAAAAATGTCTGAATCCTTATGCAATCTAATGTAGGATCTGCAATTTGCCATATGAGTTCTATGATATTTATGTAGACCGGAACTATACTTTGCTTCATCAAAGCTGTTATGATCGATGATGTTTCTCTTAAACCAAATATTTTCTGGTACGTAGCATACAATTACCAAGTATAGAAGTACGAGTATATTGTATTCTAATGTTTGTTGAATGTGCTAGTTAAAAGTATGCATGTTGTCAATTGATGAGATACCTTTTCTGAAGCGAGTTTGTTCTCTTGGTTCTTTGTCATCTAGTTGATTTTGCCGTCTGTAAGTAATGACTTTTGTGAAGAGCTTATATTCACAAAATGGAAAGATAATTGGTCTTTGTTTGTAAGGTCCGTTGGATCACCTCTTCGGGGTAGAAAGATTATTAGGACATTGTGCATGTCAGCCGGAATCTGGCTTGTTTTAGAAATTTAATGAAGAGGCAAACTAACTTGCCTATAATATCATTTTCAGAATCTTCCACTAAGTTCGAAGTCATGTTGTTGTAACATGATGTTTTGTGGCTCTTAATTTGATTGAATTAAAATTCAATTTCTAATTTGAAAACCGCTGGGACATTATTGGGTGAAGTTGGTTGGTTGTTGTTCTCTATGGTTTTGTTGCTCGAGTATAACTTTTCATAACACTCCTTAATTCTTTCAACTTTTCTTTCTCGATCTTTGATGATTGTACTGTCTTCTTTTATAGCTACCATTATGGATGATTCTTTTCAAGGTTTCTTTTAGCTATTTTACGCTTCTTAACTTCTTTGATCACCCTCAACAATAGTTGTATTATATTTTCTGATGTGAACTCAGTTTCTTTTTAATGAGCTTACATAGTTCTGCTAATTTAATTTTGGGGGGTTGCTTTTTCCGCCGTGGTATCCTTATATCAGCCACGTTATTAACCTCTTGAAGAGCAAGCAGCAATTAGCGTGGGCTGATATAAATCAAGAGCACGCAATCCGCGTAAGCCGTTTGAGTAGTACTTGCAGGTTTATTCTTAAACTTATTAAGAGAGGAACTCTACATCACTTCAAGTGGTGTACGGTTCTATATCTCCGTAATTATTTAATATAAAAATGTTTTGTGCCATAACTGTGTCAAATGGTTTATTTTTCAATTTAATACATTATTTCGAGGATTTGCCTTATTGTCATACTGAAAATATTATTGAAACTCAACATCTATATAACCATTAATACTTTAATGGTTTGACTCTCTCTTAATATGTATTATGTCTAAGCTTAAAAATCATTTTTGTGGTTCTGCGCTGAATTCTCTCTAAACTTTGGATATCGTTACGCAACTATGGGGAATAAAATTAAACTGCATACTCAAAGTGAGATATGACAAATGCTTTGTTATATGAGAAGGACGATTTGTTTACATTTGAGCGTAAAGTTTATAGCTATATACCCAAGAGCTCTGCATTTTTGTTATATCAGTAAACTGTTTTCAAGGATTAAGATCATTTAAAAATATATCCTAGGGTACAGACCTTATTAACTGCTCTAAAGTATTTTCATTTATTTTGTAATCATTAAACACGTTACGATTCTCTAAATCTATCGATTTACATTTGATAAAATGAAACGTCATTTACTAACTATCTAAACAATTGAATAATTTAAATAAACCTCGTTGTAGATTTTTCGCAAATGGATCTAGAATTTACACAATCGCCTAACTTAGTGTCTTCTGAGAATTTAGTTATTGTACATATTAGATCATCATCCAGATCTTTAACATTAATTAGAAAGATTAGCGCATCCAAGGTGTTCGAGGAACACCACTAGTCTTGGAAGCACAAATTGTACTAACGCCACCGATGACAACTCATTGTTTACAGTTTGGGTGCCCACTGGTCTAACCAATTTACAGTTTCCTTCATATAGCATAACCCTTGAGTTTTCGGAATCTTTTGGGATGGACGATGTCAACCGATTTTGCCAAAGGAATAAGAAGGCTTGCGTCTAGCCCCATGCTGACTATTATTTATTAAAATCTTATTTTCTAAGTGACCAACGAATTTATTCCTAATGATAGCCTAGAGTAGTTTATATACGAGATTATACAGATGTCAAATTGATTGGCCTAAAGTTATTTGGATTGTTTTTAGCCTTTTCAAAAATTGGAGTCACCTTAGCTTCTTTAAAATAAAGTTAAAGATTAATAGAAAATTTTGCAAAAGAGCTTTATCATTTGTTTTTTAATTCCTCTAAGTGAATTGCTTAGAACTTTTCCGACTCTATAAAATTTGAAGGATTTAATTTATTTATATAATTTAACGCTCCGATGTTGTCTTTTTTTGGCTTTCTTTTTATTACCTACGTTTGTCAAATATTTTCTTAACCTGCCTACAATGCAAAATGTATTAAACCTAATTAGCAACTAAAATATGTGCAGCCAAGACCAAGACGTGTTTACGTTGCCACTGGAGGTCTAAGACATTGACGAGAGAGTCAGAGAACAAGAACGAGCTCGGTAATCCTGGAAATCGTCGGTGGGCATACCTAGAAAAGTGATTCGCCCTCAAATACTTGCAGCAGAAGAACATAATTTTCTCGTCTTTTATGTCTGTTATATGACGTTTGCATCAAGGTGCACATCATGAACGTCTCGAAATTGAAGTCGCACCTCAGGAGGAAACCTCACCCTGAGTAGATGCAGATAAGTGTACGTACAGTAGTTGTCTAAATAAATATATTTATCAAGAGTATTGAGTGTTTATTGATCTACCTAAGTACTAAGTTAAGTTTTTGAGACTAACGTTTTACGAACGAAAATGTTCTGCATTACATATGTAATGTTCTGATTTTTAATCATTTACCTTTAACTGAAAATGGAGAAGTCCTAACCCAAACTTACCACGCTGTCGTTCTCCTTGATGATGACTGAATCGACCGTGTAAATATTTTCATAAGAAGAAATAAGAATTCACTTGCCATGACGCTTCAAGTCGTTGAAAATGCGACAACAGCGCTCTAGACGTTCTTGCCTAGAGTCTCTGTATGGTGGCCCTTTCACTTCCCTGACGCTCTTGCCGCGCGCCTCTTTTATTAGCCTGGACTCCAGTCACCGAGATTTTCTTCGTCTTCGCAAACGCAGTCATTTTAAGATTCAGAGCAGTTTCCAGGGACTTTTTCTTAGCCAAACGGTTAAAAAATTGAGATCTGCCAGAAGAATGATGACCTTTAAAGTCTTTCCCGTTATCAGGACAATCTGAGATTTTGTGGACGGTCATCCGTCTGACGTTGGGCCGCTTTAAAATATCGGACTCGTCGTGGCCTGGGCGCAGTAGAGGAGAGATTTCAATTCTTTTCACTTCCATCTCGATACGCCTTCACATTATTGCAATGACACTTTAATGACACATGCTAGAAAAGTAGAACTTTAAGTTATTTTGACAGAAATTTTATCACACACGTGTCAAAAGGTAAAAGAATATGTGGAACAGAACTTTGGTAAAACATGATACGCGTTTTTGTGTCTTGATGATATATCTAGGTGTTTTGATGTGAGATTTTAAGTATAACTGTTTTTTTAACTTTTTATTTTTTATGCATGATGAAAAGTACAGGGATTGAAAATCATGTGAAATAATGTGCCCGAATCACAATCGCAATTTTCTAGACAGATATTTTATTTCACATTAAACTCGATAATTTTGATTTCCAATACCCACATTGGCTTGCTAAAGAAGGGAGCAATTTACTTATAATAGAACCCGTATTTACAGGATATCGATAAATGCATTGTTCAAACTTCATTTTTTCTTAAAATGCATATAAATATATTATAAATTCAAGAAGATGCACCCATGCTATTCAACTTCAAAAAATGGATTGCTTTTCCTTATTAAATTTCGATAATTTCGAAAAAACGGTCATTAAAGGTAACAGATACATCAAATAATGGCAGAGTTAGTCGTATGACTCCTTCATCCACAGCTATTCAGGCTCACTTGCACCAAGATAAAATCAAAAGGCAACAATTTAATATAGCAGACGAATCATCGACAGGCACAAGCAGCTGAAGTAGTGTGCCATGACGTGTGCTTTACAATTTTAACTAAGGCTATATATATATATATATATATATATATATATATATATATATATATATATATATATATATATATATATATATATAGATATATATAAATATATATATATATATTCTTATACATTTACATAAGTGCGAAAAAGGTATTCGAACTAGTTAAGTTTTTGCAATATTTTTAAGTGTAATCATAGATTGAGTGATAAAATAAATGACAAAGGCTTGAAAATAATCATTTACCTAATTTAAGTAACTCCGATGTATTTTTTACTAAATAATCATGGAGAATTAGAGCATTAAGAATGTTAAGTGGACATGTAGCATATTGTTTTGGTGTTCTCAAAAGGTATTCTTTGAATTTGAAAACAATCCTACGCCAAAGAAAAGGGTCCATAAATTCATGGATAAACTAGAGATTTATGGTTAGTATTATATCTCCCATACCTCAACGCTAGCTTCTTTTATCAAAATCTTAATGAATCTTAATTTAAAATCTCTGAAATATCAGTTACTTTATAGTGAAATAGTTAACTAACTAATTTACAGTTTCCAGATTTGGGGATTTTCCTTCATTCATCAACACAATCGCTTTAAATTGGTAGGATTCTAGGGTTACCTCTCTCCAACTTTTAATTTAATTTATGTCAAATATATTAAATGGTGTTCAGGACAGGGAATTCTCTAGGCCACTCAAAACACTAATACGAGCCTATTGTACACTTCAAGTTTTTGCCCTGACATACTTAGGGTTACTATCGTGCTACAACTTCTAACGCTTAAGTTTTCTAGCTGAGCTAATATGATGCTTTTCTAAAATTTTGCGCTATTCCTCTGAGTTCATAGTTGTTGAATGGTGCGAAGACCTCCTGTAACTTGCTATTATAAAGCAAAGTACTATCGTGTTACAACTTCTAACGCTTAAGTTTTCTAGCTGAGCTAATATGATGCTTTTCTAAAGTTTTGCGCTATTCCTCTGAGTTCATAGTTGTTGAATGGTGCGAAGAACTTCTGTAACTTGCTATTATTATGCAACTCCAATGGATTATGCTACCTCCGTCATGCTTCACCGTTAGAAGGGTGCTTTACTGTTTGTACGCGGCATTGATTTATGCAAAAACTGTTATTGTAGTTATTGCAGAAGACTTCTATTTTTTATCATCTGACCAAAGAATTTTGTTGAAAAAAGGCCTCCTTCGTGTAACATCTCTGGCAAACATCTTACGAGATTCAACGTGCTTCGTTGTCAATAGAGCAACCATTCGTGGCCGGTTCCTGGGAAGATCTTCTCTTCGCAATGTTTTCAAACTCTGCCGAGTAAAGTTAACACCGTTTGAGGACAGTTCGTCAATCAATTCTTTCATTGTTGTTCCTGACTCCTTTACATCATTCTTACTAGTATGGAGCACGCTCAATATGAAGTAAGTTCTCATATTTGTGTAGGAATATTCTGGAAAAACGTAGACATGCTTCGAAACAAAAATGTCAAATAGAGCTTCATATAGAAAATAATTTTGGCATAACTTTATCTCATTTTTTAAAGACTTTCTAAATTGCGCTATAAATATACAAGTAACATGAAATTTTGTCAGACTATTGTTTAACCTAAATTGGTTAAATAACAAAGTTTAATAATGAAACAAAATGTATTTCTAGAACGTTAGGATTATTATTTGACCAAATGCATATATATATATATATATATATATATATATATATATATATATATATATATATATATATATATATATATATATATATATATATATATATATGGAAAAAGATTCAAGACAAATTATATATATTAGGGTGATGCAAAACCGGGGTTAATTGTTTTTTTATTTGCAAAAAAATCAGTTAAAACAATGCATATTGAGAGATAGCGCCCAGCACTTAAATATTGCTGATTACCATTGCACACACGTGGTACAGCAAGCACCACCTTACTCCTTTCATAGTGGAAGTTTACAGTAGTCCTAGCATATCACTCCCTTTTTAACTTTTAATGGAAGTGGTTACTCATTTAAAGCAGCTGCAATAATGGTCTTTGATTTGTTTGTGAACTTTTTTCTGTAGTTCGACACAACTTGAGACAAATATTGTTGATTTTGCTCCCTGTCATTAGTTAGTAATTTGTTGTAGTTCTCCATCAGCTTAACTGCTCTTTCAGCAATGTCATTGACAACTTTTGATCATTAACAACATTCTTAGCAAACAATATCTTTCTGCCTGAGGCTACCGATTTGGTAAAAAAAATTGAGGACAGTCCAAGTGTGTTGAAAAGAGATTGTGTTTGTTCTCACAATGTCTCATAATTTTCATCGTCTATTTTGGTTTACTTGGATGGATCTGAATCTTGCTGGATTGTCCAAGGCATCATATTTTTTTAAATTTTGTCTCAAATGAGACACCCTGATCGAAACAAGTCAGCGCAATTATCTCTTTCGAAAATACCAAGGAAGGTGATTTTATTTTTTCAAGGCGCATTGACAATCATTTCATTTGTTCTTTTGCATCAATAAATTTCTTCAAGAAGCAACACTTCATTCTGTGGGGCACTGGCTATCTTGCTGCATAAAATGTGCTTTCAATGTTTTCAGCCATATATTTTCCAGTGCCTCATTGAATTTTTGGCACTCCAAGTAGCTGTTTTGTGCCACAGCCTGATATTAAATTTGGCAGGCGATCCACGAATTCTTCTCCTGATATGTCTTTAAAAAGATTTCCATCCCAATAAAACAATCAAGGACTTATCAGTTTTAAAATCCTTTGAATGCAAGTCTTGATTTTTTGTCTAGCTCGAATGATAGTAGATTAAATGACATTATAGTCTTTAGGGTTTTTTCTTACACTTGAAATGGTAAGAATCATAACGAGAGAGGCTGACCAGTCACTTATCTTGACAACATCCAAGAAGGAAAGAATAATTTCCTTCAATATTGTAGCCTCTTTGTTTGGAGGAACTTTTTATGTTTAGGGTTTTGGTTCATGGTATAAATCTTCTACTTCTATTATACTTGAAACATTCCTGGAACAAGTCCTACTTTCAAGAACAACTGTTTCTTTGAATGAAGCTGCTCGTTTTTCTTCTTTTAGCTCTATTTTCTTTGCTGCTTCAACTATACAGTGATTTTTCTTCTTATTTATTCTAATTACTATCCCTTCCCTTCCCGCTTTCTGTTGAGGAAGAAATTCTTTATCTTATTCATTGGTCCTTATTCCATTAGCATTTACATGAGCAATGCAAGGATTTTTGTCTTTGCTGTTTCTGCGTTGTTTCTAGTCATTATATAAGATATTTTGTTTCTTTACCTCATTACATTTAGGAGGGGTTGCTATCTCAGCTGTTTGCCACACATCAAATACATAACTGATGGTTAGGTTTAAAGCTTCTCTCTTGTATAACACTTTTATGATTCATCAGTGAAAGGATGCCTTTTTTCTTTGATGTTGGTAACTTGGTATTGATCAGGTGTGATATTAGTTGACCAATCAACTTCAGTTGAATTGGTTGTCATCGGGAATCCAGTTGAAATTCTTGTAATTTCCAAAAGATAAAACAGCGTCGGAAAATCTCCTCTTTCGACTGCAAGCAACGTACTAAGTCTGGTCAACTGCGCCTTTTTCCTTGCCTCAACCTCTTACCCCAATTATCCAGGTTCTATTTCGTTAGTCAAAAAGAACTTAATCTATTTTATATTTTCTATATGGATTGAAAATCTTTGTAACTCTTAAAATATTACTCATACATATCTCTGTAGTGCAAGAACAATATAATCAATGAGTATTAGAGAATCATTGATAGTTTACTTCGAGTTACAATGAATCTAAAATATTCAAGTTCCGCATGCCACCAATAAACATTATTTACGTCGTGGAATGGCCAGACGATATATTTATATATATACGTGGGTGCTCTTTGAGGATTTACCTCAAAGTTGGATCAAGACAGTTAGTGAAAGGAGAAATGGTTATGAGTCCAGTGGGGATGGTTTATTTTTATTTTGCGGGGTGCCTTTAGACAAATATTTCAGAGTGCAAGTTGGCTAAAGATTAAAATAAGCGGTACACGTCGGGGTTGCAAAAGAAAGACAATGACGAAAATATACTTTACTAACAACAAAAAAAGGATATACATATTTACATAGAAATTGGGTTTAAATGGAATGGTCACTCAGACGGGGTTAAAGATCCACACGCGATCAGGTAGGTTGATTAAGGGATTAAAAAGGTCAGATACAGTTGATGATCTAAAGGGGAATTTTAAAATAGTGCGTTCACACAAATAATGGAGCAATCGGATAAGTCATATTTAAGATCAATCTGTAGGCGGCAACGGTTATGAATACTTTATGAGCTCGTTGCCAAAAAGGGGCCAGTGGCGTACAGTGAAGGCAACGGAAGAAGTTGGTGTACCTCTGGATTCAATACAAGGGAGCATTAGTCGTCTTCGAAGTTGGAGGTGCTTGTCAGTCCTTGCCAATTGACTAGGGCAGAGTTCACTGATGTCAAAGCTTGCCGCTTAACTAAGGCAGAGTCTATCGACGCTAAAGACGGGGGGGCGTCCTTTAGCTCGTCGTCAGAGTAGGTGAAGTGTGACAGTGCTGCTCTCTAAACTCACTCGAAGCGTTATATAGGTGCCAGGAGAGGATGCGCGCCTGATCTCGAGGAAAACTCAAGGACTACTTCGGGGGAAGGGGGATCTTGATACCGCTCGTTGAATTGTCCAACGGATTCCAATCTTTGAGCAGAAAGCCACGCATGCTCGCGGAGGATGGCCTCGTTAGGGGAAAGAGATTACATTGGTAGCTAGGCAAATACAGCTGGGTCGAGTGATAACAGCGTCAGCTGCCTCCTCGCAAAGGTTTCCATGCTTTCACTCGCTCCATGAGGTGATCACCGGATCCACGTGGGTACAGAAGGGAACATGGCCGCCATTTGTCCTCATTTTACTACACTCCTCCAATCCAAAAAGACGTCACTTTCGGAGTTGGGTAGAAAAGTGACATATCATTAGACTAATTAGTGGTATAGGGGTAAGCGGAAAAGTAAAAAAACAACAACAACCACACGGAATACCTGACCTGCCCTCAAGCAAGCGTGCAAGCTAATTCTACGCGACTGCGTGTACGTGTGAACGGAAAAAGAAATAATTAATGGCGACCATAACAGAAATAAAGGCGACATAATTAAAATAAAATAATATTTATACAATAAGCTATACAAAGCAAAAAAAGGAAAAAGAACAAAAAAAAATGAAATGAAAATTCAAAGATACATTTTACATAAAAGACATAAGGATTATGATAGTAAACATACACATCTTTTGGTGCCAGACCAGGTTTTTAAATACTAATTTCATATATCCAAGGTCACTGTGCATCATTGACGTACACATCGATAAAAAAATAAGGAAAACATAATTAATTGCATATAAGCTAATCTCTAGCTGGTGGTTACCGTTATTACAGAGTGGACAAATATATATGAAAAAATTACAATTAAAATTTAGCGGGTGTAGAGCTCGCTAATAAATTTTGCTTTTTCTAACAAGGGAAGGTTTAGGTCCATTAAATGACCTGGTTCAGCATCGGAAACGGTCACTGGATTTAATTTACTAAAATCTACATACATCCGGCAAGAGTTATCTGGTTTCCGTACCAGAACTATCGGGGGATAAGAATTTGTCCTGGAGGGTTCAAGGATATGGGGGTAAGATCTTAAACGAGCGGATTTTGGTAGGATTCCTCCCTTCTGAAGGGGGACCGGTTTAACACGCCCTTTCTCTGCCTGGGCTATCGTGATAACGGGCTGAACCACAGGGTTAACCGAGACTTGGGGGCACTGTCCTACCAAAACGAAACAGAATTATATAGGGGCTGAAACGACTTCAACAAACATTTTGTGTTCGGGAGCCACCGGGGGAAAAAGCTCATTTGATCCAATGATACACGTGCACCCGGTATCACAGACGAGGGTGGAGACGTGGCAGCCATTAACGCCACCTTTTTCAAATTCAATATTTCCTGGAGAATTCTTGTCGAAGAGGAAATTTGCATGGTGCCCTGGGTCACTGGGAGACGAGATTGGATCTGGCTATTCTGGTCGCAATGGAGGAGAAGTGATAGAAGCATTCAGCTGGTGGACTTGGTGAATAGGATTATCATGGAGTTAGGAAGTTTTGGGGGAATTGGGCGCGTGTGGCATTCGACACGGCACGCAAAACATATAATCGGCCTACGGGAAAAAGTTGACGCCGGGGATTAGTTATGAGGGGCTTGACGTCACGGGATTCCCATGGAGGGAAACTTCTGGGCTTAAAGGGGCCCGTAATCTTGGCGAATTTTGGGGAGTTCTTTGGATGAAACCGCGATTTATTATATTTATTCTTGGGAGATGAAGGAGGAGGCTTTTTATTTTCCTTAGAGTATAAGTTGTGGCTCGCCGCATATATATCTACCTCTTCTATGCACTTTTTAAAGGAGTCGCACCGACGATTCTTCACAAAGGAGCGGATCTCGGCTGTTAGCGATGCCAGCAACTGATCCCGTAGAACCAAATCTACCAGGGCCTCATAATCGTGGGGGACTTTCGATGCGTCTAACCAAAAATTAAAAGTACGTGAAAGAGTATATCTAAAATGACGGAACGTCATATTTGGTTGGATGCGAGCGTGGCGAAATTTGGTTCGGTAGAAGTCAAGCGTCATATTGTACGCCGCAAGAAGTTCGGATTTGAAGCTGGAGTAATCCAACATAACCTCAGAGGGCAGCGATGCGACTAGTCCTCGAAGCGGAGAGCTTAGTAAAGGAAGAAGCTTAGCTACACTGTCCGTTTCTATGTCCCAATGATTAACTTCAAAATTTTTTCGAAGTAAGTGAGAAAAGATCCAAAGTCCTCTCCTTCTTTAAACGTGGGGAGTTTAACGGAGGCTGACTAAAGGGTTCCTACCCGAGAATTTACTGAAATGGTTTGGAGCCGATCACGGTTTGATTCCAGGTCATATTGGCGAATTCTCTCACGTTCTTTACTCTCTCTAATTTCTCTTTGTTCACGTTTGGCTCTTTATCTACTTTCTTTTTGTTTAGCTCTTTTTTCTCTCTTCTCCCTGTTCATAAGTGTCAAGGTCTATGGCACTTCAACCGAGGGATTCTCCTTGAAGTTTAAATGTCTCAAACGACGACATTTTGTTCGTAACACGGGGATGACGTTGTTCGAAAGAAAGGGTTTCGATGGGCTGTCAGCACGGGACGGAGGAGGCTTGGCTCACAAATTACTTGACACACGGAGGAATATGCTTATTTAAATGCGGAAGTTTTGCTATCCAAATAGTAACACTAAGATAATATACGATTAAACAAAACTAAAAAAAAATAAAAGAATGGAGTCTTGTTGAGATGAGTGGGAAAAACCTGTCGCTTAACAAAATTTTCCTATTAAGGGTTATCGGTCCAAACACACAAACAAACAGTAAGCTAAAAATAAATAGGGTAGGGTTGATTCCTGTTTCGTTTTGTCTTTGCAACTCAAACGGTACTCAGCTTTTAAAATTACCATAAAGTTAAAGGGTTCTCTACAAAAAATCTCTCCAAAGACCTTTTAAAGATCCTGACATACATGAGTACCAGATTTTATAATAGAGTAAAGTATATATAAGTATATGTCGTGGATTGGCCAGAAGATATATTTATATATACGCGGGGGCTTTTTAGGGATTGGCCCCAAAGTTGGTTGAAGACCGTTAGTGAATAGGAGAAATGGTTATAAGTCCAGTGGGGATAGCTTATTCTTACTTTGCGGGGTCTTTTTAAACAAATATTTCAGAGTGCAAGTTGGCCAAAGATTAAAAGGTAGCTGGTACGCATTGGGGTTGCAAAAGAAAGACAATGACCAAAATATAACTTTAATAACAACAAAAGGATATATATATATTTACATAAAAATTGGGTTTAAATGGAATGGTCGCCCAGACGGGGTTAGAGATCCACACGCGATCAAGTAGGCTGAGTGAGGGATTATAGAGGTCAGATATAGTTGGTGATTTAAAGGGGAATTTTAAACAGGGGTGTTCAGATAAATAATGGAGCAATTGTATAAGCCAGATATAAGGTCAATCTGCAGGCGGCAACTGTTACGATTACCTTATGATCTCATTGCCAAAAAGGGGCCAGTGGGGTACTGTGAAGGCAACAAAAGAAGGTGCTTTACCTCTAGCCTTAATATGAGGGAGCACTAGTCGTCTTCGGAGTTGGGAGTCCTTATCAGTCCTTGCCAATTGAATAGGGCAGAGTTCACTGATGACTAAGCTTACCGCTTAACTAAGGCAAAGTCTACGAATAGATTTAGTTTCACTTAAATCGAAATTGCCGCTGGAGCGGACGATAGGGGGAGTGCGTCCTTTAGCTCATCTTCGGAGTAGGTGGAAGGTTGACAGTGTGCTGCTTTTTTATCTCAGTCGAAGCGTTATATAGGCGCCTGAAGAGGAGGCGCTCGCGATCTTAAAGAAAAGTCGGCGACTCCTTCGGGGGAAGGGGGAATCTTGATAATGCTCTTTGGAATGTCCTATGGATTCCAATCTTTGAGCAGAAAGCCCCGCATACTTGCGGAGAGGTAGCTGTATGAGTTGGCGAGGACATTGGTCCCTAGGCAGGCAAATACAGCTGGGATGGGTGATAACAGCGTTTGCCTTATTCTTGCCTAGGTTCCCTTGCCTTCACCTGCATGAGGTGATCTCTGGATCCATTTGGGTACAGGAGGGCACGTGGCCACCATTGACCTCATTCTGCTACAATTTATTTGACTAAAAAATTTTGCTTTAAAGTTTTTAATTGAAAATGAATGAATTAAGATAGTAAGTGTCCTAATATGTTTTTAATCGTCGGGGTTTTATTTTGGCATCAACATAATGTATATATATATATATATATATATATATATATATATATATATGTGTGTGTTTTTGTTTTGTGCGTGTGGAAAACTCACAAAGTATCGTGTGAGTGAGCAATAAATGCAACAAAGCCCAGATGAAAAATTAATACGAGGATTCCAAGTACTTTTGAACTTTATTTCGAGTTCTTTATCAAGGAATAGCAAAAGTATTGAAAATTGTAATATTTATAAAAAAGAGTAAGTACTGAATATAACATATATTGCCAACGTTTCGGGCTCTGGACCCATCTTCGAGGCTAGAATATTAAGTATTTACATAAGAACAATTGCTTAAAAATTATGATGTAGAAGTCTAAATACTACGTACATTAGTGTACGCCGAAATACTCCGACAAAAGCTGCGTGTCCCTCCCGTATTCCACATTCTCCTTTCGCCTCGAATTCCCTTCACCCCTTTTCGCACCTTTGAGACAACCAAATTCAGACGGCCGTTAAGAAAAATGTCTGCTACTAAAAGACACCTGCTAGTTGATGAAGGTCCGAGTTTCGCGCCGTCGTAAACTGCGACGTGACTCGAAGGTGTAAAAGATTTACTCTGTCTGGCAGCAAATAAAAAGCTCTTTCATCAGCGATACGGATTTTATAAGAATTCGGTGCTTTCTCTCGATTTCTACTCGTGAGGGAAATAAAAGAAAAACTTCTCCCTTGAGCCAGGCAGAAGACCTTGGACCTACGTTGAGTGTGTGTGGAGCTCGTTCCACCAAGGAAACAGTTCGCCCGTTTCAAGGAACGAACTTCTCGGGAAATTGGTTGTTGCCGTCACGGTACTTGTATGTGCCGAACTTCTCGCAGGTCCCCCCATTCAGAGTCAGAGGTTACACAGGACCTCCCTCTGCGGATTACCCTAGACGTAGCTAGGTAATCAGTTTTGGGCACCCACTCCGGGAGTTGAATTTGAGCCACAGTTTGGCTCGCCTTCGTGATCCGGCATATAATCAATATATCACCGGTCTAGGATTACCGATTTGAGCCACAGTTTGGCTCGCCTTCGTGATCTGGCATATAATCAATATATCACCAGTCTAGGATTACCTTCTAATTTGGTAACCTCGGAATGTCGGACTAAGTGTGATCATCGTCACCAGAAGGAGATCTTCACCGGCATTCTCAAAATTACTTACGAACTCAAAGGTATGGATAAAGGGAATTTACCCTCCCCTAACTTCACCACTTCATTTATGAACTGGAATTTCCATCCCGAGCCCATAACCTCGAGTATTAGAAGTGTTTAATTTAGTGTTTAATTCAATAATACTATTCTATTCATTCTGCCGGGTGCCATTAAGACGCAAGCATCCTAGTGAGTAATTTTCAAGTATAATCCCCACGACATTTTTGTAGACTTACTTATTCAGTGCAAAGAATAATTCTATTTATACCTATAAACGCTGTCGCTTATTTCAAACTCATGTACATTAAAGATTATTTTTGTATATTGGTGTTTAACTGTTTTGGATGATCCTTTGGCAATTATTAAGCAATTCATTCGGCTTAAATCTCAATTTTACACCGGTCCATCCATGACTTGCTTTTACTGAGTGGGGACACACTCAGACACACTTAGACCAACCAACTACATAGATGAGAGAACTAACTAATACTAAATCACATATTTCCTGTTAGTATAATTTTTAAATTTATTCATTCAGGTCACAGCTTTCTCCGAATCAGGTAACAAATTTTAATGCATTTATTAAGGTTTTCCTTTTCTTTTAATTGTAAATATTAATTTTGTTTAAATGTATTTATTTTTTTATCTTAACATAAAAATTTTTGTCCTTTATATTGGATTTGGATTTTTTCTCTTTGTTTTAAATCCTAGTACATTTTTAGCCTAAAGTCTTTAATTATCATAGTTCTCATAATTGTTCTTATATAAATCTTTAATATTCTAGCCTAGAAGATGGGTCCAGTACTTGCTCTCCTTTACCTGCTAAAGATCAGGCTTTCTAGAAAAAGAAACATACACGTATATATATATATATATATATATATATATATATATATATATATATATATATATATATATATATATATATTCATTATGGCAGGTTTTATTCAAAGCGACCGCTAGTCAAGTGCTAATAATAATTTTCTTTCCAATCTTCTTGATCTATCTTATGTCCAAATTTTCTTCATGGTTCAACCCGTGAATAAGCCTACCGAAGTTCATTAGATACTCATATTAATTAAATACACAAAGAAAGAAGAAAAATAATGCACTTTAGCACTTTCTTTTATTTTACTGATGCGTTTCGATACAAAAAGTACCATCTTTAGAGTTCGAATGGGTAATTGATACAAGTATTCCAGTTTATATATTATAAAAATGTGTTAACAAACTGACGAACGGAACGTAGACAGGTATAGGCGAAATAGCAGGAGATGGGAGGCAGGTAGTGACTTCGAGGAATGGAGCTTAAGATGCTTGACAGAGGTGATAGGTGAGTAGAAGCAGCTCTCTTTAATTTACCTGTCGCTCTATCTTCCCTTCTTGAACTGGGTAGGATTTAATTGGAGTTAGATTGTATATTTAGACTTGGTTGGTTTTCTTGAATATATATATTGCTTCAAGGAGGTTTAATTGGTGTCTGTTGGAGCATAGTATAAAATTTTGGTGTTTTCTTCCATCATTCATCTGTTGAGGCAAGATCCATGTATTTCTTGTGTGAGGGTATGGAACATACATACTCACATGCTGCCAGACAATCGTGGGAACGATAAAAATTTGCCGTTTTAGTCGACCTTCATCTCTTCTCTCTCTCCCCCCTTCCCCCAACTGACAACAGGAAGTCGGACGAAAGAACGCCTATCTCACAAAGAAGCCTAAATCCTATTTGCCTTCTTTATGATACCATGGAGATTGTCCAGAGGGCGCTGCGATTAGCGAATTTTCGTGAATAGAATCTCTCTCTCTCTCGATTTTCAACAACCCGCCTCTAACCAGCTTTCACACGTTCAGTAGGAATTAAAGCCTACCTACCTATATATATATATATATATATATATATATATATATATATATGATCGTAAGATTGAGTCATAGGGTCAATACCATCGACTTAGACAAAAGCGGTGTGTCCAGATCAAGGACTAGAATAATTATTGGACCAGACTATAAGCAATTCTACGACATATATAAAAGTGGTGTCAGCTTTAAGGGGTTAAATTTTTGAGAAAGCGAACTCATATAGCCTAAAACTTGCCAACGTCCAAGGAAGCCCAAATAAACTAACGTAAATTTTTAATAATTAGAGTCTATTCACCGAAGGAATATAAATAATAACCATTAATAACCCTTTCCAGATAGCAAAAACAAAGCTAGGAAAATATTCGTTATTTTGGGGGTTAATTATTATATTGTATCGGATAGGAACAATCGCAGCTCCTAATTCTTTTACCAGGTGCGTAAATTCTTTCATAAGTCACCAGTTGCGTCAGCAAGAGCAGCAATGGCTTCACAATTGTTTGAAGTTTTCGTCAAGCAAGGACAGGCTCTCTGTCTCACAGGACAGGAACTAAAAGTATTCGTCCGAAGCGAACAGTGAGAGGAAAGAGCACGTGAAATGGAAGAAAGAAAAGAAGAATTGGAACAAAATGGACGAAAAGAAGAATTGGAAGAAAGGAGAAAAAAAGAAGAATTGGAAGAAAGGAGAAGAAAAGAAGTGTTAGAAATGGAAGAAGGAAAAGAAGAATTTAAAGAAAGAGAAAGGATTCGAAAACATGAAAGGGAATTAAGCAGACCAAGTTGGAGTCAGTTTTGTTGGATCCCGTGATCATCAACCCCAGGCCCCCGCTATGAAACTTCCTCGAATATAAAGACGAATAAGATTTGTGCTCATACTTAACACATTTTGAAAAGATCTTCGAGGTAAACGGATGGGCCCTAGAATCTGAAGGAGTCAGTAGATTGCTCCCATTGCTTAGTCCGCGCTTAAGAGAAATTTTCATTTCGTTACCACACGAAGCTACAATAGACTATAGCACCTTGAATGCCGAATTGCTATCCGCCTCCAACTTGAACCCTAAGTTCTACCGCGCTAAGTTTAGATCGGCTAAAATTCAGCCTCGTGAAACTTACCGACATTTTGGATATATCCTGAAGTGAAACCTCCAGTTCTGGTTAGAATCCTTGAAAATCAAATCGGAGTATGAGACCTCTGATTGACTTTATGTTAAAAGACCAGCTATTGTCCACCCTCCCCCAGGAGATCCGAGCATTCGTGCAAGACCGCCGAGCATCTACCTTTCAAGAATGCCTCGAGAAAGCCGATCTCCATGCAACAAATCATCGCCTATACCCACAGGATACCCAAAAGAATAGTTCCCCGTCCCCGAAGAATAAATTTAGTCAATGGAAGTCCCAACAAAGGAAACCCCTTCCATTGATAAAGACCACAGCCCCGTTCAGGCTAAAGAATAAGCCTTTTGTAGCCCACGAAGACAGAAAACCTCTAGTCTTCAATACCCCCTACAATAACCAGCACCAGAATAAGCAGGTTATATGCTACTCCTGCGGTTCCCCCGGCCATTATAAGTCCCAAGATTAATATACTATGAGATCACCCTTGGTCGGTAGCGTTTAGGGCATTCGTGTCTGCATTCATGCAAACTCCCAGATTGGAGCTTTAATATATAATTTGGTAGTTATTGTTTCATTGATATTGGTAGTGATGATGACTAAAAAAAGGTAATTGTTGTTTTTGCTTTCTGTTATGGTGTAGTTGAGGGAGAAACAAACTTTAAAGGCTCTTTCTAGCTTATGTATTTCCTTTTCTGTTGTTACAATAATGTAAATGTTGATGTGGGGCTTGGGTACTCTTGAGGAAATTTCTGTCTTAGATTTCATTACCTAAGCCAAAGCTCGGATCATTTACCCTCCTCTGATGAAGCTTTAATTAAAGAAGGAGAAAATACCAGGCTTGCACTGACTAACAATTACAACATAGCTTTCGCCAAATTTAAATTCTGCCTTTCGAAATCATTTTGAAGGCAGAAAGAAAGATTATAAAACGGGCATTACAGAATATTTATCCATATATTACATCAAAGAAAAACAATTAGAGTTGAATAAGCACATGTAAAACCGAGATAGACGATATGTTTCCTTATATTATTTGGGAAGGAACAGCGGTATACAAATGCGATATGGATTGAAAATGTCTATCTTCTCGCTTGTTTTCACATATGTCTAGTGGAAACTATGCAATTTATTTTGATAATGTAAATATAATTTAGATTCTAACAATTATATCCATATATGCCTAATTGAATAAGATATCACAAAGGAAATTCCAAACTTCAATTCCCTCGATAGTCACTTCAACTTTCCCTTGATAAGCAGTAAACTCATCCAAACTCTGATCAAAAGTGCCTTGTAGCACTAAACTCCTGATTATTCTGAATTCCAAATTTGTGTCTTCTTAGTTTAAGCATCTTTTTGTACTCATTATTCTGAAAGCAACTGAAGGTAGCCCATTGATCAGTCAAAATCTGATTTTGTAATAAATTGGTCCAAAATAATGTGGTTTCTTTCCTGTATTTAAGTGTACGTTACTATCCACTTAAATTCGGCCACTACACTCATCCACTTTTATTAGTCGACACTCGTTGCATATTTTTCAGTAAAAGACTGTCCCTAAATATTTAATGTTCAGTTAAAAAGTAATTTTTTGACAGAATGTCCTATTCTCAATCTTATTGGAAAATTTGAATGGCGTTATAATTTATAATAATGTGTCTGTGTTAGGGATCATGTCACACGCGCTTATAAATTTATGATAATCAATATGAGTTTGTTGAAGGAGTTTATAATTATGGGATGTTGGTAATCATGTCTGTTTATTGATGTATGATCACGTATTAGTATCCATGTGTTGGCGCTGATAATAATAAGGTAGTTCTTATGACCAAATTGTGTACTTTTCTCCATCAGTTTGTTTTTAAGATAATGTTGTTTTGTATATCTGAACTGAGAGTACTAAATAATTTTAAGTGCTATAAGACTAGTTCTAATAAAATCTGCCTCAATTAGATTTTATACTCTAATGTAGCATCTGACATACTTGAGTTTTTATTTCGTTTTATAACAAAAGAAAAAGGAACCGTCGTATAAATGCACACTGCGGAACCGTATCGCTCTACTTAAATTCAAGAATCGTTCAACTTTGTCTATAAGTTTTAATTTTTACAACTTACAGCCTTTAGCAGCTCTTTCTATAAAAAGCGTATATGAATTCTGAATACTAAACGAATCGGGAAATAGACAGCTTGATAGATTAACACAAATTTTCCGCATTTAATACAAATAAAATAGATCTTCAGATGGGTAGTTTGTCGCTTAACTTCAACATAAATGAAAATAGGACAATTTATTTATACAGACATATTTGCCAAAAGACTTCAAGGATTGTAATATTTATCATTTTCACTTCAACCACAGCCTCCAGGTGGCGTCGAAGCCTGCTGCAGACGTTCTCAACGCTCTTTCTGTTTACCTGGGTAAATGTTCGAATACTACTTTTTGGTCTGTCACTCAACAACGCACCATACATAATAGTCTAGTGGGTTGCAGTGTGGAGAGCTAGAAGGCCAGGTGGTCGAAGTGATGTGGTCAAATAAATCATCTAGTGCAGAGCCCTTCTGCTACATGTAAGGCATTCCAACGGGCACTTCGTGGTTCAAGAGCAAAGCCTACTCCCCCCCCTCCTACTTGATGGAGCCCTTCATATCGAGTCTGAGCTTTCCAAGAAGATAAACAGGTACATAACGTGGTCCTCATGGTTTTTGAATCGCCGTACCCTAGAAATTACGGCTTGACTCCTCTCCCTATTTCTTGATCCTCTGCATCGTCCTCAGATTGAGACCCGAACACTCGGAGATATTTAGATTGCACCTAGTGGCGTGAATAAAAAACAGTACAGCTGGCATTTTCCAACTTTTGGAGTAGTGAATTTAGCCATAGTTTTTCTTCCTTAACATTACACGAACACATTGTCTCTTATTATTATAAGAAGAGAGATACGACGCCAGACTAAACACATACGCGGAATTTAGAGTTGCCAACGGCGACAAATTACTCTTTGCAACCTGTATCAAATATTTAATATTATCATAATTCTCCTTTACATTTCAATATTTATATCGTAGATGTGATTGATCAATTTTATGTTATTTTCCCTATAATTTTAACAGCAATGGTAACAACCTATTCATATCACGCAGAAAGCGTCAAAGTGAAGACTTAAAAAGAAAGTGTTAGAGGAAGAGGAAGTGAAAGTGTGGGGAAGATACTGAGTTTTGCAAAGGTTCGGTTACACTCGGTTTTTATTTTATTGAGGTTTACGTGTGATAGAAAAACTTCCATCAAACAAATTTAAGGTTTCTTTTTTTCAGCATTTGTCATTAAAATATCTTTTCCGTTGTGTGTCGGTCTGTCGAGTAGGAAGTGAAAGGAATCGAGATCTCTGCTCTTTTGCGCGTGGGTCACAACAAGTCATATATTACCAAGCGGCTCGACGTCAGGCGAATAGCAGTTCAAATAGTAACAGGGAGGCTCAAGAACGAGGAAGACCTTAAAGATCGACCTTGTTCAGGCAGATCTAAGTTTTTTAACCGTTTGGCTGTAAGAAATGCCTTGGAAATTGATCCGAAGCGCAAAATGACTACGCTCGTGGAGAGGAAGCACATCTCTGTGGCCACCGTGTCCAGGGCTGTCAAATAGGAGGGTCGCAAGAGCTTACGAGGCATGAAAAGGCCTCTGGTCACCGACCTTATGCAAGAACAACCACGTGAGCGTTATCCTCGCCTCCTCAATGACTTGAAGTGTCAAGGCAATCGAATTTACACTTTTTCGGATGAAAAAAAATCTTCGTGGTCGATCCCGTCTTCACAAGCAGAATGAGCGGGTAGTAAGCTTCGGTCAGGACATCGCAGAGGTCGGTTACGTGAGATTAACTTACCATCCAGCCTCTGTGGTGATATTCGGCTTAGTAACTTCGAAGGACGAAAGGAAATCGCCGGTGAGGTTGAACGCCGATTACAGGCTCGACTTGGCCAATTATACGACATCTTGGCCATGAAAGCTCTGCTCTGCGTGACAATAATCACAAAAATGGTGGACAAGGGGGTTTCACCAGGACGGTGCACGGGCCCAAACGGCCAAGACCGTGCAAGAGTTGTTAGGATGCAGATTGACCATATGGTCGAGGAAGGCAAGGAAAAGCCAGGCTTAGAAATTCACATGAGTCATCGAAATAATTACCTTGGTTGCAAAAATGAAACTCAAATTAATTTTACACACCTCAGTGAGATAAAGATTCTAGTGAAGGACCTTTCCTTTACTAAAGGTCAGAGACAAAATTTTGGTTTTATTAGAACATATTAGATTGGCTTGCCAGATAAAGATGCGCAAAAGAGAAAAGGCAAATAGCACGAGCGGCAAAAAGATGAAAGAAGAGTTGCTGAATGTCCTAGGACAGTAAAGCCAGCCAATATTTCAATGCCTTCAAGTGAAATATTTTTTCAGCTCATTAAAATGAAGGAAAGATAGCTAATACTCAGAATGGAAGTCATAAAAGTTATAAAGTGACATTAAAAATACCAAACACATCTTTAACTTTCATTGAAAATTCACAGTAGGGCGCATTAGAAGTATCTCATATTGCTCTGCATAGCATCAGATATGGTGTTGGCCTACCTGCTACAGTTTCTATCCCCACTTCTGCCTCTATAGATGCTGGTTTGATCAATTAAGAGTATAAGTGGCTTATAGTTGATCACAACAAACTCAAGACGACCAAATAAAAAGTAATGATATCACTGGATGAGGATTTTGATGAATTTTGTAAGGAAGGTGAAATTGACTTCTATGACTGCCGTCAAGATAAAAATAAGGTTATGCACAAAGTAGACAATTCAGATCATCAATGCCCGAGCATCATCAAAGGAGTCAATGTTTCTGTGTGCAATGAGCCAGGCGGAATACATCTGTACCATTTGACTCCCGAGAAAGGCTCAAGGAGTACAAACATCTGCTGAAGTTTTTGCTGAAAATCTTGTAGATTTCACGAAGTGCATTGATAAAAGCCTGCAGGACATTGGAAGTGATTCTATAAATGTTAACACTGGGTGATAAGGTGGTTCCATGCATTGGGTATAAGTCAAAATGGCTCTAAACTTATCTGGTTGGTTTGTGCCTTACACCCTAACGAGTTACCCTTGCAACACTTGATCGCAACATTTGATGTAAAGCCCTTGTTTAAAAACAAGTGAACAGCTAATATTGGCATGATGCTAGATATTGCAACCGAATTTGAAATTTATCCTTATTTCACTAAACTCTCAAGTGGAGAACCTCTTACTTCACTAAGTGTCAATGTCGTAAAGGAATTCTCTAATCGTCAAGCGTATGGGTATAGGATCACGCCGGCCATTAGGACAGATGAACTTCCAACAGATCTGGCCCTTCTTGAAAATGGTCCAGTAAGCCATTCTATGTGGTTAATAACAGCAAACAGGCTTTGTTGCATATAGTTTTCAAAACATTGAGTTAAAGGCAGAAGCCTCAGCAGCTTAAGTGTGATAGTGGAATACATTATTGTTCTATACTCGAACTGACTTTTTCACATCAAAGTCAACCATTGTTGCCTGGAGACCCGCGCCACCTCTTGTTTCAGCTGTGGCTACTTAAGCTAAAAAAGAACTCTGTAGTGGACGCTTTCTTTGCCAACAATCAAATCCTCAGCATGGTATTCATTCAGCAAAATGATAATCCAAACACTCTTTTGCTCAGATGACAGTAAACAGAGCGGAGGTGAGGTACAAAGGTTTGTTGAACTGACGGGTAGAGATGATCAAACACGTACAGATCTTTCGGTACGCCTGAGGAAGACACCTGCATCAACCCTAGTGTTTCTTCCCTTTGGCATGTAAATTGACTACAGCGGAAGTAAAGAAGTTCCTTGACAAGTCTATGCAAGCTCTACTTTGGCCCTGTGATGCTCAGTCAAAAGAGAGGTGTGTGACACAACTCACTGAAGCAGAGGGCTGGGTGCATACACATAAGAAACATGAGGGCTATATCAGGGGCCAAGAAGTAAGTCAGCGGCTGATGCTGAAGAACGAATCAAAGCAAAACTTGATGAAACTTGTTTAATTATTTTTTACTGATGTCATCACTTTCTAATGTTGTAAGATTACAATATGTTTTATGATTCCTGGGATGTGCTTTATGTAGAGAAAGTAAATGTTTATAGCATTACCTGCCATTTTGAGAAGGTAAAATTAATATATACTCGTACGTAGATTTTCGAAACTTCATGTTGAGTAATCACAAAAATAAAAGCAATATCAAATTTTATGATTACTATGATATGTTTTATGATTAATGGGATGTGTTTAATGAAGGGAAAATAAATGCCTATAGCATTACCTAACATTTTGAGAAGATAAAATTAATGAATTTTGTTTACTGAGAGAAAATTATGAGGGTTTATTTCAACGTAGATATATACCTGGCTAAATGTTGAGTAGTCAAAAAAATAATAGCAGATTTGAATTTTTTCAAACCCCAAAAACATATTTTTAGAACCACTTAGCAAACTAATTGGCATAAATGAATTTTCACTCCCCAAATTGACACACCAAAATATTATAATGCTAAACAACGTTTTTGGATTTCTTTTTAACTGCTATGTCGAAGGTCAGACCTTGAGTGTAAATATTTGAATAAGACTAAAAGGAACTTTTAACGTTTGACTCCAATAAAAGAATTATTCGCATTAACACCTGTCTTTTTTTTATTGCTACTATTAATTTTATAACCTAAAAAATATGTCATGACTAATTGGGACAACTGTACAGTTAAAAGAATGTATAGATAAAATATCCCTTGCCATTTTTCCGTGCAATGTTTTAAATAAAAATTTTTAGTACACCTGTACTAGTACTATTAATTTGCATTGGAACTTGGATGACGTGAATGTTTGTCAAAATTTTTAGGAAAAGAGATAAAGGACGAATACAGTCAGTGAATCAATTTATGACTAAAACTACGGCTAAGAACGAGGGGAAACATCGTTAAGTCACATCGAGTCTGATTAATCGCCAGATGGAGTCGGAATTCGGATCGCCTTACCAGCGCCTGCTATAAGCTGTAGATACTCATGGTTCGGATCTCCCCCCCCCCCCTTAATCAGTAGATTTTCACCAAGAAATAAAGGCATCTTTATTGTAGGCAGATCGGGAGTAAAACCCCCTATCATTCAAACAAAAATTCCCTGCTACCCTGAGTGTGCAGTCTACCGCAGTATCCTGTAGTTTACGCTGTGAAATGACCTTTATGGTACGGTGGACCTTTCATGCTATCATTTAATTAACTGTTTTTACCTTTTTTAGACAATAATAAATAATAATAACACATAATAAAAAATAACAATGATAAATAATAATCACAAATAATAATAAGAAGAAAATCATAATAGTAATATTAATTCTAATATGTACTTACCTTAATTTTACCATCCCAACCTAACCTAACCTAACCAATGAGTTCCACCACAATGGTGACCATTAATTCACTGTCCTTAGCTTTTTTAATATAATAATATATAATAATAATAGAGTGATAATACATAATAATACATATTAAAGTGTAAATGAAATGCCTTTTGTTAATTATTTTGATTATGTTTTGTAGGATTAAGTGTAAGTCATTAATAATATATCATTATTCATTTTGTATTTAGCAACTTGTAGTATTAATTTATTATAGTAGAGTCAGGCTACACAGTGTAAATGATCAGGTAAACAGCATCCACAAGTGTAACTGGACTGGTAGACCGCACGTTAATATTTATGAATGACCTGGTAGACCGCACGCTAAAGTAAGACCAAAAATTATCTAAGTAATGATTTAAATGCATTTGCTGAGAGTAATAATCTCTTTCCAAGTCAGCAGTTTGGCTTTCGTAAGGGTCTTGGAACTTGTAATGCTGTCCTGAGCATTTCAAACATGGTTCAAAAAGGCATAAGATTCTGGTTTTACAGCTTGTATTGTTGGACTTGATTTAACTGCAGCCATTGATCGTGTTTATCACAAAGCACTGATTTACAAACTTAGACAGCTAGGTATTGGTGGCCCTTTGCTCAATATCCTGAGTTCTTGACTTAACTTAGACATCGTGTAGGTGTGGATGGGCAATTTGGTGAGTGGAGAAGGGTAATTTCTGGTTTTCCCCAAGGTATGTTCTGGGGCCACTGTTATTTATTTTATATGCACATGATATTTGGGTTAGACTTTAAAACCAACTAGTTACATATGCTTATGATGATACTATGATAGCAGTCATACCTTCTCCTGTCCAAAGGCATTTGATCCTAATATCACTGAATAGAGACCTAGCAAAGATAAATGATTGGTGCAATTTGTGGGGTATGAAGTTGAATACAAACAAAACCGAAGTATGATTATTAGTAGATCTACAACTATGTATCCCAATCAACCTGATCTTATCATAAACAATGCTGTATTCAACACTTGTGTATCTTTTAAAATTTTAAGTGTACTGTTTGACAGTTAGTTTACTTTTGAAGAATAAGTGGGCTCTATTTCTTTTTATTTTGCCCCCCAAATTAGTTAACTTAAAAAATCTTTTAGAATTTTTGAAGATATCATTTAATGAGGGAGTTTTTCAACTCGTTAATACTTCCATGTCTGGAGCAGGGTTCTCCTATCTGGTCTTCTGCTGCAGCATCTCATCTTAAGCTACTGGAGAGGAATCTTGAGCTTGCAAATCTTTAATTCCTGATCTTGAGGTTGACTTGTGGCACTACTACTCTGTGAGTTCACTGTGTATAGTATAAGGTACATCATAATTATAGGCATCCTTTGTACATTGAACTTCCTGATCCTTTTCGTCCAACTCGGTTAACTAGAAATGCCACCAATGCAAATAGCCAAGCTTTCACGGCTGGGAGATGCAACACATATCGGTACTCTAAATGCTTCATTCCATGAACTACCAGGTTAGGACTGAGCTCCTTAGTCCTGTCCTCGAATCTTGTGGACTTCAAAATTTTAAAACTGGTGTTCATTCCTTTCTGCTGAGGCGTAAAGTTGTGTGTCCCTTTCTCCTTTCTCCTTCTTTTTTCCTCTAGAGTTTTCTTATGGGACTGTCTTCTCTGCTGCTGCATCAGGGTTTCTAGCATTCTTCTCTAGTAGCAAAAGTTTGTAGTCCGTCAGATAAAAATAATAATAACGCAATATACTAGCTAACATGGCAGAAATACAAAAGGAGGACATTAGGTAACATACTAGAAATAAAAAAGCAACATAAACATTTGATTTCTTAGTCCATTAAACTAGTAGGCTTATTCCGGTCACTTAACATACCTGAATAGGCTAAGGGATGCCTAGGGAAAAATGACAAACATTACCTAAATAAGAATTAAACTATTGCATCGTATTTTGTTAATATATTGAAAATGATTTTGCAGTATAATTTCTAACTTAAGCAAGCTAAAAGCTCTCGGGTATCTTAAAATAAGATATAATATGGTTTTAATAACCTCTCTAACCCCCTTTTACCTCTCAGTATATTTGGTTTACTTTAATATATTAATTTGCAGGTTCTCCCATTATATTCTATTATTTTCTTCCCTTCCTCAATTCTAGTCCATTTGTATCTAAAGTAACACCAGTATTTAAATACATTTATGTATTCAAAATTGTATTTGTAAATACATTTGAAATCATGTATTTAAATATTTTGGAAAGTATTTATATACTTTTTGCAAATACTTTACTAACAATAGGTTTATATAGCTGTTAAGAACGTGTAATGCATGTTTTATCTTGTCGCAACTGTATGACACAAATGGTTGACTGCGTGAGCCGGTGAGGGAAGATTGCTTGCATCAGGTCAAATTAATTAACTGATGGTCACAGTTGTGTTCTGTTGTATAGTGAGAGCGCTCAGTGTTATTGCAACTGCTGCATGGCAACTTCAGCTTTTTTGAAAGGTTGTGAGATAGAGAGATTAGATAATAATAAAGACGAGGAAGATAAAGTATCATGTAATTATAGTCATCGTTTACTAGATGATAAGTTTTAGGATTAAATCTTCTGACGGGAAAAAGTGAAGTGTTTCTGTACATTATGCAATGGCGAAATCTCTGCGGCGAGCAATGCTTCCTCCAATCTACGCATTCATTTGAAGGTGAGAATTTATTTAAGCTTATTATATGATACTTAATTGAATTAACAAGTTTCACTATTAATTATTTAACAAAATGGCAAAATTGCTAGTAGATAACGATAATGTTAAGTAGCGCAGATTTACCATGCACGAACCTACCTGATTCCATTTGCAACACCTTTATTTATAGTATATGCTGATTGAATTTAAATGAATTATGGCAACGTAAAACAATTGTCCTTCAATATCTGATTATGTACATTTATCAACCGAGAAAGCATCTTGCCTTGGTGAAAAACGCAGATAACTACGTGACAGCTCAAAGAAAAGATTAAAAAAAAAATGTTCCTTATTAGACAATGGTCATTCATGCAGCCGTGTTAAAGTAAAGACATTACGAGGTGTGCATCTCGTATCAACCATGGAGCAACCAGCTTTTGTGAGATTAATTAAACGTAAGTTCAGAGTTACAAATGTTGTTTAGATTTATAGTATTGTAGTACATGTTAGGCTCTTATAACGACCAAATACAAAAGCGTTAGGAACATTGGTCACTACGTAGGCTATATAACGAAGTTAAATAAAGGAACACATATACAAACAATAGAGGTTAATATATTGCATAATTTCATGAGAATCCACATACATATATACTTAAAGCACCCTATCATTTACTTAAAGATATTATTGAATAAAAAAAATTCAAGAATAATGAGTACAATTATTGATCGATATATGTAGTTATTAGATAAATTCCTATAACGATGTATTTCATTATAGTAGCAATACCTATATATCATTATGTCAAAACTAGCATGCCCCCCGTCAAAAATGTAGAAAATAAAGCTTAATAACGTATATATTCCTATTAATACTGAAAGTCAATATTTTATTATGTAATTCTGAACATGAATGAATAATAATATATTTAGCAATAAATGTACCAGGCCTATATAGCTTAAGGATATTAATATAGCTACATCATCATCATCATCATCACTAACTATAATTTAAGAAGGGAATTTTTTTGAGTATTTGAATAGAAATCGATTCCAGGTAGGTGAAGAAGATCAAGCTGAGCACAACCTGGAGGAGAGTTTCTTAATGAGAAGTTCCGTAGATCAGAAAGAAGACCTTTCGTCTGACCCATGCAGCTTCAGCCTGCCTAAGCATCTGCGCTGTCTTTCACACACACTCAGTCTTATCGCTACAACTGGTGCAAAACAGGCACTGAAAATATCTTCTTTTGCAAATATCAATTATGCTGTGATGGGGAAATGCTCAGCATTATGAAGCCAAAACCGTCGTCCGAAATCAGCAGAGATTATCAAAACTGTTATCAACTGCTCTTTAAAGCTCCCTTGCATTACATGGTGGAACTCTCTGTTTGATGTATTGTCATTACTTTCAAAACACAATGAAAAATTACATCAACTCTTGACTTCCCTTGAACTTTCAGTGTTCAGAAGTCATGAAAATTAATTTCTTTGGGAGTATGTCTCAGTTTTTGCTTCTATTGTAGTTGCAATTGATCGCCTACATGGAGAACAAAACTCTTTTTAAGAAGAATTGTCGCCTACCTTGCTCACTGTGGAGAAAAGGCTGAATATCCTTCAGTCACCATAGCAAATGAAGCCAGCGTTACAGATGCCATTATTGTATCAACAAGCCATCCATTTTTTAAACTTCGATGGTTAGATATTAGTATTTCATGGAACACCTTAAGCCACCAAGTCTCTTTTAAAAATATTATGATTTAAGTGATTTAGAATTTAGCAGAGAGACCCGAAGCTGAATCATCCCGTGATGTATCGGATAGTTACGATTATTTTTGATTTAAAAAACCCACTCAAATACGAATAAAAAACTTCAAACTTTAGATAGACATCCAAACATAAAAATCTTATTTAATCAATACAACACCACCTTACCGTCTTCAGATCGTGTGGAACGGCTCTTCTACGTAAGAGGATTGACCGTATCTTTAAAACAGAGTTCTTTATCTGACGAAACATTAGAACAACTGCTATTGCTTAAATGTAATGCTGATATAAATAGCTAACTGAAATTTAATTCTAGGAAACTTTCTATTTTTTTGTAGTACCCAAGTCCAATTGTCATCAAATCCTACATTAGTAATTATAATATAAAATTTGGTTTTAATGGATATTTTTGTTGTGATACCAATGGTCTTTATGTATTGCCATTATATATCATGTATTTGAAATGTATTTAAAAATATATCTAATTACATTTAATGAATTTATTATTTAAATACTAAATACATTTTCAAAATGTATTTAGCATCTAAATACATTTTACTCATGGAATTATTATTTAGTATTTAAATAATTTAAATGTATTTAGTGCCCAGCTCTGGCAACTATGTAAATCATTATCTTCCTCGATTTCATATAAAAGAGCCTTCTTTCCAATCGTTTAGACAATTGAAGTACATTAGTGGAATTTATAGTGAAATTTTGTTTGGCTTTTGGAGCCAATATCAGTAGTTTTAAGATATTCCACTATTAATTATATAAGTTGTTGATTGTTAAAATAGTATTCAAACTCTTTGGACAAAATATACCACACCATAACTTTATCTATAATCCTCTGTCAAAAGTGAAGACAATTTTCATTTTTTTCTTTAAACGCTCCTTCCAAATAATGCCAATATTTTTGCTATAAATTAATTAAACAATAAATATTCAAAGCAACTATAGAGTAAACTCAATAGGGTTTATTTAATGAGAAAGGGATCCCATTAGAAGATTTCCCTACACATGACAAGTAGACAAAATAATTGCCCTGAACCCGTATAATCTTTATTGAACTCAAAAACAGTGCGTACAGGAGAATACTATATTGAGTTAAATGTATTGAATTATATACATTTATTTACAACTAATATCTAAGTATTTACAGATAATACACAGGGTGCGGCAGAAATACCTCCCACATTTGAAAGGTTGACAAAAGGAAGAAGAAACAACATTTATGAAAAATTAATTTAAAAGGTTGTTTAAACAAAGGGTTACAGTTTTTGTTTATTTAGTTTTAAAAATTACATCCTCTAAATGGTGACCTCTATTCGCTATACACTGTTCGAGACTGTTTCTAAAGTTTTCCATCACTCGAAGAGTCATGGCAGACGGTATTTCTGCAATCTTTTGACGGAAAGCATCCTTTAATCCTTCAATGGTACCCGGTCGATCTTTGTAGACCTCAGCTTTCAAGTAACCCAAGAGAAAAAAATCACAGGGGTTGAGATTGGGCGAGCGTGCTGGCCAATGAATTTCACCGCGTAAGGAAACCAAAAGTCCTGGAAATATTTCTCTCAGAGCTCCCAGTGATCTTCTTGCTGTGTGTGCGGTGGCTCTATCCTGTTGAAAACACACATTCTGATTGCAAAGGTCGTTTACTTTGGGATCCAGAAATGTCTGCAGCATCTCTACATATCGGCCAGATGTTACTATAACACAATGGTTCCTCTCCTCATAAAAATAAGAACATATACAACCTAATTTCGAAACTGCGCACCATACAGTCACTTTTTCACTGTGTAGAGGTCTTTCATGAAGCTGTCTAGGGTTACTTTCCGCCCGATAACGAAAACTGTGCTTATTCACGCAGCCTGAGAGATGAAAGTAAGCTTCATCACTTGTGAGAAGAACAGCATTTACAGGAACATTTTGAAAGACATCATCACAACATGAAATGCGAGTTTCCCCGTCGCGTTCGTTCAGTTTGTGAGTAATAATTAATTTGTATGGATGGAACTTCAGATCAGTGTGTAGAATCGTTCTGACTGTTCGATCAGACAATCCCAAGGCAGAAGCATGTTTTCGAACTGAACGTGTAGGAGACTGATTAACAGAAAGTCTCACAGCTTGAACACTGTCTGGAGTTCGAGCGCTTCGAGGCCTTCCAGTTGGCTTTCTTTTAAGTGCTGAACCGGTGGCTCTGGAATTTTCACCCCATAGCATTATTGATTTTCTATCCGGAACAGCATCATTCCGATCTAACATGTAATGAGCTCGAAAAGCTTTCTGTGTTGCAATTACAGATTCTCCATTCTTCAAAAACGTTTCTTTAGCAAAAGAACGATGTGCACCAGTCCAAACCATATTGCTTCATGAGGGTATCTGAAAAAAAAATGGTAAGTCATTAGCTAAATGAAAACGTCATTGGCACTTGCATAAGTTCATTAGCAACAGATAAGTAAAGGTTAAAAATGTGGGAAGTATTTCTGATTACCCTGTATTAACTGAACTGAGATTGCACACATGAACGATATTTACACAAAGCTTCTAATGGGCAAAGAATTCCCAAGTAAACAGCTCTTAGACACTTTTATAGGCAAAGGGAAATGAAGTCCCTTAAACTTTACGCAGATATTCACAAGTGAATGAAATTAGATAAAGCAACAAGGCTACCAACGAGTTCTAGATCTCCAGTGACAAAGCTCATATAATTTCAAATATAAAATGATAAAAGAGAGGAGAAGCTCGGCAAGACTTCATCTCTCGACAAGTCAAAAGATAAAGAATTAGGTTAGCCAAACTTACCGTAAAATGAGAATGGTTACATGCAACTATGTCAGGTAAATAATAATAGAAAATTATGTGAGGCATTATATACAAAAATGGTGCTGTACTCCCTTCTGCCTTGTAACTATGGCTCTGGCTCCAATGGCACTCACTCGTTACATGGGGCACGTAGTCAAGATGAGCAAGCAGAGGGGGAACAGAATGCTTCTTGGTGAGAAAGGACTGCCTGGTAGTTTGGTACACGGTGTAATCTGACATTGAGTGGTTATTCTTGCAGGGTTTTCTAACGTAGCGGAAGGGCGTTTGACCCTGAGAGGTTACAGCATCTCGAGGTTATGCTTCATGTGACCCTGAGTGGCGACAGCACATGGTGTGTTTGCTTGCCCGTCTTTGATAAAGCCCGGGTATGAGGCAGTGATGGTGAGCAAAAGAAGCTATATTACTTTTAGCTTTATTCAAAATACAAGATTTGTCAGACTGTCTCTTTGATCTAAAGTTTTTAAAAGTTTTATACAAGATTTACATGAGAGGAGGTAGGATTCATCTCCAAAGGTGTTTACCAATAGGATACTACTTAAGAGGAGCTATCGACTAATTTATTGAAAGACTTCCAATCCTACTCGTATAATACGCGGGAGAATTTTTCACAGGTTTTGAAGTGGGTCTGCCAATACTAACCTAAGAAGGATAGGTCACTTTCCAACACTGCCTGTTTATTTGGTATGTTTATAACCAGTGGGCAGGCATACACTCCCCTAAACTATCTTAAAAGTGGTTGACACCGAAAACGTATGACGTCAAACAAAAAGGGATTTTAATCGTACAACAAATTCCTAAGCATTTTTTTTTATAAATATTTAAAAAAAAGAAAGTTTTAAGGAGAGTCTGTTTTTTTTGGCTGAATAGAGTGCAAGATTTCAGCTGTGATATCATTGAGATTTTGGAAAATGAAATGCAAATTTGGTCAGAAGATGAAAGAGTTGCAAACAAAAGACATTTGAGCTTTTGAAAAAAATGTAAAGGTTGTGAAGTGCTAATCGTTTAATTCGTATCTATGTGTCTATCGATTATTATCAGGAGATTTATCTATCTATTTATATGCAAGTGTATGTTTCCTAAGTATAAAAGTGAGAGGCGGGCTTCCCGTTTCATCCAACTATGCCATAGTTATTTTGTTGTTAAGTGACTTAACAAAAATATGAGTTTAAGTATGTCGGAAGGTTTATTTTCTAAATTACTCTTGCAAAAATAATTGAATCACACCCTAGGTGTAAACAATATAAATAAATTAACAATTAAAACCTCCTCGAAATTGCATCGGGCATCCTAAGAGACGTATATATATATATATATATATATATATATATATATATATATATATGAAAAAAGCTCACAAAGTGCACGTGAGTCAAAGAACTAGATGTCAGGGTTAAGCAACATCAAGCCAATGTACATAATCACAGTGAACAACCTGCGCTTTTTCTACATATTTACAATCTTAACCATAGCATTAACTGGAACAGTGCCAAACCAGTCATAGAATGCAGTGATTATATTTCGAGGAATATATTATAATGTATCTCCATCAACACGTTCCCAAATTTCAACCTTAGCCCTGGTTTGTTCATACTAGACCCCCATTGTCAATACATAGATACAATCGCAAATAACGTTGTTTCAGGATTTTGTACACCCTAATTAAGGTTCAGAAGTGGGTTTTCTTATCCCCCTTCCATTATTTAAGGCAATGTATGCCCAGCCTCCTGTTCCTTCCTTGTAAATGTCTTCAAGAAGACAGACGGAACCGCTCGGAATCGTTTTTTACTTTTCCTTTGTGGGTGTATCTGCATATATAATTATATATATATATATATATATATATATATATATATATATATATATATATATATATATATGGGACGCGATAGCTAATATTAATAATGATAACGATAGAATAATAGCTATGTTATTGTTGTTGTTGTTGTTGTTAATACTATCTAAGAGCAGATCATCTTGGGTCCATCTGATCGCCTGGGTGATTAGACCAGTAAGCTTTTAGATATTAAGAAACGAATTAATATGTGTTTTAATAGGAAATGATGAGAATACTCGTAATGAGTGAAAGAGGAAGTAAACTTTGGAGAATGAAAAAAAAGGAGGGGGGACGGTAACTAAAGTGATAATGATAAATCATATTTTTGGCGAAGGAAAAGAGATCGAAAATAGCGAGTAAAATACTGGCATTTTATCTAAATTAAATTTTAGCGGTTGGCATGAAAATTTATTAGGTTTTCAACAAATTAACGTCGTTCAAGAAGCGAAAACTTACTCTCTAGAATTGTTTTATTGTTCCAAATTTTCTGTCAGCTTTTTAAAGATAATTGTAATAATTCTTGGACCTTTTACAAAGGCATCAATTCCAGAAAAGGAGTAGTGCCATGTAGGAAGGCAAAAAAGGAAATAGTTCCATATTGGGTGTAAATTCATTACAGGATTGTATGTAAAGTTGGTTAATATTAGTTTATGTCTGTATTGGTTAAAAAATTACTATTCAGCTCATTTCTGATTAATAAATTCAGACGATTGAGGTGGCCACATAGGCAGCTTTTATGTAAATGATCTGCATGCACTTAAGACCCTTGTAGTGTTTAGTCATCGACAGGACATTCGTGAAATAGCAATAATGTTAAATGGCAACCATGTAGCTGCGCTTCATCAAACTTCTTATTGAGATAAAAAAGTTCTACAGAAATTATTTTGGGGTGATACTGAAGAACGACGAGTAGGCCAAACGTATATTGCTTCATATTTATTTATTTGAATGCTCTTGAGCCATTTATGAACATAAATGTTACACGTTTCTTAAAAGCTCTTTTTTCATCTGCGATATATTTAGCGCAAAAAGCAATGGCTTGATTTGGTGAAATCCGAAAGATTTCATTCATGGTAAACTCCTTAATAATAAGTAAATGTTTACTCCAGGCAAATATGTTAAAAAATTGCAACGTTTAAAAAAAATTCTTGAGCAAAACGTCCTTTACTGGTCAACCGTAAGGTTGTCCTCTTCCTCTCTGACAATGCACCCACACACGAGGCAGATTTGACCAAAGAATAAATTATTGCTTTAGAATGTGAAGTTTTTCTTCAGCCTCCAAATTCACCTGACCTTCGACTATGTCATTAGGATTTATTCAAGTTATTGAAACATCGGATAAGTGGCAAAGTGAAAGGCGCAAAAGGATATCGTCATACATTTCATCAAAACCGAAGGATTTGTTCAAGAATGGACGTATCCATTGTTTAGTTAACGATGGTAGAGCATTGTCAATAATGATGGAATCTACTGTGCTAAATAAGTATATTTACATCTATAATAAAAATGATATTAACCTCTTGAAAATAAACGACATTAATTTCTTGACAATCTAGTAAAACTCGCTATACTTTCTTTAAAAATAGGAGAGAAATAAAGGTTGGCAATATAATGATCATGAATCATTAGGAATATATTTGTAAGGAACCCTGAGGAGGTGCTCCATCCTGTTCCCCTCTCTGCACTTATTTTGACCATGCTCGTCGTTGAGTAAATCTAACAAAATTGTCATTATGAACAACTCCCAGCCCTATTTTTTTGGTTTTATATTAATGAAACCTCCTTACCTTCATTTATCTTATATTTCATCAACTAAAATTTTTTACTTAAAACTAACTAATGTTAATTTTTGTTCCTAAAATGCCACGAAATTCTAACCTTCAAATAATTAGACGATGACAGAACTTCTGCATTCATTATGATTACTCATTAAGCCAGAATGAATTATAACAATAGATGGTCGTTGAATTCAATTTGGGCAAATTATAATTTAAAAAAGAATTTCAGAATTTTAAAATGGTTGCAGGAAATCCAATATAAATTCATGTAATTGACGAAGCACGTAAATAAATAGAGAGAGAAAGGCAGACAGGCACACCATATAGGAAGAAAGACAAAGAGCGAAGGTTATTATGTAGAATCAGAGAGATGGTGTGCAGTCATACGAGTACTAGAAAGTAGGGCGAAATTAGTGGGTAAACTAATTATAATCTCGGAAACCGTAATCCTTTTGAGCTGATATTTTAACACAATTTATAACCCAGCCCTCTCTCACAACGTGTGAAATTCAAAAACCATATCATATATTTTGTGTTTTTATCACAATTTACAAAAAATATTCGTTTCGGAAACAAATATCATTAATTATTTATCTATTTTGGCCAATTAAATGATCGAGTGCACCATCGGTCGGTTTAGAAACTAATTCGAAACTTTTGGGGGCATAGATACATATTTATGCTTCCTGCACCTCATTGTTGTCAATTTTCTGTCGTGTTTTTAATATTTTCACTCCCCAACGCGGTTTCCCCTTCCAGCTCAAAGGAAGGCTAGAGGACCTCCGACTAAATACCTTCGACACATTTTCACATCCGTTAGCTTTAACACTTCCTTTCCACATTTTCCCTTACAAAACTTTCCTCCTGATACGGCCTAGTTGTTATTGTGCTTTAAATAAAAATAATCCTTTAATTCACCTGAGTGTTTTATTTTTTTTGCTCCCTTCGTTAAAAAATTACTTTCAGGGACTCCCAAATCAGATAATCCATTAGGTTACAATCTATGCTTTAAAGCGGTCTAGTCGTTCGTACTCTGTTGTTTTTATGTTTTCTTTCTGATTTGTATTTTGCTTACTTGTAAGTTCTTATAATTTTTTTAATATGGTTGTTGGTAAAGATTCGTTTTAACAAATTTTTGCAAATGAATTTAGAAATGTTTTTATTATTCAATTTTCTGTGAATTTTTCAGATCTGACACTCATTTTTTTCGGAAATGCATCCTCTTCACATAATCGACTGAAGTCCATACTAGGAAAAGTATGCATTTCTAACGAAAACGAGTTTCAGATCTGAAAACTACAAATAAAACTGCATGGGAAAAAAACACATTCTCAAAATCAATTAAAAGATCTAGAACCGGATCGGACCTAACCTGGTAATTTAAGACGATAGCGCCACCTACATTTGGCTATTTTCGCTAAAAATTAAAAAGATTTAGGTACTTAAGAAAAAAAACACCGTAATTTTCCTAATTCGAAAGCCTAACTTCATATTTGAATGCAAAAGTCGATTGCAAAATGTGGTTAGGCCTCTAGTTTGAATCAAAGCTTTGCGCAGAAAATAGTTTATAAATAAAAGGCTAGCACTTGCTCGAATGAGGATATTAGAAAACCACGTGCCCTTAGATGCACTAACGGAATATTTGCACTGAATTCTTCGCCTTTTCAAATCCTTTAATCTCGACCTACTATATCTTCTGCACGTCATTATACCATGTCTAGAATAGAGGCTCCTTGAGTCCATGCGGCTCGTCGAAACTACGAGTTCAGGCTTGAAGTCAGTCCACGTGAGCGATGACTATGAGTACAAGCAGAATATCGGACTTATTTCCGCGATAAGCGAGGGATTGAAATCTCAATCGCGCGCTTCCTTCAAGCGCCGTGTTGGTTCGTCGAGAGATTCCCCCATGCCACTCTCCCTTGGCGGAGGCAGTAACAGCTATGGCTGTTACCTATATATTATTGATCCACAATAAGGCATCGACAGTATATACCTGCCTTTTACAACGAAACATCTCCTTCTCGACCGCGCTCCTTTTTCTCGACGAGCCCAAGGCTAGAATTATACCGAAGGATCTGAGCCTCAGTCAATTGGGCCATCCTTGTTTTCAGTATATTTCATTGGCACGAATACTTCCTTCCGTTAGTTTTACTAGAAGTGGTTAAACTTCCCGTGGTTAAAGCCCCTTGAATAACCATCCTATCACCCCTTTCATCTCTTAAAGACTCGAACCCAAGTCAGTCTGACGAATCAGCCTGGCATCCCTGTGTGCGTTTGTACAGAGGCTCTTATTGCCTCTCGCTGCCCCCAGCCCCACGTAGAGCTTGGACTGAGTAGCTCTGTTAAGTTCAGGTCTTGTATTCATCGAGTATCTATTACCAATATTTTAATTTATTGTGTATAAATAACTCTGTCAATATTAAAGTACATTTTTTTCCTACTTTATCATAAGCCACATAGCCGCAGAATTCATTAGTTAATATCGACCAACTGCAGTCAATCTTTGCAATTTAAAATTCTTCGCACTCGTCCCCCTTCCCCCTCACTTCTATCCCCCATCTTTGTCGTGAGCAGAGTAGAATCAAGGTCACGCGTTGACCTTAAACGGCCAACTATATTGAGTAGAAGTGACGTATATATCAGGGTCATTCTACGATATACCAAATAAAGTTAAAAAAATACAGCCATAAATTGTTCGAAATACACCGGAATGTAGCACGAAATGCTATTGGTTCATTGGCAAAGGACGCATGTGCAAAGCGCCTGCAGATCTTCAATAAAATAGTATTGGTTGAATATCGCTAAAAAAGCGAATGCGCCTCTAGATCTCAAAAGCCCAGGTCTAGGTGATTGAATCAAGGCAAATGTTGAAGAAGCTAGGTTGAAAACGACGCAGAAAGATTCGAAGTTAGCAAAATAGTAATATATTTGGGATAAAAATAACTACGTTATTATTAAGTTTCGGAAGCTAAAAATAGCAATGGTGAGCATCATTTATAAAACTAAAAACGTTTATGTCTTTGAAAAGTATAAAATCTGAAAAGTGTTTGTTTACTTGAGTGTTCTTATATCATTGTTTATGGTTTTTGCTAGTGAATTTGTAGATTGTGTCATTACTTAGTAGTATATTCGTTGTTTATATGTAAGCTTGTTCTGTGTATATTTGCCTGGTTGTTTCCCTTGATTGGATCCATTCTTATTTATTGTCAGTCATTTTGGCTGATACGTCGTCGTTATTAATTGTTGACGCCTATGTTAATAGAGGCATTGAATATTTTTTATAACCCGGTAGGATGCATTGTAGCGCGTTTGTCTAATTTGGTTTATTAAGGCCTTAATGGCGCGTCGCCTTCTTCTTAAATGTTTAGAGTGAGTTTTCTAGCTCCTCCATTGTAATTTGATCATTATTGCCATCTCCTTACTGTTTAATTTGCTGGTACGGGGGCGTTCTTCTATAAAGTGGTTTACTTCGTCTATTATCCGATAATCAAACTCTATATCGAAATCAACATTCACTTCCTCACTTATTTAAAAATCTTCACAACATGCTTTCTAAATATTGCTTATACGAGGGGTGGTCAATAAGTTTTGCGAATCGGTAGGGCAAAACAGAGGAAGGGGAATGGCTGTTTGTGGGGGTGTTAGGAAAAGTTATGACAAGTCAGGACCTGCAGCCGCACGCTCCTTCCTTGTTTATTTAAGAAGCAATAGCTAATCGCAGATTGTCAGTCACAAACTTTTCAATAAAAGAGAAGGTTGAGCACCGCGCATTAAAAACAAGAATGCAAAAGAGATTCATGAATGCATGGTTGCAGTGTACACCGATACCGCCCCTTTCTATGCAACCATTGCTCGCTGGAATAAGGAGTATCGCCATGGTCATGATTCCCTTGAAGATGACCCCCGTCCAGGTCACAGGTCAGATGTGACTAAAGAAGACAATGTGGCCCGTATGGAGAGGTTGTTCCTCGAAAATCGACAAGTGCAGGTCGAAGAAATCGAGCAAGCAAACCTGCGGCAATGGTGGAGCGTTGAAGTTTGTTGCTTTCACTCAAAGCGTGCGGAAACCATGCACCGAGTTTTTGAACTTTTCCTATCGAATGAAGGTGATTCATTACCGTTTTTTGATGACACGCCAATTGTACAGCCAATTCTCTATCAATTGACGAGGATTTTCAAGAAGATCGTTCTTTTGATCCTCATCTAACTTAATGGGCCACCTGAACGATCTTCTTCATTAAGATTGAAATGACCGTTTTTGAAACGTGAAAACCACCATTCAGCTGTCCTTTCAGATAGAGCTTTTTCTCCGTACACAGCACAAATATCGCGACGAGCTTTCGCTGTTTTGGCATTTTTCACATCTCAATGGAACTTTAATAACAACAAGTGTGGAAAATGCGCCTTTCTTTCAACTTACATTCCATATTGAGGGTACATAACAAAAATTAAATTAACACAACTTTTAAATAAACCGCAATGACTTATTATTCAACTTCAAGATGTAGCCAAAGCAAAAGCCTAATAGTCTACGCTGTTAAGAGACGTAGCCTAACCTTGTCAAATTTTGCTCTCATTATTTATAATTATTTCTTATTATGTGCACAAATCACGTCAACAAAACTTAAATTAACACATTAAAAAAAACGCACGAACTTATTCATCAACCTAGTAGATTAAAGATGAAAGCGCTCGGAATCGTTTTTCCATTTTCCTTGTCGGTGTTTTTTTATCATATATATATATATATATATATATATATATATATATATATATATATATATATATATATATATATATATATATATATATATATATATATATTATATATATATATATATATATATATATTGTGATAGAACGGTCTGAGGCCGCTTTAATTCAGCCTCTATCACAAGTTAACCATGCTTACCCACGCGCATCCTGCCTGCAAGAGGAAGCAGAAGCGCGTTATCTCCCATCATAACCAATGTTTAATCAAGGAGGTTCACTCCTCCGTTTCGCCTCCATACGTCGATCTCGCCAGATTGAATATGACTTATGGGCAGATAAGTAATTTTCACAGGTGCTTGCACATTCCCCCGAAGTCCCCCACTCAATTATCCCCTACGACATGGAGATGGCTCCGGCTATTTATACCATAGCTTTTCTCAATTGAGGCAGATCCAGATTATCTTCGCGAGGCAACAAGCTGATCAGGTCTCCTTTGTGCACCAGGGAACATAGCCGAGAAACCCCTTATTGTCCAGAAGTGGACACTATCCCTTGAGTTCCAAGGTTCGTGCCCTTCGAGACGCCAAGTCAACAAGGCCCCACTGTTGTCTAGAAAGAGGACAACGTTAGAACTTCCATTGTTCTTTGAGCCCGTTTGACAAGAAACGGCTCTCACTCCCCCCCTCCGTTGTTCAAAGAGAGAACAACGTTAGAACAGCTATTGTTCTTCAGACCCGTTCGTCAAGAAACGGTTGTCGTTCCCAAGACCACGTCCGGATAATTTAATTCCCCCTTTTTAACTTTCTTCAAGAGAACGCTTGGTTTCAACAATAACCTCCATTGTTCATCTAGAAAATCTCCGATTTGATGGCACAAAGATCGCTCGTACTTTCGAGCCCCACTTCGTTCTCACTCCTCGAAGACAGTCCTCCCCCCTCGTTAAGGACAACCCCCCGAAGAACTCTTCTGCTGTAAATCGCTAGTTGGACCGAAGATTCCTTCGCATCGTCTCCCTCTGCACAACAACTTTGTAATTACGTAATCTAAGCATTACCTTTAATCATTTAACCTTTTGTTAACGCAACCCTGTGCTTTAAAGGGTTTAGCGAACCACTCCCCTCTTTAATTTTTTGTTTGTTTACCTTTTTAAATCTCTCCAAATCTTAATCCTCAGATTAGTTAGATATTCACACGACCCTTTTTCATTCTCCGTTTGTGTAAACATTTTTTTGTGTGTTGTTAATAGTTTAATTAATAAAACTCTATTTTATTAATGGTAGCCATATTAATTATCCTTGCGCTCCGTTCCACTTTTTAAGCATATTGAAGATAAATAGGCCTCTTCAGGCCCCTCCCTTTTTGAACTAACCTCGGTCAATCAGATTAACACCCACGCGAAATATTAGAATAATTCCCTTAACGAATAGTTGTATATAGTATATCGTCGGGAGCCTATTCTACGACATATATATATATATATATATATATATATATATATATATATATATATATATATATATATATATATATACACTCTGGTTGATGGGAATGTTAAGCCTAGATCTTGACCAACCAATGCTTCATAAGAATGAGGAATAAGAATAGAGGATTGACGTGTTAGATTCTAATAGAGTAAAAATGAGAATAGGCATCCGGCAATTTCAGGGAAACTAAGAGATGTATATTTTATATTTATTTATAAATTTACGAGAAAGAAATAGAAGTCAAACAAAGAGAAAGGAGAAAATGGTAAATACACAGAATGAGAATAATGAATTTGATCGAATATAAATGTAGGTTTAGAGTAGTTAAACAAGTATATTCGAATAAATATTTATATAAATTTGAGTTAGAAATTATGGAAGGATATATTGGATATCTTTAATATAAGATTTCGTCGATATAATTTATAAGGTATATTTAATGTATGGATGGATGGACTTGGAAATAATTTGGGACACAAAATAATTGCTCGAATTATAATCTCAAAGGGGACTTTGAATGACGATGACGAGAACACTGTTGCAGGCCAAAAATCTACCCTAAACTCCCAATCGATCCAACCTACACTAAATTGGACGTGAAAACCCGAGGGAGAATGAAAAGATTGGATATACAGTCATCTATTCACAAGAAATTACAAAATTATGGGGTAAATAAATTCGAGATCAATTTACTAAAAAAAATCCTATCACGAAACAAACATGAGATAATTGAAAAACAAAACAAAAAACAAATACAATCCTTACAATAGAGGCCTAACAAACATACAACTAAATGAGGGATACACAAGAGGCCTAATAAGCACACTGGATCCAACAAACAAAAAAGAAAAGGCTCATGTTTTACCCTCGGGGGGGGAAGTCCTGCCGGCTGCCACTCAAGTGTTTACAATAATTTCCTAGGTTTTCACGAAGAAAAGGCTGCCGCCTCCGAGCTCAGTATAATAATGCAATCCGGTCGCACTTTTGAGGCTATAAAAAAGTTCTTCTGTTCTGTGCGGGACCTACAATAACTTTATTGTAAGATTATCTTGTAATTAAATAGTCACCTTTCGAAAAATAATATACAAATAATAAGTTAAGGAAGAGAAAAAAAAACATTTTAAACAAAACATGAAAATCAATTATATATATATATATATATATATATATATATATATATATATATATATATATATATATATATATATATATACATATATATATTTATATATATTAGTGTAGTTGGGTAGCAGTCTTTCCTGAATGCAAATTTTGTTGAAGACCATAGTGTATTTTTGCTTTAATTAATTGTCTTTGGCTACTTTGTCTTCTTCTATCTTTTTTATTCCATCTTGTAGATGGTGGATCAATTGTCCAGTATTCATCTCTTTTTTATTGAATGTGTTTGGTACAAACCAAACTGAATTGCTGAGCTTTCGATCTTATTCGATCATCTTCGGAGCGTTTTGAAATGTTCTTGCCTCCTTTACCGATGTAATGAATGTAGTGAGGATCTGACAGAGTGAAAGAAAACGATTTTTAAGGGGTGTTTATTCCGCCTAGGTTGAACGTAAAGTTAGAAAAAATAGGCTACTCCTGTGAGTCAAATTTTAAAATAATTTCAATGTGCGATTCCAGCTTGTGGCTTGATTGTTGATGGCCGACAAATCTTCATTTATTAATATGGCTTCTAAGATGTTTAGCCGCGCTTTATTGACCTCTTTTCTTTTAACAACGGTGTAATCACCGAGCATATCTCTCGTTAGGTTAATAGTATGGGCACTCTCCATTTAATTCTTAGGCCCTCCGCTTTGAAGATGCATAGTTAAACGTTAGCAAATTGTAGTGGTTGCCATGACAATATTGTTTTAGTTATTATAAAGCTTACAGTCTTTATCGGGGCAGATGAACTCGTAAACTATGTTGGTTGACTTTAGATTCGAGAAGTTTAGACAGGTGTTGATTTTCATCAAGAAATTTCTGGCTTTTGTTGCTTTTATAATAAATGATGAGTTGGATTTTATCCGTTTTAATCTCCTTGAGGTATTTGTCTGTGAACTTTGGGGCGAGTAGGTTGATTTTGATTGGTCGGTTTAAAGTACGTCAGACAAAGATTTAGATTGCTTGAAATATATATCGTACAATGTATCGGATAATTATTTTCGGACGATACGTAGGGTAAATTTTGTTAGAAATCGTACGAGTTATATATGATTAGAATTGTCGTACATGGTAAGCAAAGTTAGAATATCGTACATGAATATGAATTAAGGAAGTGAGATAAATAATCTCTCAAATAGGGAATTATACCTTTGTAGGTACTAGCAAGGATGTTAGCTGCTACAAATGTACGTATGAACAAGTAGAAAAATCATATATATATATATATATACAGTTGTAAAAACTCGACATCCCTTCTTTGAGCAACCGAATGCAATCGGCAGGTGTGTTTAGCGCGCAAACAAACACGCATCCACTGCTAAGCTTAAACGCTTGATAACAGTACCTGTGGAGGAGTGATACACAGAAACAAGAGAAAAGAGATCCTACTGGAGGTGTCCCCGAGGAAAATCAAAGAGAAAAACCCCATTACCTGACAAGGATTAAAATTTCAGACCTCTGGTTATCTAGACCAGTGCTCTATCGACTGAGCTAACGGGGCACGTAAGCCATTAAAACGCATTTGATCAATTTAACTTTTTCGTTCGCACCTCTAAAGACTACTGCTCAAATGAAACGGCTCAACTCTATCTTCTCCATCCTTACAGGCACGGTTTGATTTGAGCACTGGCCATTTCAGGTAGACAAATTAAAATATTCATAATTAAACGCGTTTTTTTTTTTATTTCATCCGTATTTTATTCTTATTAATTCGAAAATATTGTTACCGATTAAAAATATATATATATATAGAGAGCAAATAATAGCCGACAGGGATTCATTAGATATTACCTTTTTAAATATCATTTAAGTTCCCTTTGAAACCAATAATCCCATGGGAGTTCAATGGGTTTAGGAAAGGTTTTTCTCAAAATCTTTTCCCCTCTCACCTATTTCACTCCACCGTATTCCTCGGCTCTGAAACCCATAAATGGTAAAGAGATGTGAATATCATCATCGGTTCCAAATTGGCGTTTCATACCATCGTAGGTTATTATATTCTTCGTCTGAGTGTTAATGGTTAATCTTTTATCAGGATGTATATACTTTACTCCACTCGTTGCTTGGATACGCGCCGAATAGGATTTGGGACCCGTTGAGCAGAATAATTCTCCATACGCCTCGGCACCGTACACATCTTTGATCTAATCGGTCAAATCACCTAGGAATTCTCCAAGTCGAGGTTGTGGGTGATATTTCCTAGCAATGAAGATGACACTGTCTGTGTGACAGTATAACAAACGTTCATCCAACGAGTCTAGGAGGCCATAGAGCTTGAATCAAGCATAGGCGGTTGTGAATGCTGCAATTGGAGTATTCGTTACGTGTTATTCAACTTCTACATGTTCAGCATTCTCCACTCTCGCGATGTATGCATTGCGAACCACATCCAAAGTGTTCACAATGAAGTCACGGTTTCTGATTAGCTCGATTACATCATGATCAGAAGCAAAGATGGCCGTTTTAATACAGATATTCCCGTGAGCGAATTTTCCCCATAGATTACAAAAGTATGTAAATATGATCAAGATTAATGGGGTAGGTTTTTGCATTATTAATATTATTATTATTTTCGACTTTAAGTTTTATTATTATTATCATTATTATTATTTTCGACTTTAAGTTTTTATTTTTATTATAATTATTATTATTATCATTATCGACTTCAAGTTTTTATTATTATTTTTATCATTATCGCCTTCAACTTTAGGAATTATTGGCTTCATATTCGTTGTACAACGTGGTAATATTGCAGAAAAAACTAGTCACAGGAAGAAATCTTTACCTATTTACACAGAGCTTTGCTCTAAAACTCTTTACAGGATTGATTTCGATATCGTCTATTTTTATGTTTACCCCTTCAGACTGATTCACCCTATTCACATATTCCATTTTCTCCTTCTCTCCAACCACTACCCCCGGGAATCTAGTAGCTTATATTTTTTCTTCAAGAAATGTTTTTATATACTCTCCGAACAAACCATCCCCTTTTTCAAACTCCCTAAACTCGTAAATTTTCTTGATCTTATACTTCTTTTCCATGTCAAGTTTTAGTTCAGAAGTGGTGTACACTCCGCAAATAATACGTTTTTTTTTCAGAGTTATAACACGTACCGTGATAAAAAGGAAGTATCTTTTTATAATATATGCATCACTGCTGCTTCGAATTGGACAGTAGGTCTCATCCTCTAGACCAATGAATATGAGTAGGGCTGATTTCTCAGGATATGTTGGTCGATGAAGTAATTTGAACTTGCCTTGATTCCCTGTAACCATACATACGAGGATCCTGCATCTAAGTTCGCTTTCTATTGAGGAGAACTGATCTGCAGTAACAGCCTCTTCCTACACGAGATGCACTTTCTTGCCTACTCCTGAGTTTCTTTTGTTATTGTCGGAAGACAAAAGTCTTTTGAAAGAACATTCTCATTTATTTTTTTTGCGAGGACTGCGAAAACAAAGGCCTATCCTGTAGAATTTCTATGTCCTCTATATATTCTATATCGATGAAATCGAACATTCGATATAATTATAGCATGGCCTGCAGGAATCCTATAAATACGAACTACGAGAATCAAAGTTCCAAACTCGATTGTGTACGAAGATTGGAATGCAATCTCGAATCGTCCCATGATATAATCTAATAGTGTTGATTCACGCATTTTAACGAATGAAATGTATAAATAGATCGTATCACCGGTTGCATCCACAATTTCCAGACTTTTATTTACACGATAAACAGTCTCTTAAAACCATTGCCGATTTAATATATACCGTGAAAGCTCACGCAGAATTATACGGTAGAAAAGATGAGGTTTCCATGTCTGGTTTCTCTGAAGGGTATAATATTTACATGAGAATGATTTTCTCTTTCTTTTAAAGAATTTTCTTGCATATGAGGGTACGAAGTTCTCGATAGTTTATTTACTGCTGCCTCCGAAAACAGAACGGTGTTGTTACATGATCTATCTTTTATGTCTGAACGTTCACCTTCTAGTGCAAGTACTACATCTTCATCGTCGGAGCTCAGTGTAATGACACTGTAGGTATTGTTTGGATGAAAAACTATATCATCCTTATTATTTTCGTCTTCTTCAGACGAAGAAGACACACTGGTTGGAGCAGAATAGGATATGGTTAAAAACTTCACCGCTGACCCCTTCACTCGATGAGGGATTGGGTAAAGAATAAGTGTTTGGCTTGTTTTGGTAGATCCGCATTCGTTTTGCAGGAGGATAAAACATCATTTCTGATAAACTAAAAAGAAAGAAAAAAGAATTTGTATAGAATTATCTGAAAGGAGCTGACTTATTCATTCATGATACAAATCGGAAGCATGAGTAAAGGAAGTATGAAAAAATTACCAATGAGAAACTTTATCATCCCTATCATCATCATCGTCTTCTTCTTCATTAAACAGATTTAGTTGGTTCAGAATAGGATGAAAGTAAAATTTCACCGCTAACACCTTCACTCGATGATAGGTTGGGTAATATCATTTCTGATGAACCAAAAAAAAAGAGAAAAAGATTTTGTATATAGTTATCTGAAAGAAGTTGGTTTATTCATATACAAAAAGAAAGCATGTGTAAAGGAAGTATGAAAAGTTTTGGATATAGTTATCTGAAAGAAGCTAGCTTATTCATTGTACAAAAAGAAAGTATAAATGAAGGTAGTATGAACAAAACTAAGTGGAGAGTAAGGATTTTCTATATAGTTATCTGAAAGAAGTTGCATCTTTTATTATACAAAAGGAAAGTATGAATGAAGATAGTGTGAATAAATTTAAATTTATATCCCCATGTACCTCATCAATCATTAGCCAAACGGCTAGCAGAAAACCCCACTTTCTATTTCGTATACTCAGGAATAGAGATAAGGTGTTTACTCAACGCGTTGATAGAATCATTTGGTGTTACACTGTATGGCAGAAAGATTATGAAGAATTTTAAAATGCAGTAATGTTTCACGAAGGTGTGTATGATGTGGCATCTTTGGATAGACAAAGTCATACACTCCTTATTTTCGATGACTTAATGCAGAAGATAGATGCAAATATATCAGAGATATTTACAGTGACCTCACACCATAAAAATATCTCCATATTCCTAGTGCTCAAAATCTATTTTATAAAAATTCGTACATGCGTGATATTGCCTTGAATTTCACAATCTAGTCTTATTTAACTAGAGGAGAGACATCTAGATAAATATATTTGCTAGACAAATAATTTCTGGGAACGAAACAGCTTCATGAGAATATATGAAGAGGCCGTCTCAAAGCCCTATGGTTTTCTGATCTGCGACTTCAGTGCGAGAAACACTGTACGATTCACATTACGCACAGGAATATTTCCAAACGAAATCGAGAACGTATATCTTTTAGAATGAAACATAAAAAGATGAAAAAATCAATCATAGGAAGCATGAATAGTGATTTTGACAAATGTATATGTGAAATTTGACTTAATCTATTCAAAGGTAATGCTCCTATGACATCATCACAGAAACAAAAGATAACACGATTCAAACAGTTGATACGTATGTTAGATCGGAAGCCAGCTCATATACGTCTAAAGAAAAAAACTAATAAATCAGCCTGGAGGATCATTTCTACCGATCTTATTCTCTGTTCTAGCACCTATCCTCTCCAACCTTATAAGATGAAAAAAAATTATTGTTCATCCCGAAAATGAGTTGGAAGTATCCTCAAACTTAATCCCACAACAAGAAAGACTTTTATCTTTGGAGAGAGAGTTGACTACTATACTAGAACACGTTGGAACACTCTTTATTTGGAACAAGATGGTAACGTTGTGAACATATCTTCCGATAAAATCGATGAGAGTAGCATGGATCAAATAAACGGTTATACAGATAACCTACTGGAAACACTGAATCCTAGTGTTCGTGGAAGAGGTATATTAATATATCAGACACTAAGATATACACAGGGATTCAGTTGGGGTAATGATGGAGTGATTACTATCGATGGTAAAAGACTTCCACAATCTAACATTATCGACCTACTCAATGATTTAGCCAGAACGTGGAAAAGATTAACAACTACCTACTGGAAGGAAGGAAAAGTAAAATTCATTTCTTTTAATTTCCCTAAATCTTTCATAAAAATACTCGCAAGATTGAATAGATTTAGAAAATAATACTCACACGTCAACTTTGTCTACGTCCAGCTCAATGAATCACGCAAACACACATTCTACTTCTCTTTATCATTAACAGAAAAAAACGAAGGAACTGGTTGAATTATTAATCAATTTTAAAGCTGAAAGATGGCAGCTAGAGGGACCAATTAAGGGATATTAAAAGGTTAAGTGGTAACTCTACACAAGGCAATTCATGAATATTCAAATCGAATCAAAGAAACCTTATCCTATCGGAGTTTGTATCAGTGGCGGTCCAGATTACCTCGAATACTCATACGTAGGGTTGGAAAAAAACTGGGGGGTTTTTCAAATTATGTTTTTTTTCGGAGAAAAATAACGGTTTTTTTCATTTTTTTCAAAGTTTGTTTTTTTCCTAAAATTCAATAGATATTCACAAAAAGTTTTTATTTTTACATAAAACAATGACTATTATGCAATTATAAAAGAATATAAACACAAGAAATTAATATTTTTTTGCTATTGGGGTCACAAAGAAAAAAATATTGAATTTTACCGAATTCCTTTCCTTTTTTTATGTTTATGTATATTCATGTATACCATATAGGTACTTAATTTGTTAGGCTTCATTTAACTGAGGGTATATTTTTATTGGGTAAACTATTAGCTTGCGTAGGTCCTCGTCAAAATATGTCTGTTTTTGAGCAAAAAACTATTTTAATCTAACCAAGTCTAAACTAATCTAACTTAACCTATCTTTACCTACCCTATTCTTGATGATTTTAAAGTTAAATCGTTAATTATAAAATTATTTTATTAAAATCCCTATATTTTTTTTTAAGGACCCATCCAAACTAAAAGAGTACCAAATAAGTTAATAATTATTGTTTAACTTTAAAATTATCAAGGATAGGTTAGATTCGGTTTAATTAGATTAAATATTTTTTTTGCCTTAAAAACAGATATGATTTGACCTGACCTACCCAAGCTAATAGTGTACCGTTTATTGTTGCATTTAATCTTTAATAATTTTCCTATCAAATATAGGTATTAATTTTATTCAATATAGGTAAAGTTCAAGGCTCAGGCCGCAAAAAATCCTAAATAAATAAACTATTTAAAGACTCGGTGAACAGTAAATTTAAAGGTCCAAGAGCAAAGTGTATTTTTTTTTTAAAGAAGTACCAAAAAATGGCTCACGAATGATAAACCATATCAAGGAATGCAAAAAGTGTCATGAATCAGTGAAGTTATAATATTTACCAAATGGAAAAATATATGATACTGGTCACTATGTTGAATCTATTATTGTGTAGGATAAAGCAGGTGCTTCACTTTATTTACATTCTAATGTACCACTTGAAACTGATACCTTTGGAGAACATAATAGAAGCCCACAAAGGATTGCCCGAACTTTTCTAGAGCAAAGTTGTTCCTTAACCTCTTGTGCAAAGACATCAAGAAATCTGGTCTCAAAAAAATTGGCCCCCCAATAAAAAATAATCAGTGCTTTCATGGATCAAATGAATGATAATGATAATATAAGTAGCTAAAATTTAGTTGAACATATAATTAACAGTAATATTTAAATTTCACAACTCCTTCTTGAAATAACCTGAATATATTTAATAAAAAACTCAATTAAATTCAAAATAAAAATGATTTTAGTGGAGAAAAACCTACTGAAGTTGAAAATGAAAATATCCTATTTTCCCTATTGAATATATTATATTCTTAACTATTTATTTTTTTAAGTTGATAAATATTTTAATTCAATTACAGGAAAAGTGTGCAAAACAACTTTGAAAAGCAGTATATATTAGTGGATGTTCACTCAGGATGACTGAGCACCCAGAGTGGGTAAAACTCTTCAAAATGTTAAGACCTAAGTTTAAACTTCCAAGCCGTAACAAAATTTCTAACAAGCTATTAGATAACCAAAAAAATGAATATGCATCTGATATAAGAGAGATCATCAGCTCCAAATCAAGTGTTGGCTTGATTTGCGATGGATAGAGCAATGTAAGATATGTATTTTAAAGAAACATTTCTCCAATTAATTTTTATATGCTTTTTAAAATTGATTTTGATGTATTATGACAAAATATTTTTAATTATGGCTCTTTTTTTTTACAGAACTGAAGGGATAATCAATTTCATTGTTACAACTCCAGAGCCCATATTTTGGAAAGGAATTGAAACTGGTAATTATTTGCACTTAAAAATAAATTTTTTTTAAAAGTTTTATTACTTTTTACAAATAAACTCTTTGTTATCTGAGAATGAGGACATTATTTCCATTGTGTGATAGGTTGCCTACTGCCTAAGCATAACATAAGCAGAATCATTCTTTTGGAGTTTGGAAATATGCTATTCGATATAATGAAAACTTTTCTCCTCCAATTAATTACTCTCTATCTGTTCGGATTTTTTTTTAAAAAGCAATAAATTATTTGAAATAATTAGGATTTGTGAAATTGTGACTATAGTTATTCCAAAGTGGACTTTAGCTTGATTAATAATCTAAAATACAGGATCAGAACGACATACAAGAGAATACATAAGCCAGTTAATTTTCGAGGTGATAGAGGATATAGATCCAACCAAAGTAGCAGCTTTAGTAACAGATAATGCTTCAAACATGAGATCTACATGGGAAAAAGTTAAAATTCGGTACACTCACATTCATGCATATGGGTGCTTAACTCATACTTTGCACTTACTATGTTCTGATGTCAAAGAAATTGAGACAATTGTAAAACCCTCAAGACAGCAATAACAATTGTAAAAACAACTAAACAGTCTCAAAGGCTATGTGCGTATCTCAAAGAAGAAAATAATAATAAAGTTTCTCTAAAACTGCCAGTTAAAACCAGGTAAGAGAAAGCATATAGATATTGTCAATGTTATAGTTGATAAATCATATTTAGCTTTTAACTGAAATAAGTGATAATAAAGTCTAATATATTTTATTAGTAGTTATTTTCAAACTTTAAAAGTGTTGTTGAAAGAGCAAAATATTTGTAATTTAATATGATCAAGAAAGATCCTGATTCATGATTATGCATTATAATTTAAACCGCCAAAATATTTCGATTTATATTTATCTTCAGATGGGCTTCGGATGTTACTTGCCTATAAAGCATAATTCACAATAAAGCAGCTCTCAAAAAACTCTCAGTTGCTGAGAAAGCAGCTGACTTGATTGATACCAATAATCTGAGGTCCTTAATTCAATCCAACTCTTTATGGGATAAAGTAGAAATGATTTTCAATTTAATGTGCCCAATAAAGGATGCAATATTGTTGTGCGAAGGAGATGTAGTTGAACTATCTATTGGACCAAAAGTCTTTTTCGATCTCAAAGAAACTGTTGCAAAAATTTCTCTTAAAAGGCTGTTTACAAACAAATTAAAAATGAATTGACACAGCTATGGATCAAGGAAGAAATTTTGTTCTGAAGTCAGTCCATTTGGCAGCTAAATTACTCGACCCACGCTACAAAGGCTGTCACATTTGGGTAGTTGTGATTAATACAGAGTGATTCTTTAATGCGGAGAGATAAAATAGATTTAGCAAATTTTATTTCATCTCTACGCATTAAAGAATCACGCTGTATTAAATAAAACCACCCAAATTTAAATGAGGACGCGTCATCCTTTCCTCTGTTGATAACTTAACCAACCTGTATTCATTCTTTAAATTCCTTTCTGTTTTCACTCATAATTGTGATCCGACAATATAAGGTAATGTTTCAATGTCTAAATTTTAGTTTTACCTTTCGTTTGTATCCAATTCTCTATATTTTTCATTTGAATTGTTTAATATTGTAATATTACGTTTACTTTGTTTGCCCTTAATTGATAGTATCTCTTTACAAATATTTTGCTGTTCTTTACCTCACTATTTTGTTTGTTCATTAACGTAACGTTCATTTTATATTTTTAACGTCGTTTTTGTGATTTTCTCTGATCTGTGGTTTTCAACCACAGAAATAGATTTAGCAAATTTTATTCCATCTCTCCGCATTAAAGAATCACGCTGTATTAAATAAAACCAACCAAATTTAAATGAGGACGCGTCATCCTTTCCTCTGTTGATAGCTTAACCAACCTGTATTCATTCTGTAAAATTCCTTCCTGTTTTCACTCATAATTGTGATCCGACAATATAAGGTAATGTTTCAATGTCTAAATTTTAGTTTTACCTTTCGTTTGTATCCAATTCTGTATTTTTTTCATTGAAATTGTTTAATTTTGTAGTATTACGTTTACTTTGTTTGCCCTTAATTGATAGTATCTCTTTACAAATATTTTGCTGTTCTTTACCTCACTATTTTGTTTGTTCATTAACGTAACGTTCATTTTATATTTTTAACGTCGTTTTGGTGATTTTCTCTGATCTGTGCGTTTTAACTTTGAACTTGTGCTCTTATTTATGTTTTTAGGCTTATATTCCTTATTTGGAATTTGTTTTTAGCTCCTGAAGATACGTTGTGTAATAACCCGAAACGTTGGAATTAGAGATGGGACCCGCCTTATTCGTTTTGTCCTTCTTATTGAATATAAGACTCAAGCTTTGTAGAAGAAATCTAGGTGAATATATATATATGTATATATATATATATATATATATATATATATATATATATATATATATATATATATATGTCGTAGAATGGACTTCGACTAAATACCATATATAACTATTCGTTGAGGGAACTTATTTAATTATCTTTAGAGTGCGTATATGTCTAGGCTGGCCGATATTATGTATCTTCGATATGCTTAAGAAGTGGAACTGAGCTCAAGGATAATAATATTGCTATCATTAATAAAATAGATTTTTATTAATAAAAACTATCAACAACACACAAAACGGGAAATATTGACATAAACAGAGAATTGAAAATGGTCGTGGAAAATCGAGCTAAACCGGGGATTAAGAGATTTAAAAAGGTAAAAACAAATATAAATTAAAGGGATGAGATGGTTCGCTAAACCATTTAAAGCACAGGATAGAGTTGGCAAAAGGGTTTAATACTCAAGGGTAACGTTTGGCTTACGTAATTATACTTGTTGTGCAGAGGAAGGCGACGTGAAGGAATTTTTGGTCAACTGGCGAATTCCAGCCGAAGGGGGGGAATTAAGGGATCCTGACGTGGCGTCTTGGAAAGAAGAACCGTTTCTTGACAAAAGGCTTGAAGAACAATGGCTGTTCTACGTTGTTCTCTTCTGAACAGCAAGAGGGGTGAGAACCGTCTCTTTTCTACAGGCTCGAGAACAATGGCTGTTCTAATGTTGTTCTCTTCTGAACATCAAGGGGGAAGGGTGAGAACCGTTTCTTTGCGAACGGGCTCAAAAGAACAATGGCTGTTCTACGTTGTTCTCGTCTGAACAACAGGGGGGATGAAAACCGTTTCTTGTTAACGGGCTCGAACGAACAATGGCTGTTCTAACGTTGTTCTCTTTCTAACAACAGGGGGAAGGGTGAGAACCGTTTGTTGGCGAACGGGCTCAAAAGAACAATGGCTGTTCTAATGTTGTTCTCTTTCTGAACAACAGAGGAAGCCTTGTGGACTTGGCGTCACGAAGGGTTGAACATTGGCACTCAAGGGATATTGTCCTTCCTTTGGACAAGTGATAGTGAATCTCGAGGTCAAGGTTCCTTGGCGCACCAGGTGAGAGTGGGACATAGTGATGTTTCGCGACCAAAATCTGGATCTCCAATCTCTCTTAGTGGTTAAGTTTCCATATGAATAGCCGGGACATCCCCTTGGCGTGGGGGACAATGGAGTGGGGGCTTCGAGAAAATGCACAGCCGAGCCCGAGAACAATGCCTTATCTGCCCATAAGCCTAACTTAATCTGGCGTGGTCGGTGCATGGGGCGAAAAAGGGGAAGACAAACCTCCTTGTTTAAACATTGACTCAGGTGGCTTCGATAAGGCGCTAGGCTTCAAGGCGAAGATGCACGTGGGTAGCATCGTGGTTTTAAATAACATGTGATAGTCGTTGAAATTAAGCGGCCTTAACCCGTTCTATCACACCCCTTCATTCCGGGGGGAAGTTGTCACTTCGACAAAAAGAGAGAAGGGACAACGATAGAGCTCCTTTGTGGGGAACTCGTTTTCTTGTACCAACCGTAACTTCCTGCTCCTAACTACTCTTACCTCAATAAATATCATTATTTTGATATTTTGATTATAGGGGAAAACAACCTTTAATACAAACTTAATAGAAAAAAAGGGGCATGGAACAATGAAATGATATAAAATTAGTACATATGGGACAAAATAATTTATACGTAATTTAATGGGTACAAATATATATACATAGAAAAAAAATAGACATTGAGCGTTACAAAATTCAGACATATATATTAACAAATTATATGTATTACAAGAGAATCTAATTTAAGTCGTACAAGTGGGTATATATATACCTGGAGATCCTAATCCTACGAATACAATTACTCTACCCTATTCGGTAACGCATTCCTACTGAGTTCGTCAGCGACCTGGTTATTGGACCCTTTTATATAATTTATTTTAAATTGATACTCTTGCAAAAGTAAACTCCAGCGCATAATTCGGCCGTTGGAGTGCCGTACATTTCGGATATAGGCTAACGGATGGTGGTCGGTTCCTATCTGAAATTTTTTTCCTATCAAGTACATTTTGAATTTGTCTATAACCCAAATAATTGATAGAGCTTCCTTCTCTATAGTGGAATATCTCTTTTCTCGTGGTAATAATTGGCGACTATCATAAGCAACTGGATGACTCGTTCCGTCATCCTCGTATTGAAGGAGTACACCTCTAATGCCCTCGTTGCTGGCGTCGGTCTTAATCCCAAAGGATTTTTCCGGGTTGGGCAACTTTGAAATGGGGGCAGAAATGAGCTTACTCTTGAGCTGATTAAAATGGGAAACAGCGACATGATTCCAACGTAAACGATCAGGGAAATTCTTTTTTAGAAGCGAGCTGAGGGGCCGAGGAATTGCAGCGAATTTCGGATAGTAAGAAGCTGATCCTAGGAACGATCTTAATTGCAACTTAGTATTCGGGAGGGGTGTGTCGGCAATTGCCTTAATCTTGTTCTCTGGGGGACCTAACTGGCTTTGTCCTATTTTGAAACCCAAGTATTTTATGGTTTTCTGGGCAAAATGGCATTTGCTGGGGCCAATGGTGAGGCCATTTTCGCGCAGTCACTCAAAAAGAGCTAATAGGGTGGTTAAATGGTGACTCCATTCAAATAGTTCTTGTAGCTGACTCTTTTGATGTGGTGTTAGCTGCGCGTCAATATCCAGGTCAGAGGGTTCAAAAGACTTACCTTGTAGGGAAGGAGGAGGTTAATCGGCATCAGGTTGGATGCACACTGTCTGTATTACATTAAGGAAATCCGTGGGGTAAACTTTCTCAAGCGCCGATGTTTCGTCCAGTGCTACGAAGGTATCTCCATGGGCACGTTGGGGATACTTTTTTTCTTGGGGTCCACGGACAGTCTGCGTGTCCTTGTCTTGGGCCTTATTACCTAAGGGTGTTAGTAATTTCAAAGTTACCGATGAACTTTTATCGAAAATAAAATTTACCTGGTGGCCTGACGGAGGGGGAGAAGATGCTGCTCGGTTCTGCACCACCGGGGGAGCCGGGATGGCATTAATCTGGAAAACTTGGTGGGCTGGTCCGCTTTTAAGCCTAGAATTTGGGGGGCAATTCCAGCTCATGTGGTTTTCTACACCAAAGGTGAAGCATATGATTGGTCGCCTCGGGAAGAGAGATGGAGGAGAAATCTTACGGGGAGGTTTAGATTCCCGTTTTTTGTTTTGGGGAAAGAAGTTTGGGGGTTTTACGGGGCTCGGAAACTTCGTCGACTTTCCTGTGAAGGTGCGAGAATCCTTCTTTCTTTCCTTGTAGGGGGATTGGTGAGAAGATCGGTTCTCCTTTGGGTATAAATTATGGCTTGCGGCATAGACATCCGCTTCTTCGGTACATTTTTTAAAGGTCTGGCACCAACGATCCTTGACGAACGCGCGGATCTCCGTCGGGAGAACAATCCCTTTTTTGCCCATAAGCCTACCTCAATCTGGCGAGGTCGGGGCAGGGAAAGACGGGGAAAGATAAACCTCCTTGTTTAAACATTGACTCAGGTGGCTGCGATGAAGCGCTTCGGCTTCAAGGCGAAGATGCACGTGGGTAGCATCGTGGTTTTAAATTAGATGTGATAGTGGTTGAAATTAAGCGGCCTTAACCTGTTCTATCACACCCTATATATATATATATAAATGTATATATATATATATATATATATATATAATATATATATATATATTATATATATATATATATATATTATATATATATATATATATATGTATAATATATATATATATATATATATATATATATATATTATATATATATTATATATATATATATATATATATATATATATGTATATGTATATGTATATATATATATATATATATATATATATATATTATATATATATATATATATAATATATATACATATATATATATATGTATATGTATATATATATATATATATATATATATATATATATATATATATATATATATATATATATATATATATATATATATATATATATATGTATGTGTGTAATAGAACGGGTTGAGTCCGCGTAATTTCAACCACTATCACATGTTATTTAAAACTACGATGCTACCCACGTGCATCTTCGCTTTGAAGCCTGGCGCCTTATCACAGCCACCTGAGTCAATGTTTAAACAAGGATGTTTATCTTCCTCCTCACGCCCCATGCGGTGTCCTCGCCAGATTGAGTTAGGCTCATGGGCAGATAAGGCATTGTTCTCAGGCTCGGCTGTGCATTTCCTCGAAGCCCCCAATCCATTGTCCCTCCCCCGCCAAGGGGGTTTCCCGACTATTTATTTGGAAACTTTACCACTAAGAGAGATTGGAGATCTAGATTTTGGTTGCGAAACATCACTGCGATCCACTCTCACCTTGTGCGCCAAGGGACCTCGACCTCGATATTGACCATCACTTGTCCAGAAGAAGGACAATATCCCTTGAGTGCCAAGGTTCCAGCCTTCGTGACGTCAAGTGCACAAGGCTTCCCTTGTTGTTCAGAAAGAGAACAACGTTAGAACAGCCATTGTTCGTTCAAGCCCGTTGACAAGAAACGGTTTCTTACGCCCTCCCCCACCCTGTTGTTCAGAAGAGAACAACGTAGAACAGCCATTGTTCGTTTGAGCCCGTTTGCCAAGAAACGGTTCTCACCCTTCTTCTGTTGTTAAGAAAGAGAACAACGTTAGAACAGCTATTGTTCGTTCGAGCCTGTTGACCAAAAACGGTTCTCACCCCCCCTCCCCTTTCCCCTGCTGTTGTTCAGAAGAGAACAACTTAGAACAGCCATTGTTCTTCTGAGCCCGTTTGCAAAGAAACGGTTCTCACCCTTCCCCCTTGATGTTCAGAAGAGAACAACATTAGAACGGCCATTGTTCTCGAGCCCGTAGACAAGAGATGGTTCTCACCCCCCCCCCCCCCCTGTTGTTTTAGAAGAGCACATCGTAGAAAAGCCATTGTTCTTCAAGCTGTTTTTCAAGAACCGGTTCTCATTCCCAAGACGCCCCCCCCCCCTCCTTCGGCTGGAACTCACCAGCGGCCTAAAAATTCCTTCACGTCGCCTTCCTCTGCACAGCAAATATAATTACGTAAGCCAAACGTTACCCTTGAGTATTTAACCCTTTTGCCAACTCTATCCTGTGCTTTAAATGGTTTAGCGAACCATCTCATCCCTTTAATTTATATTTTTTTTACCTTTTTAAATCTCTTAATCCCCGGTTTAGCACGATTTTCCACGATTCTTTCCAATTCTCTGTTTATGTCAATATTTTCCGTTTTGTGTGTTGTTGATAGTTATTATTAATAAAAATATTTTATTAATGATAGCAATATTATTATCCTTGAGCTCAGTACCACTTCTTAAGCATATCGAAGATACACAATATCGGCTAGCCTAGACATCCACGCTCTCTAAAGATAATTAAATAAGTTCCCTCAACGAATAGATATATATGGTATATCGTCGAGATTCCATTCTACGACATATATATATACTATTTAAATTTGGTATCAAGTGTGTAAGGTTTAACGCTATATCTTTGCAAACACTGGTCTCAGTCGAGTAAAGCATAGTGTTATTCGTTATAATAATAGAGTATAGTTGTTCCCTTTTGTTTTAACGATGGCTATCCCCTTTTTGAAACTTAAGAAGCTGGAGTAGCTCAAGGAACTGTTATAATAATTTGTTTGTGTTTTCTTATTATGATTTTAGTCAGTGGTTATTTAGATCGAGAAACCAAGTATGAATAGGTCAGTGGCCATATTTAGGTAGGCTCATTCTCCAGAAGGCATAATGCTTGTTGCAAGGAATTTTAGTTGGTTGACTATTGCGCCCCCAAGTGCAAAGATGACTCAGTTCGAAATCTTTGAAGCGCAATGAGAATCCTTGGGAATTTCCGTAAAAGAACTAATTGAGTACTTCAAGAGGATCAAAGAACGGAAGGAGAAAAGTTAAGAGAAGAAAAAGAAAGAGGAAGAGAAAGAGAAATCCAACGAGAAGAAAGAGAAAGAGAAATCCTACGAGAAGAAAGAGAAAGAGAAATCCAACGACAAGAAAGAGAAAGAGAAATCCAAAGAGAAGAAAGAGAAAGAGAATTTCAACAAGAAGAAAAAGAAATCCAACGAGAAAAAAGAGAGGAACGGAAAAGACAAGCTGAGCTTAGCTTCACCATCAGATTAACTTAGCTCGTGTTTTAGCATAGATACAGTCAGCCAGTTCACGTTTACAAGCTCGAAATCAATCTCTCACTTAAGCTCCCCAATTTCAAGGATGAAGAGGATTTCGGAGCATTTTTTAGTCCACTTCGAAAAGATCCTTGAAATCAATAACATGGATCTGGAGGCTGAAAGTGTAGTCAGATTACTTCCCTTGTTTAATTGTAAATTGCGCGAAATTTTTATATCTTTACCATCTGAATGTACAATTAACTACAGCACCTTAGAAACTGAGTTATTAGCCGCTCATAATATAACTCATGATTTCTACCGCTAAGAATTTCGAGGAGGTCGTATTAAACCCGGACAGACGTTCCATCAATTCGGATACATTCTTCAGAGGAATTTTAAATTTTGGTTAGAATCCTCAAAGGTTGATCCTAACTACGAATCCTTAACAGACTTCGTGTTGTGGGATCAATTTTTGGCGTCTCTCCCGACGAAGATCCACGCGTTCGTCAAGAATCGTCGGTGCTAGACCTTTAAAGAATGAACCGAAGAAGCGGATGTCTATGCCGCAAGCCATAATTTATACCCAAATGAGAATCGAACTTCTCACCAACCCCAAAACCAGGAAAGAAGGATGTAGTCACGCCCCTTCCTAGGAAAGCTGAAGAAGTTTCCGGGCCCCGAAAACCCCCAAAACTTCATTCCCCAAAACCAACAACGGGACTCCAAACCTCCCCTTAAGATTTCTCCTCCATCTCTCTTCCCGAAGTGACCCATCATATGCTTCAACTGTGGTATAGAAAACCACATGAGCTGGAATTGCCTACAAAAGTCTAGGGTTAAAAGCGGATAAAAGTTCACCGGGAACTTTGAAATTTGAGGAGGGCAGCGTCAACGGCTGCCGAGTATTGACTCTCGTCAGGGACACAGGATGTACGTGTTTCATTGTGTCCGACGAACTCCTCCCTCCAGTGGAACCTAACCCTGAAACATTTGCGGTGGTACATGACTACCTTGGGCGGGTGAACCGATTCCCCGTCGTTAGATGTTACCTGCAGTGTCAATACTATGATGGCTGGGATGAAGTCATTTCAGCACCCATAAATTTCTGTTCTGTACTTATAGGACATAGCCCTCAAGTAAGTTCCGACCCTGTGTCCCAGGCCACCCTTACTCGAGGTCGAGCTAAGAAACTAGCCCAGGAGTCCGTCCCCCTCAGAACCTCGATACCATCCGAATTCTCGGAGATCCTTAACCAGGACTTTAAGACGGCACAAAAGGAGTGTGAAGCACAAATACCCTTATGCGATAAGGCCCAAAACCAGGACACGGAGACTGTCCATGGATCAAAGTCATCAGGTACCTGGAGGAAGGTGTCTTACTTTATCGATCCGCCGAGGACAGTAATAACGCTTTTACTACTGTCCTATGCCTTCCACGATCCCATGTCCTTATAGTGCTCAAAGTGGCTCATGACAGCATTTTTTCCGGTCATTTTAGTCACACTAAAACGGGCCTTCACATTTTTAAATATTTTTATTGGCCGGGTGCTGCAGCTGACATCTTAAAGCATTGTCGATCGTGCGATGTGTGTCAGAAGACGTCCGCTAAGGGGCGGGTCAAACCTGCTCCCTTACAAAGGGGACCAGTCATTACTGAACCCTTCTGCAGAGTGGCCTTGGACCTGGTTGGCCCTATCCACCCCCCTTCGAGCGAAGGGCACAGCTACATTTTCAACTTGGTAGACTTTGCTACCCGTTTTCCTGAGGCTATCCCCCTTCGCCGAATCGACAGTATTTCTTGCGCCGAGGCCCTCATTTCCATCTTTTCAAGGGTAGGTGTCCCCAAGAAAATACTCTCCGATAGAGGCCGACAATTTACCTCTGAGTTAATGGAGTACGTAAGGAAGCTGCTCAAGGTGAAGCCCCTTTTTACCACCCCCTTCCGGCCACAGACAAACGGGATGTGCGAGAAATTAAATTGAAATTTAAAATCCACTTTTAAGAAGATCTGTGCCGAGCAGCCCCGCGAATGGCACCGATATCTCTCAGGCGACCTATTCGCCTATCGGGAAATTCCCAACCGTACATTAGGCTTCGCCCCGTTCGAGCTCCTTTATGGACGTAATGTACGCGGGCCACTCAGTATTTTAAAGTTGTTAATCAAGCTCCAACTGGATCAAGAACTCCAGTCATCTTACGCCTATGTCTTGGACCTACGCCAGAGGCTCGAGGAATGCGCAAACATCGCTTATGAAAATGCCGATGTCAATTTGTAGAAATACAAAACATATTTTGATGTCAGGTCCGAAGATCGTAAATTTAAGCCCGGTGATGAAGTACTCCTGATCCTTCCCACAGCCAGTAATAAATTACTGAGCCAATGGAAAGGTCCGTACTCGGTCCGCGAGGTAGAAGGACCAGTAGATTACCTCATTGGTACCCCAGCAGGCGATAAGCTCTATCACGTTAACTTATTGAAATAGTACCACCGGCGCGCCCATGGAGATACCTTCGTAGCACTGGAAACAACATCGTCGCTTGAAGAGGATTACCCCGCGGAGTCCCTTAATGTAATCCAGACAGTGTGCATACAAACTGATGACGATTACCCTCTTCCTTCCCTACCAGGCGAGCCTTTTGAACCCTCTGACCTGGAGATCGACGCGCAGCTGACACCACATCAAAAGAGTCGGCTGCAAGAACTATTATGTCATTTCGACGACGTTATTTCAGAGAAGCCTGGGTGCGCTACTAGTTTCAAGCATGATATCAAATTAACAACCTTAGAACCCATCCGTTCAAAACCTTATCCCCTGCCGATTCATTTACGCCAAGCCTTTAACGCCGAAGTTGATAATTTAATTAGTTTAGACATCATAGAACCTTCCACCTCTAGTTATTGTTCCCCAATCGTCATGGTCAAGAAACCTGATGGCTCTTATAGGATGTGCATCGACTTCCGGAAGTTAAACTCGGTAACTGTGTTCGACGCCGAGCCCATCCCGTTGGTTAACCAAAACCTCCACCTTTTTGAAAACACCAAGTTCATCTCAGAAGTCGATGTGTGCAAGGCGTATTATCAAATCCCCTTCTTGCCCGAGGTGAAAGCATATACCGCCTTTGCAACGGAGAAAGGCCTTATGCAATTCAACCACCTTCCTTTTGGCCTCTTCACTGGTTGTAGCAGCTATAACCATCTCATGAGAAGGTTGTTGGATGGACTTCCGAATGTATCCTTTTACTTCGATAATGTCTACGTTGCTACTCGCGAATGGAGTCACCATTTATCCACTCTGTTAGCTCTCTTCGAGCGACTGCGGAAAAATGACCTCACCATTGGCCCCAGCAAATGCCATTTTGCCCACAAAACCATAAAATACTTGGGTTTCAAAATAGGACAAAGCAAGTTAGGTCCCCAAGAAGACAAGTTTAAGGCAATCGCCGACATGCCCCTCCCGATTACAAAGAACCAATTAAGATCGTTCCTAGGATCAGCTTTGTACTATCGGCGATTTGTTACGAATTTCGCTGCAATTTCGGCGCCCCTCAGCTCCCTTTAAAAAAGAATTAAACCCGATCGTTTACATTGGAATGATGTCGCTGTTTCCCAGTTTAATCAGCTCAAGAGTAGGCTCATTTCTGCCCCCCTTTTAAAGTTGCCCAACCCGGAAAAATCCTTTGGGATTAAGACCGACGCCAGCAACGAGGGCATTGGAGGTGTACTCCTTTAATACGAGGATGACGGAACGAGTCATCTAGTTGCATATGCTAGTCGCCCATTATTACCACGCGAAAAGAGATATGCCACTATATAGAAGGAAGCTCTATCAATTATCTAGGTTATAGAAAAATTCAAAATGTACTTGATAAGAAAAGAATTTCAGATAGAAACCGACCACCGTCCGTTAGCCTATATTAGGAATGTGCGACACTCCAACGGCCGAATCATGCGCTGGAGTTTACTCTTGCAAGAGTATCAATTTAAAATAAATTATATAAAAGGTTCCGATAACCAGATCGCTGATGCACTCAGTAGAAATGCGGTACCGAATAACGTAGAGTAATTGAAATCGTAGGAGTAGGATCTCCGTGTATGTATATGTATACCGTCTTGTACGACTTAAATTAGATTCTCTTGTAATATAATTAGTTAATGTATATGTCTGAATTTAGTAACGCTCAATGTCTATTTTTTTTGTATATATATATATTTGTACCCATTAAATTACGTATAAATTATTTTTGTCCCATATGTACTAATTTTATATCATTTCATTGTTCCATGCCCCTTTTTTTTATTAAGTTGTATTAAAGGTTATTTTCCCCTATAATCAAAAGATCAATATAATCATATGTATTGAGGTAATACTAGTTAGGTGAAGGAAGGTACAGAAGGTACAAGAAAACGAGTTCCCCAAACGGAGCTCTATCGTTGTCCCTTCTCTCTTTTTTTTTTGAAGTGACAACTTCCCCCGAAATGGAGGGGTGTGATAGAACGGTTTGAGGCCGCTTAATTTCAACCACTATCACATGTTATTTAAAACCACGATGCTACTCACGTGCATCTTCGCTTTGAAGCCTAGCGCCTTATCGCAGCCACCTGAGTCAATGTTTAAACAAGGAGGTTTATTTTCCCCTTTTTCGCCCCATGCGTCGACCACGCCAGATTGAGTTAGGCTTATGGGCAGATAAGGCATTGTTCTCGGGCTCGGCTGTGCATTCCCTCGAAGCCCCCCCTCCATTGTTCCAACGCCAAGGGGGTGTCCCGACTATGTATTTGGAAATTTTACCACTAAGAGAGATTGGAGATCCAGATTTTGGTCGCGAAACATCACTGCGATCCACGGTCACCTTGTGCACCAAGGGACCTCGACTCCGATATTAACCATCACTTGTCCAGAAGAAGGACAATATCCCTTGAGTGCCAGGGTTCGAGCCTTCGTGACGCCAAGTCGAAAAGGCCGTCCCTGTTGTTCCGAAAGAGAACAACGTTAGAACAGCCATTGTACGTTCGAGCCCGTTGACAAGAAACGGTTCTCCCCCCTCCTCCCCCTGTTGTTCAGAAGAGCACAACGTAGAACAGCCATTGTTCGTTTGAGCCTGTTCGCCAAGAAACGGTTCTCACCCTTCCCCTGTTGTTTAGAAAGAAAACAACGTTAGAACAGCCATTGTTCGTTCGAGCTCGTTGACAAGAAACGGTTCTCACCCCCCCCCCCCCTCCTGTTGTTCAGAAGTAAATAACGTAGAACAGTTATTGTTCGTTTGAGCCCGTTTGCCAAGAAACGGTTCTCACCCTTTCCTCTTGTTGTTTAGAAGAGAGCAACATTAGAACAGCCAATTTTCTCGAGCCCGTAGACAAGAGACGTTTCTTACCCTCCCTTTTGTTCAGAAGAGAACATCGTAGAACAGCCATTGTTCTTCAAGCCGTTCGTCAAGAACCATTTCTGATTCCCAAGACGCCACGTCAGGATCATTTAATTCCCCCTCCTTCGGCTGGAACTCGCCAGCGGACCGAAAATTTCTTCACGTCGCCTTACTCTGCACAACAAGTGTAATTACGTAAGCCGAACGTTACCTTTGAGTATCTAACCCTTTTGTCAACTCTATCTTGTGCTTTAAATGGTTTAGCTAACCATCTCATCCCTTTAACTTTATATTTGTTTTACCTTTTTAAATCTATCTTAATCCTCGGATTAGCTAGATTCCCCACTACCCTTTCCAATTCTCTGTTCATGTCAATATTTTCCGTTTTGTGTGTTGCTGATAGTTATTATCTATAAAACTCTGTTTTATTCATGATAGCAATGTTATTATCCTTGAGTTCAGTTCCACTTCTTAAGCATATCGAAGATACTCAATATCGGCCAGCCTAGACATCCACGCACTCTAAAGATAATTAAATAAGTTTCCTCAACGAATAGTTCTATATGGTATATCGTCGAGAGTCCATTCTACGACAATATATATATATATATATATATATATATATATATATATATATATATATATATATATAAATATATATTTGGGGGAATTCCACGCGGAATTTCTTTTCCAGCACGGAAGTGATGTCTTTGCGCTAGACAAGATTCTAGAACTTTGTTAGGCCCTAATGGGTAAGTCTTCCCCCACCCCATCCACAAGCGGTAGCCTCGAACCACGTCCACCACGGACCACCTTTACGCCGGTTAGAATCGCCTTGGCGTGAAGATTCGAGGCCAATCGAGAGTAGCGCTGTTCTCCAACCCCGTGGGGAGGGCCTCATATATATATATATATATATATATATATATATATATATATATATGGCTCGTCTTCCATGTAGGAGACTCAGAGTTGAGGAGTCTTGCCCGGTCCCAAGAAGATTCCCCTAGTGCCAACTCAAGTGCTAACAACAAAGCAAAGTGCCGGCTGAACTATTTATGTGTTGGAATTAGCCCCAGCCAGTTAGGTAATTCCATTTGACTATCGCTACCGAGTGATTTTCCGACTCAATTCATCAACTCCTTACGAAGCCTTCCTTGTTCGCTCTCGTTTTCGGGTGGCCGAAATACTCTCCCCTGGAATGGACGTTACCACCCATCCCCCCTTTCGGAGAACCCTCATCACGTAAACTTCCAGCTCAGAAGCTCCGAGCGCCCTCACCTCAAGTGCAGAAGACATCCGTGAAGCCTTACCCTGCCGTCTCACCCGAAATCCTCCGTAAGCCAACCCCTGTCCCCCTTCAGTAACCCATTTGAGTTAATCCTTCCCTTTTGAATAGTCTCCCTCTGTAATACATTAAATTTTTACTTCAGAGTCTGATGCATAACTACAATTCCCCATCGTTACTGATGTAATTTTGCCCATTAATTCTCTTATTTCAAGTAAATAAAATTATGTTTTGGACATTCCGCTTTAAATAACCTTGAGCTTTGCCATTTCCCAAATTTTACCTGACCTCGTTTCACTATTATCTCGTTGTTCCGCGCGTCAGAACTCGTGTCGTTCCGTTCCTTCTCGGCTGGCCTTCAAGTTATTAGTCCCTCCCCTATAGATATAATATGGTATTCATGTAATGTGTGTCATACCACGACAATATATATATATATATATATATATATATATATATATATATATATATATATATATATATATATATATATATATGTGTGTGTGTGTGTGTGTATATGCTATATATGATAAAACTTCCTAGACATTAGTATTCATTTTGGATAAATACTCCGAGACCTAGTGTTTGAATCATTAAACATGTGACCAAGGCTGGTAATTACCAATGCTAGGGGTGGGGGCGGCATTTTACTCCTAACCTAACCCAATGTATGTATGTATGTGTGTTTACTCTAATTTGGTGGGTGAGTGGGGGAGACTCCGTATTCACTATAACGATAGGGGGGTGGAGGAAACTCGGCATTTCATTACTACAGTTCTAAGACCACCCCGATGAGGTCATGTAAATTACCCTTCGCGGGAAGAACAAACAAGCAAAGTGTCACCTCGATTCTAAAATCTTGCTTCTGAAGCTAAATTTCATTGAACATAACCTCATGAGAGATAATAGAAGCCAATATTGGGAGACTTTGCAATTCATTTTTTTTCTAAAGCCCAGAAAAATAGGCTAAATATGAAATCAGAAAAGTCTGAGAAAACGCCAAATTGTGATAATTTCTGAATGCAAATAATTATCAAGCTCTCTCTGGAATGAAAATCCCTCATGATCAAATCGACCACACAGACAACACGAAGCAGAGTTTATCATCATCATCATCATCATCATCATCATCACTAACTCTATATTTTAAGAAGGGGATTTTTTTGACTATTTGAATAATAATTTCATCTTAGTTTGGTTATGACTTATTTTTTATCAAAGTTAATTCTAATAATTTTTTTATAATATCAATAAACAAAATGGTGAAGTTCAGAAATAAATATAAGTATCGAAGTTTTGGGAAATTTTTAAAACCCAAAGAATTACAAATGGTAAAGTTCAGAAAATTTATTTTTATATATCTTCTATCTCTATATTTTTTCAACGTGGTATTTTTAAAGGGGGGAAATTTAGTTTAGAGTTACTTTTTAAAATTGTTATAATTAGCGAAGTTTAGAAAATTTAAAATTTTTTAACCATGGCTGCTTATTTTAGATTTTAAATTTTAATCTTAATACCAAAACGCAAGCTGTGGCGAAGCCATTGCCTGGTTGCTCTATTAATAACAAGACTATAAACATTATCACCATTCATGGCGAAATCAGCTGAGAGGAGAGTTGCAGGACATTCCAATATCTTGTGCGAAAACTAGTACCTAGATTACTAGGTCACAATAGCGCAAAAACTAGTACCTAGATTACTAGGTCACAATAGCGCAAAAACATTTTTGCTTCTCCCTAACTAACTAATGCAGTTATTAGCTTTAAAATCTCTCTTCCGGAAAGGTTTACCGTTGATTTTCGCTTCAAATTTCAGAGCTCTCAAGTGACCACTAATATTTCTGCTTTTACCCTTATTTAGATGCAAACTTATATAAAAAAAGTAAGATTTCTCTTTTATTAAAGTTGCTAAAAAGTCAAGAATTCCATTATCCATGAGTTTTTCACTTACGATTTCGCTACCATAATACCATTCAACAGCAAAGATTTTTAAACAAATCTTTTTCATTAGCAATTTTATTTAGTTCTCAAACGCAATATGAGGAAAGGTATTTAAGAGTTATTAATTCGGAGAAATTCTCCTTTTTATACCCTTTTTTGCGTTGCATTTTTTAATTCATAAAGCGAAAGAGGCTCGAGTTGTTTGAGGGCGTTTTTTTAGTAAAATTTATTTCCCTTCACATTTTGGAGTTTCTATAGAAATATATTTTAGAAATAGTAAAGATTATTAACTTTGACTCTCATTTAGCTTTGTCTTATAAATGGTTTTAATGACAATACATTCGTTAGAATAGATGATGTTTCTGTTAAGCATCACTTGATGATATGTATTTTGCGTTGTCGTAGGTTAATCCCCCACACCTTACACCAGATTAATATAGATGGCGTAGAATAGGGTCAAGTTCACCCTTTCTGCTTTACGAGAAGGGGGAAGTTTACAATATAGGCAGAGTGCAAATTAACTCAAAGTAGTTTGGCCAATAGTCGAATATTTGGAATTTCGGGAGAACAGAAAAACTGGTACAAAAATAACTTTACTAATATGCAAATGAATATTATTTCATAATGTTAAAAGGATTTTTAGAATGAGCTATACACATACTAGATTTAAATGGATCTTCAGCATCTATAGGCGAAAGAGATGTGGTGAAGACGGTCACCGTACAAACAAACGGACAATACTGACCGAGTGACGCTCGAACGACTTGAGCGTAATATAAGACGATGAAGAGGCTTACACGGGTGGGGGGAGAGCCGAGAGACCACTTGCATAGGAGAGTTGCACGTTGCTGTTACCTCTAAGATTTGGCTGAAGGGAGTAATCTTTGCCTTAGCGCAAAGTTCAAACAATAATCTCTTGATAAGGACTATTACGGGAGTGAAGTTAAATCTTGCTTTCGAGTAACACGAATCAAGATTGCGTGCGCCGCGTTCGAGAGGCGGGGGAAGCGGGTTGAGGTAGACTCAGGTGAATTACCGAGAAAACCAGGAGCTTGCGGAATTCTACGAGAATTGTGCAGAGTCCAACGGTACGCGAATAACGGGGGCCGACGGGCTCTGACAGAGGATACTGACGGGGCAGGGAGGACGGCTGATACTCGGCGGATACTGCCTTCCAATTCTGGTACCAGAGTATTTATAGGGATCGAACGTGATTTTACCCTCCTCCGTCTGAATGGGAGGGTTCTAAGGTCAGATGTATCGGCAGACGAGAATAGACTCAGCCTTTTAGCATGAAGACAAGAAGGTTCTTAAGCCGGCGAGGCAAACTTTGTCCGACTTCAGATAGGACCTTCTGGGCTCTCGCACTTGTCGCAGGTTTCTGTGAAGGCGGCATTTCAGGTCATCGGAAAGATATATGGAGTCTCATGATTTTGGACCTCCATTAGCGCAGACAGAAAGGGTCGCCCAAGTGTCTGTTGTCTCTCCCTCTATTGAATTGCGAGGTGGCGCGTATTTTCCTCTATCTCCATCTCTCTCTCTTTCTCCATCAATTTTCCCTCGTCCATCGTCGGAGCCGCCCTCGGGTAGCTAAACAGAAAAAAATGGAGGTCCCCTCCCTCTGTGCTCCCGCAGGGAACCCTCCAAATCTCTCTAACCAGAGATGATGCTTACTACGCTCCTTCGCCTTTATTTGTCCCTTTACTTTCCAAAGGGAGTGCGAAGAAAGCCAGTAGGCAGCCCATAGCCCACAGCTCCCCAATTAGGCCGCTCGATAGTGCACTTTCCCCTTAGAGGAAAGAGGGAAGCCAGGCCTCATCGGTCGCTCCCCTCAAAAGACCTAGTGGCTAGAATATTAAACCTAGCGGGGGTCAAGGCCTGTGCCTCCCCAGACTTAACTCGTAACACCGCTGCCAATGGGACCTGTGATGTACTGGGGAAGGAGATGGCCAACTGGAGCTCCCCTCCGTGATAGGCATGGTCCTTGAGGCAACCCAGCCTCAGACGGTAGTGCCTTCCATATGAGCGAATCCCGGCTCGGCTTCAAGCACTGAACTTGAGTCCACCCCTATGCAAGTTCCTCCTCAAATGACTAGGGGTTCCAAAGCAGTACAAGGAAGGGAGGGAACTCTTCCTCCAACCGGTGCTCCTGTGACTGCCAGGCCCGTCTCCATCTTGGAGAAGGACTTTGCTGAGGCTGATCCATCCGGCCTGGGGGCTCCTACCGGCGGAGGGGAGAAACGGGTTTATTCTTCACCCTCCTCTCCTAAAAAAAGGAAACAAAAAAGGACTAAAAAGACTCGGAGCTCCTCTCTATCCGCATGGGTTGCGTTGACGGATGGGTCTGCTGCTCCTTCGGTATGTGACCAAACCAAGCTCGAAACATCCGGTTCCTGCCCTCCCCCCCTTTGGGTACAGAGCTCATGACTAAGACCAAAGGGCTAGTGCGCAAAACGGAGCCTCGATTACATAAGCGTCCCTCATTGAGAGATTACCCGGCGTTTTTAAACTCGCTAGTTTCAAACGCTTTCTCGTTATTCGCTCCATTGATGGAAGCATGTTGGCTAAGAGCAACAGGATTCATTAGAGGAGAGCTTTAGCTAGTGTAATTGATAGAGAGCTGAAAGGGACCGGTTTCTTGGGAGGGAGCCTTTTGGGGAATGCGTCGAATCCTTCCGAGGCAGCCCTGATTAGTGCTGTTCGGAAACTTGATGGCACCCCGGTGAGTGTGACGCTGTACTCTACCATGAATTTCGTCAAAGGAGTAGTTTATGCGAGGGAACTCGTGGACTACTCCATAGAGAACAGCACATTAGAGCTGACCGGCCATGGGGCGGTCAAGTTCGAACGTGTCATAAGAAAACTAATAGGGGCGTCAAAACCCACCCTATACTCTTCGTCACGTTCGACTGTGACGAGCTCCCCGAGTCGGTGTGTGCCGGTTGGTACTACCGCATGAAGGCATTCTTGCCACTGCCGCGGAAGTGCTATTACTACCACCGATTCGGCCATAAAAATTGCTCTTCTCGTCGTGCAAAGTCGGAGTTACCAGAAACCTGTGTAAGTTGCCCCAAGGCCACACACGATAAGTCCAAATTGTGTGTGGCCTAGTGTGTTAATTGCAGAGAGTCGCAATCCGCTTCTTCGAAGCAATGTGTGCGTATTTCCCTCAGAGGGAAATCCTGGCCTTTCAGGCTAAGGATCGTCTTTCATTTCTCGAGACTAGGGACTTAGTCCTGGCGCTCTCAGCGCTCCCGGGGACGTCTTATGCCTCAATGTTGAAAAAGACTTCCTCCGCTCCTTGCCGCTTCAGGGCAACGATGACGGTCGTTTCCTTGCTCATTTGGAACCCTTCTGCTGGTTCTACCCACCCCGGGCGTTTCCCTGGTAAAGTTGGCGTCACAAAGGGTACACACCCAGCCCCGGCTAAAACCTTGGCTCTACCAACGTGACGTTTCCCGTAAGGCGAAACGGCCACGCGCCTCCACCGGGTCGTAAGACTCACAGAACGCTCGTCCACGAAAGAAAGACAGCAACAAAGGAGATTTGGGTGTCTCAGAGATGGTGGATCCTCGAAAAGAGTGCCCCCCACCTCCGAAGCCGCAACGCTTGCCTATGGTTTAGAGGCGGAGGGAGGAATAAGTCCTCCAACGCGCCAGCGCATTCAGCACATTGTCCGTTCGACAGCGCCAGGGGTCCTGCCTCCGGGAAGCGTACGGCCATTCCGTGATGGTTTTCTCTTCGAAGAGGGCCCCCGCGTCTCCTCCGAGCTATGTCTGGAGATTATATTCCTTCAAAGGAATTGCCGCGGACTCCGAGCCAACTGGGAGAAGCTGCGGAGGGTCATCTCCGGTTCCCCGTTAACTTTCTCTTGCAGAAGACCATGCCCAGCGCATACCCAATTCCCACCGTGCCGGAGTATAAGGGTTTTGTGACCCCGCTGCTACGGGATGGAGGCTGGGCGGGTGGATGTGCGATTTACACCCTTCATGATATCTCCGTTCTTTTCTCCGCTTTAGATACCTCCTTTCAGGCAGTGACTGTGCAGCTGAACCTTGATACAAAAGACTTCGACGCGGGGGTTTCCACCGCGTCGTGGCACGGTTAACGCGGCCCTTTTCTCTTGCTCGGAGATCTAAACTGTAGATACTCCCTCTGGGGAGAATACTCTATCAATCCCCGGGATCAAGTCCCTGTTGACCTACTCGACGAGGTTGAGATAGGTCTCCTAAATGTGGAAGAGTTTACGCATCACTGCCTGAGAACCCCTTCATTTTCCTGCCTGGATTTATCTTTGTGCTCTCCGGATGCACAGCTTGATTTTGGTTGGAGAGTAGTCGATGAGCTCCATGGTAATGATCATTTTCCCATTAAAATATCATTTTCTAGGCCGTTGCCGCCCGACAGCCCACCCCGGTGGTGCTTGGCGCGGGCGCTCTGGTCTGCATTTCAGGAAATGACTGAATTCTTTATATCAGTCGAGAAGTTTACGTCGGTAGATAAGGCCATTGAGTTCTATTTCGGCAACTTCAACGCCGCGGGCTTAGCTACTATTCCTAGATGCTCTGGCCGTTTCGCACGCTGACCACTCCCCTGGTGGTCAGCCGTGTGTGAGACGGTCGTCAATCTGAAGCGCTCTGCTTACATGCGCTATAAGCACCGCCCGAACGACTTCACTGTCGGTGAATTTCGTCGGGTTAGGGCTAGGGTCCGGTATATTTCGGAGCACGCTCGCCGCTCTTCTTAGCGGCCATACCTGTCTTTACTTAACGGGAATACCCCTTTAGCAGATGTGTGGCAGCGAGTCAAAAGGATTGGACGCAAGTTCTCACAGGACCCGACTCCTTAGCATGAATTCTTCACGATCTCTCTCTTCATATTTTCTAGCCAAAATACTGCTCCTCAAGCATTCAATGCACCTCATGATGTTGCGGATAGCCGCCGGCTGGACTTTAACTCTATATACGTAGAACATTTCAACGAAAGGTTTCCTCTGAGTGAGTTGACTTCCGATCTTGCTTCATGCACAGACATGGCCCATAGTACGGTCAATGTCCAGTACGCCGGAATTCGACACCTGGGTGAGCGATCATGGCATTTGTGTTAGATTTGTTCAACAATATCTGGGTAGAGGGTCTCCCGGATTCCCCGCGAATCGCTGCTGTGTTCGCCTTTTGCACACCGGGGAGAGATCACTTTACTCTCTCCGGCCGGTTTCCGCCTAAACTCTCTAACCGCTTGCATATGCAAGCTGTTGAAGTAAATGGTAAAGGTTAGATTAGCCATTTTTAGGCACAGTGGAGGCCATCTGTCTTCTGCTAGGCTTTCCTTCGTAGCCAGCACTACGCCATTGTGTTTTTCAATCTAGAGAAGACTTATGATACTGCATGGCGATACATTATCATGGAGACTCTCCTCCCATGGGGGTGAGGAGACACCTCCCATTCTTTATATCTTAATTTTTGCGAGATCGTCGATTCCGCATACGGGTGGGGGGAACCCTATCCAGCCCAATAGATCAGAAAGGTGTCCTGCAGGAAAGTGTCCTCAGTGTCACACTCTTTGCCATGAGCATCAAGAGCATCATCTATGTGCTGTCGAAAGATGTTTTCCCTACGCTCTACGTAGACGGCCTTTCGATCTCTTTTGGCACAGCACATATGCCAACTCCGGAGCATGGATTCCAACAGGCATTGAACCGCGTCTCTTAATATGCCAGAACGCAAAGGTTTCGGTTTTCCTTGGCCAAAACTAATGTGGTCCACTTCTGCCAGCATCTACAAGTCCACCCTGATCCACACCTACTTCTTAATTTTATACGCCCAGAAGTGATTTAATCGCACCGTTTCCTTGGTCTTGTATTTCTCCGACGCCTCACCTGCGAGGCTCATATTTGCAGCCTTAGGGTCTCTTGTATCCGCCATATTGATATTCTCCGTTCCGTGACGTTCAGCGCTTGACGCGCTGATAGGTCTACTGCCTTACTTTTATATTGATCCTTTGTTTGTTTGATGCTCGACTACGCATGCGAGATGTATGCATCCGCAGCCGAGCGTGTATTTCGGAAGGTGGACTCGATCCACCACAAAGGGCTTTCCTTGGCGACCGGTGCTTTCCGCATTTGCCCCATTGAGAGCCTACTAGTCTATGCTTGAGAGATACCGCTCGCTCTACTCTGTTCACAACAGTGCATTATTCGCTGATACGCGCGAACCCGTTGCCTGCCTCAGTCGCCAACATCTATCACTGCATCCGCAGCTGATTTCGACGGTGCCTATGCCACCGTGAGATGCCAGACAAACCCTAAGCCCTTTGGGTTTAGGGCTAGGAAACTCCTTCGAGAGCTTGGTATAGTTCTCGGTCCGCTTGCGCCCCTGGTTCTGCTCAGGATGCAGACCTAGAGGGTACCACCACCTTTGGCTATTTTACGCCACGCCTCTGCTCCAAAAAGTATTGCGTTGGAGCTTTTTGGAGCACACTTCGTGTCACGCCAGAACTTTGCCAGTGTATACGGATGGCTCCAAGTCCCAAGATAGGGTCAGGTCTACGCCGTATCCCCTCTGTTTGAAGTTAACGGGGATCTGCCAGGCGCTGCTTCTGTCTTTACGGCTGAGATGGTCGCAATATACCACTCGGTATGGGAGATTACGCGACATTCCCGGTTCGGAGACCGGATTGTGATCCATAACGACTCACAAGCACCCTGAATGCTTTCGGGGCATTGGAATCTCCGCATCCTCTGGTTCACGATATCCGTTACGCCAGAGAATTGGCGAGCCGGGAGGATGTCTAGATAATCTTCTGCTGGGTTCCTGGTAATTTAGGAATTGCGGGGACTGAGCACGCTGATGAAGGCGCCAAAGAGTCCGCGAGGACTCGGCGACCGGACCAGCGTTTTGCTCTTCCTCACACGGACTACACGGCAGGAATGCGAGCAGCTTTTCGGGCTGCTTGACAAAGAATATGGATACGGTCGAATGGAACTTAAATTTAGGTGCCATTGCACTGCGACCATTCCCATGGACCTACCTACCAATGCTGTAAAGGCTTCAGGCTGCTTTCTGTCGTCTCCGAATTGGAAACACTCACGGGACGCACCAACATTTGATGGAGCGCTCACCAGCGCCCTACTGTGAAGACTACGTTGTCCCCCATACTATTCGGCACATTCTTCTTGAATGTCCCAGTCTGGACGATCTCCCCGCACGTTACCTGTCTCGGTACCGGGATGGGTGGGGTGGCTATAGCCTGTCCCTTGTACACGAGACGAGTTCATTCACGTTGACTGGTGAACTTATAGACTTTTGGGGGGGGGAGGCCGGCCTTCTTCGCTTTATTTAGCTATTTGATTTTTTTTGTTATTTGATTAGGGGGCACGTTCCTGCGCCGGGGGGAGGCGGACCTTCCCCGATGCCTGAGCTTGCTTCCTGTTTATTGCCTTTTCCTTTGTTTTGTTTTATTGATGTTTTTTTATTTGGTTTTGTTTTTCATACTCTTTTAAAGATGCCTAATTTTTGGCAGTGTTTGATACGGCGACTAATGCCCAAGTATGCAGTCGCCAGATGAGCTCTTAAAAAACCTCCAAAGAATCTCTCTATCTGTGATCTCTGAGAGGCATTGTTGCTACAAATACTTCTCCTAACAGCAATATTCATTAGGTTAACTCCCCAAAATACTTTCTTATCATCAAAAGAAGCGATAATTATTTTATCATTATGAAAAGTAAAAACACTTAAATTTCGAAATAATTTTTCCCATTTCCATTTCAATTTCCTTTTTTTATTAAAACAATTGCAGTATTCATTAATTTTGTTGATTCTTAATTATAATTTAGAGAATTGTAAAGAGAGTTGTAAATATGTGAAAATATCGGTAAAATTATGCTTTGTCTAAAAATAATAATTGCCCCTGCAAAAAACAAAGGTATGAAAAGAAAATCTACCTTTGAACATTTAAACAATGAAGCTTATAATAAGAGTCTCTAACCATTAAAAGAAATCGTCCTAGTCTATTGTAAAAGCACTTTCATTACATATTATATATAAATTGTGAATATTAATATTATGCATAATTCTCTAATTCTAGCGACGCTTTATAAAGCTGAACACGCATGAATGATGAGAAATGCAGTCACTTCCACATGATGATTCAGAGAGATTAATGTGTAGGTCTTGTCTGAAACTTGACTCGCACATGAACTATCATCAAGCGATAGACGTACTTTTGTAATAGAACTTAAACAATATTAATAAAGGCCAAATAATGATTGTAAAGAAACAACCTCTGACCTCATCATGTTATTTAGAGACCACGTGCGATTGTAGCCCGCCATGGAGAACGTCACTTCCTGTTCGAGAACATTCGCAAATTTTCGACTCCTGAGCGCATTGGGAAAATATTCCCCAATCCTGCGGACTGGGCTCGAGCCCGCCTCTCCCCCCATTCCTTTTGACGAGGCGAGAAAGAGCTACTATTCCTCGCACCTTGCTGTTAAATTATGAATCGACTCCGCCTTCGGATTAAGATGTCTGGACCTTGTGACTCCTTTCTCCAAATTCCCCCTTCCCCTTAGAATCTGGCATATAAATACTCGGTTTTGACTGTAGTTCGATGAGTTCAGCCCACTCGTCAAGGCCGTTCCCATCGTCAAGTCCCGTGAGCGTTATCCGTCAAGCAAAACTTTCACCGCCATGATTCTACCCTAGTAAAATGGTAGCTTCTGGGAACAACAAGCCTTTGAATTTGCGCAACACTCTCCCTTCTTTTAATCAAACCGAAGAAAATATCCATTGATTACTTTTGAGGAATAGAAGCTTCCTCTTCCAGTGGAATTACAAGAATCCCCACATTTCCCGTCGAACGTCATCTTTGAAGATCGGTTATCTTTATCAGAAAGTTAGTTCGGATCGTGCCTCACCTTCCTCATTCAGACCGTGCCCCACTTGTCTCATCGAATCGTGCCCACCTTGCCTCATTGGATCGTTCCACACTCGCCTCATCGTAAGAAGGACCTTTCTCGAAGTCATTGACCCGTAAGATGGAAAGCCGCCTCCATTATTAGTATTGTCAACATCCCCCCTTTGATCTCAACCTAGTAACATTAATCAATTAATTTTATTTGAGAATCCCTCCTCATAATAATTATCTAGAGACTATTTCAATTTAAATAATCCTCTTTTAACATTTGTTCATTCTTATTTTGATGTTTGTAAATAAAATTATATTTTTGTTAATTCATCTTTAACTAACCTTGTACAATACTTTTGTCTTATCAAGTAAATCTCGCCAACCATTTATGCACTTATTATTAAGGATTTGAAACCCAACGCCTCAAATATGACCTCCTACTCGGTCCTTAAGCCTGCGATCAGTCCTTAAACGGTTCGCGTTGCAGTAGGCGATTAACTCACCCCCCACATAATATAGAAGTAGTGTATGTTATAGAGTGTTGTAGCACGACAATGATTGAATAAAAGAAAATAATATTAAATTATTTCGGAAAAGAAGAAATAACCCTTCGCCATGCAGCTAACTGTGGTGGCTCAGACAGTATTAAATGACTCTCTAAGCAAATTCTTAATAAAAGTTTATGTTAGGTGAGGTTGTTAAAATATTTTACATTTGAGTAGTTTAACCGTTTTGGGGGCACCCATAAAATACTTGAAACCGAAATAGGACTTTTAGTGTGTTATTTTTCAAGCAATTCTAAGATATTTTTGTACCTGAACATTTTTAGTTTTATTGAACTATAACATCAAAATGTTGCACCATATTTGTGGACCGTACGAATGCCTCGCTCGTAACACGGGTGACCACACTATTCCCGTAAGAGATGTAACGCTGGGTCTCCCGGCACTCTGCGGCTCAAGTTTTGTAATTAATTTATTTTAATTTTACCATTATCAATCTATTTCTACCTTTGTCAAGGCAGTATGTACTTCAATATTGATATCATCCTTGTCATTTCTAGACAGCATATAAACATTTAATGTCTCGTTACACATGTAATTTTACCAATTAAATGTGTAATTGGTATGAAATCAAAATATGATTTTTAACTAAGAAAATTAGTATTTTTATCAATTTTGACATCATATTTGGCATTTTTAGACAGAATCTAAACCGTCCATTTACCTTTGCACATTTAAACAAACAGAAATATTGAAGAACAAATATAAAAGTAAACACCGCTCTGCTTTGAATATTTAATATAAAGAAATACAAAAAGATTATCTCCGGAAAAACGACACAAAACAGCAGAAATAATAATATTTACAATGAAAGAGGCAATAAACTATATATATATATACAATGAAAAAGACAATAATGAACTAGCACAATAAACACAAACTGACACAAAAAAGATAAAATAACTATACAATTAAAAAGACAAGAAGCTCAAATGACAAAAAGATAAAATAACTATTTGGAGCAGTTGGAAAGCAAATCTTACAGGATGGAGCATTTTGGGACTTGTGGCGGCACTAATCAGGAGGATGGAGAGAGGTAGATGCTGCGAGAAGAAGGTCCAGAACTAGGTGATGTGCTTGTAATAGGAGAAGCACAATGGAGCTTCTTAAAACAGTTCTTGGTATCCGACAAATACAATGCTACTTGGCTCACCGTGAACATCCAGTGTGTCCGATGAACATCGTCCTTCTTGGAGCAGTGCTTGCAGGTCTGCCTATTCTTGACAAACACCGATAATTGTACTCCTTGTAGTTATATAGGAAGTTATCAGTTCACAAACCTGATGTAAAGAGAGGCATGTGATTCTTTGGGTGGTTAGGTTTTTGTGACCTCTGGGAAACCTGGAGATCTCCATCATGAAGGCTTACAGAGGCATGAACATCTCCTTCAAGCCCTTGAAGTATCTCTTGCACAGCAACCAGGCATTGCAGATGCAGAGATCCAGAGCATACCAGAAGAGCTTTATATATCACCGCAGTGCCCTCATCGGTGTCTTATGCAGATCTGTCAGAATATTGGACTTGTCATTGCCGCCCATCCTCCCAATGTTGTCTTTGATGACAGCAGGAGAAGAAATCGGTTTCTTTTTCTTCAGTGCCTTGTTAAACCGTTTTGCTGTCATTATGGGTTCTACAACAATTTCTGTAGACAGTAGTGTCACTATTTTGTTGTCTCTCCACCTCACAGCCAGAATACTATCAGAAGAAAGTAACTTATACGAACCCCTCATCTTCTTCTTTCCCATCTCCTTGACAGAGAGCAGTGGTGCATTTCCAATCTTGTTTATCCTGGCAGTACCAACATTCCGAGTGCTAAACTTGTCCCTCAGGTACATCACCAAGTTTATTCTTGTAAACCAGTTGCCTAAATAAATGGGAGACTTCTTGGGCCTCTTCAAAGTCTTGGTCAGTGTCACAACAACCCGGATGCTGACTTGCAAAAGCTGCACTTTCTTGGACAGTTCCGTGTGATGGCTTGAGAAGGTGGATTCCCCTTGGTAGAGAAGAATGTTGTCGATTAATCAATCGACACTTGACGGCAGAACAACTTGTACCCCTATTTTTCAGGCTTGTTCTTGATATACTGACGAAGATCAACTGCTCTAGTGCACTTGAAAACCACTATTACCTCATCTATAGACTAAGCAGGAGTCTTTTCTACTTTCGGGAGGTGTTGGGTTATTGCTGCAAAGATGAGCCTAACTTTGAAGAAGAGGTATGTCGATGATCTTACTTTTATGACATGGAGTTTGCTACCTGAAGAACTCCATTGTTTGTTGCCCAGTAATCCTCTATGCTTAACAGGCAGGTGTCCCTTATGTAAATGAGGATCCCGATAAAGATGAGGAGTTCATGTCTGTCAATGTAGAATGTCGTGTTGACATCCCTCTATCATGCATAGAGGTTTTCCTAGAAGAAAATTCCCTCCAAAAGTGAAAATAGGAACAGTTCGCGAAGTATTCAATTTGTGAGTTGACACAGAGGGGTGTAGGATAGCGGAGTGGTGGTAGAGGAGGATTACTGATATCTTCTCCCTTTCATTTCCATTTTTAATGGGTCTTATTTGAGGTGGAGCTCTTCGATGACTTCTTTTTGACAGGTTGCTCCTCCGTCTCTTCTTCAAGGTGACTAGCATCAGGGAGAACTTGTGGCTCAATCACGATGGAAGTATATGTTGAAAAAATTGTAAAGTAAGTATATGAACGGAAGATAATGAAACTACAAAATATATGTCTGCCGTGGAACCACCTCTTTATTGACCGAAATGCCTTCTATTAACCCCACTGATGGAGCATGACATGCTCTGTGGATGAAGGTAGCTTCTCCAGAGAAGCAGTGTCTAGGGAACCACAACAACAACAACTACAGTTCTGAATATATATTGTAATATTATTATCAGTAGTAGTAGTTATATTAATAGTACTATATTATTGTTATAATCATCATATAGATAAAAATAGTGATTAGAACATTATCAATAAACATACATATATAGCAAGTATGACTCTCCCTTTAAAAAATCTTTATGCAGTGCAGAAACAATGAAAACAAATAGTGTTCTTGTACTTACTTGTTCTACTTCCACTGTCGTCAGGGTTATCTAATGCCAGGAAGAAATCAGGATCCATGACATTGTCATCACATATTTCAGGGATGTCATCCTTGCTGTCATCTACCTCCACGTCACTCTCTACGCCACTCTTAGCCACCACCTACTTAAGTTTATTTGGTGAAAGAAATACAGATGAATTGATCTGAAAAAATAAAAATATAATTACTATCGATATTTCATAATCATCTAATGTTAATTTATATCACTATGCTATCAAAATCGTAATATAATTATTCACTAGCTTCCTATAATTTTTTATCTAACTTCAACTTTTCTCGAAAACGTTAAGTAAATCAACGTATTCATAATTTAGTTGACTAAAACAGATGTAACCAAGTAATATGACCCCAAACAATGGTAGATTATCCTAATTGATCAGAAGGATAAAAATAATCTTAATAATTATCCAATAAATCGCCGTATCTCCATTCAAATAGAATACACTTTATGTTAAATCACTAAAATACTTCAAGTAAAACGTAAGGTAACCATTATATATTCACGATCACCTATTTTATAATGAAGTAATGATATTTTTTAATTGCAGCAATACCCCATAATCAGCCCGCGCGAGCCGGCTTTTGTTAGCCGGGGTTGGTGGTGATGTGTACCTGTCGGTATTTGCATAGCTGCTGGCATCACCGGCAAAAGGGCAGTGTGGGTTGCTGGTTATATATCACCGTATTTTTCACTAACTTTAAATAAGTTCAGGCACTTCATATTATACCACCATAAAGCACCCTCACTTAGCTAGTTATGTTAAAGAATCAAACACCTACCTTCTAAAATGTATGTTTATGGCCGCGAGGCGTAGTAGCCGCTAGCAGCAATTCTGGACGCATTCACTGTTCAGACAATATTGGTCGCTCTGAAGCAGTACCCACGCCCCCTAGCGAGTCCTAGGATGTTCTGTTGGGATTTTTGGAGAGCAGAGAAGTGCTGCTATTGGCCGGTAATCAATCATTGAAATACTCACGTGATTCCCGCATGATATAGCCATTAGAAACGTAGAGAAAATGTGACCCGGCAGAGCCACTTGCCGGAAAAAGGTTTAAGATAAGTTAGGAAGTCCAAGTTTAGTTTAGATAAGGTTACGATTATCTGATTCAATTGATTAGGTTATATTAAACGTAAAAATGTAAATTGGAGTAGTCGAATAGGGGTTTTACTCAGCAGAAAAATTCTAGAAGAAGAGAACAGAATGGAAAACAGAAATAAGAAATAGAAGAAAACATAATTGACTAAAGATAACAACGAGGTTAAATCGTTTCTAGAGAGAGATATATCCAAGGAGTATAAACAACGGTTTTTCTTAAAAAAAATCTTATTTAAGGAGCAAGAGCATTATAAATCAATAGTGAAAGATTTAAGAACAAGAAAAATGGCAATATCAAGAGCTGGAAGAGTAAAAAATTAAAGAAGAGACTGGAACAGTCAATGAATTGCCGCAACCACAACCCTTGGATTTTCAAGCTGAGGAAAAATTACAGACTTTCGTAAACACAACCGATGAATTAAGGTAAACCAAAATATATTCGTGTCATCCAGTTTATATACACTTTATGTTAAATCACTAAAATACTTCAAGTAAAACGCATGGTAACCATTATATATCCACGATCACCTATTTTATAATAAGGTAATGATATTTTTTAATTGCAGCAATACCCCAAGGGTGGTTGTAGTAGATCTGGATCTCTCTTGGTCTAGTTTTTTCTTGGAATTGTTTTGGGAGAATCTAGATGACCAGGTAGCCCAATATTCAAGATGACCAGGTAGCCCAATATTCAAGATGACCCCGTAGCCCAATTCCAGGCATACCTAGGAAGGTGATTGCATTCGAGTCTCTCTTGATTCCTATTATCGTATTATCTCATTACCTTCTCACAAAGTTCCTGCGATACTTTCCTTCCAGGCTCTTTTGATCGTTAAAAGATCTAACACAACTGTAGGCAATGCTGCAGGCTCTGTACAATTAGGCTCAATCGACATAGTTACCGAGTGCTCCAAGAAGTCTCATTTCGTCGCAAACATCTTGTTCGAGATCCCTCATTGGTTTCCCTTCGATTTTAAGTAAATTGAATAAGAGTGTGAAAAACCTTTGTTGAATTTCAGCTAGGGTAGGAAAGAGAGAGAGAGAGAGAGAGAGAGAGAGAGAGAGAGAGAGAGAGAGAGAGAGAGAGAGAGAGAGAGAGAGCAAAAAGACTTTGGAATTATACCGAATTTGGGTGTTAGTTAGTGATACGGACCCTGTTTATGCCCCTTTTGTTATGACACTCCTTTGAACGAGTCCCATTTAGTTGCAATGGTGGCATTAAATCCGATCTATTTGCTATGTGTGCGTGTGCTTATGTGTGTATGTGTGATTTGGGCAGATTCAAAATCAGTTTGCGTGTGTATTAAGGTCATACTGAGCAAAAAAATGATTATTAGAGTTAGGAATTTTACAGTTGGATATAATAGAAAGATTCAGTAGATAGATAGGCATATAATTTAAGCTCGAAAGAGACAATCAGGACCTTCAGCAAAATACGGATCAAAACTGGAAATTGCGTAAGTTGGTTGCTAGTGTGCGGACTTGAGCGATCGGGAAGAAGGCGATAATTTGAACTCACATTGGGAATACCAAACAGAGAGATAAGTAAAGAAGGGTGTGAGTTCGGATTCAGGCTAGACTTGGGGCAGGTTTGAGGCTTAATTTTACCTCATAATCCTCTTAAATGGAACCGAATTAATGAATAATTAAATCTAAAGAGTTAAAAAGTTAGTTAGAAGAAACATTAGTCTTATCAGTGACTCCTCCCTAACGCTTTAAGGTATGTATGTCTTCATCGAGGAGTTAAAAGCGTTAGGTACGTCAAATTGTTGTGAGTCCGAATTATAAGTTCTGTAGAGAACGTGGATGTACACTATATGCAATAAAAAATAAACTTTGAAGGAGGCACTTAGAGTGAAAAACAAACTGCTTGGCTCTTTGCATGTTCGGTCATCTGGTCGACAGTGATGTGAACTGGTAAAAGACATGGAAATAACATAAAATTGGCAGCATAGAAAGTCTCGCTAATTGTGTTGGGAGAAGAATCGGTGGCAAATTTGTCTAGCAGTTCTTTTTAAATTAGTTTTAACCCATTCTGTTCTGTTATTCATTCCTCTTGAGGCAAGTATGCTTAGGTTCACTCGGAACCCAAATTTATTATCTTCAATTCAATTAAAGTCATTTATACTCTTTTTTATTTTACTTAGATGTTATGTTGTTATGAAAAAAAGAGGATCACTAATATGTTTTCACACTAGCAAAGCCATTAAGATCAACTGGAAGCCAGTGGTAAAGTATTCTATATCTGGAAGCCAGGTAAAGTATTCCATATCAGAATCATTTTATATGAACATATGTTCTGTGCTATTGAGGTGTTAAAGCTTTGTTTTTAAGCTTGAAGCCTCTATTTCTAGTGGCTGATCGGTTAGCCGCCTCAAAAAGCAACTCCTACTTTAGAGAAATATTTTGTATTTTAAAAACTTAGATGAATAATAGTAATGAATAAAGAGGTCAAAAGATCACTTTGATTTTTTCATAATTTAATGAATAAGTGGAGATAATATAATTGAAATCAACCTAATTTCGCTCATCTAGTGAATACTATATTAAATTAGCCACCATCGATGTTACAAGTGACCCTTTCTCGGGAGACTAAATATTACTTTCTATTGTCTTTTTAATTAAATTTAACGGGCAAAGCAAAGAGGGTTTCTCCCATTCATCCTGAGTACGAAGATATTTTTAAAGAACGTGGTGCAGATACAGATTGAAAATGTGTCGAAGATATATTCCTGGAGATGGAATGGCAAGCAAGCTTCCAGATGTCAGGTGATATATGGTGGCCTATGTTGCACATAACAACCCCTTGATGGGTAAACATTATGGCCGAAAGAGCGTGCCTTTTGATTATGTCTTATCTGTAGCAGGAGCGTAAAACCATCTACTACCTCGCGAGTGCAGCTTTTGGCAATTAGATTTCTTCGAGTAATGGACGAGTGTTTAGTGTGAATCCGCGTCGTTCGCCGACTATGCATTATTCTTGTGTTGAAGATTATTACATCTGGTACCGCGAGGAGTGGCACGTCCTCCTAGCACGAATATGGATAGGAAATGGGCCCCTCTCACGACAGAACCACTCTGAACGACAGGGAGAGAGAGAGCTCTCCTACAACCATTTGTGAGCGTTTAAGGGGCTTATTATTTGCTATCTTCGGGGCCACAATGAGACAGACCAACTTCTAAAGAGGAGGTGGCACTCCTATTTATTCACAGTGGCCTTTCCAAGGATACCTTAGAGAAGAGGTAGTATCCCTTTCTCCTGTTCCTACGGGTGAGGCGGATATCTCCCCCTGCCTTCTTTAGAGCCACCCTTGGATGGTTGTAAAACGTAATTTCCGACATACAGTCATTTGAAACAGATATTAGCCAATTTTCGTTATTTATTATGATCGCATATTTTAGTGTATTAATGTATATATATAAGATTAGTCAATAGAAATTTCCTAACTTTTAGTACAAATGCCATGCACGCTCATTTTATGCATTTAATCATTCAATTTCTTATCTCTCACTGTTGCAGAAACCGAGTGCAATGATCTTGTCTCGTTATCTGTACTCAGTTACTCCTATTGATTTCCGAGTGAGACCCATTATCTATTCTTGAGGTGGGTGGCGCAGAAAAAGGTCGAGTTCAATATATATAGCCTTTTACTTCCTAACTCTAACACATCATTTAGTTTATGTCCTTTAAAACTTCGCCGTTTTCTCTTTCCGGAGGTAAAGTTGAATATATATATATATATATATATATATATATATATATATATATATATATATATATATATATATATATATAAATATATATATATAGCAGGAATATGAAGACCCAGGTGATTACACTAATCATTTATTGGCCGGACGTTTCACACTTTTACTAGGACCATCTTCAGTGACTATATCGTCTAATGAGAAGCGGAAGGAACATTAGTTGATAACAGTTAAAAAAAAGCGGAAAAAGGCAAGTTGAAATAATAAAATTGACAATTATTAAATTAAAGTAAAGACACTAATAATAATATATAGAATTAAATAATATTACCCAGTGTGATTTAAAAAAATAATAGAAAGTGAAATTATAACAAACTGGCTTGATTATCACATATTAAAAGTTACTGAAGTAAACAAAAAATAACCTATTATATTAAATTTAAAAAAAACCAAAAAAAAAAACGAAAACAAATCAGAAGGAACAAAGTGCCTAACCTTTATCGTGGGAGTTGAGAAATCAACTAACTAAACAAATAAAACTACTGACGAAATTTATTCGGTTGGTCGGTTGGCTAGTTAATCTATTGAAGTGTTGGTTGGTTATATTGTGAATAGTTTAGCTGAGGAGGAGTAATTATTTAGGTTCGGATTTATTTTATTGATATATAGTGACTCTAATATTTTCAAATCGAGAGAAGTTAAGGCTGAAGATAATATAGTAAATGAATTAGAATAAGGAGGAGGATAGTGATACTCTGAAAGTTGCCTGATGGAAGAGGCTTCAGGTTTAGAAATGGGAATATTAGTCCTATGAGACAAACCCAAGTGCTTCGCGATTCTGCATTTGAGTTGTAAGCCAGTTTGGCATACATAACGACTGTGGCGGGTCTTACATGTATAATTGTAAACTATACTGGATTACAAGCCCAAAGGGATTGGCTCCTTATGAGAAAAAAAAGAAATTTAACGAAACAGGGTTGGAATTTATACAAATGAATTGGCATTGAGGGCAATGGTTGTTGAGGGTAGAGAGAAGGAGTTTGTTAAACTCGGATGTCAAATGCTTGAGATAAGGTAGCTTAATGAAAACCTTCTGTTTAAAAACAGTAGAAAGTAAGGGTTGAGAATAATATATTTTGGAGAGAATTTTGGATACTAACTGGTCGAAGATGAAATTGGGGTAATAATTAAGTTCGAAGAAATCCTTTAAATAAGTCAGTTCTTCATGAAACGATATCCAGTTAGAGCATATATAGTAGACTATAAAAATTCGGCTTCTAATACTGGATAATTTAAACTGACTGAGAGAGCTTCTAAAAAAAATCTGTACCTAATCTAGAGGTGGTAGGTTTTCTGCTAATGAATGTATTGTAAGAGGAACCTGTTCAGACAACGTTGACATCCAAGAACGAAATTTTGTTGTCCTTTACTGTTGCCATGGAAAAGGATAAATATATAGATAAATATAAATATATCTTGTCGTAGAATGACTCCCGACGATACCATATATAACACTATTCGTCAGGGAACTTCCTTAATTATCTTTAGAGTGCGTTACTGTCTGGCGGCCGATATTATGTATCTTCTATATGCTTAAGAAGTCGAACTGAGCTCAAGGATAATAATATTGCTATCATTAATAAAATAGAGTTTTATTAATAATAACTACCAACAAACACAAGACGGAAAATATTGACATAAACAGGGAATGAAAGGGTCGTGGAGACTCGAGCTAATCCGAGGATTTAAAGGATTTAAAAAGGTAAAACAAATATAGAGTTAAAGAGATGGGATGGTTCGATAAACCAATTAAAGCACAGGATAGAATTGACAAAAGGGATCAATACTCAAAGGTGACGTTTGGCTTACGTAGCTTTTGCACTAGTGGTGCAGTGGAAGGTGGCGCAAAGGAGTTTCGGTCCGCTGGCGAGTTCCAGCCGAAGGGGGGGGAATAAAAGGATCCTGACGAGGCGTCTTGGGAAGGAGAACCGTTTCTCGACGAACGGCTTGAAGAACAATGGCTGTTCTAGGTTGTTCTCTTCTGAACAAAGGGGGGATGAGAACCGACTCTTGTCTACGGGCTCAAGAACAATGGCTGTTCTAATGTTGTTCTCCTCTGAACAACAGGGGAGGGGGAGAACCGTTTCTTGGCGAAGGGCTCAAAACGAACAATGGCTGTTCTAATGCTGTTCTTCTTTAAACAACAAGGGGGGGATGAGAACCGTTTCTTGGCGAAGGGCTCAAAACGAACAATGGCTGTTCTAATGCTGTTCTCCTTTGAACAACAGGGGGGGGGGGGATGAGAACCGTTTCTTGGCGAAGGGCTCAAAACGAACAATGGCTGTTCTAATGCTGTTCTCCTTTGAACAACAGGGGGGGATGAGAACCGTTTCTTGGCGAAGGGCTCAAAACGAACAATGGCTGTTCTAATGCTGTTCTCCTCTGAACAACAGGGGGGGAAGCCTTGGGGACTTGGCGTCGGAAAGGCTCAAACCTTTGGCACTCAAGGAATATTGTCCTCCTTCTGGACAAGTGATGGTGAATCTCGAGGTCGAGGTCCCTTGGCGCACAAAGGGAGAGAGGGTCGTGGTGATGTTTCGCGACGAAAATCTGGATCTCCAATCTGATCTTAGTGGTAAAGTTTCCATATAAATAGCCAGGACATCTCCTTGGCGTGGGGGAAAAATGGAGTGGAAGCTTGGAGGGAACGCACAGCCGGGCCGGAGAACAATGCCTTATCTGCTCATAAGCCTAACTCGATCTGGCGAGGTCTGTGTATGGGGCGAACGGGGGGACGATAACCTCCTTGTTTAAACATTGACATCCGGTAGCTGTGATAAGACTCCAAGCCTCGAATCGAAGATGCACGTGGGCAGCATCGTGGTTTTAAATAATATGGGATAGGAGTTGAAATTAACGCAGTCAACTCGTTCTATCACACCCCGCCATTCCAGGGGAAGTTGTCACTTCGAAAAAAAGAGAGAGAAGGGACAACGATAGAGCTCCGTTGTAGGGAACTCGTTTTCTTGTACCAACCGTACCTTCCTGCACCTAACTAGTATTACCTCAATACATATGATTATTTTGATCTTTAGATTACAGGGGAAAATAACCTTTAATACAACTCAATAAAAAAAAGGGCATGGAACAATGAAATGATATAAAATTAGTACATACGGGACAAAATAATTTCTACGTAAATTAATGGGTACAAATATATATACATACAAAAAAAAATTAGACATTGAGCGTTACAAAAGTCAGACATATACATCAATTAATTATATTATAAGACAATCTTAATTTAAGTCGTACAAGACGGTATATACCTACAGGGAGATACTAATCCTATGAATACACTTACTCTACGCTATTCGGTAACGCATTTCTACTGAGGGCGTCAGCGACCTGGTTATCGGAACCTTTTATCTAATTTATTTTAAACTGATACTCTTGCAAGAGTAAACTCCAGCACATGATGCGGCCGTTTGAGTCTCTCACATTGCTAATATAGGCTAACGGACGGTGGTCGGTTCCTATTTGAAATTCTTTACATATCAAGTACAGCTTGAATTTGTCTATGACCCAGATAATTGATAGAGCTATCTTTTCTCTAGTGGCATATCTCTTTTTGCGTGGTAATAGTTGACGACTAGCATATGCAACGGGATGACTCGTTCCTTCATCCACGTATTGAAGGAGTACACCTTCAATGCCCTCTTTGCTCACGTCGGTCTTAATCCCAAAGGATTTTTCCGGGTTGGGCAACTTTAAAATGGGGGCAGAAATGAACTTACTCTTGAGCTGAATAAAATGGGAAACAACGACATCATTCCAACGTAAACGATCGGGAAAATTCTTTTTTTGAAGGGGGCATAGGGGGGCCGAAATTGCAACGAAATTCGGAACAAATCGCTGATAAGGAGAAGCTGATCCTAGGAACGATCTTAATGGCTTCTTTGGAATCGGGAGGGGCATGTCGGCGATTGCCTTAATCTTGTTCTCGTGGGGACCTAACTTGCTTTGTCCTATTTTGAAACCCAAATATTTAATGGGTTCGTGGGCAAAATGGCATTTGCTGGGGTCAATGCTGAGGCCATTTTTACGCAGTCGCTCGAAAAGAGCAAATAGGGCGGGTAAATGGTGATTCCATTTAATTAGTTCTTGTAGCTGACTCTTCGGACGTGGTGTCAGCTGCGCGTCACTATCCAGGTCAGAGGGTTCTAAAGACTCGCCTGGTAGGGAAGGAGGAGGGTAATCGGCATCAGGTTGGATGCACACTGTCTAGATTACATTTAGGGACTCCGCGGGGCAATCCTCTTCAAGCGCCGATGCTTCGTCCAGTTCTACGAAGGTATCTCCATGGGTGCGTTGGGGGTTCTTTTTTTCTTGGGGTCCAGGAACAGTCTCCGTGTACTTGTCTGGCGCCTTATCACCTAAGGGTGTTAGTGATTCACACTCCTTTGGTGCCGTCCTAAAGTACTGTTTAAAGGTTTCCGAGAAATCGGACGGTATCGGGGTTCTGATGGGGACGGGCTCCAGTGCTTCTTTTTTATCTCGGCCTTGAGGAAGGGCGGCCTGAAACACAGGGTCGAAACTTACTTGGGGGCTCTGTCCTATAAGTACGGAACAGAATTGTATGGGTGCTACAATGACTTCAGCCCAGCCATTATAATATTGACACTGCAGGTAACATCTAGCGACGGGAATCTGTTCGCCCGCCCAAGGTAGTCATGTACCACCGCAAATTTTTCGTGGTTAGAAGCCACTGGGAGGAGTTCTTCGGACACGATGAAACACGTACATCCTGTGTCCCTGACGAGAGTCGATACTCGGCAGCTGTCCACGCTGCCCTCCTCATATTTCAAAGTTCCCGATGAACTTTTACCTAAAAACAAAATTTACCTGGTGGCCTGACGGAGGGGAAGAAGTTTCTGCTTGGGTCTGCACCACCGGGGGAGCCAGGGTTGCATTAATCTGGTGAACTTGGTGGGCTGGTCCGCTTTTAAGCCTAGAATTTTGGGGGCAATTCCAGCTCTTGTGGTTTTCTACACCACAGGTGAAGCATAAGGTTGGTCGCTTCGGGAAGAGAGATGGAGGAGAATTCTTAACGGGAGGTTTGGAGTCCCGTTGTTGGTTTTGGGGAAAGAAGTTTTGGGGTTTTACGGGGCTCGGAAACTTTGTCAGCTTTCCTGGGAAGGAGCGCGAGTCCGTCCTTTTTTCTTCTCGTTGGATTTCTTTTTCTCGTTCCTCTCGTTGTATTTTCCCTTCTCGTTCTTCTCGTTGGATTACTCTTTCCCGTTCCTCTTGTCGGATTACTCTTTCCCTTTCTCTTTCTACCTTTTTTCTTTGAAATTCTGCTTTAATCCGAGCTAATTCAATCTGAAGCTCAGCTTGTCTTATCCGTTCCTCTCTTTCTCTTTCTTCTCGTTGTATTTCTCTTTCTTCCTTTTTTCTTTGCTCCTCTTGAATGTACTCAATTAGTTCTTTTCCGGAGAGTCCCAAGGATTCTCCTTGCGCTTTAAAGATTTCAAACTGAGTCATCTTTGCACTTGGGGGCGCACTAGTCAACCAACTAAAATTCCTTGCAACAAGAATTATGCCTCTATAGAATTAGCCTACCTAAATATGGGCACTGACCTATTCGTACTTGGTTTCTCAATCTAAATAACCACTGACTAAAATCACAAAAAAAACAAACAAATTATTATAACCGTTCCTTGAGCTACTCCAGCTTCTTAAGTTTAAAAAAAAGGGGATAGCAATCGTTAAAACAAAAGGGAACTACTATATTCTATTATTATAACGAATAACACTATGCTTTACTCGACTGAGACCAGTGTTTCCAAAGATATAGCGTTAAACCTTACACACCTGATACCAAATTTAAATAGTATATATATATATATATAAATGTCGTAGAATGACTCCCGACGATACCATATATAACACCTTCCGTTGAGGGAACTTCCTTAATTATCTTTAGAGTGCGTTACTGTCTGGCGGCCGATATTATGTATCTTCGATATGCTTAAGAAGTGGAACTGAGCTCAAGGATAATAATATTGCTATCATTAATAAAATAGAGTTTTATTAATAATAACTACCAACAAACACAAGACGGAAAATATTGACATAAACAGGGAATGAAAGGGTCGTGGAGACTCGAGCTAATCCGAGGATTTAAAGGATTTAAAAAGGTAAAACAAATATAGAGTTAAAGAGATGGGATGGTTCGATAAACCATTTAAAGCACAGGATAGAATTGACAAAAGGGATCAATACTCAAAGGTGACGTTTGGCTTACGTAACTTTTGCACTAGTGGTGCAGTGGAAGGTGGCGCAAAGGAGTTTCGGTCTGCTGGCGAGTTCCAGCCGAAGGGGGGGGATAAAAGGATCCTGACGTGGCGTCTTGGGAAGGAGAACCGTTTCTCGACGAACGGCTTGAAGAACAATGGCTGTTCTAGGTTGTTCTCTTCTGAACAAAGGGAGGATGAGAACCGTCTCTTGTCTATTGGCTCAAGAACAATGGCTGCTCTAATGTTGTTCTCCTCTGAACAACAGGGGGGGGGGAGAACCGTTTCTTGGCGAAGGGCTCAAAACGAACAATGGCTGTTCTAATGCTGTTCTCCTTTGAACAACAGGGGGGGTGGGTGAGAACCGTTTCTTGGCGAAGGGCTCAAAACGAACAATGGCTGTTCTAATGCTGTTCTCCTTTGAACAACAGGGGGGGGGGGATGAGAACCGTTTCTTGGCGAAGGGCTCAAAACGAACAATGGCTGTTCTAATGCTGTTCTCCTTTGAACAACAGGGGGGGATGAGAACCGTTTCTTGGCGAAGGGCTCAAAACGAACAATGGCTGTTCTAATGCTGTTCTCCTCTGAACAACAGGGGGGGAAGCCTTGGGGACTTGGCGTCGGAAAGGCTCAAACCTTTGGCACTCAAGGAATATTGTCCTCCTTCTGGACAAGTGATGGTGAATCTCGAGGTCGAGGTCCCTTGGCGCACAAAGGGAGAGAGGGTCGTGGTGATGTTTCGCGACGAAAATCTGGATCTCCAATCTGATCTTAGTGGTAAAGTTTCCATATAAATAGCCAGGACATCTCCTTGGCGTGGGGGAAAAATGGAGTGGAAGCTTGGAGGGAACGCACAGCCGGGCCGGAGAACAATGCCTTATCTGCTCATAAGCCTAACTCGATCTGGCGAGGTCTGTGTATGGGGCGAACGGGGGGACGATAACCTCCTTGTTTAAACATTGACATCCGGTAGCTGTGATAAGACTCCAAGCCTCGAATCGAAGATGCACGTGGGCAGCATCGTGGTTTTAAATAATATGGGATAGGAGTTGAAATTAACGCAGTCAACTCGTTCTATCACATATCTCTTTGACCTCAAATAGATTAAAACGTAAACTTAATAACCTGGGTCTTAATTTTAATTTTAATATATCTAGAGATAAGTTCATTTTTAACTTTTCTGATAAAGTGTTGTCTCCATCAGAAAAGTGTCTTATATAAGTAGGATTAGATTTCAGGTTTCCTGTTTTTAAATTGAACTTCTATCGTTATTTCCTTGCCTTTAAAGACTTTGTCACCAGCTCAATACTCTTCCATCACTTAAATAAACTCCCGATTTGATTAATGAGATCAAAGGCTTGGCTAATAAGTTCTACTACAAGTGGGACAGTTTCAAAGTTTCCAATCCTGTTTTAAGTTTTAAACTTTTCAGTGTACTCTCCTCCTTACGCAAAGATCAATCTATCATAGTTTGTAAACCCGATAAACGCAAAGGGGCAGTAATTTTAAATCGTACTGATTATATGCGCAAAATGTATACCATTCTATCAGATTTGTCGAAATTTTCCAAAGTGAATACAGATCCCCTTAAGTATATTCTGAAAATTTAAGATAGAATTAATAATTTTCTACGTTCTCTTACTAAACGAAATATTTTAATTGATATTTATCATAAGCTTTTTGTTTCTTATTCATCCCCTGGGGTCATCTATGGTTTACCTAAAACTCATACAAATGAAATACCTCTCCGCCCTATCTTATCTGCAGTTAATACTCCGAGCTACAACTTAGTTAAATTTTATGTTCCGCTTATTGATCCTTTGACCTACAAACACTTCACCTTACGTGACTCTTTCGATTTTTCAAAATATATTAGTGATCTCCGTTTGGGGAATTCTTCTTTTATGACCACAATCGATGTGGATTTATTATTTACTAATGTTCCAGTACAGGAAACCATTAATCTTATTTCAGATACTCTTTTTCAAAATACGAGTGAAATATTGGGTTTAACTAAGCAACTTTTCATCAAGCTTTTAAAGCTAGCCGTTGGTGATAGTATTTTCCTTTTTAACAACGAGCTCTATCTAAAACACGAAGGCATGGCTATGGGTTCCCCACTGGGTCCCTCCTTTGCCAATAGATTTTTGTGTCAACACGAAACTCAGTGGCTGGACAAATGTCCTATAGAATTCAGGCCTATTGTCTTCAAAAGATTTATAGATGACTGTTTTCTAATTTTTAAGCACATTGATCATGCACCCCTATTTCTAAATTATATTAACCAACAACAACCTGACATACGGTTTTCCATGGCAACAGAAAAGGACAACAAAATCTCGTTCTTGGATGTCAACGTTGTCCGAACAGGTTCCTCTTACAATATATCCATTTACAGAAAACCTACCACCTTTAGATTAGGTACAGATTTTTTTTAGAAGCTCTCCCAGTCAGTTTAAATTATCCAGTATTAGAAGCCGAATTTTTATAGTCTACCATATATGCTCTAACTGGATATCGTTTCATGAAGAACTGACTTATTTAAAGGATTTCTTCAAACTGAATTATTACCCCGATTTCATCTTCGACCAGTTAGTATCCAAATTTCTCTCCAAAATATACTATTCTTGACCCTTACTTTCTACTGTTTCTAAACAGAAGGTTTTCATTAAACTACCTTATCTCAAGCATTTGACATCCGAGTTTAACAAACTCCTTCTCTCTACCCTCAACAACCATTTCCCTCAATGCCAATTCATTTGTATAAATTCCAACCCTGTTTCGTTAAATTTCTTTTTTTTCTCATAAGGAGCCAATCCCTTTGGGCTTGCGATCCAGTATAGTTTACAATTATACATGTACGACCCGCCACAGTCGTTATGTAGGCCAAACTGGCTTACAACTCAAATGCAGAATCGCGAAGCACTTGGGTTTGTCTCATAGGACTAATATTCCCATTTCTAAACTTGAAGCCTCTTCCATCAGACAACATTCAGAGTATTACCATCATCCTCTTAATTCTAATTCATTTACTATATTATCTTTAGCCTTAACTTCTCTCGATTTGAAAATATTAGAGTCACTCTATATCAATAAAATAAATCCGAACATAAATAATAAACTTCTCCTCAATTAAACTATTCACAATATAACCAACCAACACTTCAATAGATTAACTAGCCAACCGACCAACCGAATAAATTTCGTCAGTAGTTTTATTTGTTTAGTTAGTTGATTTCTCAACTCCCACGATAAAGGTTAGGCACTTTGTTCCTTCTGATTTGTTTTCGTTTTTTTTTTTGTTTTTTTTAATTTAATATAATAGGTTATTTTTTGTTTACTTCAGTAACTTTTAATATGTGATAATCAAGCCAGTTTGTTATACTTTCACTTTCTATTATTTTTTTAAATCACACTGGGTAATATTATTTAATTCTATATATTATTATTAGTGTCTTTACTTTAATTTAATAATTGTCAATTTTATTATTTCAACTTGCCTTTTTCCGCTTTTTTTTAAATGTTATCAATTAATGTTCCTTCCCCTTCTCAGTAGACGATATAGTCGCTGAAGATGGTCCTAGTAAAGGTGCGAAACGTCCAGCCAACAAATGATTAGTTTAATCACCTGGGTCTTCATATTCCTGCTACATACCAGATTCCCAAGGAACAAATCAATTACTTGTATTATATATATATATATATATATATATATATATCGAGAATTATATGTAATTGCGCATTCCTAATTATGCGGTTAACAAAACAATATGGTAGCTTAGTAAGCTCTCCATCAAGCTACTGGTATCTTAAGAAGTTATTCTTACAGTCACGAGAAGATAACGCAAACGTTAGCCTTTTTAAGACAAACCATAAGATTTCTCCATCCTTCAGCTATTTTAATTGCTATTCTTTCTTTCGAAGAGAATGTAAAATTTACTTTTATCTATTCCAGATCGCCCTTATAAATCGAGAATTATTTGCAATTGCGCAAACGCAAATAATTCTCAATTTATAAGGGCGAGCAAGAATGGCTAAAAGTAAATATTCCATTCTCCTCCATAGCAAGCCTAAAAATTAAAATAGCTGATTTCTAAACAAAATTTGGGGTTTCTCTTGGAAAGGCTGGCTTATTTCCAGGCAGGCTTTTTAATGCATTTCAAGCACTGTTTTTAAAAAACTAGCTAACGTGAAACGGGAACATACGAGCCTACGCGGCTCCTCCCAGTTACCCCATAGTCCACGGTCATTATATGGAAAGAATATGCCTTCCAAAACTAATTCGAAGAAGATGCGCGGGCCCACTTTGATATGATGATAATGACAGTAGTGGCTGAATGCTTGCAGGAGGCAGAACTCAGGAAAAAGCTTATTGCCCTTATGACACTTGATGTCAGGCCTGTAGGTGTGACGCCGCACTCTTCCATTAACTTCATCAAAGGAGTAGTTTATGGAGGTGAACTCGTGGGCTAATGCATAGATGTTATCACCTTACAGCTGGCTGACCATGGGGCGGTCAAGGTCGAGCGTGTTATGAGAAAGCAGGGAGGGCCTTGAGACTACTCACCCCTACACTCTTCGTCACGTTTAAAAATGACAAGCTCCGTCATTCGTTGCGGGCCGGTTTGTATCACTACTGCGTGAAGGCATTCGTCCCACTAGCACGAAAGTGATACTACTCTCACCGCTTCGGCGAAGTGAATCTCTCTTGTAGAGGCGCCAATTCGCAGTTACCTGAAACCTATTTTAGTGTGTGCCCAAGGTGTATCAATTTCAGAGAGCCGCTTGCCACTTCTTAGAAGCAATGTGGTGCATATCTCCTTGAGAAGGAAGTCTTTTTCTTCCAGGGGCAGGATCGTCCCTCATTTCGCGAGCCAGGTACATCCTATGCCTCAATATTAAGAAAGACACTTTCTTCTCCTGGTCCCTCCAGGCCTGCGAGCACGGTCTTTTCCGCACCTATTCGAAACCCTTCTGCAAGTCTAACCCCCACCCTCCTGGCGCTTCTCTGGTAAATCTGGCAGCTAAAAGGGTTCATACCAAGCCCCAGCTCATCCCTGGGCTTCCGTCTCATCTCCCAGCCTGACCGTTTCTCGTAAGGCGAAACGGCCGCGTGCCTCCATCCATTCATTAGACTAACAAGAGGCAACACCCCTGAAGTTGGTCGTGAGGCCATCTACCGCGGTTTCTTAAACTTCCCCCTCCTCCCGAAAGGATGACAGCACTAAAGGAGCTTTAGCTCCTTCGCCTACACCGAGTGGTGGGCTGGGTGGCTCGGAGACGGTGGATCCTCTGAAAGATGTATTCCCCCCTCCGAAGCTGCCCCGTTCACCTAAGCTTTTGAAGCGGAGAGATGAAAAGAGACGCCTAGCAAGCCCAACCACCCCCGTAAAATCCTCGAAGTTCTACTTCAGGCAAGCGTACGACATTCCCTTGATGGTATTCTCTTCGAAGAGGGGCCCCAAATATCCTTTGAGCCTGGTGTGGAAGGCATATTTCTTCAATGGCTTGGAAGGAGATGCGGAGGCTCGTCTCCTCCCCTTCCCCATTAGCTATCTTTTTGCAGGTGACCATGCGAGTAGGTGCCCCGTCCAAACGCTCCCTCGGTATAAGGGCTTTGCGAACCCACCACTACGGCATGGGTGCCAGGCACAAGGATGCGCGATTTACACCAGGCAATTGTCTCTGAGATTCTCTTTGCTTTAGAAACCGCCTTTGAGGAGTAGTGCTGCAGCTGCACATGGATAGGCGGTAAATTTTTATTTTCGCGTACATTCCACCGTCGCCTGACTTAGACCGGAGGTCTTGTGCCGCGTCGTGGCACGGTTGTCGAGGCCCTTTCTCTTGCTCGGAGATCTGAATGATATAAACCCCCTTTGGGTTTAGTTTTTATCCCTCAACCTCATCGAGGCGGGCCTAAATACTAATCTTAGAACATCTGGCCATTTTCAAAAGCGACCACTCCCGTGGTGGCCTGCCGTGTGTAAGACGGCCATTAAACATAAACGTTATGCTTACATGCGTTATAAGAGCCGCTAGCAGCGAATTTACTGTCGGTGAAGTTTGTCGGGCTGGGGATTGCTTCCGGTATATTTCGAAACACAACCGCAGCTCTTCTTATGTGTCTTCACTTAACGGGAAGACCACTCTAGCAGAGGTATGGAAGCAAGTCAAGATATTCGGGTAAGTTCTCGCAGGAACTTCCTTCCATTCTCCAGGAGAAGGGGACTGCAATCTCAGACCCCTCGTCCGTGGCCAAAAACTTAGCGACCGCTTTCTCCGTATTCTCTAGCCGGGATCTTGCTCTGTTAGAATTCAATTTGCTTCATGATGTCGCGTAGGACACCGCCTAGACTTGACCTCCAGAGGCGGAGAACCCTTCAACGACAGGTCTTCTGTGAGTTGCGTTCCGCTTTCGTTTTGTGCGCGGACACCGTCCCTGGTCCGGACAATGTCCCATACACCAAGCTTTTCGACACCTAAGAGAGCAGGCATGGCATTTCTGTTGGATTTGCCTAACAGGATATTGGTAGATGGTATTCTGCCAGATTCCTAGCGAATTGCTACTGTGCAAGCTTTATAAAAACAAGGTAGAGATCACGCGTGCAAGGCAAGAGCGCAAACTACTCAGCCAAGATGGACTAAAAGGTCATGCAATCTGGAGTTACCTGAGAAGTCCAATGAATTACATACTAAATTAATGACACACAAAATTATTTCTCTCCTCCAACTGAAAAATGCTGCCTGCGATGCCTTCCTTAGTAGACAGCACTACGCCACGGTGTTTTTCGAGCTAGAGAAGGCCTATGATACCGCATGGCAGTAGGGGTATCATGAAGACTCTCCGAGAGATGGGGGCAAGGGAACGCCTTCTAATCTTTATATCTGAATTTTTCGAGATCGTGCATTCCGCGTACGGGTGGGGGGAGCTCTTTCAAGCCCAAAGAAGCAGGAAGAGGGTGTCCGGCAGAGTAGTGTCCTCAGTGTCACACTCTTTGCCTTGAGCATCAACGGCATCACCGAGGTGATGCCGGAAGATTTTTCTAGCTACGCATTATGTGAAAGACATTTCGATCTCTTTTGGCGCGGCCCAGATGACAACTCTTGAGCGTCGACTACAAAAGGCATTGAACCACATCTCTCGCTATGCCACTAACCTGGTGCAATTCTGCCGCCAACCACAGCTCCACCATGATGCAGACCTTTTCTAAATAGGGTGCGTCTGGAAGTGGTGGACTTGCACCGTTTCTTTGGTCTTGTATTTAACCGACGCCTTAGGGACTCTTGTACCCGCGCCATGGATATTCTTCGTTCCGTGAGGTTTAGCGCATTGGGTGCTGATAGAGATACTACCTTATATTTTTATCGATGCTTTGTTCCTTCGAATCTAGACTACGGATGCAAATTTTATGAAATCGCAGCCGAGCGTGTATTGCGAAAGGTGGAATTGATCCACCACATATGCCTTCGCCTGTCGACCGGCAACTTCCGCACTTACCCATTGAGAGACTACTTCTTGATGCTGGTGAGATGTAACCTGCTCTGTGCCGTTGCACAGGGCATTATTCGTCTGTATACGCGAGCCCAGCACCTCCCTCAGTCACTAACAGCTCTAACTCTATTTGCGACTGTTCTCGATGTTGCATATGCCGCCAAAAGACGCCAGTTATATCTTAAGTCCTTCGGGTTTAGGGTCAGTAAACTCCTTTGAGATCTAGGTACAGCGCCGGGAGTATTGCGTTCGGACCGCTTTTATAGCACACTTTGTCTTACGATGCAACCGTCCCAGTGTCTACGGATGGTTCACTATCCTGGTTGAATAAACGACTCGGTATGGAAGATTACACGACAGGCCGGTTCGGAAACCGAATTGTGATTTATTGCTACTCAAAGGGCACCCTGAGTGCTGGCGAGGCATTGGAATCTCTGCATTCACTTATTCGCGATCTCCGTGGCGTCACGGTTTTTGCGAGCTAGGTGGATGTCGAAATTATCTTCTGCTGGGTTCTGAATATGTAGGAATTGCGGGGAATGAGCGCACTAATGCGAGTGACAAAGAGTCTACAAGGACTGGGCGACCAGCGAGAGTTTCGCTCTTTCTTACACCGATTAAATAACAGAAATACGGGCAGCTCTCTGGGGTGCTTGCAAAAGAAGATGGAAGACGATCAAGGGGAACCTAAAGTTGCGTGCTATTGCGCTGAAACTATTCCCATGGACCTACCCACAATGCCGTGACGGCTTCAGGTTACTTTCTGTCGTCTCCGAATTGGACACACTCGCGGAAAGCACCGCCATTTAATGGAGCGCTCGCCTGCGCCCTATTGTGATGACTGTGTTGTGCTCTAGGCTGTTCCTCACATTCTTGTTAAATGTCCCAGTCTGAGTGATCTTCACGCACCTACTTGCCCCGGTACCTGAATGAGCGGGGTCGCTATCGCTTGTCCTTTGTACTCAGGACCGATTCGTTCACACTGACTTGTCCAATTTATGACCTTTTGGAGGAAGCTTGTCTCCTTTACTTTGCTTAACTGTTGTTGTTGTTTTTGTTCATTTTTTGGGGGGAGGGAGCTTTTTATGTTGCACCTTCCTGCGTCATGTGGATAGGGCATCTACCCGACGCCGGATCGTGCTTCCTGCTTGTTGCTGTTTTACTTTTCTTATTGTTATTATTATTAATTTTGGTTTTGCAGATTCTTATTTTAATGTAGCCTAGTACTAGGCTGGCGTGAGTACAGGGCCTTATGCCCAAGTAATCAGACGCCAGATGGGATCTTGAAAAAATAAAAAGGATTCCAAAACTACAACAATAACCTTTGGGCAGTATAAAGCTGTCGATATAATTTTTCTTGATGCCTCTAATACTCTTCAACATAACAGATTTCTAATAACGATAACAGTGAATGTTATAAGGTGAGATGTACAGAAATTAATAGAAAGTGGTTGGTGGTTGGCCGAACGCAGGCAGAGATTTGTGGTAGATTGGGTCAACTAGAATTAAATATCCCTCAAAGATGAGTTTTTGGTCTAACGTTGTTCATAATGTATAATAACGATCTATACAGTAATTTCTATGCATTTTTTTTTAATTTACGGATAAAAATAAAACTCTAAAATAAGACGAAATTTTCCACTGATGTAAATTGTAAATTTGCAAAGCGATTTGGAATAGAGTAGTGGAATGGGCTGAAAATTACATGGTGTATACGTCATGGGCAGGCATAATATTCACAGAATCTATTCAACACACTATGTTGTAACAGGAGGACAATAAGCGAAGCGAATTATATTAAGGACTTGCCAGACTTCACTTGGAATATGCGGTACAATTTTGGTTTCATCATCTTCTACAACGCGTTTAAAACGCGTTTAACATAAAACAAAGAAGTTAATTCCCGAACTTAGGAATAAATCCTATGAAGCCAGACGAAAGAAACTTAATTTTCTTTCAGAAGAAAGGCGTTTTTGCGGTGAGCTTCTAGACTTCTTGAAAGTACTAATAGGTTTTACTAATGCAAAGGATGAGTTGTTATTTAAGTTAGATAACCGAAAACCTGCTAGAAATAACCACTTCAAGCTTCTTAACAATATAATTAACAATGCGTTAGCTCATAAATTATTCTCATACAAAATAACTCATATGTTTAAGAATGGAAAAACATTAATATATAAAATTTTATAAAGAGTAACATTGTGTATAACTGCTGTATATTTTCAGCCAATTTTCCTTCGAATCTGATCCCTCTCCCCTCTTTTTTTCCTTTCTAATAGTCACCCTGAATGGATTTTATGGTTAATGCTGATCTCCTGGACCTTAAGATATTCATCGCAAAACTAGTCACTTACTTGTAAATTGGGACGACTAAATTAGTCAAAGTTGGAAGTATCATATATTTGTTACTTTGTGCCTGCAACAATGGTCATCTAAATAAAGATAAGCTCCAATTTCTGATTAGTTTAGCAAAATGATGATGATCGTTTTATCACTAGCACCTGCATGGCAGATAAGAGATGATTATTTTATTTCTAAAGCTGAGATGGCATAAGATTTTTGAATGACTTTGGTTCTAAATGTCGCTGCGAATTATAAGTGCGACTCGTCGCTCAGCTGTTTGGAAATGCATGTATTCATCGCTGGCTTCAAATATTGGAGTGAAATTGCAAGTTGGCTCCCATCACTTCCGATTCACTTTCTCTGCCCAAACTTTTCAAGTTAGCAAGGCTTCTATTATATTTGTTCCTTGATCTTTGTTTACCCTTCATTCTTTATTCATTCATCCCAATTTCTTGTCCAATTCTTGGCCCACCCTCAAAACATACCCTAGTAAGGTTAAACAAATTTCTCAATGATTCATCTACTCACTAACACGAAAGATTTTGCAGTTTGTGTAAAATAGAATTGAAATTTCCTGTAAATATTTTCCATACATAAAAATACACAGTTCCGAACTCACTAAAACATTGTCAGTGATAGCATAGAAATTTCGAAGTATTTATTAACTCGTTTAAATGTTAGAAAGATTCGACGTATAATTAAAATCATCCCCTCATTTATAGTTTCATATTCTTATACATTAAATTAAAAGAACTACATCGGCTTGGTTTTGATTTACAACTTCAGTCCAACAAACATGTATACAAGAACCGAAAAACACAAACATAAGCAGTTGTACCTTCACTCATAAAGACACATCTATCCAAAACTCAAATTCCCATTTCCCATATGCCATATCCACGCAAACTCACATCTACCCAAAGCGAAAATTATTTCCGTCAATTAACGTGTCAAATTAAAATCTTATTTCCTTCAACTTTCTTACCCGTTCGATTTATACACCAAGACCATAAACAGTCAAAATTATAAAAAATTGTCTTTCTCCTCTTTTGACAATAAAGGGAATACTGAAGGCCAAAAGGCGCAAAATTCAGCTTTTTTCAATGAAATAATAAGGTATTCTTTTCTTGGTCACGAAGAAACAAAAATAGATAAGCAACAAAGACTAAGTAAATCGACCTCTATTAGTACAATTGAATGTGGGTCGAAAATAATTGTCATTCAGCTGAAAATGAGGGTAAAGGTAATGAATCCAGCGACCGCTGATCATCCTATAATGCCAACAACTCGCAATCTCACGCCATCCGTGGCCTATAAATTCTTGCACTCAAATGAGATGCACTCTATTGTTATTGAACAACTCTCCCCCTCGACCTTCATCATCGCTCCATGCAAGTGCCTGCCTTCAAATCAACCTCTAAGTGTTGCAAGCCGCCTGACTGTAGACCTTAATAATAAAGACAAAAAAATGACGCTTACTTAACCACCTGACAATTAGGGAGCCGTGAACAACTTATAGTATCTCAAGCCTGCATCAACTAACCCCATCGCTCATAATAATTCTCCACTTTCTCCTCATGGCTCGTCAACAAAACAACCAACCGCCTTCTACCTTATGTACAGGAATCGTTTCGGCAATTCAATGACTAAATATTTACCGAGTATTAAGAAAAGCTAGGTCTGTCTCAGCAAGCTGGTATTTGAGGCAAAAAATATCTTGTCTACTAAGACCAAATTCCTGCTGGACATTTACCCTTATTATCATATGCCATTAAGGTAGCAGACTCTTTTTTCGAGTTTCCAGTAGATCAGAAGATCGACGAGACTCTCAATGGTATTAGGCTTCGGCATCAGGGCTGCACAATCAGCAACGAAGGCAAAATCTCATGAGGTACATCACCTTAGTGGAGATAAAGCTCACATCTCTCATTTGCTAGCTATATGGCCCCGCTAGTGCCAACTTCCGGCGGCCCAGCTCAGACAAGCCTTCCTTAGTCGTCTTCACATTCATGTGAAACATATTCTAGATTCGCTGCGAAAAGGTTAACCCCTTGACCACTTAGAAGAGATTGCCGATCTCATCTTAGCTTGATACGAGTTAGGTGGCCAAGAGCTAGTGAGGTTATCGCAGCTATCGTTCCGCGTAGCATTCTCCATCAGTAGAATTCTAGATGGATAAGCTTATCAAGGCAGTCTAAAATAAGGCTAAAGATCTGACGGGTAAAAACTCGGTCTGATGAAGTGTTCTGGTTTCCTCTTACTCAGTCACTATTTTCCTTGGTTCTACTCAAGTTAAAAAATGAGAACCATCGTTGCCTGTCGCCCTGTTGTTTTCGTGTACAAGGAAGCCATTGACTATCTACTCCTGCCTCGTCCAAGGAAGACAATAATTATCCACTTTCTTTTCGCTGATGGAAGCCAGTTAAGACTGTCCTGCTGAAGGCACTTAATAGTCTGCTCCAGCTGCACAGTTTATAGCAATAAGCAAACTCCCATCTTCACCATTAAGTGGTCGACAAATCTCAATGGAAATGACAACCGTATTTCACGATAAAATACAGAAAAACGTAACATCAGCTCGTTAAACTATCATTCCACTCTCCTCACCAGATCATTCTCGCCCTCCAGCCAAGCCCAAGCTCCAGCACAGAGATAACCTTCTCCAGCGGACTACATAAGCCTACTTCCGCACTCACCGTGGGTGGTGAGGGATCGAAATCCTGACTCTTCAACCAGGAACGAGACAGTGCAATCAACTTTCTTGTTGACAACGGCTCTATCTTCTCCATAATTCTGTCTTCGCCCTCAAGACAGAGGTCGACATCCGATGGCCTCCTGCCTACAACCGATCTCAGGTCACCCTATACCGATCTAGTCAAAGAAAATTCTTTCTATTTATATCATACGAGACGGCGTCTCCCTTAGTTTTTTCCTAAACTTACAAGGGCGTGTTCCCAGGAAGCGAGAGTTCGATAGCGTTATTCAATGCACTTCTTCTTCCCACGCGTGGCGGTTTACCCTTACCTCGCCTTGACATGCCACAATCCCCAGGCCTTCTTTCAGCTGTTAATCCTACATTACTTTCTATATTCACTACATTATTCGCATCGATTACATATCTAATCTCAGTTCTGTTGTGTGAAGTCAGTTAAGCATTCTAACCAAAACATCAGTAAGTTATTGATCTCAGACATTCATTCTCGCGTGAAAATGACTATTACTATATAGGACCTTTAGACCTCATACCACTTACACCGCTTCCACTCGTTTCTGCCACTTAAATTTTTTCCGCGTTCTTTCAAATGGGCGACTAGATCCTGCCAAACGCAGTTCAACTTAGCTGCCCAGTCATTACTCACGAGTGTGAGAAGGAAAACACAAACTTTTAATTATCTTCCCTCTGTTTGCCGAACACTGACTGCAATTTCAACCCCGAACGGCTTCCACCAAGGCCTTAAATGACAGAAAAGTCTATTCCTTGAGGTGCCTCACCGGTAGGGAAGGAAACTCCCTTACAATTTACGACCAAAATTCGCAGGAAACTTAAACGATATTGTTTCATGCGACAGACTTTCCCAAAAGAAAGCCTACCGCAAGAAAAAAGAGGAGTTACTTTCTTGACCGGGCTTGGTTAAATGGTACATGTCGAGGCAACTATTCGAACGTTGCTCGGGCACATATATATATATATATATATATATATATATATATATATATATATATATATATATATATATATATATATATATATATACATATACTCTACCAAACTGGATCTTCAGCAGGAAAAGGGGAGCAAGCACCGAATTAACATATATTGCCCAACGTTTCGGGCTCTGGACCCATCTTCTGGGCTAGAACAATAAAAATATATAAAAATAATTGTTTTTACAAAAGATAACAATGACAAGATTTAATAGGTAAAGGGAAAAATGTACAAAAATGTAAGCAATAAGAAAACCCTGAAAAAACGAATAACGGAATGAATTCGAATGACATTAATGGCAGTAGATGTGGAAGAAGAGGTAAATACAATAAATACAGTTGTAGGGAGCATCTTATATGATAGGTAGTCTCCTGGCAACAAAATTGCAGGATAAATAGGCTCAAAGAGAGACTCCAAAGAATGGACGTTCGGTGGACTCAGCAAATCTGAATAAATTGCCTTTCATGTGAATAACAGTAATACTAGGTATAATATAAAAATAAGTAGATGAAAACACATATGTCAATTTGTGCGTATTTAATTTTATACAGAATTAGAGAACATATCTATTAATTTTTAGGAATATAATGAGACAAGCGGTCGTCATATTAGCGCACAGGTAGGCCCGAATATACGAACACGAAAGCTATCAAATTAAACATCTGATTCCATAAAAGGAAACGCATAAGAGAACAATTTTCTTCTTGGGATAGGAAAACTGTCTGATGAACTGATGATATTTGTTTTTGCATAGTGCCTTAATATTGATACTAGTAGTGATTCACTAGATCGCAGTGCTGTTTCCATGTCCAACGCGTTTATGACTTATAATAATACCGATACGACTAATAATCATATAAATAATTCAGCGGGAAATGCGCGGTCAGTGCAAAAAAGTAATTAGAGTGCGTATAATGCAGTGGGGGGATTGCGACACTTGTGACAGAAGCAAAGACCTATAGTTTGCCGCTCACATGTCTACTTTGGCGAGAAAGCCGAGTTCTGCAAAACCTAGTTCAGGTGGCCAAAGAGAGGAGAACAAGAGCAAATGCAACCTTCCTCCAGGCGATCCTTGCTATCCTCGGCGAAAAACTAGCTGGGCAAGCCATTGTAGGGGGTGAACGCTGGTATGCCCTTAGTTTTCCCCGTCGCCGCTAAAGTGTATAATAATAAATGCGAGTTTTTATTCGACACGGAGGCAAGTGTATCAATGATTCCGGCTAAATTGGTGAAAATATTTCAACGGGCAATAGCGGAAAAATCTAAGTCCACGGCGAATTTCACAGGGATATAGTGATCCTTAGTCTTTGCTTATGATTTTGGTGGTCATTTTTAGTCGCGGAGTCCACTTCACCGTTATTAGGGATTGACTTTCTAAGGCATTTTAATCTTTCAGTGGATTGTGCGCGCGGCATACTTATAGACAAACAAACCAAACTTGCATCTGAAGTGAAATTATCTAGAGAGCCTGCGGTAGCATTAATTAATTATCAATGAACTACAGCACCAACCACATGATTGAAGAGCCATATTTAAGAAATATGAGGCTTTGTACGGACCCCAAACCAGTTAGCCTTCTCCGTCATCGGCACACTCAGTGGCTCATACTCGTACAAACGAAAATAGTAGTGATTCAGCGACATTTGCACGTTAAATCCCTCTTTCAATAGAGAAGCTATAGGTTGTCAAAGCAACTTTCAAAACATTATTAAAATAGGGGATCGTGTGCCAATCTAAGTCACCATGGGCTTCGTGAATTCACATGGTGCCAAAGAAGTCGCCTGATGACTACAGAGTGATCGGCGATTTCCTAGCGGTCAATGTGATCACGAAGCCCAACAAGTATCCATTGCCGTGGATTCAAAATGTTATGAACCACCTCTATGGCAGGGAGATCTTTTTAAGGTTGGATCTAGTTCTTTCTTACCATTAAATCACTATGAATACGCAGACATAGAAACGACAGCGGTTACAACAGCATTTGGTTTGTAGAAATATGTGAAGCTCCCATTCTGCCTTCGGAATGCAAGTTACACATTCCAAAAGCACATGGACAAACATTTTCGAGGATTAGAGTTAGTGTATGTATATATAGGCGACATTCTGATATTTTCAGACAATATGGACGACCATTTAAAGCATTTCGATCAAGGCTTTAAAATTCTGGTCGAAAACAGTCTTAGGATATCCCTGGAGAAATGCGAGCTTGAAAAGAAACAAATCTATTTTTTAGGGCAACGCATTTCGGTGGAAGGAATTTGCCCATCGGCCAAAGAGAATACATCAGCGATTTCGCCAAAGGGTGTGATCAGAACAACATAGTCGCTGACTGCCTTGGAAGGATCGTTAATTCGGTCCAAATTGACTCTTTTGACCTTCAAGCTTTGGCGGCAGCGCAGGATAATGATATGCAAACGAAGGAATTTCGCTCGCAATTAAAATATTTCCCTTTCCCCGTGGAAGCTCAATTATGGTGTGTAGTAACATCAAGATACTCGCGACCATTTGCGTCTATGACGTGCAGAAGGACTATCTTTAATCAATTACATAATCTGTCACACCCTGGATTCAAAGCTTCACTTCGTCTTATCAAATCCGGTGATCGAACGCAACAGCAAATTCTACAAGCTGGTATTCCATGACGGAAGAAGGGAAACTGTCTCAGTGGACAGATTGAAACCGGCGAAATTGCCCCACTTGCAAAAGGATGACGTGCCGGGTAATCAGTAACATCCGTGGACGCAGGCTGAGCACAGGAGGAGGACGGTGCACTTCGCCTCATGGAGTGCATGCAACTGAAGACGATGATACCTCAGGATATTTACGAGCAAACTATAGATGAACCGGAAAAAACAACGACAAGCCGGAATTTTTCATGCACTCTAGGAGATGGATCAAGTTTGTTAAGGATTTGTAATTCATATACTTCTGAATCCTCGTGTAGGCATTATTGTAGCAGCACAGTGAATAAAAGAGGAAGAGGCATAAATATATTCATACCTCGCTGCTCTATAGCTTTTTTTCTTTTTTGCTTGCCATATTATATTTGTACGGTCTTGTAATTATAGCGTTTGTAGAGGAACTAAAATGGATGGAACCAAATTGTGAAATAAATTATGTACCATGGTCTTAATTGATATATTGATATATATATATATATATATATATATATATATATATATATATATATATATATATATATATATATATATATATATCATAAATATAATACAAGAGAAAGAGAAAATTGTACGTGAATGAGCAATGAGACAAGAAACCGATTTTTTTTAGAGGCAAGAGAAAGGGACAGTAGAAGAACGTAGAATCCAAGAGAGCAGAGGGCGGCACAATGAAGGCGATCCTTTACCGAGAAGACAGAAATTACGCCAGGAGAAAAGAATTTTTGAAAATTCCTGGCCAGAACTCAAACTCGGTTCTGCCGATTGCCAGTCAGAAGCTTTACCGCTAAGCTTCCAGGGACAGTAACGATATTTCGCCCAAAGCGTTACCCCATCCAACCCAGTATCTCCCTAAGCTAAGAACCTCCGAGGAAATTTTATACCACATCTTCCTACCCACTCACAATTTAAAAGCTCATTGTCCATGTCACATACAAAGAAAGAGCAAATACAGGTTCTGTGGGTTATAACAACAACCACCACAGGGCTTCGCCTTTTTTTTTATTTTCTGCCTTTCAAATAAATTTGAAGACAAAAAGAAAGATGCAGAAACCTTGTTTAGCTGACTAAATATACTTCTAGTACAAGAGAAAGAGAAAATTGGACGTAAATGAGCGATGAGACAAGAAACCGAAGTTTTTTATAGGCAAGAGAAAGGGACATTAGAAGAACCTAGAATCAAAGGGAGCAGAAGGCGGCACGATGAAGGTGATCCTTTATCGAGAAGACAGAAATTATGCCATGGGAAAAAAGTTTTTGAAAATTCCTGACCGGGACTCGAACCCAGGTCTACTGACCGGCAATCAGCAGACCTGGGATTTTGAAGAAATTAATATTTAAAATTAATTTTATATTAAAGAATTTTACATAGTTTTAAAGAGATCAGATAACAGAACTTTGCTTTACACACAGATCAATCCCTACTTCGTAGCTAACCCCCACGTGAGCATCCATGTGAACCTTGAGAAGGCGTTCTGTGCATCTAGTGTACGTTCCCCAGAAAGATTTGGGACAAGTCTATTTTTATACTACTCCGAACACATGATGTCAAAGTGGAGTCTTTTGCAGTGAACAAGGAGCCCATTTTTAAAGGGTGTAGAAAGATAGGTGTTAGATTAAAATGTGGATAGAATCTTTTCAAGTATTCAAGAATTCTTTCCTAACTGCACTAGTCTGGTATCCCCAAAAGGGAAAGGAGATATAGAACTTCTTGCAGGGAACATCAAGATTTTATAAAGGGTTAAAAATATTATTTAAAAAATTCTTAATGAACGTATAAAAATATGGGGCGTTAGTTAGTTAATTTAAATAAATTTGAAAGTTTTCCATTACCAAATGGAATAGGGTCCAGTTAGAAAAATTATTAAGGCACGGTGGATCAAGGTTTTAAAAAATATTAACTAAATAGAAATGTACAAAAGCTATAAAATTTTAGACCAAGGTGAGTAAACGTTGACTTTCGGAATACAAAAAATACCATGTTTATTTTCTATTTTAACATCCCAAAACGACAAACGATTATTTGTTTCTGGTTCCATGATAAACGAAATGTTAGAGTAAGAAGAGTTTTGAAGTTTTCGAAAAGTTCAGATTAAGCAGAGTTTCGGAATAATGTGAAAGTGTCATCGGTGTGTCGTTTATGGGACAATCATTTAAAAATGTGATTAACAAATGGCACATGAAAATGTTGGCAAATGTTGGTCCCTTTGCGAACTCATAGCCATACATGAATTTGTTTGTATATATTTTATTAAAAGTGAAAAAGGAATCGTGAACAACTAATTCTGGAAGTATTTTATATTCACCTTGAAAGAATGCATGATGTAAGCTATCAGGGAAAGGAAACAGTTTGTTTAAAGAATGTTGATAAAAAGAGAAGAAACGTCATAACTGACCGTGTGACAGTGAGAACGGACTAGATTGAGTGCATCTACAAAGTGTCGTGAATTATTCACCATATAATAATTTCTGGTTAAATCATAAGGGAGGGGAACTAAAAGTTTAACTAGGCCATTACTAGGTAAATTTTAGGACGCCAGAATTGGTCTTAAAGGAACACCAGTTTTATGGGGTATTGGCAAATCATATAAGGACACCAAAGAAGAACCAGAAGAATAATGTGACTGGTAGGTCACTTCTGAAATCAACTTCTGGCTTTTAAGTGACTTAAGAATGTTATATTGATTCGATCCTCTATGTTAATGATTAGTTTAAACGGTAAAATATTAACGAGTTGGAATTTTGATTCATCATACAAACATAGAGCTGTTCATGAGAACAACGCCTTTGTGTTTATATGGTCTAGTAAAGATAAGATATTGGTTTTGACCAAGTTTCTTGGAAATATTGAAGATTGATTTGAAAAAAAAAATGATTCTGTGGGTAGTCTAGAAAACGTTCTATGGGCCCGTTTGTATAAATGCTCTTTAAATAGCTGTACCTGACCATAACGGTCCATTATTTTAAAAGGGTAGAAAGCTTTTCAAATGGGAGAAATATTGTTAAAATCTGGTCTATATAGAGGTATTTTGAAGTCGAAGCCAAGTGACAATAATAACTTTTCTTTTGAACTAAAAGTTTAATCCGAAACTAAAAAAAATTACATCTGAGGGAAAAATAATGAGGGAAATTGGCAGCCAATTTGAGATTTTGCGTTCATGAATATCTTGCATAGATTTAGATTAATGCTTAACATTGTTGTATATAGTGGACTTACAAAAGATGTGGTCAATAAAGGCGATCTTGACAAGGAAGTTATCCACGATAAACCGAAAATTGAGAGTGTTATCTAATTAGGCATTTATGCTTAAACCTAGTCTCTATTTGCAGAAGATGCTGAGTAATAAAGGATCATGTGTGTCAGATTAATGAAAAATTTAAAATTCGATATGGGTATATTTTAATTTGAAGTTTCTGGAAAGCGGTTCTTAGGGAAATTAGTAAGCTTAGAAGCAGTGAAAATATGAATAATGTGTCATGCTGTCCGCTTATTCCCAATTAAAGGCGGATTAGGGAATTTTACCGGGTTTTTAAAAAACTTACCAAAAATTTCCGTTAAAAAATAAAGTTCTACTTTTTCAGCACGTATCATTAAAAATTCTTTTCCGAGCCTCTCCTACGCGATGTCCACAACAAGTCTGGCATCGAAAAGTACCACAACGTCAGCCAGATGAGCTTCCAGAAAGACGCGGAGAGGCTTAAGAACGGGAAGGCCTCAAAGATCGACCCATTCTGTCAGGTCTCAGGTTCTCAATCGCTAAGCAATAAGATAGGCCTTCGAAAGTACCCTGGCGCTCAAAATGACTGCCCAAGCGAAGAAGAAAACCTCGGTAGTCATAGTGTCTAGAGCTGTCAAGAAGAAGGGTTGCAAGAAAATGAGATGCGGAAAGAAGCTTATGCTCACCGACCCTATGCGAGAATACCGTCGGGAGTGCTCTCCTTGCCTTCATAACGACTTGAGAAGTCATGACAATCGAAATCTCTTTATTTCTTGTGAAAAACCTTCACGGTCGATCCGGTCATAATCACGCAGGACCACTGTGTGGTAAACTTCTGGAAGGACGTTTGCGAGGTTTAGATACTACGTGTCCACGACTAAACTCCCGACTGCACTTTCGTGGTACGCTGCCGGTTACAGGCCCACCTCTGCCGACTACAGTGACATCTAGGCCATGAAAATCGTGCCCTGGATAAGAGAGATCACGACTAAGACGCACTATGTCCTTCAGCATGACTCCTGCCCACAAAGCCAAGACAGTATTTGTGCTCAAACATGAACTTTGGTCGAAGGAATTTTGGCCGTCGCAGCTGACTGACTTCAACCAGGGCAACGTCGACGTGTTGAAATCCTTCGTCAACCGAGTGTGGGCTATTATGGGTAAGGACTTCCTCCGAAACGTGTACGCAGCCTTCTGGTCTTTCCTGGAGTGCGTTCAGCCGCAGACGGCGGCCACATTGATTAATATTATAATTTAAACAAACATTTATATATTAAAACAATAAAAACTTGTCTAGATGCTTCAAAACTATCATTGTGTCCTTTGTTTAGTGTGCCATAACGAATGTAACAGGACATTTGAAAAACCTAATATGCAATTTTAAGTTATTTGTATTTTAAATGTTAATTAGTCCGTGCTAGATTAATTTAGGTTAAGTTTATTTAGATATTTATCAATTGTCACATACACTAAGCTGAACTAATTTACAAGTAAAATGAGAACACCTAATAATTTCATTTTGCGAAGAAAGCCACAGAGGACAATTGCCTCAATATGGTTTGTGAAAGTAGTAAAGAAAAACGTCGGTAGGAGTTATAGTTTTTTAATTACTCAACTCTCTAACTACCACCATTTAATTAGTATTAATAAGTTATTTTGAGCGTAAGGACAACTCATCCTTGGTCTGCGCTTTAACATGTCGGCCCATTTGGAATTGATCCCAAAGGTTGAATTCTGTTTGTCAAACTTGACACAAGTTATGCCATGCATCTCTCCTGATTTTACACTGTTTGCATTTACGAAAGGTATTCTTACGTAATTGAAGGATTGCAACGCGGTATTCGATGAGAGACTGGCAATTTGCAGTGATTCCTGGTCCACTTACGAGTCCAAAGGCAAACCATAGTACGATTATTATAAAATAAAAATATTTTCTACTGTATGTGACTTAGTGTTCATATTGATTTATAAGGATTACGATGGTATTATATGTATGAGTAAACAAATCCTAGATAAAGAGAAGCAGCCATGTTATCATGATATTACTTTGAAATGTACATATAATGCAAATTAGGGATTCTTAAAAGGAGAAATAAATGAATTAAATGATTTAACTGGTTTCAATACAAAGACAGAACTTTCCGTAACTTTTTTATATTACAATTTGAATCCTAATGAGGTCTGAAGGCTGGTTCTTTCGTTTAATCCACTTTACCCTCTCATTCCTGGAGTTACCTCTCTGATGAAATGGACGAAAGGCTGTTATGCTAAATAAAAAACCTCTCCAAAACCATTTGTCCACTTCTTTCATTTCTCTAATTCAAGTTGAATAAAGAATCTTCATTTGCCAAGAATATTCGAATTTTCCCTCACAGCTCGTATTTTCTTATTATTGCTGCAGAGGCTTTGTTAGTTAAATAGATTTTCTGTAAGAGCAAAATAAATGAAATGAGTATAATGAACACTATCCTCTTTCTCTCTCACTCCACACACACACAATTGCATACATATATGAAGAGCATACGTAATACAGGGCCTATCTGGACCTAAAGTCACCTTCTTAAGTTTGTGATTTACGCGGAATGTATAAAATGCATATTTCGAAAAGTGGTTATTAGAGATATATATAAAATCTCAAACTATCTTAAACAAGGTATGCTGACCAAAAGTCGTGTGCTCTCACTTGTTTTGAACTATGACCTTAAAACTGTCAATACTAACTTCATTATCCTTAGGAGTATCTTGGCAATTACGTAATTAGTAATAGAATATAAAACAACATAAGAATTTACAATTTTTTTTAGAATCGGCGGAATAGTTATGATATCATTGCCAAATAATTCAGAAGCCAAACTTGCAACGACTTTGGCAATTATATAATTCGAAAGAGAATCTAAAACAGTTTCATATTTTGTTAGAATTGGAAGAATAGTTACAATGTTATTACCAAAACATACAAAACAAAACGGGTTTTGACCGACTGCTTGACTGACCTAGTGAGATGTAGAGTCGCCTGAGATTAAAAACAAGGCCGGCTGACCAAAAAGTCGCGTGATCTCACTTGTTCTGATTTATGACGTTACGACATTTAAAACTTTCAAAATTTCTCGGAGTATTCTTGATAGGACCTTTGCAATTCTATCATTCAAAAGCGAATGCAAAGCAACATAAGGGTTTCAATTTTCTAAAAATCGGCCGAATAATTATGAGGTTATTGCCAAAAGAAAATACTTCCAGGGCTATCCTTTTAATAACTTTAGCAATTATATTATTCGAAAGAGAATGTAAAACAATATAAGGGTTTCAATTTGATTAAAATCGGCCAAATAGTTATGATGGGAGGACTTTGTAAATTATATCATTCGAAAAGGAATGGAAAACGAAATAAGGGTTCGAAATTTTGTTAGAATCGGGTGAGTAGTTATGATATTATAGCTGAATCAATATAACTCCCAAGGTAGCCTTGTGTAGACCTTCCAATTGATACATTCTGAAGAGAATGTAAAACAACATTTGGCTTTCAAATTTCCTTATAATCGGCCGAACAGTTATGATGTTATTGCCAAAGCAAAATAATTCCCAGGCTAACCTCGGGACGACTTTGGAAATTATAGCATACAAAGAAGAATGCAACACAACATAAGGGTTTCAAATTTCGTTAGAATCTGCTGAATAGTTACAATGTTATGACAAAGCAAATAAAAGCACAAGGGGACCGACCGACAGACATAGTGAGATGTAGAGTCACCCGCGAATAGATTAGCACGCCAATAGAGATATTAGAGTGGGCAGCCAAAGCAGTGGAATATTTTGCCATGTTAGAGACAAGAATCATACGATCGATTTTAATGGAAGTAAAATGGTATTTAAATCGGCTAACTATGTTAAGAGAAGAATCTTAGAATCGAGCTTGATATCGTCAGTTCCTAATTTAAATCTATCTGAGGGTCAATTTTCTTTTAATCCTGTAATAAGAAAGCAAATAAACAAAATAGTAAAATGTCAGCCCTTCAATATGTTTAGGCCTAACCCCCACCCCCAGAATAGCCACAAGTAGGGAATTGGGGGAAAAAAGAGGGGATCTTTCATGACCTGACCTTGTGTTATGCCTATATGCACTTCTCTGATATTTTCTATCCAGTGTCAGTTGAAAAAGGGTGTGAGATACACCGAAACTGTTGTGAATTAAATTGTCTTCGGAGAATGTGGTTCAATTCCTCTTTTTTTCTTGCGATATTGCATTAATTTTCATCATATATATATATATATATATATATATATATATATATATATATATATATATATATATATATATATATATATACATATAGTAGGAAAATGAAGATAAACGAATAGATTGAAAAGGACATTTATTTCTTCTCAGACGTTTCGTTCCAAACATTGGAACATCTTCAGTGATTCTATTAAATTAAAGTAGAACCACTCAATTTATGAACGTTCATTAAAAAACAAAACAAACATGAATAATAAAAACACTAAAAAACAAATGAAAAAACAAGCTTATGACAAAATATAAAATTTAAAAAATTAAAATATTAAACAAACAAGAATGAAAAGCTGAACGACAAAGGAGCATGAAAATAACTTGGTAGGTTGTAAGTTTATGGGTTAAGTAGGGAGAAAGAGAAATCAGTCTTGTTGAGTGTTTGTATGTTTTTTTTAATATACAGTGGCTCTAGTATTTTCAATAAATGGACTTAAGTAGCCTCAGAGAGAATGGAAAAGTGTTCCGATGAAATGAGGTGGCCAGTATTTTCTGCATGATTTCGTAGAAAATACTGGCCACCAAACGCTCCATTGTTGACCCTACCTAAAAAAGGTTCACTCTCTTCAAGCCTGCATCAAGCAACCACATCTCCTAATATGATTCTTCACGCGCAATTTATACTCAACAACAGAACAACCAAAAATGTTCTACCACGTACACGGCAAATTGTTTGGCCATTCAAGTGCCATAATATTTGTTAGGGAGGCCAAAATACTGGGCTTGTCTTTTGGTGCCTGCATTGGAGACACAAATTTTCATGTCCACAAAGGAAAAAGTATTGCTGGTTTCTCTCATTTACCAGCAGATCTCATGGAAGCAACAGATACATTGTTCGAGTCGCCAACAGATGAGAGTACGTATGAGGTTCCCAAGGCCATCGTCTTTTGGCACCATCAGCTTCTGTATCAACAACAATAGCCGAACGTCACCAAAAACATCACTATGGTTAGACAAAAGCCAACAACTCTCCTTCTGCTACTCTGTGACGCCTCGGCTTCCGACTTCCCAGTGGCTTTGCTAAGGCAATTCTTCCTGAGTCGTCTTACCTTTATGTAACACATATTTTGGAAGCTCTGAGGAAAGGTCAACATGTAACCAGCTTAGTAGTGATTGCCGATTGCATCTAAAATTAGATGGCCAGGAACTATTCATCGCTGCCCCTTACAATGGTCTAAGCTACCAAGATTCGAGCAGCTCTCTCGCCGCCTGGAACCAGCCATCGTAAGAAGCAAAGATAGAAAAACTCATCGAGGCGGTAAAAAAAAAGCCAAAGAGCTACGGAGGAAAAGCTATAGGTTAGTAGGCTTATTTGAAATTAATTACATTTGAGGAAGCGAATATTTTAGTATCCCCTAGAATTGTGCATGAGCTCTCCTCGATTTCAATATCCCCTACAATGATTTTGACTGTAGAATTCCAAGCGAGCTCTTGTTGTATTCTTGTAGCTTTGTATACCAAACATGTTTGCTCGCTTGCCTATATCATATCAGCTTAGAAACTGCAAAAATTCTGTCGTTTGGAAAAACGTCTTTCGGAACTAAAAAGATGAGAGGTAATAATACTTTAAAGACCAGTGCTCTTCTCAGAGCACTAATTCATATTTTCTTCAATCAAATGTTTTTGGGTCAAAGTGTGAACCCATTATAAGATTTCATAAAACTTCAAAGTGCTAATTTTTTTAAGTATCTTTGACTGTCAAATTCCATCATGCGATATGGTTCTAACATTACTAAGCTTATTCCGAGCTAAGAGTACTCGTTTAAACCTCAGGCTCTCGCTTATTAGGTCGATCTGGCTCTTTCTCTACTTGGAATCCAGTGAGTTGAGCCATCTAGCTAGTGCTGATAATAATAGAAATTCAAAGGTGAGGTCCATCGTTGTCTGTCATAATGTGGTTTCTATGTGTGAAGAAATAAATCATTATCTTCTCCTGCTTCTTCCAAGGGATACCCTAACTCCATCATCACCTTTTCCTTCAGAAAGACACCCAAAAGTATCTTGATAAAGTCTCAAATCTTTGGAGTAGACCGGCTCGAATTTTGAGGATACCTCCTAACCAACGTGGCCATCTCACTTGTGCCTGACAGAGTTGCAGCCATAGGAATTTCCCGGCACCCGCTACATATAAATCACCTAGGGAGTTCCTAGACCTATTCAAGTTTTACAGTAATGATGTAAAAAATGCGTCCGACATCTTAGTCGCGCTAAATGATCTAATGAAGGGAGCACACAAACGATGTAACTCATGAATAGATTAGATCCAACTTGCTGCAAATGCCTTTCAGGGGGTGAAACCTGTTATTTCTAGAGCCAATGAATTAAAGCAGCCATTGCAGCATTTTTCATTTTATTTCGAAACACCATGAAAAATGAACGTGTCTCCCGTTAATTCTTTGTGAAAAGGTTTTCCCGAGTTCAGTCAAAGATGTTTACAATTGGAATAAAGATCGTTGCAGCCTTTTCCTCACTAAAAATATTTATGCGATAAATACCTGCAATTGAACTTTATTTACTAACCCCAACGCTCTCGCATTAGCAAATCTTTCTACCAAATTTCTCACCCCTCTTCTAGAGGCTCTACATCTAGATTATATTACACAATTTGCGGGACGACCTTCACATTTTTCCCGGATATCATATTACTTTATTTAAAGCTCTGTATAAGAATACAAAGACCGCAGATATCATCTCCATCGGTCAGAATGACGATTGTCACATGGCAGTCTTCGACCACAGCGCTGTTTACAATCTACTCTCATGGTTGCGACAGAACATTTCCCACTTCCTTATAAACGGCCTACTATACCCTGCTAGTTGTAGACCAACTCAGCTGTCCAATTATTACTCGTTTCTTAAGTAGGGAAAAGACAAACCTCCGAACAAAGAGCGCAAATCATGGTTGACTTCTTGCTAAATAAATTAATTTATCGTACCCAAAACATTTAAACAGTAAATATTTTAGCTCTTCCATTTCTTGGCTTACTCTGGCGTTAAAGGCAGACTTTCTTTAATTTCAAAACAATTTATGTGGGGTCTAATGCGCAAATATGTAAATAATCATGTTTGTACTTGCGTTCCAAGTCAGCAAACGTACACGAGCAAGTTAACCATAACTTGATTCAAGCAATTTTGTTATCGGACTCGAGACGAAGTGTGGTTCATATAGACAACACTTGCCATTAAGCCAAACCATTGTGTTTAACTGCAATTATCTATCATAGATAAATATACTAAGTAGAAAAGATTCTACCCTTGCGCGATTTATTTGCTACATAATCTATTTAAGCGATTGCACAAGGATTGGTTGTGCGGTGCGAAGTGCCGAAAACGCTTATATCCAACATACGACAACTTTCATTAGCATTTATTCTCGGAGTTCACATTTCATTGGAATCCTAGGGGGATTAGTATAATCAACTCGGTAAATGCTACATTTCAACGCTCTATGCTTGAAAGTTCCCCACCTGATCAGTGGTATAATAGATTATTACCATGGGTTCTTCTTGCCAACCGCTCTCAAACAAAGGAGGAAACCCATTCTTCTCAATACATGCAATATACGGGTGCTCTATCTGTCTTCCGTCCACACTTTTAAAACCTTTAGGCGACTCTTTTACCCTCAGTAAATTGCAGAGGTTCTAAAAACCTCACAGGGAAGAATTGCGCCCGGGTCATCGCCAAAGCTCTCTCACGATCAGAATGTGCACGTTCTTAACGATCTCAAAAGTGGCATCCATCTGTTTGTTACAAACCTAAGAAACTACCAGAAATTATTCATAAATTGAATGTCCCTTTACCTATCAAACTCCGCAGATAAAATGTATTTCAGATATACGTATGCTCAAATGTCTAAGAACCGTGCCATCCGGAATATGAAGCCAGCTCGGCTTCTAAAAGACTCTCAACAAAGCGCAAGTTCTATTTTGAAGTAGGCCTTACTACTAATGCAGACAGCAGTTATTTTTTTTTTCAACCAAAAATCGCGTCATATTTCTTTTAAAATGATCGCTAAAACAATCTACCGAGGGCAGCTCAGTAGATGGTAAAGGGAAAACCACTTTAACTAATTCCTTACCTTCCCAGTATCCTTTCTGGCGGCCTTTCGACCCATCCATCATGTAGGGACTTTTATGGTAATAGGACGAAAATGCCTATAGTAACCATAACCTTGTTAGATATTATGAGCATATGTCAGAAGGGCTAGACTAGGTTTTGTTATTGACTTTTGATTGTCTTTTTTTCGCAATCAAAATTAAAACATCGATCTTTTAAACTACCTAACCTAACCCCCTTTTAAAATACAAAATTGGTTGCATATTTTAGAAAATAATTATTAGTCGTTTATTTCCTTTAATTGGTAATCAACTATTTATTCCTTGTAAAAATTTATGTAATCCGCTCGAGATGTTATAGAAGTGTCTATGTAAACTATTCTTGAAAACATTCTCCGAAGTACTATCAACTGCAGTCGTAGGAAAGAAATTCCCTGCTGAACTTATATTAAACGTAAAAAAATTATACAATTGTTGACTGGAATCGAATCTGTTTGAGTTTAAAACTATTTCATTTATTATTACATTCAGATGCTCATCATAGTAAAGATATGTCAAGATGGCTGAAATAAAATTGTAAACTATCAAAGATTAAGGAATTATCATACTTACTACTTATTTTTGTGTTGAGGACCTTTTTCCAATAATAATGGTATCATTTTTATTTTAAATTGATTTATAATTTTATGCTAAATTATAAATACTTGATTTTTAGTCTTAAAATAAATTCATTCTATAATATACTTATATATACTTATAGAATACTTCATATATTATTCAGTCCAAAGAAAAACCAAGAAGCAAAGAAGCGAATTCGACACAAAAATGTTTAAGCTCCACTCTCTTCCTTCCTAAAAGAAATAGAACCTTTATATCTCAGCCCCAAAAATTTCTCTTAAAGAAGGCATTGCCTTTCAAGCTACAATTCGTAAACTTCCATTATGAACAGAAAATTTTATGACTGAAAGAACTTCCTAAATTCTGTTTTGAAAAGCGAAATTTCACTTTTCATTTTCTTTTCATATCTGAGAATCAGAATTTTAAGGATTTTGTATTTTAGAGGCCCAAAACTCCAGAATATCTTGAATGCATATGTCTGTTGTTATTCTAAAATGCGCGACTGGTCTTGTTTTCTTCTTTTGCTCAAATATTTTTTTTCATTTTGTTGATTAAAATCGCTCGCCTGTTTCCTTTCATAAGGGTGTAGATTTCGTATGCAGTCTGTTATATTTCATATGTTGGTTACCCTTAAACATTTTTCGGATTTGCATAACCTTAAATGACGTCTAAACGTTAACAGATAGGGCATTTATTAATTATATTTTATAGAAATAATTTACGTGTTTGGCGTGTATGAGAAGCGTCCTAAAGGCTTGCTAGATGTAGTGTGAAAGGTGTTATATAAATCGGTTTAGAAGGTTCTTGATTTCGCCAGTAAATACCCACAAAGTAGTTTTTACCATTATAAACATCAGCATGTAGATGATGTCGATCATACTTATCTAGCCAACCCTGTAGGAAACCCCGTAAACTGCGCTTGCCATAATGCTTTCTAATCATCTTTTGTGGTCTCTGTTTGCGTATAAGGCTACGCCCCAGACAAATCTTCATTCGCTGATGTCCAGATGTTTTACAAACCGGGGCCAGTTCATTCATGCGTTGATGGGCGCTCACCCCAAATATTTGTTCCTTTTGGATTCATTCATACCTAAAGTTTTGCAATGGAACTAAAAAAAGTAGTGAAGGTAGAGGGTGTGTATAGTCCATAAAGTTCATTCAGTCCCTACGTAGTCAAAGGTGAATACCTCTTAAGGTCTTTTTAAGAAAAGTCGGACAACTCTCTTTAACTTTTGTCATTGTCTAACAACCAAGGTTTCTATGCCTCCTCATTCCTTCTTTTCATTGTATCAACTATCATTTGTAATTCATCATATACTCGTATCTCTTATAATATTGGACTCTCTTGGTCAGTTAGTAGATTACTGTCGTATTCTTTTTGTACTTGACCCATTGTACCTGGATTTGATGCGGATAGATAATGATAAGTGTGGGATCTCATTTAGCAATAGAATTGGTTATAATAATTGGCCAAGCAAATATCTGGTTTAGTTGCAGTATCGCTCTAACATAAGTAGGAAATTTCGGTCCGAAGTTTTTACACATTCCCCTCTTTATAAGGACTGTAATTGTTTGCCTACACTGTTAGCTCTTTCATAGCCACCTTCCCATGAAAATAACTCTCTGTCGATTGTTAAATATGCAGGTTATTTTGGCTATAGGTAGGTTATTACTTCTTGGGGTCTAAGTATCTGGTTCCCTATTATGACATCTTTAGGTTCTAGCTTTACTTCAATAGCGAGGTATGCTTCAATATGTTCTCGTTGTATATTATAACCCAGTGGCATATTGATAGCTTTGACTGCTACGTCGCTTCTCCTATTTTGGAAGTTTGCGGGAAATAAAATTTAGTGAGAGATTTTCAGTCTGTCTTCATTTAAGTTAAATTCATGTTCTGAAATAAGAATCGCATCCTAGTCAATTTCTGTGCATAAGTTTCCGTAGTTTGTTTGTTTATCCTTCCATCGATTGGTTTTTATTTTTTTACTTTCATAGTAAATTTCTCTCTTCCCATCTATGTTCTCCTTTGGGGTTAGTCGCTGTTTTTGCTGTGTTAACAACTGTGCTAGCTGAGAGAGCTGGGCAGGTGGAAGGAATCTGTATAAATTTAGTTTCTCCCTTTTTGTGATTAGTGGTACTGCTTTGTGTGTAAATTCGATTTCCAATTTCAATGAGAGTTCTTTTATGGCATTCTTAGAAATGTCAATCTTTAGTATTGCTAAGGACGCAATTTTCGTCGCGATTTTCTTGGGTTCTGATCTATTTTCTTCATCTGCTTCAGTCAAGTGGATAAGATTTTGATTCGATTTTCGCTACGCAGTAAAGTGCCTACCTTGATAGGGATAATCTCAAATGTTTTTTTACCAGTGATTTATTGTTATCACAGCGATTGTGTGATACTTGAAACACGACCTCTGGCTCAGCTAGTGTACTCGGCAGTGTTTTTTTTAGCTTAACTTGCCTTGATGAAGGCTGGTAAATGGAAGAAAAGATACATATTACAAAGATTAATACCTAAACATCCGACTTTCCCTTGCAGCCCTACGTAAGGTAACGTGGTGACAACAGTTTTTGGAGATTTTTCTCCGTATTTCTCACAGACCTTCTTCGCTTTTCCCTTAAAAACGGTTTTTAACTACATACACTCGGACTCAAATAAACACACACACACACACACAACGTGGGTTTCCTAACGTCCCCTCCCTCCTAATTCCACCCTCAGGTGAAAGGGAGGATAGATGAAGGAGACCCGGTGCATTGCCTTAAGAACCTAACCTGACCGGCGAAAACCGGAAAGGGGTAAGGTCTTTCAGAAAATATACAGTGAATTTAATATTGTGATCGACACACTCATAGATACTCTAAATGGATACTCAGAAAATTTGGTGGAAAGATGGAGGAGCAACATGAGGCCTTAACCTCCCCGCATGCCACAGAGACACTTGAACTCATTAATTTACCACTCAACACCACCTCAAATACGCTCACCAAGAGGAGGATATGCCAGCACCTCGAAACATGAGTTTGAGGTCATACAACGTAGAAAAGTAATCTGTAGATTATCAGGAATCAACCGTCAACACAAGTAGCCGAATTAATTAAATTTAAGGGCTATACTCACGTGTTTAAAGTGGTTTTAGCGGAAACATCTATGGCATTAAAAGCAAAAGAAAATAGTATCCTCTTCTTTATTGTGCACGTCTGCTCAGAGCAAAGCGATTGTGAGGATTCCTTGACATGCAAATGTATTTCAAATGCTAAAGTTACAACAAACACATGACTCTCACAATTCCCCAATACAAAGAGATAGTGTTTTCTGTCTATGCCCTACAAAGCCACGTCTGGCGTGACTGTAAGAGTGACTACAAGAAGTGTCTCAAATTGGATGGCCCACACAGAACCATGTCGATGGATGTCCGGTTAAGGTAAGTTGATTTGATAAATAAAAGAACGGGGACAAAGAGTAGCATAAGAAAGTTAATGCCACTTAAGTTAAGGTTGCCAAGGCAGCCGTCACCGAAAGTGGTGTGGCAGCCAAGCCTATATTTTTACAAATCGAAAAGGAAAAATCTACTAAAATAATGTACTTCATTCATTATGCACAGATTGCCAGCCAAACCCGACTTTTCTCGTTCGCTAAGTAAATTAACACCATGCTAGTAAAATAACGGCATGGAAGAAATGTAGTTTCCTGAGAGCCCTCCTTCTGATGAAATTATACGTATCAACCTTCAACTCCAAAGCGAGAATAGCTGCCTAAAAACCCCGAGTATTTCTATATTAATTACAAATCAGTGTGCGTATGTATGCATGTGTGGAGGTTAACAAATCCCGTGCAGTATAGTGAGAATGAATTAAGGGTTGTGAAAAGAGAAGTTAGTGTGCGAGATTTGCAAAGAGATGCTTGGCGCCTTATGATTAGGCTTATCGTTTTCATTGTTTTGTTTTTCATTTTTAGTTTCATACAGCATTCAATCATAAATAATTTGTACATGTTATTGAACATTTGTTTTTATTTTATGCTATAATTCAATAATTACTAATTTAATATTCTGTGGCGTATGTCAGTTTTTTTGTTTTTGTCGTTTGGTTTCTTCTTGGATAAAAGTCGACGAGTTTTCTGAGTCGTTTTCGGTTGTAAGTGCTATAATCTGGCAATTTTTCCACTTCTTTGATAGTTGCATTAGTCGGTAATAGTTGTGGTCCTTTCTGGGATTTTTTTCCACATTTGATCATGCGTCGAACTGCACTTCGTCTCCGTTAGCCCAAAAGGCTAGCGGAACTTGGGAAACTGGGATGGCTTCTGGATCTTCAGTTTTGATCAATCCCTTCGATGATTTCTTCATCTATCTCTTGATTAACCATATCCTGCATATTCCTACTCCTTTCTTCTTTGCCTATGCTAATGGTACCTATCCCTGCCTCCCTATGCAGCTCTTTTTAGCGTCTTCTTTTGTGTTGCCTCTTTTGTATCCTTGAGGCAGAAGCGAAAAGGGAAAAGTGGTGGAGCAAGGTAGATCTTACAAGTATATTGTAGATGATCTTTTTATTGCTCTCTCGGAGGTTTCTACGTAAACATGAATAGAGTACTGATTGCAGATGAGGCTTTTGAAACCTGATCATAGATATGCTTCTTGTATCCGAATGAAGTAATCTTCACCCAAAGTACATTGCAATCCGTGGTGTAGGGATAGCGCTTATCCCTCTCCCCCTGATATTAATCACGTGATCGTCGAGTTCAGGATCTGGCAGTGAGGCAACGAAAAATATCAGTCACAAACACAACCACAGAAAAACCAACACCAACACCGCACAATGTGTAACACTTCAACTTGATGGAGGACCCGGCTGTGATGCGTAAAATGTTGAACATACGCCCCGGTTCCAGGAGGCCTCACAGTGGCGTCACTCGAGTAGATCCTCCTCATCATTTAAGTGGGTGCCTAATTTCATGCATTATTCGAGGATGACGAACCTCCACATATGTGCTGCTGAAGGGAACCCGTTTTCTGACGAGGGAAGAACACAAGAAATTTTCGATGATATAAAGACCGGACAATTGAAGTGGGACTACTCGGACGACACACAAAATAACTAGTTGAAGAGGCACTCTTCCGCGGACTCATAAAATTCTCCTCTGGTTGTTTTTTCCTACTTAAGGATGCTGAATTCCGTATTAAGAGGTCCGGCAAGGAGAGGACACCCCCTTCCACCCTTAAGGAGCTAAACACGAACGGGATTAACACGCAATAACACAAAACACCTACGCTACATAGTGAAGGTAGTGTCAGAATTTTAGCCACAAATTGAAAACGACCAATTACAAATTAAAGTAACCAAGCCTAACTTTAAAAAAAAATTCAATTTTAAATTAAAATTCTGATTAAGATAACCTATAATAATTACTGTATTCGGGGGAATACACCATTGCTAGAATGGCTCGAATGCTACTGACTGTGACACAACATAAATTATAAAAATAATTAACACTTACCCTAGCTATCTTGTCACTAAAGAACTATCTACCTATCTCCCTATTACAAATGTTCGAGTATATTTTTCCAATACCAGGGCTACCCTTTTACCAGGAAACTATCTATATCTATTGCTATTATTTTCGTCAAGTCCTCTTTTTCTAGTCAGGGAACAAATAGGTTTAAACTATATCTAAACTCTCTCATCTCTATCTTTCCACCAATTACTCCACTATATCCTTTTTAAATATATAAACCTATTTTGCAATCTAAATATGACCATCTTATAATCCTCTTCCTGCTACAAAAAATAATACTACCCAGCTAAAGACAGTCTGTTAAAGGAAGAATACTTTAGTCCAATTAAGATTAAGGATGGACTACAAATTTTCGATTGGTTGAGACCCTGAGTGCCTGCTCTTCGAGCCATTGAACGCTTGAGTTGCCTTGTCAGAGTGGGATGGAACGTTGTCACGCATGCAAACAAGAGACCTTAAAAGTGACAACGGTATGTCATCTAGCTAGGGATCCAAGACCCCCCCATTCAAGAGATGGAATTGGGAGCTGGAGTCACTCTAACCGCATCAGGCACTTTTACTCGGCCACCAAAGTTCATATCTCACTATACCTGCCCAGAACATGACGTCGCAAACGTTGGTGACACTCATCTCAGAAACAGATCAAACCATTTGCCCAACCCTCAAGTCCATCAAGGTCGCTGATATCTAGTCACTCATGAGAACACAACTCATGTCCAACGTCATTTACTGAAGTCTTGTGAAGGGGCCTCAAAGGAGACAGTTTCAGGATAACTTTTAAGGAAGCCACAATCCGTAGAATACGTTTCCTGGCTGTTTTCTGTACATGGGGAGCACCAGCGGGGGTAAAAATAACTTTTTTTGTTTGTCCGAATTCCCAATGTAACTTGCCGGCAATATTCCTCTAAAACCTAGTTGTCTCAATCCTGGAGGTGCCACAATCGGATTGCTTCATCCTTATCAAAGGATCCTTCGTAAATCGCCTATTGTGTCCTCATGGCGAACTAATTTCAACGTAAGAACGTGAACAGAGGTGTCTTCAGTACTTACTTTGATGCCAAGATACTTTACCCGCATTGTTGAGTCCTCTGCAATGTACTGTTGTTCTTGTAGAGGAGAGAAGCTACCGTGTTCCCCCCTTTAAACCATGAATCTGATATAATATTGAAAAACGTTCACACCATAACGAAAAGATAGCAAGAGTGTTACCATATTGTGCAGACTAGCTGGAAAATGCTTTATTAAAATTTATTCCCAAATAACCGAGAAATCCTAACTCTCGATACCAAGCTATTAGCGTAATTCAGGTTGTACTTAGCTCATGGTCAATATCAAATGTTAAAATAGCCGTAAGACACACTCAGGTTCCTGCTCTCTGCAACCTGACTTGAAATACGGGTTGCTGCACAGATATGACCTTCATCGACATCCGTTGGATCATGCGATCTTCCTTGGAAGTATCTTTTCGAAGGAGACAGGTTTTGTTCGTTGACTCTCGAAACCTACATAGTACCCTCATTGAGCTTTATTTATAATGATATCATACTTGTTGACCGATTGCAATGTCTGAAATAGGCCGTGTCATCCCTTTACTCTTCTACAGGACCTCTTGCTTTATGAGGGATTTTTCAAATCGATTAAATTAAGGCAACAAAGATAAAGGACAACCTTTAATAATTATTAATGCCTAACGCAAAAATGGGATTAACTCTGACATCAGAGTGAGAATCCAATTTTAGATAAGTGACTCCGAATGAGTGATGTGAGCGATAAGAATCGTGTCCATGTTGAAGATCTTTAATCTATTTATAGAATAATTCTCGAATTATATTTTTATTTTTTCCTCGATTATTTTTTACATTTATAGCTCGTGTAAGGACTTTTCTTTACATTTAAATATGATAATATTTCATAATAAATCAATTTAAGCCAGGCGCATGAAAAGACTTTAAAACGTTTGATTTATTCCCAGGACGCACTCTTAATCCAGCGTAGACTGATGCAACGAAAGGTTTACTCGCCGTTAGATATACTCGTATGTAAAGAATCACCTGTAATAAAGCAAATGAACATGAATTACGCAGAGTAAAGTTTTAAAGTATCAAACACCATTTAAGCTGAGGTAGGATCGCTACTGACTGCTCAAACGATTACAAGATGAAACCAGTCTATGTAGAGGTCTCCTAACTAATCTACGGCGGATGAAAAGTAAATCTTCGTGAACTAGTTGCTATTATTGTTTTCGTATCGTCAGGATCTTGTATTTAATTTTATTTGAAGAAGATGAAGAAGATGAGATATATTTTTTTCTAATCATCAATCATGTCTTGTCTTCGCCAACGAAGATTTACAAAAGGGGTCTACCCACGGCTCTGCAGGCACTCTGGTGGCTAAGGACTCCGAGGCAGGCCAGGTGGATCTAGCCTCAGTGATAGGATGGAGAAGTTTGCCGTGTGTTGGCAGCGCGGTGGCATAGTTATTTATCCATATCCTTCTATCCCTAAGACCTGAAGAAAACAGACAGCCTGGTGAGCGTGCCTGACCAACGGAGTATTTAGCTGAAAGAAAGAGAACAGTACTGGCTCCAACCTTTACAACTGACTTACATCTGCCATGAACCTGCAAGCTGTGACAGGACATTCGAGGTCCTGGTATCGTAGGTCTTATTTCGTAATGTCTTCTCCAAGATGGATGGCATGAGAGGACTGATGAGCTTCATCTAACGGTATTAATGGATTTCACTTTCTTGCAAGGAGAAAAAAAGGCGGTGAATTCTTTCCTACTCTGCCCATTGCTCAAAGTATTGTAAGGAAGTAAGCGAAAATAACACTGATAACCTGTGTTATTCTCGAGATATGTTTACATTGATTGGATTAACACGAGGTTTAGCGACTTTGACGAAGACATAAAGTCTCTCTTATATCTACGTTTTCACTTTAGAAAAGTCGATGTTATCCACAACGTTGTGGATAACCTCGTAAATAAGCTCATCTTATTGATCAAAGACATCTTTAAGCCTAATAAACCAGGCTTCAGTGTTGTCCCTCGTGAAAGTCTAGTTTCCCTGAAAAGAGTCTGAAAGTATCTATCATTATTTCTACTCGTATTCAGAGAAAATATATAAAATCACAATAAAATCAAAACAAAATTTAGCTTTAATTTATCGTTTTCCCCATTTTAGATTAAGCCCTTCTATTATACAAGCATTTAAGGAAGGAGTGAGAACCACCTGGTTCTTTCTTTTTTCGAAATTGACTGGGACTAAAGGTCAACTTTGTGAAAAGCTTCAGGACCGTATTAGATTTGAATAACCGGTATCAACTTTTGATTGAACTGTAATTTCCCTAAAGATTGATTCGAAGTGAAATTTAATAAAGAAAATATCAACGTAAAATCAAAATTAATATTTTTAAAAAATAACTTTGTGTTCCAATCATCATTTTTTACAGGTATAAAAACAATCATAAACTAATAATAAATCCATTATTTATTTCAAATGACAAACTAAGTTAATACTCCCCCGCCCACTCCGAAAACTGAAAAGCACATGACACGAAAATAGCATTTTTCTCATTAAAGAGATGGTATGAATTTTCTAAATTCGCGTTTAATTTAGAATGATGGATCAATTTGAGACCTTAACGTCCATTTGCATTTTCGAAAATTTCAGGTTTACTTGATTTTTGATTGCCAATATATTATTGATATAGTCCACAGGTGAAAGGAATGTTGTTGTTAGTGTCAACAATCGTGTAATAATAATATATCAAAGAAAAAAGAAGCATTTCCTATTGAATTTGAAAGGATATTAAGGAAAGGAATATATAATATTGGGTGCTAAAAATAGTGTCAAACATAGGCTAATCAAAGATTTTGAGTTTACTGCAACATGAGGTCGTATAAGAAACGCTGCATTATAAAACTTAAGATCCATGAACAGTATAGTAAGCAAAAATGAGGGTTACGTATCATAATGTGTCACTGGTTAGGTTTCATAAAAGATTCTGCATAAAATTTGGAGCAACATAACTCATAAAATTATTTTCGAAATATATTTCTAATTTTTCTTATAAAAAGTGAAGGCAGTTTACTATTCATTGGAATAATATAACATCTTATATTCACGAAATTATTGATAAATAATGCAATTTGTGAAAAAAAATTAATATGGGAATGAAGGTAGTTGCTAATGTCCACAATGAAATTCGTGAAAGCTGAGTAAAATGGGTATAGAGGTGTTTGTCAGATGCAACATCTCAACTGCTGATCCCACAACCCTTATTTAAACCTCATCATATATTACAAAACAAGGAACACGTCCTCCTTGATCATAAAAAAACAGCTGCCTCCCCAAAGCAACCAAGAGTTCAACATCGTTTACCAATTTTAATGTTCCCTCGGTGACTGCACGCACCGCAACTTTCAGTATATAGGCGAAACCTCCACTACCCTCTCCAAAAGACTGTCAGCATTTCTTCAGAGTGGCACAATGTGGTTGAACAAATCTGAGTGTGTGTGTGAAGGGCAAATCTCTCCCCCCTTTTCCAATGCCCTCTTCCTCCCTCTTTAAGAATATATGCATTAATGGGAATTTTTTTCTTCTTTTTTTGTTTTCATATATAATAAAATGAGGGGTTTCATGTTTTGTTTAATATGTTTTTATCTCGTTGCTAAGAGTTTATTGATAAAATTCTTTTTACGAAAAAGCCACTCTATTAAAATAGATAAATATTACCTTCTTTTTGTAAAGTGGCTGGCTTTCTATGATTTGGATAATACACATTGAAGATGTTGTTCATCCCATTTGTAACGAAGAGGGCTTCCTTATAGCCTTAATACTGCAACAAGATCTCATAACATTATATCAAGCTGGAAGGAGCCAGTTTATTTATAATTTCTAGGCATTGTGCACACTCGAGTGGCAGCTGGCAGGACTTACCCCCTAGAGTACCACGTGAGGCCCTTTCCTTTTGTTTGTTGATTTATTGGTCGTTGTAGTCGCGAATACTATTTTTTTCGATTTTGTATATAATTGTTTTTTCCGATTGGTAGTTGTTTTTTCTTTTCTTTAAATATAATAGTCTGAGTTTTACTTATATTGATTGATATTATTCATAATATAGGATTAAATGTATATAAATAAGTAACGAGATCTGAAATTTAGTCACCCCTATCTCTTGTAAATAATTACCCTATAACTTTTTGGTAAGTAAAGGACTGTACATACAATCTGTTTCATTTGCCCCTCAATTGCCCACGTCCGATTTAGTGTAGTAAGCGGGTTGGAACGATTGGGCTTAGAGTATAGATTTTTGGCCTGCTAAATTTGGTGCCCAATAGGGACGTGAGATCTCGAAACCGGGGGCGTGACAGGATTGAATTGCATTCCACACCCAATTAGAGTGACAAGTAGTTCAGTTTTTTTCCCCCTTTCCTAGCATTTTTACTAACCTGGGAGGATGGCTTCTGTGGAACAGGGCCTCCATGATAAGATTGTGTGAATGAGGTTGGAGTTGAGGCAGAAAGAGTAGGAATGTATGATGTTGAGGAGCGTGATTAAGGGATTGAATTGTGATGTGATAAGTATGGATGAGAAGACATGATGAGGAAAGAAATGGGCCTAGAGAAAGAAGCAGGTCGACCAACGAATGAAGGACCAATATAACATGATGAAGGGGTCAGAACTGGCCCCAAGACCCTTGATTCTGACCCCTGCTCTAACTGAAGGGTATGAGAATATTGTGATCAATGGGAGTGTGTGTGAGTTTAAAGGGGATAGGAAGATTGTGAGTCATAGGAAGGACGGAGAATGGAAGAGAGTGAAATGCAAGAAAAGAAGGAAGACTGGGTCAAAGGGGAAGGATCAGAACGTGAGAGGGAAGAGTCTGGAGTCATTGTACTCAGAGATTAAGGAGAGAGTGATGGTATGATTGGTATGAGCGAGAGTGAGGGGAGGTCAAGTGAGAGTGAAGTGAATGCGGGGAAGTGTATTTTGATAAGGGAAGTACCAAAGGTGGATTAGTTTAGTTTGCATGGTGGGAAGAGTGTGGAAGAATTCTTCGTGGAATTTGAGCAGTATTGCCAGCTCAAGTAGCCGGAGAATAAGGGATAAAGGATGGATGTTTAAGGGGAATGTAAAGATGGAAAAGTATTAGAGTTTTTTCGTGTGATCACGAGTGTAGGGGAACCGAGGTATGAGGTGGTGAAAGAGAGACTGATTGGGCACGTGAAATGAATGAAAGAGAGTCTGAATATAAAAGATGAAGGAATTTAAGAAGGCTCGAATGGGGAAGAGTGAAAGCGTGAACATGTATGCACATAGGATTGAGAGTATGGCGACAAAGAGGTATGGTGATGATGATGTGAATGAATGTAAACAATTGATAAGAAATTCCTGGAAACAGTCCCCCGAAAGTTAAGTGAATGGTTGAATAGGAAAAGAAAGAAGAGAATGAGCTGACAAGTTGAACGTTCGTTGTGGGAGGATGTATTAGAACTGTTGGAAGACAGGTGATTTTAATGAGAAAAGTGATTTAGACGAGGATGGATAGTACAGTGTCAATGTTGGGGGTAAGAAGCTCAGGAGCTTTCCTCCACCGGAGCAGTTTGTCTGCTATCAAGATACCCTAAGGGCTGCGCCAGCTGGGGTGATGCCGAGCTTCCTGGGCCGGTAGACTGGATGGGCGAATGGAAGATGGACAAATGGAAGGGGACAGATGACTAGTAAGCGCGTTAATGGGTATATGAGGGAGTAGTCGACGTATATCCCAGCAACTCAGAGACCAAATAGTGAGATAAATATTTTGGGATGTCGAAGGTGTGCAAGGGAGGGTCATATGTATGCGAAATGTAGGTGGACGTCTGGTGCTGGTTTTGGGTGTGGTAAGAAGGATCATATGATAAAGGATTGCCAGGAAAGTGTAAAAGGGTGTTTAGAATTTAAAGAAAGAGGCCATCTGATGAGAGACTGTCTGAAGTTGAATGGTGGAGCGACTGCTGGTGGAAGTTTAAAGTATGCCTATGGTAATTGCGGAAAGGCTGGTCATCATTCATGTAGCTATTTTGCGATGGAAGAACATTTGAGTGAAATGTGTAGGATTAGACTGAGAGCGCAAGGTGTGAATAGAAAGTCTGAAGCAGGAAACGGAATTGTAAGAGGGTACATGGTGAAGTATCCTCTGAGTGAAAAAATGCTAGTAATGTGTTCGTAAGTTTGTCTAGTTTAAAGTTGCTGTCTGGTAGGAAGTATGAGTGTCTGAGTGTTAAGGTTGAATTGAACGGGATTGAGTGTTTGGCTTTGATAGATTCTGGATGCAAGACGAGCTTGGTATATAAGGATGTGTATGACAAGCTGAGTGATGAAGCTCTCCTGTCTGAGTGTAAGGGTAGTTTAGTAGGGATTGGTAGTATGAGGTTGTCTGTGATTGGAAGGATAAGATCAGCTGTACGAATGCATCGTATGTTGAAAAATGAGTGTGAATTATCTGTGATTGATAAGGTGAGTAGTGAGTATAGGGTGATTTTGGGGGATGATTTTATGAAAGTGAACTGTATTGTTGTGCATGCTGCGAGTGATCAGATTGAAAGATTGGTAAAAATAGGGTGTATAAGTTGTATGTAGGGAAACATGGTAGTGTTTTGAGGAGTATGTCTACCCTTATTAAGGTGACGGCTATGGAGAGTGTAAGGCTTGTTAAGGGTGAAAGGGTGGCGGATAGAGTGAGTTTGAATGTGGGTGAGAACACTGATTTTGGATGGAAAGGATGAGTGTTATAAGGTAAGGCATGTTGCTTGTGTGTTTGATTGCTTGATGAGAATGAATTATCCTTTTGTATGTGTGCAGGCGGACTCCAGAATGAAAGGGCAGGTGAGGGGGATCCAAGTCGGAGATGAACTGGATCACCTCTCCACTCTCAATGAGGTAAGAATGGAGAATAGCAGGGATGTCAGCGTAAATGTTGCGAAGGAAAAGACGTGTAAATGGACGTAGAATGAAGAGGGAAGAATGGTAAAATTGGAAGGATGTTTGATTGAATACAAAAAGGAGGATCTGTATCGAATGTTGTTTGAACGAAAAGGGATCCTCAGTAAAGAGGATTTGGATTTAGGGGTTTCGAAGCTTCCGGAATTTAGGAATATCTTGAAGGATGACACCCCAATCTATCCGAGGCCCAGACATTTCCCGCATCCATCTTCTGATGAGATTAAGGAGGAGTGTGTGGAATCAGAACAATTGGGCGTGATTGAAGAAAGTAAGAGTACATAGAGTAGTCCAATTGTGCCTGTACGTAAGCCGGATGGAAGATTGCGTCTGTGTGTGAATTATCGAAAGGTGAATGAAAGGAATGTAAAAAAAGGTTCCCGATGTGTGTGGTATCTGAATGTATGTATAGTATGCATGAGATGAAGTGGTTTACAAAGCTGGATCTGGTACGGGGGTATTACCAGATGTTCATTGCTGAGCAGAGACGGCCGGTGACTGCCTTTTTCTCTACGAAAAAGCATTATCAGTTCCGGAACCTCAGCGTTTGGTTAGCTAATGCTCCCGCAGCCTTCGAGCGGGCGATGAATGTTGTATTGAGTAAGTTTGCGAGTAAAAATGTGATTGTGCTTATAGATGATATTTTGATTATGATTGATAGTTTTGAAGTGCATATGAGATTGGTGAAAGATGTGTTGGGAACGTTGGAGAGTGTTGGCGTGAAGGTAAAAGTAGCCAAGTGTGAATGGTTTGCGAAAGAAGTGGAATTCCTTAGTCATTTAGGAGTGAGAATGAGTTACTAAAGTCGGCGAAGTAGGTTGAGAAGGTGCAAATGTTTCTGAAACCGGTGACTGTGAAGCAGCTGAAGTCGTTTCTGGGTTTGATTGAGTTTCAGCGAAAGTTTATAAGTGATTGTTCAGGTGTGAGTAAGCATCTGACTGAGTGAATGGTCAAGAAAGGAAGTATGATTGTTAGGTGAAATGATAAGCTAAATGAAGAGTATGAGAGACTGAAAGGTGTAGCAGCTGAAGATAATGAATTGGCATACCCGAACTATAGTGTGATTGCTAAGATGCTTAAATTGTATACGGATACGAGTGGGTACTGTATGGGAGGTCTTCTGATACAAGAGCAGCGTTTGAATGGTGAGAATGTCAGGCGAATAATTGGGTATGTATCCAAGGCTATGAATGTGGCAGATTCTAAAGTATTCGACTTTGGAGCGGGAGTTGGCTGTCATAAGGTATTGTTTGAAAGTGTGGCCTTCGTTTTTGTATGATGTGAAGTTTGTGATCAAAACAGTTCACGAACCTCTTGTGTATTTGCAACGTATGAAATGGGCTGATATTAGGATTGCGAGGACTTTGGAAGATTTGAGTGATTTCGATGTCAAGGTTTCCTGGTACGAATGATAAAAATGTGTGTGGAGTGAGTGATCCTGAGTATTTGCCGAAAGGGATTATGAATGGAAAGGAGAGTAAGGTGATTCCTTGTTTGAGAGCAGATGGAATGGTTTGCAAGATTTGAAGAGTGATGGAGTAGATATTAGAGTGCCCGATAGTGTGGGGGACGTAAGGAAGGAGGTAATAAGTGAAGTATGTAGGAAGCCTGAAAGTATTGGTATGGCGAGGGTGCGCAGTTTTATGAAATAATTGAGAGCGATGTGTATGCCAGGGGTCTCGCCGTTTCAGAAGGGGTTATTGTAGTGAGTCCTTTGTATGGAGTAATTTTTTATGTGCACTTTGGTAGTGAGAGGCCGATTGTGTACAAAGATGAGAACGTGAAGGGTTTGAATGCTAATGTGGTGCATCTGCATCGTTTGAGCTGTCTTTATTTCAATTAGGTGATTGAAAAGTGTTCGTATATGATAGAGAAGAATTATTGTCTAGATGAAGATGAGTGTGTGGTAAATGATGATGTGGGAGTTGATGACGGTGTAGATATCAGTGCTGATGCTGGTGTGATTGTTCCTTCTGTGTATTGCGTATTGCGAGCATGGAGGACCTGATATGATGGAAGCGAAAGTGAAAGTTGGTGAAAGGTTCTTCTGTGGTTTAAATGATACTGGAACGCAAGTGTCTTTAGTGAACGAGAGGATTCTGAGTAAGTATGATGAGTTTAGATGTTGCGAGCGTAAGCCTGTGAAGTTACGGATAAGAAGTGGATTGGGGAATGGAATAATAGTGGTATTATAACAGGTTTGTCTTAGAGTGAGTTTAGGCAGTAGTTTAAATATGAAGCATGATTCTAAAAGATGAGCAAATGCCGTGTTGTCTGGGAGATTTGTCTTTGGACGCTGATAAGGATTGTGTTATAAAAGGTGAATATAAGGTAATCAGGTTTAATGAGTGTGCGAAGAATGTTGTCAAGTTTTCTGGTATGATCGAATTGGTCATGGATGATGAGAAGGAGATTTTAAGTGATGAGGATATTCTAGAGACAATAGATGTGTCCTTTTGTCAGTGAGTTGAAGAGGTGTGTGATGATGTGTTGATTTAAATAAATGGCCTGTTTTTTGAGTGATTTTAAAAGGTAGGGTAAGGATTTTGTTATTTGTATGGAAGTTGTATATTTTGTGAGGCATATGAAGGATGGGGATGATATGTATGTATCTGTGATGTCCTTGGTTAGTAGGATTGGTCAAATGAAAGTTGTTCATGATAATTATGGGTATATGGGTAAGTATAAGTTGTGGGAGTGTATGAAGGAGCCTGTGTTCTATCCGTTTCTGAGAACTGTTGTGAATGGTGTTGTGACTACGTGTGAAAGGTGTCAGAAGCGAAAGGTACAAGGTGTGCAAGCGAAAACGCTGATGTTGACAATTGATGCGAAAGAACCGTTTGAATTAGTAGTAATTGATTGTGTGTCTTTACCGCGTTTAAGTGCTGGGAATGTTGGTATGATTCTGATGGTTGTTCATAAAAGCAAATTTGAGTATGCGTCGCCTGTGAGAGATGAAAAGAATGTGACTGTTGCGCGTGGTTGAGTAGTGGTTTTTTCCTATGTGTGTATGGAAGACTAGGAGATGTCTGGGTGATAATGGGCCTGAGTTTGCGAGTGAAGTGTTTGAGCGAATATTAAGAGAGAATGGTGTAGAGCATGTAAGGACTACTCCGTACGTACCGTCTTCGAAAGGATTGGCTGAATGTACAATAAGGACCTTGTGAGAATTTGAGAATGATGATTACAACTTTGAATGACTGGGAGAAGTGGTTGAGTAGAGAGTTATGAGCGTATAATTCGACAGTGAATAGTGCAACTGGGGTGTCCCCGTGTCAGTTTGTTATGAATTTTGAAAGGCGAGTGAAAGATAGGTTTCGTTTGAGTGAAAATGAGCAGAATGTATGGCATAAGGCACATGAAATGTTTCGTTCATTTGAAATAGGTGCAAAAGTATTGAGGGTAAAAGAAGTAAAAGGTAGGTTGAATGTTTCGAAGATGAGTGAAAAGTTTGAAGGACCGTATAGAGTTGTGAGAGTCTGGGATAATGGTGTGACGTATGTTTTGGAGAATTTGAATGAAGGTGTGACTGAGAGAGTGCGAGCACATTAGAGTCAGTTGAGTAGGTTACAAGAACCTCTTGTCTACCTGGTGATCCATCCCGTGTATGAACTCTGCAGAGAGAGAGAGAGATAAGATGCATGATGAAGAGATAGAGTGTGATAGTATGGATCTGTCTGGGAAGGAGCTTGTCTTGGTCTCAAAGAGTAGAAAGAGTACAAAGAAGAGTGAAAGGATGAATGCAAGTACGAATAATAGTAAGTCTGAGCAGAGTCATTCTGGTATGGGGAAGCTTGAGAGAGAGAGATTGAGTGTTTGCATAAGTAGGTGAGTAATTTGGCTGGTGTAAGTAGACGAGTATGTGAGCTGCCTTTAGCTGATTTTTCCTGTTTTGGGAACAGTGTTTGGGCAGAATGAATCTAGTGTGGTTGATTTTTCTAGTTTTGCGAATGGTAAGGGAAGAAGTGAGTTTGATCTGGAGAATGAGGAGGTGACTGACTTTTCTGGCTTCTGGTGGGAACCAGTTGAAGGGGTTTCCGGTGTAGCCGCTGAGATTAGAGGGGATGTGAGTGATCTGTCTGTTTTGCAAGAGTGTACCTTGGGTTAAATGAGAGCTGTGAGGGAGGAGCTAAAGAATTGGGGTATGAAGAGTGAAGGTTCTGAACGGAAGAGTATGAAAGAGTTCTGCCAAGAGATGGAAGAACTGGTAATGAAGGCTAGGAGTATGGTGGACGATATGAGGAGTAGTGACGAGGAAACTGACAGAACTACTGACGAACAACCCCCATAGATTGCTACGTGTAGCCAGGGAGCAGTAGACGAATGTGAATGGGTGCAGAATGGCGCGATTGAGTATAAAAAGTACCATAAGTAAAGATTGAGAGTGTATTGTGAATGACTGTGGTCGAATAGCCTAAGAAAGGAGGGCTGTGGTGGAGCGTATGTGAGTGTATGTGTGAAGGGCCATTCTATCACGCCTTTCCCAATGACCTCTCCTTCCCTCTTGAAGAATGTGTGTATGAATGGAAATTTTTTTTCTTTTTTTGGTTTTTATATATAATATATTAGCAATTTCAGGTTTTGTTTAAGATGTTTTTGTCTCTTTGCAGAGTTTATTGCTAAATTCTTTTTTACGAAAAAGCCACTCTATTAAAATGGTAAATACGAGGAGCGGTCAATAAGTTTTGAAATTCGGATATAAGGAAACGAGATATGAGGAAAAGTGTTTAATTATTTTTTAATGTAACTACCCTTGACTTCAATGCACTTGCGCCACTTGTCCCTGAGGCTTTAAATTCCCGACAACCAGAAATCTCCTGACTGCTGTTCAATCCACTCCTTGATGGCGAGCTAGACATCTTCATCATCCCAAAACAAGCGTCCACGCAGTAAAGCCTTAAACTGGCGGAATTAAAAGTAGTCGCTACTGGCCAGATCTGGACTGTAGGGGGGATGGTTTAGCTCCTCGAATCCGCACTCGCGCAGGGTAGCTTGTGCAACTCTGGCCTTGTGAACAGGGGCATTGTCGTGGAGGAGCACGACACCGCGTGTCAAATTGCCGCGTGCAATTTGACGGGTGCACTTCTTCGAGCCAGCCAGTTCCTCGGCGTAATATTTGCCTGTGATGGTCCTTCCACTTGGCGCATGGGCCACTATCAACACTCTCTCAGAATCCTAGAAGAAAGTGGCCATGATCTTCCCGGCTGAGGGTTGGGTCCAGAACTTGATGTGGGTCGGAGAGCCCTTGTACTTTCAGGCCATGCTTTCGAACTTGGTCTCGTGAACCCAGTGATGGACCCACGTTTCATCGCCTGTCACTATGCGTAAATCGATTCCCGTCGAGTCTTGGTTGTACAGGAGCAGCAGTTCTTCCGAACTTTGACGACTTTGAAGTCGATCATGGGGCGTGAGGCTTAGTGTGGTTTCTAGGGACCCAAATTGTCTTGGATGATGTTAATAACACTTCCATGTGATATTCCAACTTCTTGCTCAATTTCTTCGACTTTCACCCGTCGATTTTCGAGGATCATCCTCTTCACACGGGCCACATTGTCCTCGTTGGTCACGTCTGACAGGCGTCCTGGACGGGGGTCATCTTCAAGGGACTTACGACTATGGTAGAATTCCTTATTTCAGTGAGCAATGGTTGCATAGGAAGGGGCGGTGTCACTGTACACTGCAACCATGCATTCATGGATCTCTTTTGCATTCTTTCCTTTCTTGGTAAAAAATTTGATCACTGTGCGGTGCTCAACTGCTTCTTAAATAGATGAGGCAAGAGAGTGCGGCTGCATGTCCTGACTTGTCATAACTTGTCCTAACACCCCCACAAACAGCCATCCCCCTTCCTCTGTTTTGCCCTACCGATTCGCAAAACTTATTGACCGCTCCTCGTATTACCTTCCTTTTTTAAAGTGGCTGGCATTCTATGATTTGGATAATACAAATTGAAGATGATGTACGTCCCATTTGTAAGGAGGAGGACTTCTATATACCCTCAATACTGCAACAAGACCGCATAACATTATATCGAGCTCGGAGGCGCCAGTTTCGTTTATAATTCCTAGGCATTGTGCACACTCGAGTGGCAGCTGGCAGGACTTACCCCGTGGCGTACCACGTTTGGCCCTTTCCTTTTGTTTGTTCATTTATTGTTTCGATTTTGTATATAATTGTTTTTTCGGATTGATAGGGGTTTTTTTTTCTTTAAATATAATAGTCTGAATGTTTACATATATTGATTGATAGTATTCATAAGATAGGAATAATTGGCCGCTAGCAGCCACTATAATATTACAAACCCTTATAGTGTTCACCGAAAATCAATCTAAATAGGTATTATGTGATGGTTAAGACACATGTACTGTTTTCAGAACATTTGTTTTATTGCGTGTTTCCCTCTAAAACATTGTAAAAAATTCCCATTAAACCCATTATATCATTTTTTTTATTCATATTTTGCTAATTTTAAACCATTTTTTGGCAGGGCTGATGGTGGTTGTTGCTGTTGAACGGAAGATGACAAAAGCCACCAGGGCTTATCAAGGACATCCGCAACTGTCAAACCCACCCATAAAATGCATCAATAGGATTATGTCAGATCATGCATCTCACATCAACATCAACGCACCCAAGTAAAGTTACCTGGAAGTTGTGTTGCATTTGCCAATAGGACAAAGCAGAGTCACTGACATGTCCTTCCCTGTGCAAGCGAAAAATATCTTGGAGTGGGTATAGTTTACTCACAACTAATTTGATTAGATTCAGTGAGCTTGGACAACTACCAGAAAACATTTAGTTGAGAAGCCTTAATGAAGGTTATGGCATTGAAGCGGCCATGTTTCTAAACAATGCTGTGTACCAACAATCATTCAAACTCAAATATAATAATAAAAACCTGCAAAAAGCTGAGAAGCAAACACACATGACAGAAGGAGAGATCCATGACGTACCGGATGCATGCAAATGTCCCAGATTTCATCTAAGATCATCCAGTACAGAGAAGGGCGAAGAAACTGTGTTTCTTTCTGCCGACAACCTGCGAGAACCAATGTTCTTCACCATGTTATAACATATTTCAAATAGAGAGTAAATTTATATCCTGGGCAGCCATTCGGGTAGACACAGAACTGCTCGGCCGACTCTGTGCCGGAGACATGATCGCTCAGGATGCCAAACTACCATAAGAAGTGCTTCACAGTTCTGCACAACCGTGTTAGAAAGGCGCAGTCTGAAGGATCCAAGGACAAAGACAAGGTGTGAGAATTACTCCAGGCAATTAGGTGAGGTCTAGTTGAGATATTTCCCCAATCTTTCTTTAACTTAATATAAGATCAATTTAAGAAGAAAAGGTCGGGAAGACAGAGAAAAGGCAGTAAGGAGAAAAAAACTAAATAAGAATTAAACATGGATACTAACGTCAGATATATCGAAAACCCCCAAATTTTCTCCATCAACGTCAACGGATTGATTACTAAAAGTGCTATATACAACGACATAATGAGATCAGTATTTCCAGACATGTACTGATATCTGAACTTTGTCTAGGTGGAGATAGAGAGCATATACAAATCTACAATTACATAGTTCTAATGGTAAACCACTCGAGGGGAAGGGATGACGGAGTGGCCAACGCGATCAGAGAAGGAATTAGAATCAAGAAAATAGAAGACCTGGATGAATCTTACTTAGCTATCAAGAACAGCATGAAATACGATGATATTGTGGTGGCACTTGAATACTAATCACCAATGAGCCCATAATTACAATTCCAAACTTTATACGGATGTTTAGAAGAGAAGCATCAACCATCTTAATAGGAGATCTAAATATCCGCTGTATAGAAGCTGGACACACCACGGCATGCAACGATGCTGGGACTTTGCTAAGTCTCCAAATTGGTCCTGATTTAGAAGGTCCTAATTTTGCCACCTATCACACAGGGAGGTCTTCAACTACACCTGACATTATACTAACGAATCCCAACTTCTCCCTTAATCAGGTCGCAACTCCAGGCTCATATGCCCCGTACGATCACGTCAGCATGGTAACGACCATATCAACGTCTTCAATCCAAGTAAAGATTCCCAGACGTAGATTCTTAGCCAAAGCAAACTGGGCAGCATACAAGGCATATCTCCATAGCAAATAGATAGGCCGGATGGAAGATGCTGCGATTGAGAACATCGACGAACAGATTAACCACCAAGTAACAAAGATCGTGGACGCCGACTGCATAGCTATCCTTTGGATGGAATACAAAATACTAAGACCTCAAAGGTGGGACGCTAATAGACGAGAAAAAATATATCAATTGGAATTCCTAACATATGAAATAAATATCTGTGTAAACACAGCACATCGTTACATGGAATTAAGAGAAATAAGAAGCAAAATTAAGCAACTTATCAAGGAGAAATTACACGAGGCACTTCCCCTAACAATAGAATCACCGTCAAAGTTAACGGCATTAAAATCACAGAAGACCGTGAAATCAAACGTAACTTCAGGGAGTATTGGCGAAGCCGATTTAAAAAAAAAGATGAAAAAAATGAGAATTTTGATGAAAGATACAAGGAGGATGTATTCGCAAGGATTAGGGAGCAAGGTGATGAGCTCACGCTGCACGATTTTGTAGATGATACTCGTGTTGCGCAAGAAGAATGGAGGCCCTTCACCTATGATGAGCAAAGGCTGCCCTCAAGAGTTTTAAACAAAAACTACCAGGAATAAGCGGCATTACGAAGATGTACCTACTGTACGCTCCCCGGAATATCAAAGATGGCCTATTGGATCTGTTTAATACTTGCCTTAATGCCGATTATTTCTCCGACTAGATTAAAACGACCAAAATAATTTTCCTACTGAAACCTGGTAAACCAAAGAGGAGATAAGCAATTATAGGCCTATTTCACTCTTGGAGTTCATGGGCAACCTCTTGGAAAGTCTCCATAACAACAGACTAACGAAGTAGCTAGATTCCAAAGAGTTGTATAATGATCAACAACATGGATTTAGGAGAAAGCTTGGCACCGAAACGGCACTAGAACTTATTACTGAAAGAATTTCTATGGCCAAGGCCAAAGACTAAAATGTTGACTTAGTGCTTCGCGACGTGTCTTCAGTCTTTGATAAGGTATGGCGACCGGCACTTAAAATGAAATTCAGCGATTTTGTGATGGAGCAGAATATAGTAGTAATACTCTGCAATTCCGTACAAGTCCGTCAGGCAATCCTAAAAAAAAATAACATCGAAATGGACTCCTTTCGATCTGGAGACAGGGGTACCTTGTATGCAATGTACATGGGCGACCTGCTTCACCCCAATCACGAATCAGCGCAATATATTCAACTGGCAGACGATATAACACAGATTCTTACCAGGAACTATCGCAACCCTAGAGACGTGGCCAACAAGATTAGAGGAGAAATCGAGAATCTCAACAGATACGAGAAGGAAAACAAGATCAGAAGAAATATCAACAAATTTTAAATGATTCCAATGGGAAGAAGAAAAGCAGCCGTATTTTTGGTACAAGACGAACACTTCGCGACGTATCCTCAGTCTTTGATAATGTATGGCTACCGGCACTTACAATGAAATTCAGAGATCTCCGGATGGAGCAGAATTTAGTACGAATACTCTACGATTACTTACAAGACCGTTAGGCATTCTTATAAATGGCATCGAACAGGAGCCTTTTAATCTGGAGGCAGAGGTACCTTATAAAAATGTACACGGGCGACCTACTTCACCCCAATCGCGAATCAGCGCAATATATGCAATTGTTAGACGATATAACACAGATTCCTACTAGTAACTATTGCAACCCTAGAGACGTGGCCAACAAGACGAGAGGAGAAATTGGGAATCTCGACAGATATGAGAAGGTAAACAAGATCAGAACAAATATCAGAACAAATTTAAAATGATTCCAATGGGAAGAGGGTAAACAGCAGAAGTTCCGGTGCAAGACTTATACTCCAGAGATGGCTGAGTACTTGGTTTCAAATTGACATCAAACGGATATGCTGCGTACTTCAGAGACAAAAAATCCGTAGAGGACAAAACGATGACGTTAAAAGTAAAAAGGAACAATCAAAAATAATCCAGAGACGACAAAAATTTAACAGCTAAAAAATTAAATGAATAACAAGAAGAATAATGCAGCGACAAGCTCTTTTAACTTATAGAAGAGGTTTGTCAATCAAAACAATTGATCGAAAACCTGACTCGTTTATTTGAGTAATCAAGGAAGTAACGAGAAGAAAAAATATTCCTGACAACTCTGGTTACCATACAACCTAGTCCATATTTTCTCTTTCTATAGAACCTTTTTCCTACCTATCTCTCTCTATATCTATTCCATACACTTTTTCGTTTCTTGCATCGTCGTTGATCCTTGATCGTTTTCATATTTGGCTGCTCGATATTCATGGACGAAATACATTGGCTATTTACCTCCGGCTCCCTGTTAAAGGAGGTAAAGTTTTAGGAGAGTCCGAATAACGTCTTCACTTAATATAGGACTGGGAGCATCACCGACCAAAGAAAACAGCCTAACGGATAATTTTTATTCACACTTAAGAAAGAGATAATACGACATTTCTTTATCGGAGAATTGATAATTAAATAAGGGCTTAAAAATTTCATTGTTCTAGTCCATCGTCCAGCGTGGGCACCTGCCTCGGATGTCTCCCTTCATCAATTTCGTCTTAACTATGGCAGCCACTTGGACTGAGATAATTAATGGCTTAAGCGTTACAAAAATGATCGATCTGATTCAAGGATTATAGAATTTCATAAGACTATAAAATGCTCATCTATGAGATACTTTTAAGTCAAAAGCAATTATATAACGTGATCCAGCACCACGGGACTTCTCCGCAAGAAAACGTGGTGCTATAGCACATTTTAAATAAATAAAACTTTCGGACAAATATGTGATAATTATATATATATATATCTATATATATATATATATATATATATATATATCAGTGGCGCGTGGTGACTTTTAAAGATGAGGAAGCACTTCAAGTTTTACAAAATAAATGATAATTGAAGTAAATAAGTTGTTCATTAAAAATAACTATAAAATTAGAAGTTACTCACTTTATTTAAATGATATTTTTTTTAATGTTATTTTTTTAAAGTTTTATTTAAATTACAAAATAACTTCTGTAAGTATGCACAACCAGCTAGACAAGATGTTCTATCATATTGGCCTACATTGTATTTGCAAGTGCAACACTGTTTTCGATGACAAATCTACTATTAGCGTAGGCCTATATGTTTTAATAACACATGCCTGCGTTTGAAAAAAAATTTATGTTCCACAGGATTTATTTGTGGTTTCTTAATGAATCCAACCTCCTGAGCTCAAAAATGAATGTATATTTGTTCAATCAGGTCAGATTTTCTCAGTACAGCATACAGCATTTTCATTGAGATTACCTCATTTTTTCTGAATTTTTTAAAAAAAAAACTTTCTCTATCTAATAATGCATTATTACTGTTATATCATATAAACAGGAATACACCTATGTAAACTATAATTCTTTAAATAAACAAAAAATAAAAGAATACAACATAATAAAGAAAATAATTATAATTTCGAAGAACAGACGTCCTTGACGATTTTCGTTTGTGCCTGTCATCTGGTGCATCCCGCTTCAAACACCAACAGTAGTCAGCAAGCATGTTTCCGTTACATTTACACTGGTACCTGGATTCCCTTGTTTTTATGTCCTGGTGGAATCTTTGCCCCTGTTCTTTACTCTAATCCCCGCAGTTGTCGGGAAAATAATCCAGATGGGACTGTAAAAAGTGTATCTTTATAGACATTGGAGCTCCCAAATGTTTGAGACTTGTTAAGAGCTGATTGACCAGGGCAACATATTCTTCTAGGCTTCTTTTATTGCCTAGAAAATTGTTAACTAGAGCTTTGAAAGCTTTCCAGGCATCTTTTTCTATGTCCTTCATTGATGCATCAAATTGCTGATCAAGTTCTGATTTGAAGTCCATCGAAAATTCCCCCATGGAGCTTAGCGTCACTGATTTGTGGAAATTTTTGAAGAAGAAATTTAAAAGCTTGGCTTACTTTATTAATGGTTTTGACATAATTTTTTATTATGCTAAGCTTTATATGCACTGGAGGGAGGAGTATTTTTTGAGGAGGCACTAAAGGTTTGATCTAATTCTAAATGCTTCTCGTGGAGGTCAAACCTTCTTCTCATAGTGCATACTATCTGCACGACTGTCCCATAAACATAGGAAACAGGGATGCTTCGTGTAGCCTGTTTGCGTCCCAAGCGTAAGAGACACTACCTGAAAAAAACTTAGCACGGTATGTAAATTCAGTGTAATATTTATAAAAACAAATTCAAAGTAATATTTCTTAAAACAATAAGAATATGAATATGTACTGAAAAATCCTGTATGCCGATGCATTAAATCATCGTATTGGAACTAATTGGATATATGTACATCTTATTTTGAGTTTATTGAGTTGTGTTGTATACCTTCTCAATTAGGATAAGTTCCCCATTAACCCAATAGGATGCATTAACCTATAGGGACACACTTCAACAAAAAATATAACTCAAAAATGACTCATGATTTCCAGATTTGCATTCTTGTAAAATGTAAGTTGACCAAAAGGTGTATACAAGTATTAACAATTAAAAATAAAAATGTCATTATCAAAAAGCTTAGAAATGCCAAGTGTAAAATGATCTTACCTTTAAGTCACTACATATCCTCCACTTATAGCTAGAGTAATTTATTGCATCCAGCAATTTTTTCATATTTTCATAACTTTCAGTAAGTTGGATTGAATGGTCTATAGGAACGAAAGCTATCTTGTCACCAATATTCAGTAACACAGCTTTTAAACTTCTACTGGAGGAATTTATGAACAGTCTTCATTCTAATGGGTTGTAGGGAATTCCAAGGGCCTCAACAAGTCCTTTAATATTGGCGCAGTATACTAAAGAGCTGGAAGAATGCAGGAAAAAATAGCTTCGAAACTCTTGTTCTCTATTTCTGTACCCCCCTAAATGTTGTTTCTTAAGCGAGAAGATTACTTTCACGAAGTCGAGAGCCAAGAAGTTGTGTATTTTCCTTTGAAACTCCCAGATCCCTGGTCAGGTCATTTAACTGAACTTGAGTGAATGGTCTTGCGACCATATTATGTGTGGAAACCTGATAAGACTCAGATGTGTCATAATCTTGATCAACTTCCATATTAATCTCTTCATGTACCTCTATATGTTCAGGGGGAGAAGGTATAGGAATTCCTGGGCCATGGGGCAGGGGTTTGATGGCCAAAGGAACATCCGGATATGCCACACTATGTTTATTCTTCTTATTTATACCTGTGGAAAATATAATTGCATATTACATACAGGAATTGATTGGGAGTTGCAGATAGTACATAAATGTTTAGTAAAGGATATGTTCATGCTGAGGTGAACTATGTTAGTTTTTAATTTTATGCTAAGTCTTTGCATAATAATGACATTTTCAGGAGCCAGTATAATACAGAAAGCTAAAATACTTGATACAATGCTCACTTTTAAGATTTGTCATGCAAAAATAGCAGTCCGTAGTGTGGTCCTTGCCATCTCTCCACACCATGGAAACCCTAAAAGAGAGGGACTTCTGTTCGCCCTGACTCCAGCGTCTTAAACTTATGTAGCATCCCTTGCAGCAGATATGTGGTGCAAAACTTTTATCTTGATCTCTTAGCCTTACTCCAAAATATTCATGATACAAAGATTTAATTACAGGAGGGATTGTACTTTGCTGCTCAGGAAAAGTCACTTTGCCGCAAACATAGCCAAATCTGTCGGAGCTATTCTTACATTTTCTGTTCATTTTTAACTCAACCACTATTATTATTATTCTTATTATTATAATGCTGAGCAATTTTTAACCTGCAAAATATAAACATATTTGCATAATTACTTAAAATGTACACAAAATTTACTGCGAATAGAGCAGTGCAAAAACTATTGAAATTTGATGTAATATAGGAGATGTATAAACTATAAAATTATTATCACCCCCTGTATCGCAAAAACTGGAGGTGATAGAGAAAAACGGATGACAGATTCGGATTTAGGAGGTCAATTTTATTAAGAAACACTATAGAAAACCTAAGGTACATTTTTGACGCAGACCAGTGTAATAGTTTCTCTTTCATAAAAGTCATCGCACGGATATTCGTTAATAATTTTTCAATAATGCAATTTCATTTCCTCTCAACTTCATTTACATCCATTTTGTTTAAAAGGGCTCTATCGCTTAAGAAAAAGGAATAAACAATACGCCACACTTATCTAATACTGCCTCAGGGCTACTGATCTCAAAGAAACGAAGGGTGACTATGGTAGGCCCGCCAGAATCCAGGAAATATTAAAAAAATCTTAAGATATAAAAGTTTAACCATACTCAAGTTTTTCCTATTCAGCTGCTTTCTTTCTCAGAACCAGTATTTGAATATAACCTTTAAAATTTTTTTAAGCTTTAGAGCATAATAGTAGTTACGTCAACGTGTCTTTGATATTTTGTTTCTTTCTCCTAGATTCCGGCAACACGGCAGGGTTGTCACATACAAGCTCATGACTGCAAAGCTAAATTTGCTCCTTTTTCCGTATACAAATAGGTTATTTTTTTCTTAATTGTAACACATCGTTCAAATATCTAGATAAAAATCATAGAACTAAAATATATGACCTTATATTATTGCTAAGAAAAGCAAAACATCTTTTAACCTAGTCATTCCAAAGCACCAAAAAGCAGAACTAATATTTAAATTAATAGAAAAAAAGAGTGAAAATCTCGACGAAACGGATGCATTTCTTCAATTACAGTAGGGCTCCTCAGGGTCTAACACCAATTCGATTGAAAGTGAACGGTACCGTATCTCATATACAAGTATACGCGAGCATAAATGTGAGAATAAAATTGATTCTGCTGACATAATAATTGTTGGGTGTAATTTATTTTTACTTTCTTCTTAAATAAGGGAAGCATTGCTTCCCTTGCTTTTATTAATTGCACGCTACTAACATATACGAGTATATATAGAAACATATTTCATTGTACTCTGAAGTTCTTAGAAACGTTCTGATGCAAGAGCTACAACTCATCACTAGGAGCAAACCTTTAAATGGTCGTTCGCCTGTATGAGCTGCATGTCTTTCTTACGAACAAATCCTCCCATTACAATTTTTCTCCGTGTGTATTTAACACACGACTTCAACTAACCGTCGATCAAGAGAAGTATCAAATCAAATTTAATGTTAAGAATGATTATATGCAGTATTTTGTCTTTTACGTTTAGAAATAATCCTACGAAAGATCTTTAGCAAATGTTACTCGTCGACGGGAACGAGTATAAACGCTCGCTTCACTACCATTCACTTGTGTATCTGAAAGGGATTCCACGTTACTGTAATTATTGCTACTACTCTCCGTTAATTCTCCTTCAATCTGTTGCGGGGCATGTTAAATCACAGTAATTAAATTACATATAAATCAACAATATAATAATATTTATTGCATACCCGATAATATTCCTCATTTAATCAAATAGCTTTAGACCGTTTTTAATTTATCCACTTTTTGTGATATTTGGCCCAAAGAAGATATTTATTTCAGTTTACCTCAGATATCCATGGCTACATTCTTACTGTCCATCCTTTTAGCTCTTTATAATTAAACCTTCGTTCTAACTGTTATAGGTGATCTTTCTTAAATTAAAGCTTTATTGAATGCCCTGGCAGGTCAAAAGATGTTTTTCGGCTATTATATAATAAACATTTTCTGTGATTTCTCTTCTTTGATAAAACGCTCTTGGCATTTTAATAGCCTTAAATCAGTGGTTCCCAAAGTGGGCGGTACCGCCCCCCTGGGGGCGGTGGAAAGATCTGGGGGGGGCGGTGAGGAAGAAGGGGGCGGTAGGGGGGGCGGCAGTCCGAAGTCGAAGTCAGAAGTTCGAACGTTTGTTTGACGATTTGTACACAACACGTGCAGCAGGACGAGTCAGTGGACGACGCATCAGGGTCCGGTTACCGCACGCCGCTCTGGCCCAGTCAGATCCGACAGCATAGACTACAAAAGCAAAAGCTCAGGTTTGTAATTTCAAGCTTGTAATGTTCAGAATTTTATCTTATAATAAAAACCGCATCCTGGCGGTCAACATCATCTTGAGTTCAAGTCAACATGAAATTGGGGACTCGCCAGAACGCGCCGTGTTGTGTTGTGTTGAGCTGGTTAGGGTGGTGCATTCACTCATATATATTGTTACGAATGTATATGACTTTGTACCTGTGTGTGCATGTGTTTGTGTGTGTGTGTGTGCATATATGCGTGTTCGCGCGTGTGTCATTGTGTGGGTGATCACATCCGCCACCATTTTCTGTGAGTAAATGGAAGAAAATGAATACGTGAGAGGGTAAACTTGCTTTTTATACCTTCAATGTTGTCATTTTTGTCTTTAAGTAGGCCTATTTATGAAATGCGATAAAATGCTGTATTTTACATGGTTTTATTTTTTTGTTCCAGAATAAAGTATGGCCTTGGTACAGCAAACAAAAAAGAAGTGTCGGCAATATAGTGTGGAATATCTGAAATATGGATTTGTCGCAGCACCACACAACCAACAGCAACCAATGTGTCTACTGTGTGATAGAGTGTTTTCAAATGAAGCTATGAAACCTTCGAGGCTTTTGGAACATTTGAAGAAAATGCACTCTGATAAAGCAGACAAAAACTTGGCATATTTTCAGTCACTCCGAGACAACGTTCGGAAACGGAAAACCATCGGAAATATATTTGCCAGCAGTTTTCAACAATCTACTGACGGTTTGCGAGCATCATACAACATCTCTTTGCTGATTGCTAGATCTGGTAAGCCTCATACAATTGGAGAAGAGCTTATTCTACCAGCAGTAAGAGAGGTTCTACACACAGCTCTACACAAGTCACCTGACCAAATTATAAAAGCTATTCCTCTCAGTGATAACTCTGTTCAGAGAAGAATAGATGAAATGGCTGAAAATATTGAAGAAACATTGTGTAACATGCTTAGGACAACAGAATTTAGTTTACAGTTAGATGAGTCCACTCTGCCAGGCAATGAATCTTTGCTTCTTGCTTATGTTCGTTTCGTCAAAGATGAAAGCTTGGTTCAAGAGCTGTTATTTGCGAGACAGCTTGAAACAGACACAAAAGGGGAGTCAGTATTTCGTGTCGCTGATGTTTTTTTCAAAGAGAAAGACATCCCACTTTCTAACATTCTTGCTTGTGCAACAGATGGGGCACCATCAATGGTAGGTCGTCATCGTGGCTTCATTAGTTTCTTGAAAAAAGCTGTACCTGGAGTACTTACAGTGCACTGTGTAATCCACAGGCAGCATCTGGTCGCAAAAAACCTGAGTGGTAGACTACACAAATCAATGAGTACTGTTATCACAGCAATAAATAAAATCAAGGCACATGCCCTCAATTCCCGACTGTTTCGACAGCTGTGCACTGATAATGATGAAGAGTTTGAACGTTTAGTGTTGCACACAGAAGTTAGATGGCTGTCAAAGGGAAACTGCCTGAGACGTTTCTATTCACTGTTTGATACAGTTGTTGAATTCTTCCAAGACTCCAATTCTGTTCTGTGTGATGAACTAAGAAACATGAAGCATGACATTGCTTATTTGGCAGATATATTCACAAAGTTCAATGAAGTTAATTTGCAGCTGCAAGGAAATGAGACTAATCTAATTACAGTCAAATCAGCTATCTCCACCTTCCTGGCCAAGTTACAGTTATTCAAACGAAACATAGCTCGCCATGCACTCTACCAGTTCCCAAGCCTCTCTGAATTGGATAAGGAAAAAGGCATACCATTCGATGACCTTCAAGTGTATTGCACACACCTGGATGAACTGCACAGAGACATGTCTGAGAGATTTAAGGACATTTTATTGCTTGAAATACCAGACTAGGTGATCAATCCATTCCTAAATGTCGACGGTGAAGAAACTGGAGTGGCAGAGGAAGAACTGATTTCCATTCAAAATGACATTGAGCTACGGCCAATGTTCAAAAAGTCATATCAAGATTTTTGGTTACAAAAAAAAATCTCTGACTGCTATCAAGTGCTGTGGAACAAGGTCAAGATGTACTTTATTGCCTTGCCAACATCATATTTAGTAGAACGGGGCTTCAGTGCAGTCGCCTTGCTTCTTTCCAAGCAAAGAAACCGACTGAAAATTACTGACCACGGGGATCTACGACTTCTTCTTAGTGAGTTCCAGCCTGATGTTGAGAAGCTTATGTCCCTGCACCAAGCACATCCATCCCATTAATATTAAGTGTGAGACAATGAAGGTTACTGGTGGAATGTTTATTTACCATTCTATGTTGCTGAAACAGTTAAAACTGCTAAAAAATAAATTGGTTTACTAAATTGGGTTTTATTTGTGAAATACACATTTGTGTTTAACCTTTCTCTTTTCAAATTGCAGCATACCAAATATCAAGAAAGAGGTGTTTGTTTCCATATGTGTCTGTGGGAGGCGCTAGGAATTCACTGGGGAGCCAAGGGGGCGCCAGCCTGCAAAGGTTTGGGAACCATTGCCTTAAATAGAGGTTTGAAAGCATATCTTAAGTGTTTAATTTTTTAGCAATTTATAATTGCGATAACCGTTAGCTATGGAGATATTGGATTTGTTCTTTGTGATGCTGTAAGTTCTTTATTTTTACCCATATTAATTAGAACGATAGTTATAAATTTAAAGTTAAAAATGAAGAATTTGATTAGATTTGAAAGTTAGAAAGAATCTCATTTTATTGATTACACACCATTCAGTAAAATACTAAGTAAGTAAAATATATTAAAAAAAATATTAAAAAACATTAACAAAGTAAAGGGTATTCCATAAAGGGTGCCGAGTCTGAATTGGAAGAGACTTTTGTGTTTTGAAGTCTAAAGGCATGCTTCTATCTGGTTTGTTATATATATTTGCTCTAATAAATGTTTTTTGTTTGTGTTTCGGAATACTTGTGTGAAGTCCTTCATGAAGCAGTTTACAGCTGAGCAGAGCGTTCTCATCGTGAAGACCTTTTACCAAAATGGAGAAACTGCGACGCAAACAGTTCGAACACATCCTAAAACTTGGCAGAGAAATATAGCCTCCAACGATTCTACGGTGCGTAGACTGATGACAAAGTTTAATATAACTGGCTCAGTTGCAACGACCAAATCACCTAAGTGGAATCGATCTTGTCGAACAGAGCATTAAATCGGTTGTGCGAGACAGTTTCACTCTGAGTCCGGGAAAATCGTTTCGCCGACGTTCGAAGCAGTTGGACTTCATTATATCGAAGTATGCATAAAGATCACCTGATACATGCGTACAAAATACAATATTCGTAGCATCTTTAGCCACCTGACCACGGGAGGCGGAAGTAATTTGCTTACTGGGTTGTGAAGAGACTTGCAGCCGACGAAAACTTTGCCCCAAAAAATCATCTTCAGTAACAAGGCTCGCTTCCACTTGATTGGATTTTTCAATAAACTGAACTGCCGGATTTGAGGAAACGAAAATCCTCGCCTAATGCAAGAGCATGAAATGCATCCACTTAAAACGACTGTGCGGTGTGGACTTTGGGTAGGTACAGTGCTTTACAGTTCTTTTTTGATAGAGATGAGGTGAATGCAATAACACTTAATTGATAACGTTACCGAGACATGATATAGACTCAATTATTGGCGAAAGTAAAAGCTACAGAGATTGACAATCTCTGGTTTCAGCAGGATGGAGCGACCTGCCGAACTTCGCTAAACGCATGCATTACTCAAAGAACAAATTTTTGCAACAAGTGAGATCCTTGCATGGTGCTCAGGAATGGCCACCAAAATCATGCAAACTCTCCCCTTGGGATTTTTATTATGAGAGTATGTGAAATCACAGGTATACGCCAACAAACGCTGCATAATTCCTGTACTCAAGTCTAAAATCAGGCGTGTGATTGGAGGCATTGAGCCACACACCTGTGAGAGAGTTATCGCAATTTCGAAGAGCGCATAAATGCAAGCAGACTCAGTGTAGGGGGACATATGGCTGACAATTGTGTTCCATACCTAAATGGGAGATATCATCTCATCACAAATATGTAGGATTTAAACAGATTTATGAAAATTAGGTTTAGTTATGCACCTTTCAAATTCGGTGCTATATATGGAACAACCTGTACTTTTTAATATAATCTTACATATTCATAAATATTATGATATATAAAAAAGATTGCTTAAATATGTTAAATAGGTAAATCTCTCCCGAATGTTTTACTTCCCATTTTGCTAATGACTTTAGTCCATTTATTCTGCAGCTTCATATTTACATCCACGTAGAACTTGACTATTTTTATAGGAAAGTAACGTTTCCAGTTTGTTTTTGACCTCATCTAAATCAATAAACGATTTTGCGCCCAAGGTATTTTGCAAGGAACTCACCAAATAAAATTTCGGTGGACCAATGTCGGAACAGTTCGGTAGATGAAGTAAGAGATCCCACCCACGATCAAGCAATTAGAGTCGCTGCCCAAAGTGACATGAGGTGTGGCGATGTCTTATTGGAACACAACCCATTTCCTGTTGACTAGTTCTGGTCTCTTTCGAGGAATTTTTTATTTAATTTGACCAACTAGCGACAAAACATATTATAATTGATGGTCTGATTAAATGTGAGTAGTTTATAAATAATACATTAGAAATCCAACAATACACATAGAATAGCATAAAGACTTGAAAGTAAGCACTAAGATGACTGTCTACAATGTGAAAGGTCTATCATCTCTCCTGTTTCGCTGTGAAATATGGAAGACATTAAGGAGAAACGTAAAGCCTCTAGAGTCGTTCTACATAGGATTCCTGCAAAAGATTCTTGGTACCACATGGCAAGGCCGAATGGCACACGTATCGATACTGGAGAGAACCAACAGCACCAGCATTGATGGCTGGGTCACGTCATACCCATACCTGAAGAAAGAATTCCACCGCAGATTATTATATGGTCAGCTCCATGATAGGTAGATGGCAGTGGGTAGTACTAAGCAGGGATTCAAAGATAACAACAAGAAAACGCTGAAGAAATCCATGGTTGACCATTAAAATCTGGGGAAGTCAGCTTCAAACAGGGTTAATTGGAGACGACTCATACATGAGGGAGTGAATTGTCTTTCAAACAATGGATGAGACCATCAGCACGAAAAGCGTGCTCAATAGCGTGCGATACAGCAAAAGCCATCACCCCAACCTTTCCATAATTTTCAGTGTCCTACCTGTGACAGGCGATGGTTATCCAGGATAAGCCTGTACACTGCCTTGAGAAGACATTGACGGGAGTGAGAGAGATAACATCATCATAGGACCAGATGGACTAACTTAAGTAAGGCAGAAGTGTTCTCAAGTTTCAGTATGTATTCAGGAACAGTATGAATTTTGGAACTTCGACCTTCTTAGCAAGGGCACTAGTAATGATTTTAGGGCTTAGCCTTAGTGTTTATCTTAAAAATATCATTTTCCAACTCTGAAGTGTTGTAGAGTGCTTGCATTAGGTAACCAAAGTGCATATTTGGTTATCAAGTTTTTTGCTTGATAAGCTGTAAACAAATAAAAGATATACTGGCTTTATCTATAAGACAGTCAATTAATCACAAGAGTTTAAAGACACGACTGTCGATATCGCTCATAACTTTCCGTGTTACTTCATATATATATATATATATATATATATATATATATATATATATATATATATATATATATATATATATATATATATATATATATATATATATATTAGTGTAAATAGGTAGCAGACCTTCTTGTATGCAGATTTTGTTAAAGACCATAGTATATTTCGCCTTTATTCATTTTCTTTGGAAACTTTCTTATTTCCTTATTATCATTTATAGTTCATCTTGTAGATGGTAAACAATTTCTACGTTCATCTTTTTTAAATGAAATGTGTTTGATACAACCAAACTCTACTTTAATTTCTGATCTTTCGATCTATGCGATCATCTTCGGAGTGTCCTTCCTCCTTCATCGTTGAAGAATGGTGGAGTGAGAATGAAAAGAAAACGGAATTTTGGGGATATTTATTCCTCCTCGCTTAAACGTTATGTCAAGGGAACGGGCCACTCCTGTGTAAGCAGAAGTTTAAAACAACCTTAAAGTTCGATTCCAGCCCGTCGTCTAGATTTTAGGGGCTGGCCTTCTTCGTTAATTAAGATGGTTTCTATGCTGTTTAGTCTAGCTTTATTTCTCGCCTTTCTCTTGATCGTTGTGTTATTAAGCAAAATGTCCCTGGTTAAGCTGATGTTATGCACGGTCTCTATATGATTTTGGGGGCTCTATGTTGCAGATGCATTGTCAATCGCCTTGAAAGTGTGGTAGCAGTCAAACCAACATATTTTGAGTTGTTTAGAAGCTTACAGTCTTCATTCGGGCAAGTAAGCTGGTAAACTATGTTCGTAGACTTCAGGATCGAGAAGTTTTGGCAGATGTTGTTTGTCATAATGAGATTGTTAACTTTTGTCGTTTTATAATATCTAATCTTCTGAATCTTGTCCGTTTGCTTCTTAACTTTGATGTTACGATAGACAATCTTATTGATGTTTTTTCGCCTATTCTGGTAGGCCGATGGCAGCTGATTTCTATAGTACAATTTGATGTTATTTACTGCTTCCTGCTTACGTTCTGTTCCATCCGTGTCTATGAATTACCTTCTTAAAACTGATTGAAGTTGTTTTTACTAATGCTGTTCGGGAAGCTGTTGTTCATGAGGGTTTGTTTTATGCAGGAGATCTATTGATGGAACAGTCCCAATCTATGCTCCGCGGATGTATGAGCTGATTACACTATTTTGTACCTTTTAGGACATTCACTATTCGCGTTGAGGCATATTAACATGTCTGTACATTTTCTAACGTAATTACTGTTGATGTTTTGTACTTCCACGTCCAGAAATGTTAACTTATTGTCCCTGCTCAATTCATAAGTAAATTTTAACACGGAGTTCTCCTCAATTTGCTGTTTGATGTTCTTAATTTTGGACGTTGATGTATATGTTGTCTACGTATCGGCAGTATATGTGTGACCTATTTTCGATGTTGTCTAATATGCTCTCTTCAAAACAATAATAAATGTAAAATTTGTTTTACAATTTTTACCAATTTTTAAAATTCATTTTAAATTTCTCCTGGTTATTATAGTTGTTTAACTTAACTATATTTTTATTCAATTTTAAGCAACTTTAACTATTGACAAGTCATATTTTAAATAGCAAAATTATATTTTTACATTATTACACATTTTATTGTTATTATATAAATAGCCACCTTTTAGAGCAATTCAATGTCTTATTGACCACTACCTTTTTATGTTTTGTGCATTTGTATTAATTTTAGTAACCTTTTTTTTCGAAAGGTTGTGAAAATTAAAAAAGGATACATCCGTTTCTGTTGGTTGTAGGATTTATCCTCAATATCAATGCCAATAATAATAATTTTAAAAAGGAACTCTAAACTAAATTTCCCCCTTTAATAATATCACATTTCTAAAATATAGTTATAGAAAAAGATATATAAATATAAATTTTCTTAACTTCACCATTTGTAGTTCTTTGGATTTAAAAAAATTCACAAAATTTCGATACTTATATTTATTTCTGAACTTCACCATTTTATTTTTTGATATTATAAAAGAATTATTAGGAATAACTTTGATAAAAAATACATAAGTCATAAACAAACTAAGATGAAATTATTATTCAAATACTCCCAAAAATCCCCTTTTTAAATTATAGTTAGTGATATATATATATATATATATATATATATATATATATATATATATATATATATATATATATATATATATATATATATATATATATATATATATATATATATATATATATATATATATATATATATATATATATATATATATATATAATGAAAAAAATCACAAAGTGGCACGTGAGCAAAGCAATAATATGAAAATTAACCCCCAGGAAAATGAAAAGATGAATCCAAGCATTTACAAGGAATAGCATGAAAATGGAGATGAAAACCTTATATAGGGTACAAAGATACAAAGGAAACGCCCATCACATAGTGCAAACCAATGGAATAACACAAAAAAAGACAGAAAAATACCAATAAAAAGAACAAAAGGCAACTAATAACAGACATATGCATTCCTAAAACGATATACACACAACAACGCCCTGTATATAAAGGGAAATGATGAATAAAAAAACAACAAAATTTTTAAAGTTTTATCATTAGAACGAAAATATTTAGGGCTAAGAGTTAATCCACGATCATAGTTTTTTGTTCTTTTTATTGGTATTTTCTGTCTTGTTTTGTGTGTTTTTCATTTGTTTGTACTATGTGATGGGCGTTCCCTTCGTATTTTTGTACCCTATATAAGGTTGTCTTCTCCATTTTCATGCTATTCCTTGAAAATAAACCTGCAAATATAGTTAGAAAGTGCTTGGATTCATCTTTTAAATTTCCTGTGAGTTAATTTTCATTATTAATTAACTAATTTCAACTACAGTTTGTTAGTTGGTTTGCTTTTTAACAAACCAAGCGTCACTGTAACCTATGAATACTAGCCCATTGTTAAACCCACCATTCTCTCTCTAGGATAGATCCACTTTAGAAAGTACCCAAATTTACCGTTTTTATATTAAATGTCTTTTAACTCTTACAGTCTTTAAAAAATTAAAAACAAAGTTTAAATTTACTATCTTTAAATAATGCTAGGTCAATTTCTCGTATAGTTTTTAATTAATTTCTGCAATAAACCTTAAATTTATGAACTAATTTTTGAGTCAGTTTTAAAGCAAATTCAACTGTCATATTTAATAACAAAAAATTTAACTTATAGTACATTTTACTGATATTTTATAATTGGTCACCTTTAAAATAATGTCTTGTTGGCCTTTTTAAATTTTCTTCTTATGTATTAGCAATTTTTTTAGTCAGTTTTAAAGCAAATCTAACTGTTGCCAAGTCATATTTAAAATTTTTAACTTATAGTACATTTTACTGGTATTTTATAATTGGTCACTCTTTAAAATAATGTCTTGTTGTCTTTTTTAATTTTTCTTCACATGTATTAACTTTGTAAACTTATTCTAGCCTGAAGAGGAAAACTTGTAGTTTTCGAAATGTGAAAAATAAAAGATGGTACATCCGTTTTTCGTGGCTCTAGGATTTATCCTCAATATTATATATATATATATATATATATATATATATATATATATATATATATATATATATATATATATATATATATATATATCGGAAGGCAGCTGTTTCTTTTTTTTGTAATATATAGTGATGTTTATTTTGGTTGTGGGATCAGTAGTTGAGACGTTGAGTTGGACAATACTATTGAGGATTTTATCATCTTCTTTCTAACTTGTATAGTATAATAGTGGGGCAAGTTAGCATCCCAATTGTTCTTTTTCTGAAGAACGCACCAAATTTGGTACACTACTATAGTATCCTATTATGAATAGATTCGTATATTGGACCATATCAAATTCACTCTCTGATGTCTGTGACAGATAAGATAATATAACACGAACATTGGACTGAACATTTATTATAAGCTGAATTTACCAAAACATAATCAAAATGGCCGCAACTCATAATCAAAATGAACGCGACTAAATCAAAATGTCCGCCAATTAAGTTTAAAAGCACTCTCCCTTACACTAACACAAAGCTGTGCATTCAAGTGAAGCCTTTTTGCACTTGCAACGCTTTAGAAAGCTCTTCTTGCACTTGTACGCTAGTAGCTCATTGAAAGCGTGGGTTGCTTCGAGTAACTTCGTACAGTATGGCCCATACACTCCGTTGTCATTCTTGACCCAGCTCCACCTAGATGGGCGAGGCAGCTCTGAGGTTGGTGACAGTGTTTGACCCCACACATAACCTCATTGGAAGGCCGCCCTCTTTACATACTGCTGTAGAGCTGCCTTGGTTGGCGGAATCAGCTACACGTTGTTCTTTTTCGCGAAGAATTTCATCCGAGCCTTGCCAATGTCCTTGCACATGCTGGCTCTGTCATAGAGCAATATGACGAACTGCTCGATGGTAGGTATCACATCGTGTACTACTGTGAAACTTGGTGCAGAGGATATCTTCAGCAGTGCATCTGTAAGTTCTGGTATAACGGTCCAGATTGTCCAGGCAGTCTTCTTACCATGTCCAACAAAGCTAGATACAGTGTCAAACACAGTCAGAGCGTAAGAAATAGGGAAAGCCTGTGCTTTCTCTGGTCCTAGAGCAGTTGCTATTTCGTGGGATGCCTGGTACCTAAAACTGTTCCCAGGGCCAAATGCTAGCCACAGTTCATCTTTTGGTTGCAATCCCTGCGCCACCGATACAGTCAGCACCACTACATCGGTGTCAAATATTTTGAGCAGAATCTTGTGGTTGCCATAGTTGGCTGCATGGGATGCATATAACATTCGAGTGTCAGCTTCTTCTTGGTTTTATGTGGCAAGCAAGGCCATGTCCTGCAGCCAGGGTTTATTCAGGGCTACATCTCTATCAGTGAGAACGAGCTCTGCTTATCATTCTGATCAAACCAATTGAAGACAGCTTCTGATAGGAACTTAAGCAACTCGGTCTTGTTAGTATCTACTCTGGGGAAGTTATGCCAGATTCAAGGCATAACTGCTGCTCCGACGACGCGTCTACAAACTCCTTTTCCACGCTTTGATCCTGCACTACCTTTCAGCCAATCAGCAATGTAGAGCTCCTAAACCAATTCAAGGCGTGACACAGTATAAAGCTTTATTGACAAATACGGTATAAAGACATTCTGGGCATAGTCATCAAAGTTCTTGTCTACCTCAGGCTTCAACATCTGGACAATTACCGCCCCATCAAGAACTAGGCATGTGGCATCAGGAGCTTCTGATTGGGCATTGGAGAACTCTTCAAAGCATTTCAGGTGATCACCCTTCGTACCTAGACGAAGACTTTCTTTATCAGAGAGGACTAGAGACAGACTTGATTCTAATGACGAAAGAATTCTTCAAGGTTTTGCCCCCTCGTCTTGAAACTATGTAGAGCTGTGAGAAAAGTGCCATGTCGGTCGTGAGAGAGACCTATTGCTGTTTTCTTTTGCTCACACTTCTCGGTACGGAGTGCTGAACACCTTCAGCTTGTTCCGACTATTTGTATCACCAATTGGCTTCGTTCTTCCACTAGAAAGCCGCTGATGAAAGCTTTGAACTGCTCTTGGCCAATATTATTCACACTCCCGACCTTCTCAACTGCAAAGTATGTCACAGAGTGGCGTTCATACACTTTGTGTTACAAGATATGCAGTGACACCGCAGTGATTTAATGAGCTCTTCTTGTGCAGGTGACGTGAGCAGCACGGAGGATGGAGTCGGTTGTCCCTGGAGTTGTAATCTCAGCTTACACCAGGGCTTGTACCCACCCAATTCCTCGCATCCAGTCACCTCGCGTCTTCAGGGCGGCCATCTCGATGTGGAACCCGCCGAACATTACTACCATCTTATCTGCACCAAACTCTTCTGTCCACTTCCACTGAATCTGCTTTGCCAAGGCAAACAGTGTTCATGGTTCATAAAGACGATAGGTGTCTGGCCAGGATTCATATATTCTACAGCTTTCCTTACCAAATCCATGGAGTGCCGGATCATGACCACTATGTGACCGCAGTCGAGGAACAGTGGAAGCAGGGTGATGGGGCAGATGGTTCGAGCTAACGGCGGCTGGCGACTGGCGACTGGCATGGAACGCTGACCATGATATGTTCTCCTCTGTCCCAGTATTGTCCCATTAGAACCGCCTTGCGTGCTCTAGCCACATATATTCTTTCTCAGTCTGATCCTTGCAGCCATCTCTGGTCAAGGACACCACTTCACTAGCAGGAGCAGACAGGATCTTTATGGTAGTAGTGACTGGGGGCACATGATTATATTAGTGTGGCAAGTCGTCAACTATCTTTGAACAATCATTTCGTGATCCACCACCGATTACAATGCTTCAGTCCATTCTTTCGCCAATGAAAGAGGAGTGCTGGATGAGAGAGATGGCTGTACCATGGAAGGAATTTTTCGATGTCATTGAACTGGGATTGAGGTCGATATTGTCTACGGCTGACGTTGTTAAGACATTGATGCGCATCTTTTGGGGACACACCACTTGTTCTGTGTGAAACTGTTGACAGTTTTAAGGAACTGGTATTTTCTGTGCAGCATTGTGCCATGCAGTTACAGTTGCTGTAAGGCAAAGTTCCGGGCTGTGCTTGATACAGTTAAACTTCAACATCTGGGCACTGGAATGTGCTGCAGGGGTTGCGTCTGCCATCTTATCGTTAATGCTGGGACCCTCAAGGACCATGCTCATCATGGCAGGCAGCAGTGATGGCACCGATTCTTATGACATCCTTCAGGGAATCCGTTGAAGAATTTAGCTTGTTCAAACATGTGGCAGCGCACGGTCTGTGCAGCACGTGCAAGATGGACCACGTCATTACCTCTGTCCAGGTTACAGGTGTTCATGAAACAAGCAGCAACGTCTTCTTCAAGTACCAGCAAGACGTATCTCCCATTTGTGTGTGCGCGTATGTCATTTAACGGTGAAGGGAGTCTGAGCTTTAATCGTGTGGTATGGACTCTTACATATGTCGAGTTTAAATCCTAGCTGTTCCATTCTGGCCTGATAGAGCTGTACAAAAACAGATAACTTGAACACCGGTGGTGCCTCCTCTTCTAGCCTAGCTTCTTCTATGTAGAGGACGAGTTCGGCAACTTCAAAGGCTTGTCGTTCACAGAAGCTAACAATGGACTGGGATGAAATCACGGCAGAGATAGTCGTGCTGTTCAAATGAACGCTCACATGACTTCGAGGAGACGATGAGGACGTCCTCGAGGTGCGTGCGTGACTCCTCGATCTCCAGTCAAAACCGAGTATTTTGGAGGCAATTCGGAAGGCAAGGGGGAATTTGGAGAAAGGAGTCACAAACTCAGACATCTTATTCAGAGACGGAGTCGATTCATCTTTTAACAGCAAGGCACTCTTTCTAGCCTGTTGCCGGTGTGGATTGGGGGGGAGTCTCGGGAGTATTTCGCAGAATTGGGAAATATTTCCCCAATGCTCACAGGAGTCGAAACCTTCTCGCATGTTCCTGAAGAAAAAGTAACGTTTTCCGTGGTGGGATACAATCTCACATGGTCTCCAATAAAGTGTATGTGGGAAGAGGGCAGAGGTTGTTCTTTTACACCGTGTAAAAATGGATGCGGTCTAACAGAAACGTCTGGTCGCAAGATCTTTGGCCGTCGCAGTCGACGATCTCAATATTATCGGCTAAAACGTGTGGATGGATGCCGAGGGCAAGGTCTGCAATGTCAGCCACAGCATTTTCGGTGAGCTAGAGTCTTTCGTCAACCACATCCGAGCAAGCATCAGGAACGACTTCGTCTGCAAGGTCTGCGTAGCTTCATGTCTCTCCAAAAGCACCTACTTGCGGCTGGGGATGGCCAAATTGATTATGTATAAAAACTTAAACACATTTTTATACAGTATGTATCCAAACTAAAAACGTGTCTAACTTCATCAAAAGTATCATTATGTCATTTGTTGAGAGCGTTGTAACAAGTGCAACAAAACTCTTGGAATATTAAGTAATATATATATATATATATATATATATATATATATATATATATATATATATATATATATATATATATATATATATATATATATATATATATATTAAAATATATCACATAAATTCCGGGGATCAAAAGCTGCTTCCCCAACCATAAGCATATATTTGTGTTTCATTATATTTCTTTCGTTTTCATTTTGTTTAGTCCGATTTTTCGCCTTTATTTACTGCAATCACAAATAATACCTTTCATTATATAGTTGACAATGGGGAAAGTCGAAACTGGTTCTGTTCATAAAATAAATCAGATTAAAAATATTTTGTGGTTTGCTTATTTATTGTACCATATATATATATATATATATATATATATATATATATATATATATATATATATATATATATTTGGAATATTATGGTAAACCACCATATTTGAATCAAGATTTTATTTATAACTATCGGACTATTTTTGGCAACATGCCATTTTCAACTAATAATGAAGACGCTAAGCAAGCAGCCAAGTCTATATAAGGTAAGACACATCCTAAACAAAATAAAACAACAGGAAATAATCGTATCTATAAGCCCTCAAACGCAATGCGATTTGGGGATTAGCAATTCTCCAGATTGTTTCCGGTTCCATTTTATTTTGTCTAGCTTGTCATTCACGCCAGATTTACTGAAGTATTTTTTTTATAGATTGTTTCCTACTGTTTCATTTTGTTAAGGATATGTCTTACCTTATATATACTCGCTACTTGACTAGCATCCTCATTATTAGTTGAAAATGGCATGTTGCCGAAACTAGTCCGATAGTTATAAATAAAATCTTGATTCAAATATCGTCGTTTACCATTATCTTCCACTGATATTTATCACGTCAATGTGATATCGTCAATTTATATATATATATATATATATATATAAATATATATATATATATATATATATTTTATATATATATATATATATGTATATATATATATATATATATATATATATATATATATATATATATATATATATATATATATATATATATATATATATATATATATATATATATATATATATATTAGACTGGCCCAGATCTATAGAGGTGATTTTTCATACTTAAGAAATTCTTGTCTCACCCATACCAATCGTCAAGCTTCCTATAAAAACAATTTTAACAAAGTTTTAGCTCAATTGAACGAGTTTTAGTAGTGCCACAAAGTTACAAAGTTTGACGTTTTACATTTTTTTCACCACACCCATGGGTTAACTCTAATAGGCAGGTTTTTGCTAATGTGGTATCCCCAAGAGGCCTATTCCATAATGTTTTGAAATGAACTCAGCTTGTTTTGTTACTTGCTCATGCATTTTTCAATGCATATTTTGTTGATTTGGGAAACTTTTCTGTGATATTCGATCACCTGTAGAAGGTAAGATAATTATTCTTGCTCTTAATGAAGGCTACAGCTCTCTCTGCATTTTCATTGGTGACATTCATATTATGAGTTTATTATTTTACTGTTTGATAGTTATTTTTTTGACTTCATTCCCATGGGTCTACTTCTATTAAGAGGAATTTAACGACAATTTTGTGAAAAAAGTCGAATTGATTCAGTAGCGAAGTCAGCAACAGTTTTGTCTGAGCTGCTCTCTTTTTCTTCCACTGCATATTGTTTCACTGGATGCTGTGAACCAGTCTTCAGCAATGCTGCAGCAATCTTTCTCTTGAAATCTAGAGTTACACCTTCATCCATGAAGGAAAGGCACACAGATATTTCGCTTAAATCCCAAACATGACGACCAGGTGCTCTGCTTGCTTAAGAAGCAAGTTTCTTATCTTCAGATACGTGGAAAGTTTGCAATTACTCTAAGTCCTTTTGTGTAGCAGTGGATGCAGTTGAAGCTGTAGACCAGTTGGGAACGTAGTACTGTACAACAAACTCTGCAGATCGCTCGACTTATGTCTGAGATTTCTTGGTCATTTTAATTTGTGCCTTGAAGAGTACCATTTTAATTGAATAAAACACATATGACATCCAATGTGATTTAAGCACTTTTCCGTGTTGTTTGAAGGAAAAGCTTTCCCTGTCACCCCTAAATATGCAACTAACAGTTGAAAAAGTTCTTTGTAATCTGCTCAAGGCTGTTGACATTTCAGCTGTTCTTGACAAAAACTAAGAACAGTGTCTCTACGAAGATGAGGTATTATTTGTTTTCCAGAAATTACGGAAACGTTTGAATAATTTAATTTCTGGCCCGGATGAAGCACTAAAACACCTTGAAATTACGTCAGCTACAATTATTTCATGGACATGATGCCTACAAGGAAAAGCAAGAAGTCCTCTATTTATTTTTGTTTCTATTCTCACATATGCACCCTTCTTAGGACCTGTGTTGCAAGCAGTGGTGCTAAAACACAAATTTGAACACATTCCATAAACGCTTTTCCTGTTCCAGGATCTATACCTGACGTTAGTTTCGGTATTCCAAAAGCTTATAGTTACCATCACCAGACACTAACACAAGCTTTCTATCTATATTTTAAGGGGCCCTTTAAATCAGGTATTAAACTGCTATTCCCACAGACTGTAAGAGTTGCATCTGTATTAAATATTTGCTTCAAACTATCTGCTATTTCTTTAGGCAGTTCTTTTCTTTTTCTTTAGATTGTACTTCTACTTACGGTTATATCATTAATATATCTTCCAGGGGCTAATTCTGGTGCTGATATCACCACGATCGTATCACGATTACTCCTCTTTGTTCTGTCTAATGTAGCCACTAAGTAAGGTAAAATAATTTTCTCGCTTTTAAAGATTCTCTTTCTTGGATGATTAGATGAACCTGTATCTACTTCATCACTGCTGTATTTTTGCTGCCTGAGCTACTTGTCAGCTGAAAAATGACACATTTACTTTTCTACGCAATTCTCTCGCAATTCGCTGCGATTCATCTTCACTTCTTTTGTGTTTTTCTTCTTCATTCTTTACGATTTTCTTGTCAACACTACATATTTAGCCTCGACTACCTCACTGCTGTTTGTTTCTAGTTGGTATTTTTACTTTGTCCCATATTTCATATAATTCTAAAACTATAATATTACTGGCCTTTTTTACGTTTTTTTGCTACGTAATGCCCAACCACCGACAGGGTCTCGACGTGGACCCCCTAGGTTATGGCGAGGGACTCAATGAGGAGGGCAGAGCCATCGTGGACGTCATCCTTGCGTGTGTCGTACAGCTGGTGAAGAAGCTGCTCGACAACTGGCAGGGCACCTCAGCCCCCACCGAGCAGGACCTCGACGCACTACTCCCCGAAGAGGTGTTAACCGCCGTCACAGAGGGTGCTCTCCAGCCTCCACCATCATCTATCACGCCAAGAGGTCCCACCCAACACCCTCTGCACCCACCGCACGCTCACAACCAACATGGAGGTGTGGATTAATAGCCCAGCCCACGCGCCGGTGCCCACGCTGAGATTTTTGCAGTGGAATGTGCAGGGCCTCCGCCCCAAGAAACATTAGGTGCCGCAAGCCGTCTTCCAAGAAGAACTGGACCTGGTTCTCCTGCAGGAGACGCTCACGCCCACCGGTTTTGAATGGCGAGTCACAGGCTACACCTTCGACTCGCTTCCGGCTGGTGACGGAATGGGCGTGGCTGTGCAGCCCTCATACGAAACACCATCCCGCACAAGAGGATCGCCACACCCGTGTACTGTTTTGACGGCGTGGAGGTCCTGGCACTCGAGCTACAGCTGGGGCTGCTCACTCTTACTGTATACAATATATACAGGAGCCAGCGGTACCCGCTGGATGTTGGGGAGCTGTTCTCCCTTGCATCCCACTCCAGCCTACTTGTAGCGGGTGACTTCAACGCCAACACTCCGTGCTGCACTCTGTGTCACCCACTAACGTGACCGGGCGCCACCTGGCTGACCTGCTCGAAAAGGTTCCTGCCGTTCGACTACTGAACACAGGGAAGACCATGCACTTCCATGGGGGGCGGCTTGACCTCACGCTGGTGTCGGGCGACCTACAGCCCGGCCCCATCTGGCAGGTCCACGCTACCCTCACCACCCTCACTGTGGTCCCACCAGCTCCTCCCCCCCCCCGCTGCCCCAGTGGAACGCCAGGAGGAAGGATTGGGCAAAGTTCCAAGCCGCCCTGGACAAATGGTGGTCCGAGTATGTGCCTCCGGCATACCTGCACCTGCAGGAGAGGGACCTTACGGCGGTCATAGAGAGTGCAGCATATGTGGCCATATCCAGGATAGCCTCTAATTGCCGCCGGCGCCCGGACTGTTGGTTTTATAACGAGGAAGTCCGGGAGCACAAATCACGGCGTCAACGTCCACAGGAGGCTGTACGAGAAGCGCCCGAAGGCCATCAACCTGCAGCTCCTGCAGGACGTAGTAGCCCGCGCGCGACTGGTGTCCCTGAACACCAGGGAGGCAAAGTGGCTGGAGTGGTGCGCCTCTTTTAGCCAACACACTTCCCTCAGCCATCTGTGGGGGAGCTTCAGGAAGGCCTCAGGCACCGCCCCAACCCGCCCAGCTGCCCACCCATGCCCACAGCAAGAGGCAGATCAGCTGTTCAACTGCTTTACAGCGAGGTGTTCCAGCGAGAAGCTCTCTCTCCACACCCGCTACCTCCAGCAGCAGCTACGCCCACAGCGTGACAAAGAGGTCAGAGAGGCGCGTGGCCAGCTGAACGCGACACACCAGCCTTTCACGCTCGAAAAGCTGGCCAAGGCGAAGCGTGGACATAACACAGCGGCCGGAGCCGACGGTGTGCGGTACTCCATGCTGGCGCACGCTGGGGACGACGCGCTGCTAGCCCTTCTGAACGCATCGTGGTTGGCAGGCCGTCTGCCGCCCTCCTGGAAGGACGCTGACATCCAGCCCATCTTCAAGCCAAAGGATCAAACCACCTTCAGGCCAATCTCCCTCCTGAGCTGCAGCAGAAAAACAGCAGAGAACATGGTGCTGAGTCGCCTTCAGTGGAGCGTGGGAAGCCTTAACCACCACGTGTTCGACTACACCAGGGGGGTGAGCACGGCAGACTGCTTCATTACCCTCCTGGCTCACGCCAACATCCAGCCCACCATCTTAGTCTTCCTTGACCTTGAAAAGGCTTTAAAGCTGTCTAGCCCCCGCGCCATACTAGCCGCCCTTGTGAGGAAGGGCATCCGAGTGAGACTGCTGGCTGGCTTCATGACTACGTTCACTAGTGCCGAGCCCGCGTGAAGTTCCAGGGTCACAAGTCTCCCTACCTTAACTTTGAGAACGTGACACCCCAGGGCGGCATCCTCAGCCTGTTCCTTTTCAACGTGCTGATGGAACAGCTGGTTACCCTCCCCTATCGGGAAGGAACCATCCTCTTCATCTACGCCGACGACCTTGCCCTCGTCGTCACCGGGCTCGGTGACAAGCTCGCGCGTGCCCAAGAAGCGCTGCACCTCATCACTGCCAAGTGCGAAGAGCTGGGGCTCAAGATCTCGGCAGAGAAGTCTTAGGCCATGGCCATCAAGACTTGCACACCTGCTGGCCAGCAGCTTCGCGTCCAAGGAGTCGGACTGGCCTGGACCAACTCCTACCAGTACCTCAGAGTGTGGGTGGACAGGCGGCTGTCCTTCACGCAGCATATCACGCACCTGACGGAGCGGACGCAGGCCCGGCTGAATGTGATGAGGGCCATGACGCGGCCAAGCGCTATGCAACCTTCCCCGTCCTTCGCCTCTACTACCTCCAGGCAGTGCGCTCCCTAGTGGACTACAGTGCTTCGGTCCTTGTAGCGCTACCCCGGCAGCAGCAAGAGCACCTGGAAATGATACAAAACACCAATATGAGGACCATGCTGGGGGCACCCAGGTGGTGCAGTGCCTGTGTCATGCAGAGTGAGGCCAACCTAGTGCCCCTCACCACCAGGGTGGATTGCATTGTGGCCTGTCGGGTGGCCAGAGTGCTCCAGCGCGACGTGGCGCAGGGCATCTAGTACCTGCGTAACAACAGGTGGCTCTTAAACGTCAGCTTAGCAACCAACTCCCTCAACCGGGCAGGAAACTAGCTGTGGCGCGATTTCGACACCCCCAACCCCCCTACGTTCCCCCACCACCATGGGACCCCCCCGCCGCCCACTTCACCACCACACAGCTTCCCGCCAGCAAAGCGAACTGCATCACCGAGGAGCTGCGCCAGGATGCCCTCATGACCATGTCTGAGGTCACGGAGCCAGGAAGCGCAGTGTACTTCACTGACGGCTCCGTCGACCCCAACAGCAGGAGGTCCGGTGCCGCCTTCTTCACGAGCGGCTTGACGCAGGCGTGGAGAACATCAGACCACTGCTCCACCCTCTAGACGGAGCTGGTAGCAATCCAGCACGCCCTCCAACACTCTCTGCTTCGCCGGAAGGCTACTGTGGTGATACACACGGACTCCTGGTCGGGACTCCAGGCGCTACAGCACGCCCACAACCCCACACGAGACAACATCCACCTCACCACCATCATCCTGTGCACCCTGCAGGACCTGGCAGCGTGTCCGGCTCCACTGGATTTCCAGCCACGTTAGCGTGCGTGGCAACGATGCTGCCACGAGGCTGCCAAGTGAGCCGCCCACGGCCCCACCATCACCTGGACCGTGCAACCCAGCCTGCAGCACCTCAAGATGCAGGATAAACGCAGGGCCGCCCACAACGCCCACCAGCAGCATCAAGAATTGGGAAGAAATCAAGAGGCGAGCGGCGTGGTATGCTGCAGCCACAGCCTACCGCCCACTGAACCCATCCTTCCAGCAGCCTAGAGCGAATGGCGTGCTGCTATAGCGTGCGAGGCTGGGCTACTCCACGCGGGAAGAGCTGCACGCCGACTTTGTGTCAGGGAGGTGCAAACACTGTAGCGGCCGCTCCCGGCGCCCACTGGTCCACTACCTCCTCTCCTGCCCAGCCACCGCCCGCTTCAGGCCAGAGCGAGCGCCAGCCCCTCCCCACGAGAGGCAAGAGCCGCCCAGGTGGTCCGCCACACCCCAACAAACGAGCTGCTGGAGGTGCTGAGAACAGCACCCCCTCCGCGCTGATTGCTGCCCGCGCCCAGCCCGCTGACGGGTGATGAAGACCGCCGCCAGCCACTTGCAGCAGATAAGGCACGCGTTGGACGCTCCACCACGTTTTACTGCACGCCAACACTGACGGGCAATGAACCTGAAACTGGTCGATACGCCCGAAACCTTGTATCACAATAACAAATAAATCATACGTACATACCTTAGCGTCTTGTGTATCCTTACTTTCTCTATGAGATTGAAGATCGGACTTGTCAGCAACAACTCATATGACTATATTCACAAGAAATATGGACATGAAGTTCCTAGGAACTGAACTTTTTTCATACGAGTGAATCTAAACAAGCAGGGATTTTATATGGAGCTGGCAAAATGCCTTGGGCTCATGACACTTCTACAGGTATTTAAGGCATATACTGTAATTTAATAAGCTAATAATATATGTCTTGAATTTTTCTCTTGTATACTGCTAGTCAATACTTCTGACTTCATTGGTATATCTTCAATTATAATATATCTCTTATTCCATGGCAAGGAGTTCTTCACCACTATGCTTGAAAACTGTAGAAGTTTACTAGCTGGCATTACTGTAGTAATCAGCCTGATGGTGCGAGGTCATAGCAGTGATTACCGCTTATGAAATCAAAGTAGAAAAAAGTGTGAGCAAAAATATCTGGATTACTACGATTCGAAATAATGTTCAGCAACTTTTCCTCTAGTAAATTATACAATTTAATGCCCCAGTACCTATAGACTGCTTCGAAACAATTGAACAAGAATTGGAATGTATGATTCTTGCTCTTAGAGCTGATAGGGGATATAAAACTCGTAACATTTATACATACCTAATAACCCTGTACATTGGGAAGATAATGCATAATTTTCCAGTACGTCACATATGTGATGTTTTAGAAAACCCGAAATTTACGAAGGAAACTACGAGATTTGTAAGATTTGTCTGACCTTTTATTATAATATAATTATTCATCTTAAAAATTGTTCATCGATTTGAAAGCAAGGCATAGATTTGCGAACTATAGTGATCAATATATCAACCATTTAATATTTAAGGTAGGTGGGACATCCTATTGTAAACAGAATTGTTATGATTACCATAAAGCGAACAACACTGGTATAAAGAATCATCCATGTAGAATATGTGGAAAAATCTCAATACACGATGAATCAGAGCTTATAAGTGATGAATGAGGTAAAGTTAATGTTACAAATGCTATATAAAGTCTGTTACTTTTGGCTTAAAGCATATATGCTTTATGATAAGGTCAAGCAAACAGCTGGGTAAAAGGTAATCAATTTTGTAGTATGATATCGAAATCTACAAAAATGTAAATACTCATGAGTATACACCTACATTTTCATCTCGCCGAAATATACTAGGAATGCTCTTTCTTCCTTTAATGGAAATGAAATACAACGTATGTACGAACAGCGAAATCCGAACACGCGTATAGCTGAGTAGAGATGAAATTCCAATTCGTAAATTTATAATAGCGTGCGAGGCTAGTCGCGGGTGAATCTACATTTCACTATGTAGGTCGGTTGGACCCCGTTCTGCTTTTATTGTATTTGTAATAACATTGTAACTATTCTGCCGATTCCTACGAAATTTGAAATCCTGATGTTTTTTTAAATTCTCTTTCGAATGATAGAGTTACAAAGGTCCTCCCAAGGTTAGACCGAGAATTATATTGTTTTGGCCATAACATCATAACTTTTCGGCCGATTCTGAGGAAATTTGAAATCCTTAAGGTTGTTTTATATTCTCTTTCGAATGATATAATTGAGGAAGTCCTACTAAGCTTAGTTCAGGAATTATATTGTTTTGGCCATAACATCATAGTTATTCTATCACTTTTAAGAAAATTTGAACCCAATTGTTGTTTTACATTCTGTATCGAATGATATAATTGCCAAAGTCATCTCAAGGTTATCCAGGGTCGGATTTAGCAATAATCTCATAACTATTTGGCTGATTATAATCAAATTTGAAACCCAAAAATGTTTTACATTTTCTTTCGAATGTTATAATTGCCAAAATCCTTTTATGGTTAGCCTGGTAATTATGTTGTTTTGGTAATAACATCATAACAATTCAGCCGATTGTAACCGAATTTAAAGCCCTTATGTTGTTTATCATTCTCCTCTGATTGATCTAATTGACAAACTCCTCCCAAGTTTAGCCCAGGTTTCAATTGTTTGGCAATAACATCATAACTATTCCGCCGATTCTAACGTTATTTCAACCACTCTTGTGGTTTTAATTTTCCTTCGAAGGATATAATTGCCTAAGTCCTCCCTAGGTTATCCAGGCATTTATCTGGTAATGACATCATAACTAGTTGGCTGATTTGAACAAAATTTTTAACCCCTATGTTGTTTTACATTTTCTTTCGAAAGAGCCTCCAAAGGTTAGTGCGGGAATTATCGAAAGATTTAACGTCTTAAGGTCATATCAAAATAAGTGAGAACGCGCTAATTTTTACCAGCAGACATTGTTTAAGATCTATGTTGATTTTCTAAACCTATGTAGAGGTAAGAAATTTTTTAGGAGAATTCTTTTGATATACAGCAACAAACAATCCCCCAAAGTTCTTTTTCAATCTTAATTTGCTTTTATATACAAAAACAAACCAAAAAGCTTTGGGTTACTTTCTATACATTTTCTGAATTTCATGATTTGTAATTATTTTTGTTTTAAAAGATTTCCCCACTTTCGATAGAAGCTGTAAATATATCTAGTTGACTCACAAACTAAAATTGCATTGCTAAAATATAGTGATAAGGAAAAATTAATTCATATATATATATATATATATATATATATATATATATATATATATATATATATATATATATGTATGTATATATATATATATATATATATATATATATATATAAGGGTCAAGTAATACATATTTCTCAGCGTTTTAGCAGGTTGTGATACCACTTTTACTTTTCTTAGACTATTAACGATATCGTGGTATCATAAGTGTATACCTTAGCAGCTGTGAAAGCAATTACACTTACGTGGCACGCGGCCGAGAGATGACCGGCTCTACCAAGCTAATGAGGCGGGACAGTGACTCCTCTTTGGGCTCGGGTAGTTTAAAGCATATTCTTTGGCACAGAGGAGTTTTTTAAGTACCAAGTTTCCTTCAAAGTTATTAAAAGATTAAACCTCCCAAAAAAGGTTTACTGACAAAAACAAGATAAATACAGAAACAAGTACATAGGGATAAATTGAGAGTTAATTTCGGGCTCAAAAGGAAATAATGACGTAATGACTAAAGCAAGAATCAGGAAAAAAATGCTTAACTTGGTCAGAAAGGAGAACAATGAAAATAGGGGATAATCCTCGTGACGGCGTATAAAAGGTGGAATTGCTTTTACCTTGTAGATTTGAATTTTGATGACGAGGGGGATTGAAGCCAAAGCTCGGATTCTTCGTGGTGAGATGATCTTACTAGACAGGCGGGATTACAGGATTAGATTACCTCGAGCACGATTGAGGTAATCTTGAATACTGGGCAATTAGTTTTGAAAGGTAAGTCGAAATATTCTTGAACTCGGAACGAGATGCTCTCTGATGTGGGAATAAGTAATCTCGAACGAGGGGGCGAAGTATTTTTAAAACGCAATGAGATGAGTGGGTCGCGGAATTCTCCGATGAAATGCCGGTCACGAATTTGCCTATTGACTGGTGCCAAAATTCACGGAAATTAGTCAAGCCGACGAAATCTTTTAACGCTGAGGTTCGACCTGAGACGAGGGGATGTATCTTTGCGGAAAGTGGATGGTACTCTCTCTCGAGTAACAGGAGACCTCCGAGTAAATACTTTGTTTGCTTGCTCGCTAGAAGGCCTCCAGGGTATGGCAGTTTCAAAGCAATGGTATTGCGCCATTCTTCGTCAACCTGATGAGATAAGCCCTTGGGAAGACGTTCTTTCAGGCGGCGATCCTCTCCCCAAGGAATGAAGGGTTAGCTTAAGCCTTATGCCTGCGGGGTATTAGTATGTCCGAGGGGCATTGGGTTTTATGTGAAGGCGTCTCAGCATTGGATCCGTCGGTGTGAGCAAACACAGCTGGGGGATGGGAGGGTTGACAGGGTCTGGCTGTACCCACGGAGAATTTCTGTGCTGCCTGGCTTTTTGAAATCCTGCTTTAAGCCACGTGGCCTCTACCCGACAGGGAAGGGGAGCGAAAGATGGACATTCAAGTTCGTCCTCTCACAAACCACATTTATTTTATATCATGCGTCATGTGGTTTCCAGCAGAACTTGCATTTTCTCTTTTTTGTATGTGACATGGATAGTGAGCCTTCAAATTGTGAGCAGGTAAAAAGGATACGGTATAAAAGTCCCTTGCAGGTTCCTAGCTTTGGGAGATACTGAGTTTTATAGGGTCTGGAATTGGACAAAGTAGAGTCATCTTGCCTGCTATTTAACGTCAGAGCATCTGACCAGCAATCAGCTGACCAGGGTTCAAGTCCCGGCTATAATTTCAAACTTTTTTCCTCTGGCATTATTTCGTCTTCTCAGTAAGACTTGCTTTCATTAATATATATATATATATATATATATATATATATATATATATATATATATATATATATATATATATATATATAAGGAAAACGCACAAAGTATCGCGTGAGTAAGCAATAATTGCCACAAAGCCCACAGGGAAAATTATTACGAGGATTTCAAGTACTTCGAACATAATTTCGATAGCAAATAAAGTTCGAAAGTACTTGGAATCCTCGTATTAATTTTCCCTGTGGGCTTTGTTGCATATATATATATATATATATATATATATATATATATATATATATATATATATATATATTAGACTGGCCCAAAAGGAAACCAAATTAAAAGATCCTGTGTCTCAACCCTGGATATAGTGAGGTTTGATAAAAAAATGTGCTGTGCAAATCAGCAGCAAAATATAATAATAATTAGTAGTACCACAACGAATGTTAGTTTCATACATATTGTGCAAAATATAAAAAATAATTAAATATTAGTAAATTTTGTTCTTATTCTGAGTAACTATTACCTAAATATAAATTAATAGTTGTATTATGTTAACAGCTATTTTAAGTGCATTCCAAGTTTCTTGATTATCTTTTAACCTGTGGTGTCATAGGGTAGGTACCATAGTCAAATAAGCCTATCGTGTATTCTTGTAAGCTCTCTGGTGTGTCGGTTTGTTGTCTCAGCAGCACATCCATTTCCAGTTGGCAATTACAATGCCTTACTAAGTGTTGTGTGAGCCAGTGAAGAGTAAGCATTGTTTCAGTGTCTATCTGTATTTAACAAAGTTTTTCATGAATATTATTAACATGTCAAGTTCAATTAATACAAGAAGTAAAACAGAAACATTATTTATTAGAGAAATATGTATTATGTAATTTCAGCCACAAGACTTCCTTCAAATAGTAATATATTAATTCCACTTTTCTCTCTATCACAATGCAAAAAAAATGTAAAAGAGGCCTGTAATATTATAGTTTTAGAAATATATGAAATATGGGACCTAGTAAAAATACCAACTAGAAACAAACAGCAGTGAGGT